>CM038670.1:642036319-643286319 GCA_021605145.1 Aegilops bicornis | reverse complement strand
TAGAGGAACATGTATAAGTCATGATGAAAGTAATAACAATAAAACTAAACGATCATTTATGCTAAGCTAACGGATGGGTCTTGTCCATCACATCATTCTCTAATGATGTGATCCCGTTCATGAAATGACAACACATGTCTATGGTAAGGAAACTTAACCATCTTTGATTAACGAGCTAGTCTAGTAGAGGCATGCTAGGGACACTCTGTTTGTCTATGTATTCACACATGCACTAAGTTTCCGGTTAATACAATTCTAGCATGAATAATAAACATTTATCATGAAATAAGGAAATAAATAATGACTTTATTATTGCCTCTAGGGCATATTTCCTTCACGATCGTAGGCTGTAAATCTGCATGATGCTCTTCAATCCATGTGTATTTGGTCTGATCAACAGAGAACACACAAAACACTCTATCATAGCAGCGCAGTCGGTCTGATCAACCGCCTGTGCACGACCCTGCAGGATTCCATGAAGATGGTCACCGAGTACAGCGCGTCTCTCCATCGATCGAGCAACGGGCTACTGCTACGTCTTGAGCTTGCGTTGGTTTTCCTCGAAGAGCAGAGGATGATGCAGCAAAGTAGCGTAAGTATTTCCCTCAGCTTTTGAGAACCAAGGTATCAATCCAGTAGGAGGCCACGCACAAGTCCCTCGTACCTGCACAAAATGATAGCTACTCGCAACCAACGCGATTAGGGGTTGTCAATCCCTTCATGGTCACTTACGAGAGTGAGATCTGATAGAGATAATATTTTTGGTATTTTTGGTATAAAGATGCAAAGTGAAAAGTAAAGGCAAAGTAAAAACAAAGCAAGTATAAAAGTGATGGAGAATTATATGAAGAGAATATACCCTGTGGCTATAGGTTTCACTAGTGGATTCTCTCAATAGAATATATATTCTACGGTGGGTGAACAAATTACTGTTTAGCAATTGACAGAATTGAGCATAGTTATGAGTATATCTAGGTATGATCATGTATATAGGCATCACGTCCGAGACACCTAGACCAAAACGATTCTGCATCTACTACTATTACTCCACTCATCGACCGCTATCGAGCATGCATCTAGAGTATTAAGTTAAAAACAGAGTAACGCCTTAAGCAAGATGACATGATGTAGAGGAATAAATTCATGCAATATGATAAATACCCCATCTTGTTATCCTCGATGGCAACAATACAATACGTGCTATGCAACCCTTTCTCACATCGGTAAGGACACCGCAAGATTGAACCCAAAGCCATGCACTTCTCCCATTGCAAGAACTACCAATCTAGTTGGTCAAACCAAACGGATAATTCAAAGAGACTTGCAAAGATAACTCAATCATACATAAAAGAATTTAGAGAAGATTCAAATATTATTCATAGATAAGCTGGATCATAAACCCACAATTCACCGGTCTCAACAAACACACCGCAAAAATAAGATTACATCGAATAGATCTCCACGAGAGAGGGGGAGACCATTGTATTGAGATCCAAAAAGAGAGAAGAAGCCATCTAGCTACTAGCTATGGACCAAGGTCTGAAGTAAACTACTCACACTTCATCGGAGAGGCTATGGTGTTGATGTAGAAGCCCTCCGTGGTGGATGCACCCCATGAGCTCCTAATGTGCCCCAAGATGGGATCTCGTGGATACATGTGAAGTTGCGCGATGGACTTAGGTTTTTGGCTCCTGTTCTGATCGTTTGGGGGTACGTAGGTATATATAGGAGGAAGGAGTACGTCGGTGGAGCATCAGGGGGCCCACGAGGCAGGGGGGCGCCCTGGGGGGGCCCACCCTCGTGACCGCCTCCGATGTTCCTTGGTGTAGGGTCCAAGTCTCTGGATCACGCTCGTGAGAAAATCACGCTTCAAGGTTTCATTCCGCTTGGACTCAGAAGATATTCTGCTTTCTTGAAATCTTGAAAAAGGCAAAACAACAATTCAGGCTAGGCCTCTGGTTAATAGGTTAGTCCCAAAAGTAATATAAAAGTGGGAAATAAAGCCCATTATAGTCCAAAACAATAGATAAAGTAGCATGGAGCAATCAAAAATTATAGATACGTTGGAGACGTATCAGGCATCCTCAAGCTTAATTCCTGCTCGTCCTCGAGTAGGTAAATGATAAAAAGAGAATTTTTGATGCGGATGATACTTTGGCATAATTTCAATGTAAGTCTTCTTAATCATGGTATGAATATTCAAATCCGAAAGATTCAAGACAAAAGTTCATTTTGACATAAAAAATAATAATACTTCAAGCATACTAACTAAGCAATTATGTCTTCTGAAAATAACATGGCCAAAGAAAGTTATCCCTACAAAATCATATAGTCTGGCTATGCTCCATCTTCCCCACACAAAGTATTTAAATCGTGCACAACCCCGATGACAAGCCAAGCAATTGTTTCATACTTTAACATTTTCAAAACTTTTACAATCTTCACGCAACACATGAGCATGAGCCATGGATATAGCACTATATGTGGAATTGAACGGTGGTTGTGGAGAAGACAAAAAGGAGGGAATATAGTCTCACATCAACTAGGCGTATCAGCGGGCTATGGAGATGCCCATCAATAGATATTAATGTGAGTGAGTAGGGATTGCCATGCAACGGATGCACTAGAGCTATAAGTATATGAAAGCTCAACAAAAGAAACTAAGTGGGTGTGCATCCAACTCGCTTGCTCACGAAGACCTAGGGCATTTGAGGAAGCCCATCATTGGAGTATACAAGCCAAGTTCTATAATGAATTCCCACTAGTATATGAAAGTGACAAAATGAGAGACTCTCTATCATGAGGATCATGGTGCTACTTTGAAGCACAAGTGTGGTAAAAGGGTAGTAACATTGTCCCTTCTCTCTTTTTCTCTCATTTTTTTATTTGGGCCTTTTCTCCCTTTTTTTATGGCCTCTTTTTTTTTATATTTTTTTTCGTCCGGAGTCTCATCCCGACTTGTGGGGGAATCATAGTCTCCATCATCCTTTCCTCACTTGGGACAATGCTATAATAATGATGATCATCACACTTTTATTTTTCTTACAACTCAACAATTCCAACTCGATACTTAGAACAAAATATGACTCTATATGAATGCCTCCCGCGGTGTACCGGGATATGCAATGAAACATGAGTGACATGTATGAAAGAATTATGAACGGTGGCTTTGCCACAAATACAATGTCAACTACATGATCATGCTAGCAATATGACAATGACGGAGCGTGTCATAATAAACAGAATGGTGGAAAGTTGCATGGCAATATATCTCGGAATGGCTATGGAAATTCCATGATAGGTAGGTATGGTGGCTGTTTTGAGGAAGGTATATGGTGGGTGTATGATACCGCGTAAAGGTGCGCGGTATTAGAGAGGCTAGCAACGGTGGAAGGATGGAAAAATGCGATAATCCATGGACTCAACATTAGTCATAAAGAACTCATATACTTATTGCAAAAATCTAGAAGTTATCAAAGCAAAGTATTACGCGCATGCTCCTAGGGGATAGATTGGTAGGAAAAGACCATCGTCATTCCCCGACCGCCACTCATAAGGAAGACAATCAATAAATAAATCATGCTTCGAGTTCATCACATAACGCTTCACCATACGTGCATGCTATGGGAATCACAAACTTCAACACAAGTATTATTTAAATTCACAACTACTCAACTAGCATGACTCTAATATCACCATCTTCATATCTCAAAACAATTATCAAACATCAAACTTATCTTAGTATTCAACGCACTCAAAAGAAAGTTTCACATATCTTGAATACCAAGTATATTAACATTAAGCAAACTACCATGCTATTAACGACTCTCAAAATAATCTAAGTGAAGCATGAGAGATCAAGTTTCTTTAAAACAAATCCACCACCGTGCTCTAAAAGATCAAAGTGAAGCACTAGAGCGAAAATTATCACGCTCAAAAAGATGTAAGTGAAGCACTATGAGCAAAACTATCAAGCTCAAAAGATATAAGTGAAGCACATAGAGTATTCGATCAAATTCCAATTCATGTATGGCTCTCTCAAAAGGTGTCTACAGCAAGGATGATTGTGGTAATCTAACAAGCAAAGACGCAAATAATACAAGACGCTCCAAGCAAAACACATATCATGTGGTGAATAAAAATATAGCTCCAAGTAAATTACCGATGGAAGTGGACGAAAGAGGGGATGCCTTCCGGGGCATCCCCAAGCTTTGACTTGTTGGTGTCCTTAGATTACCTTGGGGTTCCATGGGCATCCCCAAGCTTAGGCTCTTGCCATTCCTTATTTCATAATCCATCGAATTCAGCCAAAACTTGAAAACTTCACAACACAAAACTCAATAGAAATCTCGTGAGCTCCGTTAGAGAAAGAAAACAAAATACTACTTTAAAGTACTGTAATTAACTCATTCTTTATTTATATTGGTGTTAAACCTATTGTATTCCAACTTCTCTATGGATCATAAATTATTTTACTAGCCATAGATTCATCAAAATAAGCAAACAACACACGCAAAACAGAATCTGTCAAAAACAGAACAGTCTGTAGTAATCTGTAACTAACGCAAACTTCTGGAACTCAAACAATTATACCAAAATTAGACGACCTGGAAAATTTGTTTATTGATCAGCAGAAATTGGAATCAATATTTTATCACTTTCTGGTGATTTTTAACAATTCGGGCACTGAGCGCCAAGTTTCTGGAAATTACAGCAAGATCAAATAACAATCATCCAAGAAGATCCAATAGGTTTAACTTGGCACAAACACTAATTAAAAGATAAAACCACATCTAAACAGATGCTGAGATGGATTATTTATTCCTAAACAGAAGCAAAAACAAAAAACAAAAAATAAAATTGGGTTGCCTCCCAACAAGCGCTTTTCTTTAAAGCCCTTTTAGCTAGGCATTGAGATTTCAATGATGCTCACAAGAAACACAAGAATTGAGGCACAAAGAGAGCATCATAAAACATGTGACAAACACACTTAAGTCTAACATACTTCCTATGCATAGGTATATTATAGGCAAACAAATTATCAAGGCAAGCAAAAACTAGCATATGCAAGGAAGCGGAAAGGAACAATAGCAATCTCAACATAACGAGAGGTAATTTAGTGACATGAAAATTTCTGTAACCATATTTTCCTCTCTCATAATAATTACATGTGGGATCATAAGCAAATTCAACAAAATAACTATCACAAAGTATATTCTCAACACGATCCACATGCATGCAAAGTTGACACTCTTCCAAGATAGTGGGATTAACATTAACTAAAGTCATGACCTTTCCGAACCCACTTTTATCAAAAATATCATAAGATTGAACATATTCCAAGTATGTGGGATCTAAAGTTGACACTCTTCCAAACCCACTTTCAATATTATTGCAAACACTATTATCAATCTCATATTCATCATGGGGCTTAAATAAATTTTCAAGATCATAAGAAGAATCACCCCAATCATGACCATTGCAACAAATAGTAGACATAGCAAAACCAGCATCCCCAAGCTTAGGGTTTTGCATATTATTAGCATAATTGACATCAAGAGAATTTATAGTAAAATCATTGCAATCATGCTTTTTATTCAAAGATCTATCGTGAATCGCTTCATAAAGTACTTCATCACAATTTTTAGAATCACGAATTTCTGGCAAAACCTCATAAAGCTAATCTAGTGCACTTAATTCACTAGCAATAGGTTCATCATAATTGGATCTCTTAAAGAGATTAGCAAGCGGATGAGGATCCATAAACTTTTTTAGCAAGCAAAGATGCAAGCAAAAAGAAGGCACATGGTAACACAAGAATGAACGGAGGAAGGGCGAATAAAACGGCAAGGGTGAAGTGGGGGAGAGGAAAACGAGAGGCAAATGGAAAATAATGTAATGCAAGAGATAGGGATTGTGATGGGTACTTGGTGTGTTGACTTTTGCGTAGACTCCCAGGCAACGGCGCCAGAAATCCTTCTTGCTACGCCTTGAGCTTATGCTGGTTTTCCCGAAGAGGAGAGGATGATGCAGCACAAGAAGCGTAAGTATTTCCCTCGGTTTTTGAGAACCAGGGTATCAATCCAAGAGGAGGCCACACACAAGTCCCTCAGACTGCACAAAACGATAGCTACTCGCAACCAACGCGATTAGGGGTTTTCAATCCCTTCACGGTCACTTACGAGAGTGAGATCTGATAGAGATAATATTTTTGGTATTTTTGGTATAAAGATGCAAAGTGAAAAGTAAAGGCAAAGTAAAAACAAAGCAAGTATAAAAGTGAAGGAGATTGATATGATGAGAATAGACCCGGGGGCCATAGGTTTCACTAGTGGCTTCTCTCA
The DNA here is from genome assembly GCA_021605145.1 of Aegilops bicornis. Taxonomy (NCBI): domain Eukaryota; kingdom Viridiplantae; phylum Streptophyta; class Magnoliopsida; order Poales; family Poaceae; genus Aegilops; species Aegilops bicornis. The sequence goes on along the minus strand of CM038670.1, from coordinate 643,279,975 downwards.
AGAGCATAAATATTCTATGGTGGGTGAACAAATTAATGTTGAGCAATTGACAGAATTGAGCATAGTTATGAGTATATCTAGGTATGATCATATATATAGGCATCACGTCCGAGACAACTAGACCAAAACGATTCTGCATCTACTACTATTACTCCACTTATCGACCGCTATCCAGCATGCATCTAGAGTATTCAGTTAAAAACAGAGTAACGCCTTGAGCAAGATGACATGATGTAGATGAATAAATTCATGCAATATGATAAATACCCCATCTTGTTATCCTTGATGGCAACAATACAATACATGCCTTGCAACCATTTCTCACATCGGGTAAGGGCACCGCAAGATTGAACCCAAAGCCATGCACTTCTCCCATTGCAAGAACTACCAATCTAGTTGGCCAAACCAAACGGATAATTCGAATAGACTTGCAAAGATAACTCAATCATACATAAAAGAATTCAGAGAAGATTCAAATATTATTCATAGATAATCTGGATCATAAACCCACAATTTATCGGTCTCAACAAACACACCACAAAAATAAGATTACATCGAATAGATCTCCACGAGAGAGGGGGAGAACATTGTATTGAGATTCAAAAAGAGAGAAGAAGCCATCTAGCTACTAGCTATGGACCCGAAGGTCTGAAGTAAACTACTCGCACTTCATCGGAGAGGCTATGGTGTTGGTGTAGAAGCCCTCCGTGGTGGATGCACCCTCCACAAATTTTTGTCGAAAGAGACCATCTGCCCAACAAAATGGCCAAAAAAGACCCCCTCTGAATGAAAGTGACAAAAAAGACCCCCTGGCCGTGGCGGCAGGCGCGCCGGGAGACACGTGGCACCTGCCGCCACGGTGGGAGGCGGCAGCCCCTGCCGCCAAGGCGCCAGGCGGCAGGCCGGTGATTACGGGAATCGGCGCGAGCAACCGAACGGGATGGCAGTGTGGGGCCCGGCCGCCTTAGGTGGTGGCAGCAATATCAGTAGCGGGCCCCGCCGCTGAGAGTCGGGCGGCAGGATCAGCGCTGCACGCTGCCGTTTCGTTCGCCGTTTCGCGTGCCACTCATCGTTTTTCTGGGTCAGGCAACAACAATATTCTCCGGTGGAGAAAACGGGTCATACATTAGCACACGCATAGAAAAAGTCCATCGAATTTTAAAAGTGCCGGGCACATTGCGCAGCCACGAATTTTAAAAGTGAATGGCACATGCGGCGTATAGCTTGCCTATAAGCAGTTGATACGCCACAACAATCAAAAACAAACCCAAAAATCTGAAAAGGAAAAGCTGCACACGCACAGCTACTACTGCTAGTAATGCATTGGGAGCAGATAATTTGCAGGACGAGGACTTGCGCTGCCGTTGCTGTTTGGCCCCGTCGAACACAATGAAACGAATTAACAGCAGTGGGGGAAAGCGACGAGCGGCATGGGAAACGGTGGTACGCAACGCACAGGCCTGCCGCCAGCCCCCCAGGCGGCAGGGCCTGCTGCTACAGTGTTGTCGCAACTACCTGAGGCGGCAGGGCCCCACACTGCCATCCCGTTCCGTTGCTCGCGCCAATTCACGTAATCACCGGCCTGCCGCCTAGCGCCGTGGTGGCAGGGGCTGCCGCCTCGCACCGTGACGACAGGTGCCACGCGTCGCCCGGCTCGCCCGCCGCCACGGCGCAGGGGGTCTTTTTTGTCACTTTCATCTAGAAAGGGTTTTTTTTGGCGATTTTGTTGGGCAGATGGTCTCTTTCCACAAAAAATTGAGGTCCACACATCGCTATGAATCAACTGAAAATGAAAAGAAGCTATGGTGGTGGAGTTATTAAACGGGAGACGGACATGTTTGCCGACACGACATGCATGACAGGTGTGATCCTCTATATTATGGCAACTGAAACTGAAACTCCTAAGAATATGACGAAGTGTGACGGGGTTGAGATGACCCAAACGAGCGTGCCACAGATCGACGCCGGCGGAGAGTGCAACCGGTGCGGTGGTGGAGGTGGACGGCGAATGCACCGGATAGAGCTCGTCGAGGCTATCACACCGGTGAAGTACCATCCTGGTTCGATCGTCCTTGACACAAAACCCAAGCTCGTCAAATTCAACAGTAACAGAATTTTCACGAGTTAAACAACGAACGGAAACAAGGTTCTTAATAAGATGAGGTGACACAAGTATGTTAGACAAAGTAATAGGCATGGAATTAGAAGGAAAAGAAGTGTGCCCGACATGTGTGATAGGGAGTGTGGAAGCGTCGCCGACAATGATGCGGCGGTCGGTGGTGACGGGAGTGAAGGAGGCAACATTACCAGGGTGAGCAAACATGTGAGCTGTAGCCCCGGTGTCCATGTATCAATCATCACCTCCGGTGTAGTTGTTCGGCATGGGAACGACATGCAGCGTGGGATGGAGCACCGGGTCCCAGGGTGCCGGCGGCAGGGCCGGCAAGGGGGACGGAGACGCCATGGGAAGGCCGTAACCACCGCTCGGCAGCGGCGGTGGGTACTCTACAGACGGTATGGGAAGCAGCCCTGGCTGCGACTGCGGTGCCGTGTAGGCCGGATGGCCTGCCGGAAAAACCTGCTGGCCCGCTGACAGATGCTGCGCGTGTTGGGCGCCGTCTGGCTGCTGCCCAGCAGGCGAGTGCTAGCCTGCTGACGACCCCCACCAGTACCCGGAAGCATCGTACACGGGTGGATCGAGCGCGCCGCGCAACAGCAAAGGGTCGACGGGCAAAGTCGGCGCCGGCGGTGGGGCGACGACGAACTAGCCGGAGAGTGCCGGCGGTGGAGCGGCGACGTACGCGGGGCAGCGGAGCCAAGCCGTGTGGCAAGTCGAAACGGGCTGGCGGGGCCGCGCCATAGAGCGCCGGCGGCGGGACGGCAAAGACGGTGGCGGACGGGCCGATTGACGCCATCGCTGGTCCGACGGCGGCGGCTGGGCAGCGGCGGTCGGCGGGAGGCGCGCAGGCGGCTGGCGGCGCAGCTCGGATCGGACGTGAGCGGAACGAATGCTTTCCGCGGAGACGCGCACGTACGCAGCAGCCGGAGCTAACGAGGCACACCAAAAGACGATCCGGCGAGACGTAGTTGACTAACAAAGCTAGCTAGTAGTTGACTAGCAAAGGTAGCTAGCCTTGACTTGATGGATTTGCTGGCTATGAAGACACGCAGAGCTGGCTAGGCGAGCGATGCGCGGCGGCTAGGCAGCGAGACGAACGACGCAGTAGCAACGGCTAGGCAGACGAAGCACGCGGCAGCAGTAGCGAGACGGGCGACGCGGGTTGGCAGCTGCGGATCGGGCGAAGCGGCTGGAGGGATCGGGCGAAGCGGCTGCGCAGGATCGGGCGAGCGGGAGCGAGCGAAGCGGCGACACTGGCAAGCGGATCGGGCGACGCGGCTTGCGGGCGAAGCGGCGATACGGGATCGCGGGGTGGCGGCTGGAGTGGAGATGGCGTGCGGTGCGGCTGGGGAAGCGCGCGGCAGGGAGAGGGAGGGGCGGCGGGGTGGCGGCGGGGGCACGGAGGAGGCACGTGGCGGCGGTGGAAGATTAGGGTTTAAACCCCAAAACTGATATGTAGAAATGTGAATTGCACTCTCTTGACTGAATGCAGCTGCTTTTGCTCTTTACAGCCAACAACCAACATGGCAATTTACAAAACTTTACTTGACTACTCGGATAGGATGTCTCAAGTTAATGCACCTGAAATATCTAATTGATGAATTATGAGGATGATCCGATTATACACATCTTACTTGAATGGAATTGACGTTTGTGATGTATGATATCTGGTTTACTTTTCTATACCGTCTTGCATGCGACATTTTTCCTTAATCCAAAGATAATTGTTATTTGGATTAGGCACATCGGAGCTTATAGAAGAAGACAGCAGCCAGCAGGGCTGGGTATGCAATCATGCAAGCTAAAGTTATGTTATGGATTATGGGAGTGATATGAATACCCGGCAACTATCTCTGGTTGGTTACACTGTACCGATAGTTTTTAGGCTCCAAAGCTTCAGAATGCAATCACTATCATGAGGCGGGACTGAATTTTCTACCGTGCACGGAAGGTCCGGTGCATGGTCTAGTTGGCACTCTTTGTAGAATACCCTATTCATATGTCTAGAACTATGCATCAACATTAAGTGATACATGGGCCCAGTAATGCAAATTAAATGTCATCCCTGTGCGGAACCAGTCTATCTATACAAAAGGAGCATTTTATTTTCTTGTGAGATATTAATTCGTCAATATATTTTGAATATTAATTCCATATTATAATATTTTAAAATATTTGAATTCCTAACAACATGCTCTTTAAAACAAGGTTAATATTGAATATATTTTAATTGAGTTTCAATTTCATCAGCATATTTCACTCATTTTTTAAAACTGATTTGACTCACTTTAGAAAGCATATTTCAGTCATTTAAAAATAACCACTTATCTCAAAATGTTGACTTCACACATTCCAAACAATGCTTTTACTCAGTTGGAACAAACTAATTTTGCTTAATTCAGAAAAACGATTTCACTAATTTTAATAAAATAATTTCACTCAATTTTTATTTGTATTTCACTCATTAAAAATCATTTCAATAACTGATTTAATCGTTAAAAATTTCTAAAGGTTAAAATCATAATGTGTTTACAATGTATCCAAGGTTGATCTTGTTCTAAAGGTCTTCATGCGATGAGTTCAAATATATAAAAACTTCCAAAAAAGGAATTGGTTTCAAAGATATTAGATTTTGTAAAGGAAACTAAAAATGATGGATTTTGAGAGGAAGAGAGGAGATGTTGTCGGCCATGCATGTGTCACAGTTTGTGAGCAGAGAGAGAGAGAGAAACGCATGCATGGCATTAAGTGGACTGACATGATACAATGCTATATTAATGCGAATGTCATACTCTATACATATACGCGAATCATAGTTTGCATGCACTCGGATCTCCAGCATAATCGAGCGATGGATGCATGCACTGGACCTCCCGTTCATGAGAAAATCGCTTTTCTCATCATGAGGCTGATTCTTTTTTATCTTTTTTTTTCCTAGTTAATAGGTTCGTTGTATTTTGATCTTTGATCTCTGTTATGGATACGGTTTTGTAGGTTGGGAAGTTGTGAGTTTGTATATCACCAACTTTATATGTGCCACACCATCATTATTTATGAAATTGGCATCTATCCTATTTAGAAAAGATGTGCTATTTCCGCAAAATAGATTTTGTTCAACTATGTATTCATCAAAGGCAGTAAGCTTCACTTTCTCCCTAAGGTATGTGGGTTTCCCTTATAGAGCTGTTATCTCCAAAGAACATTTGGTGAATAGAGAAAGGGGTTTTTGAGATTGACATTTGCATATTTAGGCTATCCAACCTAGCAGGGATAGAAGTTTGAATCTCTGGACTTGTATTTTTTTTTTGGTTAGGAACAGCACTAGCATAGTAATTAATGTCGATAGTCCAAAAATAACGTTGACATAGTGAAGGGCTTGCGCCATATGAAAAATTTATTTGGTAACTAAATCGTCGTGCCACATGGATTGGATGTCAACACGGTAGTGATCTCACCCAGTACACCATTTGCAATAATAACCACAGCAAATCAAACTTTTGTTGTGCTGTCTATGTATCTAACTGGCTGTGATCGGAGTTAGATCATTTTCTGGTAGGAGGAAAGACATGATCTTAGCGATAACTTTAGGCAGTAGGAATCATTGGATCATTTTGCATCAGGAGGTCTGCTTCGGTACACCCCCGCGCTTAACGTATAAGGGCATTTTGGGCATACGGTGCTTAACGTATCCCGCGCCGTATGCGGCGTACCCATACAGGTAGTGCCGAGCGCACGGCTCGAGCCGATACGGCTGGCTCAAGAACTACCCTCTCGCCGTCGCGAAAAAAACCACGACCTGCGCTGATCAGCGGCCCATTCCAACGCCGCTTCGCTTCGCCGATCGCCGCCTTACCGCCGATAGCCGCTTTTCCCCGCCGATCTAGACGTGATCACGCTGCCAATTCCAACGCCCTCCCGTTCGCCGATCGCCGCTTTTCCCCGTCTTCACCCGGGATCCGCCGGGCGCGACAGATCTTCGAAGTCGCCCGCCAGACGTGATGTCGCCTCCGTGCAGGTCGTCGCGGTGACGTGGCCTACGTGGACGCGCCGCCGCCTCGCAACTCCGTGATCAACCTCTCCGCAACGCCCTCGCCGTCTGCAGCCACGCCAGCGGGTCAAGTGCACGTGCATGCCATGTAAGCCTTCTAGTTCGCCAAAAAATTGCATCTGTAAATAATTATGTGCAATCTCTTGTTAGATAAGAATTTCTCATCTGTATGATCGTAGTAATGCTTAATTTGTTTTAAAATTGATAGATCAATTTTTATTATAATATTGCAGTGTAGGTTGAGAGATCATTTAATAGATAAAGAAACTGGATTTACGGATCTGTTTTTGGACACGAGTGAGTGGGATGGTAGCGATAGTGTTGATCGTATTTAATGGTAATGATAGTAAAGATGATGATGATGGCAGCGACAATGAATCCTGGTCGTCAGACAACAATTTACCTGAGGAGGATTTTGAAAAGAAGGAGGAGGGTGCTTGTAGTGAAAACGTAAGTGTCTTGTACATTCTTTTTGTCGGATGAAGAACCATATGGTACTTACACGTGCATATGATTTTTTTATGTGCAGGAGGATATTGACGTTCACAACGAGGAAAATCATGGCGTTGAATCTTTCGGGGATAACATAAGCCAGGTTCGATCCACAATTTAAGATGTCATTGAATAATAAATAGTTGGTAATGACAACTTACACTTGCTTATGTGGAATATTGTAGGCTAACTTTGATGGTTGGAGTGGTGAAGATGGAGATGAGCATGAAGATGGAGCTAATATGGACATTGAGGAAGCTGAAATCCAGCAACGCATACCGGAGACACAGTTGAAGGTTATGGGTATGACATTTGCATCACAATGGGAGGCTCACATGTTCTATGATAACTACGCCAAAGACCGTGGATTCAGTATCAGAAAAGATAAGGTGAAACGAGGAAAAGGACTTTCAACCACTATTCGGTATAGGAGATACGTTTGCTCTAGGGCAGGAAAGCGTCGCAGTAAATTTTTAAACCCGGAGGGCCGCATCTTCAGGCTAAGACCAGAGAGTCGCTATGCAGTGTGGCGCACATTTAGTCGTGAAGTTGGACAAAGGACGTGGAGTTTGGTTCGTGGCAGCTTTTATGGATGATCACAACCATTTGTTGGCTAGACCAGATGAGGTGGTATTTCTGCGGTCACATCGAGTGATGGGAGATCACCAGATAGCTGAGATCTTGGCGATGGAAGGAGCTGGGATCGTAAAGCATATCATCGCTGACAACTTCATTAGCAGGTATGGCTCGTATGATAAGTGTGGGTTTCGAGACGAGACGTGTACAACCTATGTTGCCGAGAAAAAATGAAGTTGATTGCGAAGGGTGATGCTAACACGGCAATTGGGATTATGAGGAGCGAAAAGAGAAGGATCCAGAGTTTTTCTTTGAGTACGTGCTCGATAAGGAGGGTCGCTTGAAGAGCATGTTCAGTGCGATGCACATGCACAAGCGGGACTATCAATCAGATGGAGATGTCACGGTGTTCGACAAAGACATATAAGATGAACAGATACGGTATGCCGCTCATCCCCTTTGTTGGTGTAAACAATCACCGTTGCACCACAGTTTTTGGTTGTGCCATTGTGTCCGATGAGACCGGCGACATATGTGTGGCTGCTCCGCATATTCCTCAAGGCCAATTGTCGAAAAAGCCAAGGTCAATCATCACAGATGGAGACGCTGCAATGATACGAAGCTATTCGGTTGGTTTTGGTTGATGTGTTGCACCGCCTCTGCTCATGGCACGTGGAAAAAACATGCGTAAGCACCTTAATTACAAATCGCTAAGTGAGTTCAGTGGCACTCTTGTACTACTCCACCTCTCCAGCCAACTTTGAGGCGAGATGGCATGCTTTCGTTAAGAATGGAAGACTGATAAAAATGTAAGAGTGGTTGAGTAGGATGTATGGTGAAGAGGACTCTGTGGGCAGCATCATATCTGTCGGATGGTTTTTTTTTCCGGTATGCGCAGAATCGAGGAGTGAAAGTCTTAACTCTTGTCTTCACCTGCACTTGGACGGCGGTATGACTATTGTTGACCTAGTTGTGCATTATGAGAATTGCATAGTCCGACTACGTGAGAACGAGGCGCATGATGACTGTGTTTCAAATCAGTCATTGCCACCATCACCATGTAATATAAGGATATTGAGAAGCATGCCGCCAAAGTATTCACTCATTCCAATTTTTATATTCTTCAACAAGATCTGAAGAAGATGGGAGAGCTTGAGATTTTTGAGACGCTAGTGGGAGTTGACTGCCACACCTTCATCGTGACATGGAGGAATAACCGGAAATTTCAGTTCAGCGTGAATTATCAAGCTGAAAACTCTGAGAATACGATATAATGCAGTTGTGGACGAATGCTTCGGAAAGGATTGCCTTGCAAACACATTCTGTATGTGTTGGTTCATCTAAAAATATCTAAAATACCTAAGTGTTGCATCCTTAAGAGAATGTCGAAAGTTGCGAGACGTGGGCTGCCCGTGACAAATAAAGAGTGACTTGTTTGGTCGGGTTGGACAGGGCAGAGCAGCGTGCTCGCTATAGTCAACTCAAGATAACAGAGCTGAAGCTTTTCATGTTGCTTCAAATGATCCATTTGTCTATGATGAGTTGATGCAGTGTCTGCAGAATATAATAGCGAAGAAAAAGGTCCCGGATGATGATGCCGTTGGTAGTACAAGAAATGTGCATGAGGAGCCACGTCAGCCGGAACAACATGTTGATGTCATAGGTGATCCCGTGAAAGTTTCCACGAAGGGCGCCCCTAAACAGAGCAAGACAGTATGGCAAAGAAAGATTCAAATGTTACAAAAAATGGAAGACCAATATCATTTTCTGAGAAAAAACCCGGTCCTCTTTGTGGCATTTGTAAGAGAGAGGGCCATAGACGGCAAACGTGTCCTGAGAATGAAAAGTAAGTTTTCCATACTTTTAATTATTTTCTGGTTCTCTCTTCACAATTGTCTGATGAGTTCTTTACAATTTGTTATGTAGGAACCGGGCATAAAGATGAAGTATTCATAATCAATTGAAGCCAGTGGCAATTTCAATTTATTTGTTTAAGAATAAGAGACATGGCACTTTGAGTTTATTCTCTAAACCACCTTGTTCGATGAAAGTCATTACCACTTTCAGTTTATTTGTTTAAGAATAATAGACATGGCACTTTGAGTTAATATTTATGCCACCTTGTTCAATATTATGAGACATGCGATTTATATGAGGACATGCGATTTATATTTTTATGTGTGAAACATCTTATATTTGTATGAATGTGTTACTGCTGTCATGGCTTAGTCAAGTTATGAATATTTTTAAAATTTAATGTATGTGACCATTTTAAAAAAAAACCCAGCCGTGGCCGGGCTGCGCACGGACAAGAAACTACAACGCTTTCTGGCCGCGAGCGTGAGGGCCACGGCGCACAGCAAGGCGAAGACACGGGTATGTTAACCGGTCGGGCGCTGCCTCTCCGCGGGCGAGGTGGGACTAAACCTACTCGCAGAACGCCGCATGAATAGGATCGGCCCGACGCGCCTAACGCACGCCGCTTATGGACCGACAGATCGCCATATTCCCTCGATCGCTGCATGTGCCCGCTGGTCTGGGGCGGGACGACACGCGCGCTGCTTGGCCGTCGGTCGGCCGAAAGTTGGGCCAGCGTACCGCTGCGTGGCGCTGCCAATGGCGCCAGCCCGCACTAGCCTGGAGTCGCGGGCCCGAATCGCCTTGGCGGCGCCCACCGCACGGCCTGGAATATTCGCTGATCCAGCTGCTGCCACCGTAATCGACGTGAGATATTGTGCAGGTTTTATCCACACCGCACCAACTCAGGACGACGGGCATATTTTTTAATAAAAATGACCGCCATGAGTAGGAACAACAACAACACTACATTTAGGGCCAAATTTCTACAGCAAAGTGTGGCGAAGAAACAAGCGCCACACCTTTGGCGTGGCTAGCTAAGTCATGAACCAAACATGCCCGTGATATGGCAGAGGCAAACTGATACATTTTAGGACAGAAAAATATTATTTGCCCACACGCATTTAAATGTGTAGTGTCTCACGAAAGCAATAAATAAAACATGGAAAATTTTCGAAATCTATCCCAGTGCCATGTCACATTACAATCGATCAAAGTATCCAACAACGGTAGGGAAACCTTCTACGGGACAAAAACCCTACCAATGGTAATAACTACTCCTTCTCCATGATTTTAACAATTTTCATCTTCACTTTGTCTAATCTGTTGACCTCGGAAAAAATGATTTCCGCGACAATACGTGGCCTTAACTCATTAATCTCTTGCTGGTCAAATTCATGTGTCCAGCGATCTCCGTCCCAGTATTTTATGCACCACATCACAAAAAGTCCACAAGACACTCTGCAATAAACATGTGTGATCAGCTTAGGATATAGCATGCTGTGCCGCATCATGTACTCATTTAACTTACCCATCATGTTGTGCCGGCATTTTATACTCATTAATTGGCCACAATGAGACATCTGGAAATTTTTTTGATTCAATAATAGAGTTGGCCTCCATAACATCCTTAGATATTTCAGCTCTCCGAAAGAAATTAACAAACCAGAATTTAATGTATGACTCAATAATTTTCTGAATGCGAGTGTGAAAATTTTAGCGCATCAGGGTGCCAATCATATTGCGAATTCTTTTGGCTAATTGCGCCTTTAGAATTTGAGTCAAGAACTTGAAACTCCTCCTTGACGGTGTGCATCACTATGGTTATCCAATGATTATCATTAACGTGCATAGGAAAATATGCCTATATAGTAATCAAATGATGTTAGCGCAATTAAATAGCAATGAATAACAAAAACAAATAAATATGAAAGAAATACCTTGTCCCGTCTGAAATACTCATCCATTACTCTTGCGGCGACTTTTGCTTTCTTTGTAACTTGTTCTGATTCTAAATCATTAATTGACTTGGTCTTTCCCTAGCCCTACCCAACATAAATTTTGGGAACCACGTTGTTGATATGAAACGGTCGAGAAATCACGGTGTTGTAGGTGTTTACAATATGCATTGATTATCTGCATACATAAACAAAAATTTCTATCAACTTGTGAAGTTGAAATGAGAGTCTTGTTAAAACCAAAGTCATACTTACAGCGCCATTCAACCATTTAAACTTCAGGACATCGTGAAGCATAGCTGGCGTGCATATGTCCCCATCTGGTGGCGGCATATCGACCACGGTTCGGTGTGCATGCTTCTTAGTCGATGCGAGAGTCTCAACAAAAACTCGCTGCCTCTATGTGATCCGGAGTCATATTAAGAGTACTTGCCAGAATTGAAGATGGTGACGATGCAAACAGATCTAAAACAATGCAGCTACAGTTGTTAAAAATAATAAAAAATTTACGTAACGCATGAATGAATTATAAAGTAGTACTTGACTTACTTTTTTTAACACGTTTCTTGCGGGTAATGAGAAGGTCGTACGGGGATTGACAATATTTCGATGGATTTCGTTTGCTTTACCTTCATTGTCCTGACTGCCTTCACCATCACCTATGTTGCTCTTTGCCGGGAAACTCTCAGACATGTCTTCAGACTTTGTTGGTGACAAACCACCCATAGACTCATCAGAAATATCAGCATTCTGCGGGGTTCGGGACATAGATGGAAACTCTTTTATGCGTCACAGTTGATGACGAACATGGGGATTTTTCATTATCGTGTATAATGAAAGGATCAGTAGCGTCACCTTTACCCGGTGTCGTCGTCGGAGCACCCGTGTCATCAACGGGCACGTCCGTATCATTGAAACACGTGAAAGATGTTACTAGCTCCACGTCGGTAAGTGAATCAATATCTGGCCAATATTTTGATGACTTGTACTGGCCATTCTCCATCCCAACTCCTTGACGTACATTAACAAATTCATCATTGTTGTCCCTCTTATTGGGTTTGTACAGCACACCTTCCGTGTTCAACTTTTCCATTACCATCTACAAACACAAATGAAACACGATCAGCATCTGAACAACTAACATGTTTAATATAACTTCTACATTACCTGTGCACATCTTTCGGTATATTGAGAACCTCCTTGTGAAGCAGCTTTATGTATGTCATCACACGGTCCATACTGTTAGTCGTGTTCGATGAAACCCCGACGTGCTTGGCTTTCTACTCCTGCCACCACCTTTCCGTTTAGGTTTCTTCGTTTCTTCATCTGGGACAATCCCTTCACGTGCTACCTTAGCACGTCTGTACTCTTGGCTAACGCAATTTTCAAGCTGTACAACAAAAAAAAATAAAAAAAATAACAACTATAGTTAATTACTATTTGCAACCAATAAGGACTATACTTATTGACTTACATTGCCGGTGCCACGCCCGTGCATGTTGTCATAGTCGTCTCTCTTTTTCTCTTCCGTTTCTGGCCAGTTAACCATTAGTGGGTATTCACGAGACAAAGGATCAAATGTATCCACGCCAATTGGCTCAACTTTTTCCCAGTATATATACTACATCATAGTAAACACAACTAGTCGGACACATAGATCACATAAAAAATATATGTATATACAACTATTACAAATTTCTTGTACCTGAAGAAGAGCCAAGTTCCCGATAGGCCACTTGAATTTTTCAAGATCTTCGACCGATTTTTAATAGCATCCATGCACACCCTCAACGTAAAATCGTTCCAATTGTATGACTTGATAGCGTTCACGTCCTCCACCATTTTTTAATAACGATAAGGAACAAACTTGGTGGATTGTGGTGCTAAGACTGTACCCATAAGAACCAGTACGACCCTTCTCACAAAATCATCATCATATGACTGAGTGTCAACAATATTTTTTATCAACTCATCGATGAGGATTAGGCCTGTTCTTTTGTCTAGAAACCGATTCGAACAATTTTTTGGCATCTAGTTGTACTGTTGCTATCATGCTACTGACATCATCACCCTCGTTACGTAGCCCGAATATGTCGTAAACATCTTCATTAAGCACACTGATGCCGTCTGTATTTGGTCGAATAATAAATCGCTTTCTAGTACGATCATATGTTGTAATCATAAATTTCAATAAATTTTTCCTCATTTTCACGGAAGGAATTCTCAACATACAGTCCAAACTTGTGCCACGTAGCATCATGCGCTGTCTGGGTGTGAATTTTTCCACCAATTCACACCACTTCTCAACCGAAAGCAGTACACATCTCCCAATTCTTGCATTCTAAATAAGATGCCAGTTATCTAACTAGTTAGGAGATTCAAATAAAATTACATATGGTTTAATACCATACCTTCCGGCGTCTAGACGAGCACCGGCAGCCCCGTTGCCAAACCCCACCGGTGTGGGTTAGCCGTGGCAGCCGCACGCCTCTGCCCACACGAAGCGCTGGCCGGCCGACGGCCCGTCCTAGGGTTTAGGGTGCCGCGAATTTGCCGAGACGGCACGGCCGGGCCTGAGATCCAAGTCGCCACAGATGGCCGCCGTCGCCGGGCAGGAAGGGAGTTTGACGGCCAGGGCGGTGCGACCGTGGGATCGGGGACGGGTGAGGATGCGCGTGGAGGCGGCGGGGCTAGGCGGTCTTGGGGCGAGGTAATGGCGGCTTGATTTCCATGCCATGCACGCACGTACGGTGTCATCGACGTGGTCACGCCATAGTAGGCCACTTGGCCCGTCCCGTCAAACTACCGCCGGCTGGCCCACGATGCATTTATTATAAACATGCATTGTAGTTTAATACCACCTCGCTAAGTCGGCGCGCCGTTGACTTCTTTATATAGTTTTCTTTCGGTCAATGCACAAACATCTCAGTTCGTGGGACTCTATTTGGAGGATATGCAGGATAGATGTGAGTCTTCACCTGCTCGTAGCTTGTGAAGGTTCACATGGATCATGCATATTCTTCAAAAGAGAGCCATTATCTTCGATGTTTTTTAACCTCGAGATATTATTCATGCATTTTTTAATGCAACCATTTTAACGTCACCCGGTGGACCCCAAACTTTTGGACACGCACCCATCGCCAGTCCATCATGCGTGCAAGTTTTCATAATTTTCCGCACCGTATGAATTTCCTATATTTTTCTCCGTGAATCGCACCGAAAACACTGACCGGACGTGGACGAACGTCGTATGGTGTCCAAATCGTTCAACTATTGCGTGGGGCCCTAAGATGGGCATGCCCACAGCCTCCCAAAATTGGGTTACGTTTACGTGCATGCCACCTCGTACCACCAACACAACCGCATCGATCTGATATGGCCGATGTCAGCCCCGTACTGCGTTCTCTTTTCTGACTCAACCGGTGGACCCCAAACTTTTTGGACACGCACCCATCGCCAGGTCCATCATGCATGCAAGTTTTCATAATTTTCCGACACCATATGAATTTCCTACGGTTTTCTTCGTGAAACGCACCGAAAACACTGACCGGGCGTGACGCAACGTGCGTATGGTGTCCGAATTCGTTCAACTATTGCGTGGGGCCCTAAGATGGGCATGCCCACAGCCTCCCAAAATTGGGTTACGTTTCGTGCATGCCACCTCGTACCACCAACACAACCGGCACTGATCTGATATGGCCGATGCCAGCCCCGTCTTTGCGTTCTCTTTTCGACTCAGCCGGTGGACCCCAAACTTTTAGGACACGCACCCATCGCCAGGTCCATCATGCATGCAAGTTTTCATAATTTTCCGGCACCATATGAATTTCCTACGGTTTTCTTCGTGAAACGCACCGAAAACACTGACCGGGCGTGACGCAACGTGCGTATGGTGTCCGAATTCGTTCAACTCTTGCGTGGGGCCCTAAGATGGGCATGCCCACTGCCTCCCAAAATTGGGTTACGTTTCGTGCATGCCACCTCGTACCACCAACACAACCGACATCGATCCGATATGGCCGATGTCACCAGATCTGCGTTCTCTTTTCCGACTCAGCGGTGGACCCCAAACTTTTGGACACGCACCCATCGCCAGTCCATCATGCATGCAAGTTTTCATAATTTTCCGGCACCATATGAATTTCCTACAGTTTTCTTCATGAAACGCACCGAAAACACCGACCGGGCGTGGACGCAACGTGCGTATGGTGTCCGAATTCGCTCAACTCTTGCGTGGGGCCCTAAGATGGGCATGCCCACCGCCTCCCAAAATTGGGTTACGTTTACGTGCATGCCACCTCGTACCACCAACACAACCGCACTGATCCGATATGGCCGATGTCGCCCCGTCTGCGTTCTCTTTTCGACTCAACCGTGGACCCCAAACTTTTTGGACACGCACCCATCGCCAGGTCCATCATGCATGCAAGTTTTCATAATTTTCCGGCACCATATGAATTTCCTACGGTTTTCTTCGTGAATCGCACCGAAAACACTGACCGGACGTGACGCAACGTGCGTATGGTGTCCGAAATCGTTCAACTATTGCATGGGGCCCTAAGATGGGCATGCCCACAGCCTCCCAAAATTGGGTTACGTTTCGTGCATGCCACCTCGTACCACCAACACAACCGGCACTGATCTGATATGGCCGATGTCAGCCCCGTACTGCGTTCTCTTTTCTGACTCAACCGGTGGACCCCAAACTTTTTGGACACGCACCCATCGCCAGGTCCATCATGCATGCAAGTTTTCATAATTTTCCGCACCATATGAATTTCCCTACGGTTTTCTACGTGAAACGCACCGAAAACACTGATCGGGCGTGACGCAACGTGCGTGTATGGTGTCCGAATTCGTTCAACTATTGCGTGGGGCCCTAAGATGGGCATGCCCACTGCCTCCCAAAATTGGGTTACGTTTCGTGCATGCCACCTCGTACCACCAACACAACCGGCACTGATCTGATATGGCCGATGTCAGCCCCGTACTGCGTTCTCTTTTCTGACTCAACCGATGGACCCCAAACTTTTTGGACACGCACCCATCGCCAGGTCCATCATGCATGCAAGTTTTCATAATTTTCCGGCACCATATGAATTTCCTACGGTTTTCTTCGTGAATCGCACCGAAAACACTGATCGGGCGTGACGCAACGCGTGCGTATGGTGTCCGAATTTGTTCAACTCTTGCGTGGGGCCCTAAGATGGGCATGCCCACCGCCTCCCAAAATTGGGTTACGTTTCGCATGCCACCTTGTACCACCAACACAACCGCACCGATCCGATATGGCCGATGTCACCCCGTCTTGCATTCTCTTTTCTCGACTCAGCCGGTGGACCCCAAACTTTTGGACACGCACCCATCGCCAGTCCATCATGCATGCAAGTTTTCATAATTTTCCGGCACCATATGAATTTCCCTACGGTTTTCTTCGTGAAAGCACCGAAAACACTGGCGGGCGTGGCCTTAGCGTCGCGTATGGTGTCCGAATTCGTTAAACTCTTGCGTGGGGCCCTAAGATGGGCATGCCCACTGCCTCCCAAAATTGGGTTACGTTTACGTGCATGCCACCTCGCACCACCAACACAACCGCACCGATCCGATATGGCCGATGTCACCCGTCTGCGTTCTCTTTTCTGACTCAACCGGTGGACCCCAAACTTTTTGGACACGCACCCATCGCCAGGTCCATCATGCATGCAAGTTTTCATAATTTTCCGGCACCATATGAATTTCCTAGGGTTTTCTTCGTGAAACGCACCGAAAACACTGACCGGGCGTGACGCAACGTGCGTATGGTGTCCAAATTCGTTCAACTCTTGCGTGGGGCCCTAAGATGGGCATGCCACCTCGCATTTACCAACACAACCGCAGACTGATCCGATATGAAGAACTCAGTATTGTTTTACTATTAATTATAAAGAACTCATTATTATTATTCATTATAAAGTATAATAAAGAACTCATTATTATTATTCATTATAAAGTATAATAAAGAACTCTTTATTATTATTCATTATAAAGTATAATAACTGAACATAATATTCATTATAAAGTATAATAAAGAACTCATTATTTTTTGTGGCTTCTTTTTACTTTATGAATTTTCAATAATTTTTCGGTGAAAACACCACATACCACACCCCCGGACGTGACGCAACATGTTTCTCGTAACGTTGAAATGCATGTTTCCGTTTATTTTTGGAAGTTGCGACTAACATCAAATTAAACATACGGTTTTTTTAAACAAGTGCACGGAGGGACAAAATGAAAAAAAATAAGATAGCTAGTTAATAAAGTGATTTGACTTTACATAGCTGCCCGGGCAGCAGCCGCCCGGGCAGGTATGTAACGTCAAATCTCTTTAGTATTAGCTATTTTATATCTAACAAAGAGCACGAACGCGGCTATATAAGCCGGTCGTGGCGTCCCTCGGCGCGCGAGGTGGGACTAAAAAAGCGCCCCTCCCACCTCCCCCCGCGACGTGACTCATGGAAGGCAAAAAAATTAGTGATGCAAAAAAAAACAGCCCAACGTGGTTGCAGGCCGCAACTGCGCGTAATCGGTCCGGCCTGATCAAGCCGGCGGCGAAAGGGCCGGCCTTTCGGCCCGCTAAGGCCCTGCAAAGACACTCAATCGAAGCGATGGACGGGCGGGAATTAGAGGAGTTCGAAAAGGGAGGTGGGAGGCAGGTATATAAAGGCGGTCAAGGCGTCGTTCGTGGCGAGGTGGGACTAAACTTTAGTCCTCACCCCGCCGACCCTGCCTCGCACCGCTGCCGCAGAGTCAATGACGTGGGATATTGTGCAGGTTTTATCCACACTTCACGGCTGGAATATTCGTCGGATCGGCGCTGCCGCCACCGTAATCGACGTGGGATATTGTGCAGGTTTTATCCACACCGCACCAACTCAGGACGACGGGCATATTTTTTAATAAAAAATGACCGCCGCGAGTAGGAACAAAAACAACACTACATTTAGGGGCAAATTTCGTGCATGCCACCTCGTACATCCCATGCAACCGGCACTGATCGGATATGAACGATGGCAGCCCCGTACTGCGTTCTCTTATCGGACTCAGACGGTGGACCCCTAACTTTTTCCACACGCACTCATCGGCAGGGCCATCATGCCTGCAAGTTTTCATATTTTTCCGGCACACTATGAATTTCCTATGGTTTTCGCGTGAAACGCACCAAAAACACCGACCGGGCGTGACGCAACGTGCGTTTGGTGTCCGAATTCGTTCAACTTTTGCGTGGGGCCCTAAGATGGGCATGCCCATCGCATACCAAATTTGGGTGACGTTTACGTGCGTGCCACCTCGTACATCCCATGCAACCGCACCGATCGGATATGAACGATGTCAGCCCGCATCATGCGTTCTCTTATCGGACTCAGACGATGGACCCCTAACTTTTTCCACACGCACTCATCGGCAGGGCCATCATGCCTGCAAGTTTTCATATTTTTCCGGCACACTATGCATTTCCTATGGTTTTCTGCGTGAAACGCACCAAAAACACTGACCGGGCGTGACGCAACATGCGTTTGGTGTCCGAATTCGTTCAACTTTTGCGTGGGACCCTAAGATGGGCATGCCCATCGCATCCCAAATTTGGGTGACGTTTCGTGCATGCCACGTCGTACATCCCATGCAACCGCACCGATCGGATATGAACGATGGCAGCCCGTCATCGCGTTCTCTTATCGGACTCGCACGATGGACCCTAACTTTTTCCACACGCACTCATCGGCAGGGCCATCATGCCTGCAAGTTTTCATATTTTTCCGGCACACTATGAATTTCCTATGGTTTTCTCCGTGAAACGCACCAAAAACACTGACCGGGCGTGACACAACGTGCGTTTGGTGACCGAATTCGTTCAACTTTTGCGTGGGGCCCTAAGATGGGCATGCCCACTGCATCCCAAATTTGGGTGACGTTTCGTGCGTGCCACCTCGTACATCCCATGCAACCGGCATTGATCGGATATGAACGATGGCAGCCCGTGCATCGCGTTCTCTTATCGGACTCAGACGGTGGACCCCTAACTTTTTCCACACGCACTCATCGGCAGGCCATCATGCCTGCAAGTTTTCATATTTTTCCGGCACACTATGAATTTCCTATGGTTTTCTTCGTGAAACGCACCAAAAACACTGACCGGGCGTGACGCAACGTGCGTTTGGTGTCCGAATTCGTTCAACTTTTGCTTGGGGCCCTAAGATGGGCATGCCCACTGCATCCCAAATTTGGGTGACGTTTCGTGCATGCCACGTCATACATCCCATGCAACCGGCACTGATCGAATATGAACGATGGCAGCCCCGTACTGCGTTCTCTTATCGGACTTAGACGGTGGACCCCTAACTTTTTCCACACGCACTCATCGGCAGGGCCATCATGCCTGCAAGTTTTCATATTTTTCCGGCACACTATGAATTTCCTATGGTTTTCTCCGTGAAACGTACCAAAAACACTGATCGGGCGTGACGCAACGTGCGTTTGGTGTCCGAATTCGTTCAACTTTTGCGTGGGGCCCTAAGATGGGCATGCCCACTGCATCCCAAATTTGGGTGACGTTTCGTGCATGCCACCTCGTACATCCCATGCAACCGGCACTGATCGGATATGAACGATGGCAGCCCCGTACTGCGTTCTCTTATCGGACTCAGACGGTGGACCCCTAACTTTTTCCACACGCACTCATCGGCAGGGCCATCATGCCTGCAAGTTTTCATATTTTTCCGGCACACTATGAATTTCCTATGGTTTTCTCCGTGAAACGCACCAAAAACACTGACCGGGCATGACGCAACGTGCGTTTGGTGTCCGAATTCGTTCAACTTTTGTGTGGGGCCCTAAGATGGGCATGCCCACTGCATCCCAAATTTGGGTGACGTTTACGTGCATGCCACCTCGTACATCCCATGCAACCGGCACCGATCGGATATGAACGATGGCAGCCCGTCTGCGTTCTCTTATCGGACTCGAACGATGGACCCCTAACTTTTTTCACACGCACTCATCGGCAGGGCCATCATGCCTGCAAGTTTTCATAATTTTCCGGCACCGTATGAATTTCCTATGGTTTTCTCCGTGAAACGCACCAAAAACATTGGCCGGGCGTGACGCAACGTGCGTTTGGTGTCCGAATTCGTTCAACTTTTGCGTGGGGCCCTAAGATGGGCATGCCCACTGCATCCCAAATTTGGGTGACGTTTTGTGCGTGCCACCTCGTACATCCCATGCAATCGGCACTGATCGGATATGAACGATGGCAGCCCCGTACTGCATTCTCTTATCGGACTCAGACGGTGGACCCCTAGCTTTTTCCACACGCACTCATCAGCAGGGCCATCATGCCTGCAAGTTTTCATAATTTTCCGGCACCGTATGAATTTCCTATGGTTTTCTCCGTGAAACGTGTGTTTGGTCTCCGTGAAACGCACCGAAAACACATTACGAAAAACTCATTATTCTTACTTATAAATTAAATAAACAACGCATTATTATTATGTAAACACATTTAGCCATTAACGCAACACATTACAGTACTAAACTTTGCATGTATTTTAAATATTTTTAGACATTAATTAACATTACATAAATATTAAAAATGTAATTACTAATTGACAGAAATAACTGATTAAAATATTCATTACAAAAAACTCATTATCAATTAATTATCAAAAAACTCATTATTGTTTTAGCTATTACTTATAAAATACTCATTACTTTTTCATATAAATTTAAGTAAACAACTCGTTATTATTATAATTAATATAGTTAACAATTCTATATTACATATGGATTTTTATTAATTATAGAATTTCTTTATACTATAAGCCACGCATAAATAATTAAAAAACTTAATAATATTTTTTTAAACAAAACAAAAGTATTGATTTGTCGCGACGGCCCGGTATTTGTCAGGCGCTCTGACGGCGCCCCGGCCCATTAAGTGTGCGCGCGGTGCGGGGGCAGGGTCGGCGGGGGTGAGGACTAACGTTTAGTCCCACCTCGCCCGCCGAACGCCGCCGCCACCGGCTTATATACCAAGCTCCGACCACCTTTTCGAACTCCCCTGATTCCCGCCCCGCCCCGCCACTGTCCCGTTGGCCTGTGCTGCAGGCCGTACCTGGGCCGAAAGGCCGGCCCTTTCGCCACCTGGCTTGATCGGGCCGGACCGATTAAGCGCAGTTGCGGCGTGCAACCACAGGTGGACTTTTTTTTTGCATCACTATTTTTTTTGCCTTCTATAATTTTTTTTATAGTGTTCCACCATCATCACTAGGATGCATACCACGTTTTAAATATTTTTTATCGCTTTATGAATATTTTTTGGTGTTCAAATACGTTCAATTCTTAGATTGAATGTCAGGGTGACCATACCAACTAATTTTTTTTCGTCATCCTTGAAATTAACTCAAATTTTTTCCATACTGTTCCACCATCATCAGTACGATGCTTGACAAGTTTTCTGGGTTTTTTTACTTTATGAATTTTCTATAATTTTTTACTTTATGAATTTTCTATAATTTTTCTTGCAAAAGTTGAGGTCATTCCGAATATGTCGAAAAATTGGCCTCCTACTCCCGAGAACGTTCGGGCAGGACCGAAGGCCCCGTCTGATAGGAGTTTTTTTTCCGACAGCCTTCAAATGTACCCACATTTTTTTATAGTGTTCCACCATCATCAGTAGGATGAATGAAAAGTTTTCTGTCTTTTTTATCGCTTCAAATTTTTTTTATATTTTTTATGTTTTTGCTGTGCATGCATGACCCATGCATGCGTTTTGCGACTGATTTTTCTACAATTTATGTGTCGAGTATCGTCTCGTACCGTTCAAATTCATATTTCCGTTTATTTTTTCAAGTTGCATGACTAACATCAAATTAAACATCCGGATTTTTTTAGATAAACCATTCCGAGTTCATTCATAATTCATAATATTTTACATAACCCTAAACATAACTGAGCACTTCTCTTACATAACTTAGACCGAAATTTAAATAAAACTAGGCTACTCGTAAATAAGCCGCCGCGGTGAGGTCGACGACCGGCATATCTACTGCCTCTCCTTCTTCGCCGTCGCCGCCATTGTCGTCGCTGCCGTCGTCGTCGCTAAAATCCCACCGATTGTCTTCCCGCTTTGCTGCTCTGCACCGCCGCTATGGCCGCCACCGCCTCGTTCCTCACAAGTGGCCGCCGCCGCCTCCTCTGCCGACCGGGCCAGCACATAAGTAGCCCGGCGTGTCGTCCGGGTCTCCGTCTTCTTGAGGGCGGCTCGCGCCGCGGGATGTCGACCAGCGCCGGGCGCTGTTGTGCCGGGCGATGGGGCGGTTGGAGGTGGGCCGTGGCGGCGACGACGGAAGTGCCGCCTCGCCGGTAATGTCCCCGGACGATGCGTCCGCCGCCGCCTCCAACGCGCCGAGGACGATGTCGAAGTTCTTCCCGCGCGTAACTGCGCTGGCCCTCCGGTTGTACCGGCCGCCGAGAACTTCGCGAGCTGCTCCCTCGTCGGCGGCGGTCCCATGGTGGGGATGCCGTTTGCCCCGATCCGCCATGGCCCCGGCACCTTGGCTGCCGGCGGCACCAACACGCCGTACCGGGCCATAAGCTCCGTGTCGGCGATGGTGAGGCTCAGCGCCGACGCCGGTCGGCCACTCGCCCTCGTCGGTCATTTGGAAGACATTGCCGGCGAGAGAGGAGATGGGCGGGCGAGGAGAGGAAGAGAGATGGGCGGGCGAGGGAGATGGCACGGCATGGCGCACTCTTTATAGAAGGCGGGGAGGGAGGTGGGCGGGCGAAGCCGTCGGTGGCGCTACCGAGGGAGAGGCGGCGGCTAGCGGCACGCGACAATGATGCCGATGTGTGAAGGCGCGCGCGGCAAAGTAGGCGGCGTGAGAAGCGGCGCGGCAAAGTAGGCGGCGTGGGAAGGCGCGCGGCAAAGGCGCGGGCAGCCGACGATCGATGGCGCTCAAGGCGGCGGGCGGTCGCCAGCGGCGGCAAATGACCGGTCGCGTCTTACCGCTCGACCGAGGCGGAAGGTCAGGCGGCGCCGCCCGCCGCAGACGCGCTGTAGTGGATGGCGCGGACTACGAGTCTACCAGGCGGGCGGCACGAGATCTGCCGCGAGCAGTCGGCGCCTGCATGCACGCCGCCATTACTGCAATGCAGTTATTGCATGACGATACGGCCGCCCGCGCCACGTCCACACGTACGCCCCACCGGTCAACGCCGACTTTAAAAAAAACACGCCCTCAGGGCTCCCAACTGCTCGGCTCGGCTCGCTCCCTCACGACTGCCAAGCCGCTCGGCTCGTCCCGCAGCCGCGTATACACAGCGCAGCGGGGTATCGCGCCCAGACAGCTGGGGCAATATTTTTTACATAAGACGACCGTGCCCCTGGCAGCGAAGGGGTATGGGTGAATCTCAGCCCTTGATGTGTTTAAGGGGATGTACCGAAGCAGAAGTGTTGCATCAGTGGTGTTAGTTTTTTTGTGCGGGTGTTTTGCAGGCATCCCTTTCCTAAGCAGGGCCAAATTTATCTGACATGTAATGCATTCAGATTGTGGTGTTGCTTACATTTCAGCTTGTAGCCGAGGACTGGAATAGGATGAGAATCCTGAGCCGCGGTGGAAAGTGGGTTAATTAAATACGCCAAGACTGCAATCTTTACAGTTTCTAAGCTCCCAAGAAATGAAGCTCCTTGAGTGAATTGGGGATGTGGGACCATCATGTCATTCACTGCCTTAAGCCCAAGCTTTGTTTACACATGTCCTGTTCTCACACGTCGGGGCTTGTGGGATTGCAGCTGTCAACTCTGGACGGGATAAATGCTAAACCAATCGGTTAGAGACGTGACACTTTATATTATGCATGCATCTGTTTTATCTTTCCTAAGAATTTGAACGAGAGATCCCTATATCTAGCTCTTTGTATACTAAATCACTTCTAAAATACATTTTTTAACAATTGTAAACATTTTTTTATTTCATAAAAAATTCAAATAAAAATACAAGAGTCGTTTTGTCTAAGCTAGCAGTGTAGCGAGCGGAAAAAAAAGCTAAGCGAGCAGAGCAGGAGCCGAACCGAGCAAGCGAGAGTTTCGTTGGCCGGGCCATAAGAGTTTATAGCAGCAAATTTCATGGTCTCAACGTGGAATAAGAGCTCCCAGGGGGATCGCACAAGCACCACCAGTTGACACTGACAATGAAATGTGAAGAACACAACAACCCGCATCGATCAACTCCACTCTCCTCTCAAAATAAATACAATTTTAAACAATAGCCGAACATGATATATGAATGAAAAGAAAGGGTGGTCAGAACATAATTAAAATCCAAGCCAACATAGATAGAATTGGAATGACAAAATCAACTGCAATGACATGCTAAGGAAAAAGAGAGTCAATACCATGAGCGGAGAACGGCCCAGCGAAGCGCGCGGCTACCTCTAGTTGTTATCTATGGATGAAATAACCAAACTAACTCGCAAGAAAATAGTCTCCATGGTCTGAATCGCTGAAATAGGGTTTCTCCCCGCTTTGTATTACCCACGATAGATGCTGGAGCAGAAGCAGCACAGGCACGCCCAAAAGAAACGAAAGAGAAAATATAAAAGAAACAAATGCCAACAACGACGGATCAACAAAAGCGAAGAATCAACGCGACCGCTGCACCCATCGGGGATCTTCCACCAAGCTCCAACTCCAAAACGTCGGTACCACACAACACCTCCAAAAAGGAACGCGACGATAACGACGCTGTTGCAAGGGTTTCCCCCGGTACACGGCAGAGAGAAAGGAAGGGTGACACCCAACGCCCTCCAGGAAGGTCCGGTGGCACCCTCAGGCGCCACCGCGTTGGAGTCGGCGAGGCTGACATGGATTTCTCCCGATCCCAACCATCACCCCGGGCGCTCCGGAACACGCCACCATACCGTCCACCACCCTGCGCCAATACGGTCTTGAGTCTCCCACGCTGTCTCACCACGACACCGCGAAGTGGGACCTGCACAGCGAAGAAGAGAGGCCGGGACTCGGAGCAGCAGCACCGTCAGCACGCGGGAGGGCCCAACCTCCACTGTCACCAACGGGATCCGACCGGACGCAATAGCAGGAGCATATCAGGCCCGTAGACCCACAGGCCCGGCCAAGCCCTCAAATGCCCATAAAGCTCCATGGTCTGAATGACCAAACAGCGACCACATATATGATTTGCTCTCATGGGCATGGCTTCAGGAGACAGGAGACTTGATGCGCTGAAGAGAATCCGTGCAGATGCTACTAGCGACAATCCTACGGTAACCAAGGTTTTGCTGTTGCTACATTTGTCTCAGCCTCTGGATCTGGGGGATGTCTTTTGCGATCATCCTGGTTACCTTTCCGTATGTAATGAAGTGGTTGTGATACTATGATTACATTTATGCCTTTTGCCTTTCCAGTTATACTGTGATTAGAGCTTTGACATATGTATGGGGGGCTGGTAGGATCTCCTCGCTTCTTGCTGAAGTGCGGTTGTGTTGTTGTTGTCGAGCCCGAGGGCCTGACCTTCTTTCTATTTTTTGGTTACCTGCTGCCCCTCCTGTATGAAGTGGAGTTTTGAAGTTTCCTGTAGTGACTTGTTCAGCTCTGTGATCGTTAGCATGTGTGCTTCGATGAGATGTTGGCTGGGGTGAATCAATGTCGTGATGATTTTTATTAATTTGAGAAATTGGAATCCAAGGTGATGCTCCTTTTTCCTAGAAAAAGGTTATGCTTTTCCTGTTAGGGTTAAGTTGTAGTGTTGTCAGGTATTTGCCCCGTAGCGCGGGCACCAATTGCAGGATCACACAGCGGGTTTCCTCGCAATACCTTGAACTTGGTTTCTTCCTTTTCTGGCTTCCACTATTGTTTTCGGAAGCCTGATCGGGCGGTCTCCCGTGCTGCTAGATCGCGCTCTTGGGTCGCATGGACTGGACCGTCCTTCTAGCCTAGCGCAACGCCCCACCCCACAGCGAGGAAAAAATCCCCTGCATCTCCGGCACACCTAACTCCGCTGCTCGCCTCTCTTCCATGCTTCGAGTAAAGCTAGTGGCCGGCCTCGCTCCTCGCAGCAGCAGCAGCCTGTTTGCAACTTCGACCTCATTGCTCGCAACTCCCGCCTTTACCGCTTGCAACGGTGTCCGTCGTCGCTCCCACCATCACGACACATGCTTTGGGTCACCTGCAGCAGAGAATGCTTCCATGACATAAAATTTGCGTTTCCCTCGGTAAAGAAACAAATCTAAAAAAATTGTAATTAATTGCTGGATTTAATTGCGAGAAATAATCATACTTTCCAAAATAGCTAGGTAAAAAAGGGATTTGATGTGATTCCCGGAAGCAGATTTAGGAAACAAATTTTGAGGTTAGCGGTTAGGAAGCAGCTAATACTCCCTCGAGTAGATGTATCTAGACGTATTTTAGTTTTAAACACATCCATTTTATCCATTTTCTACGATAAGTAATTCCGGACGAAAGGAGTATTACAGAATCAGTTCCAGGAAGCAAGCAATTAACGAAGAAAACTACTAGTTGAGGGATTTAGTACCAGATCGGATCCACTAGCTGCTCTAACATGGTGGAATTAAGCACTACAAAATTCCTTGAATGACTGCCATGCACACAGTGCCTCTCTTGAAAATCAAATGAAACAAAAGGCACAAAGTACACTCACATAATCATATAGAAAAAATAACGTGAAACCACAATATTATTATTATGCCAACCGGTACCCAAATCCAAAGCAAAGCAAAATCATCATTTGCAAGAACCAAAAACAAAATCATGAGGCTGAGTCGCTCGGACGACCTAGTCCTCGTTAGACGGGTCGAGTACACGCCCGGCAAAGACAACTGCGTCGGTCGCCTCCTCCACTATGAAATACGCAAACGGATGGTCGGCTACAAAATCCACAGGAGGAGGAGGCGGCCGCCGCGTGATAGAACATCCTATTTCCACATTCATCCTGGAGAAGGCAGCAGCTACGGTGCCCTCTTCGTTTACCTTGATGACCGCCTTGTGGATGACGTCACTCAGGACCAATGGCAAGTCAGATTCATCACGTTCCACCATGTCAGACAGATCGGCTTGATCGCTGAACGGCAACTGAAGCCCCAGCTTCTTCAAAACGGTGACGACGCTGCTGTGGAAGGACAGCTTGAACTTGGGCACCCGGAACTCCCTAACCTCGAGCTTCCTCTTCGGTAGGTGCTTGTGCAGGAAGCCAGGTCGGGATGCTATCGCGTCGACCAGGCTCGGCAAGCCGTCGAAGGCATCCGGGAGGAAGATGCACATAGAAAACTGTGTACGCTTGATACGATCGACGTGTCGGCCTATCAACAGAAGTGAGCAAGATATAATGCATTGGTGTGACACACGAGTGGAAGGATAAGACTGTAACTTGACGGACGAATTACCTTGCCCTTGAGCCATTTGGTACCGGAGTTTGAGCACCTTGAACCCTTTGTGGACGGCGATGAACTGGGAACTCCAGCTCTGCATGAAGGGCACGTCGACGGTGCGGCCGTCGGGCCGGTGGAACAGCTTGTTGGCGGTGGCCTCCTTGTAGAACGGATCCTCCCACTTGCCCTTGAAGTATATAGCGTTGCCGAGCACGACGCGGGTGTACGGCGTTATGGATCCCGGGCCAAGGACGGAGCCGATCAGGTTACTCGTGGCCTGCGCCACCCACGCGTTGATCTCACCCCGTGCCGCCTCCGGATTGTCGCGGAAGTCGACGGTGCTGGCGTCGGCCTTGTACGCGCTCGCGGCGGCGTGGCGGTAGGCTGGCTTCAGCGGGCAGGCGAGGTCGGTCCAGACGCCGCACGCGAACGCGACGCGCGGCCCGCCGTACTCGGAGTGGTCCTCGAGCGCGTCCTCCGCCACGCCGGAGAGGAACTCGTCGAGCGCGGCGCGAGACGGCGCGCCGAGGACGCCGAGTATCTCGTCCTGGGTGGCGCCCCGGGCGCCGGCGGCCAGCAGCGCGAGCGCCGCTTAGATGGACAGCGGCGATAACACCAGGTTGCTTCCCGCATTGTTGTCGTCGGCGAGGCGGCTCACGAGGCCGGCGGCGAGCGTCGCCAGGCCACCGGAGCAGGACGGCGCCGTGTCCCCCGTCACTTTAGAGTAGTGCGCGCCCGTCGCTTCCATCGCTTGCTTTTGAGACGGGAAGAAAATCGCGTAGAGAAATGACGACCGGTTCTTCACCGTGACGGCGAGGCGGCTTGCGAGGCTGGCAGCGAGCGCCGCCAGGCCTCCGGAGCAGGACGGCGTCGTGTCCGCCGTCACTTCCATCGCTTGCCTTCGAGACGGAGAGAAAATCGCGTAGAGAAACGACGATCGGTTCTTCACCGTGATGCACGTTAACAAGACGGGAAGCACTATTTGTTGCCGTAGGATCCAAAGCCGGCCGAGCGTCCGATTCCACCGTATTTGAAGACCTGCGCTAGGGAAGTTATTTCACGATCTGATATATACTTCCTCAGTTTCCAAATAATTGTCTTTCTAGTCATCTCAAATGGACTACAACATACGGATGTATGTAGACATGTTTTAGAATGTAGATTCATTTATTTTGCTCCGTATGTAGTCACTTGTTGAAATCTCTAGAAAGACAATTATTTAGGAACGGAGGGAGTATGAGGAAAAACTGCCGGACATTATGCGATTTGAGGAGACCAATCCATAATTTTAGGAAGCAGAATAAACCTTAGAAAGGTAATTTTAGATTGTTTTTTCTGTAGGAAAAAAAGCATGCGCACCAATAATTGATTTCCTTATTACGAAGCAAGAAAACCAATCCATAGCAAAATAAGAGCAACTTTAAGAGCATCTATAGCCGGACTTGGCAAATCCGACCCTTCAAACGCCCGCGAACACGTCCGGGCGCGTCCGGACAGTGACCTTTCATGCCTCAAAAAATGCACTCCACATCTGGATACCTCAAATTAGAAATCTCAAATACATATTATTACATGCAACGTCAAACCTAATATAAGCGGGGCTCGCCCGGTTCCACTCCCCGCTCGCCCGTTTCCGCCGTGGCCATGTCCGGCGGCTGGCTGCGCTCCTCAGAATGTCGGTCGGGTCGCCGGCAAGGTAGAGTAGGGCATGGGACACGAGCCGGCTCACGGGACTCATGGCGCCGCCGTCTCTCATGCCCTACTCTTCCTCGTCGGAGCCCGAAACCCGAACGGTGCAGGTGGACGTTAGATCGATGACGGATACGTTTTGAGATGAGCCGCGGACGTCCACCACGAAGCGGTTGTGCTACTTCTTAAGCTTGCATTGGTTTTTCCCTTGAAAAGAAAAGGATGATCCAGCAAAGTAGAGATAAGTATTTCCCTCAGTTTGAGAATCAAGGTAGGAGAAGAACGCACAAATCACCAATACCTGCACAAACAATCAAACAATTTGCACCCAACGCGATAAAGGGGTTGTCAATCCCTTCACGACCACTTACAAAAGTGAGATCTGATAGAGATAGATAAACAAAAGATAAAATATTTTTGGGTTTTTGATTTATAGATCTGAAAGTAAAAGACTGTAAATAGTAGATCGAAAACTAATATGATGAAAAATAATAGATCAGAAACTAATATGATGGAAAATAGACCCGAGGGCCATAGGTTTCACTAGAGGCTTCTCTCTTGAAAGCAAATAATACGGTGGATAAACAAATTACTGTCGAGTAATTGATAGAAAAGCGCAAAGTTATGATGATATCCAAGGCAATGATTATGCAATATAGGCATCACGTCCGTGTCAAGTAGACCAAAACGATTCTGCATCTACTACTATTACTCCACACATCGATCGACTCTTTCCTGCATTTAGAGTATTAAGTTCATAAAGAACAGAGTAATGCATTAAGTAAGATGACATGATGTAGAGGAATTAACTCAATCAATATGATGAAAACCCCATCTTTTTATCCTCGATGGCAACAATGCTATACGTGCCTCGCTACCCCTACTCTGTCACTGGGTGAGGACACCGCAAGATTGAACCCAAAGCTAAGCACCTCTCCCATTGCAAGAAAAACCGATCTAGTCGGCCAAACCAAACCGATAATTCGAATAGAAATACAAAGATACCAAATCATGCATATAAGAATTCAAATAATATTCATAGATAAGTTGATTATAAATCCACAATTCATCGGATCTCGACAAACACACCGCAAAAGATGATTACATCGGATAGATCTCCAAGAACATCGAGGAGAACATGGTATTGAGAATCAAAGAGAGAGAAGAAGCCATCTAGCTACTAGCTATGGACCCATAGGTCTGTGGTGGACTACTCACACTTCATCGGAGGGGCAATAGAGTTGATGTAGATGCCCTCCGTGATCGAATCCCCCTCCGGCAGGGTGCCGGAAAAGGTCCCTAGATGGGATCTCACGGGAACAAAAGGTTGCGGCGGTGGAAAAGTGTTTTCGTGGATGCTTTTGGACGTTTGGGAATATTTGCAAATATATAGGAGGCAGAACTAGGTCAGGGGGTCACGACGGCCCCACAAGGTAGGGGGCGCGCCCTACCCCCTCTGCGCACCCTCCACCCTTGTCTTCTCCTCGTGGCTCCAAGTCTCCTAGGTGTCTTCTGGTCCAAGAAAAATCGTCGTGAAGTTTTATTCGTTTGGACTTTTCTGCGAAGCTCAAAAACAAGGAAAACAGAAACTAGCACTGGGCTCTAGGTTAATAGGTTAGTCCCAAAAATAATATGAAATAGCATATTAATGTATACAAAACATCCAAAACAGATAATATAATAGCATGGAACAATAAAAATGATATATACGTTGGAGACGTATCAAGCATCCCCAAGCTTAATTTCTGCTCGTCCTCGAGTAGGTAAATGATAAAACAGAAATTTTAATGTGGAATGCTACTTAACATATTTATCCATGTAATTTTCTTTATTGTGGCATGAATGTTCAGATCTATAAGATTCAGAACAAAAGTTTAATATTGACATAAAAACGATAATACTTCAAGCATACTAATAAAGCAATTATGTCTTCTCAAAATAACATGGCCAAAGAAAGTTATCCCTACAAAATCATATAGTCTGGGATGCTCCATCTTCATCACACAAAATATTCAAATCATGCACAACCCCGTTGACAAGCCAAGCAATTGTTTCATACTTTTAGTGTTCTCAAACCTTTTCAACTTGCACGCAATACATGAGCGTGAGCCATTGATATATCACTATAGGTGGAATAGAATATGGTGGTTGTGGAGAAGACAAAAAGAAGGAGATAGTCTCACATCAACTAGGCGTATCAACGGGCTATGGAGATGCCCATCAATAGATATCAATGTGAGTGAGTAGGGATTGCCATGCAACGGATGCATTAGAGCTATAAGTTTGTGAAAGCTCAAAAAGAAACTAAGTGGATGTGCATTCAACTCGCTTGCTCATGAAGACCTACGACATTTGAGCGAGCCCATCGTTGGAATATACAAGCCAAGTTCTATAATGAAAAATTCCCACTAGTATATGAAAGTGACAAAATAGGAGACTCTCTATCATGAAGATCATGGTGCTAAGCACAAGTGTGGAAAAATGATAGTAACATTGCCCCTTCTCTCTTTTTCTCTCTTTTTTTGAATGACTTCTTTGGCCTCTTTTTTTTAGGCTTCATTGGCCTCCCTTTTTTTATTTCGTCACATGGGGCAATGTTCTAATAATGATGATCATCACACTTTTATTTACTTACAACTCAAGAATTACAACTCGATACTCGGAACAAAATATGACTCTATATGAATGCCTCCGGCGGTGTACCGAGAATGTGCAATGACTCAAGAGTGACATGTATGAAAATTATGAACGGTGGCTTTGCCACAAATACTACGTCAACTACATGATCATGCAAAGCAATATTATAATGATGAAGCGTGTCATAATAAACGGAACGGTGGAAAGTTGCATGACAATATATCTCGGAATGGCTAGGAAATGCCATAATAGGTAGGTATGGTGGCTGTTTTGAGGAAGGTATATGGTGGGTGTATGGTACCGGCGGAAGTTGCGCGGTACTAGAGAGGCTAGCAATGGTGGAAGGGTGAGAGTGTGTATAATTCATGGACTCAACATTAGTAATAAAGAACTCACATACTTATTGCAAAAGTCTATTAGCTATCAAAACAAAGTACTGTGTGCATGCTCCTAGGGGGATAAATTGGTAGGAAAAGACCATCGCTCGTCCCCGACCGCCACTCATAAGGAAGACAAACAATAAATAAATCATGCTTCAACTTCGTTACATAACGGTTCACCATAATGCGTGCTACGGGAATCACAAACCTCAACACAAGTATTTCGACAATACACAATTACTCCACTAGCATGACTCTAGTATCACCATCCTCATATCTCAAAACAATCATAAGGAATCAAACTTCTCATAGTATTCAATGCACTTTATATGAAAGTTTTTATTATATCCCTTTTGGATGCCCATCATATTAGGACTAAATTCACAACCTAAGCAAATTACCGTGTTGTTTAGAAAGACTCTCAAAATAATATAAGTGAATCATGAGGGTTCAACAATTTCTATAAAATAAAACCACCACCGTGCTCTAAAAAGATACTACGTCCGTTCCTTTATCTAAGGTGTATATTTTTGGGCACGGTGAGGCAACAATTTATAGACACATTTGTACAAAATTACCCTTGTCCAGTACTAGCAAGTAAATTAGTTAGGCTTTGAAAGAAACAGATACAGGCAATCAGGGGAGAGATACTTTCCTTCTTTTTCTATAAAGAGAGATACATGCAATCGGGAGAGAGATACTTTCCTTTTTTCCACACGGATAAAAAAGGGATTATGAGGAATTAGAAGAAATGCACCTTACATTGTGGAATTTTGTCAAAAAACAAATACACCTTATATGAAGGAATGGAGGGAGTATAAGTGAAGAACTAGAGCAAAATTGCCTAGCTCAAAAGATATAAGTGAAGCACATAGAGTATTCTAATAAATCACGATTCATGCGTGTCCCCCTCGAAAGGTGTGTACAGCAAGGATGATTGTGGAAAACTAAAAAGCGAAGACTCAAATCATACAAGACGCTCCAAGCAAAACACATATCATGTGGTGAATAAAAATATAGCCTCAAGTAAAGTTACCGATGGATTTAAGATTTAAAGAGGGATGCCTTCCGGGGCATCCCCAAGCTTAGGCTCTTGGTTGTCCTTGAATATTATCTTGGGGTGCCTTGGGAATCGCCAAGCTTAGGCTCTTGCCACTCCTTATTCCATAGTCCATCAAATCCTTACCCAAAACTTGAAAACTTCACAACACAAAACTCAACAGAAAATCTCATGAGATCCGTTAGTATAAGAAAATAAATCACCACTTTTGGTACTGTTGTGAACTCATTCTTTATATTTCTTGGTGTAATATCTATTGTATTCCAACTTCTCCATGGTTCATACTCCTCGATACTACCCATATAAGCAAACAACACAAAGAAAACAGAATCTGTCAAAAACAGAACAGTCTGTAGCAATCTAAATACTTCGTATACTTATGTAACTCCAAAAATTCTGAAAACTTAGTCAACCTGGGCAATTTGTATATCAATCTTGTGTTAAAAATTCAGATCAAAAGCACGCTTCTGTGAATTATGAAAATTATTTTTCTGTGCGCAAAAGTTTCTGTTTTTCAGCAAAATCAAATCAACTATCACCGTAAGCCATCGCAAAGGTCTTACTTCGCATAAACACTAATTAAAACACATCTAACCAGAGTCTAAATGAATTATTTATTGAAAATAGCAAGGAAAAATATTGGGTTGTCTCCCAACAAGCGCTTTTTTAAAGCCTTTTAGCTAGGGATTGATAATTTCAATGATGCTCACATAAAAGAGAAGAACTGAAGCACAAAGAGAGCATCATAAAACACGTGACAAACAAATCTAAGTCTAACATACTTCCTATGCATAGGCATTTTATAAGCAAACAAATTATCCAGGCAAGCAAAAACTAGCTCATGCAAGGAAGAAGAAAGAGACGAGGTAATTTAGCAACATGAAAATTTTTACAACCATATTTTCCTCTCTCATAATAATTATATGTAGGATCATAAGAAAATTCAACAATATAGCTATCACAAAACATATTCTCAACATAATCCACATCCATGCAAAGTTGACACTCTTCCAAAATAGTGGGATTAACATTAACTAAAGTCATGACCTCTCCAAACCCACTTTTATGAAAAATTTCATAAGATTGAACATTCTCCAAGTATGTGGGATCTAGACAATCTTCCAAACCCATTTTCAATATTATTGCAAACACTATTATCAATCTCATATTCATCGGCTTAAATAAATTTTCAAGATCATAAGAAGAATCACCCCAATCATGATCATTGCAACAAGTAGTGGACATAGCAAAACTAGCATTCCCAAGCTTAGGGTTTTGCATATCATTAACACAATTGACATTTATGGAATTTATAATGACATCATTGCAATAGTGCTTTTCATCCAAGGCACTATCGTGAATCACTTTAAAATTTTCTTCTTTCAACACTTCATCACACTTTTCATATTCACGAATTTCAAGCAAAACCTCGTAGAGATAATCTAGTGCACTCAATTCACTAGCAATAGGTCCATAATCATTTGATTTTTTAAAAAGATTAGCAAGTGGATGAGGATCAGTAAACCTTTTGGTTCTTGATTTTCAATAAACACACAATTATACCAAGCGAACGAGCAAACAAACCAAGTAAGACATAAAGGCAAACGAAAAGACGAACGGAAGAAGGGCGAATAAAAAGGCAAATCTTTTCAAAACTAATTTTAGAAGTGGGGCAGAGGAAAACGAGAGGCAAATGACGAATAATGTAATGCAGGAGATGAGAATTTTATGATGGGTACTTAATTGGTATGTCTTGACTTGGCATAGATCTCCCACGCAACAGTGCTAGAAATTCTTCCTGCTACTTCTTGAGCTTGCGTTGGTTTTTCCCTTGAAGAGGAAAGGGTGATGCAGCAAAGTAGAGATAAGTATTTCCCTCAGTTTCAGAACCAAGGTATCAATCCAATAGAAGAAGAATGCACAAATCACCAATACCTGCACAAACAATCAAACAACTTGCACCCAATGCGATAAAGGGGTTGTCAATCCCTTCACGGTCACTTGCAAAAGTGAGATCTGATAGAGATAGATAAACAAAAGATAAAATATTATTGGGCTTTTGATACGTCTCCAACGTATCTATAATTTTTGATTGTTCCATGCTATTATATATTCTGTTTTGGATGTTTAATGGGCTTATTTATACACTTCTATATTATTTTTGGGACTAACCTATTAACCGAAGGCCCAACCCAAATTCCTGTTTTTTGCCTATTTCGGTGTTTCGCAGAAAAAGAATATCAACGGAGTCCAAACGGAATGAAACCTTCGGGAAAGTGATTTTTGGAACAAACGTGATCCAGAGGACTTGGAGTGGACGTCAAGCAACAGACGAGGAGGCCACGAGGTAGGGGGCACTCCCTCCATCCTAGTGGGCCCCTCGTGGCTCCACCGACCTACTTCTTCCTCCTATATATACCTACGTACCCCCAAACCATCAGAAGCGCCCACGAAAACCTAATTCCACCGCCGCAACCTTTTGCACCCATGAGATCACATCTTGGGGCCTTTTCCGGCATCCTGCCGGAGGGGGCATTGATCACAGAGGGCTTCTACATCAACACCATAGCCTCTCCGATGATGTGTGAGTAGTTTACCTCAGACCTTCGGCTGCATAGTTATTATCTAGATGGCTTCTTCTCTCCCTTTGGATCTCAATACAAAGTTCTCTTCGATTCTCTTGGAGATCTATTCGATGTAATCTTCTTTTGCGGTGTGTTTGTCGAGATTCGATGAATTGTGGGTTTATGATCAAGATTATCTATGAACAATATTTGAATCTTCTCTGAATTCTTTTATGTATGATTGGTTATCTTTGCAAGTCTCTTCGAATTATCAGTTTGGTTTGGCCTACTAGATTGATCTTTCTTGCAACGGGAGAAGTGCTTTGCTTTGGGTTCAATCTTGCGGTGTCCTTTCCCGATGACACCAGGGGCAGCAAGGCACGTATTGTATTGTTGCCATCGAGGATAAAAAGATGGGGTTTATATCATATTGCATGAGTTTATCCCTCTACATCATGTCATCTTGCTTAAAGCGTTACTCTGTTCTTATGAACTTAATACTCTAGATGCATGCCGGATAGCGGTCGATGTGTGGAGTAATAGTAGTAGATGCAGAATCGTTTCGGTCTACTTGTCACGGACGTGATGCCTATATACATGATCATACCCAGATATTCTCATTAAAAATGCTCAATTCTATCAATTGCTCGACAGTAATTTGTTCACCCACCATAATACTTATGCTATCTTGAGAGAAGCCACTAGTGAAACCTATGGCCCCCGGATCTATTTTCCATCATATTAATCTCCCATTATTTCCATTACTGTTTACTTGCTTTCTTTACTTTTACTCTTTATCATAAAAATACCAAAAAAATTATCTTATCATCTCTATCAGATCTCACTCTCGTAAGTGACCGTGAAGGGATTGACAACCCCTTTATCGCGTTGGTTGCGAGGTTCTTATTTGTTTGTGTAGGCGCGTGGGACTCGAGCGTAGTCTCCTACTGGATTGATACCTTGGTTCTCAAAAACTGAGGGAAATACTTACGCTACTTTACTGCATCACCCTTTCCTGTTCAAGGGAAAACCAACGCAGTGCTCAAGAGGTAGCAAGAAGGATTTCTGGCACCGTTGCCGGGGAGATCTACGCACAAGTCAAGACATACCAAGTACCCATCACAAACTCTTATCCCTCGCATTACATTATTTGTCATTTGCCTCTCGTTTTCCTCTCCCCCACTTCACCCTTGCCGTTTTATTCGCCCTCTTTTTCCGTTTGCCTCTTTCCCGCTGTTTTCTTTGTACCATGGACGAATCAAAAGGACTAAGGGCTCTCTCCATGGTTTTAATACCTTGGATACCCCCTCTGTCCTCTCTAAGCTCATAAACAATGATGCTATGGAAAGACCCACCGGGATTATCAATGAAGGTTTGAATAATTTCGATGAAGATGATCCCGGAATTTTTTGTTATTTACTTGATGAGTCTTTGAAAGATTCTTGGGATAGGCTTTTAAGGATCCGAGCTAGCTTTGTGCCCCAATATCAAATTGAGGTTTACCTAAAAAGCTTTTATGTTGGGTTGCCCGCTTCGTTCAAGCAAGTTTTAGATTCTATTTTTGAAGAGGGTTTTCTTGAAGGGGATCCCATAGATACCTATGAAAAGATGAAAACTATATTTGGGCACCCCATGAGTGAGAAGGTTGAATCCACCTCTCTTTTATGCTTTTACCAAAACGAAATTATCAAAGAGATGAAAGCTAGCTTAGATGCAAATTTCCGTAGCGTGCTTAATCTTTCTTCCACCATAAATGGCCACATACTTTCTCAAAATACAAAGATTAATGCTATAGATAACAAAATTTCTCTTTTCTTTCCCAATACCTAAGATGGCAAGACCTAGATCTATCCTTGCTTTTATGCCTAGCTAGAGGCGTTAAACGATAGCTCTTGTTGGGAGGCAACCCAATTTTATTTTTAGTTTTTTGCTTTTTGCTTCTGTTTAGGATTAAATTTTTGATCTAGCATCTGGTTAGATTTGTTTTTGTGTTTTAGTTAGTGTTTGTGCCAAGTTAAACCTATAGGATCTTCTTGGATGATAGTTATTTGTTCTTGCTGAAAATTCCAGAAACTTTCTGTTCACAAAAATAATTGTTAAAAATCACCAGAACATGATAAAATACTGATTCCAATTGCAGAAGATCACTAAACAAATTTTCTAGGTCTTCCTATTTTTGTAGAATTTTTGGAGTTCCATAAGTTTGCGTTAGTTACATATTACCACAGACTGTTCTGTTTTTGACAGATTCTGTTTTTCGCGTGTTGTTTGCTTATTTTGATGAATCTATGGCTAGTAAAATAGTTTATAAACCATATAGAAGTTGGAATACAGTAGTTTTAACACCAATATAAATAAATAATGAGTTCAATACAGTACCTTGAAGTGGTATTTTGTTTTCTTTCGCTAACGGAGCTCACGAGATTTTCTGTTAAGTTTTGTGTTGTGAAGTTTTCAAGTTTTGGGTAAAAGATTTGATGGATTATGGAACAAGGAGTGGCAAGAGTCTAAGATTGTTGATGACCAAGGCACCCCAAGGTAAATCCAAGGACACTAAAAAGCCAAAGCTTGGGGATGCCCCGGAAGGCATCTCCTCTTTCGTCCTCAACCATCGGTAATTTACTTGGAGCTATATTTTTATTCACCACATGATATGTGTTTTGCTTGGAGCGTCTTGTATGGTTTGAGTCTTTGTTTGTTAGTTTTCCACAATCATCCTTTCTGTACACACCTTTTGAGAGAGACACACATGATTTCGAATTTGTTAGAATACTCTATGTGCTTCACTTATATCTTTTGAGTTATATAGTTTTTGCTCTAGTGCTTCACTTATATCTTTTAGAGCACGGCGGTGGTTGTATTTCATAGAAATTATTGATCTCTCATGCTTCACTTATATTATTTTGAGAGTCTTAAACAGCATGGTAATTTTCTTTAATTGTGAAATTAATCTTCCATATTGAGTTTATTGAATGTTATGATAAGTTAGATACTTGATAAGTGTTTTGAGATATAAAGGTGGTAATATTAGAGTGTGCTAGTTGAGTAATTGTGAAATTTAAAAATAATTCTGTTAAAGTTTGCAAGTCCCGTAGCATGCACGTATGGTAAAAGTTGTGTGACAATTTTGACACATAGGTGTTCTTTTATTGCTTTCCTTATGAGTGGTGGTCGGGGACGAGCGATGGTCTTTTACGACCAATCTATCCCTCTAGGGGCATGCGTAGTAGTACTTTGCTTCGAGGGCTAATAAACTTTTGCAATAATTATATGAGTTCTTTATGACTAATGTGAGTCCATGGATTATACGCACTCTCAACCTTCCACAATTTTCTAGCCTCTACGGTACCGCGCATTGCCCTTTCTCACCTTGAGAGTTGGTGCAAACTTCGCCAGTGCATCCAAACCCCGTGATATGATACGCACTATCACACATAAGCCTCCTTATATCATCCACAAAACAAACACCAAACCAACCAATCATGGAATTTCCATAGCCATTCCGAGATATATTGCCATGCAACTTTCCACCGTTCCGTTTATTATGACACGCTTCATCATTGTCATATTGCCTTGCATGATCATGTAGTTGACATCGTATTTTGTGGCTGTTGGTGTCAAAACCGGCGGATCTCGGGTAGGGGGTCCCGAACTGTGCGTCTAGGATCGATGGTAACAGGAGATGGGGGACACGATGTTTACCCAGGTTTGGGCCCTATCTATGGAGGTAAAACCCTACTTCCTGCTTGATTGATCTTGATGAATATGAGTATTACAAGAGTTGATCTACCACGAGATCATAATGGCTAAACCCTAGAAGCCTAGCCTATGACTATGGTAATGTGTATATGCGGTGTACTTTCGGGACTATCCCCTTCGGTTTATATAGACATCGAGGGGTTCTAGGGTTTACATGGAGTCGGTTATATAAGAAGGAATCTTCATAGTTGGTCGCCAAGCTTGCCTTCCACGCCAAGTAGAGTCCAATCCGGAGATGGGTGTAGTATTCGGCCTTCGTGTCTTCACAGCCCATCAGTCCGGCCAATAGATAACAGGCCGGACGCTCGAGGACCCCTTAGTCCAGGACTCCCTCAGTAGCCCCTGAACCTGGCTTTATTGATGAGGAGTTCGGCGCGCAGATTTGTCTTTCGCATTGCAAGGCAGGTTCCCCTTTTCCCGAACTCCAAGATAGTCTTCGGATGCGATGACTGTATCCGGATCTGCGTCACACCATACACAACCACAGAGAGAATATAATGTTTGTACGAATC
Source organism: Aegilops bicornis (assembly GCA_021605145.1). Taxonomy (NCBI): domain Eukaryota; kingdom Viridiplantae; phylum Streptophyta; class Magnoliopsida; order Poales; family Poaceae; genus Aegilops; species Aegilops bicornis. The sequence goes on along the minus strand of CM038670.1, from coordinate 643,239,884 downwards.
TAATCTGTTGACGGCTTCTTTCCAACATGACATCATGTCCGTTCGGTCATAATTTCGAACCATTTTTCTTCCATCCCACGTTTCGAGACACGGTTGTTATTGGCACGACTTGTTGAAACAGAGATCATGTCCCCTTATTGCGGGATTCTCATCAATGCGGGCATGGGTAACCCAACCATGCCGTTTATACAGCCCTTGAGAACAAGCGAATCCTAATGCGAGTGAGGAGGTGTTTAATATTTGCTGTCTTTATAAGGGGATAAGGATTTCTTCCTCTCCTCACGCTTTCTCTCTGCCTCCGCCTTTCCGATCTCAAGCTCCAGCGCCCAAGTTCTCATATCCTTTCCACTCAAGCAACCATGTCCGAATCCGGTGGTCAGGGTAAGTGGATGGTCTCCTCCGCCAAGGAGGAGGACGTTACCGAGCTCCGGGCGGCCGGATATTTGGCGAAGGAGATCATCCATCGTCTTCCGGCCGAGGGACAAGTCGTCCCCACGCTGGAGCCCATAGAGAGGGTAGTATTCATCCCCCATTTCTTTCACGGGCTAGGGTTTCCACTCCACCCTTTCATCCATGGGCTGATGTACTATTACAGGATAGATTTCCATGATCTGTCCCCGAATTCCTTCCTCAACATCTCGGTGTTTATCGTCGTGTGCGAGGCCTTCCTCTGCATCCATCCCCACTTCGGGCTGTGGCTCAAAGTCTTCAATGTGAAGCTGAAAGTGGTGGATGGCCAGCACGCGGAGTGCGGAGGTGCCATGGTGAGCAAGCGTTCCAACGTCTCCTGGCCCAAAGGCACCTTTGTGGAGATAGTAAAGGAGTGGCGTGAGCGGTGGTTCTACATCACGTAACCTCGCGGCACCACAGGCTGCACCTGCCGAATTCCGCTCCGGAGCTCCCATGCAACTCACCTCCTGGGTCGAGAAGAGCCCGGACTGGTGCTCTCCTGACGAGCTGATAGCGCTGCAGACGCGCGTCCAAAGCATGGTGACCAAGAACGTCAAGCTCGTTGACGTCATCCAGGTGATGCTAGTCCGCCGGATTCTTCCGTGCCAGCGCCGAAGCCGCCCTTTGTGGGAGTTCAATTCGAAGAAGCACCAGACCTTGAAGAGGCTCTTCGAGACTTCTCACGAAGGGGCCTGGAAGTTGCTCTTTAAGGGCAATGAGAAGCCACCAGCCACGGATTCAGACCGTGGTCATAGTTGCAAACACCCCGCCAACAAGGTATGTTACTTTTGGCGTACTACCGGCTTAAACACTTTCGGGGATGACGTTTGAGATTTAGTATTGCTCTCTTAGGACTAGGTGGAGAGGGCGAAGCGGATCCAGTGTCCGGCTCCGCTGCCCGAAGAACCAGTCATCCCGCGCCTGGCGAAGATGCTGGTCCCGGCGCCATATACGGCACCGGAAAAGAAGGCCAAGAAGAAGGCCAAGGGGGCCAAGAGCGGGCCCTGTCGCTAGGGCACTTCGGATGCGACGTCCAAAGACGACCAGGCCCATTCCTCTGTCCCCGAGGAAAATGACGAGGAAGAGGGGGAGGAGGAAGAAAACAACCCTCCTCCCCAGGAGAAGAAGAAGAAGAGGGCGGCCTCGGCACATCTGGAGGCGGAGGCGCCCAAGAAGGGGAAGGGCGCCCCAGCGGTTAATACCGCGTGTGACATTGACAGTAGTCTGGAACAACGCCCCCGTGCTAAGCCCCAGGACGCATCGTGAGTGACATGACTTATTTGTGCGCACATCCAGCCCTTTCTCTTTATTTTAACATGGTTAACTACAATATTGCAGTCCGGCCCATGAGCTTGTCCAGCGATCCTCATCTGAAGGTTCGTTGGCTCCGTCGGAGATGGTGAGCCAGTCGCCACCGCCTGCTTACTCCCCTAGGGCTAGGGACGACACCGAAGTGCTGTCCCGGAGGGCCGATCTGAACCGGGGAGGAGCCCAGGACACTGTCCGGGAGGCGCTACGAAGCGAAGCCTCCACTGCCGGACACATGGAGGAGACGATCCCCATGGAGACTGGCGAAGAGGGCCGCATCCAGTTTGGCCCTCAGCCAAATACAATTCCGGAGACCCATATGGCTCGAGTCGGGCAGCATCCCGTTTGAAGGAGGGGTGCGCCGCTTCCGTCGGTGGTCCCTGTCCATCCAGGGGCGCTGGACAACCTGATGGAGGCGCTATGAGGCGCCTCCGTTATGGAAGAGCACCACGTCCTTACGGGTGTGGTGATTGAGAAGGTTCAGTCCGCCAAGAGTGGACTGAACGACGCCTGCAGCAACCTGTTGACAGGTTTCGAGGTAAGTGTCATAGAAAGAGAAAAAAACCCTGTAGTCAGTAGCCCCTGAGACATTGTCTGGTGTTCGGTGAAAAGAACCGGATAGAGGATCTATTGTAGGAGACTAACATAGCATGTATGCACAAGCAGGCGTCGCTGTTGGCCGCAACCTCGCATGCTGCCGAAGTCTCTGAATTGAGGCAGAGGCTGGAGCGGACCGAGAACGAGCTCGGCGAGGTTAGGGTTCGGCTCTAGGAGAAGCAAGGTGAATAACGACTGGTTGTATGTTCGAAAAGCGTAGGCGATGTATATTGATTGTAGTGTTGTAATATGTGTAGGAGCCGCGACCAAGGTCGAGGCCCTGAGGAAGGCCTTAGGCGAGGCTGAGGAAAAATCTGTCTAGTAGCAGGCCGCTCGTAAGAAGCTCAAGGCCCGGGTCAAAGAAGTCCAGCAGGAGCTTCAAGATGCGGTGAAAAAATGTGAGACCTTGGAGAATGATGCATCGGCTAAAGAGGCCGAACTCACCAAGGCTCGTAAGAGCGCGGAGACCGCACGAAGTGAGGCCCAGGCCGCCCTCCAGGAGATCCAGGAGGCCAAGAAGATCACGGCGGGTAAGGCATTTAAGATGCAAAGCAAGTATGCGGAGAAGCAATACCTTTTACTAACCCGGGTTCGGAGTTCCCCAGGGGCTTTTGCGGATCTACCACGCAGCGTATCAGACGCTGCAGAGTTCTACCGAGCCAAAGGAGGAGGTTCTACGGAGAAGCTATTCTAGGCGCAGTATGTGATGCCAGAGATCCCGTGTCCTTCACCGATCAGCTGAAGCAGCTGGTGGAGCTGCACAGGGTGGCCGAACTAGCCATGAAGGATTTGACAATCCGGCTATGGCCAGCCGAAGCTATGCCCGCCAGCTACTTCGGACTCGTGAGGCGTCTGGTGGAGGCATGTCCGCAGCTGGACGTCATCAAGCGCTCCACCTATATTGAAGGTGCCCGTATGGCCTTCGCTCGCTGCAAGATGTGGTGGGCGAAGATGAACGATGTTGAAGTTGCTAGCGGGCCGCCGGAGGGCAAGGAGCACCGCACGCCCGAGCGATATTTCACGGATGTCGTAGAGGGGTCTCGACTCGTGGCGGGGCAATGTTCGCAGGACATTGTATTTGAATAAATGTATTCATGTTGCCTTTGCCTTGTATTATGGGAACAAAGCCGGTGTTTGTAAGATAATTTGATTATGCTTTGAATTGTTTCCTGCCGTGCGGTCGTGTTATTTCTAATCTGAGGGTTGGCGGTCGTCATATACGCCTCGCGTAGATAGTACGGAGGTGTTCGGGATGGATTCTAAACAATCTGTATCCAATTATATGGTCCTTTGGAGGAGTTGTTTAGTGCAACGAACAAGGCAATCGGACTGTACGACTTAAACGCCCTCACTTAGCCATAGGAGTTTTATAATTAAGCAAGTGCGCAGCCCCTGGTCCAATCCAGGGTGCTGTCAGCGTCTGATCGGGAAGTGTCGATCCTTCGCATGACGCGGAAAAAATATCCAACGATTTTGTGACCCTCGAGCAGCTGACCGGCTCTCGCCATATCATGACAGTCAGTTTTCGGCTTTCTCTACTGAGGTGCTCATCCGCTCAAGGCCAGGGCACAATCATAGTAGTTCTCAATTTACTACCCTAGCCGATAGAGCGGAACGTAGGGTAGCAAGCACAGGAGCCGGGCAACCCAACTATTGACCGAAGACATGATTCGGAGCCAGTGCATATAATGCTGAATTCGGGGTGCCAAACTTATAAATAAGAAGTGTTCAGACTGTACTGCCGTATTTTGGGGCGGCAGGTAGCCCTTGGCGAAAAACGTAAAAGAGTGTCGATGCTGCAAATAAGCAGATCAAAATAAAACAAAGTAAGAAGCGAAAACCACAGGAACTGGGCCACGAACCATTTTTATTATAACTGGATGGATACGTCAAGACGTATCTGTACAGATGGTGCGAGAAGTATCCGGCTATTTAACATGCCGGAATCAATAGGGCGCAGCGTGCGGGTCTTAAGAAATAAGTATGAATATCGTCAAGAAGGACGTATAAAGGTTACCCTACACACCTGTGATGCTTGCCTCTGTTGTATGTCAATCCTCCTAAAGGACCTGCGATCAAGCCCGCAGAAAAAGGTGCCTGAAACAAGAAAAGGAAGTGAAGGTATTTGTGTCAAGGGTCAGTCTGATTGAACTGTAGACCCCGAGTTATCTTGTGCCTCCGTCGACGTCCATGGAATTTTGAGTGCGTAATTGTGTACGCATGGTACAAATGCCACTACCTCGTTGGGGCTGGGACGGAGGCCGAATTGCTAGTCGAGCTCTTGACGAGCAGCACTGTCCTGTTGCAGTGTATTCCGGACCCTCTTGATGGTGTCCAGGGGCTCGGCGGCTGGATTATGATGCTGCTTGAGAAGGCCGCTTTGTACTTCTGCTGCTAGGGCGGCGGTGTGCTCCTCTGTTTGGGGGAGCGTTCCGTATTGCCATTGACTGTTATGACGCCGCGTGAACCGGGCATCTTGAGCTTGAGATAAGCATAGTGTGGCACTGCGTTGAATCTAGCAAACGCAGTTCATCCGAGCAGTGCGTGGTAGCCACTGCGGAAGGGGACGATATCAAAGATTAATTCTTCGCTTCGGAAGTTGTTCGGAGAACCGAAGACCACCTCCAGCGTGATTGAGCCCGTGCAGCGGGCCTCTATGCCTGGTATGACTCCTTTAAAGGTGGTCTTTGTTGGTTTGATTCGTGAGGGATTAATTCCCATCTTCCGCATCGTATCCTCGGCATAAAGAGGTTGAGGCTACTTCCACCATCCATCAGGACTCGTGTTAGGTGGAATCCGTCGATGATTGGGTCCAGGACCAGTGCGGCCGAACCGCCATGGCAGATACTAGTCGGATGATCTCGACGATCGGAAATGACGACCACGGATTGAACTTTGGGGCGACTGGCTCTATCGCATAGACGTCCCTGAGTGCCTGTTTGTGTTCCTTTCTGGGGATCTGCGTGGCGTATATCATGTTCACCATTTTGACTTTTGGGGTGGGTGGGGGGGAATATTCTTCTGCCCCCCGGTGTTTGGCTGCCGGGGCTCCTCATCCTCGTCCTCACTTTGTGATCCCTTTTCTTTGTTTTCGACATTTAACTTGCCGGCCTGCTAGAAGACCCAACAATCTCTGTTGGTATGATTGGCGTGCTTATCCGGGGTGCCGTGAATTTGGCATGGATGATCGAGTATGCGGTCCAGGCTGGAAGGTCCTTCATTGTTTCTTTTGTAGGGTTTCTTCCGTTGGCCGGACTTGGAGCCACTGAATCCGGCGTTGATTGTGGTGTCATCGGTGTTGTCGCCATTGCTTTGGCGTTTGTGTCTATTGCGCCGGAGCTTGCCGGTGCTATTCTTGGCCTCGGTGGGGCCTGCCTTGCTGGCTGTGTTTTTGCTACGAGCCAGCCAGCTGTCCTCACCCGCGCAAAAGCGGGTCATGAGTGCCGTAAGGGCTGCCATAGACTTCGGCTTTTCTTGGCCGAGGTGGCGTGCTAGCCATTCGTCACGGATGCTGTGTTTGAAGGCTGCTAGGGCCTCGGCATCCGGACAGTCAACGATCTGGTTCTTTTTGGTTAGGAACCTAGTCCAGAATTTTCTGGCTGATTCTCCAGGTTGTTGAACTATGTGGCTTAGGTCATCGACATCGCGTGGCCGGACATATGTACCTTGGAACTTATCGAGGAAGGACTCTTCCAAGTCCTCCCAGCTGCCGATGGAGTTTTCAGGCAAACTGTTTAACCAGTGCCGAGCTGGTCCTTTGAGTTTTAATGGGAGGTATTTGATGGCGTGGAGGTCATCTCCTCGGGCCATGTGGATGTGGAGAATAAAATCTTCGATCCACACTGCTGGATCAGTTGTCATGTCGTATGATTCGATATTGACGGGCTTAAACCCCTCAGGGAATTCGTGATCCACTACTTCTTGTGTGAAGCAAAGAGGGTGTGCGGCACCTCTGTATCGGGCCACAACACGGCGCAGCTCTGTTGTAGTCCGTCTACGGCATTCGGCCTGGGCGTGGTTAGGTTTTTCATGTCCGAATAGGTAGCCGTCGTCTTCGTGCCTAGAGGCACGCCCTCGCGATCCGTAGATCGATCTTGTATGTCCTGCTCTACTGTCCAGGATTTGTCGGAGGTCGTACGTGTGACCCCGAACTCTTCCGTCTCTATTTTTTCGGGGCGGTGGGGTCGGCTGCTGTTCGGCCTGAGTTGCCGCTTTGCCCCGACCGCGGGGTGGCCCTTCGGCCGCCCTGTCTCGACCACGTGGTGGTCATTCCCCATTGCGCAATGGAGCTAGGTGTTGCAGTGCCTCCTCATCGAATTGAGGTAGCAGTCTGCGTTTCGGGTAGCTCTTGGCTGGGCGCTTGAGGCAGTATTCCTCGGCTGTCAGGACATCGGTCCATCTGTCGACGAGCAGATCTTGTTCAGCTTGAAGTTGCTGCTGTTTCTTTTTCAGGCTCCTTGCAGTGGCTATGAGCTGAAGCTTAGAGCGCTCCTGCTCTAGGGGATCCTCAGGCACGATGAAGTCTTTGTTGCCGAGGCTTGTCTCCTCCTCGGAGGGTGGACAGTAACTATCGTCCTCCGAGTCCTCTTCTGCGGCCTGTTCATCACGGTTATCTTGCCTGTCGCCGTGTTCCTCCTGTTCGGATGTAGCTTCGGCAGGGTCTTCACTGTTTTCAGCGTCGCCCGGAGTATTATTTTCTCCGGTGCCAGTGTTGCCGTCCTTCGAGCGACGAGGCTTAGAACGGCGCTTGGGGCGTCGGCTCTTGGACTGCGTTTCAGAGGTTTTATTCGCATCTAGCTCTTCGTTGTCGTCGCCAGATCCTTTGGGTGTATCAACCATGTATACGTCATACAAAGAGGTAGCCGTCCAACGTCTGGTGAATGGCAGGTCTTGGCCTTGCTCCATATCGGCATCGTCGTCCATACCGTCGATGTCTTCGGAGCCATAGTCAAGCACGTCGGTTAAGTCATCGACAGTGGCTATGAAGTGGGTGGCGGGAGGGAAGCAAAATTCCTCGTCATCCGTCTCTAGCTCGAACCGGACATAGTTCGGCAGTGAGTCCTTTTGCAAGAACAAATTCTTTAAAGATTTTAGCACGTCACCCAAAGGCGAGTGCTGGAAAACGTCAGGGGCGCTGAACTCGAAGATCGGTAACCGATCAAGCTCGGTGTCCGCGGGCATACACAGTCCAGAACTTATAGCCGGAGACAAGTCCAAAGTTCCGTTAGAGCGAATATTGCTGGGCGATGAGTCCGTGTGTGGCTCCAACGCCACGGACCCCGCGGCCTCGGATGGCCCGATCTGCTTTGGCTCTAAGGTCATTGTAGCCGCAGGAACTATCTCCTGGGCGTGATCCGATGACAGATTTAAGTCACGTTCATCGGAGTGAGGGGGAGCGATCGCCGTGGGCCCGAATCCCTTGAAGATCAAGACTCCACGGATATCCGCGACGTAGTTCAAGCTTCCGAATCTGACCCGATGGCCAGGGGCGTAGCTGTCGATCTGCTCGAGATGGCCAAGCGAGTTGGCCCACAGTACGAAGCCGCCGAATACGAAGATCCGTCCGGGGAGGAAGGTTTCTCCCTGGACAACGTCATTACTGACGATCAAAGGGGCCATCTAGCCCTTTGCCGATGTCGGTGTCAAAACCGGCGGATCTCGGGTAGGGGGTCCCGAACTGTGCGTCTAGGATCGATGGTAACAGGAGACGGGGGACACGATGTTTACCCAAGTTGGGCCGTCTCTATGGAGGTGATACCCTACTTCCTGCTTGATTGATCTTGATGAATATGAGTATTACAAGAGTTGATCTACCACGAGATCGTAATGGCTAAACCCTAGAAGCCTAGCCTATGACTATGGTAATGTGTATATACGGTGTCCTTTCTGGACTATCCCCTTCGGTTTATATAGACACCTAGGGGCTCTAGGGTTTACATGGAGTCGGTTACATAAGAAGGAATCTTCATAGTTGGTCGCCAAGCTTGCCTTCCACGCCAAGTAGAGTCCAATCCGGACACGGGTGTAGTCTTCGGCCTTCATGTCTTCATTAGCCCATCATCCGCCCATAGATAACAAATGGACGCCCGAGGACCCCTTAGTCCAGGACTCCCTCAGTGGCAAAGCCACTATTCATAATTTTTTCATACATGTCACTCTTGATTCATCACATATCTTGGTACACCGCCGGAGGCATTCACATAGAGTCATATCTTGTTCTAAGTATTAAGTTGTAAATAATAAAAGTGTGATGATCATCATTATGAGAACATTGTCCCATGTGAGGAAAGGATGAAGGAGACTATGATTCCCCCACAAGTCGGGATGAGATTCCGGACTAAATAAAAAAAGGAGGCCAAAGGAAAAAAGAGAGGGCCCAAACAAAAAAGAATGAGAGAAAAAGAGAGAAGGGACAATGTTACTATCCTTTTTCCACACTTGTGCTTCAAAATAGCACCGTGATCTTCATGATAGAGAGTATCCTGTGTTGTCACTTGTTGGAAATATGCCCTAGAGGCAATAATAAAATGGTTTATTTCCTTGTTCATGATAATTGTCTATTTTTCATGCTATAATTGTGTTATCCGGAAATCGTAATACATGTGTGAATACATAGACCACAACATGTCCCTAGTGAGCCTCTAGTTGACTAGCTCGTTGATTGACAGATGGTCATGGTTTCCTGACTATGGACATTGGATGTCATTGATAACGGGGTCACATCATTAGGAGAATGATGTGATGGACAAGACCCAATCCTAAGCATAGCACAAGATCGTGTAGTTCGTTTGCTAGAGCTTTTCTAATGTCAAGTATCATTTCCTTAGACAATGAGATTGTGCAACTCCCGGATACCGTAGGAGTGCTTTGGGTGTACCAAACATCACAACGTAACTGGGTGGCTATAGCCGATTACTACTGTGTATCTCCGAAAGTGTCTGTTGGGTTGGCACGAATCGAGACTGGGATTTGTCACTCCGTATGACGGAGAGGTATCTGTGGGCCCACTCGGTAATGCATCATCATCATGAGCTCAATGTGACCAAGTAGTTGGTCACGGGATCATGCATTACGGAACGAGTAAAGTGACTTGCCGGTAACGAGATTGAACAAGGTATTAGGATACCGACGATCGAATCTCGGGCAAGTAACGTACCGATTGACAAAGGGAATTGTATACGGAATTGTTTGAATCCTTGACATTGTTGTTCATCCGATGAGATCATCGTGGAACATGTGGGAGCCAACATGGGTATCCAGATCCCGTTGTTGGTTATTGGCCGGAGATGTCTCGGTCATGTCTGCATGATTCCCGAACCCGTAGGGTCTACACACTTAGGGTTCGATGACGCTAGGGTTATAAGGAAGATTTGTATGTGATTACCGAATGTTGTTTGGAGTCTCGGATGAGATCAAAGTCATGAGGAGTTCCGGAATGGTCCGGAGGTGAAGATTTATATATGGGAAGTCATCATACGGTCACCGAAAATATTCGGGGGTATACCGGTATTGTACCGGGACCACCGGAAGGGTTCCGGGTCTCACCGGAGGGTCCACCTGCCTCGGAGTGCCGTATGGGCTGTAGGTGGAAGGGAACCAGCCCCAAGTGGGCTGGGGCGCCAATCCCCCTAGGGCCCATGCGCCTAGGGTTTGGGGGGAACCCTAAAGGGGGCGCCCCCCTTGGCTTGGGGGCAAGCCCCCTCCCCCTTGGCCGCCGCCCCCCTCTAGATCTCATCTAGAGGGGCCAGCCCCCTTCCCCCTTCTCCCTATGAATAGAGGGGCGAGGGGAGGACTGCGACACTACATCCAAGGCGCAGCCCCTCCCCTCCCCAACACCTCTCCTCCTCCGCAAGAGCTTGGCGAAGCCCTGCCGGAGAACTGCCACTCCATCACCACCACGCCGTCGTGCTGCTGTTGGAGCCCTCTTCCTCAACCTCTTGAAGGAAATATGCCCTAGAGGCAATAATAAAGTTATTATTTATTTCCTTATTTCATGATAAATGTTTATTATTCATGCTAGAATTGTATTAACCGGAAACATAATACATGTGTGAATATATAGACAAACAAAGATGTCACTAGTATGCCTCTACTTGACTAGCTTGTTAATCAAAGATGGTTATGTTTCCTAACCATAAACAAGGAGTTGTTATTTGATTAACAAGGTCACATCATTGGTTGAATGATCTGGTTGACATGACCCATTCCATTAGCTTAACACTTGATCGTTTAGTATGTTAATGCTTTCTTCATGACCCATACATGTTCCTGTAACTATGAGATTATGCAACTCCCGTTTACCGGAGGAACACTTTGGGTGCTACCAAACGTCACAACGTAACTGGGTGATTATAAAGGAGTACTACAGGTGTCACCAAGTTAGTAGAACTTCGTGATGAACTATAATATGCAAGGGATGACAAAAGTAATTCCCAAGCTCTTCGTGATGCTGAAATCGACGAAGGTAGAAATCGAGAAAGAGCATCAAGTGTTGATGATTGAAAAGACCACTAGTTTCAAAAAGCAAAAGGAAAGAAAGGGGAACTTCAAGTAGAATGACAAGCAAGTTGTCACTCCCATGAAGAAACCCAAAGCTGAACCAAAGCCTGAAACTGAGTGCTTAATCGCATAGGAAATGGTCACTGAAACGGAAATACCCCAAATATTTGGTGGATAAGAAGGATGGCAAAGTGAACAAGGGTATATTTGATATACAGGTTATTGATGTGTGCTTTACTAGTGTTTATAGTAGCCCCGAGTATTTGATACTTGTTCGGTTGCTAAGATTAGTAACTCAAACAGGAGTTACGTATCAAAATGTAAACTAGTTGAAGGGAAGTGACGATGAGTGTTGGAAGTAGTTCCAAGATTGATATGATCATCATCGCACACTCCCTATACTTTCGGGATTAGTGTGGAACCTAAATAAGTGTTATTTGGTGTTGAGCATAAATATGATTTGATCATGTTTATTGCAATACGGTTATTCATTTAAGTAAGAGAATAAATTGTTGTTCTGTTTACATGAATAAAACCTTATATGGTTACACACCCAATGAAAATGGTTCATTGGATCTCGATCATAGTGATACACATATTCATAATATTGAAACCAAAAGATGCAAAGTTAATAATGATAGTGCAACTTATTTGTGGCACCGCCGTTTAGGTCATATTGGTATAAAGCGCATGAAGAAAACTCCATGCCGATGGACTTTTGGAATCACTTGATTATGAATCATTTGATGCTTGCGTAACCGTGCTTTTTGGGCAAGATGACTGAAACTCCGTTGTTCGAACAATGGAACGAGATATCGACTTATTGGAAATAATACATACCGATGTATGCGATCCAATAAGTGTTGATGCTCGTGGCAAGTATCGTTATTTTCCGACCTTCACAAAATGATTTGAGCAGATATGGGTATATCTTCTTGATGAAACATAAAGTCTGAAATAGTTGAAAAGTTCAAAGAATTTCAGAGTGAAGTAGAAAATCATCGTAACAAGAAAATAAAGTTTCTGCGATCTGATCGTGGAGATGAATATTTGAGTTACGAAGTTTGGTCTTCAATTAAAACAAAGTAGAATAGTTTCACAGCTCACGCCACGGAACACCACAACGTTATGGTGTGTCCGAACGTCAGAACTGCATTTTATTTTGATATGGTGCGATCAATGATGTGTCTTACCGATTTACCAATATTGTTTTGGGGTTATGCATTAGAGACAGCTGCATTCACGTTTAATAGGGCACCATCTAAATCCGTTGAGATGACACCGTATGAACTATGGTTTAGCAGTAAACCTAAGCTGTCGTTTCTTAAAGTTTGGAGTTGTGATGCTTATGTGAAAAAGTATTTCACCTGATAAGCTCGAACCCAAATCGGAGAAATGCATCTTCATAGAATACCCAAAGGTAACTATTGGGTACACCTTCTATCACAGATCCGAAAGCAAGATATTTGTTGCTAAGATGGATCCTTTCTAGAGAAGAAGTTTCTCTCGAAAGAAGTGAGTGGGAGGAAAGTAGAAACTTGATGAGGTAATTGTACCTTCTCCCTTATTGGAAAGTAGTTCATCACAAAATCAGTTCTAGTGATTCCTACACCAATTAGTGAGGAAGTTAATGATGATGATCATGAAACTTCAGATCAAGTTGCTACCAAACCTCGTAGGTCTTCCAGAGTAAGATCCGCACCAGAGTGGTACGGTAATCATGTTCTGGAAGTCATGTTACTAGACCATGATGAACCTACGAACTATGAGGAAGCGATAATGAGCCCAGATTCCGCGAAATGGCTTGAGGCCATAAAATCTGAGATAGGATCCATATATGAGAACAAAGTGTGGACTTTGGTTGACTTGCTCGATGATCAACAAGTCAAGTTAAATAAATGGATCTTCAAGAGGAAGATGATGCTGATAGTAGTGTTACTATCTACAAAGCTCGACTTGTCGAAAAAAGGTTTTCGACAAATTTCAAAGTGTTGACTACAATGAGATTTTCTCAATCAGAAGCGATGCTTAAAGTCTGTCCGAATCATGTTAGCAATTGCCACATTTTATGAAATCGCAAATGGATGTCAAGACTACATTCTTTAATGGATTTATTAAAGAAGAGTTGTATATGATGCAACCGTAAGGTTTTATCAATCCTAAAGGAGCTAACAAAATGTGCAAGCTCCAAATGATCCATCTATGGACCGGTGCAAGCATCTCGGAGTTGGAATAAACGCTTTGATAGTGTGATCAAAGCATATGGTTTTATACAGACTTTTGGAGAAGCCTGTATTTACAAGAAAGTGAGTGGGAGCACTACAACATTTCGATAAGTATATGTGAATGACATATTGTTGATCGGAAATAATGTAGAATTATTCGCAAAGCATAAAGGAGTATTTGAAAGGAGTTTTTCAAAGAAGGACCTCGGTGAAGCTGCTTACATATTGAGCATCAAGATCTATAGAGATGGATCAAGACGCTTGATAAGTTTTTCAATAAGTACATACCTTGTCAAGATTTTGAAGTAGTTCAAAATGGAACAGTCAAAGAAAAGTTCTTGCCTCGTGTTACAAAGGTGTGAAATTGAGTAAGACTCAAAACCCGACCACGGCAGTAAGATAGAAAGAGAATGAAAGTCATTCCCTATGCATCAGCCATAGGTTCTATAAAGTATGTCATGCTGTGTACTGCACCTATTGCATACCCTACCACTATGCTTGGCAAGGAGTGCAATAGTGATCTAGGAGTAGATCAATGGACAGCGGTCAAAATTATCCTTAGTAGAATAAGGATATGTTTCTCGATTATGGAAGTGACAAAAGGTTCGTCGTAAAGGGTTACGTCAATGCAAGTTTTGACACCGATCTGGATGACTCTAAGTCACGATCTAAATACATATTGAAAGTGGGAGCAATTAGCTAGAGTAGCTCTGTGCAGAGCATTGTAGTCATAGAATATTTGCAAAATACATACGGCTCTGAATGTAACAGACCCGTTGACTAAGCTTCTCTCACGAGCAAAACATGATCATACCTTAGTACTCTTTGGGTGTTAATCACATAACGATGTGAACTAGATTATTGACTCTAGTAAACCCTTTGGATGTTGTTCACATGACGATGTGAACTATGGGTGTTAATCACATACAGATGTGAATATTAGTGTTGAATCACATGATGATGTGAACTAGATTATTGACTCTAGTGCAAGTGGGAGACTGAAGGAAATATGCCCTAGAGGCAATAATAAAGTTATTATTTATTTCCTTATTTCATGATAAATGTTTATTATTCATGCTAGAATTGTATTAACCGGAAACATAATACATGTGTGAATATATAGACAAACAGAGTGTCACTAGTATGCCTCTACTTGACTAGCTCGTTAATCAAAGATGGTTATGTTTCCTAACCATAGACATGAGTTGTCATTTGATTAACGGGATCACATCATTAGGAGAATGATCTGATTGACATGACCCATTCCGTTAGCCTAGCACTTGATCGTTTAGTATGTTGCTATTGCTTTCTTCATGACTTATACATGTTCCTGTAACTATGAGATTATGCAACTCCCGTTTACCGAAGGAACACTTTGGGTGCTACCAAACGTCACAACATAACTGGGTGATTATAAAGGAGTACTACAGGTGTCTCCAAAGGTACATGTTGGGTTGGCGTATTTCGAGATTAGGTTTTGTCACTCCGATTGTTGGAGAGGTATCTTCAGGCCCTCTCGGTAATGCACATCACTATAAGCCTTGCAAGCAATGTAGCTAATGAGTTAGCTACGGAATGATGCATTACGTAACGAGTAAAGAGACTTGCCGGTAACGAGATTGAACTAGGTATTGGATACCGACGATCGAATCTCGGGCAAGTAACATACCGATGACAAAGGGAACAACGATGTTGTTATGCGGTTTGACCGATAAAGATCTTCAGAGAATATGTAGGAGCCAATATGGGCATCCAGGTTCCGCTTATTGGTTATTGACCGAGAATGGTTCTAGGTCATGTCTACATAGTTCTCGAACCCGTAGGGTCCGCACGCTTAAGGTTTCGATGCGATGCTTATATTATGAGTTTATGAGTTTTGATGTACCGAAGGAGTTCGGAGTCCCGGATGAGATCGGGGACATGACGAGGAGTCTCGAAATGGTCGAGACGTAAAGATCGATATATTGGACGACTATATTCGGAGTTCGGAAAGGTTCCGAATGGTTCGGGTATTTTTCGGAGTACCGGAGAGTTACGGGAATTCGCCGGGAGAAGTATTGGGCCTTATTGGGCCCTGCGGGAAAGAGAGAGGGCTGCCTAGGGCAGGCCGCGCTTCCCATGGCCTAGTCCGAATTGGACTAGGGGGAGGGGCCGCACCCCTTTCCTCTTCCCCCTTCCTCAAGTCCTAGTCCAACTAGGAGAAGGTGGGGGGGGGGAGTCCTACTCCCGGTGGGAGTAGGACTCCTCCAGCGCCGCCTCTAGGGCCGGCCGCACCCTCCCCTTGCTCCTTTATATACGGGGCAAGGGGCACCCCATAACACACAAGTTGATCTACGGATCGTTCCTTAGCCGTGTCTGGTGCCCCCTCCACCATATTCCACTTCGTCATATCGTCATGAGCTTAGGCGAAGCCCTGCCACGGAGAAGTCATATTGTCGCGAGCTTAGGCGAAGCCCCGCGCCGGTGGAGCATCATCATCGCCACCACGCCGTCGTGCCGACGGAACTCATCCCCGACACTTTGCTGGATCGAGTCCGCGATCGTCATCGAGCTGAACGTGTGCGTAACTCGGAGGTGCCGTCGCTCGGTGCTTGGATCGGTCGGATCGTGAAGACGTACGACTACATCAACCGCGTTGATATAACGCTTCCGCTTTCGGTCTACTAGGGTACGTGGACGGATACTCTTCCCTCTCGTTGCTATGCCATCACCATGGTCTTGCGTGATCGTAGGAAATTTTTTGAAATTACTACGTTCCCCAACACCTCTCCCTCCTCCTTGCTGGACCAAGGTGCGGGAGACGTCACCGGGCTGCACGTGTGTTGAACGCGGAGGCACCGTTGTTCGGTGCTAAGATCAGATTCGGCCGCGATCTGAATCGCTACGTGTACGACTACTCCAACCGCGTTCTTGCAATGCTTCCGTCTCGCAGTCTTCAAGGGTATGAAGATGCACTCCCCTCTCTCTTGTTGCTAGTTACTCCATAGATTGATCTTGGTGATGCGTAGAAATTCTTTAATTTCTGCAACGATCCCCAACAGTGGCATCATGAGCTAGGTCTATGCGTAGTTTCTATGCATGAGTAGAACACAAGTTGTTGTGGGCGTCGATTTTGTCAATTTACTTGCCGTTACTCGTCTTATCTTGATTCGCGGCATCGTGGGATGAAGCGACCCGGACCGACCTTACACGTACGCTTACGTGAGACAGGTTCCACCGACTAACATGCACTAGTTGCATAAGGTGGCTAGCGGGTGTCTGTCTCTCCCAATTTAGTCGGATCGGATTCGATGAAAAGGGTCCTTATGAAGGGTAAATAGAAATTGGCATATCACATTGTGGTTTTGGCGTAGGAAAGAAACGTTCTTGCTAGAAACCTATAGCAGCCACGTAAAAATTTGCAACAACAATTAGAGGACGTCTAACTTGTTTTTGCAAAGATATGCCGTGTGATGTGATATGGCCAAAAGGATGTGATGAATGATATATGTGATGTATGAGATTGATCATGTTCTTGTAATAGGAATCACGACTTGCATGTCGATGAGTATGACAACCGGCAGGAGCCATAGGAGTTGTCTTAATTTATTATGACCAGCGTGTCAACATAAACGTCATGTAATTACTTTACTTTATTGCTAAACCGTTAGCCGTAGTAGTAGAAGTAATAGTTGATGAGACAACTTCAAGAAGACACAATGATGGAGATCATGGTGTCATGCCGGTGACGATGATGATCATGGCGCCCTGAAGATGGAGATCAACAGGAGCAAAATGATATTGGCCATATCATATCACTATTTGATTGCATGTGATGTTTATCATGTTTGACATCTTATTTGCTTAGAACGACGGTAGCTTAAATAAGATGATCCCTCGCATTAATTTCAAGAAAGTGGTCCCCCTAACTCTGCACCGTCGCGAAGGTTCGTTATTTCGAAGCACCACGTGATGATCGGGTGTGATAGATTCTAACGTTCGAATACAATGGGTGTAAGCCAGATTTACACACGCAATACACTTAGGTTGACTTGACGAGCCTAGCATGTACGCATATGGCCTCGGAACACGGAAGACCGAAAGGTCGAATATGAGTCGTATAGAAGATACGATCAACATGAAGATGTTCACCGATGATGACTAGTCCATCTCACGTGATGATCGGACACGGCCTAGTTGACTTGATCATGTATCACTTAGATGACTAGAGGGATGTCTATCTGAGTGGAAGTTCATTAAATAATTTGATTAGATGAACTTAATTATCATGAACTTAGTCTAAAATCTTTACAATATGTCTTGTAGATCAAATGGCCCACGCTAATGTTGTCCTCAACTTCAACGCTGCTCCTAGAGAAAACCAAGTCGAAAGACGATGGTAGCAACTATACGGACTGGGTCCGGAACTTGAGGATCATCCTCATAGCTGCCAAGAAAACATATGTCCTTGAAGCACCGCTAGGTGAAGCACCAGCCCCAGCAAACCAAGACGTTATGAACGCTTGGCAGTCCCGTGTTGATGATTACTCCCTGGTTCAGTGCGGCATGCTTTACAGCTTAGAATCGGGGCTCCAAAAGCGTTTCGAACAGCACGGAGCATATGAGATGTTCCAAGAGCTGAAAGTGGTTTTCCAAGCTCATGCCCGGGTCGAGAGATATGAAGTCTCCGACAAGTTCTACAGTTGTAAGATGGAGGAGAATAGTTCCGTCAGTGAGCACATACTCAAAATGTCTGGGTTGCACAACAGCTTGTCTCAGCTGGGAGTTAATCTCCCGGATGACGCGGTCGTTGGCAAGAATCCTTCAGTCGCTTCCACCGAGCTACAAGAGCTTTGTGATGAACTTCAATATGCAGGGGATGGATAAAACCATTCCTGAGGTATATTCGATGCTGAAATCAGCGGAGGTGGAAATCAAAAAGGAACATCAAGTGTTGATGGTGAATAAAACCACTAAGTTCAAGAAAGGCAAGGGTAAAAAGGGCTTCAAGAAAGACGGCAAGGGAGTTGCCGCGCCCGGTAAGCAAGCTGCCGGGAAGAAGCCAAAGAATGGACCCAAGCCTGAGACTAAGTGTTTTTATTGCAAGGGAAGTGGTCACTAGAAGCGGAACTGCCCCAAGTACTTAGCGGACAAGAAGGCCGGCAACACCAAAGGTATATGTGATATACATGTTATTGATGTGTACCTTACCAGTACTCGTAGTAGCTCCCGGTATTTGATATCGGTGCGGTTGCTCATATTTGTAAGTCAAAACAGAGCTGCGGAATAAGCGGAGATCCGGCGAAGGACGAGGTGACGATGCGCGTCAGGAATGGTTCCAAGGTCGATGTGGTCGCCGTCGGCACGCTACCTCTACATTTACCTATGGGATTAGTTTTAAACCTCAATAATTGTTATTTAGTGCCAGCTTTGAGCATGAACATTGTATTTGGATCTCGTTTAATATGAGATGGCTACTCATTTAAATCCGAGAATAATGGTTGTTCTATTTATATGAGATATATGTTTTATGGTCATGCCCCGCTGGTCAATGGTTTATTCTTAATGAATCTCAAACATGATGTTACACATATTCAAAGTGTGAATACCAAAAGATGTAAGGTTGATAATGATAGTCCCACATATTTGTGGCACTGCCACCTTGGTCACATTGGTGTCAAACGCATGAAGAAGCTCCATGCAGATGGACTTTTGGAGTCTCTTGATTATGAATCATTTGACACGCATGTAACCATGCCTCATGGGTAAAATGACCAAGACTCGTTTCTCGGAACAATGGAGCGAGCAACCAATTTATTGGAAATCATACATACCGATGTGTGTGGTCCAATGAGCGTTGAGGCTCATGGTGGCTATCGTTATGTTCTCACCCTCACTGATGACTTAAGTAGATATGGGTATGTCTACTTAATGAAACACAAGTCTGAGACCTTTGAAAAGTTCAAGGAATTTCAGAGTGAGGTTGACAATAAACGTGACAGGATGTGACGCCCCCGATTCAATCGTACACTAATCATGCACGCAAATGTGTACGATCAAGATCAGGGACTCACAGGAAGATATCACAACACAACTCTAAAACATAAATAAGTCCTACAAGCATCATAATACAAGCTAGGGGCCTCGAGGGCTCGAATACAAGTGCTCGATCATAGACGAGTCAGCAGAAGCAACAATATCTGAGGACAGACATAAGTTAAACAAGTTTGCCTTAAGAAGGCTAGCACAAACTGGGATACAGACGAAGAGGCGCAGGCCTCCTGCCAGGATCCTCCTAACTACTCACTGGTCGTCGCTGGCTGCACATAGTAGTAGGCACCTCCGGTGTCGTAGTCGTCATCGACGGTGGCGTCTGGCTCCTGAGCTCCATCGTTTGGTCGCAGCAACCGGGTAAAGAAAGGGGGAAAAGGGGGAACAAGGCAACCGTGAGTACTCATCCAAAGTACTTAAGCAAGGAGCTACACTACATATGCATGGATATATGTGTAAAGGGCCATATCGGTGGACCGAATCGCGTAATGCCGTAATAAGAGGGGATAACTAATCACGTCGAAGACTACGCTTATGGCAGCCTCCGCCTTGCAAAGATGTAGAAGAGAGTAGATCAAGTCCTCCAAGTAGCATCGTATAGCATAATCCTACCGGCGATCCCTCCTCGTTGCCACTGTTAGAGAGCGATCACCGGGTTGTATCTCGCACTTGGAAGGGTGTGTTTTATTAAGTATCCGGTTCTAGTTGTCATAAGGTCAAGGTACAACTCCAAGTCGCCCTGCTATCAAGATCACGGCTATTCGAATAGATTAACTTCACTGCAGGGTGCACCACATAACCCAACACGCCGATCCCATTTGGCGGACACACTTTTCGGTCATGCCCGCCACGGAAGATCAACACGCCGCAGCCCCACCTAGGCATAACAGAGGTCAAGACGCCGGGTCTAAACCTAAGCGCCAGGGTCCGGGCCCATCGCCTCTAAGCACACCGCACGCTATGTGGCCGAAAGCAGACTCTAGCCTAGTGGCGTTCCAGTCCAATCCGGTAGCGATGCTCGATCGGCCGACATCACGAAATGCTTCGGCCGATACCACGGCGCCGAAAGTGCCCATATCTTTCCCACGTGGTTGGTTAGTGCGTATAGGCCAAGAGCTGCACTCGGATCAAATACCAAGATCTCGTTAAGCGTGTTAAGTATCCGCGAGCGCCGAGCAGGCCAGGCCCACCTCTCTCCTAGGCGGTCTCAACCTGCCCTGTCGCTCCGCCACAAAGATCCACTCGCGGGTGCTCCACAAGCCGACCCGACTTTAGTCTCCACATGTATCATGTATAAGTATATAGTATATACCCGTGATCACCTCCCGAGTGATCACGGCCCGATAGTATAGCACAGACGGACCAGAATGTAGGGCCTCAGATGGAAATACTAGCATCCTATACTAAGCAAGTAGGATTGCGGTAAAGGTAACAACAGTAGTAGCAAGGACAAAGCTATACATCGTGATACGATAACGGAAAGCAAGAACATGCTACACTACTCTAATGCAAGCAGTATAGAGTAGAATAGGCGATATCTGGTGATCAAGGGGGGGGCTTGCCCGTTGCTCTGGCAAGAAGGAGGGGTCGTCAACACCGTAGTCGAACTGGGCAGCAGCAGCGTCGGTCTCGCAGTCTACCAGAGAGAAGAGGGGGAAGAAACAATGAATACCATGCAAACAGATGCATATCGATGCATGACATGACAAGTAACGGTGCTAGGGGTGCCCTAACGCGATATGAGGTGATACCGGTGAAGGGGGAAAGCATCCGGGAAAGTATTCCTGGTGTTTCGCGTTTTAGGGCAGAGGAGCCGGAGGGGGAAAGTTGCGAGTTTGATATGTTAGGGGGGTGTGGCGGACGAACGGGTTGCTTATCCGGAATCGTCTCGTCGTTCTGAGCAACTTTCATGTACAAAGTATTTTCATCCGAGTTACGGATTATTTTATATTAATTTTTGAAGTTTTATGTCATTTTTAGAATTAACAGAATTAATTAAACCGAAAATCATTATATCACATCATCATGATGTCAACATGACATCAACGGTCAACTGTGGACTTTGACTAGTCAACAGACCACTCGGTCCCACATGTCATTGTCTAAGGATAACTAAACATGTTTAATTAGTTTAACTAGTGATTAGGTTAGTCTAAACAGAATTAGTTAAGTTAATTAATTTAGTTAATTAATTAATTAACATTTTTATTTATTTATTTTTATTACTTTTTTTTTCGTTCTGGGGCTGGGGGCCCCTCGTGTCATAGAATCAAGGCCTTAACGCGAACCTGGCATCGGGCTAACGGGGCTTCGCCCGGCCGTGGCAGCGCACAGGCGCCAGCGCCTTTAGCGCGGACATGTGGGGAAGGGAAGGTGTGGTCCGGCACCATGTCGTGGCCGGTGGCAGGGCGGGCGAGGCCGGGCCGGAGCTGAGGGAAGGCGTGATGGCATGTGCTGGGCGCCAGAGGCGAGCAACAAGAGCGACGAAGCGAAAGCCGGGCAGCGGGGCGGGCGCCGCGGCCGAGCGGAAGTTGCATCGCGCAGGCGCTGGCCGGGCAGCCGTGTCTGGCGAGGCGACGGCGAGGGAACGGCTCGTGCGCACGGTGACAGGGGAAGAGGGGAGAGGAGGAGGGCGCGTGCTCACAGGGGTGTTGCAGGGGTTCGGGCAGCGGGGGGGCGAGGAGGTGGACGGGGACGACCGGCGAGGAAGGCGGAGACGGGGTTGAGGAGGCGGTCCGGCGGGCTCCGACGACGGCGCGAGGCGGCGGCGATGTCGACGACGTTGAGTAGGCGTCTGGCCACGAGGGAGAGGCAACGGGGCCGCGAGGAGGATGGCAACGAGGTGGCAGGGCGACGCTGTGGCGAGGTGGCGCTGGTGATCCGCGACGCAAGACAACAAGGGGCGAAGGGATCGGGGCGGCGAGCGATTGGGCGCGGCCGTGCGGGAGGAGGGGATCGAGCAGGGGCGCCCCTCCCCCAGGCACGATGCGTGCGTGAGTGTGTGTGCGTGTGTTGCGTGTGGTGGCGGCGGGTGAGGGGACGAGGGGAAAGGTGGGGGGAGTGGGACGACGGGGGCAACGGGTTAGGGTTTCTGGGGGGGTAGTGGCCTTGTAGGCCAGAGATGGGGGGGCGGCTGGGCCGGCCGGTCGGCCAGCTGGGCCGGGGCCCAACGGGAGGGGAGGTTTTCTCCTTTTGTTTGTTTTATTTTCCCCTTGTTATTTTTCTTTATTTCTTTTCTGTTACTTTTAGTTTCACTTTTATTTTAGATATTTGACTTACAAAAGTAGTTCCTAACTTAGTCTAAATAATTATACTACGCCACATAAGTTTGGGCAACTAGATAGAATAGTTTAATAATTTATTAATTGTAAAAAGCATTTGATTAATTGTTTTACTACTATTTTATATACTTTAGGACAATCAAACACTTTCAAAGAGGTTGGTTTCTCCACCATTATTACTTATGCATTATTTGGCTCTCTCCGAACATTTTTGTCTTAAGGTTTGAAAACTTTTATTGTTTGTTTGATTTTTAATTTGGACTCGAACCGGTTTCAAACTAACGCAAGATTAGCAGCAGAATCGAGGTGATCTGGCATCATTAGCGTGGGATCATTGTAGCTTAATTATCCCAAGGGTCACAATTCTCCTCCACTACAAGAAATCTCGTCCGAGATTTTAAGAGGTGGAGTAAGGGGAAAGGTCCGTTACGAAATTCTAACATGTCTTCTCGGTCTTGGTTACTCTTCTCAAGAGGTCAATCCATAGCGTTGATGTCTCCATTCCTATGCATCGATGCATCATGATGAAGTTGTCGTTCTTCCTTCGGGATCTTTACCGTACTTCACGAAAGGATAAGAGGGGAAACTCTATAAGGACGGATTCTAACAAAATTGAGCATCAGACGGTTAGCTCAGGGGAAGAAGCATAAGTATCTCTCGAATTGAAACTTAAGAAGATATCGAGAGCAAAGTAAGAAGGTGCCATGAGAAGTTTCAAGCGGGTAGGCAATCGTTCGATGCCTGAAACAAAGTGTAAAAGGGGTCTAGAGCAATGGGAATAAGTTTTGTGTCTGATACCCGAATAGAACACTTGGCAGGTGGCCCGTGAGTCACATAAGAAGTCAAGCTCGAGGAATAACTTTGGAAACCGGGGGTGTACAGGAGAGTCAGGTTTCGATCCTGTGGAACTGTGGGTTATGGGCCCACCATGTGGTTAAAAGTAGGAAGGTCGGTGACATCTTGCACGATCATGTAAGCAAGGCATGTCAGAGGGTAGTCTGTCAGTTATGTCGGCAACAACATCGATACCAAGGGCGAGGGACGAAGAGAACCATTTTCCTGCTCGTTGAACGAGGCGGACCAATAGGCAAAGTTCTCATCCATCAGTGGTTACCGGAATGTCATCAACAATAGAAACAGGGTCTTACTGACACGGTTTGTACACCAAGGTGTTCTACATATAGATCACAAGAAGGGTTAAGAAAACCCATGGAAAGGAAAATGAGATTCTCGGATTAAACAGAACAATTGAAAGGAAAATGTGTTTAAACACATATTTCAGGGGTATATCCTTCCCAAGGATAAGCAGAGCATGATATCCATGATAGGATATAATGTAGAAAACTCTTTAGGTAGGGGAGAGAATTTTCATGACATTACCCATACATCGGTGTATGGATAAGTGAGCAAGAAACAGTTAGCAGTGGGCTTCAAATGTTCTTGTTGAAAATCGGAGTACCACAGACATGCTTCGAGATAGCATTGACATGGTCTTCAAGCAAAAGGTCAGACTTGGATACACAAAGGATCCATCGGGATAAACTTATTAAACAAGGCCTTCAATTTCCTCATGGAAAAAAGGTTAACCTTGTTAAAAAGGAAACTATAACAATAGGGCCTCCGGCCAGGTGTGCTAGGCACGACATCACATTACCGGGTCATGTAAAGACCAATGTTACAACTCTTGGAAATATGTTCCAACCATCATATCTGACTGAGATTCAGATCTGATTGGTGTCAAGATACCTTAGACTCGGGATGCCTGAGAAGAAAAGGTGCAACACAATTGACGAGTTGATATTGTAAGATTTTCAGGAAATGAACTATGGAAGCGAAGTTCAAACAAGAGTTCATCCATTAATCCAAGGAGAGATGAGGAGGTGGTGATGGACTCAGCGGCAATTCATCGAGGTTTCCAAAAGATGCCTTTCCACAATTAAGTGAACAAGGTGATAACATTTGTCAGATCAAATGATATAATGGTGTATGCTCGAGGAAGCACAATTAAACATTGATTGAAAGGTGCACCCGAAATATGGGTTGGGTTGCACGATTAATGTTAGAATGGTGACTTAATGAACAAAAGAATTAGAAGGAAACTATCGACCATTCACTTCAAAGCAAGACGGTTGCTAGAAGATTTGAACTCACACATCAAAGTTCAATTGCCGGTATTCCGATTAGAAACAAAACGGGGACCAAGAAATGAACGAAGATGGCAAGAAGTATTACTATATCAAGTATTCTTAAGAGGTGGTGAAATTCCTATGACATTCTTGATATAAAAGATGGTAGTACTCCAAGGTAAAGAAGAAGATCTAATGTCGGATAGCAAGGAACTCAAGGTATAACACAAAACACGAACAAGTTTGTGTTGGAGGGAAGTCAATAAAGTGGTCGATAATAACACCAAATCATCAAGGGCAAGGATGGTATTTCTCACCATGAACTCAATTGATATCCTGGAAGAGCTCCGAATGCCGATGATCATGACACATTTGTCGAGAGATTTCATGAAGATGTAATCAGTCGGCGATGACATCAAGTCAAAGGAATGATGAAGCAAGAGGTTATTGGAACCACAGTTATGACACAAACTCGAACTCAAGCTTGTTGTTTAAGGTGAAAGGGTATGATGAGGAAAATCGACGTAAGCTTAGCTATCATCGCAAATTGGTGCTCCGAGAATAAGGACCAGGTAGCACAGTTAGAATCATCATGACAATGATATAGCCAAACATGCTAGGAATGGCGTGATCGGGTACAAACTCGTACTTATAGAAGCTTACTGAAGAGTTGTTGAATCGTAGTGCGGACTCGGTTCAGTTATCGGTGTCTTTGAGTGTTTAATAACTCAGAGCCCGTGAAAAATTGGATCAATGGGAAGGTAGCACTTGATGAATAACTCATAAGAAGTTATGCAGTTCCATGATAATCTCGAGATACCAGGGGGGTAATACTCGACGACAGATCAAAGTAGAGGTTGGACTAGGGTAATGCTCTGCAGAAGACAAGTACTCTAACTTGTCCGAGAGATAGAATCAAGGGAGAACAATTATGGTCGGAACCACGGTTGCCGAGGATCAATTCACAGATACCAGATGATATTTATCAAGAAAATAGTTATTATTACAAGAAGTTTCCATGATAGGATCTACATCGTGTCCATGGGCATGAACACAAAGTTCAAGGTCGACTCCCACTTCTTCAATGCATAACCTTTCATTCACTGCTCTAGATAAAGATGATTTCAGTGTCAAAACCTACCTGGTGAATTGCCAGAGGAGTATGACCCGTGAAAACTTTCGGGTTCACACATATTAAGGAAGGCATAGGTTCAACCCGTCAGGGTATCGTGGAAACATATACCACAAGCTTCAATAGTAAATAACCAAGCTCGATAGTAGATCATGGGTGACAAAACGAGAGGATACAATTTACCAAAGGCATTATGTATCACGGAAAGAACTTCTCGAGGTTTTTGTATACGAAGGACACTGTCGGATGATATTTCAACAAAGGATCCGACGGTCCATAGCGAAGCTGGTGTGAGTATCGGCACACAACCAGAGGGATAAACAATGCGAAGGCATTGGATTATAGAAGCAACTGGCTAATACAATGCTCACATGTAAAGGAATTATGATTTCCAAATCAAAGGATCAGAAGCAAACGCTCTGATTAAGCATGGATAAGTTGAGTAAGATTAGGGTAAAATCGACAACAATTTGATTGGTCGAGATTCCGCTCATGTTTAAAATGACGCCCGAGCCGAAGGATGAATTCTAGGATCTGATTGAGGATTGCGAGCATTCGCAACATTTTGAATCAACGGACTCAAAATGATAATGACAAGGGATGCCAATATGATTACGAGACTTATGGGATTAACCATAATGCAAGCACGCAAGAATTTCAAGAGCAATAGGCTCCTGAGGATTTTTGAAAGATCGAATGGTATTTCGAAGATTGGTGACATACATGAATCAATTGGGAATAGTGGATACTCGGTAAGTGCGAGAAATTATCCGTAGGGATATTCATGTGGCAAGAACTGCAAGGCAGTAGGCTCAAAGTATTCTCGGAACATTAGAGAGAATTTCGGGGTATCTTGTAATAACAAGATCAACTGGGTATAAAGTAAGAACGACGGGTGCAAGTATTTATCCATAGGGATATTGCAGTGGTAGGGAATTGCAAAAGCAACGGGCACAAGGTCTCGAGAGAATATCGGAAGGTATCTTCGGAATCCTTTGGTGCACAAAGTAATCATCTGGACTGAAGAGGCTCTCCGGGAAAGTATTATCGAGAACCTAGAGTCAGGGTTAGTAAAAATCGTTTAACCCGAATAGAAGAGAGATCAGATTCCCAGAGTACAGATCGAGGAGTAAAAGATCCTAATACCACCCAATGGTGACGTGGGCCCATGGGCCGCACAGCCATGTTAGTAAAACAATTTTTATCGACTAGACTCAACTTCAGCCAAGGAGTGTGGAAGGGGGATTCCTACAGGCAATCGGCTCTGATACCAACTTGTGACGCCCCCGATTCAATCATACACTAATCATGAACGCAAATGTGTACGATCAAGATCAGGGACTCACGGGAAGATATCACAACACAACTCTAAAACATAGATAAGTCCTACAAGCATCATAATACAAGCCAGGGGCCTCGAGGGCTCGAATACAAGTGCTCGATCATAGACGAAGTCAAGGAAGCAAAAATATCCGAGTACGGACATAAGTTAAAACAAGTTTGCCTTAAGAAGGCTAGCACAAACCGGGATACAGACGAAGAGGCGCAGGCCTCCGCCTGGGATCCTCCTAACTACTCTCGGTCATCGCCGCCGGCTGCACGTAGTAGTAGGCACCTCCGGTAGTAGTCGCCATCGACGGTGGCGTCGCTCCCGAGCTCCATCGTCTGTCGCAGAACCGGGTAAAGAAAGGGGAAAAGGGGAACAAGGCAACCGTGAGTACTCATCCAAAGTACTGCAAGCAAGGAGCTACACTACATATGCATGGATATATGTGTAAAGGGCCATATCGGTGGACCGAATCGCGTAATGCCGTAATAAGAGGGGGATAACTAATCCCGTCAAGACTACGCTTATGGCAGCCTCCGCCTTGCAAAGATGTAGAAGAGAGTAGATCAAGTCCTCCAAGTAGCATCGCATAGCATAATCCTACCCGGCGATCCCTCCTCGTTGCCCTGTTAGAGAGCGATCACCGGGTTGTATCCGCACTTGGAAGGTGTGTTTTATTAAGTATCCGCTTCTAGTTGTCATAAGGTCAAGGTACAACTCCAAGTCGCCCCTTATCAAGATCACGACTATTCAATAGATTAACTTCACTGCAGGGTGCACCACATAACCCAACACGCTTGATCCCATTTGGCCGGACACACTTTTTTCGGGTCATGCCCGACCGCTGAAGATCAACACGCCGCAGCCCCACCTAGGCATAACATATAGGTCAAGACGCCGGTCTAAACCTAAGCGCACAGGGTCTGGCCCATCGCCTCGAAAGCACACCGCACGCTATGCGGGCGGCCGAAGCGTACCTAGCCTAGTGGCGTTCCAGTCCAATCTGGCGCGCGCCGCTCAGTCGCTGACGTCACGAAATGCTTCGGCTGATACCACGACGTCGAGTGCCCATATCTTTCCCACGTAGTTGGTTAGTGCGTATAGGCCAATAGCCAGTCTCAGATCAAATACCAAGATCTCGTTAAGCGTGTTAAGTATCCACGAACGCCGAACAGGGCCAGGCCCACCTCTCTCCTAGGCGGTCTCAACCTGCCCTGTCGCTCCGCCACAAAGATCCACTCCAGGGCGCTCCACAAGCCGACCCGACTTTAGTCACCACATGTATCATGTATAAGTATATAGTATATACCTGTGATCACCTCCCGAGTGATCACGGCCCGATAGTATAGCACAACAGACGGACAAGAATGTAGGGCCACAGATGGAAATACTAGCATCCTATACTAAGCAAGTAGGGTTGCAGGTAAAGGTAACAACAGTAGTAGCAAGGACAAAGCTATGCATCGTGATAGGTATAACGGAAAACAAGAACATGCTACACTACTCTAATGCAAGCAGTATAGAGTAGAATAGGCGATATCTGGTGATCAAGGGGGGGCTTGCCTGGTTGCTCGCAAGAGAGAGGGTCACAACTCCGTAGTCGAACTGGGCAACAGCAGCGTCAGTCTCGTAGTCTACCAGAGAGAAGAGGGGGAAGAAACAATGAATACCATGCAAACAGATGCATATCGATGCATGGCATGACAAGCAACGGTGCTAGGGTTGCCCTAACGCGGTATGAGGTGATACCGGTGAAGGGGGAAAGCATCCGGGAAAGTATTCCCAGTGTTTCGCGTTTTCGGGCAGAGGAGCCGGAGGGGGAAAGTTGCGAGTTTGATATGTTAGGGGGGTGTGGCGGACGAACGGGTTGCGTATCCGGAATCGTCTCGTCGTTATGAGCAACTTTCATGTACAAAGTATTTTTCATCCGAGTTACGGATATTTTATATTAATTTTTAAAATTTTATGTCATTTTTAGAATTAACAGAATTAATTAAACCGAAAATCATTTTATCACGTCATCATGATGTCAGCATGACATCAACGGTCAACTGTGGACTTTGACTAGTCAATGCACTACCTCGGTCCCACATGTCTTTGTCTAAGGATAACTAAACAGGTTTAATTAGTTTAACTAGTGATTAGGTTAGTCTAAACAGAATTAATTAAGTTAATTAATTAAGTTAATTAATTAATTAACATTTTTATTTATTTATTTTTATTACTTTTTTTCGTTCTAGGGCTGTGGGCCCCTCGTGTCATAGAGTCAAGGCCTTAACAGGCGCGGGCACTGGGCTCACGGGGCTTCGTCCCGCTGCAGTAAAGGCGCCGGGCGCCTTAGCGCGGGATGTGGGGAAGGGGACGGCGTGTGGTCCCAAGACCGCATCGTGGGTTGGTGGTAGGCGGCGCGGCGAGGCCGGGCCGGAGCCGAGGGGAGGCGCGATGGCATGTCTGGGCGCCAGAGGCGAGCAACAGCAGGACGAAAGCGAGCCGGGCAGCATGGGCGGGCGCCGCGCCGAAAGGAATTTGCATCGCAGGCGCGGCTGGGCAGCCGCGGTACGGGCGAGGCGACAATGGGGAACGGTTTCGGGCGCACGGTGACACGGGAAGAGGGGAGAGGAGGAGGGCGCGTGCTCACAGGGGTGTTGCAGGGGTTCGGGCAGCGCGGGGACGACCGGCGAGGAAGGCGGAGACGGGGTTGAGGAGGCGGTCCGGCGGGCTTCGACGACGGCGCGAGGCGGCGGCGATGTCGACGACGTTGAGTAGGCGTCTGGCCACGAGGGAGAGGCGATGGGGCCGCGAGGAGGATGGCAACGAGGTGACAGGGCGACGTCGGGGCGAGGTGGCGCTGGTGATCCGGCGACGGCGCCAAGTGGGGCGAAGGGATCGGGCGGCGAAGCGACGGGCGGCCGTGGGAGGAGGGATCGAGCAGGGCGCCTCCCTGTGCACGATGCGTGCGTGAGTGTGTGTGCGTGTGTTGCGTGTGGTGGCGGCGGGTGAGGGGACGAGGGGAAAGGTGGGGGGAGTGGGACGACGGGGGCAATGGGTTAGGGTTTCTGGGGGGGTAGTGGCCTTGTAGGCCAGAGATGGGGAGGCGGCCGGGCCGGTCGGGCCACCGGCCGAGGCCCAACGGAGGGGAGGTTTTCCTTTTGTTTGTTTTATTTTCCCTTGTTATTTTTCTTTATTTCTTTTCTGATACTTTTAGTTTCACTTTTATTTTAGATATTTGACTTACAAAAGTAGTTCCTAACTTAGTCTAAATAATTATACTACGGCCACATAAGTTTGGGCAACTAGATATAATAGTTTAATAATTTATTAATTGTAAAAAGCATTTGATTAATTGTTTTACTACTATTTTATATACTTTAGGACAATCAAACACTTTCAAAGAGGTTGGTTTCTCCACCATTATTACTTATGCATTATTTGGCTCTCTCCGAACATTTTTTTCTTAAGGTTTGAAAACTTTTATTGTTTGTTTAACTTTTAATTTGGACTCGAACCGGTTTCAAACTAACGGGAGATTAGCAGCAGTAACCGAGGTGATCTGGCATCATTAGCGTGGGATCATTGTAGCTTAATTATCCGGGCGTCACACAGGAAAATAAAGTTCTTATGATCAGATCGTGGAGGGGAATATTTGAGTCACGAATTTGGCACACACTTAAGGAAATGTGGAATCGTTTCACAACTCACGCTACCGGAACACCTCAACAGTAATGGTGTGTCCGAACGTCAGAATCGCACTCTATTGGATATGGTGCGATCTATGATGTCTCTTACCGATCTACCGCCTCTCATTTTGGGGTTATGCTTTAGAGACTACCACATTCACTTTAAATAGGGCTCCGTCAAAATCCGTTGAGACGACACCGTATGAATTATGGTTTGGAAAGAAACCTAAGCTGTCGTTTCTAAAAGTTTGGGGATGCGATGCTTATGTCAAGAAACTTCAACCTGAAAAGCTCGAACCCAAGTCAGAAAAATGCATCTTCATAGGATACCCTAAGGAAACCATTGGGTATTATCGGGACCCCGATTCTAAGTCACACCGATCTAGCCTGTAACACCTCATATCACTTTGCGGCCTCACGCACGGTATTCCCACGGGTGTCGCCTTACCATGGCCCGGACCGCTTATGCCTTTTGGCTCACGATATGATAGTGTCGCTAGCATCCATATGACAGAACCCGGGCCGACATGACTAGTCGTGAACCCAAAGTGGCACTAACTTATGGGGACAGGCATACATGAATCAACATCGAGCATGTCGGTCGTGACGTCTCGAATCCGGGCTGTAGCACTGGCTAACAGGACTCCGGGAACCCCGGGCTGTAGCAGGCTAGGCAGGACTCCGGATGTCACCACCGTGACATTTCCGGCGATGCATACAGAACGAAGTGAATCACATGCCGCTACCAAGTGTTACGAGCAAGATCTTCTTTGGGCTAGCGGTGACTCGGTGAACCGGGTCAGAAGGACTACTATGGCTCCCCGGAAGCACAAGACTACATTTCCCCATAAGAGAGACTACCAAGGTTAAACAACTAGGTTGTCGGATCCCACACATAGCAATACACATTACACGTACGCATAACATGCAAGTATGTGTTTTACAACATGGCATCACAACATAACTCAACAACTCATATAAATAAAGGCTCAGAAGAGCCACATAGCATTTATTGCAAACAGGGGTCACATGACCCATCATACAGAGCATACAAGCAACAAGCGGAAGCATTACATGTCCGAAAGTACGACAACTACAAAAGAAAAAGGCTGAGAAGCCCTGACTATCTACAAGACCCTCCCGAGGGTACAAGATCGTAGCTGAGGTAACAAGCTACTCATCAAAGTCCAAGCGGAACCACTAGTAAGACCGAAGTCTCCGCTGCAAAACATAAATAAAGCAACTTGAGTACAAAGGTACTCAGCAAGACTTACATCAGATCCTATTAACATGCATCTCGTATCAAGAAGGTAATGTGGGGTTTAGTTGCGACAAGCCGACTTTGACTCTGTGGCTATCCCGTTTCTACGACTACAAGAACTTCTTTGAGGTGATATGGCATTACACGAGTCCACTAACCACCACATCAATACACTACTATGGATTCATTCCCGTCTCCATACGAGAAGGCCATCCATAGCACTCACACTTGTCTTGAGCATTTTATAGTATCCACTTCAAGTTGTCTATGTACCACGTAAGCATCCAAGAAGTCCATAAATCATGACCCGGCTATTCGATTAGATCATGTTAACCCTGCAGGGGTGTACTTCTTCACACACGCTCTCACCACTTATCACCATGTACACGTCATGTACCTCGGCAACCTTCAAGCAGAAGCCTAGCGAGGGTGTCGTCCACGACCTGACTAACCACACAAGACTCTAATCCAGGTTTATCACCTATTCGGGTTCCATCCGCAAGGAGATCCGGCCGGGGTGTCGCTCACGGCGCCAAATGATGTGTGGAGGGTTCCCAAGCCCACCTCGCCGGATGGATCTACGCTTGGTACACCGTGCCACTTGTGCCTAGTCTGTCCCAAGCCCACCTGGCCGGGTGCCACTTGGTAGACTACTAACACTACCTACAAACACCAGAAACTAGTTGCGACTCCTGGACAGAGGTCAAGTTGGTTAATAAGTCGAGAGGGCACTTAAGCATTCCAATGTGTGGTAGTAGCTAGTCATTGGACAACATACATAGAACTTCGAGGCTTAAGGGCGGTTCCAAGTGAGACAACCCACCATGTACTCCTACATGGCCTCTCACCGCTACCTTTACCAAATCGTGTTCACACGTTCACTCTCAAAGATCGTAACATAGAGCATCAGTACTCCAATTCATTCCCAATGAATCGACCTGACAAACTCTAAGCAATAGCAGGCATGGCATGGTAGGAACACAACAATGGCTTCAATCAACTCCTACACATGCTAGTGGGTTTCAACTATTTACTGTGGCAATGACAGGTCATGCAGAGGAATGGGTTCAACTACCGCAAGCACAAAGTAGCGGATGAATCGTTGTTGTCCTAATGCAATAACTGAGAGCAGGAGCGAGAGAGTAGGATTGTATCGGAATGAACGAGGGGGTTTGGTTGCCTGGTAGACCAACAGGGGGCACTGCTCCTTAGACAGGTACTCTGGATCGGTCTCAAGCAGGACCTATCGAGAAGGAACAGTGCCAACAATCAATACACAAGCATATGCAACAATATGATGCATGAACATGGCATGAAGATGTGATGCTGTTTGAGCTAATGTAACTAGCATTCATTAGGTTGAAGTCCATTTGAACCAAAGGTTCAAATGCAACTCCAAAATAAGCTCTTATAAATGCCATTCATGTGTTTTCACCTATACAGCAGGTATAAGTTGTTTTATCATGCATGAAACTGGTACAGATGGATAGATTGCATTTTTCTGATAATTTTTCATATATAAATTATTTCAATCTGAGCTACGGTTGAATTTATATGAATTTTTGAAGTTTTGGCTATTTTCTGGAATTTCCTGATTTATTTTAATTCCAGAAATCATTTATTGCGTCAGCTTGAGGTCAGCATGACGTCAGCAAGTCAACTGCGGCTGACTGGGGTCAAACCTGGCGTGTGGGCTCCACACGTCAGTGTCATAGCTAAATAACAGAGGTTAATTAATTTCCCTAACTAAAAATTAGTCGTGGCAGGCCCCACTCGCTATTGACCCATACAGGTCAAACTCAGGTCAACTGGGGTTAATTAGCGCGGGTTGACCCGGTCAATCCCGCCGGCGTTTAGCCGCCGTCGAGACCGAACGTGGCGGAGGGCTCAGGATCGACGCTCCGGCGACCATTCGGGCGGCAGAGACCACGGGCGAGGAGCCAGCGCTCGTCTACGTCGTCTGGAGCAAGTGGAAGATGCGGGGACGGCTGGAGCTCGCCGGAGCGGAGCTTAGGCGGCGGCCGAAGTCGGGTGCGTGCGGGTTAGGTGCTACGGGGCACTAGGGGGGTTGCGATTGGGTGCAAACGACGCGCGGGAGGGCACTGAGAACGGCGGTGAGCTCGGTTCCGGCAGTAGCCGTGGGCTACGGTGGCACCATGGCCCGGCGATGAGGTCTCAGCGCGCGTAGCTGAGCTAGCTAGGCGGGCAAACGAGCACGGGAGGAGGGATAACGGGCAGAGCTCACGGGAGAACGTGGGCGTCGTCAGCGAGCTCGAGGAGGGTCGAACGCGACCGGAACGGCGAGGGCGATCTCGGGTGGCCGGAGATGAAGACGATGGCGATGGCGGCGCTCCAGGGCCTCCCGAGGCGCGTGGCTTGGCGTCGAGGACGAGGAAGACGACGCGGAGCTTTTGGACTTGTCGGGAGGTGAGTCCGTGGCGGTGGCGCCCAGCGGCGTCTGACGACAGTGGTGTTCAAGGCGTCACGAGAAAGCGAGGGAGAGGAGAGGGAGGATTGGGGAGAGTGAGAGGGTCCGGGCGCGTGGCGCCGTCGTCGACGCCTCAGGCGAGAAGGACGCCAGCATGTGCATGCAGTGCGCCAAGACGGCCGCGCCGGGCACCGCTTCCCCTCTGCCTACTGGCAAGAGGAGGAAGACGGCTATGCCCCTGGTGGGCTGGGCCAGAACAGAACCGGGCCGGCCAGCTGGGCCGCACAGTGCCAGGCCTCAGGTGAGCACAGGTAAGCATTTCTGGTTTTGTTTCTTTTCTATTTTTCTGACATATGTTTTGATTTAATAAAATTACTAAATCAATTTATTTTCTTATGCCAATTTTTGTAGGAGCTATTTATATTATTCCAGAACT
The DNA here is from genome assembly GCA_021605145.1 of Aegilops bicornis. Taxonomy (NCBI): domain Eukaryota; kingdom Viridiplantae; phylum Streptophyta; class Magnoliopsida; order Poales; family Poaceae; genus Aegilops; species Aegilops bicornis. The sequence continues at coordinate 643,205,107 of CM038670.1, read as the reverse complement.
CCTCAACAACTAGCATAATTTTTGGACATATATTATATATATAACATATATATATATCCAAGGAAAATATTTACTGCATTAATTCAAATGGCCAAAAATAAATACTTCTGAGCTGCCAAAAATATTGGTTGGAATTTTACCTCTGACCAATAGTTTTAGAGAAAACATGAACATTTTCTTGGGCCAAATTGAAGCAATTTTTATCTGGGTCATTTCCAGAAATGATTCTGAGGGTTTCACAAATCCTCATTTCAAACTTAAATGGAATTTAAACATGATGCACACATGACTAGCTAGTCTAGGTCATACCGTAACTAGGGATGTGACAGTATACCTTCTACCTCAGATCCGAAGGCAAGATCTTTGTTGCCAAGAATGGATCCTTCTCGAGAAAGAGTTTCTCTCGAAAGAATTAAGTGGGAGGAAAGTGGAACTTGATGAAGTACTGCCTCTTGAACCGGAAAGTAGCGCAGCTCAAGAAAATGTTTCTGTGGTGCCTGCACCGACTAGAGAGGAAGTTAATGATGATGATTAAGGAACTTCGGATCAAGTTACTACTGAACTTCGTAGGTCCACAAGGACACGTTCCGCACCAGAGTGGTACGACAACCTTGTCCTGGAAATCATGTTGTTAGACAATGGTGAACCTTCGAACTATGAAGAAGTGATGGCGGGCCCGGATTCCGACAAATGGCTTGAAGCCATGAAATCCGAGATAGGATCCATGTGTGAAAACGAAGTATGGACTTTGACTGACTTACCCGATGATCGGCGAGCCATAGAAAATAAATGGATCTTTAAGAAGAAGACAGACGCGGATGGTAATGTAACCATCTATAAAGCTCGACTTGTCGCTAAGGGTTATCGAAAAGTTCAAGGGGTTGACTACGATGAGACCTTCTCAACCGTAGCGAAGCTGAAGCCCGTCCGAATCATGTTAGCAATTGCCACATTATTATGAGATATGGCAAATGGACGTCAAAACGGCATTCCTTAACGGCTTCCTTAAGGAAGAATTGTATATGATGCAGCCGGGAGGTTTTGTCGATCCTAAGAATGCTAACAAGGTATGCAAGCTCCAAATAGCTCCATCTATGGGCTGGTGCAAGCATCTCGGAGTTGGAACATTCGCTTTGATGAAATGATCAAAGCGTTTGGGTTTATGCGCACTTATGGAGAAGCCTACGTTTACAAGAAAGTGAGTGGGAGCTCAGTAGCATTTCTCATATTATATGTGGATGACATTTTATTTATGGGTAATGATATAGAACTCTTGGTATGCATAAAGGCATACTTGAATAAGTGTTTTTCAATGAAGGACCTTGGAGAAGCTGCTTATATATTAGGCATCAAGATCTATAGAGATAGATCGAGACGCCTCATTGGTCTTTCAGAAAGCACATACCTTGACAAGATATTGAATAAGTTCAATATGGATCAATCCAAGAAGGGGTTCTTGCCTGTACTGCAAGGTGTGAGATTGAGCGCGGCTCAATGCCCGACCACGGCAGAAGATAGAGAAAAGATGAGTGTCATCCCCTATGCCTCGGCCATAGGGTCTATTATGTATGACATGTTGTGTACCAGACCTGATGTAAACCTTACCGTAAGTTTGGTAGGAAGGTACCAAAGTAATCCCGGCATGGAACACCTGGATAGCGGTCAAGAATATCCCAAGTACCGAAAAGGACTAAGGATATGTTTCTCGTTTATGGAGGTGACGAAGAGCTCGTCAGAAAGGGTTACGTCGATGCTAGCTTCGACACGATCTGGATGACTCAAGTCACAAACCGGATACGTGTATATTTTGAATGGTGGGGGCGATGGTGGTGCAGTTGCAAGCAAAGAGTCGTGGCGGGATCTACATGTGAAGTGGAGTACACGGCAGCCTCGGAGGCAGCACAGGAAGCAGTCTGGATGAAGGAGTTCATCACCAACCTAGGAGTTATTCCCAATGCGTCGGGCCCAATGACTCTCTTCTGTGACAACACTGGAGCTATTGCCCTTGCCAAGGAGCCCAGGTTTCACAAGAAGACCATGCATATCAAGTGTCACTTCAACTCCATTCGCGAACATGTTCAAGATGGAGACATAGATATTTGTAAAGTGCATACGGATCTGAATGTCGCAGATCCGTTGACTAAACCTCTTCCACGAGCGAACATGATCAACACCAGAACTCTATGGGTGTTCGATTCATCACAATGTAACTAGATTATTGACTCTAGTGCAAGTGGGAGACTATTGGAAATATGCCCTAGAGGCAATAATAAAATGGTTATTATTATATTTCCTTGTTCATGATAATTGTCTATTGTTCATGCTATAATTGTGTTATCCGGAAATCGTAATACATGTGTGAATACATAGACCACAACATGTCCCTAGTGAGCCTCTAGTTGACTAGCTCGTTGATCGACAGATTGTCATGGTTTCCTGACTATGGACATTGGATGTCATTGATAACGGGATCACATCATTAGGAGAATGATGTGATGGACAAGACCCAATCCTAAGCATAGCACAAGATCGTGTAGTTCATTTGCTAGAGCTTTTCTAATGTCAAGTATCATTTCCTTAGACCATGAGATTGTGCAACTCCCGGATACCGTAGGAGTGCTTTGGGTGTACCAAACGTCACAACGTAACTGGGTGGCTATAAAGGTGCACTACGGTATCTCCGAAAGTGTCATTGGGTTGGCACGAATCGAGACTGGGATTTGTCACTCCGTATGAAGGAGAGGTATCTCTGGGCCCACTCGGTAATGCATCATCATAATGAGCTCAATGTGACTAAGTAGTTGGTCACGGTATCATGCATTACGGAACGAGTAAAGTGACTTGCTGGTAACGAGATTGAACGAGGTATTGGGATACCGACGATCGAATCTCGGGCAAGTAACGTACCGATTGACAAAGGGAATTGTATACGGGATTGTTTGAATCCTTAACATCGTGGTTCATCCGATGAGATCATCGTGGAACATGTGGGAGCCAACATGGGTATCCAGATCCCGCTGTTGGTTATTGGCCGGAGAGATGTCTCGGTCATGTCTGCATGATTCCCGAACCCATAGGGTCTACACACTTAAGGTTCGATGACGCTAGGGTTATAAGGAAGATTTGTATGTGATTACCGAATGTTGTTCGGAGTCCCGGATTAGATCCCAGACGTCACGAGGAGTTCCGGAATGGTCCGGAGGTGAAGATTTATATATGGGAAGCCATTATACGGTTGCCGGAAATATTCGGGGGTATACCGGTATTGTATCGGGACCACCGGAAGGGTTCCGGGGGTCCACCGGGAGGGTCCACCTGCCCCGGAGGGCCTTATGGGCTGTAGGTGGAAGGGAACCAGTCCCAAGTGGGCTGGGGCGCCAACCCCCCCTAGGGCCCATGCGCCTAGGGTTTGGGGGGAACCCTAAAGGCCCCTCCCTTGGCTTGGGGGGCAAGCCCCCTCCCCCTTGGCCGCCGCCACCCCCCCTCTAGATCTCATCTAGAGGGGCCGGCCCCCTTCCCCGTTCTCCCTATAAATAGAGGGGCGAGGGGAGGGCTGCGACACCACATCCAACGCGCAGCCCCTCCCCTCCCCAACACCTCTCCTCCTTCGCAAGAGCTTGGCGAAGCCCTGCTGGAGAACTGCCACTCCATCACCACCACGCAGTCGTGCTGCTGTTGGAGCCCTCTTCCTCAACCTCTCCCTCCTCCTTGTTGGATCAAGGCGCGGGAGACGTCACCGGGCTGCACGTGTGTTGAACGCGGAGGCACCGTTTTTCGGTGCTAAGATCGGATTCGGCCGCGATCTGAATTGCTACGTGTACGACTACTCCAACCGCGTTCTTGCAATGCTTCCGTCTCGCGATCTTCAAGGGTATGAAGATGCACTCCCCTCTCTCTCGTTGCTAGTTACTCCATAGATTGATCTTGGGGATGCGTAGAATTTTTTTAATTTCTGCAACGATCCCCAACATCACTTTCATATACAAGTGGGAATTTTTCATTATAGAACTTGGCTTGTATATTCCAATGATGGGCTTCCTCAAAATGCCCTAGGTCTTCGTGAGCAAGCAAGTTGGATGCACACCCACTTAGTATATTTTGTTGAGCTTTCATATATTTATAGCTCTAGTGCATCTGTTGCATGGCAATCCCTACTCCTCTAATTGACATCAATTGATGGGCATCTCCATAGCCTATTGATTAGACACGTCAATGTGAGACTTTCTACCTTTTTTGTATTCTCTCATAACCCCCATCATTATACTTTTCCACCCATAGTGCTATATGAAGGAAATATGCCCTAGAGGCAATAATAAAGTTATTATTTATTTCCTTATTTCATAATAAATGTTTATTATTCATGCTAGAATTGTATTAACCGGAAACATGATACATGTGTGAATACATAGACAAACATAACGTCACTAGTATGCCTCTACTTGACTAGCTCATTAATCAAAGATGGTTATGTTTCCTAACCATAGACATGTGTTGTCATTTGATTAATCTAGATCACATCATTAGGAGAATGATGTGATTGACTTGACCCATTCCGTTAGCTTAGCACTCGATCGATTAGTATGTTGCTATTGCTTTCTTCATGACTTATACATGTTCCTACGACTATGAGATTATGCAACTCCCGTTTACCGGAGGAACACTTTGTGTGCTACCAAATGCCACAACGTAACTGGGTGATTATAAAGGAGCTCTACAGGTGTCTCCAAAGGTACATGTTGGGTTGGCGTATTTCGAGATTAGGATTTGTCACTCCGATTGTCGGAAAGGTATCTCTGGGCCCTCTCGGTAATGCACATCACATAAGCCTTGCAAGCATTGCAACTAATGAGTTAGTTGCGAGATGATGTATTACGGAACGAGTAAAGAGACTTGCCGTAACGAGATTGAACTAGGTATTGAGATACCGACGATCGAATCTCGGGCAAGTAACATACCGATGACAAAGGGAACAACGTATGTTGTTATGCGGTATGACCGATAAAGATCTTCGTAGAATATGTAGTAGCCAATATGAGCATCCAGGTTCCGCTATTGGTTATTGACCGGAGACGTATCTCGGTCATGTCTACATTGTTCTCGAACCCGTAGGGTCCGCACGCTTAAGGTTTCGGCGATGTGCTTATATTATGAGTTTATGAGTTTTGATGTACCAAAGGAGTTCGGAGTCCCGGATGAGATCAGGGATATGACGAGGAGTCTCGAAATGGTCGAGACATAAAGATCGATATATTGGACGACTATATTCGGACATCGGAAAGGTTCTGAGTGGTTCGGGTATTTTTCGGAGTACCGGGGAGTTACGGGAATACGGGGAAAGAAGTATATGGGCCTTATTGGGCTTTAGGGGAGAGGGAGAGGCAGGCCGCGCGCCCCCCCATTGACTAGTCCGAATTGGACTAGGGGAGGCGGCGCCCCTCCTTCCTTCTCTTCCCTCTTCCCCTTCCTTGTCTCCTACTCCTACTACTTGGAAGGACTCCTAGTTGGACTAGGAAAGGGGGAATCCTACTCCCGGTGGGAGTAGGACTCCCCTAGGGCGCGCCATAGTGAGGGCCGGCCCTCCCCTCCTCCACTCCTTTATATACGGGGGCAGGGGGCACCCCATAGACACACAAGTTGATCTTCGTGATCGTTCCTTAGCCGTGTGCGGTGCCCCCATCCATCATATTCTACCTCGGTCATATCGTTGCGGTGCTTAGGCGAATCCCTGCGTCGGTAGAATATCATCATCGTCACCACGCCGTCGTGCTGACGGAACTCATCCCCGACACCCTGCTGGATCGGAGTCCGGGGATCGTCATCGAGTTGAACGTGTGCTGAACTCGGAGGTGCCGTACGTTCGGTACTTGGTTCGGTCGGATCGTGAATACGTACGACTACATCAACCGCGTTGTCATAACGCTTCCGCTTTCGGTCTATGAGGGTACGTGGACAACACTCTCCCCTCTCGTTGCTATGCATCACCATGATCTTGCGTGTGCGTAGGAATTTTTTTTGAAATTACTGCGTTCCCCAACACTATATCCATGGCTTGCGCTGATGTATTGCGTAAGAGTTGAAAAGGCTGAAGCGCGTTAAAAAGTATGAACCAATTGCTCGGCTTGTCATTGGGGTTATGCATGATGAGAATGTTTGTGTGACAATATTGAAACATAGCCTAACTACATGATTTTGTAGGGATAAGCTTTTTTTGGCTATGTTATTTTGATAAGACATAATTGCTTTGTTAGCATGTTTGAAGTATTATTGTTTTTATGTCAACATTAAAATTTTATCTTGAACCTTTCGGATCTAAATATTCATACCACAATAAAAAGATTTACATTGAGAATTATGTTAAGAAGCATTCCACATAAAAAATTCTGTTTTTATCATTTACCTACTCAAGGACGAGCATGAATTAAGCTTGGGGATGCTTGATACGTCTTCAACGTATCTATATTTTTTTATTGTTCCATGCTATTATATATTCTGTTTTGGATGTTTAATGAGCTTATTTATACACATTTATATTATTTTTGGGACTAACCTATTAACCGGAGGCCCAGCCCAAATTGCTGTTTTTTCCCTATTTCAGTGTTTCGCAGAAAAAAATATCAAACGGAGTCCAAACGGAATGAAACCTTCGGGAATGTGATTATTGGAACAAACGTGATCTAGAGGACTTGGATTGGACGTCAAGCAACAGACGAGGAGGCCACGAGGTGGGGGGCGCGCCCACCCCCACCTGGCGCGCCCTCCACCCTCGTGGGCCTCTCGTGGCTCCACCGACCTACTTCTTCCTCCTATATATACCTACGTACCCCCAAACCATCAGAAGCGCCCACGAAAACCTAATTCCACCGCCGCAACCTTATGCACTGTGAGATCCCATCTTGGGGCCTTTTCGGCGTCTGCCGAGGGGGGCATTGATCACAGAGGGCTTCTACATCAACACCATAGCCTCTCCGATGATGTGTGAGTAGTTTACCTCAGATCTTCGGGTCCATAGTTATTAGCTAGATGACTTCTTCTCTCTCTTTCGATCTCAATACAAAGTTCTCCTCGATTCTCTTGGAGATCTATTCGATGTAATCTTCTTTTGCGGTGTGTTTGTCGAGATCCGATGAATTGTGGGTTTATGATCAAGATTATCGATGAACAATATTTGAATCTTCTCTGAATTCTTTTATGTATGATTGGTTATCTTTGCAAGTCTCTTCGAATTATCAGTTTGGTTTGGCCTACTAGATTGATCTTTCTTGCAATGGGAGAAGTCCTTAGCTTTGGGTTCAATCTTGCGGTGTCCTTTCCCAGTGACAGCGGGGCAGCAAGGCACGTATTGTATTGTTGCCATCGAGGATAAAAAGATGGGGTTTATATCATATTGCATGAGTTTATCCCTCTACATCATGTCATCTTGCTTGAAGCGTTACTCTGTTCTTATGAACTTAATACTCTAGATGCATGCTGGATAGCGGTCGATGTGTGGAGTAATAATAGTAGATGCATAATCATTTCGGTCTACTTGTCACGGACGTGATGCCTATATACATGATCATACCTAGATATTCTCATAAGTATGCTCAATTCTATCAATTGCTCGACAGTAATTTGTTCACCCACCGTAATACTTATGCTATCTTGAGAGAAGCCACTTGTGAAACCTATGGCCCCCGGGTCTATTTCCATCACTAGCAAAAGAGCCCGTGCGTTGCAACGGGAGGAAAATATTCCACATTCTCTTATAATCTAGAAAAGGTGTTACATAATCTAGAAATCTGTTCCGCAAGTCCAGATCTTCTCTTTCAACACGACTTGCTTGTATAGATTTAAAAAGTACATACTAATGAGTAGCGATAATCCATTTATTCATGACATGCGCGGAATGAGGTGTTATTATGGGTAAAGGAAAACGAAAAGAACATGCGATGATACATTAGCGCACTACAGAGACATGCATGCATCATGGACGGTTTTCGTTTCAAGCATCACCAACTTATGGTGTGTTCAACAACATTCCTATTGTTAGCTCCACTCCATGACCTCAAGCTCATCCTCACATTGTTGTCCCGAGCTCGTCCTTATCGCTCCGGAACTTCTCACGCCTCTTATATGCTCGTCCAGTTTTGTTCGTCAACATTGTCTGCCTTATAATTCCCACCCTCTGCTAACGGGTCACTTGGCTTGTTATTTACAACCTGTCAGGAAAAAAATATTGGTGTCTGCATATATTTATGTTGCAACTTTGAATATATTTTCACGTACATATTTATCAAAGAAAGTTCACGAAGAGTTTTTTAAAATACATAAACAACATTTGTTTTTAATGTTTGTGTACGCTGCTACTGCCTACATCCCATCTTATATATTTCTCCTATGGCACGCATCCCATTTATTTATCGGATCTCCTCGGTTTTTTTGCCATGCGTCTTTCTTATATTTCTTTTATATAGCGCAGCACATCCCACATCATATCATGTATATCTTTCTCCTATAGCATCCCACATCGCATCTTGTGTGTATATATATATATATATATATATATAATTTCTCCTATACCGCGCATATCCGCAATATCCCATCTTTATTGGGCCTTTTCTTTTATTTCTTGCCATGCATATCCTTATTTACTTCCCGTATTTATGGGATCTCCTTGCCATGCATCCTCCTCTAGTGCATCACATCCCATCTTGGCCTCTCTTTTATTTCTTTCCTTGCATACGCTCTCTTTGTTGGGTCTGCTTTTCTTCTTATAGATTAGAAATGAGACCGGTACCTCTTCTGTTTTGTTCAACTTCCAAGAAGGCTTGTCTGTTGTCTACTTGCTCACATATATAAGTTGGTGTAATTTTGTGTAAATCGACGAGGTGGTATTAATACACGCGACCCTCTCTTTTTTTACATGAATACACCCGACCCTTTATTAAAGACGGCCCTTTGTTTTTGACAGAAGCAAAACCCAGCCCGGCTGGTTCCTTCCCGTTGACTGTAAAGTCGGGTCGTGGGTTCGATCCGTGCACACCACATATTATTTTTCGTTCATTGATCGTTGCAGCACAACATCACAAAAGGATTTTTTATAAAATTACTGCGACGGTGTAGTATGGCCTGGCGGACGCCGGCAGCAGCGCCTTAGTACCACCTCGCTTATACGTTTTAAATTCAAACTGAAAGCGTAAATTCACAGAAAGAAAGCGTATTGTGACGGTGAACCCAATGAGTCAATCTGTGCTTTATTATTAGGGATAGATATTAATCTCCCGTTATTTCCATTATTGTTTACTTGCTTTCTTTACTTTTACTCTTTATCATAAAAATACCAAAAATATTATCTTATCATCTCTATCATATCTCACTCTCGTAAGTGACCGTGAAGGGATTGACAACCCCTTAATCGCGTTGGTTGCGAGGTTCTTATTTGTTTGTGTAGGTGCGTGGGGCTCGAGCGTAGTCTCCTACTGGATTGATACCTTGGTTCTCAAAAACTGAGGGAAATACTTACGCTACTTTACTGCATCACCCTTTCCTCTTCAAGGGAAAACCAACGCAGTGCTCAAGAGGTAGCAGTTTTTGATTTATAGATCTAAAAGTAAAATATTGCAAAATAGTAGATCGGAAACTAATATGATGGAAAATAGTAGATCAAAAACTAATATGATGGGAAATAGACCCGGGGGGCATCGATTTCACTAGAGGCTTCTCTCTTGAAGGCAAATAATACGGTGGGTGAACAAGTTATTGTCGAGCAATCGATAGAAAAGCGCAAAGTTATGACGACATCCAAGGAAATGATTATGCAATATAGGCATCACGTCCGTGTCAAGTAGACCAAAACGATTTTGCATCTACTACTATTACTCCACACATTGACCGACTCCTGCGTGCATCTAGAGTATTAAGTTCATAAAGAACAGAGTAACGCATTAAGTAAGAGGACATGATGTAGAGGAATTAACTCAAGCAGTGTGATGAAAACCGCATCTTTTTATCCTCAATGGCAACAATGCTATACGTGCCTCGCTACCCCTACTTTGTCACTGGGTGAGGGCACCGCAAGATTGAACCCAAAGATAAGCACCTCTCCTGTTGCAAGCAAACCAATCTAGTTGGCCAAACCAAACTGATAATCCGAAGAGAAATACAAAGATACCAAATCATGCATATAAGAATTCAGAGGAGATTCAAATAATATTCATAGATAAGCTGATCATAAATCCACAATTCGTCGGATCTCGACAAACACGCGCAAAAGAAGATTACATCAGATAGATCTCCAAGAACAATGAGGAGAACATGGTATTGAGAATCAAAGAGAGAGAAGAAGCCATCTAGCTACTAGCTATGGACCCGTAGGTCTGTGGTGGACTACTCACGCTTTATCGGAGGGGCAATAGAGTTGATGTAGATGCCCTCCATAATCGAATCCCCCTCCGATAGGGTGCCGGAAAAGGTCCCTAGATGGGATCTCACGGGAACAAAAGGTTGCGGCGGTGGAAAAGTGTTTTCGTGGATGCTTCTGGAGGTTTAGGAATATTTGTGTGACGCCCGGATAATTAAGCTATGGTGATCCTCTGCTAATGATGCCACGTCACCATGGTTACTGTTGTTAAACTTGCGTTGATTCGAATCCGGTCCAAATTCAAAATTTTAAAATAAAGTAAAAAATAAAAGTTTGCATATGTCAAAACTAAAATGTTCGAGTTGTTGCAAATAATCGTTTTTTAATATTGGTGATGGGCCAACGTTTTTATAAAGTGGCTTAGTGCCCTAAAATAAAAAGAAAATAGGGGCACTAAAATGAAAATGGAAAAGGCTAAAAGCAAAAGTAAATTGGAAAAGAAGGAGAGGAAGAAAAGCCCCCTGCACCCCTGGGCCTCGGCCCACCCAGCCGGGCCACCCCGGCCGGTATAACCCCCCCACTCCCTCACCGTGACGTAGCCTCGAAATATCTCCCCACTTCCCCCCGCACGATCCACTCTCCCTCGAACACATCTCTCTCTTCCCCCTCTCGATCGGATCGGGGCAACCCTGACCGGCCTCGCCAATCGCCACCACCGCTCGGAGACGCGCCCCCCCACGCCGCACGCCTCGCCATCCTCCCGGACCCCCCACTCGCCTGGTTCTGGATCGGGGAGGGGCCCGATCCCTCGCCGTTCTGCGCCCCTGACGCCGGCGCCCGTCCCCGGCGCCACCCCGACACGCTGCCTCGCCTCACCTCTCCGTCTCCTCCTGCACGGCGCCCGGCACCTCCTCGACCCGTGCTTGAACGGGGGCACGACCCTGCGGCGCCCCCGATCCCCGACGTCGCGCCGTCGCCGCGCGCCATCGCCGGACCCCGACGCCTTCGCCACCTAGTCGCCGTACACGCCTCCTCCTCGGCTCGCTTCCTCACGCCTCGCCGCCCTCGTCTCGTCAACGGCCGTGAGCAACCCCCCATCGCCTCCCCTTACGACTCCCCGCCGTATTCACCGAACACCGCGGCCGCCGCCCGTCTCTACGTCGTCCCGCCACACGCCGCCGCCCGAGGAACCCTCCCCGCACCTCCCCGGCCACGGGCTGCGACCCGCTCGGCCCCTCCGCTCGCTGGCCGGCGCCGTTCCCACGCGCCCACGCGCCCGTGCGTTCGGGCGGGCGCCCACGCCCGCACCCGCGCGGCTGATACCCGCTCGCCCGGCGCCCGCTAAACCCTCTGTGAGCCACTGACCAAGGGGCCCCACGCCCTCTTTTCTGTAAAAAAAGGATTTTAAAAATAAAAACGATTAATTAGTTAATTAGGAAATTAATTAAGTTAATTAACCTCGCTTAATTAGCCTAATGGACTAATTAGTTAATTTAAACCTGTTTAATTAACTAAGTCAATGACAGATGGGCCCCACTGCCCCCTTTGACCAGTCAACATAGTCAGAGTTGACTGTTGACTCTGCTGACATCAGAATGACGTCATGCTGGCGCAATAAGTCCATTTTTGAGTTAAAGATAATCCCAGAAATTGTTTAAATCTTTGAAAATTCATAGAAAATAATCTGTAGCTCGGATGAAAATGTTTTCTACATGAAAGTTGCTCAGAATGACGAGACAAATCCGAACACGCGGTCCGTTCATCCGCCACATGTCCCTAGCATAGCAAACATGCAACTTTTCCCCTCCGGTTCATCTGTCTGACAAACGTTCGGAACCGAGAAAACTTTCCCGGATGTTTTCCCCATTGCCAATATCGTCTAACGCTACGTTAGGTCACCTTCTAGCCCCGCTTATTGTCTTTTTGTGCATATGTTTGTGTGTATTTACTGTTTCTTCCCCCTCTTCTCTTCGGTAGACCTCAAGACTGCCGCTGATGCCGCTGTGATCGACTACGTCAACGACGACCCCCCTTCTTCTTGTCTGAGCAACCAGGCAAGCCCCCCCTTTGATCATCCCATTATCGCCCATTCTATACTCTCATGCTTGCATTAGATTTTGCTACTGTTATAGTTTGCTCCTATTCTTATGCATAGCCTGCTTTTGTACCTGCTTTTGTTACCTACCTTCTTATCCTAAACTGCTTAGAATAGGTTGATTAGTGATCCATCAGTGACCCCCACTTGTCCTTGTTGCCCCTGCTTCATCATCGACGACTCGAGCTACATGATCCTATGACTATGAGATTATGCAACTCCCGTTTACCGGAGGAACACTTTATGTGCTACCAAACGTCACAACGTAGCTGGGTGATTATAAAGGTGCTCTACAGGTGTCTCCGAAGGTACTTGTTGGGTTGGCGTATTTCGAGATTAGGATTTGTCACTCCGATTAGGTATCTCTGGGCCCACTCGTGTCGCATCACTATAAGCCTTGCAATCATTGTAACTAATGAGTTAGTTGCGGGATGATGTATTCTGAGCGAGTAAAGAGACTTGCCGTGCAGATTGAACTAGGTATTGAGATACCGACAATCGAATCTCAGGCAAGTAACATACCGATGACAAAGGGAACAACATATATTGTTATGCGGTTTGACCGATAAAGATCTTCATAGAATATGTGGGAGCCAATATGAGCATCCAGGTTCTGTTATTGGTTATTGACCGGAGACGTGTCTCGGACATGTCTACATAGTTCTCGAACCCGTAGGGTCCGCACCCTTAAAGTTCGATCACGGTTATATTATGAGTTTATGTGTTTTTGATGTACCGAAGGTAGTTCGGAGTCCCGGATGTGATCACGTACATGACGAGGAGTCTCGAAATGGTCGAGACGTGAAGATTGATATATTGGACGACTATATTCGGACACCGGAATGGTTTCGGGGGTTATCGGATATATCTGCAAGTACCGGGGTTACGGAACCCCGGAGGTTATTGGGCCTCATGGGCCCAAGTGGTGGAAGAGGAAAGGCGGCGAGGGCAGCAGCGCCTCCCCCAAGTCCGAATTGGACAAGGAGGGGGGGGGGGGCGGCGCCCCCCTTTCCTTTCCCCATCTCTCTCCTTCCCTCTCCTCTCCTACTCCAACATGGAAGGGCGGAGTCCAACTCCCGGTGGGAGTAGGACTCCTCATGGGGTGCGCCAAGGGTGGCCGCCCCCCTCCCCCTCCTCCACTCCTTTATATACGGGGAGGGAGGCACCCCCTAGAGACACAAGAATTGATCCCTTGGATTTCTTAGCCGTGTGCGGTGCCCCCCTCCACCATAATCCATCTCGATAATATCGTAGCGGTGCTTCGGCGAAGCCCTGCGTCGGTAGAACATCATCATCGTCACCACACCGTCGTGCTGATGGAACTCTCCCTCAAAGCTTCATTATGTCGAGTTCGAGGGGCGTCATCGGTGAGCGTGTCTTTGAACTCGGAGGTGCCGTGCGTTCGGTACTTGGATCGGTCGGATCGTGAAGGCGTCTGACTACATCAACCGCGTTGTGCTAACGCTTCCGCTTTCGGTCTCACGAGTGCGTGGACACTCTCCCCTCGTTGCTATGCATCACCATGATCTTGCGTGTGCGTAGGATTTTTTGAAATTACTCCGTTCCCCAACGGTGGCATCCGAGCCTGGTTTTATGCGTTGATGTTATATGCACGAGTAGAAACGAAGTGAGTTGTGGGCGATACAAGTCATCTTGCCTACCGACATGTCACACTTGGTTGGCGGTATTGTTGGATGAAGCGGCCGGACCGACATTACGCAGACGCTTACGCGAGGCCCGGTTCTACCAACGTGCTTTGCACCACGGTGGTGGCGGGTGTCGGTTTCTCCAACTTTAGTTGAACCGAGTGTGGCTTCGCCCGGTCCTTGAGAAGGTTAAAACATCACTAACTTGACGAACTATCGTTGTGGTTTTTGATGCGTAGGTAAGAACGGTTCTTGCTTTCACTGTAGCAGCCACGTAAAACTTGCAACAACAAAGTAGAGGACGTCTAACTTGTTTTCGCAGGGCATGTTGTGATGTGATATGGTCAAGGCATGATGCTATATTTTCTTGTATGAGATGATCATGCTTTTGTAACAGAGTTATCGGCAACTGGCAGGAGCCATATGGTTGTCGCTTTATTGTATGCAATGCAATCGCCCTGTAGTTGCTTTACTTTATCACTAAGCGATAACGATAGTCGTAGAAGCAATAGTTGGCGAGACGACAATGATGCTACGATGGAGATCAAGGTGTCGCGCCGGTGACGATGGTAATCATGACGGTGCTTCAGAGATGGAGATCACAAGCACAAGATGATGATGGCCATATCATATCACTTATATTGATTGCATGTGATGTTTATCTTTTATGCATCTTATTTTGCTTTGATTGACGGTATCATTGTAAGATGATCTCTCACTAAATTTCAAGGTAAAAAGTGTTCTCCACGAGTATGCACCGTTGCCAAAGTTAAATCGTGCCCGGACACCACGTGATGATCGGGTGTGATAAGCTCTCGTCCATCTACAACGGGTGCAAGCCAGTTTTGCACACGCAGAATACTCGAGTTAAACTTGGCGAGCCTCGCATATGCAGATATGGCCTCGGAACACTTTGAGACCAAAAGGTCGAGCGTGAATCATATAGTAGATATGATCAACATAGTGATGTTCACCATTGAAAACTACTTCATCTCACGTGATGATCGGACATGGTTTAGTTGATTTGGATCACGTGATCACTTAGATGATTAGAGGGATGTCAATATAAGTGGGAGTTCTTAAGTTATATGATTAATTGAACTTTAATTTATCATGAACTTAGTCCTGGTAGTATATGCATATCTATGTTGTAGATCAATAGCTCGCGATGTTGTTCCTCGTTTAATTTTTGATATGTTCCTAGAGAAAAATAAGTTGAAAAATGTTAGTAGCAATGATGCGGATTGGATCCGTGATCTGAGGTTTATCCTCATTCTTTGCCTGAAGAATTATGCCCTTGATGCACCGCTAGGTAGCGGACCTATTGCAAAGCGGTCTGAGCGTTATGAGCGTTTGGCTAGCTCAATATGATGACTACTTGATAGTTTAGTGCACCATGCTTATGGCTTAGAATCGGGACTTCAAAGGCGTTTTGAGCGTCATGGACCATATGAGATGTTTCAGGAGTTGAAGTTTATATTTCAAGCAAATACCGAGTTGAGAGATATGAAGTCTCCAACAAGTTCTATAGCTAAAAGATGGAGGAGAATAGCTCAAGCGGTGAGCATGTGCTCGGATTATGCAGGTACTACAATCGCTTGAATCAAGTGGGAGTTAATCTTCCAGATAAGATAGTGATTGACAGAATTCTCTAGTCACCATCACCAAGTTAGTAGAACTACGTGATGAACTATAATAGGCAAGGGATGATGAAAACAATTCCCAAGCTCTTCGCGATGATAAAATCGGCGAAGGTAGGAATCAAGAAAAACATCAAGTGTTGATGGTTGACAAGATCACTAGTTTCAAGAAAAAGGGCAAAGGGAAGAAGGGGGACTTCAAGAAGAACGGCAAGCAAGTTGTTGCTCAAGTGAAGAAACCCAAGTCTGGACCTAAGCACGAGGCCGAAGTGCTTCTCTTGCCAAAGGGAATTTAGTCCTTTGGAAGCGGAACTGCCCCCAATTATTTGGCAGATAAGAAGGATGACAAAGTGAACAAAGGTATATTTGATATACATGTTATTGATGTGTACTTCACTAGTGTTTATAGCAACCCCTCAGTATTTGATACTAGTTCAGTTGCTAAGATTAGTAACTCGAAACGGGAGTTGCAGAATGAACAGAGACTAGTTAAGGGTGAAGTGACAATGTGTGTTGGAAGTAGTTCCAAGATTGATATGATCATCATCGCACACTCCCTATACTTTCGAGATTAGTGTTGAACCTAAATAAGTGTTATTTGGTGTTTGCGTTGAGCATGAATATGATTTGATCATGTTTATTGCAATACGGTTATTCATTTAAGTTAGAGAACAATTGTTGTTACATTTACATGAATAAAACCTTCTATGGTCATACACACCAACACAAATGGTTTGTTGGATCTCGATCGTAGTGATACACATATTTATAATATTGAAGCCAAAAGATGCAAAGTTAATAATGATAGTGCAACTTATTTGTGGCACTGCCGTTTAGGTCATATTGGTGTAAAGCGCACGAAGAAACTTCATGTTGATGGGATATTGGAATCACTTGATTATGAATCACTTGATGCTTGCTAACCATGCCTTATGGGCAAGATGATTAAAACTCCGTTCTCCGGAACAATGGAGCAAGCAACTGACTTATTGGAAATAATACATACTGATGTATGCGATCCGATGAGTGTTGAGGCTCGTGGCGGGTATCGTTATTTTTTGACCTTCATAGATGATTTGAGCAGATATTGGTATATCTACTTGATGAAACATAAGTCTGAAACATTTGAAAAGTTCATATAATTTCAGAGTGAAGTGGAAATCATCGTAACAATAAAATAAAGTTTCTACGATCTGATCGTGAAGGAGAATATTTGAGTTACGAATTTGGTCTTCATTTAAAACAATGCGAAATAGTTTCGCAACTCACGCTACCCGGAACACCACAGCGTAATGGTGTGTCCGAACGTACGTAATCGTACTTTACTAGATATGGTGCGATCTATGATGCCTCTTATCGATCTACCACTATCATTATGGGTTATGCATTAGAGATAGCTACATTCACGTTAAATAGGGCACCATCGAAATCTGTTGAGACGACACCTTATGAATTGTGGTATGGCAAGAAACCAAAGTTGTCGTTTCTTAAAGTTTGGGGTTGCGATGCTTATGTGAAAAGTTTCAACCTGATAAGCTCGAACCCAAATCGGAGAATTGTGTCTTCATAGGATACCCAAAGGAGACAGTTGGGTACACCTTCTATCACAGATCCGAAGGCAAGACATTCGTTGCTAAGAATGGATCCTTTCTAGAGGAGTTTTATCTCGAAAGAAGTGAGTGGGAGGAAAGTATAACTTGATGAGGTAAGCATACTGCTCCCTT
This sequence comes from Aegilops bicornis, assembly GCA_021605145.1. Taxonomy (NCBI): domain Eukaryota; kingdom Viridiplantae; phylum Streptophyta; class Magnoliopsida; order Poales; family Poaceae; genus Aegilops; species Aegilops bicornis. The sequence continues at coordinate 643,187,663 of CM038670.1, read as the reverse complement.
ATTGGAAAGTAGTTTATCACGTAAATCTGTTCACCTGTGACTCCTACACCAATTAGTGAGGAAGCTAATGATGATGATCATGTAACTTCAGATCAAGTTACTACCGAACCTCGTAGGTAAACCAGAGTAAGATCCGCACTAGAGTGGTACGGTAATCCTATTCTGGAGGTCATGTTACTTGACCATGACGAACCTACGAACTATGAGGAAGCGACGATGAGCCCAGATTCCGCATAATGGTTTAAAGCCATGAAATCTGAGATGGGATCCATGTATAAGAACAAAGTATGGACTTTGATTGACATGCCCGATGATTGGTGAGCCACTGAGATTAAATGGATCTTCAAGAGGAAGACGGAGATAGTAGATTTAGTATCTACAAAGCTAGAATTGTCGCAAAAGTTTTTCGACAAAGTTCAAAGGTGTTGACTACGATGAGAGTTTCGCACTCGTATCTATGCTTAAGTCTGTCCGAATCATGTTGGCAATTGCCGAATTTTATGAAATCTGGCAAATGGATAAACAAAACTACATTCCTTAATGGATTAATTAAAGAAGAGTTGTATATGATGCAACCAGAAGGTTTTGTCAATCCTAAAGGTGCTAACAAAGTATGCAAGCTCCACTGATCCATCTATGGACTGGTGCAAGCATCTCGGAGTTGGAATATACGCTTTGATGAGTTGATCAAAGCATATAGTTTTATCTGAGACTTCACGGTGAAGCATGTATTTACAAGAAAGTGAGTGGGAGCACTACAGCATTTCTGATAAGTATATGTGAATAACATATTGTTGATCGGAAATAATGTAGAATTATTCTGCAAAGCATAAAGGAGTGTTTGGAAGGAGTTTTTCAAAGAAATACCTCAGTGAAGATGCTTACATATTGAGCATAAAGATCTATAAAAGATAGATCAAGATGCTTGATAAGTTTTTTCAATGAGTACATACCTTGACAAGATTTTTGAAGTAGTTCAAAATGGAACAGTCAAAGAAAGAGTTCTTGCCTGTGTTACTAGGTGTGAGATTGAGTAAGACTCAAAACCCGACCACGGCAGAAGATAGAAAGAGAATGAAAGTCATTCCCTATGCCTCAGCCATAGGTTCTATAAAGTATGCCATGCTGTGTGCCAGATCTATTGTATACCCTACACTGAGTTTAGCAAGGAAGTACAATAATGATCTAGGAGTAGATCACTGGACAATGATCAAAATTATCCTTAGTGGATTAAGTATATGTTTCTCGATTATGGAGGTGACAAAAGGTTCGTCGTAAAGGGTTACGTCGATGCAAGCTGACACTGATCCAGATGACTCTAAGTCTTAATCTGGATACATATTGAAAGTGGGAGCAATTAGCTAAAGTAGCTCCGCATGCGAGCATTGTAGACATAGAAATTTCTGCGAAATACATACGGATCTGAATGTGGCGGAACCCGTTGACTAAACTTCTCTCACAAGCACAACATGATCATACCTTTGTACTCTTTGGGTGTTAATCACATGGCAATGTGAACTAGATTGCTGACTCTAGTAAACCCTTTGGGTGTTGGTCACATGACGATGTGAACTATGGGTGTTAATCACATGGTGACGTGAACTATTGATGTTAAATCACATGACGATTTGATCTAGATTATTGACTCTAGTGCAAGTGGGAGACTGAAGGAAATATGCCCTAGAGGCAATAATAAAGTTATTATTTATTTCCTTATATCATGATAAATGTTTATTATTCATGCTAGAATTATATTAACCGGAAACATAATACATGTGTGAATACATAGACAAACATAGTGTCACTAGTATGCCTATACTTGACTAGCTCGTTGATCAAAGATGGTTGAGTTTCCTAGCCATGGACATGAGTAGTCATTTGATTAACAGGGTCACATCATTAGGAGAATGATGTGATTGAGTTGACCCATTCCGTTAGCTTAGCACTTGATCGTTTAGTATGTTGCTATTGCTTTGTTCATGACTTATACATGTTCCTATGACTATGAGATTATGCAACTCCCGTTTACCGGAGGAACACTTTGTGTGCTACCAAACGTCACAAGGTAACTGGGTGGTTATATAGGTGCTCTACAGGTGTCTCCGAAGGTACTTGTTGGGTTGGCGTATTTCGAGATTAGGATTTGTCACTCCGATTGTCGGAGAGGTATCTCTAGGCCCACTCGGTAAATGCACATCACTATAAGCCTTGCAAGCATTGTTACTAATGAGTTAGTTGCAGGATGATGTATTACGGAACGAGTAAAGAGACTTGCGATAGCAGATTGAACTAGGTATTGAGATACCGAAAATCGAATCTCGAGCAAGTAACATACCGATGACAAAGGGAACAACGTATGTTGTTATGCGGTTTGACCGATAAAGATCTTCGTAGAATATGTGGGAGCCAATATGAGCATCTAGGTTCCGCTATTGGTTATTGACCGGAGACGTGTCTCGGTCATGTCTACATAGTTCTCGAACCCGTAGGGTCCCCACGCTTAAAGTTCGATGACAGTTATATTATGAGTTTATGTGTTTTTGATGTACCGAAGGTAGTTCGGAGTCCCGATGTGATCACGGACATGACAAGGAGTCTCAAAATGGTCGAGACATGAAGATTGATATATTGGACGACTATATTCGGACACCGGAATGGTTCCGTGGGTTATCGGATATATCTTAGAGTACCGGGGTTACGGAACCCTCCGGAGGTTATTGGGCCTCATGGGCCCAAGTGGTGGAAGAGGAGAGGCGGCGAAGGGCGTGGCGCCTCCCCCAAGTCTGAATTGGACAAGGAGGCGGCGCCCCTTTCCTTTCCCCCTCTCTCTCCTTCCCTCTCCTCTCCTACTCCAACATGGAAGGGGGGGAGTCCTACTCCCTGTGGGAGTAGGACTCCTCATGGGGCGTGCCAAGGGTGGCTGGCCCCCTCCCCCTCCTCCACTCCTTTATATACGGGGAGGTAGGCACCCCCTAGAGACACAACAATTGATCCCTTGGATCTTTTAGTCGTGTGCGGTGCCCTCCTCCACCATAATCCACCTCGATAATATCGTAGTGGTGCTTAGGAGAAGCCCTACTCGGTAGAACATCATCATCGTCACCACGCAATCGTGCTAACGGAACTCTCCCTCAAAGCTCGGCTAGATCGGAGTTCGAGGGACGCATCGAGCTGAACGTGTGCTAAACTCGGAGGTGCCGTGCATTCGGTACTTGGATCGGTCGGATCGTGAAGACGTACGACTACATCAACCGCGTTGTGCTAACGCTTCGCTTTTGGTCTCACAGTGCGTGGACAAACTCTCCCCTCTCGTTGCTATACATCACCATGTTCTTGCGTGTGCGTAGGAATTTTTTTGAAATTACTACGTTCCCCAACATACCAAGGGAGTTGTGAGGAATCAAAAGAAATGCACCTCACATTCCAAAAAATTATCAAAAAATAAACACACCTTATATAAAGGAACGGAGGGAGTATAATCTAAATGGTGTCTGCATATTTCCCCCCCAAAAAATTGCTTCCTTTGCCAATGGAAAAGCATGTCATTTTTTAATCAATTTCGTTAGCTTTCCCAATTAAGATTCCTTGATGCAAACTTTTTTTTAGATTTTAAAGGGCTTAAATAAATCCTTAGAAATTCTCATGTGTAATATTAGAATTCCAAGTATATCACATCCACTTAAATCTCCCTCTAAAGTTTCTCTAATTTCAGTGTTGTATGTCAAACACTTCTTTACGATAAGCAAATGATAAGTGCCACACGTGTATGCAAGCACTCGGACCTGATGTTGTTTACAGCAAAAATTGCCATCCAAAAAGAAAAAACAAACAAGAAAAAACTGAAACTTGTCGTCCGAAAAGAAGTTGACATGCTTAACAACTAAAATTGTCATCCTGGCGTCAGTAAACTTGACATAAAAAATGTTCGGAGTTGCCATGTGTTCGTGCCACACATGTGGCACTTATCAGGGTCCTAATTTATTTAGTTCTCTAATCTTAAGATTCTAGAATATATATATACGGCTGCGCTATTGTAAGCGAGCGCGTAGAATGCCTTAGCGTGCGCTCCGGCCTAATTAGGCGGGCAGGTCGCACCAGGAGTAGGCACATTTGAGGGTAAAAGGGTTTGTAAGAAAAAGTAACAGACTTAATTTGGTTACCATGCATTGTTCGCGACGTCCTGATTAAATGAGGTCGCTAATTTTTTGTAGTAATATAGATAGAAGAGATGGTAATGGATGAGAATTGTTTACCAAGCAATGAGATGGTTCGATCCCTTGGTCTGGTCAACATAGTAAATCAATTCCATTATGTAGTAACGAATTACTACATGACACTAATTGTTAGCAGTAACATGGATGGAGTGGATGGTAATAATGAAACAAATTATTTTACCAACGAACAAATTAGAGATGCTTATATCCTAATGTGCATGATAAACAAAGTAAAAGTAGGCTGCTATGTAGTAACGCGTTACTGCATGTGTCTTTTGTTGAAAAATAACGACCCTGCTCTGTTAACACATTACTCCATTCTATTATGTAGTAACGAATTACTACATGCTCATTAACTGCTAGCAGTAAAAAGATGGAGTGGATGGTAATGAAATAAATTGTTTTACCAACGAACGGATTACAGATACTTCAATCCAAACGGATGGTAAATGTATTACTGCTATGTAGTAATGCATGTACCATATTGTAGTAATTATTTTCTACGAAGGAATGGAACTGGCAAAGCGAGTGGACCAGTATTGGTCGTAAACCATTACGGTGGAATTTTCACGACGCGCGCGCCCATTCGGCTAGATAGCGCGTATTCTGGCCGGTTGGGTCTGGCCGGAGCATATACCCTAAGAAGTAATGAGCGCAGGCTTAGTTTAGCAAGTCTATATATATATATATATATATATATATATATATATATATATATATATATAGGGAAAATCCATCCTACCACCCGGTGGTAGTTACCCCACATATCTCATATACTACCCAGTGGTACTATATATACTATTTTATTATTTTAAATATGTTCATATACTATATCTAAGATATTTAAAAGCAAGTTACGTGAAAAAATTGCATATGAGCCCATAGTTTTGTTATATTTATGAAATACGTACATATTTATGCGTAAAAAAAGCATACTCAAAAATGGTACATACTACCTAAAAATTAGTATATATACTACCTAATCATTGTTATATACTACATACTACACATACATACTCTCGGTTTCGACAGATACTACATACAACATACAAAACGCAAGTGGTGGTAACTACCACTGCTTGTAGGAAACATTTGTCCTATATATATATATATATATATAGGGAAAATGCATCCTACTACCGGGTGTAGTTACACCCATTTCTCATATACTACTATGTGGTAGTATATACTTTACTTTATTACTTTTAGTATGCTCATATACTATATCTAAGATACTCCAAAGCGAATTATGTGAAAAAATTGCATGTGAGCCCATGTTTTTATAATATTTGTGAAATACGTACATATTTGTACGTAAAAAGGAGTATGCTCAAAATATACTACATACTACATAAAAAATAGTATATATGCTACCTAAACATTCTTACATACTACATACTACGCGTACATACTCTCCGATCTGATAGATACTACCTAGAACGTATGAAACAAAAGTGGGAGTAACTACACCCGGTAGTAGGAAAAATTTGTTCTATATAGGGAAAATGCATCATATATATATATATATATATATATATATATATATATATATATATATATAGATATATTAGCAGTAGAAGACACACGCTCTACTAATTGGTAAAGAGAAAACAAAATTCTCCCTATGTTTCTTTTTACTCCACATATAAGATTTGTTGCAAGTCACTCTTTGTATAGTTTGACAAAGTTTATATTGTCAAAACAAATAGTATGACAAAGTTTGCAGAAAAGACCAACAGTCACTATATTAATTTAATATCAATAGATGTAATTTTCATATTGTATAACTTTAGTATGATAGACGTTGATATTTTTTTAATATATATTTGGTTAAACTGTACGAACTTTGATTTTATACAGATCTTGTATGCACAGTAAAAAGAAACAAAGAAAATACTAATACAAAGTTTATGTACACGGAATGGAAGGTCAGACACATAGGAACTACTCCACTATGTGAACCGCAACCAAAAAAAAAACTACTCCACTATGTGCATGTGCAGCCTCTTACGATATGAGAGAAGGAGAGGTGGCTTTTCTTAGATACATGGTTCTTTTTTTTCTTAATTAATAACTCCTCCACATAAAAAATAGCGGGGGAAGAAAATTAGGGGGCCGGACAGAAAAAACTTATGGCAGGATAGTCCAGCCATTTTTAGCTCAGACAGTCCGGCCGCTGAAGCTGTATTAAGGCAGCGCTGGAATGCAAAGAAATGCTCTAACCTCGAATAGTCTCTTTTTTTTAAGGAGGCAAAAGATTTGCCTCATTTATTAATTAAGAGGAAAAAGTGTATAAAGTTTGTGTTACAAAACCTATCGTATTACAACTCTGATATAGAAAAAGTCTACTCTCGTGGCATGATAGATCTCAATGTTGGTCTTATTAAGCGCATTGGTGATGGCGCATCCACCTCGGTATGGATGACCGATGGATCCCATCGACCATCTTCATGAAACCGTTATCCAGACCACCCACAACTCCGATCCTAATGGTCAGTGACTAGATTGACTTGGAGAATTGCTCCTGGAGATGTGGTCTCGTTCGTCACACTTTCAACTCACCGGGCATGGAGGCAATTTTGAACATCTCTCTTCGGCAAAGCGGTGGGGGGGGGGGTGGATTTCTTAGCATGGGCACATGAGAGAGCCGGCATCTACTCTGTTAAAACAACCTATTGAGCTCTAGTGAATCAGAAGGAGCGTTTAGCTCTAGAAGAAGGACAGATAGAGGGACCATCAATGAATGAACAACAGTTATGGAGTGCCTTATGGAAGCTCAAAGTTGTCCCATTTTTGGTGGAGAGCTTCGAGGAATCATCCCTGACGAATGCACCCTCAAACACCGACATATCAAAGAAACAAGCTTATGTAAATTATGTCTTGCGACGGAAGAGGACTTGATGCATGCTCTTATCCACTGTTCTCGTGCAAGGCGATTCTGGGAGGAGGCTAGGCTGCTCTTCAAGATCAGAGTGCCACGGCTCCACCCCAACTCATGGGCAAGAGACATATTGTGCAACCAGCGGTTCACTGAGAAGGACTGCACTACGATTATCACGGTCATGTGGTCCATCTGTATGTCCCATAACAGAAGGACACACGACCAGGAGATGATCGACCCAGCCGGCTCGGTCAGACGAATCCGTGAAGACCTGGCGCTGCTGGATATTCCTCGGCAGACTACTATCCCTCTGCCTGGCCACAGATGGCGGCCCCTTGAAGCAAATTATGTCAAAATCAACACAGACGCAGCAATTCAGCTAGATGCTGGTAACGCGGGCATAGGAGGCATCGCCTACTCTTCCTCGACTTTCCTGGTTGCATGGTTATTGCAGAGGTCCTCTCGTTGCGCGAGGGTGCCATCTTTGCCAAGCTACAAGGCTACTCGCACGTGCTAATAGAATCCGACTGTCTAGGGGCAGTTAACCTCTAGAACTCTAGCTACACCGATCGCTCGGTCGTAGCACCGATCCTTGCTGAAATTAGAAAGCTCTCTGCTAGTTTTTCGTTCTTCAGTATTTCTCATATAATAAGATCCGTTAACGGTCCAGCACACTTGTGTGCTAAGCGTGCATGTACGCTGAGTATGACTGAAAGCTGGCTGTACTCCACCCCTAGCTTCCTGGTTAGCAGCCTTTTGGCTGACTGCCCAGCGAATGCTTTTATGTCATAAAGCTCTCTGAAGTTCCCCGCAAAAAAAGATCCCAATTTCTTTGCATCGGCGGTGACCTAAGTTTGGGCCTCAATCTTGATGTTAGCAAATAGAACCATCTGTCACTCTTCATTTGAAAGATGTGAGCATTTCTTTCATTCCAAATTGTTCAAGAGATGAGCATGGAGAGTGTAGCCATGGCCCTCCTATTCGGTATGCTAGAGTCGAAGAGCCCTATCCCTCACTCTTCGGTTGAACGCAACAAGTGCCAAGTGGATGTGATGATGTTTTCCAGTTGGAGCCAATCTTTGATCAATCCCCAAAGTCTAGTAGTGTACCAGCATTTGAAGAGGAGGTAGTCGATGGATTCTTGCACGTGTTTACATAGTGGACAGTTTGGTTTGGTTTGGCTTGGTGGGTTTTGTTCTACTGTCGCAAAACATTTAGCCGGATAAAGTCCCCAGGCTGTTCGGCTAGAAGATGAGTTTTATTTTTTATTTTTTATTTGATGCCAAAGAGGATGTGTCTAGTCTTCTTTGGCTTCGGATTTCGGTATGAAATATGTATTCTCATAATAATGAGTTGAGCAAATCCATTGCAAACCCATTTGATTCCCTTTTAATATTGTCGGATCCCTATAACTCAGCCTTTTTTTAATAGTGATGTTTCTCGCAATTATTTCACGTCTCTTGAGTCATAGTCATTTTGTGTGGTCTATGATTCACACACAAATTATCCACGGGAACAAAAAATTGTATATTCACATATCAAATGCTAATTAGTCCCCTATAAGTATATGGTTACTGATATCAAAATAGGATTAAGGGCATGATTGCATTTCACCTATGCTAGTTGTTGGATCCGCGTCGTTCTCCTCTGCACTCCATCTCGACGTAATGCTGAGGAAAAGAATCATCCCGCTACGTCAGGTATACGGCAACGGCCCCGTGTCCTCCTTGCTCCCTGCGGGCTCCAACTTCCTCTCGCAACAACTCCACACCGTCGTACCTTGTTGCGGTCATCGACGACAAGCTTTTTGAGCATCATCGGTGCCTCTTGTAGCTGGGCGTCCCCCTCCTCCAGTACCACACACTCCTCCCTCCAAGACCTTTTTGTTGGTCATTGCATTCCCGGTGGTCGGTTGCGGCATCGCCGGGGGGTGGTTTCAGCATCACCATTTGTAGGTCACAACATCAGCGGGTGGTGCTTGCTCGTAGCACGAGATGTCGCTGAACGTAGCATGACGCTGGATTAGGGGGTACTCACGACGTCGTCTCCCTACTAGGTGGATCGGGATGAGGACCCCCATGGCGGTTCACTCATTGGCCAATTCGGGCGGCCCATGACGCATACAAGGAAGACTCCACAAGAATTGGCGCCCAAGACGAGGACTCCTCTAAATCCGCCTCTGGTGCATTATATAAACCGAGGCCAGGCTAGTCAATGAACCATCTCATATTCGTTAGAACAATCTCGTGGTAGATACATGTACTCTGTACCATACCCATATGAATACAATCAAAAGCAGGAGGTACGGTATTATCTCTCTAAGAGAGCTCAAACCTGGGTAAAATCTTGTGGTCATGTTATCATCGCTCCAAGACGCCTAGCTTAGGACCCCCTACTACGAGATATGCCGGATTTAGAACAGACAGACGCCTCGCAGCTCGTAGCATATCACATCATCGGAGGCAACACGTGCGTCACCGGACGCATCATGATGTTGGGGAACGTAGTAATTTCAAAAAATTTCCTACGCACACGCAAGATCATGGTGATACATAGCAACGAGAGGGGAGAGTGTGTCCACGCACTCGTGAGAACGTAAAGCGAAGGCGTTATGACAACACGGTTGATGTAGTCGTGCGTCTTCACGATCCGACCGATCCAAGTACCGAACGTCACGGCACCTCCGTGTTACGCACACGTTCAGCTCGATGGCGATCCCGGACTCCGATCCGGCAGGTGTCGGGATGAGTTCTGTCGACCTGACGGCGTGGTGACGATGATGATGCTTTACGGCGCGAGGCTTCGCCTAAACTCCATGACGATATGACCGAGGTGGAATATGGTGGAGGGGCACCGCACGGCTAAGGAACGATCCGTAGATCAACTTGTGTGTCCTAGGGTGCCCCTGCCGTATATAAAGGAGCAAGGGGGGGTGCGGCCCTAGGAGGAGGCGGCCGGAGGAGGCCTCCTCCCACCGAGAGTAGGACTCCCCCCCCCCTTTACCTAGTTGGATTAGGACTTGGGGGGAGGGAAAGAGGAAAGGGCCCCCCCCTTCCTTGTCCTATTCGGACTAGGGGGGAGGGGGCGCGCGGCCTGCCCTGGCCGGCCCTCCTCTTCTCCCTCATGGCCCACTAAGGCCCATTAACCCCCGGGAGGGTTCCGGTAACCCCCCGGTGTTCCGGTAAAATCCTGATTTCACCCGGAACTATTCCGAAGTCCAAACTGTTGGGGAACGTAGTAATTTCAAAAAATTTCCTACGATCACGCAAGACCATGGTGATGGCATAGCAACGAGAGGGAAGAGTGTCCGTCCACGTACCCTCGTAGACCGAAAGCGGAAGCGTTATAACAACGCGGTTGATGTAGTCGTACGTCTTCACGATCCGACCGATCCAAGCACCGAGCGTCTGGCACCTCCGAGTTACGCACACGTTCAGCTCGATGGCGATCCCGGACTCCGATCCAGCAAAGTGTCGGGATGAGTTCCACAAGACGACGGCGTGGTAGCGATGTTGATGCTCCACCGGCGAGGGCTTCGCCTAAGCTCATGACGATATGACTTCTCCGCGCGAGGCTTCGCCTAAGCTCATGACGATATGGTGAAGTGGAATATGGTGGAAGGGGGCACCGCACACGGCTAAGGAAAGATCCGTAGATCAACTTGTGTCTCTTGGGGTGCCCCCTGCCCCCGTATATAAAGGAGGCAAGGGGGAGGTGGCCGGCCCTAGGGGGAGGCGCACCAAGGAGGAGTCCTACTCCCACCGGGAGTAGGACTCCCCCCCCTCTCCTAGTTGGACTAGGATTGGAGGAGGGGGAAGAGGGAAGGGGCGCCGCCCCCCCCCCCTTCCTTGTCCTATTCGGACTAGAGGGGGGAGGGGGGCGCGCAGCCCACCTTGGCTGGCCCTTCCTCTTCTCTCCTATGGCCCATTAGGCCCATGGACCTCCCGGGGGGTTCCGGTAACCTCCGGTACTCGGTAAAATCCGATTTCACCGGAACACTTCCGATGTCCAAATGTAGGCTTCCAATATATCAATCTTTATGTCTCGACCATTTCGAGACTCCTCGTCATGTCCGTGATCACATCCGGGACTCGAACAACCTTCGTGCATCAATACTTATAAACTCATAATGAAGCATCGCCGAAGCGTTAAGCGTGCGGACCCTACGGGTTCGAGAACTATGTAGACATGACCTAGAACCATTCTCGGTCAATAACCAATAGCGGAACCTGGATGCCCATATTGGTTCCTACATATTCTCTGAAGATCTTTATCGGTCAAACCGCATAACGACATACGTTGTTCCCTTTGTCATCGGTATGTTACTTACCCGAGATTCGATCGTCGGTATCCAATACCTAGTTCAATCTACGTTACGGTAAGTCTCTTTACTCGTTCCGTAATACATCATCTCACAACTAACTCATTAGTTGTAATGCTTGCAAGGCTTAAGTGATGTGTATTACCGAGAAGGCCTAGAGATACCTCTCCCACAATCGGAGTGACAAAACCTAATCTCGAAATACGCCAACCCAACAAGTACCTTTGGAGACACATAGTACTCCTTTATAATCACCCGATTCGTTGTGGCGTTTGGTAGCACCAAAGTGTTCCTCCGTGGCAGGAGTTGCATAATCTCATAGTTACGAGAACATGTATGGGTCATGAAGAAAGCATTAACATACTAAGCGATCAAGTGTTAAGCTAATGGAATGGGTCATGTCAACCAGATCATTCAACCAATGATGTGACCTTGTTAATCAAATAACAACTCCTTGTTTATGGTTAGGAAACATAACCATCTTTGATTAACAAGCTAGTTAAGTAGAGGCATACTAGTGACATCTTTGTTTGTCTATATATTCACACATGTATTATGTTTCCGGTTAATACAATTCTAGCATGAATAATAAACATTTATCATGATATAAGGAAATAAATAATAACTTTATTATTGCCTCTAGGGCATATTTCCTTGATCTCCCACTTGCACTAGAGTCAATAATCTAGATTACAAAGTAATGATCCTAACACCCATGGAGTCTTGGTGCGATCATGTTTTGCTCGTGGAAGAGGCTTAGTCAACGGAGTGCGCAACATTCAGATCCGTATGTATTTTGCAAATCTCTATGTCTCCCACTTGGACTTGGTCCCGAATGGAATTGAAGCGTCTCTTGATATGCTTGGTCCTCTTGTGAAATCTGGATTCCTTTGCCAAGGCAATTGCACCGATATTGTCACGAAGATCTTCATAGGTCCCGATGCACTAGGTATGACACCTAGATCGGAAATGAACTCTTTCATCCAGACTCCTTCATTTGCTGCTTCCAAGCAGCTATGTACTCCGCTTCACATGTAGATCCCGCCACGACGCTTTGTTTAGAACTGCACCAATCGACGGCTCCACCGTTTAATAAAAACACGTATCCGGTTTGCGATTTAGAATCGTCCGGATCGATGTCAAAGCTTACATCGGCGTAACCATTTACGACTAGCTCTTTGTCACCTCCATATACGAGAAACATATCCTTAGTCCTTTTCGTATTTCAGGATGTTCTTGACGCTGTCCAAAGTGATCCATTCCTGGATTACTTTGGTACCTTCTGCCAAGCTTACAGCTAAGCATACGTCAGTGTCTGGTACACAGCATTGCATACATGATAGAGCCTATGGCATTTGAAGCATAGGGAACATCTTTCATTTTCTCTCTATCTTCTGCTGTGGTCGGGCATTGAGTCTGACTCAATCTTATACCTTGCAACACAGGCAAAAAACCTTTCTTTGCCTGAAAAACTTTATCAAGGTATGTGCTTTGTGAAAGTCCAATTAAGCGTCTTGATCTATCTCTATAGATCTTGATGCCCAATATGTAAGCAGCTTCACCGAGGTCTTTCATTGAAAAACTTTTATTCAAGTATCCTTTTATGCTATCCAGAAATTCTATATCATTTCCAATCAATAATATGTCGTCCACATATAATATCGTAAATGCTACTGAGCTCCCACTCACTTTCTTGTAAATCTGAGGCTTCTCCAAAAGTGCATACAAACCCATATGCTTTGATCACACTATCAAAGCGTTTATTCCAACTCTCGAGAGGCTTGCACTGCACCATAAATTGATCGTTGGAGCTTGCACACTTTGTTAGCACCCTTTGGATCGACAAAACCTTCTGGTTGCATCATATACAACTCTTCTTCTAGAAATCCATTCAAGAATGCAGTTTTACATCCATTTGCCAAATTTCATAATCATAAAATGCGGCAATTGCTAACATGATTCGGACAGACTTAAGCATCGCTTCTGGTGAGAAAGTCTCATCGTAGTCAACCCCTTGAACTTGTCGAAAACCTTTCGCAACAAGTCGAGCTTTGTAGACAGTTATATTACCATCAGCGTCAGTCTTCTTCTTAAAGATCCATTTATTTTCAATGGCTTGCCGATCATCGGGCAAGTCAACCAAAGTCCATACTTTGTTCTCATACATGGATCCCATCTCAGATTTCATGGCTTCCGACCATTTTGCGAATCTGGGCTCACCATCGCTTCTTCATAGTTTGTAGGTTCGCCATGGTCAAGTAACATGACTTCCGTAATAGGATTACCGTACCACTCACAGTGCGTCTTTTACTCTGGTTGACCCTACGAGGTTCGATAGTAACTTGATCTGAAGTTTCATGATCATCATCATTAGTTTCCTCACTAATTGGTGTAGTTGTCACGAGAACCATTTCTTGTGATGAACTACTTTCCAATAAGGGAGCAGAATCTGATTATCTCATCAGGTTCTACTTTCCTCCCACTCACTTCTTTCGAGAGAAACTCTTTCTCTAGAAAGGATCCGAATTTAACAACGAAAATCTTGCCTTGGATCTGTGATAGAAGGTGTACCCAACAGTCTCCTTTGGGTATCCTATGAAGACACATTTTTCCGATTTGGGTTCGAGCTTATCTGGTTGAAGTTTCTTTTACATAAGCATCGCAGCCCCAAACTTTAAGAAACGACAACTTTGGTTTCTTGCCAAACCACAGTTCATAAGGCGTCGTCTCAACGGATTTTGACGGTGTCCTATTCAACGTGAATGCGGCCGTCTCTAAAGCATAACCCCAAAGCGATAGCGGTAAATCGAAATAGACATCATAGATCGCACCATATCTAGTAAAATCACGATTCTGACGTTCGGACACACCATTTCTCTGTGGTGTTCGGGTGGCGTGAGTTACAAACTATTCCACATTGTTTCAAATGTAAACCAAACTCGTAACTCAAATATTCTCCTCCACGATCAGATCGTAGAAATTTTATTTTCTTGTTACGATGATTTTCCACTTCACTCTGAAATTCTTTGAACTTTTCAAATGTTTCAGATTTGTGTTTCATTAAGTAGATATACCCATATCTGCTCAAATCATCTGTGAAGGTGAGAAAATAACGATACCCGCCGTGCCTCAACATTCATTGGACCACAAACATCAGTATGTATGATTTCCAACAAATCAGTTGCTTTCGCTCCATAGTTCCGAGAACGGCGTTTTGGTCATCTTGCCCATGAGGCACGGTTACGCAAGTACCAAGTGATTCATAATCAAGTGATTCCGAAGCCCATCGGTATGGAGTTTCTTCATGCGTTTTACACCGATATGACCTAAACGGCGGTGCCACAAATAAGTTGCACTATCATTATCAACTCTGCATCTTTTGGCTTCAACATTATGAATATGTGTATCACTACTGTCGAGATTCAACAAGAATAGACCATTTTTCAAGGGTGCATGACCATAAAAGATATTACTCATATAAATAGAACAACCATTATTCTCTGATTTAAATGAATAACCGTCTCGCATTAAACAAGATCCAGATATAATGTTCATGCTCAACGCGGCACCAAATAACAATTATTTAGGTCTAATACTAATCCGAAGGTAGATGTAGAGGTAGCGTGCCATTGCGATCACATCGACTTTGGAACCATTTCCAACGCGCATCGTCACCTCGTCCTTAGCCAATCTTCGCTTAATCCGTAGTTCTGTTTGAGTTGCAAATATTAGCAATGTAACCAGATCAAATACCTGTGTACTCTGCGAGTATTAGTAAGGTACACATCAATAACATGTATATCACATATACCTTTGTTCACCTTGCCATCCTTTTTATCCGCCAAATACTTGGGGCAGTTCCGCTTCCAAAGGTCCGGTCTCGCTTGCGGTAAAAACACTCGATTTCAGGCTTAGGTCCAGACTTGGGTTTCTTCTCTTGATCAGCAACTTTCTTGCTTTGTTCTTTTGAAGTTTCCTTCTTCTTCCCTTTGCCCTTTTTCTTGAAACTAGTGGTTTTGTTGATCATCAACACTTGATGCTCTTTCTTGATTTCTACCTCCGCAGCTTTTAGCATCGCGAAAGAGCTCAGAATTGTCTTAGTCATCCCTTGCATATTATAGTTCATCACGAAGCTCTTGTAGCTTGGTGGCGATGATTGGAGAATTACATCAATGACACTATCATCCGGAAGATTAACTCCCAGCTGAATTAAGTGATTGTTATACCCGGACATTTTGAGTATATGCTCACCGACGTAACTATTCTCCTCCATCTTGCAGCTATAGAACTTATTGGAGACTTCATATCTCTCAATCCGGGCATTTGCTTGAAATATTAACTTCAACTCCTGGAACATCTCATATGCTCCATGACGCTCAAAACGTCGTTGAAGACCCGGTTCTAAGCCGTAAAGCATGGCACACCGAACTATAGAGTAGTCATCACTCTGCTTTGCGGACGTTCACAACTTCACGGCTCAAAGATCTGCGGCAGGCTGTCACCCGGTGCTTCCAGGCGTAATTTTTTCTGCAGCAATGAGGATAATCCTCAAATTACGGACCCGATCCGTGTAATTGCTACCATCATCTTTCAACTTTGCTTTCTCAAGGAACGCATTAAAATTCAACGGAACAACAAAGACGAGCCATCTATCTACAAGTAAACATAGACAAGCAAAATACTATCGGTACTAAGTTCATGATAAATTTAAGTTCAATTAATCATATTAAAAACTCCCACTTAGACAGACATCTCTCTAGTCATCTAAGTGATCACGTGATCCATATCAACTAAACCATGTCCGATCATCACGTGAGATGGAGTAGTTTCAATGGTGAACATCACTATGTTGATCATATCTACTATATGATTCACGTTCGACCTTTCGGTCTCCGTGTTCCGAGGCCATATCTGTTATATGCTAGGCTCGTCAAGTTTAACTCGAGTATTCTGCGTGCGCAACTGTTTTGCACCCGTTGTATTTGAACGTAGAGCCTATCACACCCGATCATCACGTGGTGTCTCAAAGACGAAGAACTTTCGCAACGGTGCATACTCGGGGAGAACACTTCTTGATAATTTTAGTGAGAGATCATCTTATAATGCTACCGTCGATCAAAGCAAGATAAGATGCATAAAGGATAAACATCACATGCAATCAATATAAGTGATATGATATGGTCATCATCATCTTGTGCTTGTGATCTCCATCGCCAAGCACCGTCATGATCACCATCGTCACCGGCGCGACACCTTGATCTCCATCGTAGCATCGTTGTCGTCTTGCCAACTATTGCTTCTACGACTATCGCTACTCCTTAGTGATAAAGTAAAGCAATTACATGGCGTTTTGCATTTCATACAATAAAGCGACAACCATATGGCTCCTGCCAGTTGCCGATAACTCGGTTACAAAACATGATCATCTCATACAATAAAATATAGCATCACGTTTTGACCACATCACATCACAACATGCCCTGCAAAAACAAGTTAGACGTCCTCTACTTTGTTGTTGCAAGTTTTACGTGGCTGCTACGGGCTGAGCAAGAACCGTTCTTACCTATGCATCAAAACCACAACGATAGTTTGTCAAATAGACTCCGTTTTAACCTTCTCAAGGACCGGGCGTAGCCATACTCAGTTCAACTAAAGTGAGAGAGACAGACACCCGCCGGTCACCTTTAAGCAACGAGTGCTCGGAGCGGTGAAACCAGTCTCGCGTAAGCGTCTGGCGTAATGTCGGTCCGGCCGCTTCATCTCACAATACCGCTGAACCAAAGTATGACATGCGGTAGGCAGTATGACTTGTATCGCCCACAACTCACTTGTGTTCTACTCGTGCATATGACATCAACGCATAAAACCAGGCTCGCATGCCACTTTGAGGGAACGTAGTAATTTCAAAAATTTTCCTACGATCACGCAAGACCATGGTGATGGCATAGCAACGAGAGGGAAGAGTGTCCGCCCACGCACTCGTGAGACCGAAAGCGGAAGCGTTATAACAACGTGGTTGATGTAGTCGCACGTCTTCACAATCCGACCGATCCAAGCACCGAACGTCACGGCACCTCCGAAGTTACGCACATCGCTCATTTCGATGGCGATCCCCGGACTCCGATCCAGCAAAGTGTCGGGATGAGTTTCACGTCGACGACGGGCGTGGTGGCGATGTTGATGCTCCACCGACGCAGGGCTTCGCCTAAGCTCCGTGACGATATGACTTCTCCGGCGCAGGCTTCGCCTAAGCTCATGACGATATGACTCAAGTGGAATATGGTGGAAGGGGCACCGCTGCACGGCTAAGGAAAGATCCGTAGATCAACTTGTGTCTCTTGGGGTGCCCCGCCCCGTATATAAAGGAGGCAAGGGGAGGTGGCCGGCCCTAGGGGAGGCGCAAGGAGGAGTCCTACTCCCACCGGGAGTAGGACTCCCCCCCCTCTCCTAGTTGGACTAGGATTGGAGGAGGGGGAAGAGGGAAGGGGCGCCGCCCCCCCCTTCCTTGTCCTATTCGGACTAGAGGGGGGAGGGGGCGCGCAGCCCACCTTGGCTGGCCCTTCCTCTTCTCTCCTATGGCCCATTAGGCCCATGGACCTCCGGGGTTCCGTAACCTCCCGGTACTCCTAAAATCCCGATTTCACCGGAACACTTCCGATGTCCAAATGTAGGCTTCCAATATATCAATCTTTATGTCTCGACCATTTCGAGACTCCTCGTCATGTCCGTGATCACATCCGGGACTCCGAACAACCTTCGGTGCATCAATACTTATAAACTCATAATGAACTGTCATCGAAACGTTAAGCGTGCGGACCCTACGGGTTCGAGAACTATGTAGACATGACCTAGAACCATTCTCGGTCAATAACCAATAGCGGAACCTGGATGCCCATATTGGTTCCTACATATTCTACGAAGATCTTTATCGGTCAAACCGCATAACGACATACGTTGTTCCCTTTGTCATCGGTATGTTACTTACCCGAGATTCGATCGTCGGTATCCAATACCTAGTTCAATCTCGTTACGGTAAGTCTCTTTACTCGTTCCGTAATACATCATCTCACAACTAACTCATTAGTTGTAATGCTTGCAAGGCTTAAGTGATGTGTATTACCGAGAAGGCCTAGAGATACCTCTCCGAGCAATCGGAGTGACAAAACCTAATCTCAAATACGCCAACCCAACAAGTACCTTTGGAGACACCAGTACTCCTTTATAATCACCCGATTACGTTGTGACGTTTGGTAGCACCAAAGTGTTCCTCCGGTAAACGGGAGTTGCATAATCTCATAGTTACAGGAACATGTATGGGTCATGAAGAAAGCATTAACATACTAAACAATCAAGTGTTAAGCTAATGGAATGGGTCATGTCAACCAGATCATTCAACCAATGATGTGACCTTGTTAATCAAATAACAACTCCTTGTTTATGGTTAGGAAACATAACCATCTTTGATTAACAAGCTAGTCAAGTAGAGGCATACTAGTGACATACTGTTTGTCTATATATTCACACATGTATTATGTTTCCGGTTAATACAATTCTAGCATGAATAATAAACATTTATCATGATATAAGGAAATAAATAATAACTTTATTATTGCCTCTAGGGCATATTTCCTTCACAAACATAGGCTTCCAATATATCAATCTTTATGTCTCGACCATTTCGAGACTCCTCGTCATGTCCGTGATCACATCCGGGACTCTGAACAAACTTCGGTACATCAAAACTCATAAAATTGTCATCGTAACGTTAAGCGTGCGGACCCTACGGGTTCGAGAACTATGTAGACATGACCTAGAACTATTCTCGGTCAATAACCAATAGTGGAGCCTGGATGTTCATATTGTTTCCTACATTTTCTACGAAGATCTTTATCGGTCAAACCGCGTAACAACATCGTTGTTCCCTTTGTCATCGGTATGTTACTTGCAGAGATTCGATCGTCGGTATCCAATACCTAGTTTAATCTCGTTACCGGCAAGTCTCTTTACTCGTTCCGTAATACATCATTTCATAACCAACTCATTAGTTACAATGCTTGCAAGGCTTAGGTGACGAGTATTACCGAGAAGGCCCAGAGATACCTCTCCGACAATCGGAGTGACAAAACCTAATCTCGAATTATGCCAACTCAACATATACTTTTGGAGACACACAGAGAGTACCTTTATAATCACCCGATTCGTTGTGACGTTTGGTAGCACACAAAGTGTTCCTCCGGTAAACGGGAGTTGCACAATCTCATAGTTGCAGGAACTTTGTATAAGTCATGAAGAAAGCAATAGCAATATACTAAACGATCAAGTGCTAAGCTAACGGAATGGGTCAAGTCAATCACATCATGCTCCTAATGATCTGATCCCATTAATCAAATGACAACACATGCCTATGGTTAGGAAACGTAACCATCTTTGATCAATGAGCTAGTCAAGTAGAGGCATACTAGTGACATTATGTTTGTCTATGTATTCACACATGTATCATGTTTCCGGTTAATACAATTCTTGCTTGAATAATAAACATTTATCATGATATGAGGAAATAAATAATAACTTTATTATTGCCTCTAGGGCATATTTCCTTCAGTCTCTCACTTGCACTAGAGTCAATAATCTAGATTACATAGTAATGATTCTAACACCCATGGAGTCTTGGTGCTGATCATGTTTTGCTCGTGAGAGAGGCTTAGTCAACGGTCTGCAATATTCAGATCCGTATGTAGCTTGCAAATCTCTATGTCTCCCACTTGGACTTGGTCCCGAATGGAATTGAAGCGTCTCTTGATGTGCTTGGTCCTCTTGTGAAATCTGGATTCCTTTGCCAAGGCAATTGCACCAGTATTGTCACAGAAGATCTTCATTATTCCCGATGCACTAGGTACAACACCTAGATCGGAAATGAACTCCTTCATCCAGACTCCTTCATTTGTTGCTTCCGAAGCAGCTATGTACTCCGCTTCACATGTAGATCCCGCCACGACGCTTTATTTAGAACTGCACCAACTTACAGCTCCACCGTTTAATAAAAATACATATCCAGCTTTGCGATTTAGAATCGTCCGGATCGATGTCAAAGCTTGCATCGACGTAACCCTTTACGACAAGCTCTTTGTCACCTCCATAAACGAGAAACATATCCTTGGTCCTTTTCGTATTTCAGGATATTCTTGATCATTGTCCGATGATCCACTCTGGATTACTTTGGTACGTCCCTGCTAAACTAATAGCAAAGGCACACATCAGTCCGGTACACAAGATTGCATACATGATAGAGCCTATGGCTGAAGCATAGGGAACTCCTTTCATTTTCTCTCTACCTTCTGCGGTGGTCGGGCATTGAGTCCGACTCAATCTTATACCTTGTAATACAGGCAAAACCCTTTCTTTGCACGATCCATATTGAACTTTTTCAAGACTTTATCAAGGTATGTGCATTGTGAAAGTCCAATCAAGCGTCTTGATCTATCTCTATAGATCTTGATGCCCAATATGTAAGCAGCTTCACCGAGGTCCTTCATTGAAAAACTTTTATTCAAGTATCCTTTTATGCTATCCAGAAATTCTATATCATTTCCAATCAACAATATGTCGTCCACATATAATATTAGAAATGCTACAGAGCTCCCACTCACTTTCTTGTAAATACAGCCTTCTCCAAAAGTCTGCATAAAACCATATGCTTTGATTACACTATCAAAGCGTTTATTCGAACTCCGAGAGGCTTGCACCAGACCATAGATTGATCGTTGGAGCTTGCACACTTTGTTAGCTCCCTTAGGATCGACAAAACCTTCCGGTTGCATCATATACAACTCTTCTTCCAGAAATCCATTCAGAAATGCAGTTTTGACATCCATCTGCCTTATTTCATAATCATAAAATGCGGCAATTGCTAACATGATTTGGACAGACTTAAGTATCGCTACGGGTGAGAAGGTCTCATCGTAGTCAACCCCTTGAACTTGTCGAAAACCTTTTGCAACAAGTCGTGCTTTGTAAACAGTAACATTACCGTCATCGCCTTCTTCTTGAAAATCCATTTATTCTCTATTGCTTGCCGACCATCGGGCAAGTCAACCAAAGTCCATACTTTGTTCTCATACATGGATCCCATCTCAAATTTCATGGCTTCAAGCCATTTTGCGGAATCTGGGCTACCATCGCTTCTTCATAGTTCGTAGGCTCACCATGATCTAGTAGCATGACTTCTAGAATAGGATTACCGTACCACTCTGGTGCGGATTTTACTTTGGTTGATCTACGAAGTTCAGTAATAACTTGATCTGAAGTTTCATGATCATCATCATAAATTTCCTCACTAACTGGTATAGGTGCCACAGGAACCGATTTCTGTGATGAACTACTTTCCAATAAGGGAGCTGGTACTTTTACCTCATCAAGTTCTACTTTCCTCCCACTCACTTTTCTCGAGAGAAACTCCTTCTCTAGAAAGGATCCATTCTTGGCAACGAATGTCTTGCCTTCGGATCTGTGATAGAAGGTGTACCCAATTGTCTCCTTTGGGTATCCTATGAAGACACATTTTTCCGGTTTGGGTTCAAGCTGATCAGGTTGAAGCTTTTTCACATAAGCATCGCAACCCCAAACTTTCAGAAACGAAACCTTTGGTTTCTTGCCAAACCATAGTTCATAAGGTGTCGTCTCAACGGATTTTGATGGTGCCCTATTTAACGTGAATGTGGCCGTCTCTAAAGCATAACCCCAAAACGATAGCGGTAAATCGGTAAGAGACATCATAGATTGCACCATATCTATAAAGTACGATTCTGACGTTCGGACACACCATTACGCTGTGGTGTTCCGGTGGCGTGAGTTGCGAAACTATTCCGCATTGTTTCAAATGTAGACCAAACTCGTAACTCTAATATTCTCCTCCACGATCAGATCGTAGAAACTTTATTTTCTTGTTACGATGATTTTCAACTTTACTCTGAAATTCTTTGAACTTTTCAAATGTTTCAGATTTATGCTTCATTAAGTAGTTATACCCGAGTCTGCATAAATAATCTGTTAAGGTGAGAAAATAACGATATCCGCCATGAGCTTCAACATTCATCGGACCACATACATACGTATGTATGATTTCCAACAAATCATTGCTCTCTCCATAGAACCGGAGAACGGTGTTTTAGTCATCTTGCCCATGAGGCACGGTTCGCAAGTACCAAGTGATTCATAATCAAGTGGTTCCAAAAGTCCATCAGTATGGAGTTTCTTCATGCGCTTTACACCGATATGACCTAAACGGCGATTGCCACAAATAAGTTGCACTATCATTATCAACTCTGCATCTTTTGGCTTCGACATTATGAATATTTGTATCACTACTATCGAGATTTAATAAGAATAGACCACTCTTCAAGGGTGCATGACCATAAAAGATATTACTCATATAAATAGAACAACCATTATTCTATGATTTAAATGAATAACCGTCTCGAATAAAACAATATCAAGATATAATGTTAATGATCAAATCAGGCACCAAATAACAATTATATAGGTCCAAAACTAATCCCGAAGGTAGATGTAGAGGTAGCGTGCCGACCGCGATCACATCGACTTTGGAACCGCGTTCCACGCGCATCGTCACCTCGTCCTTGGCGATTGCTCGCTTATTCCGTAGTCCACTGTTTGAGTTGCAAATATTAGCAACATAACCAATATCAAATACCTGTGTGCTCTGCGAGCTCTAGTAAGGTACACATCAATAACATGTATATCACATATACCTTTGTTCACCTTGCCATCCTTCTTATCCGCCAAATACTTGGGGCAGTTCCGCTTCGGTGACCAGTTTGCTTGTAGTAGAAGCACTTTCGGTTTGAGCTTAGGTCCGGACTTGGGTTTCTTCTCTTGAGCAGCAACTTGCTTGCTGTTCTTCTTAAAGTTCCCCTTCTTCTTCCCTTTGCCCTTTTTCTTGAAACTAGTGGTCTTGTTGACCATCAACACTTGATGCTCCTTCTTGATTTCTACCTCCAGCTTTTAGCATTGCGAAGAGCTCGGAAGTGTCTTGTTCATCCCTTGCATATTATAGTTCATCACGAAGCTCTTGTAGCTTGGTGGCGATGATTGGAGAATTACATCAATGACACTATCATCCGGAAGATTAACTCCCGGTTGAATCAAGTGATTATTATACCCAGACATCTTGAGTATATGCTCACTGACAGAACTATTCTCCTCCATCTTGCAGCTATAGAACTTATTGGAGACTTCATATCTCTCAATCCGGGCATTTGCTTGAAATATTAACTTCAACTCCTGGAACATCTCATATGCTCCATGACGCGTTCAAAACGTCGTTGAAGACCCGGTTCTAAGTCAGTAAAGCATGGCACATCGAACTATAGAGTAGTCATCGACTTTGCTCTCGCCAGACGTTCACAACTTCGGCGTTGCTCTGCTGGCGGGCACGGCACCAGCCGGTGCTTCCAGGGCGTAATTCTTACAATAAGCAATGATGATAATCCTCAAATTCTGGACCCGATCCGTGTAATTGCTACCATCATCTTTCAACTTTGCTTTCTCAAGGAACGCATTAAAATTCAACGGAACAACAAGACGAGCCATCTATCTACAACAAACATAGATAATCAAAATACTATCGGTGCTAAGTTCCTGATATATTTAAGTTCAATTAATCATATTATTTAAGAACTCCCACTTAGGCAGACATCTCTCTAGTCATCTAAGTGATCACGTGATCCAAATCAACTAAACCATAACCGATCATCACGTGAGATGGAGTAGTTTTCAATGGTGAACATCACTATGTTGATCATATCTACTATATGATTCACGCCGACCTTTCGGTCTCCGTGTTCCGAGGCCATATCTGCATATGCTAGGCTCGTCAAGTTTAACTTTGAGTATTCGCGTGTGCAAAACTGGCTTGCACCCGTTGTAGATGGACGTGAGCTTATCACACCCGATCATCACGTGGTGTCCGGGCACGACGAACTTTGGCAGCGGTGCATACTCGGAGAACACTTCTTGATAATTTTTAGTGAGAGATCATCTTAAAATGCTACCGTCAATCAAAGCAAGATAAGGTGCATAAAGGATAAACATCACATGCAATCAATATAAGTGATATGATATGGCCATCATCATCTTGTGCTTGTGATCTTCATCTCCAGAGCACCGTCATGATCACCATCGTCACTGGCGCGACACCTTGATCTCCATCGTAGCATCGTTGTCGTCTCGCCAACTATTGCTTCTACGACTATCGCTACCGCTTAGTGATAAAGTAAAGCAATTACATGGCGTTTTCATTTCATACAATAAAGCGACAACCATATGGCTCCTGCCAGTTGCCGATAACTCGGTTACAAAACATGATCATCTCATACAATAAAATATAGCATCACGTCTTGACCATATCACATCACAACATGCCCTGCAAAAACAAGTTAGACGTCCTCTACTTTGTTGTTGCAAGTTTTACGTGGCTGCTACGGGCTGAGCAAGAACCGTTCTTAGCATCAAAACCACAACGATAGTTCGTCAAGTTAGTGCTGTTTTAACCTTCGCAAGGACCGGGCGTAGCTACACTCGGTTCAACTAAAGTGAGAGAGATGACACCGCCCGGTCACCTTTAAGCAACGAGTGCTCGCAGCCGGTGAAACCCGATCTCGCGTAAGCGTCTGGCGTAATGTCGATCCGGGCCGCTTCATCTCACAATACCGCCGAACCAAAGTATGACATCTTTGGTAAGCAGTATGACTTGTATCGCCCACAACTCACTTGTGTTCTACTCGTGCATATAACATCAACGCATAAAACCTGGCTCGGATGACACTGTTGGGGAACGTAGTAATCTCAAAATTTTCCTACGCACACGCAAGATCATGGTGATACATAGCAACGAGAGGGGAGAGTGTGTCCACGTACCCTCGTAGACCGAAAGCGGAAGCGTTATGACAACGCGGTTGATGTAGTCGTACGTCTTCACGATCCGACCGATACAAGTACCGAACGTACGGCACCTCCGTGTTCTCGCACCGTTCAGCTCGATGGCGATCCCGGACTCCGATCCAAAGCAGGTTTCGGGATGAGTTCCACGTCGGCCACGACGGCGTGGTAGCGATGATGATGCTTTATCGCGCAGGCTTCGCCTAAACTCCGCGACGATATGACCGAGGTGGAATATGGTGGAGGGGTGCACCGCACACGGCTAAGGAACGATCCGTAGATCAACTTGTGTGTCCTAGGGTGCCCCGCTGCCCCCGTATATAAAGGAGCAAGGGGGGGTGCGGCCGGCCCTAGGAGGAGGCGGCGCGGAGGAGTCCTACTCCCACCGGAGTAGGACTCCCCTTTCCTAGTTGGATTAGGACTTGGGGGAGGGAAGAGGAAGGCGCCCCCTTCCTTGTCCTATTCAGCACTAGGGGGGAGGCGCGGCCTGCCCTGGCCGGCCCTCCTCTTCTCCCTCATGGCCCACTAAGGCCCATTAACCCCGGGAGGGTTCCGTAACCCGGTGTTCCTAAAATCCTGATTTCACCGGAACTATTCAAGTCCAAACATAGGCTTCCAATATATCAATCTTTATGTCACGACCATTTCAAGACTCCTCGTCATGTCCGTGATCACATCCGGACTCGAACAAACTTCGTACATCAAAACTCATAAACTGTCTTCGTAACGTTAAGCGTGCGGACCCTACGGGTTCGAGAACTATGTAGACATGGCCTAGAACTATTCTCGGTCAATAACCAATAGTGGAGCCTGGATGTTCATATTGGTTCCTACATTTTCTACGAAGATCTTTATCGGTCAAACCGCATAACAACATATGTTGTCCCCTTTGTCATCGTATGTTACTTGCCCGAGATTCGATCGTCGGTATCCAATACCTAGTTTAATCTCGTTACCGGCAAGTCTCTTTACTCGTTCCGTAATACATCATTTCATAACCAACTCATTAATTACAATGCTTGCAAGGCTTAGGTGATGAGTATTACCGAGAAGGCCAGAGATACCTCTCCGACAATCGGAGTGACAAAACCTAATCTCGAATTATGCCAACTCAACATATACTTTTGGAGACACCACAGAGTACCTTTATAATCACCCGATTCGTTGTGACGTTTGGTAGCACACAAAGTGTTCCTCCGTAAACGGAGTTGCACAATCTCATAGTTGCGTGAACTTTGTATAAGTCATGAAGAAAGCAATAGCAATATACTAAACGATCAAGTGCTAAGCTAACGGAATGGGTCAAGTCAATCACATCATTCTCCTAATGATGTGATCCCATTAATCAAATGACAACACATGCCTATGGTTAGGAAACGTGACCATCTTTGATCAATGAGCTAGTCAAGTAGAGGCATACTAGTGACATTATGTTTGTCTATGTATTCACACATGTATCATGTTTCCGGTTAATACAATTCTAGCATGAATAATAAACATTTATCATGATATGAGGAAATAAATAATAACTTTATTATTGCCTCTAGGGCATATTTCCTTCACATGATGTGTCCACACTCGCCGGTATCCCCGGTTGTCGGTTGTAGCATCCTGACCAGCATGTCACATCGCCAGACTTAACACGACGCATCACCAGACGCATCATGATGTGTTCGCAGTCACAGTATCCACGATTGTTAGTTGCAGCATCCTGACTAGTACTATGCATCACTGGATGCTACACGACAGGTCACCCGGCGCATCATGATCTTTCCACACTTGCGGGATCCCTGGTTGTCAGTTGCAGCATCCCTGACTACCGGTTGCAGCATCGTCGGCTGGCGGCTATTTGTACCACAACACGCTGCCAAACACGGTACGACGCCTCGCTCCTTGTAGGACGGTGCATTGCCGGACACTACACGACATGTTCGCACTTGCGGGTATCAGTGCTTGTTGTCGTACCAGCTGCCCTGGCTTGTCGTTCAGTGTGTCTTCCCACTCATAGCGGCCACATTCTACCCTTGTAAGAGTGACGACCATCCCTCGTAGAGCAACACATGTTCCGTCAGCAACCTCACACCATCCGCAGCGACGCCTGTGGCACGCCTGCGACTCCCCCGCAACAAACTCATCTCGCTGCAACACAAGATGAGAGCCATGCAGGCGCGCGGGCGTTGAGGTAAGCATCAGCCTCACAGCCGGCGGCATGCCTTGCGGTGGTGAAGAAGAAATGAAGAGGAAGGGGAACTGTGTCTTGTGTGAGATGGGAAACAAGTGGACGAGACGCCTCTGCGTGTGGGGCCCACCAGTCACGTGTCCGCCCCACGTGGTGACTGATCAAAGGGCGTGATCAGTCATACGATTTGGAACGTTTACCTTGTTTTATTAAGAGAAAAGTATATTTTTTGTCCCTCAACTCTTCGCTGAGTTTAGTTTTCGTCCCTCAACTCTAAAACCGGACAGAGTGCACCTCGAACTCCCGAAACCGGTCATTTTTCGTCTCTGCGACTGAGTCAACCCGGTTTTGACCACATGTGAACAGTAAATCCGATGAACAGTAACTTTGAAAAAAATAGCAAAAAATCAAACAAATCTGAAATTTTATGACATCGAAGATACTCAGATGCATGCGTGCGTGCAAATTTTTGTCATGTTTGGAAGTTCGAGGAGCTCGCAGCAAAAAAAGCAAAAGTAAATCTACTCTGAAGTGAACAGTAAATTCAAAAAAATCAAAAGATTTTGAAATTTTTTGGCATCGAAGATGCTCGGGTGGGCAAGGTGCGTGCAAATTTTCGTGGTAAAATAAGATCCGAGGGTTTGGAAACCACCCGAAGCGGCACGCACACGCTATTTTGTTTTTATTGGCACGACCTTCTTGGATGTCATTTGATCACCAAAAAAATGTACGCACCTTGCACACCCGAGCGTCTTCGATAGCACAAAAAGTTCAGAATTTTTTGATTTCTTTTGCTATTTTTCTGAATTTACTGTTCACTTCAGTGTAGATTTACTTTTATTTTTTTGCTGCGAGCTCCTCGAACTTCCAAACATGAAAATTTGCACGCACATGGCGCACCTAAGTATCTTCGATGTCATAAAATTTCAGATTTTTTTGATTCCTTTTGCTATTTTTTTCAAATTTACTATTTATCAGATGTACTGTTCACATGTGGTCAAAACCGGGTTGACTACTCGCAGGGACGAAAAATGACCGATTTCGAGAGTTCGGGGTGCACTCTGTCCGGTTTTAGAGTTGAGGGACAAAAACTAAACTCAGCGAAGAGTTGAGGGACGAAAAGTATATTTTTCTCTTTTATTAATTGTTGACATGTTTTTGGATGCATTGTTGCATGAATATCGTAATCAGGGTCATGTCGATAGAGAAATAGTAAAATGGTTTCTTCTATTTGCACTTTCGTACTTCCTCCGTTCCATAATGTAGTGCCTATAGATTTTTACAAAAGTCAAACATTACAAACTTTGACCATGTTTATAGAGAAAAGTAGGTACATCTAGAATACCAAATGCACATCATTGGATACATCGTGAATTATATTTTTAGAATGTACATGTTTGGTATTGTAGATGTAGACAGTTTTCTCTATACACTTGGTCAAAGTTGGCAAAGTTTGACTTTAACAAAAATCTATAGGCACTACATTGTGGAATGGAGGGAGTAAAATTTTGAGCAATACATAGGATATGAACATTTCAAAAATTACCCAAAAGGATGACTGTTGCAGGCGCAACTTCTCTTGAAATTAAATTACACAGACGAATAAAGGAAATTTCCGTGGCTTGTAAAATAGCATGAAACTATGAGACTATGTTATTCCTCCTCTACGGGGACCAAGCTGAAACAACATCAGGCGTCGTCCTTGATGACCTAGCTCTCGATGGAGGGGTCAAGGACATGCCTTGCAAAGACAACTGCGCCGGTTGTCTCCTTCACTATTAAGTACGCAAACGGATGGTCGGCTACAAAATCTATTCGAGGAGGTGGCGGAGGCATGAAACTACAACCGAATAACATATCATCTATGGACACAGCCGCGGCTACGGTGCCTTCCTCGTTTACCTCCATGACCGCCTTGTGGATTACGTCGTTCAAGACCAATGGCAAGCCAGATTCATCATCCTCCACCATGTCAGACAAATCGGCTTGATCACTGAACGCCAACTGAAGCCCCAGCTTCTTGAGGATGGCGACGACACTGCCATGGAAGGAGAGCTTGAACTTGGGCACCCGAAACTCCCTAACATCAATCTTTTCATCCGGCAGGTGCTTTTCCAAGAAGTCAGCAGGCTGGGATGCTATCATGTCAACCAGGCCCGGCAAGCCGTCGAGGGCATCCGGAAGGAAGATGCACATAGAAAACCGTGCGCGCATGCTACCATCAGAGGGAGTGGGACGCTCGGGCGGAGTTAGAGTAGCTTGCGTCTGGTACCGGATTGTGAGCACCTTAACCCTTCGTGGACGGCGATGAACTGGGGCTCTCAACTCTGCATGAAGGGCACGTCGACGGCGCGGCCGTCGAGCCGGTGGAAAAGCTTGCTCTCGGTGTCCCTCTTGTCGAAGGGCTCTTGCCACTTTCCCTTGAAGTATATGGCGTTGCCGAGCACGACGCGGGTGAGCGGCGTTATTGATTCCGGGCCGAGGACGCCGCCGATCAGGTTCTGCGTCGCCCGCGCGGCCCACTCGTTGATCTGGCCGCGTGCTCCCTCCGGGTCGTTCAGGAAGTCGACGGTGCTGGCCTCGGCCTTGTACGTGCTGCTCACCACGGCGTGGCGGTAGGATGGCTTATTGGCTTGAGCGCGCAGGTGAGGTCGCTCCACACGCCGCACGCGAAGGCGATGCGCGGCCCGCCGGAGCCAGACTGGTCCCTGAGCGCTTGCTCCGCCACGAGGGAGACGAACTCCTCGAGCGCGTCGCGAGACGGCGCGCCGAGGACGCCGAGGATCTCGTCCAGGGTGGCGCCCCGGGCGCCCGCGGCCAGGAGCGCGACCGCGGCGTAGATGGACAGCGGCGAGAACACCAGGTTGCTGTCCGCGTTCTCCTCGGCGAGGCGCCTCGCGAGGCCGGCAGCGAGCGCCGCCAGGCCGCCTGAGTCCGACGGCCCTACTTCGAATTCCATCGCTGGCTCTCCGGGTCGGCAGACGAACAAAATCGCCTCGATCGAGAAACAAGAATCGGGGTTCTTTTCTGTGATCGGTTGGAGATTGCTCGTAAGAATCGAGTTCTTTATGTATCCGTTTGAATGAAAGAAGAAACGAAACGGAGCTTGGTAGGTTTTGTTCCAGAGTTGGTTCCGGTTTCTGTTTCCTTGGGTTTCTCCTTCACTCACGAGACCAAAGAATAGGATAGAGGGTACCACATAGCTCAACCTACACTACAACTTTGCGGATAGAATTTTGAAGGAGGCCGTGGGGCGTCGTATCGTGCCAGCATCGGAGTCCTCTTCCGGTAAAAAAGGCAGGGCACAGTTGGACTCCAGTTCCAATAGGAAGGCCGGTAAACCCCCGCAACAGAACAGAACACGGTCACGGCTGGCATCGAGATCTCAACGGCCTTCCATATATACGCGGACGCCCCGCCACACCGTGGAACCGCAAACAGTCGTACGTACCCCGAGAAGATCGAGAAGCCATGGCGCCGGACGCCGACGCCGCAGCCGCCGCAGCAGCGGCGGCCGCAGCCCACGACGCCGACGCGGTGGAGACGGGCAACCTCCTCCGGCGCCGCAACGTCGGGAGCAATGACGACGGGGAGGCGGAGGAGGAGGCGTCCGTGGAGCAGGCGTTCCTGGAGAAGCCGGTGCCGACGTGGCGGGAGCAGCTGACGGTGCGCGCCTTCGTGGTGGGGTTCCTCGTTGCCGTCATGTTCAGCATCATCGTGATGAAGCTCGGCCTCACCACCGGCATCATCCCGTCGCTCAACGTCTCGGCCAGCCTCCTCGGCTTCTTCCTCGTCCGCCTCTGGACGTCGGCCATCGAGAGGATGGGGTTCCTCAAGCAGCCCTTCACGCGCCAGGAGAACACCGTCATCCAGACCTGCGTCGTCTCCGCCTACGGCATCGCCTTCAGCGGTAAAACCCTAGACCCGCTTCCCGCCCGTCTTTTGTTCCTTCCGTACGTTTCCGCGCCCTCGATAGGAAGATTGGTGCGTTTGCTCTTTTTTTGGGGGCTTGTAGGAAGCCGTGCTATTTTTGCTTGATTTAGCTAATTCAACCACACCGGAAAAATAGCACATCTTGATCTGCTTTTTTACATACAAATAATAATAATCTAAGATTCGTGTAGATGAATTTTGGCTCTTCTTCCTGATGCCAATAATAGATTTAGGTTTGCGGCTTTTGCCTGTTGCATGAAGATTTCTGCAAAAGAAATTGGCAATTCCAAAAGTTTTGGAATAACGATCCACAATATAGCATACACTCCGGCCAGTTTTCTTTTTGTGATTATAAAGAACATGAGCGTGCACACACATGCACACTTATGCCGATTACTAGCAGGGTTTCTAAATCAGCGACACTTATTTTAGGTCAGAGAGAGTGGATTTTATATAAGATTTTACCTTTTGACTGCTCTTCCTGACACCAAGAAAATATTTAATTTTGCCATTGCGCAAAAAAAATCTGCTATAAGAAATAAATACAATGTCATAATGTTGGAATGTTGACCCACAAAATAATCATCTACTAGTAGTTATCTAATTCAATGCACTTGTTTTCCCAGCGTTTATATTATGCTAGACCACGGTTGAATTTTGTTTTATGCTCTTCCCGACGCCACGGCTGATTTAGTTTGGTCGTTGCATGGAATTTTCTATGCAAAATGAAAATTGCTACTGTCAATATGTTTGAAATACCCACGCCACAATATAATCATGTAGGCCATGTTCTGATTCAATATTAATTCGAATTTGAACAGGTGGGTTTGGCAGTTACCTGTTTGCTCTGAGCGAGACCATAGCTAAGCAAGCAACAGAGGCTAACGATGCTCTGAACATCAAGAATCCCCATCTCGGATGGATAATAGGATTTCTGTTCCTTGTCAGCTTTGTCGGGCTTTTTGCGCTAGTGCCTATGAGAAAGGTAGAAACTTCACTTCCCCAATACTTTCTTCATATATACGGTATATTCAAAAACACTTGCCGCGGTTGCCAACTGGAATACTTGGTTGCAGACTATGATTGTGGACTACAAGCTGACGTATCCGAGTGGCACTGCAACTGCTTACCTTATCAACGGATTCCACACACCCCAGGGTGCTGAGCTTGCAAAGTGAGTAACATGCCTTTCTATACACCTTGCTGTTGTTTCTATAATATGTACAAGTCACAAGAATTATTGACTGACAGAATGCCTGGCCTATTTCAGGAAGCAAGTTCGGACATTGGGCAAGTACTTCTCAATGAGCTTCGTTTGGGCCTTCTTCCAATGGTTCTACACTGCTGGGAACGACTGTGGATTCAGTTCCTTCCCATCACTTGGCCTTGAAGCTTACAAGAACAGGTTAGCATCATCTTGGTCAGCTACAATTGTTATGAATCATATATATCCTTATGCCATATGTGTGTCCTCAAATTCAACTATTTGCATCAAGCAGGTTCTATTTTGATTTCTCGGCTACTTACGTTGGTGTGGGAATGATCTGCCCCTACATTGTCAATGTATCTCTTCTGATTGGAGGCGTCTTGTCGTGGGGCATAATGTGGCCACTCATAAGCAGCAAGAAAGGAAGTTGGTATCCTGACTCTCTTCCAGAGAGCAGTCTACATGGACTGCAGGCTTACAGGGTACTTGACATTTAGACACAGGCTGCCACGTTTTGCTTTTGCAATCACATGTAACTGTTGAGAACTAATAACATCTTGACATCGCAGGTGTTCATAACCATAGCAGTAATCCTTGGGGACGGCCTGTATAACTTCCTGAAGGTATTTGGCAAAACAGTGAAGGCTTTCTACGAGATGTATAAGGAGAAGAAATCGAAATCACTTCCTGTCTCTAACAACGGAGCTCCTGTCGCCGCCGAGGAAGCTGAGTCTTTTGATGACAAACGCCGCACTGAACTATTCCTGAAGGATCAAATTCCCAAGAGAGTTGCAATTGGGGGTTATGTCATTATCGCAGCAATAACGACTGGTTGCCTTCCGCTCATCATCCCACAGCTCAAGTGGTACCACATTTTGGTTGCATATGTCTTTGCGCCTATCCTGGCCTTCTGCAATGCCTATGGATGCGGCCTGACCGACTGGTCCCTGGCCAGCACCTATGGTAAGCTTGGGATCTTTGTGTTCGGTGCCTGGGCAGGCGCTTCGCACGGTGGCGTGCTTGTCGGGCTCGCCGCCTGCGGTGTCATGATGAACATCGTGGGAACAGCTGCTGACCTGATGCAAGACTTCAAAACCGGGTACTTGACTTTAGCCTCACCAAGGTCCATGTTCATCAGCCAGGTGGCAGGCACTGCCATGGGCTGTGTTA
The DNA here is from genome assembly GCA_021605145.1 of Aegilops bicornis. Classification (NCBI taxonomy): domain Eukaryota; kingdom Viridiplantae; phylum Streptophyta; class Magnoliopsida; order Poales; family Poaceae; genus Aegilops; species Aegilops bicornis. The sequence goes on along the minus strand of CM038670.1, from coordinate 643,153,802 downwards.
TCGCCCCCTGCGTCTTCTGGCTCTTCTACAAGTCCTTCGACATTGGTGTCAGCGATAGCGCTTACCCAGCACCTTATGCCATCATGTACCGCAACATGGCGATCCTGGGCGTCGATGGCTTGTCCGTTCTCCCTAAGAACTGCCTCATGCTATGCTACATTTTCTTTGCTGCTGCATTCGCCGTCAATCTCCTCAAAGACGTGGTGCCCGCGAAGGTGGCGAAGTTCGTCCCGATCCCCATGGCGGTCGCGATCCCGTTCTACCTTGGACCATACTTCGCCATGGACATGTGCATCGGCAGCGTGATACTCTTTTGCTGGGAATGGATGAACAAGGCTGAGGCGCAGGCGTTCGCACCGGCAGTTGCATCTGGCTTGATGTGCGGCGACGGGATCTGGGCCCTGCCACAGGCCTTTCTTTCTCTTGCCAACGTGAACCCTCCAATCTGCATGAAGTTCTTGTCAAGGGCCACCAATGCCAAAGTGGATGCATTCCTCGGGAACTAGTCATAGCTGTTGAAATAGCGTCAGATTGTTTTGTTATGAAGTCGAGTAGTGATAGCTTGTCTAAATAGTGTTAGATACTTTCTTTTGAAATTTATATAGATTATAAGCATAATCGGTGTGTAAAGATAGCTACTGCGATGTAAAGTAAATTTATTTGTTTGCTTCTAGAAGTATCTCCTGCTGTGAACAATTCACTGCTTTATAATACTGCAAATTGTCCTATTGGCTATGCTTCTTTCATAATGTACATATACTCCAATTTCAGATCAGCCGGCTGAGACATAGATATATCTCTGGTCTTGTTAATTAAGTTCAGAGTTTCAGTTATGTAAACAGGTTTGAACACTTGCAGAGAGTTCCAGGCCATTCTAAACAGAAGATGGTGTATATTCAGAAAGGCGCATCGGCACGTATTTGCAAAGGAGTAAAGGCTGGAGGAACATACTTGATTGCTCTCGAGCTAGAGGTCTGCCCTTTCTCCCCACGCCTTTGCTTCCCCGCATCCCCTTCGAACCTCTGCTTCCCCACATCCGCCACAACTGCAAGTGGTGAGCGGCGACGGAGCGCTGGAATCAGCATCCAAACCGGCGGGGAAACTATCGGCTCGGCGCGGAACGGTTGCGCCTGCGTCCCTCACGGCGCTGATGCATCGTGGTCGGTCGGCCGCGCGCCGGCAGCCGCTGGCCCTGGCCGGAGCGGAGCTATTGAGATGGGTCTGTTTCTTGGTTGGGCAAGTTCTTTTTTTTTTCTTTTAGAACTTGTTGCTTGGACTAGTTAGTACAGAACAAGACTGGGCTTCTAATAAATTCTTGCATTACTCAACAAATCAAGTGCTACACATTCCTCAACAAAAGTAGGAAATTCGTACATGTCTACACTTTTTTTGCCATTAAAGCTACCACTTTTTTTGACAAAATACCATGCTTTTTTGCGAATAAACCCTTGCATTACTCAACAAATAAGTGCTACAACTCGTCCTACAAGTTTCAAAACCTCATCTGGGCTAGAGCCAAGCTAGACCATAGCCCGGTCTTGCAACCTACCAAATTTAGCCAAGGCGTCGCTAATATTATTGCAATTTCGATGAGAATGAGTAATGCAAGAACTTCTTTCCTCTAGTAGATCAATAATCTCCCTAATGATAAAAGCATATTTTGATTTGTTCCTTCTTTCTCCTTTAATCGAGATGACAGCCTCAAAACAATCAGTTTCCACATCAATGGGAAAATTGCTCCACTGCAGTGCCAATGAAATTCCTTCCCTTAGCGCGAGAAGCCTAGCTTCCAAAACATCTGTGCACGGATATATGTGCCGGCAAGCACTAAAATATTACAGCCGCTTCATGGTCTCAATATCATCCCAGCCCCTGCCACAGTCTCCATGACCGAACCGTCCGTGTTTAATTTTATTATGCCTTCAAGTGGTTTCTTCCAGGAGCATTCACAAAATATGCCACGCTTGCCACTTGAAGTTGCTCTACGACATGGCAAATCAAAAAAATTGTTAAGAGCCACATGCAAATTTATTAAAATTATTTCTCTCATACATGTCTTTGCAAAAAAATGTCTAAAAATCAAGCAGCAAATTTTAGGAAAATTGTTTTCCTAAAGTAAATGTGTGTAAGTTTGCCATGATGGCAGAATTAGTGTAAATTTGTCATGTGTGGGATGACGAAAATTCTCAGATTTACCACAATAAAAATTCCATAAATTTAAAAATAAAAATTCCATGATACAAATATTAAAATTGCCTTGATGCGTTTTCTTTGGTCAAAACAAAAAACACACAATTATTGTTGGCCATGATTCAAAAATTAAAATTGCCATGCACTAAAAAAATATCTATCATGCTATAGATAAGAAAATGCCATGCTCTTAATAGTAAAAAAGCCATTTTTAATAAAACTGCCATCCTCCTAATAATAAAAATGTCATGTTATTAATAATAAATATGCCATGCAACTAATAAGAAAAATGCCACCCTCTCCCTTTGCGTGGGCCTCTACCTGCAGAGACACCCGTGGTCGCTCGCCTCGCCACCATCCACCGCCTCCGACAGGCCCTACCCTGCCGCCCAGCCTCTCCACTGCCCTCCCGCCTGCCCCTTTTGCCAAGCCCCCTGCCGAGTCTTCATAGCTATTGTTGCTTAAGCCCATCTCCTCTTCTTGCGCCCTGGACCACCGCCCCTGCGCAATTAGTGGAGGAGATGGGTGAGTGGGGTAATGGATAAGTTTGATGGGCGGAGAGTCTCAAACGAGATGGTTTGCTAATTTTTGTTCCAGAGTGAACGATGCTTCAGAGCTGAGGTGGTAGGGGGCATGTGCCAGGAATCATGTGCCTAGGTCCAACGGCTCCTCGGTCATTCATTCGCTGGCAGTTCCTTCATAGGAAACATCACCAGATAGCATTTCCAAAGGTTTAACGTCTACAAAATCAAGACTGGGCTTCCTATGCATTGTGCTTGTAAAACCAGTTGTGCTTCAACTATAGTGGTCAACAAGTTGTGCTTGTGCTATAGTGGTCAACAACATCTATGAACCTGTATGCCTTGAAGCTCTTGCTTACCGAGAAGGGTTAGTCCTTGCAGAGGACCTTAATCTCCGCAATATCGTGGTTGCATATAACTGCTTGGTGGTAGCGAGGAATATTAATCAGGGATCTAACGGAAGTTATGGTGCAAAGCATGCTACTTCTTTAGGTATAGGCCGTCATGTTTGGTTGGGCCTTCCATATGACCCTATCACTGTACCTGTAAACATTGTTCTCTGAGTAACAAACAAAGTGTGTTTGCTAAAAAAGACAAAAAAAGGGGTTTGGTTCCTACGATCCCAGCCGTCAGATTGGCGTTCCTCCCCAGCTCTGGCACCCTCTATGGTGTCATGTGGTTGTGGGGACCTTGATCTAGGCTTGGGTAATAGATAGGTAGGTTAGGGTGTCTAGGGTATCTAAGGAAGGAGTCAAGACGATTCTGATGGACTCTCTGGCGAATAAGTCCTTCCTCTTTGTCCATGTTCTCGCCATGTGTCTTCTGCCACCGGCAGGGAGTGTGTGGAGGTTGGTCTTCACCGGTTGGAACTTCCATTTGATCGTGCGATGTGTCAGTTCCCCTCTTGGATGGAGTTTTCCTCGATCCAGAGGGAAATGTTTGTGTTCCTTCGCAAGGTAGGGACGCCCTTCTTCTACCCCGGTGGTGGTAGGCGGTGGCTTGCTTCCTCGCCGACAGAGGTCAAGCTGATCGGAGGACCCAGCCTTCATGGACAAGGTACATCAGTTATCGAACAAGCCCGGGTGATTCAAGCGGCTGCTAATTCATCAACGAGGACTCCCTGGCAGTCCTCATGGCAATGTTGAAGGATCCTTTCTGCGGCGATGGTCTTTTTGGTATGAGTGGGCCTCGTCGTCGGCTGTTCAGGGTGATGGGAGTTTTGTTTTTGTGTCTTGCAGGCTCTTCGTTGTGTATGCCCTTATATATGAATAATAAAGCAATTGTTCCTATAAGAGGAATAGAGGGGAGATTGGTGGAATTTATGATGTATTGCTTGAGCCTCGTGGGTATATAAATATTTTTTTGAAAAGGAGGTTAACCCCCGGCCTCTGCATCAGAATGATGCATGTGGCCATCTTATTAATAAGGAAAAAAGTTCAACAAAGTCTCCAGGTCTCAAAAGGGAAAAAAAGGCTCCCAAAGAGCGAGATAAACATGGAACAGGATAGCCACAACCGGCGGAATAAAAATAGACAGACAACTAAACATATATCCTATTACATGACCACCATCCAAACCGGTTGAAGATAGCCCGTGCTACCGTCTCCCACCGGATAGACCCAGTAACCATACGCTTCCTGGCATCCATCGGAGTGAGTAGCGACCACATACGGAGCAGTGTAGTGGCCCGAAATATAACATGCAAGAAATGAATATGTGTTGTTCTGTTAAAAACCAAATCGTTCCTGCAGATCCATACTGCCCACAATAAAGCACATACTCCTACACTGATATGTTTCGTTGTTGCTGACTCTACTCCATTAAGCCACGTCCCAAATAACGTGTGTATATTAGTCGAAGGAGTAATGTTAAATGCTATGTGAATTGTCCGCCATAATTTTTTTGCCGTTGGGCAATCAAGAAAGAGGTGTTTGATAGATTCATCATGATCACAGAAGCTACATCTTCGAGATCCTGTCCATTTTTGTTTTGCCAAATTGTCCTTGTTAAGAATAACTTGTTTATGGACGAACCACATAAACACTTTAATTTTTAAGGGCACTTTAACTTTCCAGATATGCGTCGATCGCTGGATAGAGCCAGAGTTGATAATATCCAAATACATGGATTTTACCAAAAACACTCATTCTTGGTTAGTTTCTAGTGCAACTGGTCTGGCTGTTGAGAGAATTGAACATCCACCAATCTTCTCACAAGATGGAGCCAAGCTTCCCAACGGTTTCCCGCTAGAAAAAGGGCTATAGATGAAATGGCCACTAATGGCGCACCAGACATGTGGTGCGCCACTACTATATAACAGTGGTGCATCATGTGCTGGTGTGCCATTAATTTGAAAGACACTAATGGCGCACCAGACACTTAGTGCGCCACTAGTAATAATTTTTTTTATTTTTCCAAACATACTAATGGCGCACCATGGCACAGTGCGCCATTACTAGTTCTAACTAGTAATGGCGCACCAGCCACATAGTGCGCCACTACTATATTTTTTTTGCAAAACTACTAATGGCGCACCAGGGAATAGTGCACCATTACTAGTTTACACTAGTAATGGCGCACTGTGCCCTGGTGCACCATTAGTGTATTTTTTTTTGGAAAACTACTAATGGCGCACCACCAGCAGGTGCGCCATTAGTAACCAGGGTTACTAATGGTGCATTTGTAGGTGGTGCGCCATTAGTAACCTGAGACCAGTTAGATATTTTGGATAGCCACACCTACCCACTCACTTTCCCCACTTCATTCTCTCCACCTCCTCCTCCAAGCTTGTCTCGGCTGCCTCCTCCTCCTCACCTCATTTGCACCATAGATTCATCCAAATTAAGTGGTTAAATTACCTTTTTGATCGGTAAGTAAGGGGAAGCTATCTTTATGTTGTTCTCCCTCCAACAACGTGCACATGCACTTTTTATGGCCTAGCTAGATCTATGTATGTTTGTGGTGTTGCATATGTTTGTGGTGTTGCATATATGTGTGTGTTTGCAGGTACCGATATTCAAAATGCGATAGTTGCCAATATTTTGCCGGAATGTTGATTCATTTTCGCTTCGGCGAGAATTTTGGCACTATGCATTCTTTTTGGTCCTATTTTTAGGGAAAGTCATGCCAAATTTTTTCTTGGTTCTAAAATATCGCTTTGTTTCACCCCGTAGGGCGACCATGGTCCGCACGATGACCGAAGGCATCATGAATAGGTTTTGAGCTCCGAAGGCCGAGATGCTTCAAAAGAACGAGACGGAGATAAGATGTCCGTGTCGAAGATGCAAGTCAAGAGCCTTATTGCGGACCCGGATTCCGGGCAGGTGCGGGACCACCTGCTCTTGCGTGGTTTCATGGATGGCTATCGGTGGCAAGGTGATGAAGATGACTATGAAGTCGTCCATGGGGGTCGGGCAAGAAATGAGGAAGGGTAGCAAGACAAGCACTGCGGCTCGGGCGGGTGAGAAGACAAAGAATCTCTAGGACATGATCACGACGGTGATGCTGTACACAGTCATCATGTAGAAGATGCCGGACATGACGATGAGGAAGATGTCGGAGCGGGCATTTAAGGGCATGATCATGAAGATGAAGATGCCGGCGGAGCGATTTACGATGGACCATCGATGGGGTGGGTGCAGGACCCTCATATTCAAGAGCTGCTTCTCAAGCAGACGGATAACGCAAGAGCTGCCGCCCGAGAGAAAGCCAAGCTGGATCAACTAGAGATAGACGCGGTTACTCCATTGTATGAACGATGCAGGCCCGAGGATACCCGCCTGAAAGTAACGCTCATGGCTCTGGAGATGAAGGTAAAACACAAAATGACCGACGCATTCTTCGACGAGAACATGTCATTCTGGCACGAACGTCTTCCCAAGGAGAACAAGTGCCCGACCGGTTCGAGGAGGCGAAGAAAATCGTGTGTCCTCTGGATTTACCGCACGTGAAATACCATGTGTGCATGAACAATTGCATCATTTATCGGGACGAGCACGCGGAGTCTACCATATGTCCGGTGTCTGCGGTGTCACTCGATACAAGAAGAGGAAGAAAGCTCCTCGAAAAGTGGTGTGGTACTTTTCGATCACTCCTCGTCAGAAGCGGTATTTCATGGACCCTAAGGTAGCAAAGCTCCTGCGTTGGCACGCCGGATAGGGAGGAGAAGAAGCGAAGATGACGCAAATGATCCGGAGATAAATAAAAAGACAAGATGCCGAGTCACCCTAAGGATGGGAGCCGGTGGTAGCGTTGAACTTGAACACCGTAATTTGGGAAGGATCAAAGGAACATCGTCTTTGGCGCGAGCACCGATGGAGTCAATCTGTTTGGCAGCCGGAGAAGCACACATAGCACCTGGCTTCGTGTTTGTGTGGATGTACAACCTTCCCCACAGTTACGCATGAAGAGTAAGTACATTCACATGAGTATGCTGATTGAAGGGCCGAAACAACTAGGGAATGACATCAATCAGATCTGGGCTCTTTGAAGAGGAGCTAGACACGCTGTGGAAAACGCCAGCCAATACGTGGGACGCCGCAGAGAAAGAATATTTCCCTATGAGAGCCGCACTACTCACGGCGGTGCACGACTATCTCGGTTACGGATATCTCATGGGGCAGGTGGTCCACGGATTTTCTGGATGCGTCAGGTGCATGGATGACACAACGTATTGCCAGCTAGATAGAGATCCCGGGTCTTCTAAAACCGTGTTCATGGGACATCGAAGGTGGCTTCGCGACGATGACCCATGGAGTAAACGCAAGGATCTGTTCGATGGTGAAACCGAACCCCGAAGACGCCTGCGTACGAGGAGCGGCGAGGAAATAGACGAGCTGTTGAAAAATTGGAAAGATTGCCCACCGCCGAAAGAAGCAAAAGGCGCCAGAGCCGGAAAGAAGCAAAAAGGCGCCAGAGCCGCTGAAGGTATGGAAAACAAGGTCTGTTTACGAGACTTGTCGTCTTGGAAGATCCACCGTGTGCCTCACAGCCTTGATGTCATGCATATCACGAAGAACATGTGCGAGAGTCTGCTTGGTACCCTGCTCAACATGCCAGAGAGGACCAAAGATAGGCCGAAAGCAAGGGCAGACTTGAAATCAATGGGCATCAGGGAGGAGCTTCACGCTAATGATGATGATGAGGCGAAGCAGGACACGGAAAGTCGTCGCAAAGGCAAAAAGGCCAAGAAGACCGGAATGACTACCCTCCCGCGTGCTTCACTCTAAGTCAGGAGGAGATCGATCAGTTTTTCACCTGCCTCGTAGGAGTAAAACTTCCTTACGGTTACGCGGGGAAGATAAGCAGATACCTAGACCCAGCAAAGCAGAAGTTCAACGGGATGAAGTCTCACGACTGTCACGTGCTGATGACGCAGATACTTCCAGTTGCAATCCGTGGGATCATGGATGCGCACGTCCGTTGTTGGGGATATAACTACTGAGTGTAAACCGCCCTGAAGGGGCCGGGTTACCCTCATCCATGATCAGGGCCCACGGAGGAGGCCCAAAGCCCAGAGGCGGATTAGGATCCATTCATGTAAACCGCCTTAGTCTTGTAACTTGAGTCAGAAGATAAGAGAGAAGAGACCGAGCCGACACTTGTATGAGCCGGATCGGGACTCAGAGACCGGCCGGGCGTCAACCCGTGTATATAAGGGGACGACCCGGCCGAAGTTAAGGACAGAGAATTCGAGGCTAAGGCGGTTATTGCTCCCTAGGCGCCGAAATCACATCAATCCCATCACAACTAGGCGTAGGCTTTTACCTTCATCGAAGGGGCGAACTAGTATAACTCCGTGTCTTTGTGTCCGCTTTAACCCCTCTAGGTTAACCCGTACGATGCCCTGCGACTAAGTCCTTTCATGAGGACATCTGCCGTGACAATTCCACGACAGTTGGCGCCCACCGTGGGGCTATTGCACGATGGTTTGATGATCTTAGAGGGCAAGTTCGAAGGACTCGAAGGCTATCTTTGTGGGCCGGATGACTAAGAGTCGTCGCGGCAAGCTCTACATCGACGATGCGGATCGGGCCCCGAGGCCGCTCGGTTGAGTACGGATACCGGGTCCCCTTTGGCGGCATACATGTGTTCATCGGCAAGATCGGGCGAGCCAGTGGCCTGGGCCGACATCTGCACCGACCTCGTCGAGACGGCTCGTGGGCGAAGAAGAGTCCTGCCACAGCTAAACCGCGGTCAGGCGTGCTTTGTGGGAGTCGCCCACGGAGACTACGAGGACGGATCAGCATCTAGCGGTGAAACCGTTGTCTACTCTGGCGACGAGTCGTCACCGAGAAACCGAGTCTCTGTACCCGGCTGCAAGATGGCGGATCGGGCTGTTCCGACGGTGAGAGTATTCCGGACCCCTTTGATCTACCCAACCGGGTTGGAATCTTCATGGCCGGTACGCCAACGGCGCTTCACTCTTCAACCGCGGCGCCCCTGGTCGCCGGTTCAACAGCGGTGATGGCAGCCAGGGAAGGAGGCCCTGTGCGCCCGCCGGCTCAAGTTTTATCAGAGCTTTTCGACGCATTGGCTGTGCTCATGGCAGAGGCTAACCCGCCGGATCGGGACCTGCACAATGCGGAGATTGCAAAGGTGAGGGAACAGATCACTAAAGCTAAAGCGGACCTGGCAGCCGCGGACGTGAGGATGGCGGCGGAACGGGCCGCTTTGGATCTTGCGCAGCTTATAGGCTCATGCTGGATCAGAGCGCGTCACATGAAGTCATGAAAAGGAAGTACAAATCCCGTTTACCTTCGGTTTTCGAGGGAAGAGAGCTTTTCAATACCCTAGGGGCAGGGACCAGTAATCCGCCGCCGGTGGTAAACCGGCCGGAAGCACCTGGGACGGCCGCACCGGTTCAGCCCGTGTGGTAGATCTGCCTCGCCATCATACCGCGCCGCTTCGCATCAGGCAGACACCTCCGGTCACTACTCCAACCCGATGGATAACCTTCTTGCGGCTGCGTCACGTTTGGAGGCGATTCCTATTGTAGGTGATTCACCAGAGGCGGTAGAGACACGCCGGGTTTAGGAGCTCCTCGGGGCGGCCTGGCTCAACAGAAGCGTATTCATACGATCGGGATCGGATCCACTCTACCCCGCCTAAGCCGGAGCTATAGCCGGGCGCCGCAATTTAACCGGCCGTATCAAGCAATGCGCAGCGTGGTCCGCCTCAAGGCAACAACCCGGCGGGTGGCTTCAAGATGCTTAAGTGGTAGTGGACCGCGCCAGGCACGTGGGGAGGCTGAGTTAGCGGCAACTGTCGAGGATCATCACCGCGCCGGTTCGTCTGACCATCTTCGAACCAGGGTCACGTCTGGCTCTTTGGGGGTGCCTTGCCTGCGTCCCGCTTTACGCAACGTCACGTTTGCCCAAGGACTTCAAAGGGCCACGCAGGTGCCCAATTATACCGCCGATTTGGCTCGGAAGCATGGATAGAAAGCTATGAGATGGCCATGGAGATGCCGGATGTGGATGAAGGCTGCGTGTGCGAAGTATTTCACAATGATGTTGGAAGGTACGGCCGGACTTGGTTGAAGAACTTGCCGCCTAACTCGATCAGTTCATGGGCCCAGCTATGACCCGGTTCATTCAAAATTTCAAAGACACTGTAAGCAGCCCATATGCATGGTGGATTTAGCGGCTTGTGTCTAGGCGGAGGGAGAATCCACAACCCATTGGGTGCGCCGCGTTTCGGAAGTTTTACATTCTTCAGACCGGATCAACCCAGATTCCGTGATCTTAACCTTGGAAGCCAATTGCCGGTTTGAACCGTTGAAATTGAAGCTGGGTCGCATGAAGCGTTTTTGCAATGACATGGGCACTCTAATGGGCGTTTTGGTAAAGTATGCTGATTCTGATAGTACCAAGGATCCCGAGTCTGAGGATGACGAAGTGGGGAAGGAAAAGCGAACAAGAACTCCAGAGGCCAGCAGATCATTCGGCAGCAATGGAGGAACAAGCGTAAAGCAAAGCGGTAACATGGGCTTTGTAGCCAACACCAACGCTACAGGACAAGGGCCAACGGCGCAAGGGTAAGTAATCAAACCGGGCGGTCACAATCCGGATCGTCTCAATTACATATTGAATCAACCTTGTCCGAAGCATGGGACGAAGGAGGCACCGCAAACCACCTTTGGAAGGATTGTTATATTATGCAGGAGTTCAAAAACTCTAACTCTTTCCGGTATGATCAAGGGCCTGGCGGCGGTTCGTGGTCCGCCCGGTTACGGTGGAGGAAATTCGCCCGTGGTTCGTGGTAATCCCGGCGGCAAGGCAATCGAGTAATCGTAACAATCGAGTAATCGTAACAATCAGAACAATCAGAACCAAGGGGGTTACAATCAACAGCAGCAGCAGTCGGGTTATCAAATTAACCCAAAGCAGTTGAACGGTGGACAATACCACGTCTTTACCACCAGCTTGGACAGACGAGACCGAAAACTTCAGAAGCGGGCGGTCAGTGTTGTTGAACCGGCTGCGCCGCATTACCTACGCTGGTCAGAGCAACCTATCGTGATGAAGCGTAGAGGACCATCCTCCCGGGTTTACAATCCGGCCGGATTAGCCCAGTGGTGGCGCCTCGGTAGGAGGATACAAGTTTACCAAGGTGCTTATGGATGGAGGGAGCAGCATCAACATCCTGTACTACGAGACCTTCCGCGTATGGGGTTAACGGATAGGCATCTTAGGCCGTCCGACAGTGTTTCACGGTGTGGTGCACAGCAAGTCGGCATACCCGATCGGTAAGATAACTCGAAGTGGCCTTTGGGGACGAACATGACTCCGGATCGGAAGCGTTGACGTTTGAGGTGGTGAAAATTCAAAGCCCTTACCACGCCCTCTTGGGCGGCCGCTTATGCTAAGTTTATGGCACGGCCCTGTTATGTTTATTTGCAGCTGAAAATGCCGGGTCACAAAGGGACGATAACGGTTCATGGGAGCCGCCAGATCGCTTTGGAGTGCGAGGAAGGTGATGCGGCTTATGCAGTCGGTTTGTGCCATCAAGAGCTAAAGTATTATAAAGACAATGTTGACCCGGCGGATATGACCCCTTTAAAGAAGCCAACTACAGAGCACGATCCGGATTTGAAGTTCAAATCGGCGGTGAGACGAAACTTGTTGATTTTGTGCCCGGCGATTCGTCCAAGCGAGTTCACCATCGCGCCAACTTGGATCCTAAATAGGAAAGCGCTACCATCGAGTTCATCCGTGAGAATCGACATTTTGCATGGAAGCCTTCCGACATGCCAGTGTACCGAGGGAACTCACTGAGCACACTCTTAATGTTGACCCCAAGTACAGACCGGTAAAGCAGTTTCTTCGTCGGTTTAATGAGGAAAGGCGCAAGGCCATTGGAGAGGAAGTTGCTAGGCTCTTAGCGGCAGGGTTTATCGTTGAAGTCTTTCATCCAGAGTGGCTTGCTAATCCGGTGTTGATCCTTAAGAAGAATGGCACTTGGCGCATGTGTGTGGATTACAGATCTTAACAAAGCTTGTCCAGCAGATCCTTTCGCCCTCCCCCGCATTGACCAGATTATTGATGCTACGGCCGGTTGTGAGCGTTTGAGCTTTTTGGATGCGTATTCCGGTTATCACCAGATTAAGATGGCGGTTAAGGACCAAGAGAAGACGGCGTTTATCACCTCTTTTGGAGCCTTCTGCTATGTATCTATGCCTTTTGGGCTCAAGAGCGCCCAAGCAACTTATCAGCGTTGCGTACAAAATTGCTTGCACGAACAGATCGGCCGTAACGTGCACGCTTATGTGGATGATATCATGGTGAAGTCAAGGCAGAAGGAAACGTTGATTGAGGATTTAAAGGAAACTTTTGACAACTTGCGGGTGTACAAGATGATGCTCAACCCGGCCAAGTGCGTCTTTGGTGTTCCGGCAGGCAAGTTATTGGGCTTTCGTATCCAACAGGGGATCGAAGCTAATCCGGAAAAAATTACGGCTATCACCTCCTTGGCTAAGCCAAAGTGCATCAATGATGTCCAGCGTTTGGCAGGCCGGATTGCTGCGCTAAGCCGGTTTATCAGCCGCCTAGGCGAGAAGGACATTCCTTTGTATCAGATGCTGAAGAAGACGGATCAGTTTGTCTGGAGTTCAGCCGCTGATGAAGCATTGGAGGATTTGAAGCGGCAGTTGGCCAACCCGCCGGTTCTCGCCGCTCCCATTGACAAAGAGCCGCTGTTATATGTTGTTGCTAATGCCGGGCGATTAAGCGTGGCCATCGTGGTGGAGCGGAAGGAGGCAGGAAGGAGTATCCGGTTCAACGGCCGGTTTATTACATCAGCGAGGTTCTCATTGAGTCTAAGCAGAGATATCCACATTGGCGTAAGCTGGTATATGGGGTTTTATGGCAAGCGGAAGCTAAAGCAATATTTCCAGGGCACCCCATCACGGTGGTCGATTCAGCTCCCTTGGGTGACATCATACGTAACCGGAGGCGATCGCGGCCGGATTGCTAAGTGGGCTATAGAGCTGGGGCCGCACGGTTTAAGGTATGTGCCTCGGACGGCAGTAAAATCTCAGGCACTTGTGGATTTCATTAATGATTGGACGGAGTTGCAAGCGCCTGAAGAAAAGCCGGATCATACCTATTGGACCATCCACTTTGATGGGTCCAGTGCAATTGAGGGCTCGGTGGAGTCGTATTAACTTCCCGCCAGCGGTGACAAGTTCTCACGTTCTCCGCTTAATGTTCCCTTGTACTAACAATGCAGGTGAGTATGAAGCTTTGCTCCATGGTCTCCGGATGGCTAAGGAAATGAATCTCAGCCGGTTAAATGCTTTGGTGACTCGGACTTGGTGGCCCAAAGAAGTATCGTGTACTTGGGATTCCAAAGATCCACTCATGGCTGCATACCGTCGGGAGGTGGATGTTGTCGCAGGGCACTTTAAAGGATATCAGTGGACCATGTGGATCGTCGGAAGAACGGCGGCTGATGCTTTAAGCCGGTCGGGCTCTCAACGTAAACCAGTCCCGCCAACGCCTTCCTTGATGTATTGCACAATCCGTCGCTTAAGCTTCCCGATGAAGTTGATTTGGCTATTCCTGATCCGGAGGCTCGGTTGGTGGCGGCCTTGCATGTCATTCCGGATTGGACGCTCCCTTATTTGGCATACATGAACCGGGCGAAGTTACTGTAAGATGAGACGCGTTGGCCCGGCAGATAGTTCGGGCGGTCTAAGTCTATGACCATTGTTAATGGCGAGTTGCATCATTGCAGCGTGTCGTATGCGTTTCAGCGTTGTGTGTCCCCGAGGAGGGTTGTGAGATATTGCGAGAGATCCATGAAGGGGACCGTGGTCACCACGCCGGTTCAAAGTCCTTGGTAGCCAAAGCGTTCCGCCACGGTTTCTATTGGCTGATCGCCCATGCTGATGCAGAAGATCTGGTCCGACGATGTGATGGTTGCCAAAAGTTTTCCAGACGTGCTCATGTACCGGCCCAAGAATTGAGGATGATTCCAATTACTTGGCCGTTTGCGACTTGGGGGCTGGATATGGTCGGGCCTTTCAAAAGGTCCAAGGACAAGAAGACCCACCTGTTGGTGGCGGTCGACAAATTTACAAAGTGGGTGGAGGCAGAGCCTGTTAGCAAGTGTGATGCGGCCACGGCGGTTCGATTCATCAAAAGGTGATTTTCCGGTTTGGGTTTCCACACAGTATCATCACGGACAATGGCACCAATTTGTCCAAGGGAGTCATGAAGGCGTTTTGTGAACGAGAGCACATCCGCTTGACGCGTTTCTTCAATGGCCACCCGCAGTCCAATGGTCAAGCGGAACGAGCTAATCAGGAGATCTTGAAAGGTATCAAACCCCGGCTTATGGTCCCTTTAGAGAGGACGCCGGGTTGTTGGGTGGAAGAGCTTCCATCGGTGATATGGAGCATCAATACTACCCCTAACAGATCTACCGGATACACACCGTTCTTTATGGTCTATGGAGCGGAGGCGGTCCTCGCCAATATATCCGTCACGACTCACCTCGGGTGGCAGCTTATGTTGAGGCGGATAGCGAGGCCGCACGGCAGGACGCGTTGGATCGACTGGATGAAGAGTGAGATATGGCGGCTGCTCGTTCGGCGGTTTACCAGCAGGATCTTCGTCGATATCACAGTCGGCGGGTTAAAACCGTAACCTTTCAGAAGGAGACTTGGTGCTTCGCTCATTCAAGACCGTAAAGATATGCACAAGCTATCCCCACCTTTGGGAAGGGCCTTTTGTGGTCAAGAAGAATCTGCACAACGGGTCATACTATCTCGATTGATGTTCGAGAGCGAAAGGACTCACGCACGCCGAGGAGGAGACCAACAGCCGTGGAACATAGCTCATCTTCGCCTTATTATACCCGAGCCATCGGCTCCACTTATGTACATATTAAGACAATGTGTATATTATGAATAAAAGCAATAAACCGGATCCTCGACTAAAGCGGGTATCTGCTCAGAAAAGTCCGGTTTGGGTACATGGAGATGTTGTCGTAAAGCAGCCTCCGGTTTAACCCTTGGTCTTGCTTTTCATAAGTTTTTGTCACTTGGGGCTTGGTCGTCCGAACCAATGCAACACCTTTTGACGGGCGAAGCCACCAGATCACTTGGGGACATGGTCACGTCACGAACCAACACGCCTCTTGGTCGGCCTAAGGCCATAGAATCACTTGGGGCTTGGTCGAACCCGAACCATTGCAATGCCACTTGATCGGCGTAATGCCACGATTTCGCTTGGGGACCTGGCTGACTTGAACCATCGCTACACCTTATAGGGAGCTTGGTCCTGTCCGACCATGGTAACACCATCTGATCAGGCTCAATAAAGCCTCTTCTTGCAAACGGTTTTTATCATTGCCTTTGCTTCCGTATGGTTTGCATACCAGTTATTTGACTTTTGTTTGCCTTCTTAATCCGGCGGTTTTTTCCGGTTTGATTTTTTTTTCTTTCTGTTAACATCCCATTATGGAGTAACAGGGGGCTTGTCATGACCCGACACGGTTTGCACGGTAAACCGGTATTCTACACACAGGAGTTGTTCTCCTTTGACGGTAATGGTTTATACAACCTCTGCCCCAAGTTTGGCTAGGCCAACTGCATGCCCGACGCCAAGGTGTATTTTTTGGTATCACAAAGTTTTGATCATATACCTCAATACTTATGTAAATATATAGGCATCCCAAGCCGGCTAGAGATGCAAGCCGCCGTGGCGGTTTAAGAATTTATGATTGCAGGCAAAATATATTGAAGGTTTCAATACTTCAAACCAAAGTATCAGCACCGCCGCGCAAAAGTTAGACGGAGGGTATAAAGGCATGTTCAAGAACAAAGTGCTAGCTATTCTATTACAAAGCCTTCCAAGGCCCAGTGGTTCGCATGGCGTTATGGCCATCAGCTTCTGATGCATCACCCGGCTCGACGGATTAAGCTTCCTCGCCGGGTTGACGTGAGGAAGAGGGGGCGTTTGGCGTCGGTTCAACTTCTTCCTCTTCATCACCCAAGGCCCGGAAGTCATTGGTAGACCAGTCAATCCAGGTTAAGGCCTGAAAGACAGCCTCTTCACTTATAAGCTCAGCCGGATCAACGTCAGGGGCATAAGTGTGCTTACGGATTGGAGGAACAAACTCCACCCGCTTGTTGTTTGCGTCATAAAAAGAGCGGTAAACCGCCAGGTTGGCTTCTGCTGCCAGTTGACTCGCCAGCGGACGCATCTCCTTTGTTACTCGTTTCAGAGCGTCATTATCAAAGGCTTCACCGTTCTCTTGGCGCGAGTCAGAGCCAGTAGAGTGCCAGCCCGGGCCGCGGACCGTTTCAACTCTTCAAGCTGCGCCGGAATCATGGACAGCCGGTCCAGTGTGTCTTTGATCAAGGACGGAGCTGTGTTGTCGCATCGATGTGGCACATATGACTCATTGGGCGCCGTATACAGCTGCTCAATCAGGGTGTAAGCGGCCTTGAGCTTCTTCTCGCACGCCGAGCCGGATGAGCAATACGCTTGCTCGCACTGTGTTCAGACAGCTCAAGTTAAACCGGCGGCAATATTAAAGCAGGTGTATTCAAAGGTAAATTTTCTTACCAAAGATGGCAGAGGTCATGGCATGAAGTTGGCGCTTCACCGTAAGCTCTTCGGTCACCGGTTTAAGAGCCGATTCAGCATCTTCGCCCGCTTTGTCAAACCGGCTTTCTCGGTGTCCCATTTGGCCCGCCGGACGATATCCCTCCTTCACTGTTCTATAGTGGCCAAGGCAGTTCTCAATTCATCCTTGGCCTTGGTGGTCTCTCGCTTGTTGAGTTTCCAAGTTGGCACGAAGGTCCTTGAGTTGCACGGTTTCTTTGGTATATCTCATTCGATAACAAAGGGAGCACGTTAGTTGTGTTATTATAAAGTCCCAAGCTCAATACAAGTATTCAACTTGGCACTTGGGGGCTAATGGCTAATTGATCTCAGTTCGGTATGGGATACAAAAATTAAGTCCCGGTTTAACTATGCTAAGTTGAACCGACCCTTGGGGGCTACAGTACGGCAGTTCAAGGTGTATGGTTTCTTTACGAAGTTAAGTGCCGATTTGACTATGACAAGTTAAACCGACCCTTGGGGGCTACTACGCAGCAAAGGTACAAGACAGGCATAAATCCTTACCTCATAGCGGTCCTTCATGCGATTTACGTGACCGGCTTCAAGGTCACGGCTTGTGTAGAGCCGGTTCGTAAAGCCGGAGTGAAGTTCTTGGGCGAGAAATTGTCATAAGTCGACAGATCAGTTTTCCCCTTATCTTTACTCATAGTGGCAGACTCTCCCTTGGCTGTGTTTTGCTAAAGCGACCGGTTGGCTAGGGTGGTGTAGCCAGTGCGTCACAATAACATCATCATTTTTGGCCGGGCTGGCCGGATCGGCGGTCTTCTTTGGGCTTGGTGCCTTCATGCTCTGGCTCGGCGGTTCAATAATTACGACCCGCTCTGTGGTCGGACTCGGTGGAGCAGGATGCGAGGTTTCCACTTGGGCCTCCGGTTCAGCTTCTGGCGGATCAGAAATATCGTCTCGGTACAACTCGCCAGAGCTATTCTTAGCGACGTCAGGATTTTCGCCTTGTTGCTCGGGGTCTTCTCCGGATCAAGATCTGCAGTAGGCTCAAGAGTTTTTGCTTTTTTACTCAAGCGAGCCTTGGTGCTGCAGTGTTCAGAATTAGAGTAAGATAAATCGACCAACGCAACTATACACGAATTGGCGGGACAGAGGTATGATACTTACCCTGCAACAACTTTAAGCGGAGGCAGTTGCGTGGTTGATGAACCGCCAGAGGAGTTGGAAGAGGCCTGATAATTCGGGTCAGACGGATTGAGAGGACATCGGAAGAAACCCTTTAAGGGATAACGTTTTTCAGAGAACAAGTCACCTCTGGACGACGCTTCCGGGTTGGTGTATCCGTAAACCGGAGGAGAGAATCTGCTGACCATCGTGCCGGGTTGTACGGCGCTCTTCAACTCTTTGTGTCTTCAAATAAGCATAGGAATGAGATTTTTTTCACTTTCCGAACGGCGCGATTTAATTCTTTTTAACCGCACGAGGTCGGGTCGGAAGAAAGAAGGATTACCTCAACATGGTCGGCATGGCTGGCTTCAACATCATCCCGGGAATTAAATTTGTCAAGAAGGGAAAAATAAAAGGGACAAACTATAAGTAAGAAGAAACACAAGGTGGAGAGCCGGTTTACTGGCGGCTCCCTCGTAAGGATATCAAGTTTTACCTCGCCGGATTCTTCATCTTCCGCGGATCAAGACCCAGCCGGTTTTCTTGCCAGCCTTTTGGTAGCCTTGGACTTTATACGCGGAGCTCGCGCGGTTTGGTCCGCCTCGAAGGAGCTGTTAGCCTGCGAGGTAACAAGGATTAATGAATATCAACAAAGTATTAAAAGCCCGAGCGGTGAGCAGAGCCTTACATGAGGCGGTTGGTTGGCAACACGTAACGGAGCCAACCCGGTTAGGGCTGCAGACGGAGATTGGTTCATCAAGCATCCTCTTTACGCCTCTCTGTGACCTCAAGTTCGCTTATTGGTAATTCGTGACGTCTTTGAGGGTCTTTGAGGCTGCCAAGATATTCGCAGCATCAATCCGGGGCGGCTTAAGGGCAAGATGCCCCAAGAAACCCAAAGATCGCACAAGGTCCACACCGGTTAGTCCATTGGCCATTAGAGCCCGGAGTTTAATGATCCGAGGTGCAAAGTTCTTCCGCTCCGCGGCGGTTAAGCGTGAAGGCAGCGGATGATTGTTCTTGAGCGGTGAGGACGGTAACCCGGCAAAGGATTCTCGCTTGGCGAGGAGCAGTGTTCGGCGAGAGAACCAGGTTTGGTTCCAATCTTTTGGATGGCTGTGGTGTTTGGCGTGGGGAAAGTCCGCTTCCTTCCTCTTACGGATTGAAACGCCGCCCAGCTCGTGTTGGGACCATCGAGAAAATTCCGTCTGACGGTTCAAGTGAAAGAAATCCCGGAACAGCTCCACAGAGGGTTCTTCTTGAAGGTAGGCTTCACAGAACACTTGAAAATTGCATATGTTTGACACGGAGTTGGGACCAATGTCCTGTGGATGGAGTTGAAAACTGGCAAGGACATCCCGGAAGAATTTTGATCCGGGTGGGCAGAATCCCCGATCCAAGTGCTGCACAAATACAATTACTTCTCCTTCTTGCGGAGTGGGAGGGCATTCGCCATCCGGAACCCGCCAGTGGAGGACATTTCTAGCAGCCAAAGCGCCGGTGGTGACGTATCCGTTGAGTTGCGTCTCGGTGGCCTTAGACCGACCCAATTGCACGCCGCGTAATTGCGGGGCCATTTCGGAAGATCAAAACTGCGAAAGGGAAAACGGTTCACCGTTAAACGGTTCGAGCACATTATACAATGTTAAACCGGCAATTCGGGCAGCCAGTTTCCGATTCCGGTTTAATCGAGGACTAATGGAGTGACGGGTTAGTTATCAAAAAGTTAAACCGCCAAAAGAGACAGGATCGACAAATTTACTAAGTATGGATGTAAACAGGTTTCACACGCGGATGGAAGTGATTTAGATCTACCGAAGGTTCAAAGAAGAAAATCTTTGCGACCTAGCAAGCCTCGTAGAGAGGGCAGGAATGTTCGTAAGGCCCTAAACAAGAAGATCCGGGCAAAATAAAAGATGAACAAAGAGTAAAACGGATGGCGGGCGGTCGCCGCACAGGATGTGTACTACGGCCGAATCATACGGCCATGGCAGGACAGGTATAAGGACACTACGATGAACACCTATGAACTACAAGAGGAACAGGGACCTTCAGATGCGGATCTAGGGTTCGAAGAGGGGCCTTACCTGGTGCGCCGAGCGGCGGAGGAGTGCTAAAGAGTTTCGTCCGGTCGGCGATGCGTAGCGCTCTGGGCCGACGCGGCCGAAGGTCGGCAACAAGGCGGCGAGCTTCAGAGCCGAACGTCGCGAGGAAGAAGAAGAGCGGAAGAAGAAGAAAGGGCCTGCCGGTCTATTTATAAGGGACCGGGCAGTTAACAAAGCGAGAATCGAGGAGTCAGCGGCGGACGGCGCAGCCGTCGCCTCGATTTCCGGGATAGCATTAAATGAAAGGGAATCTTCTTGTTTGGATTTCTTTATTAAAGTCGACGCCCAGGCGCCTGTTGCGGTGGTCGGAGGATGACGTCCACGGCGGTTCAAGCAAATGGCGGTTTACGGAGGTGTTGAAGATTCACATGAACCGGTTCAAGTCAATCTGGGGCCTAATGTTGGGGATATAACTACTGAGTGTAAACCGCCCTGAAGGGGCCGGGTTACCCTCATCCATGATCAGGCCCCCGGAGGAGGCCCAAAGCCTAGAGGCGGATTAGGATCCATTCATGTAAACCGCCTTAGTCTTGTAACTTGAGTCAGAAGATAAGAGAGAAGAGACCGAGCCGGACACTTGTATGAGCCGGATCGGGACTTCAGAGACCGCCGGCGCCAACCCGTATATATAAGGGGACGACCGGCGGCGAAGTTAAGGATGAGAATTCGAGGTCGAGGCGGTTATTGCTCCCTAGGCGCCAAATCACATCAATCCCATCACAACTAGACGTAGGCTTTTACCTTCATCGAAGGGGCCGAACTAGTATAACTCCCGTGTCTTTGTGTCCGCTTTAACCCCTCTAGGTTAACCCGTACGATGGCCCTGCGACTAAGTCCTTTCATGAGGACATCTGCCGTGACAATTCCACGACATCCGTGAAACGCTATTTGGCCTATGCAACTTTTTCGATGTCATCTCTCGGAAGTCGGTTGGGGTGAGGCAACTCAGAAGGCTACAGGAAGAGATCGTGGTGATACTATGCGAGCTTGAGATGTACTTCCCGCCTGCATTCTTCGATGTTATGGTGCATCTGCTGGTCCATATCGTGGAGGATATCATCCAACTCGGGCTGACGTTCCTGCACAGCATGATGCCGTTCGAAAGGATGAATGGTGTCATCAAAGGATACGTTCGCAACATGTCACGCCCGTAGGGAAGCATAGCCAGGGCTTTCGACCAAGAGTGTATCTCCTATCGCACGAACTATCGAGGCATCGAGAATCCCGCTGGTCTACCGTCAGCGGGCACCTCGGCAGGCTCATTTGGATGGGGTCACCGTGAGGGTCGCCGCGAAATGCATGTTGACTTCGAGGGTCGACTCGCCGACTTTGAAAGAGCAAACCTAGTCGCGCTACAACACATAGACGTGGTCGATCCTTGGATGGTAGAGCACAAAACCTTTATTGAGAAGACGTACAATGACCGAGGCCAACAGAGGACAGACGGAGATATAATCAAAGAGCACAACTCATGTTTCACGCGTTGGTTCAAGTAGAAGCTTCTGTCGTAACCTTTACATGAGGATTCTTCCACGGAAGAACAACTCATATTCGCCTTGTCACAGGGCACCGAGCACAACCTGATGACGTTTGAGGCGTACGATATCAACGGCTACACATTCTACACCGAGGGAAAGGACATGAAGGGCGATGGTTATCAGAACTCTGGGGTAACGATGGAATCCTACACCTGTAACGACAAGGACAGATACTACGGAAGGATCGAGGAGATCTGGGAGCTGAGCTACGCTGGTGAGAAGGTCCCGATGTTCCGTGTCAGATGGGCCAAGAGCGTCATAAAAGAAGACCTGTATTTCACCACCATGGTTATTCCCGGCCAAATCCAAGATCAAGGAGCAAACGTCGGTGAAAAGATGAGCCATGGGTACTGGCTTCCCAATTGGACCAATGCTTCTTCATTACCGACCCGTCAAAGCCCAGTCGTGTTGTCGTGAGGAGAGGCAAAAGGAATATCACCGGAATGGATGGAGTCGCCAATGAGCAAGACTTCGACAAGAACGGCTACCCGAAGATGGAACATGACGCATTTACGATGAAGTATCAAGATACACCACAAGAAGAAGCAGGACCACCCTACCTAAAGGACGTCTGCTCAAGAGAAGAACTCCATTTACGAAAAATAAGGGCAAGAAGATTGTGAGCAGATAGCTAGCTAAGATCGATTGTATTTAAATTGTAGCCTTCATTTCTCGATTGTATTTCATGGGCACTTTTGAACTCATTAATATTTTTAAATTTCATGGACACTCGATATCTATCCCCCTCCATCTCGATTGCTACCCCACCTCGCCAGATCCGGTCCCCTTCGCCGAAAGCACCCCCCCGGACCCTCTCCTCACTCCACTGCCGCCGCCACACCCCCGCACCTCCCGCTCCACCGACGACCCACCGTGACCTCCCCGCTCCACCGCCGCCACCGACCCACCTCCTCCGCTCCACGGCCGCCACCCCCCGACCTCCTCCCCGCTCCACCGCCGACGACCCACCGCACCTCCCCGCTCCACCGCCGATGACCCACCGCATCCTCCCCGCTCCACCGCCGACGACCCCTCGCACCCTCCCCAAGACCTCCCCGGCCGCTCCATCATTACAAATGAATGCAATCAAATTGCAAAAAAAACAAATTTGATTATATTTTCAAATAACAAATTTGATGATATTTCAAATAATAAGTTTGATGATATTTTTTCATATTCATAAATATTTTCAAATAACAAATTTGATGATATTTTTTAAAAATTATTATTGTTTTCATAAAAAAATATTACTGTTTCATATTCATTTTCATTTTCTAAAAAATTATTAGATGCAACAAAAAATAATAATAATAAAATTACTTATGGCGCACCTCTGGCTGGTGCGCCATTGCTATATAAAAAAAAGATTACTAATGGCGCACCTCTGGCTAGTGCGCCATTGCTATATAAAAAAAAGATTACTAATGGCGCACCGATCGTGGGTGCCCCATTGCTATCTAAAAAAACATACTAATTGCGCACTGCTGCGGGGTGCGCCATTAGTAAGCTTCCCCCTAGCTAATTCCTCCCTCTCCCTCGCCAGATCACCTTCGTCCCTCTCCCTCGCCAGATCCACCCGCGCGCTGCCCCGACCCACGACGCCGCTGCCCCGACCCCCGCCGGACTCCACCCCTGCCGCCCCCGCGCCCCCACCACTGCAGCTCCCCCGCGTCGCTGCCCCCGCGCCCCGAGCCGGAGGAGGAGGAGACGACGACCGCCTCTACCACAGCTCAGCCAGGCCACGCGATGCCGCCATCCTCCTCGTCTTCTGGTGCCACCCGTTGGAGTTAGGCACCTCTGCTTCGACCGGATCGAGATCGTCTTCAACCTTCGGTCGCCGGCGATCTTCCTCGATTTGGGCATCCCCTGCTGCTCCTAGTCACTCACCGGGCCTCCGTGTGCCTCTACGATGAGCCCCTCTGCCGATTCCCCGCCTTTCCCCTTCGAATCCCTCGGCGTAGAAGTCCCCACCCGAGCTAGGCCGTCGCGGCGGAGCTTCGCTCTCCACTTTCCTGGCTGCACTCCCACAGGCCCTGGCCGCATCCGTCTGCCAGGCCTGCCCCCCGCCCGTGCGCTACCGCCTGGGCCACGCCATGCCTCGCCCACAGAATGCGCTCTCCGTGCCAAGCCTGGCCGCCCGTCGTGTCCGCGTCCACTATTGGTCCTGTCGCGCGCCCTGTGCACCATAGCCTCATCCAACTGTTGCTGCCTGCCGCTGCAACTCTGCTGATGTTGCCCTCGCATCAAAGATCATAGGCAATAAGATTGGGCAAGATCTGTTCTTATTAGTTTAATAGAAGAGAGAGGGATGGAAAAATAGACAAGAAAGCAGAATATAGCCAAGACAAGTAGCATCTGTTCTTAAGCAAAGTATAAGGATAGCATAGAAGAAATAGACAGGGTAGCACCCAACCGAACATCTGCTTCTCTGTAACACTGCACTCCACTTACACATGGTATTTTTCTCGCAAATAGGACACCACACCCACAAGCACATGGGCTAGTATCATTAGCAAAGTCTTCTTTGTAAGTATATATAACAGCAGAACCTGTAACAAGAAGTATAAGTAGCTATTACCCAAAGGTCAGCCAGACCAATGGGAATAGACAGAATTAAGTAACCAACTCCAGGAACTAGAGTAGCATATTCAGTTAACTGAATCCAAACACCCTTTTTATCCTTCAGTTAACACGAACAACAGAGCCACATAGGAACAAACAACATATTAAGCACTTTGCTCCTGACCAACTTAGCAAATCCAGAGCAATCCCATACCACCAGAGCATCACATGAGCATAGTAATAAAGCAAATACACATGGGAAGCTACTGACAGACCCTAGAACAACATGAATTTATCACCAGGGAGATCCAGTAGGAGTTGATGGCTTGATGCTTGATTACAACATCTAGCAGCAACTAGTAGAACCCCACTTCGGTAATGCCTGTGATGCATGACACAACCTTTCTGTACAGTTAGCCTAGTTAAGTATAGGCTTGGGCTTGTTGTTGAATGCTAGTTTTCCTCTCGTTTGTTGTTACGCAAGATTATGATGATGGAAGAGACATTACTGAAGTGTTAAAGTATGCATGTTTTGCTTAGTTGAAGAATCTGAGATATTGTGGTACGAGTTCGTGGCTTAAATTTGCTTGTTCTTTGTTGTTAAAGGGAGGGGAGCAAGGCCGAGGTGCTGGACACAGACGGCAGGGACCACACGACCACATCCCCCTCCTCATCCTCCTCGGCGCAAGGTACTGCAAGCTTATATTGCAAGAAAGTTTTAAATTCAATCTAAAACTCAATCTAAAATTTAGTTAAAGTGATCTGAATATAAAAACTCTTGGAGTAAAAATTCAGTCTAAAAGTCAGTTACAGTTTCAGTTTTAGAGTAATGTATTTTTCTATTTTGAAACTTAGTGTAACTATTTTCAATTTTGATGGAAAATCAGTCTAAAAGTCAGTTTAGACTGCATTTAATCAGAAAATGTTGCATCATCATGCACACATGTATCCCCTACTTCATGGTCCAATCTTCAGTTAGGTAGCAGCACAACTGGCCCAATTTGGTCATGGTTTCAGACCTAACTATTGCAGCTAGACCCATTCACCACATGTGTGCTAAAACCAAACTAGATTGATTAAATCAATTGTCACCACCACCATCTGCTTAAATAATACACACTTTTTGAAATAATCTGATTGGATGCAGGTGATCTATGCATTCATATAATGATCTAGCAGCATATGTAATGATCTAGCAGCTAGATCAGCAGCCATGTGCTCTGTACATTGTATACCAGCAGGTCAATGGCCAGCAGTATCTCTGTAGATTGCATATACATATTTCTTGAACAGTGCTATTTATTACAAATAGAGCAATGTTGAAAATGAAACAAAAGGAACTGGAAAACCAGAAAGATAGGCATTCTGTTGTAAGTAAGCTAAGATAAAAAAAGTGTTTACTTTAAGTAATCATTTACAACAAGCATTCTGTAGGAAAATGTCATGCAGGCTGTAACTTGAACTTGAAGAACTCCTTAGATAGTTTTTTAGTCTCCTTATACAAAACAAGCTGAAGTTTGAAACCTATTTCTCCTAAGCGGAACCTTTGAAAAATTGCGTATAAGTAGACACCTTTGAAAATTGCAGCCATGTCAAAGTGTCATTTCATTTGGGAGCAGTAACTATAAGAAAAGGAAGTGAGTTGAATTGCAAAAAAATGGAAGGTGAAATGAAAAGAACATTGCTCTATTTGAAAACTGTATGTGCAATCTACAAATGTGAAAAACTGTATGTGCTGTCATAGGTGTTGTGCTGTCAAAAACTGTATGTGCATTCTCCAAAACAATTATTCTTATGTGAAAATTGTATGTGCAATCTCCAAATGTATCATCATAATGTAGGTGCTTTGTTGTGTGATTCTTCATGCCGAGAACTTCAGCTTTTTCAACTTGCTGGACTATATGTTCATTGGTACTACTTGTGATGTTGCTGATGTACTACTTGGGAATTTTGTCTAACTTGTGATGCTGTTGTTTTACCCCGAGAGGCCCTTGAGTTTGCCGGAATGTCGATTAACTTCCGTTACGGCAAATTGGTACTCCATATGTCCTATTTTCAGCAAAGGTCATGCTGAAATTTTTCGTGAATTTTAGCATGACTTTGCTAAAAATAGGACATATGGGTACTTTCATGACTAATGCATGGGCGGGGTATCTTAGTACTTAATTAAGTAGGATCAACTGCCCCTTTATTCTTGCTGCATTAAACCATAGGTGTCAATAGAGCCAAGTGATTAGGCCCAACTTAGAATTCTCCTTCCCTTTTCTTGATAGGGTATATTATTAGAAGATACCCATATATATCAGTCAACCTAGGGTGCCTCGGCATTGATAAACCCTAAATGATGAAAACTTAACTTAGAATTTAGGGTGCCTCGGCGTCGACAAACCCTAAATGATAAAACCTTGGCTTTTAGGGTGCCTCGATGTCGATGAGAACCTAAATGATGTATGCTTAGGCTTTTAGGGTGCCTCGGCGTCGATAAACCCTAAATTATAAAAGCTTAGCTTTTAGGATGCCTCGGCGTCGACAAACCATAAATGATGAGACCATGATCTTGTTCCTTGACAATAACCAACTTTCTGACAAAACTTTTTTCCTATTTAGAGCGAAACATGGCCCACAACGATGAGGCCGGCGGTTCGGGCGGCAAGCAATTCGGGAGCTGTCCCAGAGATGGAGGAAGAACCTCACCGCTATGAGGACGCCATGGAAGACACCGATCCTGACTACACAACCCCTAGTGGTGTCGGGATGACACCACCGATGGTGCCGCCGAGGATCCCACCATCGATGATGGCGGCGCACGCATGATGGCAGCCAACCGAAGAGGCAACGGAAGGACCGCGCCCGAAGCGTGCTCGGCGCCGGCCAAGGAGGAATTTATCAAGTGAACTCCGACGGGAATCCAACGGCGCCCAAAGAATTAGTCAAGGGGTACTCGGTTCAGCTCGGGTACATTCTCCGGAGCACCGTCTCGATCAACACCGAGAACCTAAGGCATAAGGACCGAGGGAATTTGCGCAGCCTCCTCTTCACGAAGCTGCACAAACGATGCAAGTTCCCCGCTGACTTTGCAAACACACGCCTCTCAGGGAATAAAGTGAACAGCGCCGCCCTCACGAGGATGAGCACGACCCTGTCTACTTGGAGAAGCACGGTGAAGGCAATGATCGAAAAAGGTGATAGTTATGAGAAGATCAAGGCGAAATATCCTTTGATCAGCGAAGATGACTACAAGGAGTTCAAGATCAAGTGCGAGAGCAGCGCAACCTCCGAATCAAGTCAGTGGGGGAAAGAAATGCGACAGTTGAACTTAGGGGGTCCACCAACTCGGTCCCGGCGGTTACAGAGTGGCGGAGCCTATATGGGACAAGGAGGACGCGGAGCGTGCCGAACAAGGCCTACCGCCCCGCTTCAAGAAATACCGTGACAAGCAGACCAGGAACTTTGTCAGGGCCCGGTACAAGGAGGACCCGGTAACAAAAGAGCTTACCACGAATCCGAAGACCAGGGCGCTTGAGCTTGTTCTGGTAAGGAATACACCCCCGCGTAATTAGCTCCATATGGTTGCATTCTAATTAATCCCCAATATTTATAAATGGTTCACGTTCCTTCCGCAGACACCGAAAGCGATGGCGGGGTCGCCTCGAGCTCCCCTTTCGACACCCCTTTAAATAGGGCGTTGAACATAATGAAAAACAAGGATAAGCTCGATGGCCGTCGTCGGTGGTCGTGTGGCCGGCAAAGGCTTGTCCACAAAATGGTCGTCATACTATACCGCTGGTCGGCGAAAGGTGAAAAAGACCAGCTCGGAAAGCCAGTCGCGCAAGGTTGAAGCACTCAAGGCACAAGTGGCGCAGATTCCGGAGATTATCCAAGAGCAAGTGCAACAAGAACTGGGAACGACGCTCACCGCCATGGTGCCTACGTTGATTCATGGGCTGACGATGTGGATTGGGGCGGCCAACAGGGGCCTCCCCAGGTTCCCAGCTTCACGGCCAGCAACTCGCACAACGCGCAGGCGGCGCCATTGGTGTCTCCGGCGGAGGTGGTATTCGTGTCTCCGGCGCCGCAGACGGCATTGAGCTTAATGCACCCGGTGTACGCCGCCGGCACCTTGCCGGTGGCTGCCCCTCCGTCGATTACCGCCCGCCGTTGGCGGTGCCTCGACATTAGCCGAGCTCGACGACATCACGGTAACTAAGCCTCTCGGTCGATGACTTTATCTCCTTGCCTTTGACTGGGCATCCCTGACGCCTTACATGTTTTTGCAGGGCGCCGCCAACGTTCCTTGCACTCTCTTGCACTTCGTGGGCGGCGAGTTGGTCGATGTCGCCAAGGGAAAAATCGTTCAACCGGGCAACTGCGTGTTCCACGGTAATCCGATGCCACCCACCTTGTATAGGGTTGAACTGGTTCGGGTGCTGCCAGGCTGCGACGAGTTGTTACCTCCGATTCGACCTGCTCGGGCCGACGAAGATGATGTGATGACCCTCAGCGCCTGCGTAAGCTGGCCCCTGCTTTGGCCGAAGAGCCAGATTCGTTTGGGGGCGTGGGACACCACCCACGCACAAGACCGCCCGGTCGTGCGGTGCCAAGCCATGGCAAGAATGCCGCAACGCTACCGGACATGCCGGACATCCCTATGGCACGGTGATCCGGACATGCATATGGCACAGGATCCGGACGACGACGACAACGACGACGGTACATTTACCAACGTCGATAAGTACTTTGCCAAACATGGGTACGGTGACGAGTTCTGCGGGCCTCCTTCTCAAGAACCCAACCAAGACGACCGCGATCTAGCTGGTACGGCGGAGAAACCCAATTGCAACAGGCATCGTCTGGCGTTCAGTTCTCAGGAGACGCCTCACCGCCGCCTTCACCGAGCCTCGGATAGCTGAGGTGCAAAATATTATCAGCCCCAACACGCTCAAGAAGGCGGTCTGTGAGCGTAACTTCGGTCCCATTACAGCAGATCACGAAGAAGGGACGGAAACGAAAGACTAACAAGGGCGCCGGTGCGAGCCGGCGGCACCGAGTACGATCCGTGCTCGGGGCGGGCCACCTTCACCTAAGGATATCTCGAGGAGGGTGCATGTGGCGGGTAGGGCGATGCTACCGACAAATATGCTCAATGCTGCAACCGGTGCTATGCGGAGTCTGCATGACAGTGTTCTTTCTTTGGAGAAGCGGCGTCACTCCCAGAATGACGTGGCATACCCGGTTTTCGTGGCCAAGGTGCCAGAGGGCAAGGGCTTTATGGATAGCGCCATCGGGGGTACAATCGTCCTGCGGTTTGATGACATCGTTGCTATGTTTAACCTTCATCCGCTGCACTGCACCTTCGTTCGGCTATTTTCGCTGAGTATGAAGATGCGGATCATTAGAGACATGACCCCGGACATCGGGATAGTCGACCCCTTCTACATGCGTGCCAAGATCTTGGGCAGTGCTGGGGACCGGCAAGTCGCGAGTTCACACCTCGAAGGCGTCATTCTGGCAAACCCAGATAAGGATAACTTCCTCGTGCCTTACTTTCCCGAGTAAGTCATCCCCTAACCGCCCCGTAACATATGATTTCTTAGATTTCGATCGTTCTTTTTTTTTCTAACATTTTGTGTTCTGTGCAGTGACACACATTGCACACTCATCCTCTTAAGCCCGAAATATTCTATGGCCACGTATTTCGACCCGGACCGTGACTCCAAGATAGACTACACAAATATCAAGAAAGTTCTTGATGATGCTCTCCCCGGCTACGCCACATCTAGAGGCACCTTTAAGAGGCCGGTTCATAGGTACGGCGAGCACGTGTTCACCCTGTCTGATGTTCCCCTGCGTCAAGCAGCAGCCTGGTGGTCAGAAGGATGCCTACTACGCCCTCCATCACATGCGGGCGATCGTACATGACCATAATCACCTTCTGCTACCAAATAATCTCAAAGATTGGGCCGCAAGCTTGGCGGCAATCCAGGACGCGAACCTCCGACAAGAATTATTTCGCATCCAGTCGGAGTTTTGCAGAAATCATCCATCAAGATGTCCTTCATACCTCGGGGCAGTTCTACCTCAGATATCAACCGTCCAACAGTGAGATAGACACTACGCTAAAAATGCGGTCGACAACGACCGCGACTTCTTGACCATCACGAAAGACGGCGGCTTCATCCACGCTCCGGTCCCATGAGTCGAGTCGAAAGTAGTGATGCTATTTGTAGTTCTGAAACATCGATTAGCTCATGTTGTAATTAAACTTTAATGAACTTGTATGTCTCTTTGGTTTTAGACAATCGTTCAACTTAGATGTAATCGATGCTATTTATTAGTAGGACCATGAATCGTGCTATTAATGTCTTGCTTTTCTCTTCCGATTCTTTTGTTGCATACTTATATATTGCTTATGTATTGTTTGTTGTTTGGCTTGTGCATAGAGATGCCGTCGTATTTCGTGTGCAAGGGTAAGGTTCCCAGAGTCTACGACGACTGGGAGGAGTGTCGGAGACAGGTCCACCATTTCAGCGGTAACAGTTACAAAGGGTACACCACTAGGACGGAGGCGGAATCTAGATACGCGCGCTATCTAGCGGGAGAGATGAGGGAGCGTTGGAGGAACCGGATGAAGACCAGTTTCATCGCGATGATGCTCATCGTGATGACCGCAGCTCTCTTCTATGTGATGGTAGTTTAGATGATCGCTATCGACTTGTAATGTGAAGACAAACTCGCTACTCACGGTCTCGAGACTTGTAATGTTCTATCTTTGTTTGGTCTTTTGAATTCGGAGACTAATATGATGAATTGTATTCGAAGACTAATCTTCTATTGTATTCGATGAATCTGCTGTTGTTGTGTGGTGCTGACTATATTCTGTCCAATAATATATTTTGTAACCTGTGCAAATATCAGAAAAGAAAAAATAATCCATAATATTCATACTAATGGCGGACCACTCAGCACTCTAATGGCGCACTGTAGAAAGGATACTAATAGCGCATCACCCCAAAGTGCGTCATTAGTATGCCAAAGCACATGGGTAAACATGGCCCCCTGGGAGGCATACTAATGGCGCATGTTGGTCTATACTAATGGTGCACGGCGTGGTGCGTCATTAGTATTTAATACTAGTGACGTGGTACTAGTGACGCACCAGTAGTGCGCCATTAGTAGGCAAAACTGGTGCGTCACTAGTAGGCCTTTTCCTAGTAATGGGGCATGCGTAGACGGGGACCAGCACGAGTTGTACGCCATGTCAGAGGGACCAGCAGAGGAGGAGTCGATGACGGTTGCGGCGCCAATCGGCATGGAATAGAAGGTGCCGATGTAGCCCTCGGTTGTCGGAGTAGATGAAGTGGTCAGGAAAGATGACGGCGACGCTAAGGATGAGCTGGTGCTGGACGAAGATGAAGAGGTGGTCGGCGGAACAAGAGGCTGCCCGTAGAGGCTGCCCTAAATAATCATAATACTCATGACATAGATGAGTAAATCCTTGCAAGAAAAATTAGTAGCCTTGAAAAACAAGCCGTAGTTGTGGAATGAGTTTTGAATTCATATATTCCTTAAAAGGAAGTTCTGAGTTCATACATAGTTTCCCACAGGAAATATATTTGAGGAAAGAGAAAAAAAAGGGTTTGTTATAGTCTAGTGCAGTAGTCTCTATGAGTATACAGTTACTCCATTGATTAATCATCTGGTTAGATGAGCTTTTTGTTGGATATATCACACTGTAGCATATTCATATCAGACACTCAGAGTGGCGTCGAGTTGAAACTGGATCGCCAACAGTAATTTAGCTGGGCGCCTTATCCAGACTTCTCTTCAGATCAAGAAGTTTTGACCACGTTTGGCTGTAACGCTTCTTCTGGTTACCAGCACCTGCAAATTCACAAGATAACAGCGATGTACAGTAAAAGTAACCAATCCAATGTACTAGTTGTTGCAGCTCGTCTGAGCACTTACGTCTCCACACGACAGGAGACTTCTCACACGCCTCCGAACATGAACTCTGAATGACAATAATCAGTAAGAGGTTGTGTATCGACAGTCGACAGTACGACATGACATGCTGCAAGTGCATACCTTGGCTGACGCTGTTAGTCGTATCGTCTCTTGGATTGACGAGTCGATATCGATTTCTGTTCCTGGCTTCACATAGATGACCTGTTCTAAAAGAAATAGTCGTAATGGTTACGGTGAATTATATATAGCATCAGAACTAGGTAAATCGGACATATCACGTACTGACGGATCGCTGTCTCCGATTTCAGGCAGCCCGCTCTGATCTTTCCTGGAGGAAGACAGCACCGTAATGTCGAACTGCTCATCAATCTGCAACGGGGTCCCAGGATCTAATGCTTTCGTTTAACTTGAACAGTTTCCAAATGTGCCATCTTTCAGTGGAAAATGCGCCATCCGCGGAGTACCTTTGTGCAGTATGGGGCGGAGCAGGAATCGCATATTTTGGTGAGCGATGTGACCACTCGCCCTTTGATCGACATTCCGAACTGAGTGTGCTGAAAGCAGACGAAGATCTCACAAATATCAGTCAGTTGCTCGCATGCTTTCAGATGGACGCCAGTTTCTCTTTCAGTTACCTGCTGGACCAGAAGGTGCACCAGGACGTCGGCGTCGCCCTGCCCGTCCTCGATCAGGTCGTCCAGCCTCAGCTGCCTGAGAGTCAGCTCGAAGTCGCTGCTCCACTGATCGCCTCCGCCGCGCGACGTCCCGACGGAGATCAGGCTCTGCCGCCCGCCGGCTCCCCTCCGGCGGCTCCTCCTGAGGCTCTGGATCGAAGCAGATGATGCGGTGAGCAGCTCATGGCCATTCAAATTCAAACCGCTGCCCACGAGTTATCCTACCTAGCACTGACTACCAGTAGATCAAATTCACCTGTGTAACCTGGACCCTTTTCGGTGACCCGGCGGGGTAATCATCCTCCGTTGGGAGCTGCGCGTGAACGGCAAGGCGTCTGCATCTTCCGTGGCTCCTGCCGCCCGGGAGCTGTGCCGTGATCGGATTCGGCGGCAGCCTCACGGCGGGGCTGCACTTGCAAGCTCTCGCCATTGCTGTCGAGCTGAGAGCAGAGCTTCGGCCGGCTGTGCTGGCTGCATGCGTACCGTAGGAAATGGAGTCACGGGGACACGATTGCCTTATCCTCTTGCAACTCCCTGGCGTCCGTGATGTGTGGTGCTGGTGCATGCTGCGTTTACGTACGTGACCGGTGCTGACTGAGCCACACCGCGCTCTCCGGACCGATAAGCGCCACTCCTGGCCGTGGATGAGCTTGACCCAGCTCAAGCTCGACGACAGGTTTTGGAAGAGGTTCAAAGCCCCCATGATTGCATGATGGTATGGTCAATCTGGTTCTCTCTCTGAGGCTCTGAGCATCCACCAGGACATGTCGTTCAAATGGTGGGGGGCACGGAATGCACGGCCAGGAGTCAGGGCCCGTCTTTGCTCCGATTCCTGACCATTCACGAACAAATGCCGTCGAGACAGGAGGGAGCTCCCTAGCGGGATATACGATCCGGATCCCAGCTTCCATGCCTGCAAACACATGGGAAACGCACGCAGCTTCCTCGTCGTCGTATCAGTTCAGTGGGCATCGTCTGCTCGCATCACCATTCCAAAGCTCCGCACTACAAGCCGACTCTGCCTTTGGTATCTTCGTATCGTTGACGCGCTCTTGCTCTCGATCGGATTCCATTTCTTCCTTTCTACTGTACTTTTCGGCCTTCTGACAAACCACTAGCTCATCACTTTTCAGGCGTGTGCGGCGGACTGCCCGTATCGTGGAAATCCACTAATCTCAAGGGCAGGCATTTCCACGTGAGAGCAATCTACTCCGTCGGTTCCTAAATATAAGACCTTTTAGAGATTTCACTATAGACTACATACGAAACAAAATGAATGAATCTACACTCTAAAGTATATCTATCTACATCCATATGTAGTCTATAGTGAAATCCTTAAAAGGTCTTATATTTAGAAACGGAGGGAGTATAAGGGATCGGTTACAGGTCAGTCGGCTCAAAATGGATTTTGGGTTAGTCGATTGACCCCAAAAATCGTTTCAGTCAAGCACATAGAAATTGAGATAGAAAATCATTTCAGAAAAAAATCATATAATAAAAAAATTAACACATAAGGATTTACACCGAAATTGTGCTTGTTTATACATACACAAAAAGAAGCATATAATAGTGAAAAAAATTGCACACAATTTGCATCTAAATTGCGTTTTCTCATAGTACGCACAAATAAATATATAATAGTCGAGTTTTCACAAAATGAAGTTTTCTAAAAAGGAATGAATTAGTGGCATTGGTACCACCATTTAAAAACTCAAAATAATGATGTTTTCTAGAAAAGAATGAATTAGTGGTTTGTATTACTCTCTTTGTCCCGAATTTCTTGTCTTAGAAGATACATCCGTATCTAGACAAATCTAAGACAAGAATTTTGGGACGGAGGGAGTACTATTTAAGGGGAAAAAATGAAGTTTCTAAAAAAGAATGAATTGATATTATTAGTATTACCATTTAAGAAAAAAGAAAATAATAAATAATAAAAAATAATAAAAAAATAATGAAAAAATATGCAAACAATTTACACAGAACTTGCCTTCTTTTCATGTGCAAGAACAAGCAGATAATAGTGGAATTTTCAAAAATAAGAAGTTTTCAAAGAACGAATGGACTAGTGACATTGCAATTACCATTAAAGAGGAAAGGGAATGAAATAAAAGCTAAAACAAAATTAAAATAATGAAACTTTCTAAGAAAGAAAGAATTAGTGGCTTTATTATTACCCTTTAAGAAGAAACAAAATTTAAGAAACTAAAAAATTTCTATGGAAGAATGAATTAGTGGCATTGGTATTGCCCTAGAAGAAAAAAGCTGCTGACAAAAATCTAAAATGAACAATGACAAAATTTGCACACAATACATAAAAAATATGCTTTTAAAAATATGCAAGAATAAGCATACAATAGTGGAATTTTCGCAAAAATTAAGTTTCGAAGAAGTAAATAACTAGTGGCATTGGTACTACCCTCAAAGAAGAAAGAAAATAAACGGAAATGCACTTTGGCACATGGGAGCATATGCTCCTGCTATTGAAAAAATATTTCAAAATGTCAAAAAATTACAAACAAAAATTTGGCATGTACATCTCGATATTCTATGTGGGCGCGCCAAGTTTCACGCAAAACCAACATTTTTTGTGGTTTGTGTAAAAAGACAAAAAAAATGTCTAGTGAAAAGCCCTTTTTAACATCAAATTTTATCTTTTTGACACGCGACACAAAAATTATCCGTTTTTCACGAAACGACTTTGTGAGTACGTAGAATGTCGAGATGTACGCCTACAACATTTTACCAAAATTTTGCAACATTTCAAAGTGCATTTAAAACACATTTTTAAAAACAGGAGCATATACTCCTAGGTGCCAAAACACCGCTCTCGAAAATAAAACAATAACTAAAGAAAAATCAAAATAATGATATTTCCTAAGGAGGAATGAATTAATAGCATTGGCAGTAGCGTTTAAGAAGAAAAAAACACAAAGAATGATGAAATTTGCATAATTTATACAAAAAATATGTTTTTTGCAATATTCAAATACACCTATAATAGTAAATTTTCGCAGAAATAAGTTTCCTAAGAAGAAATGAATTAGTGCCACTGGTACTGCCCCTAAAGGAAGAAAGAAAATGAAATATAAACTAAAATAAAATCAAAATAATAAAGTGATTAATGAAGAATGAATTAGCGGCATTGGTATTACTCTTGAAGAAAAAATGATAATAAAATAAAAAAATAATGACAAAATTTAAACACAATTTACGTAGAAATTGCACCCTTTTTATCATAGAAAGTGCAAGCATATAATAGTGGAATTTTCACAGAAAGAAGTTTCATAACAAGGAATGAATAAGTGGCACTGGTATTACTCTTTAAGTAAAAAAGAAAAATAAAAAAAAAATTAAAACTAAAATCAAAATGGTGAATTTTTTAAGGAAGAAAGAATTAATGGCATTGGTATTACCCTTAAGAAAAAAATATAAAAAATGATGAGAAAATTTGCATATAATTTACATAGAAATTGTGTTTTTTATAATATGCAAGAATAACCATATAATATAATAGTGAAATTTTGCAAACGGAAGTTTACTAAGAATGAATGAATTAATGGCATTGGTATTACCTTAAAGAAGAAGGAAAATGAAACAAAAACTAAAATAAAATAAAATAGTGAAGATTCCTAAGAATGGATGAACTAGTAGCATTGGTATTATCCTTTAAGAAGAAATGATACTAAAATAAATACTTAAAAAACTTGCACACAACTTTGCATTACAAGCACACTTTTTAAATATGCAAAGAGTAAGCATATAATAGTGTAATTTTCACAGTCTAGTCTAATTTACACACATACTGACTACTGTATAGTATTCACCTTATGTGTCTACATTTTTACTCATCCAACATGCCAAAATTAACCATCTATATAAAAGAGAAAGCTACTAAAAATATAAAAAAAGCTAAAACAAAAAGACAAACAAACAAAAAATTAGGCAATGTGTAACGGGCTTCAAGACCAATAGGAAATCGACTTACCACAAACAGAAGCAAGTCAAAATCAGCCTAAGAAGCCATGAAACAACACAAGAAAAAAAAACCAGTACGGATCTTGATAAAACAATGAACTGTCAGAAAATTGACTTACCCATATAGCTAAAGTGTACATATAATCCCGTTGAAGATTGGCTCGCCAGCTTTGCCACAAAAACCATGTTAAGAAATGCATAAATAGACACTTGAAAACAACTAAAACTAATGAAACAACAAATGTATGAGTGTTCCCGGTTTATATTTGAAAACACCAAAATCTAGGAAGCACGCGGAAATTTTTACTATAAAAAGTGAATAATTTTTATATAAAATTTGCGCAATGCAATCTTTCAACAAAAATGTGAAGCATGAATGATATTGTATTTTCTCTCTAAGTGACCAAGACATATACTACCGTGACCCCGCAAAGAAGGGCAATTTTTTAAAAACTTAGGACTCACATGGATGAGTTGAATCTTGGGGGGGGAAAAGATATACAAGACTTGATGAATTGGCATGGTTTGCACAGATAGGTTAATCTAAGATAGTAAATTATGAGTGTATGCATGACTTAAAAAACATGCATAGCTTGATGGATGACATGATTTGCATGGATGAATTAGTGCAAAAGAGTGACTTATGAGAACATGCACGACTTATTGATGCCACACAATTTCGTTCGAATGAATTTTAATAAATGAGGTGATGTTCGAAGCATGCATGTGCAAAGAAATCCAGCATGTGCAAAATAGTTTAGAAGTTTTTTTAGAATAAACTTGACTTTCTTTTGCCCTAGTATATAGATTTTCACGAAGAAAAACAAACATTCACTTTAGGGCAAAAAGAACAAAAATTATTTGCTATTTTAGATCACTATTCACAATATTTTAGCCGGAAATTTGTTAAAAAAAGAAGTCAAAGTTTTTTCTTTTCTTTTTGTGGAATGCTTTTTCACAAGTACAATGGAAGGTCAAGTTTATTTCAAAAATATTTTCAGAATTTTTTGACTTTTCATATAATTACTATTTTTTTATATAGTGTGTAGATACACCTATGAACCAAACGTCCGTGTCCTCGAAAACGTCTTATATTTTGATACAGAGGAAGTATAGTACTCCCTCCGTCCGGAAATACTTGTCATCAAAATGAATAAAAGAGGATGTATATAGATGTATTTTAGTTCTAGATACATCCCTTTTTGTCCATTTTGATGACAAGTTTTTTCGGACGGAGGGAGTAGAAGATAACTGGGCTACATGGTTCCACTTCAATTGCCTAACTCTTGACATATTCAAATTCCACCTATAGCTATATGCACACTTTTTTTTGCGAGAAGCTATATGCACACTTAAACACGAATTCCAATAAAAGTCATAATAAGTTAAACTCCGGCACAAATGATTTATGTGATGGGTGAATGGAAAGGTCGAATAGATTTTAATCAAAATATACATGAATGAAGCAAACAGGAAGTTCGGCCGGTGTTCAAGTTGCTACCTAACATTGCTGCGGAGTGGTGAACGAAACTGAACAAAATGCCGTACCACCTTCCGTCATGTTTTGTTTTCTTCATGCCTTTGCTAGCATTTGGCCAAACGTGCCACTTTATGTTTTCCATATCCTTTGCCTAGTAGTGCGTACACTACATCCTATTACGCACGTGCCGCGTGCAGCTATCTCAAAACCAATAGGCACTACTAGTACTATGACATACTAACATTGTGCCTCCAAAACGTGCCATTACATTACGAAGATATTTGGGCACTGCTTTGGCA
This sequence comes from Aegilops bicornis, assembly GCA_021605145.1. Lineage (NCBI taxonomy): Eukaryota > Viridiplantae > Streptophyta > Magnoliopsida > Poales > Poaceae > Aegilops > Aegilops bicornis. The sequence goes on along the minus strand of CM038670.1, from coordinate 643,115,239 downwards.
CACCGCAATGAAAAGAGTTGTGAATGTAAAGCAAAATAGTTTGAATTGGTGGTTACCACCAACTTTTATGCAAGAAATAATCTATAAAAGTGAAATATCATAAAAATTATTCCTGTTGTCAAACAATGAGTACAATGTAAATATGTGTGTGCGCACACGAAGTCACCACAAATGTATTGATGAGGTAACTACTTAGACTAACTCTTTAATTAAAGATGATTAAGGTTTTCTAACCATGGACATGAGTTGTCATTTAATAACGGGATCACATCATTAGGAAAATGATGTGATGGACAATCTCGACCATAAGCCTAGCATCTGATCATGTCACTTAGTTTAATTTACAACTTTGTAATGTCAAGTATCTATTCCTTGGACCATGAGATCGTGACACTCCCTAATATCGGAACAATATTTTGTGGGTATCAAATTTCACTTCGTAACTGGGTGATCGTAAATGTGCTCTTCAGGCTTTCTCGGAAAGGTTTTTTGGGGTTGCATGGATCGAGACTGTCACTCCGTGTGACGGAGAGATATCTCTGGGCCCTCTCGGTATTACAACATCTTAAGTAGCTTGCAAGCATGTGACTAATGTGTTTACTCACGGAGATATTGTATTACGGAATGATTAAAAAGACTTGCCGGTAATGAGATTGAACTAGGTATGGCGATACCAACGATCGAATCTCGGGCAAGTAAAATATCACGAGACAAAGGGAATTGTATACGGGGTTATCTAAATCCTTGACATCGTGGTTCAAATCGATAAAGATCTTCGTTGAATATGTAGGAGTCAATATGGCATCCAAGTCCCGCTATTGATTATTGATCGGAGAGGTGTCTCGGTCATGTCTGCATGTTCTCGAAGCCGTAGGGTCACACCCTTAACATTCAATAACGCTAGGGTAGTATTGGGATATTCATAACGGTGAGTACGAAGGTAGTTCGGGGTCTCAGATGGGATCCGGGACATCACGAGGAGCTTCGAAATAGTCCAGAGATAAACTTTCGTATATGGGAAGTATTTTTTCCGGGGTTCCGGAAAAGTTTGGGAATTTACCGGTATTGTACTGGGGGTTCTGAAGGGTTTCGGGGGTCCATCGATGGGGCCCACCTGTTCTAGAGGCCTACATGGGATGAGGGGGTGGCGCCCACGCCTACATGGTCCAGGGGCACCATAGCCCACAAGGCCCATGCAGTCAGGGTGGGAACCCTAAGACGGGGAGCCCTTGGGGGGCACGCCTCCCCCTTGGCCCTCGCCCCCTAGGCTTGGAGGAGGGACTAGGGCTGGCGCACCTCCCCCACACCATTATATAAAGAGGGGAGGTGCAGGGGGCAGCCCCATCGCACACTTGGGCGTCCTCCTCTCTCTCTCTCTCTCACTAGTAGAAAAAGGGTCAAACGTGAAGCACATTAGTGCCGGTTTGAATTTGAGCCGGCACTAATGTGTACATTAGTGCCGGTTTCAACGGCTAGCCGGGCCGCTCTCATTAGTACCGGTTCGTGGCGAACCTTTAGTACCGGTTCGTGCCACGAACCGGTACTAAAGAGGTGGTGGTTTTTAGTACCTGGGTTGGTGGCTCCAACCGTACTAAAGACCCCCTTTAGTACCGGTTGGAGCCACCAACCGGTACTAAAGTGCGCTTACCACCGATGCACAATATTTAGTCCCACCTCGCTAGTTGAGAGGAGTTCGCACCGGTTTATAAGCCCCGCCGTGGCTACCGTGTCGAGCTCCTCTCTAAGCAGGCCTTTGTGGGCCTATTGCACGTCTTCTGCCCGTAGGCCTTTGTAGTATCGTAAAATACCAGCAAACAAAAAAGAATTAAATGGAAAACACAAAATTAAATAAAAAAGAAATCATCAAACCAAAAAACCCCCAAACCTTGGGCTCCCGGCCCCCGGAGCTGGCTCGTGCCACGTGGTTGCCCTTTAGCACCGGTTCGTGCTGAACCGGTACTAAAGAGCCTTTAGTGCCCACACTTTAGTGCCGGTTATGGAACCGGCACTAAAGGGCCTTATGAACCGGTGCTATTGCCCGGTTCTGCACTAGTGTCTCTCTCTCCATTTCCTTCCTCCGCAGCGCTTAGCGAAGTCCTGCAGAAACTCCGCCGCCACCACCACCACGTCGTCATGCTAGCCTAGATCCCATCCACCTATCCCCCTCGCTTGTTGGATCAAGAAGGAGGAGACGTCACCGAGCCACACATGTGCACATCTCGGAGGTGTTGTTCGTGCAGCGCTGGGTCGGATTGAATGGTGAAGGGGGTACGACTACGCCAACATCGTCCATTAGAACGTTAACACTTTCGATCTATAAGAGTATGTAGACACACTCCCTCTCGTTGCTTGCATCTTCTAGGTTCGATCTTGGGTGAAACCGTAGGATTTTTGTTGTTTTTCATGCAACTTTCCCCATCAAATACTTCATAAATTATAAATACGTTTGAGACATATCATCATTGTCTTTGGGTCCAGTTCATTTATCGGAAGAATGAGACACCACTACCTTGGACCTCGAGGCTTCGGATTGCTTTTCGTCATCCGCTTATGCCAAATTTATTTAGAGCCCAAAAATCAAATTTGCCAAGGCCCCCTGTGCTACACTGACTCCTCGTAAAATTTGGATCTTTCTTTGGCAAACTTCCAAATATTGCCTTCCCCCGACCCTTAACATCTAGAGGCACAATGGGGCAGGGAATGGCACATTCGCGCTCTGTGGGGAACCTGAAAACGCCAAGCGTATCCTTTTCCTTCTAGCAAAGTTTCTATGAAGATGTGTTCATAGGAGCTTTGGGTGCAATTAGAATTCTCGCTTATTTAGTAGGATGCTCCGCCTTATTTAGTATGGAGATGTGTTTGGCACTCTTATGCGGCACTAGCTTGAGTGCTATGGACTAGCCGCAATAAACTTACAATTGATGAAAAGATCCTCAACCATCCTATATTTTTAAATGATCTCTATTTTGTCAACAATGGAGTCCTCTAGGAAGAGTAAGGACGGCAAGGCGATCAGAGTGGTGCAGCGCAAGATTAGAGAGGCCCGCGTTGTTAAAAGAATATGTGATAGACAAGACACACAATGTTTTGTCAACGAGGTTCACCGTCGTGGCTGATCCATGGGGTATTGATCACGGGCGCATCTCTCAATGTACCAATCACATGGTACAAAACGACGATAAGCTCTCAAGGCCACCGGACAATGCTCCGACCACCCTCTTCATGGCTGGGCCGGGCACCCTTACCACGGGCATCCGGACCGTCCCTCTCGTCATCTCTGTCTTAGCCTAACTTACGTTTCATCTGTTTCGACTACTCACAGGTGATCTTTTATAATAATCTTAGGTTACACGTGCCCAAACACCTAACCCTTGGTGTACACCAAATCTAATTGTAGCCAATACACATATTCAACACAATTTGAACACACGCTGCCAACCTAAAGTGTATTGGATCGTTGCCTTAGTTTATGTTCTCTTTTTGTTTGAGAGAGGTTGTAATGTACTCCATCTATTTCAAATTATTTATCGCGAAAATGGTGTATCTAACGCATTTTTAGTTTTATATACATCCATTTCTATCCATTTTTGCGACAAATAATTTAAAACAAAGGGAGTATTATTTATTAATGCTCAGTTGGTTTTTTTAGAAAAGGAGGATGACCCCCGGCCTCAGTATCTGGGAGATGCATACGGCCACTTTGTTGAATATTCTCGAGGACTTTACAAAGTATTACAACAATATGCCTGAATCCGCCATCTTGGTAACATATGCCACTACTTCTATCCAAATGATGCATGGGTGCTACCTGGGCCACATACCCAGACTACTCACCTAATCCTATCATCAAAAGTCGAAGCACCGAGCCACATACCGGTGCAGGGCATAAACCGGTCTCGACGCACTCACATGTGTCGTCGCCGCCATCTTCCACAGTCCGCTCTTGAGCGGATATTGAGGCTTCTACCTTGTCGTCACTCCGTCATCGACGCCCACCTTGACGCCAGACAACTACCTCCACTGCTGAAGTCCATCATCACAAGACGGGCGCCGAAGTCTCCATCGCATCACGCCGCCGAGATCCACCGTCATCAATGTGAAGGATGAAGCACCGCTTCACCAAAAGGGCGCCACCTGGTCCCTCGATCTCGTATGCGCCTCAAAAATGACGCCTAAGGAGGAAACGACACCAACGCGCCGCCATCCGATCATCTGATTTAGGGTTTCCCCCGGAGGTAGCGGATAGAGGTCTAGAGCTTCTCCGCGGCGATGCCTTCAAGAAGGTAATGACACAAAAGGGTGCCACCAACGCCGGTCTTGGCATGAAGCCGAGCACAAGGTTTTCACCCGGATCCGCTCGAAGAACCTCCATCACGTATTGTGTGCATGGGTCGCCGCCGATCTGAGCCGCCGCACATCGAGCGAGCCGCACCGCCAGATCGGATCTGTCCGGGAGGCACAACCCGCATAGTGCCGACCCAACCACTCAGCCCTTCATGCCGCCACCGCCGATCCGAGATCGATGGTGTGTCGCCGCCCGGCCGCCGCTCGAACGCCGCCACGCCGCCGAGGCGTAGCCGGCCAAGCACTTCACCATCGCCGCCAGCCGAGGCCGACGACGGCAGTTCACGACGCCGCCAGCCGATTAGCCATGCCACCCACGCCATGGGTTCGCACCGCCCCCACTTCACAGCAGAGGAAGACCGCCACCGCCGCCGCCTCGGTTATCACCGGCGGCGTCCTTCGGCGGCGGCGGAGGGAGGGGAGGAAGGATGGTGACCCCCGGCGGCTAGGGTCTCAGATCCGCCCGAGTCGCCCGAGCGGGGGCGGGCGGGCAGTAACCTAACCACTTTTTTTCTTGATGGGTAGATTGGTTACAGTACTTATGTTTTGTTTGGTTCTATTCTGTTCTGCGAGCACTGGTACTTCTACTATTGCACTACGACCTCAGCCTTTTATTTATCTAGAAACATGAACGGATAGGAACCAAACAAGAGGTCGATGTTCGGATAACACTCGTGTAACAGTTTATAAAATGAAAATCAAGCTACTAAAGTCTTTGATCTATCAATTTATCGACAGTAGCCGCGTGCGGTCACTATCAGGAACCGATAAGAACAAAGCGAGCGAAGGGTGGTGCGTGGTCTGCGCCGTCTTGAAAATCCAATTCCGGCCATGCGGTTGCGAGAAGTGACGAAGCGATCGACAGCAGCTTCTGATCCGCTTCCGTGTTTTCATGGGGCCAAGCGGCATGGCATGGCATGTGACAACCGAACGAGGATTGAGATGACCGTTTTGCTCGCCGCTCCAAAGTCGGCTTGGTTTCGGCAACTTCCCTTTAGAAAATACCGTTACCAAACTTTAGGTGTACAGTGTAGTGCCAATTGGCAGGCTGTTTGCAGGATATGAAGACAAGTGCTCGCCAAATTACACACGTGCGCGTGTTAACAACTTTTGGGCCGCTGCACAAACACAACCTCATCTCTGCCTCTGTCTCTCCATAGTACGTACTCCCTCCTTCCCATTTTATTAGGCGTATTAGCTTTTGCATGCAGTCCCAATATATAAAACACATGCAGTCAATTTTCTTAATAGACTAGTCATTGAGGATCGCTAATTTTCTGAAGATGGTCACAAGAGATTGTGCATGCCTCCTTTCCTTTTTTCTGAGTCATGGACGCTTCCTGCTAGGATGGCTCAACTAGGGATAAGTGTTGCGTTAATTTCCGTGCTAAAACTAATATGCCTAACAATATGGGAAGGGGGGAGTAGTTGCCAAGTTTGCTTCCCACCCATCTCTGCAGGTGAGCCCATGGTCATGCCTCCCCACCGAAGGTTAGAGCATCTTCACACACGTCCCCAACAAACCTCCAAGGCCTTTTTTTTATCGCCGACGCCTAAAAATCGGCCCGCCAAGGCCCCTGTGGTTTCAATTTTCACCGGTTAGGGTCGAATTTGGCACCGGCGACCAGTTTAACCTCGAAGGCCGGGGGCGCCCGGGGACGTCGGAGAAGCAGTTATGGCGCGAAAGCCAGGCGGACCCGCCGAGTCAGTGACCAGCCACATCTCATCTTCCTCATCGCCTTGTTTCCCGTGGGGAATCAATGCCAAGACTGTCGCGCCGGTCAACCTGCCATTGATGCATAGGCAACATAGTGAAGGCGCGGCGACGCATGTTGCGCCTGCTCCCGCCACGCACGGCTATAAAAGCCGGCCCTCCCTCGCCGATGAGCGCACACTCTGTCGCCATAGAAACCTCTTCTTCTTCGCTTCTCAGCGCCGACGCACGCCACTTCTCCCCCTTCTCCCCCACTCACCGCCGACGAGCATGGCCGGGCGCTACCCAAGCGACGGCGCAGCGGCCAACGGCTTCAGCTGCCGCACCCTGCACGAAGATGAGGCGTGCCTCCTCTATGATACTGACTACCTGGAGCCACTCCCGGTGCCACCGCCGCCCACCGAAGCTGACCGGCAAGCGGAGATCGCGCGCATCCGGTCCTCTATGCCGGAGCAGGCGCGGAACCAGCCGAGGTACGCCCCCGACAGCACACTGTGGGTGGCGTACTTCGACCGGCGCCACGAGGAGCAGCTCGCCTTCAACAAAGGCGTCGAGCAGTGGCGGATCCAGGATTGGAGCAAGCCCCCGGCCCAAAAAAAAATTCATCGCGAGAGAAAAACTTAACATTCATGAAGCTATATGCAGTAAAAATGACAAAAACTACGGAGGGTTAGGTTTTCCTCTCTCGTGGAAACGAACTAACATTGCACCAAAAACTTAGAATTTAAGCTCCATGCTTAGAGATAGAACAAAATAGATAAAAAAATGACAAAAACTATGGACAGTATGTGCAGTAAAAAGAATACCAAATCAATGGTCTGCTTCATCACTGTCTTTCATAACTTGATCAACGGTGAAAGAAGAGGGAACACCTTAGAGAAATCAAAAGCAAAATTTCATAAGAGAAGACATAAAAATCAAGTGAAACAACTAACATTGTACAAAATAAAAGAAACTTACTACTACAACGAGGTAGAATTCCTTCGCGAGATTTATAGGATTGAAAGCGATATATAATAGCAGCATCATCAACCTTTGCAAATATTTCTCGCTCAATATTGCACACCATGGCATAATTCAACCAATCATCACCCATCTTATTCCTCAACTCAGTCTTGATAATTCAACCCATTTCGCTCATTTCTGCGGTTATTTCTTTTTCTGGAGTTGCTTCAGTCCTCTCAGCTCCTTGATTCCCTCCAGCCAGGGATGAAAAATATCTCTCCATCTTTTATTTCTACAAAATGAAATGAAATTGATATTAACAATAGCAACAGCAACATTCACATCCAAATACAATTCAAGTGAAATTGAATGTTTGGCAGCAGCAGCAACCATAAGCAGCAGTAGCAAATCCAAACATTATAGCAGATAAAAAAGTTCAATCTTTAAAGTTTCTATCTACAGCAGGTCAGTACTCAGGCTCAGCAGCAGCCATTACCAATTTACCCCCTGAATACAGGGCCGCGTGGCGGAGAGCAGGAGAGGCCGGAGCCTGGCGGGAGCAGAGTGGGCGAGGCAGAGAGCACAGGAGCAGCAGGGGACCGGGGCCAGGCCGGGCGAGCGGCGGAGCAGTAGGGGACGACCGGACGGGCGAGGCGGCGAGCAGCGGACGAGCGACGGAGGCCGGAGGGCGCAGGCGAGCGGCGGACCGGAGGGCAGGCGGCGGCGGCTGGCTCGCTGCCTCGCTCCACAGGGGCGTGCGTTAGGGCGTCGGGGTGTGCTCGGGCTCCTGCCGCCCTCGCTCCTGGGTTGTGCGAATGTGAAGATGGAGAAGCGGGCATGGGCCTTGGATGTGTGTTGGGCGAAGCCCCGGGCCCATTCGAAAAAATGGCTATATAATAACTAAAAATATTTGCCACGCCCCGGGCTTGGGGCCCAGATCCGCCCCTGGCGTCGAGCATCCCCGCGGCCGCCTCAACGCCGACGGGCGGCGCCTCTGGTGGGGCGTTCCTGAAGGAAATATGCCCTAGAGGCAATAATAAAGTTATTATTTATTTCCTCATATCATGATAAATGTTTATTATTCATGCTAGAATTGTATTAACCGGAAACATGATACATGTGTGAATACATAGACAAACATATAGTCACTAGTATGCCTCTACTTGACTAGCTCATTAATCAAATATGGTTATGTTTCCTAACCATAGACATGTGTTGTTATTTGATTAATGGGATCACATCATTAGTAGAATGATGTGATTGACATGACCCATTCCGTTAGCCTAGCACTTGACCGTTTAGTATATTGCTATTGCTTTCTTCATGACCTATACATGTTCCTGTAACTATGAGATTATGCAACTCCCGTTCTGGGAGGAACACTTTGGTGCTACCAAACGTCACAACGTAATCGGGTGATTATAAAGGAGTACTACGGTGTCTCCAAAGGTACATGTTGGGTTGGCGTATTTCGGGATTAGGTTTTGTCACTCCGATTGTCTGGAGAGGTATCTCTGGCCCTCTCGGTAATACACATCACATAAGCCTTGCAAGCATTGCAACTAATAAGTTAGTTACGAGATGATGTATTACGGAACGAGTAAAGAGACTTGTTGGTAACGAGATTGAACTAGGTATTGGATACCGATGATCGAATCTCGGGCAAATAACATACCGATGACAAAGGGAATAACGTATGTCGTTATGCGGTTTGACCGATAAAGATCTTCGTAGAATATGTAGGAACCAATATGGGCATCCAGGTTCCGCTATTGGTTATTGACCGAGAATAGTTCTAGGTCATGTCTACATAGTTCTCGAACCCGTAGGGTCCGCACGCTTAACGTTACGATGACAGTTTTATTATGAGTTTATAAGTTTTGATGTACCGAAGTTTATTCGAGTCCGGATGTGATCACGGACATGACGAGGAGTCTCGAAATGGTCGAGACATAAAGATTGATATATTGGAAGCCTATATTTGGATATCGGAATGGTTCCGGTGAAATCGGATTTTACCTAACACCGGGTTACCGAACCCTCCCGGGGATAATGGGCCTTAGTGGGCCATGAGGGAGAATAGGAGGTCCGGCCAGGGCAGGCCGCCCCTCCCCTAGTCCGAATAGGACAGGAGGAGAGGCGCGCCCTTCTCTCTCCTCCCCTTTCCTTCTCCAACAAGGCAGAGGGGAGTCCTACTCCCGGTGGGAGTAGGACTCCTCCAGCGCCTTCCGGGGCCGGCCGCACCTCCCTCCCTTTATATACAGGCAGGGGGCACCCCATGACACACAAGTTGATCTACGGATCGTTCCTTAGCCGTGTCGGTGCCCTCCACCATATTCCACCTCGGTCATATCGTCAGCAGAAGTTTAGGCGAAGCCTGCGCCGGTGAAACATCATCATCGTCCTGCCACGCCGTCGTCTTGTGGAACTCATCCCCGACGCTTTGCCGGATCGGAGCCCGGGATCGCCATCGAAATGAACGTGTCAACTTCGGAGGTGCCGTCGTTCGGTACTTGGATCGGTCGGATCGTGAAGACGTACGACTACATCAACCGCGTTGTCATAACGCTTCCGCTTACGGTTTATGAGGGTACGTGGACAATACTCTCCCCTCTCGTTGCTATGCCATCACCATGATCTTGCGTGTGCGTAGAATTTTTTTTGAAATTACTACGTTCCCCAACAGTGGTATCAGAGCTTGGTTTTATGCGGGTTATGTTATATACACGAGTAGAACACAAGTGAGTTGTGGGCGATACAAGTCATACTGCTTACCAGCATGTCATACTTTGGTTCGGCGGTATTGTGAGATGAAGCGGCCCGGACCGACATTACGCGTCGCTTACGCGAGACTGGTTTCACCGCCGCGAGCACTCGTTGCTTAAAGGTGATCGGGTGTCTCTGCTCTCTCACTTTAGTTGAACTGAGTGTGGCTACGCCCGGTCCTTGCGAAGGTTAAAACAACACCAACTTGACAAACTATCGTTGTGGTTTTGATGCGTAGGTAAGAACGGTTCTTGCTTTCGGCCGTAGCAGCCACGTAAAATTTGCAACAACAAAGTAGAGGACGTCTAACTTGTTTTTGCAGGCATGTTGTGATGTGATATGGTCAAGACGTGATGCTATATTTTATTGTATGAGATGATCATGTTTTGTAACCGAAGTTATCGGCAATCGGCGAGAGCCATATGGTTGTCGCTTTATTGTATGAAATGCAAAAGCCATGTAATTGCTTTACTTTATCACTAAGCGGTAGCGATAGTCGTAGAAGCAATAGTTGGCGAGGCGACAATGATGCTACGATGGAGATCAAGGTGTCGTGCGGTGACGATGGTGATCACGACGGTGCTTCGGAGATGGAGATCACAAGCACAAGATGATGATAGCCATATCATATCACTTATATTGATTGCATGTGATGTTTATCCTTTATGCATCTTATCTTGCTTTGATTGACGGTTGCATTATAAGATGATCTCTCACTAAATATCAAGAAGTGTTCTCCCTGAGTATGCACCGCTATGAAAGTTCTTCGTCTTTGAGACACCACGTGATGATCGGGTGTGATAGGCTCTACGTTCAAATACAACGGTGCAAAACAGTTGCACACGCCGAATACTCAGTCAAACTTGGACGAGCCTAGCATATACAGATATGGCCTCGAACACGGAGACCGAAGGTCGAACGTGAATCATATAGTAGATATGATCAACATAGTGATGTTCACCATTGAAACTACTCCATCTCACGTGATAATCGGACATGGTTTAGTTGATTTGGATCACGTAATCACTTAGATGACTAGAGAGATGTCTATCTAAGTGGGAGTTCTTAAGTAATATGATTAATTGAACTTAAATTTATCATGAACTTAGTACCGATAGTATTTTGCTTGTCTATGTTTACTATAGATTGATGGCTCGTGTTGTTGTTCCGTTGAATTTTAATGCGTTCCTTGAGAAAGCAAAGTTGAAAGATGATGGTAGCAATTACACGGACTGGGTCCATAACCTAAGGATTATCCTCATTGCTGCACAGAAGAATTACGTCCTGGAAGCACCGCTGGGTGCCGAACTGCTGGCCGATGCACTGACGACGTTAAGAACGTCTGGCAGAGCAAAGCTGATGACTACTCGATAGTTTAGTGTGCCATGCTTTACGGCTTAGAATCGGGCCTTCAACGACGTTTTGAACGTCATGGAGCATATGAGATGTTCCAGGAGTTGAAGTTAATATTTCAAGCAAATGCCCGGATTTAGAGATATGAAATCTACAATAAGTTCTATAGCTGCAAGATGGAGGATAATATTTATGTAATAGAAAACATAATAAAAATGTCTGGGTATAATAATCACTTGATTCAACTGGGAGTTAATCTTCACGATGATAGTGTCATTGATGTAATTCTTCAATCATCGCCACCAAGCTACAAGAGCTTCGTGATGAACTATAACATGCAAGGGATGGACAAGTCTATTCCCGAGCTCTTCGCAATGCTAAAAGCCGCGGAGGTAGAAATCAAAAAGGAGCATCAAGTGTTGATGGTTAACAAGACCACCAGTTTCAAGAAAAAGGGCAAAGGGAAGAAGAAGGAACTTCAAGAAGAACAGCAAACAAGTTGTCGCTCAAGAGAAGAAACCCAAGTCTGGACCTAAGCCCGAGATCGAGTGCTTCTCTGCAAGCGACCGACATCGGAAGCGGAACTGCCCCAAGTATTTGGCGGATAAGAAGGATGGCAAAGTGAACAGAGGTATATGTGATATACATGTTATTGATGTGTACCTTACTAATACTCGCAGTAGTACCAGGGTATTTGATACTTGGTTCTGCTAATATTTGCAACTCGAAACAGGAACTACGAATTGCGAAGATTGGCTAAGGACGAGGTGACGATCTTGGCGCTGGGAAATGGTTCCAAAGTCGATGTGATCGCGGTCGGCACACTACCTCTACATCTACCATCGGGATTAGTTTTAGACCTAAATAATTGTTATTTGGTGCCAGCGTTAAGCATGAACATTATATCTGGATCTTGTTTGATTTAAGCATGAACATTATATCTGGATCTTGTTTGATGCGAGACGGTTATTCATTTAAGTCAGAGAATAATGGTTGTTCTATTTATATGAATAATATCTTTTATGGTCATGCACCCTTGAAGAGTGGTCTATTTTTATTGAATCTCGATAGTAGTAATACACATATTCATAGTGTAGAAACCAAAAGATACAGAGTTGATAATGATAGTGCAACTTATTTGTGGCAATCGCCGTTTGGGTCATATCGATGTAAAACGCATGAAGAAACTCATCTTGATGGGCTTTTGGAATCACTTGATTATGAATCACTTGGTACTTATGACTGTGCCTCATGGGCAAGATGACTAAAACGCCGTTCTCCGGAACTATGGAGCGAAACAACTGATTTGTTGGAAATCATACATACTGATGTTTGTGGTCCAATGAATGTTGAGGCACGCGGCGGGTATCGTTATTTTCTCACGTTCACAGATGATTTGAGCAGATATGGGTATATCTACTTGATGAAACATAAGTCTGAAACATTTGAAAAGTTCAAAGAATTTCAGAGTGAAGTGGAAAATCATCGTAACAAGAAAATAAAATTTCTACGATCTGATCGTGGAGGAGAATATTTGAGTTACGAGTTTGGTTTGCATTTGAAACAATGCGGAATAGTTTCAAGAACTCACGCCACCCGAACACCACAACGAAATGGTGTGTCCGAACATCGTGTCGTGCTTTACTAGATATGGTGCGATCTATGATGTCTCTTCTTGATTTACCGCTATCGCTTTTGGGGTTATGCTTTAGAGACGGCCGCATTCACGTTAAATAGGGCACCATCAAAATCCGTTGAAACGACACCTTATGAACTATGGTTTAGCAAGAAACCAAAGTTGTCGTATCTTAAAGTTTGGGGCTGCGATACTTATGTGAAGAAACTTCAACCAGATAAGCTCGAACCTAAATCGGAGAAATGTGTCTTCATAGGATACCCAAAAGAGACTATTGGGTACACCTTCTATCATAGATCTGAGGGCAAGATTTTCGTTGCTAAATTCGGATCCTTTCTAGAAAAGAGTTTCTCTCGAAAGAAGTGAGTGGGAGGAAAGTAGAACTTGATGAGATAATCAGATTCGCTCCCTTATTGGAAAATAGTTCATCACAAGAACCGGTTCTGTGACAACTACACCAATTAGTGAGGAAGCTAATGATATTGATCATGAAACTTCAGATCAAGTTTCTCTTGAACTACGTGGGTCAACTAGAGTAAGATCCGCACTGAGTGGTACGGTAATCCTATTTTGGAAGTCATGTTACTTGACCATGGCGAACCTACAAACTATGAAGAAGCGATGGTGAGCCCAGATTCCATAAAATGGTCGGAAGCCATGAAATCTGAGATGGGATCCATGTATGAAAACAAAGTATGGACTTTGGTTGACTTGCCGATGATCGGCAATCCATTGAGAATAAATGGATCTTTAAGAAGAAGACGCGACGATGGTAATGTAATCGTCTATAAAGCTCGACTTGTTGCGAAAGGTTGTCGACAAGTTCAAGGGGTTGACTACGATGAGACTTTCTCACCCGTAGCGATGCTTAAGTCTGTCCGAATCATGTTAGCAATTGCTGCATTTTATGATTATGAAATTTGGCAAATGGATGTCAAAACTGCATTCTTGAATGGATTTCTAGAAGAAGAGTTGTATATGATGCAACCGTAAGGTTTTGTTGATCCAAAAGGTGCTAACAAAGTGTGCAAGCTCCAAATGATCAATTTATGGTCCAGTGCAAGCCTCTCGGAGTTGGAATAAACGCTTTGATAGTGTGATCAAAGCATATGGTTTTATCTGAGACTTTTGGAGAAGCATGTATTTACAAGAAAGTGAGTGGGAGCTCAGAGCATTTCTGATATTATATGTGGACGACATATTATTGATTGGAAATGATATAGAATTTCTGGATAGCATAAAAGGATACTTGAATAAAAGTTTTTCAATGAAAGACCTCGGTGAAGCTGCTTACGTATTGGGCATCAAGATCTATAGAGATAGATCAAGACGCTTGATTGGACTTTCACAAAGCACATACCTTGATAAAGTTTTGAAAAGTTCAAAAAGGATCAGTCAAAGAAAGGATTTTTACCAGACATAAGGTGTGAAATTGAGTCGACTCAATGCCCGACCACAAAGCAGAAGATAGAGAGAAAATAAAAGATCTTCCCTATGCTTCAGCCATAGGCTCTATCATGTATGTGATCTTTGTGTACCGGACCTGACGTATGCTTAGCAATAAGCTTGGCAGAAGGTACCAAAGTAATCCAGAGTGGATCAATCGGACAGCGGTCAAGAACATCCTGAAATACACGAAAAGGACTAAGGATATGTTTCTCATATATGGAGGTGACAAAGAGCTAGTCGTAAATGGTTACGCCGATGCAAGCTTTGACACCGATCCGGACGATTCTAAATCACAAACCGGATACGTGTTTTTATTAAAGCGGTGGAGCCGGTTGGTGCAGTTCTAAACAAAGCGTCGTGGCGGGATCTACATGTGAAGCGGAGTACATAGCTGCTTCGGAAGCGACAAATGAAGGAGTCTGGATGAAAGAGTTCATTTCGATCTAGGTGTCATACCTAGTGCATCGGGACCAATGAAGATCTTCTGTGACAATACTGGTACAATTGCCTTGGCAAAGGAATCCAGATTTCGCAAGAGGACCAAGCATATCAAGAGACGCTTCAATTCCATCCGGGACCAAGTCTAGGTGGGAGACATAGAGATTTGCAAGATACATACGGATCTAAATGTTGCAGACCCGTTGACTAAGCCGCTTCCACGAGCAAAACATGATCAGCACCAAGACTCCATGGGTGTTAGAATTATTACTGTGTAATCTAGATTATTGACTCTAGTGCAAGTGGGAGACTGAAGGAAATATGCCCTAGAGGCAATAATAAAGTTATTATTTATTTCCTCATATCATGATAAATGTTTATTATTCATGCTAGAATTGTATTAACCGAAACATGATACATGTGTGAATACATAGACAAACATATAGTCACTAGTATGCCTCTACTTGACTAGCTCATTAATAAAAGATGGTTATGTTTCCTAACCATAGACATGTGTTGTTATTTGATTAATGGGATCACATCATTAGGAGAATGATGTGATTGACATGACCCATTCCGTTAGCCTAGCACTTGATCGCTTAGTATATTGCTATTGCTTTCTTCATGACCTATACATGTTCCTCGTAACTATGAGATTATGCAACTCCGTTTACCGGAGGAACACTTTGGTGCTACCAAACGTCTACAACGTAATCGGGTGATTATAAAGGAGTACTCAGGTGTCTCCAAAGGTACATGTTGGGTTGGCGTATTTCGAGATTAGGTTTTGTCACTCCGATTGTCGGAGAGGTATCTCTGGGCCCTCTCGGTAATACACATCACATAAGCCTTGCAAGCATTGCAACTAATAAGTTAGTTACGAGATGATGTATTACGGAACGAGTAAATAGACTTGCCGTAGCGAGATTGAACTAGGTATTGGATACCGATGATCGAATCTCGGGCAAGTAACATACCGATGACAAAGGGAACAACGTATGTCGTTATGCGGTTTGACCGATAAAGATCTTCGTAGAATATGTAGGAACCAATATGGGCATCCAGGTTCCTCTATTGGTTATTGACCGAGAATAGTTCTAGGTCATGTCTACATAGTTCTCGAACCCGTAGGGTCCGCACGCTTAACATTAGATTACAGTTTTATTATGAGTTTATAAGTTTTGATGTACCGAAGTTTGTTCGGAGTCCCGGATGTGATCACGGACATGACGAGGAGTCTCGAAATGGTCGAGACATAAAGATTGATATATTGGAAGCCTATATTTGGATATCGGAATGGTTCCGTGAAATCGGGATTTTCTTAACACCGGGTTACGGAACCCTCCCGGGGGATAATGGGCCTTAGTGGGCCATGAGGGAGAAGAGGAGGTCCGGCCAGGGCAGGCCGCGCGCCCCCTCCCCCCCTAGTCCGAATAGGACAAGGAGAGGGGGGGCAGCGCCCCCCTTCCTCTTTCCCCTCCCCCCTTTCCTTCTCCAACAAGGCAAGAGGGGGGAGTCCTACTCCCGGTGGGAGTAGGACTCCTCCAGGCGCACTTCGGGGCCGGCCGCACCTCCCCTCCCTCCTTTATATCACGGGGCAGGGGCACCCCATGACACACAAGTTGATCTACGGATCGTTCCTTAGCCGTGTGCGGTGCCCCCTCCACCATATTCCACCTCGGTCATATCGTCGCGGAGTTTAGGCGAAGCCTGCGCCGATAGAGCATCATCATCGCCACCACGCCGTCGTCTTGTGGAACTCATCCCCGACGCTTTGCTGGATCGGAGCCCGGGGATCGTCATCGAGCTGAAAGTGTGCTGAACTCGGAGGTGACGTACGTTCGGTACTTGGATCGGTCAGATCGTGAAGACGTACGACTACATCAACCGCGTTGTCATAACGCTTCCGCTTACGGTCTATGAGGGTACGTGGACAATACTCTCCCTCTCGTTGCTATGCCATCACCATGATCTTGCGTGTGCGTAGGAAATTTTTTGAAATTACTACGTTCCCCAACAGTTCCCGGCCGCACCCTCGAGGTCGTCCTCGAGTACATCGAGGTCGGCAACACGCCGCGCCTGGATTACCCGGCGCCCCCTCCTTCTCTCGCCGCCGCGGCAGCTCTTGGACGCCGCGGGGAATGGAGACGACAACCTCCTCGTCGTCGGGCTCTCTCTCCTCTGGATCGTCGGTGCTGCGCCCCGTCAAGCCGGAGTCACAGGAGACGCCGCTCGGGAGGCACACTCGCGGCAGCGGCATCGTCATCAACGAGGGCGGGCATGGCCACTCTCCTCCCTCTTCCCATCTCGTCAGGCTAAAGATCAAGCCGGCGGTTGCTCCCCATGAAGGAGCGCGAGGCCATGGTCGCCGACAACGAGACCGCGCTAAAATGGGTGCGGTAGGATTACATTCATGAGGAGATGGCGCGGCAGCGCCGCACCCTCGAGGAGATCGCCGCTCGGCACCGTGAACGCAAGGAGGGCGGCGTCATCGTCCTCGAGGACAGCGACGAGGACGCGCCGGGGCTATCCAACCCCCCACGCACCAGCTACGCTGACCAGGGGTGCATCAAGGACGGCGGTGGCAGTGGCACGCAGGGCGGCGGCGGTGACGACGAGGACGATGGCGGCGGTGACTACACCACCCAGATGTACAAGATGCTCGGCATGTAGAAGGCGGGCGGCGGCGGCTAGTTTTTTAGTTTTTTAGTTTCTAGAAGTACTTTTTAGTTGTTTTTAAGTTTATGTTTTCTTTTTGTACAAACATCAATGAAATCGCCTACTTATGGCCGAATATGTGTTATGTTTGGACAATTTTCGGCCGAGTTTGGTTAAAAAAACGGCGTCTGGGGCGACCTTGGGGCGGCGGCAGCGAAACCGGCCGCCTCCACGCCGAATTTATTGTCGGTTCGTCCCCAGGCAACGCTATTTAAGCCCCTAGGGGGCCGAATGGCTAGAGATGCTCTTAGGAGCAGGTCTTCGTAGGGGTGGTGGGTTGGAGGCGGCGTCTCATGTGCGTGTTGGTCATCCGGGGCTCGACCTACCTCGATTTCTTCTTCAGGGACAGGATCGACGAGCCATCGGCATAGATTCCTGCCGCTCATCCTGGGCGGTGAGGTTAGGATTTGCCTTCTTTGTCGTCTTGGGCAGCAGGCACTTTGTGTTCGGTTTTGGTCGACGAGGCGGGCGTCAACCACAACAAAAGTTCTGCTTCCTCGGCTTCTTCCTCACCACATCGACACTTTCTCCTGTGCTAATGGGAAGCCGGTGGAGACCTCTACAGAGTGCTCGGGCGGTGTTGGTCGCCCATGCGGTGGCCGTGAGAGGTTTGGTAGCCTAGTACTCGGTTGGTGGCTTGTGGCCGCAGATCTGGTGATTCTTCTTCGACTTCATTGAGCGGAGGCGCCGTAGCGGAGCCGAGGAGATGCATGGGGTCGATTTCGGCCGACGTGCCTGGCAGCAACGCCTCTCCGTCCGTGGCGAGGTTCATATTCGACTCAGAAAGCCGATTCAGACGATGGTGTGCCCTCGGTTTAGGATTTGGTGGTTTCTAGCGTTTTTCGTTGTTGTTCGTCTCGACGACGGCGGCGGTTAGCGATTGGTGTTGGTTTAGTTTGCGATAAGGCCTTAGGGAGTGGATTGTATTTTCTTTTCTTTCGAGGTCTTTTTGCATTTGTGTCGGGATGTTTGTTGTCTCTTGTGGCCCTGCGGGTTCTCGACGATGCTGCGTCTGTGTTATATTTGTAACTGTAGGTATATGCAGTTATCTTAAAAAACAACTTTTGGGCCGCTTGATTGGCACATGGTGACGGGGGCACAACCAGCGGCGACGTTAATCTCGAAAATAAAAATAAAGGCGGCGCCGTAATCCTCTGAGAAAGAATGAAAGATGCTCGCTCCAGCTTTCCGTCGACTGTATGGTGCGAGAGGCTCTGAACGTATGCGATGTCATACAAAGCCATTCTTGATGCCGCGCATAAATTACAATTATGTCTACGTTGATAGCACAACGGCTGGTGGTTACTTTGTTCACACGTGAATTTTGAAGTTCTTTAATGTATGCTTATTTGTCTAGTTAAGTACTTCCTCCGTAAACTAATATAAAAGTGTTCGGATCACTAATAATAATCTAAACACTTTTATATTAGTTTACAGAGGAAGTAACGGTGTATGTACTCTTGACGCCCGCTCATGCATGCATGTAGGATGTTGTAGTCGCGGCCATCAGACGCCGGCGAGCAAATGGCGTGTGAGCAAGCTAGCATATACACATGATGTTCTCCTCCGTACTTACTTATACCTCTTTATTTTTTCGTGAATACGCAAAAGCTTGCATATCATTCCATTGATAAAAAAAAAAGCATGAGTACAGTTGGGGATACAACACATGACACGAGTGTAAACAGGCGTAAACATAATGCCCGGAGCAGAGAGACAAGGAATGCTCAATCCGAACAGAGGATACATCACAGCTAAACCTACCAAGCCCGAACCAAGAGCGGCAATGCCAAACCAACAAGAATTCAAACATCTCACGAGCTGAAACCGGGGACACCGCGGGCAAGCAAGATAGCGCCTTCAAGAAGGAAGATAACGCCGAGACACCGTCGCCATCTGGTCCGAAGGAACCGGAACTAGAGTTTCCCCTGAGCTCGAAGAGGGGCACAACTGAAGGCCATGGCAACGCCTCCAAGAAGGAAACGCCACCTGCGGCAGATTACGCCACAAGATCGGCAAGCCGAAAGCGTGGATCTCTCCGCTCAAGCCGAGCAATCCCATAGCCGCCAAATAGGAATCGGAGATGAGGAAGCCGAAGTTGGTCGGAACCACCATGTCGGAAGGGGGAGGGGGTGGTGGGGGCTGCACCTGCCATCAGAGGGTGGCAGCGCCTCCAAAAACTCGAACATTGGATCTAGTAAAAGGGGAGGCTTTGATGTACATGGTAGGGCAGGCGACGAAGCGAACCACACGGGGGGTTGGAGCGACGGCGTCTAGCAACGCCGGCAAGTTAGGACTGGAGGGACGCAGATCTGAGCTATCGTGGCCATTACCGTCGGGACATCGGCGAACCAGGTGAGCTGGAAGGGACGCGGTCACTCGTTCGTTGAGGCCGGAGCTGCCAGGCAGAGGACGCCGACGGCAAGGGACACCGGAGAGACGCAGGCCAAAGGCCGCCGGGGCTGAAACAGCTCGAGCAAGGACCCACTCCCTCCGTTTCTAAATATATGTCTTTTTAAAGATTTTAATATAAACTATATATGAATGTATGTAGACGTAGTTTAGAATGTAAATTCACTCATTTTGGTTCGTATGTAGTTCATATTAATTTTTTTAAAAAGATTTATATGTATGAACGGAGGGAGTACAAAGCAAAAGGCTCGTTCGGCGAGAAGACACTCTGATCGATCGTGCATGCGGTGCCGTCCTGCGAGTGGCGCGCATGCATGCAAAGCTCGGGGGTGTCCGGAGCAGCTAATAATGCCAAAATAAAACAAACTGTCACGTGTTCAATTTGCGAGCACGTCGATACAACTCCGTTTGGAAAGAAACGATTCACAGCCCCGTACCGCACGCGCGCGCATTTGCTGCGATCCGCTGCTAAAAGCGGACGGCCAGCGAGCCATCGTGCTTGCCTTTTTTACAGACCCCTGAGGTTGGTTAAACGCGCGCAGCCAGAAATTTAACCCATTCCCCGAGTGGCCAAATAAGCTTTGTCGGGGAGAGTGAGGGGAAAAAAACGTGAAGCTTAAAGAAACGGAAAGCGACGGAGCCAGCAGGGAATTGGCTCAGCACGCGACCACCACTATAAATTCCACACACGATGCATCCGTTGGCCACAGCCACATGTGTCCAAACTAACTAAGCCCAGAGGCCACGGAGATCGACGATCCAACAGCCGATCCGTAAGCGCGAGACGTCGACGGCATGGGGGCCGAGGCAGCCACCCCGCCGGCCGTGCTCCTCGTGCCGTTCCCGGCGCAGGGCCACGTCACGCCCATGCTGCTCCTGGCGCGCGCCCTCGCCGCGCACGGCGTCGTGGCCACCGTCGCCGTGCCGGACTTCATCTACCGCCGCATCGCTCGGACAACGGCAGGCAACGACGACGACGGCGTGGCGCTGGCGTCCATCCCCAGCGGCGTGGCGGACGTCGGCGGCGACGACCCGCCGGGGTTCGCGGAGTTCGGGCACGCCATGGAGCACCACATGCCCGCGCACCTGGAGCGCCTACTGGCGCGCCGCCGCGTGGCCTGCGTCGTGGTGGACGTGCTGGCGTCGTGGGCCGTCCCCGTGGCCGAGCGGTGCGGCGTGCCGGCGGCCGGCTTCTGGCCCGCGATGCTCGCGAGCTACCGCGTCGTGGCCGCCATCCCGGAGCTCATGGAGGAGGGGCTCATCTCAGAATCTGGTAAGCCGTGCAGTTACTCCAGTTCCCTTCCATTCTTGCCGAACGTCGGTACACTGCGCACCGGAGCACGCGCGCGCGCGTAACATGGTTAGGGTTGACCTGGCAACCGCGAAAACTAAACTTTAAGATATTCTAATTAAGTAAAGTACTCCCTCCGTCCGAACGGAGGGAGTAGTATATTATATGGTTAATAAGAAGTTAAGATCCTTGATCTTGGATGCTTAGTGTGGCATGCAGGCTACACGCCCTCACATGCTTTTGTACGTACGGTTGCGGCAAGTTGAAACAGAACTGTTAGCAGTATGTCAGGCGTGATCCTAAATCCTAAGCTCGAAGCACTACGTCTCCTCCCACTGAAAGCGCATCGCTGGAAATCCTGAAATAAATCCAAGAATAGTGCGAGCACCGGGATTTGAACCCTGGTGGGTTGACGATACCACTATCCACCTAACCAACTCAACCACAGGTTGATTCGCCGCTATTCATGATATATGCATGCATATATTACCCACTGAACATGCGAGAATGACTGCCCATGAGGGCACTTTAGCCTTTCGCACGTAGCACGTACAAGCTGCATGTCCGGTGCTTTACGGCCAGGTACATCAACTTGCTCTTTGGATCTGCTAGGGAAATTAAATTGATGACAATGGCCAAACATGATTGGCTTTGGCATGTGAAAATAAAAGCCGGCCGGGGACCCGTGTTTCTTTTCTGTAATAATTTGGTCCCTCTACACCCAAGTGCTCTGTGGATCTGATCCATCTTGTCTTGGGGCCGGCCAGCAACACATTCCTCATTACTACTATTTCTGAGGTGGCTCACCATATTTGGAGCAGATGGTAACTCACCAAGTTGACCCCTCTCCTCTCCCTCGGGCAAATCGGCGGTCGACACATGATCGCTTCTTTCTTTCATTCCATGATACACTGCGCTTACGGAGCCAGAGGGTATAATATCACGGCGAGATCTTCAAAAAATAATATCACGGCGAGATATGCATGCAGGACGCTCGCACATGTGGAGGGCATAATTAACGAATAATTTAGGGTTGAGTCGTCTCGGCATAATTAGCAGATCTTAGCTAGGTGGTCTGCATGCTGTTACACTGCGAATCATTTGGGCGATTAGTTTTTGCCGCTCTTTTCTGTGTGAACTAATATAAGACGTTTTAGATCATTGTGGGTTTTACCTAGAGAAACTTGAGGAGCTGCGTTCTTTTTCTTTAGACATACGCACACAGACGACGAACCACCTGGGCCCTGTGGCTGGCTCGCGCAGTGCAGTGTAACCTTTTCCCAGATATGGAACGGGGAATGGTCATCTCTTCCGATTATGGTTGTGGTGTAGCAACCACCGTGCGCAGTAGAATAGTAGATGATGCGGAAGACGACGACACGATCGACTTGGCCTGACCAGTCGATCCATCGATTGGTCCAGAAGAGCAATCACGTACTGACGTACGAGCAGTACATGTACATCAAGCGATGTGACTGCAGTTGCCAACTCGGTCCGTTGGTACCACTAGATCGGATGAGCTTGGGGTGCATGATTGAACTTCACCGATCACGCACGTGAGCCGGATGGTGGCACCCCGGGCTGAGCTCGGTGAGCTTCGGGTGCATGATTGAACGTCACCAATCAGTCCACGTGGGATGGTGGCCGGACTGGAATTCACAACTTGTGGCCTCAGTTTCTACACTATGCGTGCGTCCGTGTTACTTCGATCTAGCTAGTGCACATCATATGTCGGCACGAGTACACTGCATGCATGCAGTAGAATCGATGAGTTTTGCATTTCACCCGTGGATTTTACCAACGTGCAGGTGCCCCTCAATCATCGCCGAATCAGTCCGAAGACGACGGGCTCAGCCAGGGCAAGATGCTTCGAGCCCTCAGGATCTTGCCGGCAGAGGTAGAGCTCAAGAACGAAGAGCTGCCATGGCTCGTGGGCGACACGGCCACCCAGAAATCGAGGTTCGCGTTCTGGCTCCGGGCTCTGCACCGCGCGCGGAGCTTCCGTTCCGTCCTCGTCAACTCCTTTCCCGGCGAGGCCAGCGGTGTCGCCGCCGCAGACGACGGCCACCCGGCGCGGCAGGGCCCGCGGGTATTCCCGGTGGGGCCGCTGCTAGCGGCCGGCGGGGGCAGCAACAGCGCGGGGCAGCAAACGAAAGGCGACGGCCCACCGGTGGCACCGTGCAAGCAGCAGCCCAGCAGCATGTGGCAGGCAGACTCGACGTGCATGGGCTGGCTGGACAGGCAACGTGCGGCGTCAGTGGTGTACGTCTCGTTCGGCAGCTGGGTGGGGCCGATCGGGCCCGAGAAGGTCCGCGAGCTCGCGCTGGGGCTGGAGGCCACCGGCCGGCCCTTCCTGTGGGCGCTCAAGAAGGATCCGTCGTGGCGCGCCGGGCTCCCCGACGGCTACGCCGACAGGGTGGCCGCCGCCGGCCGCGGCAAGGTGGTGGGCTGGGCGCCGCAGGAGGACGTGCTCACGCACGGCGCCGTCGGCTGCTACCTCACGCACTGCGGCTGGAACTCCACCGTCGAGGCCATACGGCACGGGGTGCGCCTGCTGTGCTGCCCCGTCTCGGGGGACCAGTTTATTAACTGCGCGTACATCACTCGGGTGTGGGAGATCGGGATTAGGCTCGGCGGCGGCATGAGCAGGGACGAAGTGAGAGACTGCATCGAGAGGGTCATGGACGGGAAGGAAGGGAGGCGTCTGCAGGGGAAGATGGACGGGCTGAGGGAGAGAGTCGTGACGGCCGATGCGACGAGCTTGGCGCAACGGAACGTCAAGTCCTTCGTGAATGAAATTAAGAGGGATTATCGGTTGCCCATGCAGATGTACAGTATATTGTAGAGGTCGAACAATGTTGTGGCTATCTAGTACATTATCATTTTAGACAGAATGCTTAGATGAGCCCCGCTTTAATATGACTTCATAAAGCCCTAAACGGTCCGCAACCGTGAACCACGCCCGCGTCGCTCCCAGGGGCCGGCTCGGGCGAACCCTATCGCCGCTGACGCCACCCCCCGTACTTCAGCCCCTCCTCTCGCCGCCGCTGGGCAACGTCAGCGGGCAAAGCCCGCGTGGCGGCCGGCGGCGGCGAGCCCCCTCCTCTCGCGCGGGGAGATCCCCCGTTGGCGCGGCGCTCGGCCCTGGACGAGGCGTCCGGCCGGCGGCAGGTAGACGACGGGGCGGTGGCCCCGGGACCTGGCGGTGGCGTGCCGGCTTCTGTGTCTGTTGGGGCAGCGCGGCGGTCGGTTTTGGCGGGGACCAGTGGCGGATTGGCTGTGGCGGCATTGTGGATCGCATCTGGCGTGGTGGCCATGGCTGGGCGGCTCGGTGGTGGTCGGGTGGAGTGGGAGCGGTGTGGGAGTGACACGGGGCTGGCAACGCGCTGGCACGGAGGGATGCGCGGTCGGCCTGCTCTAGCTCGGCCTGATCTTGGCCGACTTGGCTGCGAGTGGCGTCGAGGCTCCCGTCGTTGCTCCGGTGCTAGTACGCTGGGGCGGCGGCCCCAGGCTGCGGTGCACTCATCCTCCTCTTCCCGGGGCGGAGGAGCGACGAGGTGGATGGCTAGGCATCACGGCTTTTGGGTTGCAGTGTCTTGGAGGCGGCGCTGCATGCTCTTGCCGTGAGGGCGGCGGGGCTGTAGCGAGTGGATGAAGGCCCTGGTTTTCCTCGACCTAGGGCTGTGGTGGACTCGCCGGTTGGCGGCGCGACGGCATCCGGCTCCACCCCTCTCCATGGTGATGGCCCAAGGTGTCATCTTTGCCCTCCCTTCCTGTTTCCTGTGCTCCTGAATTTGATGGACAGGGCTGAGGAGAAATCCGGCGCGACTGTGGCTACGGGCAGCGCCGAAGCTTGTGGGCGCCGTCTCCTACCTGGGGGCGTTGTCATGGCCGTGTCCATCCCATGTTCTTTCACCAGGGGAAACCCCAGGCTCGGTTCTCCGGGCCAGGCAGCGGCGGCGTCTCGGCGTCGCTCGGGTGCGTCCGGAGAAGCAGTTGGTGGGTTGCTTCGCTCGCTTCGGCGATGAGGCTTGGGATGCCAAGTTGTCATGTGCAGGTTGTTGCTGTGGGCATGAGCATCCAGGGCGCTATGTACTCCATCATTGACACCTCTTCAACGACGTCTTCTTCGAGTCGGGCTAGCTCTCGCTGTCCGCTTGCCGGTCCTCTAGGCAGCAAGGGTGGAGAGTGCTTTGATTTAGTTTGGTTAGGTGTTTTTGTCGTGTTCTGAGGTGTTTGGTACAGGGGACGCGCCCGGGAAATACCCAATGGTTCCCGGGGACATCTGTCCCCAGAATTTCACCATTCATTGCGACATGATCTGCCCCCCTGCTATATGTATTTTGACATTTTCCTCTGTATAGCTTCCTACGTTTAATGGGCCCCTCCATCGCACTAAACGCGTCTGCTAGTTGCCAACCCAAGCATCTTACACACTCCACCTGCGACGTAGCCTTTCGGCCTCTGCTCGTGCTAGCTCCAGGTTAGACCTCTCCAATGTAAAGGTGCTTAGATGAGGTGCTAAGTGCATTAAATACCTTAGCAACTCAAGTCCCCAATGCATAGGTGCTTAACTTGTTGTTGCTAAGCACACTTTATTTAATGAGTTAGCACCTAAAGTCTTGCATGCATTGGCCAAATTGTTTCATTTAAGTGGTTTGCCTAGGTTCTTGCGCTTGGCATTGGTTCTTCCTGGGTCACCAAAGTACTCTCTCCCCTCCTTAAATATTGTGTCATGTCACTTTTTTGCTTATGTGGCATGCTTAGCACCTGTCCACGGTGGAGCACTGGGAAGGGCCTTATGGTCTTGTCCTCTACTTACTGGAACTGGACACAGTTTATCCAGTCCATCAATGCCAATTACCCATTGGGGACTGCGCGTATTACATGTCTCGATTACTGGCTTAACTACAACATGCACGCTGACTCAATTCGGTAAGCAGCCAAGTCTTATTACCACTCCTGTTTTGTAGACATTATTGCCCGACTTAATTCATGGATGTGTTACATGACTGGATTAGTGGCATAACATAATTTAAGAACTCGATCATGCCTGGCAATGCTTTTGTTCTTCCCCTCCCAAGCAAAACTTGATTGGGACACCACGAAGGGGACGGCACTGTTAAAAAAGGCCTTATTTTAAATAATTGTCTTCGAATATTTGAATATTTATTTTTCAGAATATATATATATATATATATATATATATATATATATATATATATTAAAAACTTTTGGGATAACAAAATATTTTTGGTGAAATAACTTTCATGATATTCTTGGTGGAACAAAAGTCGATGCGAGATTTTCCTTCGTGAAACTTTTTATACGGGTACAAAATAAGGTCAAGTTTATTTCAAAAAAAGTTTCAGATTTTTTTGACTTTTTTTACTAAAAAAATTCCCATATCAGGTGTATATACAATTTGAATATACATATCCAAAAAAAATTGGGATAACAAAATATTTTTTGCGGAATAACTTCCATGATATTTTTGGCAGAAGGAAACAAAATCAACTATATACAAGTTACTACTCACACTTTTTGTCCTTTAATTTTTTTGCACTGAAGTCAACGGTAGTTTTTCCTTCATGAAACTATTTATATGAGCACGAAAGAAGGTCAAGTTTATTTCAAAAAAAGTTTCAGTTTTTTTTTTGACTTTTTTCATAATTACCACTCTCTCCGTCCCATAATATAAGACGCTTTTGCAAGCTAGCACGTCTTACATTATGGACGGAGGGAGTACAAACGAGTCCCATATAAGATGTATATACTTTAAATGAACAATTTTTTGGATATTTGGATATTTATTTTTCTTTTTTTGCGAGGGGAATACTTATCTTTTGGAATATATATCCAAAAACTTTAGGATGAAAAATAATTTTGGTGGATTAACTTTCATAATATTTTTGGTGGAACAAAATAAAACCAACCGTAATTGTGTCAATTAATTTTGATCGGAGGGAGTACTTGTGCTTAACCAAGCCAAGAATACCATGCGTGAGACTAAGATCGTTCCATAAAAAAACAGCATAATCTAGCCACCAAAACACATTAAAAAATGTTGATAACTTTTATTTTCACATGGACTGCTTGGAACAACAACAAAAATTGTTCATCATAATCTTGTGTCTATCTTAACCAAATTAGGACTGATTAATTACGCAAATAAAACTAGACTGGCGTATTAAAAGTACCCTGCGGCTTACCAACGTCCAGTCGTCCACATTGCCGAACGACAGGTTCTGACATGAGCCACCTTTGAACAGAATAAGGCGTGTTTCAGTAGAGTGGCATTTATCCGGTGTCAGAATGGACCGCGTCAATAACTCAATACACTGCTGAAGATCCTGTTCCAGCCTGTACTGCTGTCTGTATCACACTGTTGTAGCAGCATATAATTGTTTTACCATCCCAGCTAGCTCACCGTATATCCATATTTGTTACTTTAGCTACCGATCACGAGGCACCTGCGCACGCTGTGGATACCGGGGACATATGTCCCCATAGACCAAACGTCCGCCTCCGGACGCGCCCTGTGTACTCTGTGTCCACCCTCTTCGCCATTGTTTGGCTTGAGATTGGGTAAGGCGGGTTAGTTGCCGGTGTTGTTATGGTGGATGTGGGTGCTAACCTCTAGGGGTAACACGTTGCCGAAAGGCGTTGTATCAGTCGTCTTGGCTCTTCTCTTTTAATATATAGTACGCACGGTCGTGTGTATTCGAGAAAAAAATAAAGCCCTAAACGGTCAACAGTACAAATAAGAGATGATGAGGGAAGACTTAGAGCATCTCTGGCTGATCGCTCAAAATCGGTTAACTCCCTAAAATTTTCGTTTTGAGGAGTTAAAACGGATCTGGAGATGGCTTATCCTCTTTAACTCCACAAATTTTACTCCTCGCGTTGGCTGCCGCTTATATTTGCTCAACCGACATCACTTTTTTCAATGAAAATTACCAGATCTATTATAAAGATTCACGAAAAGTACAAAACACGTCAACCATGGTAAATTTATCAGATCTATTATGAAAATTCACGGGAAGTACAAAACATCTCAACATAATAAAAATTATATCAAGGTCCATGGACCACCGAACGATCATTGTCGTCGCCAGAACGAGCCGTCGACGTGCCGCTGTCGCTGCTCCTATACCGGAGCCGGGCTAACCTTGTCGATCATAGCCGGGAAGTCTTCGCGCCACTTCTCGGGATAATTTCCTCTCTTCCTCGTGGTCGCCGCTCTCCCCGGTTCGACCGCATCCACTCCGGAGCGGCTATCCTTACCTCCGTCGGCCACCACGCGGTAGAGGATGCAGTCATTAGGGCATGCATGTATCTTCTGCACCTCTAATCCTAGAGGGCAGACATCCTTCTTTGCTTCGTACGTACTGTCGGGCAATTCGTTGTCCTTTGGAAGCATCTTCTTTAACATTATCAGCAACTTTTCAAATCCCTTGTCAGATACACCATTCTCTGCCTTCCATTGCAAAGAATTCCAATGTGGTACCCAGCTTTTCTTATCATCTTCGTAATTTGGGTACGACAATTTCTTGTGATCCTCTAACATGCGCTGCAACTTCAGCTTCTCATTTTCACTTGCGCAGTTTCTCTTTGCATCGGCAATGGCCCGACCAAGATCATCAACAGGCTCATCTGATGCCTCTTCTTTAGCTTCTTCCCGCATTGTTGGCTCAGCTTCTTTCCCTATTGTTGTACCATTGCATTCAGGGAACCCATGGCCAGGATAGCTGTCATCATCCTCTTCTTCTTCATTCTCTTCCATTAGGCCCCCTCTTTCTCCGTGCTTTGTCCAACAGTTATAGTCGGACATGAAACCGGACGTGACACTACACCATGGTAGAGCTTACGTGACACAGCTATGTGTCGGCCTAGGGTACCTTTGCCGACAGATAAGTTGTAGCTAACACCAATGCTGACAGAAGTAGAAAGAGTCGGAGGACTTGCTGTGGGCAAAGGTATTGCTGACAATTGTTTACTTCCCGACACTTTTTCAGTCAGCATATACCCTACCTACGCCGACAGATGGTATGTCCACATACACCCTACCTACACCGACACTTTATCAGACAACATACACCGTACATATGCCAACAGATAGCTTGTCTACATACACCCTACCTATGCCGACACTTTATTAGCCACATACACCGTATCTATGCCAACAGATAGTGTGTCAACATACACCCTACCTACACTGACAGATATTGCCTTTGCCGACATATAAATTCTTCGTAAATTGATGTGCAGCCAAAACAATATATATATAAGCTCTAAAAAATTCGATTATTATCTGTATATACAAGGTCTATACAAATTCATTCAATATGCTCACATCCACAAGCAGGTTCAAGATGAACACATGCTGCACAACAATGAAAATATGTTCACAAACATGCATATACATTGAACACAAGTTGACAAACACATCAATCTTGACAAAGAATAGTTTTGACCATGTTAACAATCACCCAGAACACACAAGTCACAAAAAGATGAGCACTGTTTGCTGGTACGAGAGACTTCAACTAGATGGTCCAGAACACACAAGTCTGTATCCACATGGACAAAGTGCAAGCTCCAAAATACCCGAAACACCAAATGGTCTAGAAGACACATCAGATCCATGAGTTCAAGTTGGTTGGTCCATAAGCGCTACAAAGTCATCACGTCCATGTGCACGAGTTGGCTAAGTGCCTGAAATTTTTTTACAAAAAATTGTCAAGATGAATCAGCGCAAGTTGGTCAAAGCTCATATGTGGATTAACACATATTCAATCAATATATCATCATGATATCATACTTAAGAATACAGTTTCTACAAAAGTTATAATTGAACAGATGATACTATATAGAACTATGTTCTTGTGCTTGCAGTTTTATCAACAATGAAGGCATTGACCATCTGAAAAAGAGATCCTACAACCTAGTAGCTTATTTATAGCCTCTTACGTAAGCATTCACTCAAGAAAAGACAACCTCTTTCACAACCTCTCCAGATTTTCATGATTAAGATCTACATAACCATTTATAAAAAAGGAAACCATGACACATACATACACAAGCAATTTAGTGTTAACACAGGCTAGCAACCTTGGAAAGTGACATTTTATAAACTGTTCATATGCAATAGCATGTGAGCTAATTACTACTGAAACAAAAAATGTACCTAGTAGTTGAGTTACCCGGCGAGGTAGCCTTTCATTCGCCACCAATTGCCCACTACAAGTCGTGGCCCTGGTTCCCGGTAAGGTAGCCTTTCCGTCCATTATTCATTTTCTGCTGCACGTGCGCAACCATGGTTCCCAGCAACATAGCCATCCGTTCTCCGCCCATTGCCCATGCTGCATGCTGGTGGTCGTGGTTCCCGTCTATTGTCAGCAAGACTAAATGCATTAGTAATTTGTTTCTCATCAGGCGTTGTAATTATGACAACTGTATGTAACAACACTATTTGCATCTATTTTTTACTCTAATTATGTGCAATTGGCATAGGCATATCAAGGTGGAACACTGAATTTAAGCATAAAAGTACAAGACCGAGCAATACATATTGTGCAAGTTCAAAAGTTCATGCTTAAATGTGCAATGTTCATAATAAGTAAATGACCGAGCAACTATGTTATAGAATCATAAAGGTTGCTCTTTGTAACATTGAACTGAACTAACTGAACCAAACAGATAAAGCAAATGCTATACTTGAAACATTACTGAAATAATCTGGCAAACGAAACATAATACTCCCTCCGTCCGTAAATACTTGTCATAGAAATGTATATAAATGGATGCATCTAAAACTAAAATACGTCTAGATACATTCATTCCTCCGACAAGTATTTCCGGACGGAGGGAGTACAAGAATGGACATGCATGAAGCACCTATATCTAGCATAATTAATATAGACTAGAGGCAAACACCCCCTTTTCTGCACCTTTTTTTCAGCTTTTTGATTATTTGTTTGCATATATGTAGTTTGTCCATATACGTCAAAAGACTTAATCGTTTAGTGAGACTATGGCAGCATCGTCGACTCCTAATTTGTTGTGTGTGACAACCTCAAGCAATTATAACAAATATCAGAAAATGATATCCTAGGTGTACAATTAACCATCTGGTCATGATACATGAAAATTGATAACAAAAGCACACTAATAGAGAAAACTAAACCACCTGTGACTACAAAAAAATCATGAAATGCATATGGAAGCAAAATTGAGCAACTCATTTACACAAGACCAACTAGTAAAAGTTGCATTTACACAAGACCTATTGAAGTATGCTGTAGACCAGCAATGTAAGCCCATCAAGAAACATGGCCATCTTTGAATTCATCTCAAACTTTATTTTCTTCTCAAATGGTTTGAACTCAGTTGGAATAATCATTTGTACATATTTTTCTTACCCCACGGCATGATAGCAATGTTTGATCACATTATTAGAGCTTCACAAAAGAGGGGCTTAGCTGTAGAGTTGAATACGCAGAACATGTCGGTGCTCTGGTGAAGAAACCTTGCGCCCAACTCCTTCACACCTAAAAATAAACAAGACAACGGTACTCAGGTGAACCAAAAAGAAAATAATTACAATTACATCAGATGGCATGTATTAAGGTTGTTTTAAATGGATAAGCTAAAAATAATAGGATATGATGCTATCATGAAGCTAATAGATGCAGTAGCTCCAACCTGAGACAAACCCTTGGGAACAATAAGGCAATGCCAAATATAACTGAAAAAGGAAAAGGTCCAAGCTAAAGTAGCAACACACGGAATTATCTGGTAGCTTGACTACCAGCGACTTCACTTGAAATGTGCTCTAGGTACGCATACTGCCTAGCCTGAGTGTTTCTCTGTTTCCAGTTTCTCCTGCAAGGAGGCCTAAATATTCATCCAGTGAAATACGAGGCCTAGCAATTCTAGTCAGGTCATCCCACTATGAAACAAATATTGGCATCACCATCTCAAAATTAGAAATACACACACATGCATCTCAAAATATGTGCAGGAGAACTACATACCTAGTGAATAATGAAATATTAATTAAAAGAAATTGGTCCACATTACTCAGGTGATAGCTGCAGCACACACAACAAATGCAATTAATAAAAGGCCATTCTGAGACACTTACACCATCTGGATGTATTTTGTTCGAGTCTGGTCATATTGTCCCTTTCCCTCCATCTTAGTTCTGCAGTTTCACCTAAGTACTGCCAAAGAATGTTATCAACGACAAAGTCTGGATCAGAGAAAAGTATAAGGGGAGTGATTAAAAGGAGGACAGGGGGATGGAGTATTTTTTACACAAAACAAACTTCACAATTTGGCATTACAAGTAACATGACCGATGTGAAACAATTAACATATATAGTCACTTGCTATTCACGTATATGGATTTCCTCAAACATCTATTCACAACTAAACCATCGGATATAGGCAAATATGCAGGGACAAAGGGCTCTTCCCCTTTGTGTTAGAATAGTTTCATCAAGCGTATCAGGGACAGAGCTGTGTAGAAAAACTGAACCTAGTTAGGGGAGGCGTGATTCCTAATGAAAAATCAAGTACAGAGAAGGAAATCTCAGGCTGAGTTGATGCTTACCTTAGGGCACGGCGACGGCTGGCTTCGGGAGGGGCGCAGCTCGAAGGAGATGGAGCCCCGGCAGCAGCAGATCCAGTAGCAGCAGGTCCGGCAGCAGCGGGAGCCCGGAGATGGAGCCCCGGCAACAGCAGGTGCGGCAGCGGCGGGAGTCCAGAGACCGAGCCCCGGTAGTAGCAGGGACGGGGATTGGCGAGGACGATGGCTGGATATCAGGGGAGGGGGCGAGGGCGGTGGTTGGATATGGATTGCGAGAACGGCGGCTCGATCTCGGGATGGGGAATGGCAGGGGGAGGGGACGGGGCGGGGTGCAAGGACGGGTGGATGTCCGGTTGGAGCTCAGGGGCGGGGGAGTGTGAGGCCGGCGGCGGGACTGTGGATCTTGCCGGGGGGGGGGGAGCGCGAGGCCGGCGGGACTGTGGACCGAGCACGAGGGTGGCGGCGGCGGGCACGGGTTAGGTTTGTGGGGTTGGGGATATTTTGCACGGGGGTGGCGGATATTTTGCACGAACACCCAAAAATTTTCCCCTCGCGCCGAAATCGCGTGCCACAAGTTTCCAACGTTCAGTGCATTGACATGTGTCCACCTATGCCGACACTTAATCCGTGTCCATATACCCTATATACGCCAACACATTTTAAGTCGCTCAGTATCTACATACGCCGACTGAATAATTGTCAAGGTCTATACATATGCCGACACATAACATGTTATTAAGCAATTGCT
Organism: Aegilops bicornis; assembly: GCA_021605145.1. Taxonomy (NCBI): domain Eukaryota; kingdom Viridiplantae; phylum Streptophyta; class Magnoliopsida; order Poales; family Poaceae; genus Aegilops; species Aegilops bicornis. The sequence goes on along the minus strand of CM038670.1, from coordinate 643,081,829 downwards.
GGCAGATACATTGATGCTTCGATATTGCTGACTCTTAGTGTGTCCACGGTGATGTACCTCTACCGACACATAATCCGAAGACAAAACTTAAAAGCTATGCCGACAGTTATTTTGTGAAGATTACTTGACCTTTGCCCACAAAAATGTGTCACGTAAGCTCTACTGTGGTGTAGTGTGAACAGATGGACATGAATGTTCTTGAGTTAGAGTAATTGTAATCATTCTTAGAGACAACACACGGACAACACATAAAACCATCCAGCCGCTTGTTTGCCTCAGTCGCAAGCAGAAAAGTACGCACGCATTAACGAACTGGGGAGAGCATCGGTCATCGTACATCCATTGCCGGCTCATCTTCATTACACCACACCAAAAAGACCAAATTAATACAAGTTCATACACACTTATTCTCATAAAAAAAACATACAAACTCTCTAGCTAAAGCATTTAAATGCAACAACAAATGCGATCAAGATCTCAACTAATGTAACAATTGATCCAACAGTATAGTGATACCAAGCCTCTTGATTAACGACATGTTTTTTAATCTTTCTAATCTTCAAGCGCATTTCATCCATCTTGATCTTGTGATCATCGACGACATCAGCAACATACAACTCCAGTTTTATCTTCTCTTGTTCAATTCTTTTCAATTTTTGTTTCAAATACTTGTTTTCTTTTTCAACTAAATTTAACTTCTCGACAAGAGGGTCGGTTGCAATTTCCGGCTCATGTAAAGTCATTTTCTACTAATGTTGGTGGGGGTTTTATTTGCGGGGACCGAAGCGGGAGGATGTCATTTTGCCTTATTTGGGGGGTGTAGGAAACGGTCAACAACTACTCGTCAGAGTAGTAACATACCTGGCATTGCTGCAGGTACCGGCATTGGAGTTGCATGCCGCCACCGGGCGAGCCCAGCGACTCGTCATGTCGATCCGACTTGCGCTTGGACTTGCCACGCTTGGATTTGGATATGGCGCGCATCAACCATCGATCGTTCTTCTCTGTCGATACCACGAACATAATCCAGCCGGAAAAGACTACATTTGTCCTGCTTGTCATGTACAAAAATCTCCTCTTCATCCCTAGAAGAGAGTCATCCCCACCATGGATGCGTTCACGGCTCTCCGCATGCCAGAAGCCGCAGCTAGTCACTCCACGCGCTCCGTGAGGCGCGAGGTAGTAGAAGTAGCACGAGTCGTCCTTGCCGTCACATGTCCCGGGAGCATGGGGCTTGAGCTTGAAGAGGTTCTCCGGCGGCGCGGAATAGATATCGACCTTGTGCACATGGGGCGGCAAGGGATTTCCTGAAGGAAATATGCCCTAGAGGCAATAATAAAGTTGTTATTTTATATTTCCTTATATCATGATAAATTTTTATTATTCATGCTAGAATTGTATTAACGGGAAACTTGATACATGTGCGGATACATAGACAAAACACTGTGTTCCTAGTAAGCCTCTATTAGACTAGCTCGCTAATCAAAGATGGTTAAGTTTCCTAACCATAGACATGTGTTGTCATTTGATGAACGGGATCACATCATTAGGAGAATGATGTGATGGACAAGACCCATCCGTTAGCTTAGTATGTTGATCATTCAGTTTTATTGCTATTGCTTTCTTCATGTCAAATACATATTCCTTCGACTATGAGATTATGCAACTCCCGGATACCATAGGAATACCTTGTGTGCTACCAAACGTCACAATGTAAATGGGTGATTATAAAGATGCTCTAAAGGTATCTCCGAAGGTGTTTGTTGGGTTTAGGATTTGTCACTCCGAGTATCAGAGAGGTATCTCTGGGCCCTCTCGGTAATGCACATCATAATAAGCCTTGCAAGCAATGTGACTAATGAGTTAGTTGCGGGATGATGTATTACGAAACGAGTAAAGAGACTTGCCGGTAACGAGATTGAACTAGGTATGAAGATACCGATGATCGAATCTCAGGCAAGTAACATACCGATGACAAAGGGAATAACGTATGTTGTCATTACGGTACGACCGATAAAGATCTTCGTAGAATATGTGGGAACCAATATGGGTGTCGGTGTCAAAACCGGCGGATCTCGGGTAGGGGGTCCCGAACTGTGCGTCTAGGCTGATGGTAACAGGAGACAAGGGACACGATGTTTTTACCCAGGTTCGAGCCCTCTCGATGGAGGTATGTAATACCCTACTCCTGCTTGATTAATATTAATGATATGGGTAGTACAAGAGTAGATCTACCACGAGATCAGAGAGGCTAAACCCTAGAAGCTAGCCTATGGTATGATTGTTGTTCGTCCTACGGACTAAACCCTTCGGTTTATATAGACACCGAATAGGTTAGGGTTACACAGAGTCGGTTACAATGGTAGGAAATCTACATATCCAGACGCCAAGCTTGCCTTCCACGCCAAGGAAAGTCCTATCCGGACAAGGGACAAAGTCTTCAATCTTGTATCTTCATAGTCTAGGAGTCCGCCAAAGATGATAGTTCGCTATCCCGGACACCCCCTAGTCTAGGACTCCCTCAAGAGTCTCTCGAACCAGTGCTTCAATGACGACGAGTCCGCCAAGGCATATTGTCTTCGGCATTGCAAGGCGGGTTCCTCCTCCGAATACTTCATAGAAGGTTTTGAACACAAGGATAGTGTCCGGCTCTGCAAAACAAGTTCCACATACCACCGTAGAGAGAATAATTTTTGCACAGATCTGGCCGACGTATTCTGGCGTGACATCACACCACGGCCAGCCTTTATTCGAATCGTTTTTTACTGTCCCACCTCAGCGCGTTTAGCGAGGCGGTTTCCTTGGCACGTCTTATCAAAGCGTAGATCGTGCCTCCTTATTCTGGGATTCTCATCAATACGGACGTGGGTAACCCAACCATGCCCGTTGGCACGCCTCCTCTATCGAAGGCGAGTCCCAATTGACCACGGGGAGGGCTCTTAGTATTCAACCTCTTTATAATGAGACCAAGGCCCTCTTCTTTTATCCACCCTCCATCGAATTCGCCTCGCGCTTCGAGTTCTAACACCCAAAGCTTCAGATTTAGGCGCTTCGGACCTTCGACGATGTCCGGCTCCAACCAGCTTGGCCGATGGACGTCTTCTTCCGTCATAGAAGAAGATGTGCTAAAGTCATGCGAGACGCTGAGTATCTAACCGTGAGATTTCAGATAGGCTGCCTGCTCCAGGCAGGTCATTCCCACTCCCGAGCCCGGCGAGAGCGTGGTGTTCGTGGTCTCACTTCCTTCGGGTTTAGGCTTCCGACGGATCCCTTTGTGCTTGGGGGCTCATGTTTTATTATGGGCTGGATTTCCATGACTTGAATCCGAGTCCATCCTCCATATCTCGTCATTCATTGTCGTATGTGAAGCCTTCCTCCATATTACCCCTCACTTTGGATTGTGGCTCAAGACCTTCAAGGTGGAGCCAAGATGATCGAGGGGCAACAAGCAGAAAAGTGAGGGGCGGTCATAAGCAAGTGTGATGATGCTCCGTGGCCCGAGGGCTCTTTTCAAGAGGAGCTTGGTTTGTGGCAACGGAGTGGTTTTATATCACCGCTCGGGGGCACCAAATGGGTGGCGCCACCCGCCTTCCGGCCAGTCCACCACAGCTGGTGGCATCATGGGTCAACCGGGGCTCGACTGGGGCCGCCCAAGGACGTTCCTCTGTTGAGGCCGTGTCGAGACCTCCAAGAAAGAGAGATCAATCCAGTGGTGGCGGCGCAGTTATGCTGATTCGGCGTATACGCCTCGCAAACGCCGCCCCCTCTGCGTGGGAGTTTAATCCGGAAGGACCACGAGCTCTCCAACATTTTATGGGCGCGACGCCCAAGGAGATGTACAAACTGTTCTTCGGATCACAAGAGAAGTGTCCGGACTTGACCGAATACGCAGGTCTAAGCTGCAATCACCCGGATACTCAAGTAAGTAACCTCAGAACTGTAAGGTTGTTCATTCATTTATCATATATATGCCCTTTAAGGGAGCCGTTTCTTGAACAGGAGTGGATAGCCAAGGCAAAGTTGATAAGGTGTCCGGCCCTCCCTCCGGAGACCACGCCGGATCCCATGTCACCAAGATGTTGAAGGCCACACCTTTTAAAGAAGGCGAAGGGGGAGCAGGGAAGCAATCGCCTCCGCCAAGGAGGCCTTCAAGGAAGAGGGATCGGGGATCCTCCCTCCAAGGGGAGAAGAGGAGCGCTCAAGACCCGAAGCCAAGGCCTCAAAACGGGAAAGAAGTCTTCGTCACAAAGTCCGGCCACGGAAGTACCCCAGCCGCACTATTTCCCAAGGGATCAGCCCTCCAACGAGCCGTAAGTAAAAAGAAGGGGTCCTGTGAATAAAGAACATCCTCACATTTGTTTCTCAAGATAACCGAAATTGTACCTTGTAGTTTGGATCTCAGCCCTTCTCGTGAGCTCGTCTTGGGGATCTTCGTCCGAGATGATAGAGAGCGAAAAGCCTCCACCTATCGCGCGCTTTCGCGGCGAGGCGGGCGAATTTCAAGTGTCGCCACGGAGAGTTTCCCAGTCCGCGGGGCAGACGGTCCGGCGCCAACCGGGCGTCGGTCGGAGGAGTCAAGGACCTGCTCGGGCGGCGTATATCTCGAGAAGATCACCGTGCGCTAATGGCTACGATAATTGAAAGAATTGCATCCGCCGAGAGCGGATTGCATGAAGTCGCCGTAAGTTTATCGACGGGTTTGAGGTACGAAAAAATGATGTACCTTCCGGCGATTATGCATATATAATGCGCCTATATAGATAGTAGCCTCGAGACTCGGTATGTCGTCACAACTAACAGCCGCGTCGAGGATCATAATCTCGATACTAACATGTCGCCGTTCCTATGTAGGTGGCGGGCGTCCGGTGGCTAGCCGGATCGATGAATTTGCCGAACTAAAGCGGCAACTTGACGAGGTGGATGCGGACATCGCTACCGCTGGTCAATAAACGGTTTGACGAGTCACAAGGTATGCGACTTCTCCGCGGACACACAGTAAGGGAGCTTGACGCCCATGCCTTACTACTTGTATGCTTTGATGCGACGGTGCCGGCTTTGTGGAGAGGCTGCGGGTGGAACTTGCCCGAGCTAAAGAGCAAGCCGAAAGAGTAATGTGGCCGCTTTAAAGGCGGCCAAGAGTCGAAGCCGAATGGGCCGCCATCGCCAAGCAAAGAGGAAATGGCCGATTTGGCTCTAAATCAAGAATACTACCGACCGCCGCGAGGTTCTTGAAAAAGAACGTCAAAGCGTAACAAGAGGACTGAAAAAGGCCACCGCGAATCCAAGGATGCCTGCTCCGCTATGAGAGATGCCAAGGAGGAGCCGAGTCGCCGGGATATTATGGCCGGAAAACCGCTTTCACTGCGAGGAAATATACAACCAAGTATGCTCGCTTGGACAAGCTGTGGAGTTCGGAGGAAGCTTTTCTATACTTAGCGGCGAGCGCTGCGGACGCGATTGAGCACTTCCGATGCCAGTAGGGGCATTGAAGGGATTGGCTATGTTGGTCGCAATTTCATAGTCCGGAGCGTCCTCTTCCGTTGACCGATCGGTTGGCCGAATGGGCCGAGCTGAATCGATTATCCAGACTTGCCATGAAGCATGTAATGTCCCATTTGTGGCCAGGCGGACCCCAGCCGAAGAGTTATTTTGGCTTAGTGCAGCAGTTCCTTGGTGCGGTACCACGTATCGATGCAATGAAGCGGTCGACGTGTATTGAGGGGGCGCAGATGGCTCTTGCCCGTGTCAAGGCATACTGGGCTGAGATGAAGGCCACCGATATTACGTCCCAGTTCGGACGGCAATGAAAGTACCAATCGAGCACTATTTTGAGGAAGTTCTTCCGGCGCCGTTTAATAGAGACGCAGTGCTCGAAGGATGCTTTGTTTGAATGACATGTATAATTTTATGAAACAACGTTTCAATTTAATGTAAGAGCTTTTTATACTTGTGCCTTCAAGTAGCAAACTACCTCTGTCGGCCGTTGATGTATATATGTATATAACCTCGAAGATGGCGATCGGCTTTCATTTCACGCACATAGTGCGGGGTGTTTGCAAAGAAGTCGCGCTTTCACACTTAATCCAACGCCTTGGTCCTATAAAGGAGGTGGTAGCGTAGCAAACTAGGCAACCGGACTATAATGCTTTATCACTTTCACTTAGCCATAGGAGTTCGATGGTGGGGCTACTATATAGCCCACTGGGCACCGCACTCTCCGAATTCGGGTGCGTATGTGCTCGACCGGAAAACGGTCCTTCGTTAATGCGAGGAATTCTAAACATTCCGGTGAGTCATCGAGTGGTTGACCAGTCTCTCGCTATATCATGACGACAGTTTTCGGCTTTCTCTCGAGGTGCTCGCCCGGCGAACCGGGCACAATCCAAAGAGTTCTCCGGTGCCGTTAGCCGATAGAACGGAACGTAAGGCAGCAAAACACGTGAGCCGGGCAAACCCAACATTTGACCAAAGACATGATTCGAGCCGATGCATATAAGGCCTAACTCGAGACGCCGAACACTCCCTAAGGTATTCGGTCTTTTATAAAGCGGGTCGAACAATGCCCTTGGTAACAAGCCCCTGGTGTCCAGGTACGTGCAAACTTCTGACGCGGCCGATGCCAAAACGCCAGTCACCTCCTCGGTTATAATAAGAGACCGGGGGATGAGTAACAACAAGAGACAGTGAAAAAGGTTTACGCATGGTCTTAATCTGAAAAGAATCCTTGCAACGAGTCCCTGCTGCACGTCTCATGCCAGATCTCCGCTGTCAGTATCACTGGCCGGGTATAGCACGCGTTCATCTCGTAAAAAAGAGAGGAACTTAGTTTGAAAAGATCGCGCTAAAATGTAATTGGAAATAAAATAGAGTATGATTCAAAAATGAGTAAAATTGAGCTTTATTGTCTCTTGTTGTACATGCGTGGAGCCCCTTGTAAGGGGGGTACACGGCTAGTAAGCATCATGTTTATTTATGCCGGACTCGCCTAACCGTGTCCGGTCCGAACGACCGCTTTAGACGCTTTTGGCCAGCAAGGCCGTATTAGTGTGAGGCTGTTAAGGCGGTCTCACATTCTTTCCTTGAGGGACACGCGCAACTTCCCTTTAATGAAATGATGCCTCGTGGACCGGGCATTTTAAGTTTAAGAGATGCATAATGCGGTATTGCGTTAAAGCGGCGAAAGCTTCGCGTCCCAGTAGTGCTTGATGGCTACTTTTAAATGGGGCGATGTGGAAGACCAACTTTTCCTGACGGAAGTTGTCGGGTGAGCCGAACATAACTTCCAATAGTAGGGAGCCCGTACAATGGGCATATGTGCCTGGCATTATTCCTTGGAAGGGAGTGTTGCTATGGCTAATCCTGTTTGGGTTTATCCCCATGTTATGGATTGTGTCCTCGACATAGCAGGTTTAAATCACTGCCACTGTCCATTAGGACTTGAGTAAATTGAAGACCGTCGATTATAGGTTCTAGTATCAAGGCAGTCCATCCTGCGTCCGGATACTTTCGGAGTTGTCCCGATGGTCGAAGGTAATTAGTTTTGACAACCAAAGTGTTGGGACTCCATTGGGGTAGATTGTGCGGTAGCGTAATTCAATGGGTGCCGCTCTGCTTTTCCCCTTTGTTACTTGAAGTAAGTTTTGTTTGACCTCTTGTGGGAAATTCTTTTGTTTTCTGGGCTCTACTTGTGGTGCCTGCCATCATCCTCACTTGGTGTGTCGAGCCCTTGTGTTCGGCGTTGAGTCTCACGGATCGCTTGAAGACCCAACAATCTCTGTGGGTATGGTTTGCGTGCTTCCCGAGTACTGTGGATTTGGCATATCTTGTCCAAGATTTTGTTTAAGTTGGATAGCTCATCGCTATTGTCCTTAAGGGGCAGTTTTTTATTGTTCTGCCGTGAGCTTTTGAATCCGGCGCCGATCGCCGCACTCTTTGGACCGCTCCTTAATCCGGCGCTGGTCCTTGCTGTGTCGTGGTTTCCCATTCCCATCCTCGACTTCGGATGTACTTGGGTCATTGTATCGCATCTTGCTAGCTACTATCCTCTCCGCGCAAAAGCGGGTCATGAGGCTTGTTAGTGCGACCATTGTTCTTGGCTTTTCCTGGCCGAGGTGTCTCTGGCGAGCCATTCGTCTCTCGGACGTTGTGTTTAAAAGTCTGTTAAGGCTTGCGTCCGGACAATGACTATTTGGTTCTTTTTGGTGAGGAATCTGTTCTGCAATTTTCGAAATGACTCTCCGGGTTGTTGGGTTATGTGACTTAGATCGTCTGCGTCTGGATGTCGGACATAGTTTCCCTGGATTTTGGGCCGAAAAGCATCCTCAAGCTCTTCCCAACTACCAATGGTGTTTTCGGGGAGGCTTTGAAGCCAATGCCGGGCTGGCCCTTTGAGCTTGAGGGAAGGTATTTTATGGCGTGGAGATCATCTCCTCCGCCATGTGTATGTGGAGGATATAATCCTCAATCCGCACTCGTGGTCTGCCGTTCGTCAGATGCCTCTATGTTTACGGGCTTGAATCCCGTTGGAAATTCATGATCCAGCACCTCATTGGTGAAACATAGAGGGTGCGCGACGCCCCTGTATTTGGGTGTGCCGTGATGTTCGGATATTTGACGTGTTGTATTGCTCGCCATAACTTGTTTCCTTGGCCCGTAGATAGATCTAATCGGGCCATCCTTTTGGTGTGAATCCTTATGCGGATCGCGTCGGCTTGTGTGCTTGGCGCCGCTTGCCGCTTCACGTTTGCCATGTGGTCGCTTCATCCGACCCGGCGGCCTTTTTGTTTTTGATCGTGGGGGTTTCTACGGCCTCCTCATCGAATTCGGGCGATAGTTTGCGCTTTGGGTAGCTCTTTGCTTGGCGGCCGCCGCCATATTTGTCTGCAGTGTTGAGTAATTTACTCCATCTCATTCGGAGTGAGTCTTCCGCTGTTATTACGAGCCTCTGTTTACGCTTTTCAAGCTATGCGCGCAGAGCGAGGAGCTCTTTGTGGAGGTTCTTCGATCCAATGACGTGTCCGGCGTGAAATCGTCCGGACCGTTGTCCTTGCCGGGACGGGTTGTTTGTCCAAGTTGGCCTGTTTGGATGGTTGCTCAATGGCATGTTCGCTGTCGGCCGGCTCACCCCGCTCTATGGCTGGGTCTCGTGGGGCGCTATCTTTGTCGAGGTGGGGTTTTGAGCGGCGCTTACGCCGCCGCTGACCGCTTCCCGAGGGAATTTTCTTTCGCAGCGCCTCGTCGCTCCTCGTTATCGCTTCCCTTAGGTGTGTCCACCATATATATATCGTAAGTTGAGGTGGCCATCCAAAGGCCCTGGGCGCTGGTTCTTGGTCGTCTCCGGCGTCATCGTCCATATCGTCGATGTCCTCGAGTCAAGTCGAGCATGTCTGTTAAGTCATCGGCAAGGCTACAAAGTGGGTGGTGGGTGGGCGTTGAATTTCTTCCTCGTTGAATCCCAACCTTCCCGATCAGTAGTTCGCCAGGCTCTCGACAAAGAGAGAGACTTTAATGAGTTCAGGATATCACCAAAGGGCGAAAAGTCTTTGAAAGATGTCCGCGCGGTGAACTCCATAATCGGCGCCCACCGGATTCGACCGGCAGAGCGCTGGACGCTCGAGTCCGGAAGGAGTCCGACACTGGGAATCACGAGCTTTGCAAAGGATGTAGATGGTGTTCGCTCAATCGCCGTAGAGATTTCAGCCCGAGGCGGTGTCCAACCAACCGCCCTCGATCGCTAAACCGCTCCAGATTAAGGATCGGAGCGGCATCGCCGCGGCCTCGAGGCACCGCTCGGTGGCAGAGCTAGAACGTACCCATCGAGACAATGTCACGCTGGCCGTGGCTCGAATCCGTCAAGATCAAGTCTCTGCGACATCGGCCGTATAGTTCAAACTTCCAAATCGACTGATGGCGGGCGTAGCTTCGATCTGCTCCAGATGGCCTAGCGAATTGGCCCGCAGCAAAGCCGCCGAATACGAAGATCTGTCCGGGAGAAAAGTCTCACCCTAGATCAAGGCCTTTCGATGATTGAATGAGCCAGCGGGCCTATAGGTGACGGCACGTAGGAACTCTCAATGAAAGCACCAATGTCGGTGTCAAAACCGGCGGATCTCGGGTAGGGGGTCCCGAATCGTGCGTCTAGGCGGATGGTAACAGGAGACAAGGGACACGATGTTTTTACCTGTGTTTGGGCCCTCTCGATGGAGGTAATACCCTACTCCCGCTTGATTAATATTGATGATATGGGTAGTACAAGAGTAGATCTACCACGAGATCGTGAGAGGCTAAACCCTAGAAGCTAGCCTATGGTATGATTGTTGTTCGCCCCACGGACTAAAAACCCTTCGGTTTATATAGACACCGAATAGGGTTAGGGTTACACAGAGTCGGTTACAGTGGTAGGAAATCTACATATCCAGACGCCAAGCTTGCCTTCCACGCCAAGGAAAGTCCTATCCGGACAAGGGACGAAGTCTTCAATCTTGTATCTTCATAGTCTAGGAGTCCGGCCAAAGATGATAGTTCGGTTATCCAGACACCCCCTAGTCCAGGACTCCCTCAATGGGCATCCAGGTTCCATTGTTGGTTATAAACCGGAGAGGTGTCTCGGTCATGTCTACATAGTTCTCGAACCCGTAGGGTCCGCACGCTTAACGTTCGATGACGATTTTGTATTATATGAGTTATGTGATTTGGTGACCGAATGTTGTTCGGAGTCCCGGATGAGATCAAGGACATGACGAGGAGTCTCGAAATGGTCAAGAGGTAAAGATTTATATATATATATATATATATATATATATATAGGACGATAGTATTTGGACACCGGAAGTGTTCTGGGGTACTGCACGATCGGGTCACCGGAAGGGGTTCCGGGCAACCCCCGGCAAGCTATATGGGCCTAATGGGCCAAGAGTTGGACAGACCAGCCCCAAAAGGGGCTGGTGCACCCCTATATGCTGAATAGGAGGAGAAGGGAAAGGAAGGGAAGGGAGAAGGAAAGGGGAGGTTTCGGCCTCCCCCTTTCCTTCCCCTCCCCCCTCTCTTTCCTTCCACCTCTGATGGATATGGAAGGGGAGGAGGCCGACTTGGAGGAGGCGACCAAGTAGGATTACTCCTACTTGGGGAGCCCCTTGCAGCTCGGCCCTCTCTCTCTCCCACCTATATATATATATATATATATATATATATATATATATATATATATATCTGTGTGTGTGTGTGTGTGTGTGTGTGTGTGGGGGGGCACTAGAACACACAACATTGATTCCTAGCCGTGTGCGGTGCCCCCCTTCACAGTTTACGCCTCCGGTCATATTGTCGTAGTGCTTAGGCGATGCCCTGCGCGGGTCACTTCACCATCACCACGCCGTCGTGCTGACGAAATTCTTCCTCGACACTTTGCTGGATCAAGAGTTCGAGGGACGTCGTGAACGTGTGCAGAACTCGCAGGTGCCGTACTTTCGGTACTTGATCGGTTGAATCGAGAAGACATTCGACTACATCAACCGCGTTAAACTAACGCTTCCGCTTTTGGTCTACAAGGGTACGTGGACACACTCTCCCCCTCTCGTTGCTATGCATCTCCTAGATAGATCTTGCGTGATAGTAGAATTTTTTTTGAAATTGCATGCTACGTTCCCCAACATTTCCTCCGGCCCGGTTCAATCTGACGAGAAGCTTGCGTAGCTCCAGGTCGCTCGGGGAGGCATTCCCATCCCAGCACCCCTCCTCCGCGGCCAAGGCAGCCCCCGCCTATGGCTCAGCTGCTGTAGCCGCCGCCTCGCCAACCGTAGTAGCAGCCCCCTCAGCCGCTGCCCAAGCGCCTCCATCGAACAGGATGGCCACTCTCTCGATCGGGAGAACCTCGGAGAAGTTGTAATGCTACTATGCTAGTGAGTAGTAGTGTGAGTATCTGAGAGAGTAGTCTATTTCGTAAAGAGTGGGGGTTTATATAGGGAGTTTCTATAGGGCGTGCGATTTCGGACGTACGTCGGAGGTTTTCTTTACATGCACGTCGGAGTTTGGACTAGGGCTATTTTTTTTCGGAGACGCATATACCAAGCCCCGCTACTCTCGTCGGGTGTACATAGCGCACCTCCTGAAATAGGAAGGACTTTGACTGTCGTTTCCAGAATGGAAGTGCCTCGCATACAACTATATTTCGGACATGAAGGTAATGTACGTCCGATAACTCGATTGAGTTTGACATAACTAGGAGTATTTCGGATGAGTGTACCCCCAACCACATGTCTGAAAGACGTGTCATGAGGAGACTTGGAACCAGTAGGCAAAAAAAATGAGATAGTCCTCCGCAACGGCGGAGCTATATTGAAGTCTGAGGGGGCCGTGCCCTCCCCCCCAGCCCAGATGAAAATTAATTTTTACTAGGTTGTAGTAATGGCCCATCATGCATCCACATGCACGCACAAGCCCAACACACTTCAGGCTCGACCGCAACTCCTCTATTCCCCAATCAGGCACCACGCTCGTGCACGTCTGCTCTGACTCCATCGACAAATCAGACAACCAGCTGCCCTGCCGCCGCACTGCCAAACTCCCTCGACGCCAACTAGAAGCTCTTACTGACCTGCGTGGGTGCCGGTGAACATCCCAGCGTACAGGAGGGAGGAACAAGGGCGCGCCTCAGACCGTCGTCTTCGGCTCTTCGCCACTGGGCGGTCCGGTGGTCGTCCATGTCGTCACACCGGCCGGCCACCCCGCTTTTATCATATCGAGCTTTAAGGCACAAAACTATTAACCTTAGCCTTACTGTGTTTCATAAAGTGAAGACACTCGTACGCACTGATGATGTTATTTGTAATATGTCTGTCTGGCACAAAGGTCGACTGCTCCTCTGATATGATCTCTGACAGAACCTGCTTCAGTTTGTTTGCAATCACCTTGGACGCAATCTTATATAAAACGTTGCATAAACTAATTGGCCAGAATTGAGTGAGCTTAGGCGGGTTCATTACCTTTGGGATTAGAATCAAGAACGTGTCATCGATGCTTTCAACACTCTCTCTCCCTGAATTATTCTTAGTACCACCTCCATCACCACAGCACCACATAAGTCCCAATGATGTTGATAGAAATGAGCTGGAAAACTATCATGTCCGGGCGCTTTGGTCGGAAACATCTGAAAGAGTGATGTCTTAACTTCTTCTTCCCTGTACGGTGCAATGAGTAGCTCATTCATCTCTGCTGAGACCTTGGTTGGTACACAATCGAGAACTGTTCCCATGTTGTTTACACTCTCTGAAGTATACAGAGTTTTATAGAAATCATGTACCATTGCTTTTAATTCCTCTAGATCATCGGTCAGTACCCCTAGAGAATTTTGAAGGGGCTTGATCATGTTTTTCCTTCTCTGTATGCTCGCTCTCAAATGGAAAAACTTCGTGTTTCTATCACCCGATGATAGCCACTCTACCCTGGACCACTGCCTCCATAAGATTTCATCCCGATGGTAGAGTTCTACTAGATTTTCATTTATTCTAAGCTCAACATGAGATGGTGGAGTCCGGCTTGGGTCCGCCTGAAGTTTCTCCAGTTCCGCTTTCAGTCGTTTAATCTCTTTCCGCACATTCCCAAAGGTCTCATTGTTCCAGCGCCCCAAGTCATGTGATATCGCATGTAGCTTAGCCCGTAAGCCTTCTGCACTGTTGCTGACTCCGGCTCCCGTCCATGCTGAGCTTATGGTGCCACTCCAAGTTTCATGCCCTTCCCACATTATTTCATACCTGAAAGGTTTTCTCTACCGGCTGCGTGGCTGATCTGTATTCAAGCGCATAAGTATAGGACAGTGATCCGAAGATGCTGCCGTCAGGTGTGTCAAATCTGCCAAAGGAAATCTTGCTCGCCTATCAGCATTGACCAGCGCGCGATCCAACCGGACCCTAGTGTAGAAATGGCCATTATAGCCTATGTCTAGCAACATGCAAACGTCTACTGCATCTCGAAAGTTCTATATCTGTGCATTGCTCCTTTGTCCCACTCCCTCGTGCTCATTGGGATGCAAAACTTTGTTAAAATATCCGAGGCAGAGCCAAGGGAGGCTGCTGGAAGTGCTAATGTTTTTCAGGGTATCCCATGTTTTATATCGTAGATGGGTTTGTGCTCTCCATAAACTACCGTGGCTCTCCAAGGATCAAGCCCCACCTCCAAAACAGAGTAGTCAATATGGTAATCCGAATAATCAAGAATTTCTACTTTTATTTCATTGTTCCAAAAGATGCCAATACCTCCACTTCTACCTCGACTATCAATTGCAAAACTATTGTCATAACCAAAAGTGTCTGCTAACGCTTCTACCCTCGAGCCTTCTATCTGAGTTTCCACAATACATAAGAGGGTAGGGGCAAATTTGTTCGCGAACTCGCGAACCTCACGAACTATCGCAGCTTTACCCACGCCCCGACAGTTCCAGCATAGTGCACTCATTGGACCCGGCGGTGCTCCTCGAAGGAGCCCGCCAAATTCTTCACTGTTGAAGCTGACACCTCGGGATCCTCTCCCGTCTTCTTGGTTCTCTTCAAGTCCCTCTACGGTGGGGGGCTAGCATCTGTCAAGCCCGCAGGCACAATTGCAAGTGAGTTCACGACTTCTGCTATAGTTTCAGAGTTCTGATGTGACATGGGGTCTTTCGCCCCCAACTCAGCTCCCGCATTCCTCTTCCTGCTCCAGTACTCCATCTCCGCATCATTAGCAGCCTTGCTCGGGTCCTCATCCACCTGATCTGTGCTACCTCTTGAGCACTGCGTTGGATTTTCCCGAAGAGGAGAGGATGATGCAGCAAAGTAGCGTAAGTATTTCCCTTGGTTTTTGAGAACCAAGGTATCAATCCAGTAGGAGGCCACGCACAAGTCCCTCGTACCTACACAAAACGATAGCTCCTCGCAACCAACGCGATTAGGGGTTGTCAATCCCTTCACGGTCACTTACGAGAGTGAGATCCGATAGAGATGATAAATAATATTTTTGGTATTTTTGGTATATAGATGCAAAGTGAAAAGTAAAAGGCAAAGTAAAAACAAAGCAAGTATTAAAGTGATGGAGATTGATATGATGAGAATAGACCCGGGGGCCATAGGTTTCACTAGTGGCTTCTCTCAAGAGCATAAGTATTCTGCGGTGGCTGAACAAATTACTGTTGAGCAATTGACAGAATTGAGCATAGTTATGAGTATATCTAGGTAAGATCATGTATATAGGCATCACGTCCAAGACAAGTAGACCAAAACGATTCCGCATCTACTACTATTACTCCACTCATCGACCGCTATCCAGCATGCATCTAGAGTATTAAATTAAAAACAGAGTAACGCCTTAAGCAAGATGACATGATGTAGAGGAATAAATTCATGCAATTGTTGGGGAACGTAGCAGAAATTCAAAATTTTCTACACATCACCAAGATCAATCTATGGAGTAATCTAGCAACGAGGGAAAGGGGAGTGCATCTACATACCCTTGTAGATCGCTAAGCGGAAGCGTTGCAAGAACGTGGATGAAGGAGTCGTACTCGTAGCGATTCAGATCGCGGTTGATTCCGATCTAAGCGCCGAATCACGGCGCCTCCGCGTTCAACACACATGCAGCACGGTGACGTCTCCCATGCCTTGATCCAGCAAGGAGAGAGGGAGAGGTTGGGGAAGACTCCGTCCAGCAGCAGCACGACGACGTGGTGGTGGTGGAGGAGCGCGGTACTCCAGCAGGGCTTCGCCAAGCACTACGAGAGACGAGGAGGGAGAGAGCTAGGGCTGCGCCTTGGGAGAGAGAGACTCGTTGAAAGGACATGCGGTGCCCCCATGTGTGGTTTTGGTAATTGATGACATTCTCTATGGACTAATGGTTGCATTGAGTTACATTTGAAGGATTTGTCCATAGGCTTTTCTTGAAGTCCATGTGTTGGTTTCAAGGAGTTTATGTGTTGACCAAGGTGCTATTAAGGAATTATCCAAAGATTGGTCATACATCATCCATATGAAGAGAGTTGGAAAGAATCAAGGTTGATCAAGACTAAGTCAAGAGTGAATCAAGTTGATCAACACACAATGCGTACAAGATGTCTGAGAGGGATCAAGTGATCCCATGGTATGGTAAGCATTGTCCATTACGCTTTGTGTACTAACCCATGGTCTTCGTGGAGAGTTCTTTGTGGGGTTAGGTTGCGGTGTGCAAATTCAAGTGAAGCATCACGAAGAGATCAAATGCTTGAAGCTTGCCGTCCATTGTGGTGACAATGGACTTGTGAAGATGTGCGGAAGAGTGGCTCACCCATAGTGGAGTATGGGGAGCAATCAACTAGTCTTCATCGAGCCAACGCAATCAAGAAAGGTGGTCCATCTTGAGGAGTCAAGATCGTCACCGTCTAGCTCAAGTGGACCATGTGCAAGGCAAAGGTTTGCCCTTGATAGGTTTTTCTATTTTACCGGTCTCATGATGGTAGTTGGGAGACCGGGTTATAGGATCGATTGTCAGTACTATCAAGGGGGGCTCTCGATGAGTAGCTTGATCGTATCATTCGTAGAGAGCTCAAACCATTACATCCTTGCATCATCTTTTTGGTTCTTGTTTGGTTCTTATCCTTGTGAGATTTGGAGCTTATAGTCATTTTTATGACAAGCTCGAGCTCATCGAAAACGGAGTTCACATGCATCTTCTATGATGTTTTCGATGTTGGAGGATATGCCGTTTCTTCTCTGTTGGAGGTTTCACTCCTTTGTTTGTTAGGCATACCTCCTCTGTTTCGATGCTACTCGTTGTCTTGTTTCCAACAAGCTTGAGTTTGCTCTATTCGGAGCTCATTTGTAGAAGTTATGGCAGTTCTAGTTTTATTGTTTCCCTCTATTGTCTTCTCTGCAAAATGAAGGACTCCTAGTGTTGCTAATCTGGGGCATGCGGTAGTACTTTGCTCTCCGAGCGGTAGTACCGCAGGCCTTCTTGATAGTACCGCAGTCCACCGCATGATAATCTGCAGTGCTCACGGTAGTACCGCTCTGTGGGAGCGGTAGTACCGTGGCCTTAGGCCAGGCGCAGCTTCTCGAGCGGTAGTAGGTGCGGATGTAATTTTTTACATCCGTGCCCTACGCGGTAGTACCGTGGGCTCTGGCCAGGCTTAGTAGCATGAGCGGAAGTAGGGGCGGATGTAATTTTTACATCCGTGCCCTCTGTGATAATCCGCTCTTCGTGTCTTGATAATCCGTCTTGGGATTTTCTTGAGTCCTCCCCGTGAAGTAGGTCTGAAGTAATTTTTTACTTCCGTGCTTTCTCTGTGGCTAGTGTTGCACCTTGCCTTACGGTAATCTGTAAGCGGTAGTAATCTGCTCCGGATTCTACCGTTCGTTATCTGCAAAAGGCCTTCATCGGCGATCTTTGCACTGCGGTAGTACCGCAACTGCGTGATAGTACCATGACCGATCAGCGGTAGTACCGCACTCCGTCTTGATAATACTGCGTCGTCTTGGCTGAGTGAGGGATAACGGTTGGTTTTTCTCCCCACCTATAAAGGGGTCTTCTTCCCCCTTGAGATCTAATCCTTTGAGCTCGTGTTCTTCCCCCATTGTTGACCTTATTCGAGCTTGCTATCTCTCAATCCCTCCAATGATTCTTGCTAGTTCTTGAGGGAAAAGAGAGAGGAGATCTAGATCCACGTTTCTACCAATCACTTTCTCCTCTTAGTGAGGGGAACCCCTTGGATCTAGATCTTGGAGTTCTTCGTGTTCTTCTTTCGTTCTTCCTATCATTTTCCTCCCTAGCATTAGTTGCTTTGGTGGGATTTGGGAGAGAAGGACTTGGGGACTCTGTGTGCCCTTGCCATTGCATTTGGTGCATCGGTTTGAGTTCTCCACGTGATACGTGGAAGTTACAAGTTGAGAAGCTTATTACTCTTGGGTGCTTGGTGCCCTTGAGCTTGTTCCTCTTGGGTGCTTGGGCGCCCTAGGCAGTTAGTGGTGTTCGAGCTCAATCATTGTGGTGTAAAGCTCCGGCAAGCGTCGAGGTCTCCAATTAGGTTGTGGAGATCGCCCGAGCAATTTGATGGTACGGTGACCGCCCCAAGGGTTGCCAAAGTGTACGGGTTCGGTGACCGCCCCGAGGGTTGCCATTTGTACGGGTTCGGTGACCGCCTCAAGGGTCCCTTAGTGGAATCACGGCATCTTGCATTGTGCGAGGGCGTGAGGAGATTACGGTGGCCCTAGTGGCTTCTTGGGGAGCATTGTGCCTCCACACCGCTCCAAACGGAGATTAGCATCCGCAAGGGCGTGAGGAGATTACGGTGGCCCTAGTTATCTCTTACCCGAGCCCTTTAATTATGCACTTTACTTTGTGATAGCCATATTGTTCCTTGTCATATATCTTGCTATCACATAGTTAATTATCTTGCTTAGCATAAGTTGTTGGTGCACATAGGTGAGCCTAGTTGCTTTAGGTTTTGTTCTTGACAAATTAACCGCTAGGTTTATTCCGCATTTGTTCAAGCCTAAACCGTAATTATTTTAAAGCGCCTATTCACCCCCCCCCCTCTAGGCGACATCCTCGATCTTTCACTCGTGTGTTAGGCAGCCCCAAAACTTCCACTATATATAGGGGCAAAGGCGAGGGGAGGCGCCCTAGGGTTTCCCCTAGGGGGGGCGGCGGCCAAGGCAGATGGGATCTCCCCCTTGGGTGACTTGGCCCCCAAGCCAGGAGGTGGGAACCCTAGATGGGGCGCCCCAAACCCCCTGGTCATGTGGGAATAGGTGAGGGGGGCGCACAGCCCCTTAGTGGGCTAGTTTGCCCCCTTCCTTTGGCCCATCAAGCCCCCCTTAGTGGGCTAGTGTACCGGGATGGTGCAATGAATCAAGAGTGACATGTATGAAAAATAATGCATGGTGTCTTTGCCACAAATACGACGTCAACTACATGATCATGCAATGGCAATATGACAAAAGTAAAGTATGTCATGATGATGATGAACGGAACGGTGGAAAGTTGCATGACAATATATCTTGGAATGGCTATGGAAATGCCATAATAGGTAGGTATGGTGGCTGTTTTGAGGAAGATATAAGGAGGTTTATGTGTGATAGAGCGTATCATATCACGAGGTTTGGATGCACCGGCGAAGTTTGCACCAACTCTCAAGGTGAGAAAGGGCAATGCACGGCATCAAGAGGCTAGCAAAGGCGGAAAGGTAAAAGTGCGTATAATCCATGGACTCGACATTAGTCAAAAGAACTCATATACTTATTGCAAAAATTTAGAAGTCATCAAAAATCAACTACTACGCGCATGCTCCTAGGGGGATAGATTGGTAGGAAAAGACCATCGCTCATCCCCGACCGCCACTCATTGTTGGGGAACATAGCAGAAATTCAAAATATTCCTACGTGTCACCAAGATCTATCTATGGAGAAACAAGTAATGAGGGGAAGGAGAGTGCATCTACATACCCTTGTAGATCGCTAAGCGAAAGCGTTCAATAGAACGGGGTTGAAGGAGTCGTACTCGTCGTGATCCAAATCACCGGAGATCCTAGTGCCGAACGGACGGCACCTCCGCTGCTCAACACACGTCAGCCCGGTGGCGTCTCCCATGCCCTGATCTAGCAAGGAGAGAGGGAGAGGTTGGGGAAGACTCCATCCAGCAGCAAGACAACGGGCGTGGTGGTGATGGAGGAGCATGGTGATCCAGCAGGCTTCGCCAAGCACCGCGAGATATGAGGAGAAAGAGAGGTAGGGCTGCGCCAACATGAGAAGAACTGTGTGTTGGGCTGCCCTTTGCCTCCACTATATATAGGGGGAAAGGGGCTGCGCCCCACCTAGGGTTCCACCCCTAGGGGCGGCGGCCAGCCCTAGATCCCATCTAGGGGCGGCCAAGGGGAGGAGTGCCTCCCAAGTCAAGTGGAGGCCCTCCCCTTAGGGTTTCCTCTCCCATGCGCATGGGCCTTGGGGGCTGGTGCCCTGGCCCATTAAGGCTAGGGCGCCCCCTTACAGCCCATACTGCTGTATTGGACGTGGTGGAACAATTTCCGGACCTCCGGACCCCTCCGGAATCCTCCGGAACCTTCTTGAAGCTTCCCGGTACAATACCAAAAAAAAACCGAACTTTTCCCGGAACCCGAACAAGAACTTTACATATATATAAATCTTTACCTCCGGACCATTCTGGAACTCCTCGTGACGTCCGGGATCTCATTCGGGACTCCGAACAGCATTCGGTAACCACATACAAACTTCCTTTATAACCCTAGCGTCATCGAACCTTAAGTGTGTAGACCCTACGGGTTCGGGAACCATGCAGACATGACCGAGACGTTCTCCGGTCAATAACCAACAAATGGGATCTGGATACCCACGCTATTCTACATGTTCCACGATGATATCATCGGATGAACCACGATGTCAAGGACTCAATCGATCCCGTATACAATTCCCTTTGTCTAACAGTATTGTACTTGCCCGAGATTCGATCATCGGTATACCGATACCTTGTTCAATCTCGTTACCGGCAAGTCTCTTTACTCGTTCCGTAACACATCATCCCGTGATCAAACCCTTGGTCACATTGTGCACATTATGATGATGTCCTACCGAGTGGGCCCAGAGATACCTCTCCGCTTACACGGAGTGACAAATCCCGCCTCGATTCGTGCCAACCCAATGCACACTTTCGGAGATACCAGTAGTGCAACTTTATAGCCACCCGATTACGTTGTGACGTTTGGTACACCCAAAGCATTCCTACGGTATCCGGGAGTTGCACAATCTCATGGTCTAAGGAAATGATACTTGACATTAGAAAAGCTTTAGCATACGAACTACATGGTCTTTGTGCTAGGCTTAGGATTGGGTCTTGTCCATCACATCATTCTGCTAATGATGTGATCCCGTTATCAACGACATCCAATGTCCATGGCCAGGAAACTGCAACCATCTATTGATCAACGAGCTAGTCAACTAGAGGCTTACAAGGGACATGGTGATGTCTATGTACCCACACATGTATCTGAGTGTCCTATCAATACAATTATAGCATGGATAATAAACGATTATCATGAACAAGGAAATATAATAATAACTAATTTATTATTGCCTCTAGGGCATATTTCCAACAGTCTCCCACTTGCACTAGAGTCAATAATCTAGTTCACATCGCCATGTGATTAACACTCACAGGTCACATCACCATGTGACCAACATCCAAAGAGTTTACTAGTATCACTAAACTAGTTCACATCATCATGTGATTAAGACTCAATGAGTTACGGGGTTTGATCATGTTTTGCTTGTAAGAGAGGTTTTAGTCAACGGGTCCGCAACATTCAGATCCGTATGTACTTCGCAAATCTCTAGGTCATATTGTAAATGCTGCTTCCACGCTCCACTTGGAGCTATTCCAAATGGTTGCTCCACTATACGTATCCGGTTTGCTACTCAGAGTCATTCGGATAGGTGTTAAAGCTTGCATCAACGTAACCCTTTATGTCGAATTCTTTATCACCTCCATAATCGAGAAACATATCCTTATTCCTCTAAGGATAAATTTTGACCGCTATCTTGTGATCCACTCCTTGATCACCTTTGTACCCTCTTGCCAGATATGTAGCAAGGCACACATCAGGTGCGGTACACAGCATAGCATACTATGGAGCCTACGTCTAAGCATAAGGGACGAACTTCGTCCTTTCTCTCTATTCTGCCGTGGTCGAGCTTTAAGTCTTAACTTCATACCTTACAACTCAGGCAAGAACTCCTTCTTTGACTGATCCATCTTGAACACCTTCAAGATCATGTCAAGGTATGTGCTCATTTGAAAGTACCATTAAGCGTTTTTGATCTATCCTCATAGATCTTGATGCTCAATGTTCAAGCAGCTTAATCCAGGTTTTCTATTGAAAAACACTTTTCAAACAACCCTATATGCTTTCCAGAAACTCTACATCATTTCTGATCAACAATATGTCAACAACACATACTCATCAGAAATTCTATAGTGCTCCCACTCACTTCTTTGGAAATACAAGTTTCTCATAAACTTTGTATAAACCCAAAATCTTTGATCATCTCATCAAAGCGCACATTCCAACTCCAAGATGCTTACTCCAGTCCTTAGAAGGATTGTGGAGCCAAAGATGCCTTTCAAAGATCCTTAGGATCGACAAAAACTTTCTCGATTGTATCACATACAACCTTTCCTTACGAAGACCGGTAAGGAAACTTGTTTTGACATCCATCCGCCAGATTTCATAAATGCAGCTAATGCTAACATGATTCCGACGGACTTAAGCATCGCTACGGATGAGAAAATCTCATCGTAGTCAACTCCTTGAACTTGTGAAAACTCTTCGCCACAAGTCGAGCTTCATAGACGGTGACATTACCGTCCACGTCCGTCTTCTTCTTAAAGATCCATTTATCTCAATGGCTTGCCGATCATCGGCAAGTCCACCAAAGTCCATGCTTTGTTCTCGATACATGGATCCTATCTCGGATTTCATGGCTTCTAACCATTTGTCGGAATATGAGCCCACCATCGCTTCCCCATAGCTCGTAGGTTCATTGTTGTCTAGCAACATGACCTTCAAGACAGGATTACCTTGTACCACTCTGAAATAGTACGCATCCTTGTCACCCCACGAGGTACGGTAGTGACTTGATCCAAAACTTCATGATCACTATCATAAGCTTCTACTTCAATTGGTGTAGGCGCCCACAGAACAACTTCATGTGCCCTGCTACACACTTGTTGAAGTGACGGTTCAATAACCTCATCAAGTCTCCACCATCCTCCCACTCAATTCTTTCGAGAGAAACTTTTCCTCGGGAAAGGACCTAATTCTAGAAACAATCATTTTTGCTTCCTAATCGAGATCGGAGGTATACCCAACTGTTTTGGGTGTCCTATGAAGATGCATTTTATCCAGCTTTGGGTTCGAGCTTATCAACTCGAAACTTTTTCACATAAGCGTCGCAGCCCCAAACTTTTAAGAAACGACAATTTAGGTTTCTCCAAACCATAGTTCAAACAAAGGTCGTCTCAACGGAATTACGTGGTGCCCTATTAAAGTGAGTGTGGTTGTCTCTAATGTCTAACCCATGAACGATAGTGGTAATTCGATAAGAGACATCATGGTACGCATCATATCCAATAGGGTGCAACTATGATGTTTGGACACACCATCACACTATGGTGTTCCAGGCGGTATTTATTGCGAAACAATTTCCACAATGTCTTAATTATGCGTACAAAGCTCAGAATCTCAGATACTCATCTCTATGATCATATCATAGACATTTTATCCTCTTGTCACGATGATCTTCAACTTCACTCTGAAATTACTTGAACCATTCAATAATTCAGACTTGTGTTTCATCAAGTAAATACACTCAAGATTCTACTCAAATCATCCGTGAAGTAAGAACATAACGATATTCACTTTGCATGCCTCAACACTCATTGGACTGCACACATCAAAATGTGTTACTTCCAACAAGTTGCTATCTTGTTCCATCTTATCAAACCGAGGCTTTTCACTCATTTTGCCCATGTGGTATGATTTGCATATCTCAAGTGATTCAAAATCAAGTGAGTCCAAACGATCCATCTGCATGGAGTTTCTTCATGCGTATACACCAATAGACATGGTTCGCATGTCTCAAACTTTTCAAAAACGAGTGAGTCCAAAGATCCATCAACATGGAGCTTCTTCATGCTTTTATACCAATATGACTTACATGGCGGTGCCACAAGTAAGTGGTACCATCATTACTATCTTATATCTTTTGGCATGAAAATGTGTATTATCGTGATCGAGATTCAATAAACCATTCCTTTAGGTGCAAGACCATTGAAGGTATTATTCAAATAAATAGAGTAACCATTATTCTCCTTAAATGAATAATCAGTATTGCGATAGACATAATCCAATCATGTCTATGCTCAACGCAAACACCAAATGACAATTATTCTGGTTTAATACTAATCTTGATGGTAGAGGGAGCGTGCGATGTTTGATCACACCAAACTTGGAAACACTTCCAACACATATCGTCAGCTCACCTTTAACTTGTCTCCGTTTATTCCGTAGCCTTTTATTTTGAGTTACTAACACTTAGCAACCGAACCGGTATCTAATACCCTGGTGCTACTAGGAGTACTAGTAAAGTACACAATAACTTAATGTATATCCAATATACTTCTATCGACCTTGCCAGCCTTCTCATCTACCAAGTATCTAGGGTAATTCTGCCGAGTGGCTGTTCCCCTTATTACGTAGCACTTACTCTCGTGTTTGGGTTCAACCTTGGGTTTATTCATTAGAGCAAAGCTGATTTGTCGCTTCATGAAGTATCCCTTCTTGCCCTTGCCCTTCTTGAAACTAGTGGTTTCACCAACCATCAACAATTGATGCTCCTTCTTGATTCCTACTTTTGCGGTGTCAAACATTGCGAATATCTCAAGGATCATCATATATATCCCTGATTTGTTATAGTTCATCACGAAGCTCTAGCAGCTTGGTGGCAATGACTTTGGAGAAACATCACTATCTCTGGAAGATCAACTCCCACTCGATTCAAGTGATTGTTGCACTCAGACAATCTGAGCACAAACTCAACGATTGGGCTTTTCTCCCTCAGTTTGCAGGCTAAGAAAATCGTCGGAGGTCTTATACCTCTTGACGTGGGCATGAGCCTGAAATCCCAATTTCAGCCCTCGAAACATCTCATATGTTTCGCGACGTTTGGAAAAACGTCTTTGGTGCATCAACTCTAAACCGTTTAACTGAACTATCACGTAGTTATCAAAACATGTATGTCCGATGTTCGCAACATCCACAGACAACGTTTGGGGTTCAGACACTAAGTGGTGCATTAAGGACATAAGCTTTCTTACATTCGCATAATCGCCATCATCAACTTTCAACTATATTTCTCTAGGAACATATCTAAACAGTGGAACTAAAGCGCGAGCTTTACATAATTTGCAAAGATCTTTTGACTATGTTCAGGATAATTAAGTTCATCTCATGAACTCCCACTCGAGATAGACATCCCTCTAGTCATCTAAGTGATTACATGATCCGAGTCAACTAGGCCGTGTCCGATCATCACGTGAGACGGACTAGTCATCATCGGTGAACATCTTCATGTTGATCGTATCCTCCATACGACTCATGCTCTTCCTTTCGGTCTCTTGTGTTGGGAGGAGATGTCTGTTCTTGCGAGGCTAGTCTAGTTAACCTATGTGTTTCGCGGGTGTTAATCTGGCTTACACCCGTTGTATGTGAACGTAAGAATCTATCACACCCGATCATCACGTGGTGTTTCGAAACGACGAACTTTCGCAACGGTGCATAGTTAGGGGGGGCACTTTCTTGAACTTTTAATGAGGGATCATCTTATTTACTACCGTCGTTCTAAGCAAATAAGATGCATAAACATGATAAACATCACATGCAATCAAAAAGTGACGTCTAACTTATTACTTCTACTACTATGGCTACCGGTTAGCAATAAAGTAAAGTAATTACATGGCGTTGTTCAATGACACGTAGGTCATACAATAAATAAAGACAACTCCTATGGCTCCTGCCGGTTGTCATACTCATCGACATGCAAGTCGTGATTCCTATTACAAGAACTTGATCAATCTCATACATCACATATCATTCATCACATTCTTTTTGGCCATATCACATCACATAGCATACCTCACATCACATAGCATACCCTGCAAAAACAAGTTAGACATCCTCTAATTGTTGTTTGCATGTTTTACGTGGCTGCTATGGGTTTCTAGCAAGAACGTTTCTTACCTACACAAAACCACAACGTGATATGTCAATTGCTATTTACCCTTCATAAGGACCCTTTTCATCGAATCTGATCCGACTAAAGTGGGAGAGATCGGCACCCGCTAGCCACCTTATGCAACAAGTGCATGTCACCGGTGGAACCTGCCTCACGTAAGTGTACGTGTAAGGTCGGTCCGGCTGCTTCATCCCACAATGCCGCCGAATCAAGATTGGACTAGTAACAGTAAGCATATTGAACAAAATCAACGCCCACAACTACTTTGTGTTCTACTCGTGCAAAGAATCTACGCAATAGACCTAGCTCATGATGCCACTGTTGGGGAACGTAGCAGAAATTCAAAATATTCCTACGTGTCACCAAGATCTATATATGGAGAAACCAGCAACGAGGGGAAGGAGAGTGCATCTACATACCCTTGTAGATCGCTAAGCGGAAGCATTCAAGAGAACGGGGTTAAAGGAGTCAGATTGCCGTGATCCAAATCACGGAGATCCTAGTGCCGAATCTAACGGCACCTCCGCTGCTCAACACACATACAGCTCCGGTGGCGTCTCCCATGCCTTGATCCAGCAAGGAGGGAGGGAGAGGTTGGGAAGACTCCATCCAGCAGCAAAGACAACGGCGTGGTGGTGGTGGAGGAGCGTGGTGATCGGCAGGCTTCGCCAAGCACCGCGAGATATGAGGAGAAAGAGAGGTAGGGTTGCGCCAACATGAGAAGAACTTCGTGTGTTGGGCTGCCCCTTTGCCTCCACTATATATAGGGGGAGAGGGGGGCGGCGGCCAACCCTAGATCCCATCTAGGGGGCGGCCAAGGGGGGAGGAGTGCCTCCCAAGTCAAGTGGAGGCCCTTCCCCTTAGGGTTTCCCCTCTCCCATGCGCATGGGCCTTGGGGGGGCTGGTGCCCCTGGCCCATTAAGGCTAGGGTGCCCCCTTACAGCCCATACTGCTGTAGTAGACGTGGTGGAACAATTTCCGGACCTCCGGACCCCTCCGGAATCCTCCGGAACCTTCAGGAAGCTTCCCGGTACAATACCGAAAAAAACTGAACTTTTCCTAACCCAACAACAACTTTCCATATATAAATCTTTACCTCCGGACCATTTGAACTCCTCGTGACGTCCGGGATCTCATCCGGACTCGAACAACATTCGGTAACCACATACAAATTTCCTCTATAACCCTAAGCGCCATCGAACCTTAAGTGTGTAGACCCTACGGGTTCGGGAACCATGCATACATGACCGAGACGTTCTCCGTCAATAACCAACAGCGGGATCTGGATACCCATGTTGGCTCTCACATGTTCCACGATGATCTCATCGGATGAACCACGATGTCAAGGACTCAATCGATCCCGTATACAATTCCCTTTGTCTAACGGTATTGTACTTGCCCGAGATTCGATCATCGGTATACCGATACCTTGTTCAATCTCGTTACCGGCAAGTCTTTTTACTCATTCCGTAACACATCATCCCGTGATCAACCCCTTGGTCACATTGTGCACATTATGATGATGTCCTACCGAGTGGGCCCAGAGATACCTCTCCGTTTACACGGAGTGACAAATCCTCTCGATTCGTACAACCCAATGTACACTTTCGGAGATACCAGAGTGCAACTTTATAGCCACCCAGTTACGTTATGACGTTTGGTACACCCAAAGCATTCCTATGGTATCCGGGAGTTGCACAATCTCATGGTCTAAGGAAATGATACTTGACATTAGAAAAGCTTTAGCATACGAACTACACGAACTTTGTGCTAGGCTTAGGATTGGGTCTTGTCCTTCACATCATTCTGCTAATGATGTGATCCCGTTATCAACGACATCCATTGTCCATGGTCAGGAAACTGTAACCATCTATTGATCAACGAGCTAGTCAACTAGAGGCTTACTAGGGACATGGTGATGTCTATGTTCCCACACATGTATCTGAGTTTCCTATCAATACAATTATAGCATGGATAATAAATGATTATAATGAACAAGGAAATATAATAATAACTAATTTATTATTGCCTCTAGGGCATATTTCCAACACTCATAAGGATGCACAAGCCAGGTACACTCCATGTTTCAAATTTGTTACACAACTTTAACCACAAGTGCATGCTACGAGACTTGCAAACTTCAACACAAGCATTTCTCAAATTCACAACTACTCAACTAGCACGACTTTGATATTATCACCTCCATATCTCAAAACAATTATCAAGCATCAAACTTTTCTTAGTATTCAACGCACTCAAAAGAAAGTTTCACATATCTTGAATACCAAGTATATTAACATTAAGCAAATTACCATGCTATTAACGACTCTCAAAAAATAATCTAAGTGAAGCATGAGAGATCAATAGTTTCTTTAAAACAAATCCACCACCGTGCTCTAAAAGATCTAAGTGAAGTACTAGAGCAAAAATTATCACGCTCAAAAGATATAAGTGAAGCACCATGAGCAAAACTATCAAGCTCAAAAGATATAAGTGAAGCACATAGAGTATTCTAACAAATTCCAATTCATGTATGTCTCTCTCAAAAGGTGTGTACAACAAGGATGATTGTGGTAGACTAACAAGCAAAGACACAAATAATACAAGACGCTCCAACCAAAACACATATCATGTTGGTGAATAAAAATATAGCTCCAAGTAAATTACCGATGGAAGTAGATGAAAGAGGGGATGCCTTCCGGGGCATCCCCAAGCTTTGACTTTTTCGTGTCCTTGGATTATCTTGGGGGTGCCATGGGCATCCCCAAGATTAGGCTCTTGCCACTCCTTGTTCCATAATCCATCAAAAGAATTTACCCATAACTTGAAAACTTCACAACACAAAACTCAATAGAAATCTCGTGAGCTCCGTTAGCGAAAGAAAACAAAACACCACTTCAAGGTATAGTAATGAACTCATTATTTATTTATATTGTTGTTAAACCTAATGTATTCCAACTTCTCTATGGATTATAAACTATTTTACTAGCCATAGATTCATCAAAATAAGCAAACAACACACGAAAAACAGAATCTGTCAAAAACAGAACAGTCTGTAGTAATCTGTAACTAACGCAAACTTCTGGAACTCAAAACAATCTACCAAAATTAGACAGCCTAGAAAATTTGTTTATTGATCAGCAGCAATTGGAATCAGTATTTTATCACGTTCTGGTGATTTTTAATAATTCGGGCACTGAGCGCAAAGTTTCTCGAAATTACAGCAAGATCAAATAACTATCATCAAAGAAGATCCAATAGGTCTAGCTTGGCACAAACACTAATTAAAACATAAAACCACATCTAAACAGAGGCTAGATGGATTATTTATTCCTAAACAGAAACAAAAAGCAAAAAACTAAAAATAAAATTGGGTTGCCTCCCAACAAGCGCTATCGTTTAACGCCCCTAGCTAGGCATAAAAGCAAGGATAGATCTAGGTAGTGCCATAGTAATAAGATAGATCGGTGAAACTCATTTCATATTATCTACGTTCGGCAGCAAGTTTTCTTTGAGGAAAGAAAAAGTAATCAAAAGGGCTAAATTTAATAGGACAAAATTCCCCAAGATCAATTTTAGGAGGTATAGGTTCCTCTTTCCGCCCTTCGTATTGCACAACCAATTCATCATTATAAGCATTCTTTTAACGGAACTTGGTGAGCCTATACTCAAGAGAGCATCTTAGCTCATTATTTAGAATAGCCAAATCATCATTAAGTTCAGAGATTCTATCAATCAAAATATTGGTAGGCACCTTTTTTCTAAGATTTTCATTGAAAGCAACATAGTTGATAGATTGAAAACGCATTATTTCTTCTTGATCAAAGAGGATAGATTCTATGAGAGGACGGCCAGCGTCCACCCTATAATGCGCAAAGATTTATTTGGCCTCTTTTATTATAAATCTGAATTCATGAGCCAAAAAGATAGTAGCGGCACGCTTAACAGAGGAGTGTTCAATATTAGAAAATTCTAGGAAATTTCTTTGTATAGAAGGGTGCATATGCATAAATTGCCTTTCAAGTTAAACGATAAGCATGGCAAGAGCGTCCGCAAGGCTACTAGTTCTATGGAGAATAGAACCACCCATAGAGGGTAAAGCACCGGCACAAGTAAAGAAATTTTGAATAACTCCTTTTCCAATAATATTACCACTACCGATTCGAAACCTTTTTGTATGATAGGTAGGGGATTCTTCAGCAGGAGCTTCAGAATTTTGCATGATATTATTATCGCCCATATCGGCAATAATTTCCCCAATTTTAGACATAACGACAAGCAAGCAAACTAACACACGAGCAAACAAACGGACGAGGAAAAGGCAACGGAAAGAGAGGAGGAGATTGGGAAAGAGAGGGCGAACAAAACGGCGAGGGTGAAGTGGGGGAGAGGAAAACGAGAGAAAAATGGCAAATAATGTAATGCAAGAGATAAGGATTGTGATGGGTACTTGGTACGACTTGACTTGCTCTTGCGTGAGCCTCCCCGGCAACGGCGCCAGAAATTCTTCTTGCTACCTCTTAAGCACTGCGTTGGATTTGCCCGAAGAGGAGAGGATGATGCAGCAAAGTAGCGTAAGTATTTCCCTCAGTTTTTGAGAACCAAGGTATCAATCCAGTAGGAGGCCACGCACAAGTCCCTCGTACCTACACAAAACGATAGCTCCTCACAACCAACGCGATGAGGGGTTGTCAATCCCTTCACAGTCACTTACGAGAGTGAGATCTGATAGATATGATAAATAATATTTTTGGTATTTTTGGTATATAGATGCAAAGTGAAAAGTAAAAGGCAAAGTAAAAACAAAGCAAGTATTAAAGTGATGGAGATTGATATGATGAGAATAGACCCGGGGGCCATAGGTTTCACTAGTGGCTTCTCTCAAGAGCATAAGTATTCTACGGCGGGTGAACAAATTATTGTTGAGCAATTGATGAATTGAGCATAGTTATGAGTATATCTAGGTATGATCATGTATATAGGCATCACGTCCAAGACAACTAGACCGAAACAATTACGCATCTACTACTATTACTCCACTCATCGACCGCTATCCAAAGCATGCATCTAGAGTATTAAGTTAAAAACAGAGTAACGCCTTAAGCAAGATGACATGATGTAGAGGAATAAATTCATGCAATATGATAAATACCCCATCTTGTTATCCTCGATGGCAACAATACAATACGTGCCTTGCAACCCTTTTACATCCTTTGGGTAAGGACACCGCAAGATTGAACCCAAAGCTAAACACTTCTCCCATTGCAAGAACTACCAATCAAGTTGGCCAAACCAAACGGATAATTCGAAGAGACTTGCAAAGATAACTCAATCATACATAAAATAATTTAGAGAAGAATCAAATATTATTCATAGATAAGCTGGATCATAAACCCACAATTCATCAGTCTCAACAAACACACCGCAAAAAGAAGACTACATCGAATAGATCTCCACGAGAGAGGGGGAGAACATTGTATTGAGATCCAAAAAGAGAGAAGAAGCCATCTAGCTACTAGCTATGGACCCAAAGATCTGAAGTAAACTACTCACACTTCATCGGAGGGGCTATGGTGATGATGTAGAAGCCCTCCATGGTGGATGCCCCCTCGTGAACTCTAACAGGCCCCAAGATGGGATCTCGTGGATACAGGAAGTTGCGGCGGTGGAATTAGGTTTTGGCTCCTGTTACGATCGTTTGGGGTGCGTAGGTATATATAGGAGGAAGGAGTACGTCGGTGGAGCGGCAGGGGCCCACGAGGCGGGGCGCGCCCTAGGGGCGCCCCACCTCGTGACCTCCTCTTTCGTTCCTTGGAGTAGGGTCCAAGTCCCGTGGATCACATTCGGTGAGAAAATCACGTTTCCGAAGGTTTCATTCCGTTTGGACTCCGTTTGATATTCGGTTTCTTCGAAACACTGGAATAGGCAAAAAACAGCAATTCTGGGTTGGGCCTTCGGTTAATAGGTTAGTCCCAAAAAAATATAAATGTGGAAAATAAAGCCCAATATAGTCCAAAACAGTAGATAAAGTAGCATGGAGAAATCAAAAATTATAGATACGCTGGAGACGTATCAGGCACCCCCAAGCTTAATTCCTGCTCGTCCTGGAGTAGGTAAATGATAAAAAGAGAATTTTTGATGCGGAGTGATACTTTGGCATAATTTCAATGTAAAACTTCTTAATTGTGGTATGAATATTAAGATCCGAAAGATTCAAGACAAAAGTTCATATTGACATAAAAATAATAAACTTCAAGCATACTAATCAAAGTAATCATGTCTTCTTAAAATAGCATGGCAAAAGAAAGTTCATCCCTACAAAAATCATATAGTTAGGCTATGCTTCATTTTCGTCACACAAAGATGTTCCCAACTTCTATACCCCCGATGACAAGCCAAGCAATTGTTTCATACTTAAATAATCTCAAACTTTTTCAACCTTCACGCACTACATGAGCGTGAGCCATGGATATAGCACTATGGGTGGAATAGAATATGATGATGTGGATTGTGTGGAGAAGACAAAAAAGGATAAAGTCTCACATTGACGAGGATAATCAACGGGCTATGGAGATGCCCATCAATTGATGTCAACATGAGGAGTAGGGATTGCCATGCAACGAATGCACTAGAGCTTTGAATGCTCAACAAAATAAAACTAGTGGGTGTGCATCCAACTTGCTTGCTCATGAAGACCTAGGGCATTTGAGGAAGCCTATCGTAGGAATATACAAGCCAAGTTCTATAATGAAAAATTCCCACTAGTATAAAAAGACAACTTATGAGACTCACTATATGGAAAACATGGTACTACTTTGAAGCACAATATATGAGACTCACTACATGAAGAACAAGGTGCTACTTTGAAGCACAAGTGTGGAAAAAGATATAGTAACATTGCCCTTTTTTTTGGGCCTTTCTTTTTTTTCTTTTTGGCCTTTCTCTTCTTTTTTTGGGCAATGCTCTAATAATGATGATCATCACACTTCTATTGATTACAATATAAGGATTACAACTCGATACTAGAACAAGATATGACTCTATATGAATGCCTCCGTGATGTACGGGATGGTGCAATGAATCAAGAGGGACATGTATGAAAAATAATGCATGGTGGCTTTGCCACAAATACGATGTCAACTACATGATCATGCAATGGCAATATGATAAAAGTAAAGTATGTCATGATGATGATGAACGGAATGGTGGAAAGTTGCATGGCAATATATCTCGGAATGGCTATGGAAATGCCATAATAGGTAGGTATGGTGGATGTTTTGAGGAAGATATAAGTAGGTTTATGTGTGATAGAGCGTATCATATCACGGGGTTTGGATGCACCGGCGAGGTTTGCACCAACTCTCAAGGTGAGAAAGGGCAATGCACGGCATCAAGAGGCTAGCAATGGCGGAAAGGTAAAAGTGCGTATAATCCATGGAATCAACATTAGTCAAAAGAACTCATATACTTATTGCAAAAATTTAGAAGTCATCAAAAATCAAGTAATACTCGCATGCTCCTAGGGGATAGATTGGTCGGAAAAGACCATCGCTATTCCTCGACCGCCACTCATAAGGATGCACAAGCCGTACACTTCATGTTTCAAATTTGTTACACAACTTTAACCACACGTGCATGCTACGGGACTTGCAAACTTCAACACAAGCATTTCTCAAATTCACAACTACTCAACTAGCACGACTTTGATATTATCACCTCCATATCTCAAAACGATTATCAAGCATCAAACTTTTCTTAGTATTCAACACACTCAAAAGAAAGTTTCACATATCTAGAATACCAAGTATATCAACATTAAGCAAATTACCATGCTATTAACGACTCTCAAAATAATCTAAGTGAAGCATGAGAGATCAATAGTTTCTTTAAAACAAATCCACCACCGTGCTCTAAAAGATCTAAGTGAAGTACTAGAGCAAAAAATTATCACGCTTAAAAGATATAAGTGAAGCACTATGAGCAAAACTATCAAGCTCAAAAGATATAAGTGAAGCACATAGAGTATTCTAGCAAATTCCAATTCATGTATGGGTCTCTCAAAAGGTGTGTACAGCAAGGATGATTGTGGTAGACTAACAAGCAAACACAAAAATAATACAAGACGCTCCAAGCAAAACACATATCATGTTGGTGAATAAAAATATAGCTCCAAGTAAATTACCGATGGAAGTAGACGAAAGAGGGGATGCCTTCCGGGGCATCTCCAAGCTTTGAATTTTTGGTGTCCTTGGATTATCTTGGGGGTGCCATGGGCATCCCAAAGCTTA
Organism: Aegilops bicornis; assembly: GCA_021605145.1. NCBI lineage: Eukaryota > Viridiplantae > Streptophyta > Magnoliopsida > Poales > Poaceae > Aegilops > Aegilops bicornis. Next base: position 643,047,745 of record CM038670.1, on the reverse strand, counting down.
GGCTCCACTCCTTGTTCCATAATCCATCAAAAGAATTTACCCAAAACTTGAAAACTTCACAACACAAAACTCAATAGAAATCTCGCGAGCTCCGTTAGAGAAAGAAAACAAAAGACTACTTTAAGGTACTGTAATAAAATCATTCTTCATTTATATTGGTGTCAAACCTACTGTATTCCAACTTCTCTATGGATTATAAACTATTTTACTAGCCATAGATTCATCAAAATAAGCAAACAACACACGAAAAAAAAATCTATAACTAACGCAAACTTCTAGAACTCAAAACAATATACCAAAATTAGAAGACCTAGAAAATTTATTTATTGATCAGCAGCAATTGGAATCAGTATTTTATCACGTTCTGGTGATTTTTAATAATTCGGGCACTGAGCGCAAAGTTTCTGGAAATTACAGCAAGATCAAATAACTATCATCCAAGAAGATCCAATAGGTCTAGCTTGGCACAAACACTAATTAAAACATAAAAACACATCTAAACAGAGGCTAGATGGATTAATTTTTCCTAAACAGAAACAAAAATCAAAAAACTAAAAATAAAATTGGGTTGCCTCCCAACAAGCGCTATCGTTTAACGCCCCTAGCTAGGCATAAAAGCAAGGATAGATCTAGGTAGTGCCGTAGTAATAAGATAGATCGGTGAAACTCATTTCATATTCTCTATGTTCGGCAGCAAGTTTTCTTTGAGGAAAGCAAAAGTAATCAAAAGGGCTAAATTTAATAGGACAAAAGTCCCCAAGATCAATTTTAGGAGGTATAGGTTCCTCTTTCGCCCTTCGTATTGCACAACCAATTCATCATTATAAGCATTCTTTTAACAGAACTTGGTGAGCCTATACTCAAGAGAGCATCCTAGCTCATTATTTCGAATAGCCAAATCGTCATTAAGTTCTTAGATTCTATCAATTAAAATATTGGTAGGCACATTTTTTCTAAGATTTTCATTGAAAGCAACATAGTCGATAGATTGAAAACGCATTATTTCTTCTTGATCAAAGAGGATAGATTCTATGGGAGGACGGCCGGCGTCCACCCTATAATGCGCAAAGATTTCTTTGGCCTCTTTTATTATAAATCTGAATTCATGAGCCAAAAAGATAGTAGCGGCACGCTTAACAGAGGAGTGTTCAATATTAGAAAATTCTAGGAAATTTCTTTGTATAGAAGGGTGCATATGCATAAATTGCCTTTCAAGTTCAACGATAAGCATGGCAAGAGCGTCCGCAAGGCTACTAGTTCTATGGAGAATAGAACCACCCATAGAGGGTAAAGCACCGGCACAAGTAAACAAATCTTGAATAACTCCTTTTCCAATAATATTACCACTACCGATTCAAAATCTTTGTGTATGATAGGTAGGGGATTCTTCAGCAGGTGCTTCAGAATTTTCCATGATATTATTATCGCCCATATCGGCAATAATTTCCCCAATTTCAGACATAACGACAAGCAAGCAAACTAACACACGAGCAAACAAACGGACAAGGAAAAGGCAACAGAAAGAGAGGAGGAGATTGGGAAAGAGAGGGCGAATAAAACGGCAAGGGTGAAGTGGGGGAGAGGAAAACGAGAGGCAAACGGCAAATAATGTAATGCGAGAGATAAAGATTGTGATGGGTACTTGGTATGTCTTGACTTGCTCTTGCGTGAGCCTCCCCGGCAACGGCGCCAGAAATTCTTCTTGCTACCTCTTGAGCACTGCGTTGGATTTCCCCGAAGAGGAGAGGATGATGCAGCAAAGTAGCGTAAGTATTTCCCTCGCTTTTGAGAACCAAGGTATCAATCCAAGAGGAGGCCATGCACAGGTCCCTCGTACCTACACAAAACGATAGCTCCTCGCAACCAACGCGATTAGGGGTTGTCAATCCCTTCACGGTCACTTACGAGAGTGAGATCTGATAGACATGATAAATAATATTTTTGGTATTTTTTGTATATAGATGCAAAGTGAAAAGTAAAAGGCAAAGTAAAAACAAAGCAAGTATTAAAGTGATAGAGATTGTTATGATGAGAATAGACCCGGGGGCCATAGGTTTCACTAGTGGCTTCTCTCAAGAGCATAAGTATTCTCTGGCGGTGAACAAATTCTTGTTGAGCAATTGGCCAGGCGAGCATAGTTTTGAGTATATCTAGGTATGATCATGTATATAGGCATCACGTCTGAGACAAGTAGACCGAAACGATTCTGCATCTACTTCTATTACTCCATTCTTCGACCGCTATCCAGCATGCATCTAGAGTATTAAGTTAAAAACAGAGTAACACCTTAAGCAAGATGACATGATGTAGAGGAATAAATTCATGCAATATGATAAATACCCCATCTTGTTAGCCTCGATGGCAACAATACAATACATGCCTTGCAACCCTTTACATCCTTTGGTAAGGACACCGCAAGATTGAACCCAAAGCTAAACACTTCTCCCATTGTAAGAACTACCAATCTAGTTGGCCAAACCAAACGGATAATTCGAAGAGACTTGCAAAGATAACTCAATCTTACATAAAAGAATCCAGAGAAGAATCAAATAGTATTCATAGATAAGCTAGATCATAAACCCACAATTCATCGGTCTCAACAAACACACCGCAAAAAGAAGATTACATCGAATAGATCTCCACGAGAGAGGGGGAGAACATTGTATTGAGATCCAAAAAGAGAGAAGAAGCCATCTAGCTACTAGCTATGGACCTGAAGGTCTGAAGTAAACTACTCACACTTCACCGGAGGCCCTAGGGGGGGGGGCGCCCCCACCCTCGTGACCGCCTCTTTCGTTCCTTGGAGTAGGGTCCAAGTCCCCTGGATCACGTTCGGTGAGAAAATCACGTTTCTGAAGGTTTAATTCCGTTTGGACTCCGTTTGATATTCTGCTTTCTTGAAACACCGAAATAGGCAAAAAACTTCAATTACGGGCTGGGCCTCCGGTTAATAGGTTAGTCCCAAAAATAATATAAAAGTGGAAAATAAAGCCCAATATAGTCCAAAACAGTAGATAAAGTAGCATGGAGCAATCAAAAATTATAGATACGTTGGAGACGTATCAATCTGCCCCGTGCGTGTATCTAACTGTCATGTCACCTCCGCCTCCCTCAGCTCGACCACTTGAGCGCCCCCCAGAACAGCCGCCTCTACGTCCACCTCGCTGGCTATGGCCTTCTCCAGGGCCTCGTCGAGAATGCATGATCTAGCTAGCTCGAAGATCCTTGAATACTTGGTCCGATGGAGGGTGAATGCCCTTGTCGTGTTCCTTAAACTGGTGAGCAAGCATGCCGCACACAGCGCACCAGTCGGGAAGCTTCTCGTACTTAACTTTGTATATCTGTCTCTTCCCATCTCTGATCATAGACACCGCATTCTTGAGAGGTTTATATACATTGATTCTGACCCACACCAGGTGGAAATTTCCAACAAAATCATGTGAGTTAGGTTCAGAAAAGAGAACCTCTCCCACCTTTGCTGCCAATGGAGTCACCAGATGGGCGTACAAGTCTGGTACATCATGGATTTGGATCCATATGTTGATTGTCTCAAGCTTCACGGGGGACGGCTTCGAGATCCCATCATACGGCAGTAGAATCACCGCATCTCCCCTGAAGTTCCATGGACCATCGTTCATGACTCTCTCCCAATCACCCAAACATGTGAATTGGACTGTGTACAAGTTTTCCTCCAGAGGCTTGAACCTAGCGTCCTGTGCAATATCCCATGCCACTCTCATGTTTTTAAAAAACCAAGTCTGGCTGTAGGTCTTTGTGGTATTAAACCTAGCTAGGGCTACCCATCTCGGCCCCTCCAGCGGCGTAGATTGCTCATCGAAGACCACATCGTCCAAGTCCTCCTCCTTCAGTCCCAACTCCTTCATCGTCTGCTCGACATCACTGATTCCCGAGGGACTCGACGCCCCAGAAGTCGCCATTAGAAGTCTCTCACCCAAAGAACAGATCGGGTAGTTTGAGGGAAACCCTAGTTTTCGCTGGCCCCCTCCCTCATTACGGGCCTGAAGGACAGCCTAGGAGGCCTCCCCCACCGCACCACGGGCGAGATCGGGGTTTAATCGGTGGTAGGGGAGCAAAAACTCGACGGCGGCGAGGATCGCCCGGGGAGAACACCTCGAAACTCTAACTAGAGGGAAAACCGGGCCTGGTTGGGTAACTTACGTTTGTCCTTGCTCAACAAATAAGCGTTATTGGGCCAGTTTTGCTCTGGCCCAGTTAGGGATCCATAGGTAGATATACTCCACGAGCAAGTTTGTTTAAATCATGCGCTACTCGTGTAATTTGCAGCCATCGATCCAATAGATGCGTGCAAGACCGTCAGAAGAACCTAACATGTGCACCGTCTCTGTAGAGAAACTAACTACCAAACCTGAGGCGCCTAATAATCAGGAGCACTTTGTTGAAAGGACAATAGATAGAGGGTCGGAAGCGGCAATTGCATTTTATCAACTTTGGACGTAGACGAGGCGACGAGTTCTCTCAGTTCAATTTAGAAAAAAGAGAGGTCCCAGCCTCTTTTTTAAATACCGCAAAAAAACACAGTATGATAGATACCTTGGTATGTGAAACTACATAGTTATTTCAGAAACCACTATATTTTCAGAAAACTGCAAAAATACTTTGCAGCCAAACGCACCCACATGTATTTTCTGACCAATATGGTAATATAAATATAAATTTATGTGCAGGCCAGAAGGTCTGGTTTGTTGTGGTTGGTTTTTTTCATTGGCCCCCCATAGATTATTGTCAAGCTCCGCCACCGGTCCTCCGGTAATTTTTGTCTTAAAAAAAGAGAGATAGTCCTCCAATAAATGAAGTTGTGGCTGTTTGAAGATGCTGAAGAGAGCATTCACCAATACACCTACACAAGGAGTCGCGGCTGTTTGAAGCTGCTGAAGAGAGCATTCTCGGATGCTTGATCAGCAAAGACATGACATCAATGAAACTAAGCCAGATAGATTATTCCTACTTTTTTTAATTATATATTGGCTTAACCCATAAGACAAGGGAAACCCACGTACAAATGGTTTGGGTTAGATGGAGGTCGTCAGAGCGACGTCCATCTAGGGCGGTGATATTCTGCGAACGAGCTAGGGTGATGGACGAGCGTGTAAAACCTTAGCCTAGGGTTGGTTGAGAAAGATGCACAACACATAAAGGGCTGCTCTTGTCTTCTGTATATTTATATTGATTTAGACCGGATTAAATGTACAATAAATCATACATATTTTGTTAGTTAAGATCATAACCAAATAAATTAGCAACTGCCTAACATAGATACAGATGTTAACGCAACACACAAGTAACTTGCACCATAGATCATGAAATTGATTTTGAGGTACCCAGAGTTCTTGAAGCGGCCATCATACCCAAATAAATCGGTTGCGTTGGCTAGAGTCTTTCACTCAAACTCGGTACTCGAACGAGAGACACTTGATTCATTACAAGCACTCCAACCATAGAAGATGGCATAGCCCCCCATTTGTCATCGATACTAAAAGGATCAAAAAGGCCGACTAGAGAAGGGGGGGGGGGTGAATAGACGACTGCAAATTTTACTTTTATTTGATAAATTAAGAATTGCTCAAATATAAATTCTCTAGACAATGCAACTAGGTGAGCAACCTATATGATGGGTGTATGAAATATATAAGCAAGTAATGCTAGCAACAAGTAAGTAAAGGATAGAGTCACATGAATCTCTGAATAGCCACCAATGGTCCACCATGATCTCCTTTGTGCCACAAGCCACTATATGTTGTCCTTGAGAAGACGACCGAACCTTTATGAAAAAGGTTGAATCACACTCGACAACTTAATTAGAGCCTCCCAACAAGATCCACAAGCTCCCAAAGCTTCGGGGATGAGCACCTCCGTCTTGGGTTCCAATGAACCCAAGAGTAACAAGTTACTCGATGGAATCAAGGGGGGGGGGGTCAAATTCCTTCGGTGATAGTGTAGATCTAGGTCAACTCTCCAAAGTATTGAAGGACAAGATGTTTGAGTGGAAAGGAGAGAGATCTAGGAAATTGGAGCTTGCAACAATGGCGGTGAGAGATATTTTGGCCGTGGTACCTTCCATAAGGAATTACAAGGATTTATATGTGTCCCCAAAACTAGCCTTTGCAGGTAATTAACCTAGAAGTCTCCGGCTTAACACGGAGTCTCCAGTCAACTAGGGACTAGAATTTACGGCCAGGCAGGAGACTTCCAAGGTCTCCGGACCAAGTCTCCGGCCATACTCCGAACCAGGCGCAAGAGCATCGCAACACTTCATGAAACTATGGGCCTTGTCCAATAATAGAGGCTGGAGTCTCTGGTTGCCTTGAGTCCGGAGTATTCGGTGCTTACACATCGGAGTCTCCGGCTAGACAAGTCTGAAGTCTCTAGGCTATTTTCAAACAAAACATAAAAATCTGAGGTTTCTCTCAACCAATTTTTATAGGAAAGATATAGGTTTAAAATAGTCACTGTACATGATTGATTTCCACATACCTTACATTCATCAACCCCTCTTGATAGTATGGTACCCCTACGACTCAATTTAAACAACAAAATCTACAGGCACCATCTTCGGTCTTTTATCCTTTTTGAGGAGTCAATCACTATCTTGTGCTTTTCATTAAATGAGCCTAAAGAATTAGCACACTGTAATATCTCACTTATGTTGTTAACAAACACGCAAAAACCATTAGGGGATGGAGTTCCCTTTCAATCTCCCACTTATAGATGATACATGGGTGTAACTACACCCGGGGGTAGAAACCATTTTTCCTATACACACACACAAACACTATTCTGATCATGGGATGAGAATATTATTCTGATCACAACCTGACCTGCCAGGCAGTAGTACGTTGAACTTCCCCTAGTGCTAGGTTGAACTTCCGCAAACATTGCCCAAATGGGGCTTGCAATATACTGTTGGAAAGCTATGGACACGAGTATCATGACCCAAGTGAAATTCTTGGCAAAATGTAAGCGGTTTAAGAGCAGTTTTGAAAACCGTTTTTTCTTCATACAAAAAATGTGAATTGTATTTTCGATCGCATTTCCAAGCCGTTTATCGGAATGAGGCGAATAATATGGCGTTGGAAAGCTGCTGGGAAAACGCTCCTTCTACATGTTGAAAGTTTTCTCTAATTCCCTATGGATAAAGAGTAATTTGGAAAATCGTAAAATTTTGCAAACCAAACAGTCGAGTTCGTATTTTCGATGCCATTTCTAAACGCCTAATCCGATCAAGGCAAATGATAGGTTGTTGGAAAGCTTATGAAAATGCGCTACTTTTTCATGTTAAGAGTTTTTCCTAATTTCGGACGGTCTAAAAGTTATTTAGAAAATGATGCAAGTTCCACCGAGTTCGTATTTTCGAGCTAATTTTTTAACCATACGTCCGAATGCAGCAAATCATATGGCGTCGGAAAGCTTGATGAAATGCAAAACTTTTTGGTATATATTATTTCTTCCAATTCCTTACGGGTTTAAGTCAATTTTGAAAATGGCTAAAAACGTATTTTTTGCCGTAATTTCTACAAAGTTTATCAGAATGGGACAAATAATATACCGCTGAAAAGCTACGGAAAATGCGAAACTTTTTCATGTTGACGGTTTTCTCGGATTCCTATACATTTTCAAGTAATTTCAAAAACGGCGAGATCATTCGTTCTGCCTTTATCGCGAAACACATTCTTCGAAAATGCACCACGTGAAGAACTTGAACTTCTCGGCATGTCTACTTGAACTTCTCTCTGTTTTTTCACATGATTTTTTGCTCGTAGCTCTCCATCCACTCACCAGAATTGAGCAAGTGATATACCGATGGAAAGCTGCTGTGAACATGCAACTTTCCCGTGTTGATCATTTTTTCATATTCGCGACAGTTTTAAAAGGTTTTCATCTGATATTCATTAAGTGTAGTAGTTGAACTTACTGTTGTTTTCACGTTGAACTTCTGTAACGTATTTTTGTTTGTAATTTTCTCATCCACTCGTCAGTGTTACACAAATAATATTCCTTTTGTACAAACCTCTCTCAAAATAATTATTTTAACTTTCTCCAACTGATGACTTGAACTAACACAAATGATATTCCTGCCATTTTCAAGTAAACTAGAAAATGACGAGATCATGATTTGTGCCTTCATCGCGAATGGAAATGCACTGTGTGAAGTAGTTGAACTTCTCGGGCATGTCTGTTTGAACTTCACTTTGTTTTCTAACGTGATTTTTTTGCCCGTAACTCCCAAACCACTTACCGGAATTGAGCAAATGATATATCGATGGAAAGCTGTTGAAACCATGCAACTTTTTCATGTTGTTCAGTTTTTCATACTCGCGACGGTTCGAAATATATTTTTGAATGCGTCAATTTTTTAAACCATTCATCGGAATATAGCATATAATATACCGTTAGAATGCTTATGAATAGGAGCATCATTTTCATGTAGACACATGTTCCAATTTTTTTTTGTTTGAGAGCAGTTTTAAAAACAGCAAAAACAACATCATTTTTTGCCTGTTTTTTACATGTAATTGAAGGTTGGACGTCTCGCACTAGAGATCTTGAACTTCACCGGGAGGAGCACGCGAACTTCTTGCAAAAAACCTTTTAAGCTCTATGTTTTCTATTCTTATATACCTATCTGAAACGCATTTCATGTAGTAGTTGAACTTCCCGCTGTTTTCATCTTGAACTTCGGTCACGTATTTTTGTTCAACCTCTCTCACATGAATTTTTGAACTTTCTCGGGCCGAGCACTTGAAATTCTAGCCAAAAAACTTTTAGCCTTTGATTTTTCATTCTTTTTAATACAAAATGCATAACGTCTAGTACGTGAACTTCCGACAGTTATCAATATGAACTTCTCTCTATTTCGTTCTAGTAACGGAAAAAGCGCGAGTTTTTTATAGACATCGAACCGCTCTAACTTTTTAATTTGAACTTCTTTGCGTATTTTTTAGAAATGTTAAAATTGGAATTTTGTTAGAAACATCGAACTTCTTCGTTATTTTGATTCGAACTTATTGGTTTTATTCTTTAGTAATCGGAAAAATCTTATTTTTTAAATAAATATCAAACTGCTCTCCTTTTTCTAATTGAACTTCTTAGTTTATTCTCTAGTAATGTGAAAACCTTAGTTTTTTATATACATTGAACTGCTCCGTTTTTTGAAATTGAACTTCTTGGTTTTAATCTTTAGTATTGTGGAAAAAGCTGAGTTTTTATAAACATCAAACAACTTCATATTTTTTAATTTTCGACTTGTTGGTGTTATTCATTAGTTACGGAAAAGTCCTAGTTATGTAATAAATATCGAACTACTCAATTATTTAAAGTTGAACTTCTAGGTCTTATTTTATAAAGAAGGAAAATTTGTTTTTATAAACTTTTTGAACTGCTCGGTTTTTTCATTTTGACATTCTTGGTATTGTAATAAACATTGAACTTCTCCATTATTTAAATTTGAACCTCTAGGTTTTTTTTGTAGAACGAGAAATTTCCATTTTCTCTATAAATTTTGAGCTGCTCTATTTTTTAATTTTGGCCTTCTTGGGTATTGAACCGCTCCATTATTTGCATTTGAATTTCTGGGTTATTTTAGAAGCAGGGAAAATCTGTTTTCTAACTAAACTTTTTCAAACTATTTTTGTTATTTTTTAGTTTGACGTTTCGTTGTGGGATATTTTGATGGTGTGTTCCTCTTTTATTCGAACTTGTTGCAATGAACAAACTTTTCAGGGAATTTCATTAACTTCATTTCTTGAATTTCATTAACTCCACTTTTTTTTGCTCGTGAACTTGCCATCTTCTCTTTTTGAACTTCTTTTTCTGGATATGAAATCTCCATGTGTCGTCCTAAACTTCTAATATTCTTTTGTAGTTTCTTTTTGGTAAACTTCCATTGGTTTGTTTTTCTAATGTCATTTTTGAGGATATGTAAAAGCAGTCTTTGTTCTGTAAATTTCATCATTCTGCAGAAAAGTTTTGCCAAAATGAACGTGCATATGGAGTTGTGGGTGCAGTCTACTAGGCATATCGAGTCCTTGACCACCAACACAGATGAATCCATCAAGCCAATAAAGTGCATCTGAGAGGAAGAATCAACCAAATATTGTACCACACGTAGCACAAAGGTACATAAAAAACAATCATCAGGAGGCAAGCAAAGCAAGCAGAGAGCTGTTGGTGCATCATTCGGTGCGTGTTCCTCACTCAGAACAAGTTGAACCTCATTTGCTTCTTGTTTCTGAACTTCTGTAGATCTTTTGGCATAGAGCCACTGAAAGGGCAATCGAACAAACAAAACTAAAGAAATCAGCTGTGCTAAACGTCTTTCTTGAACTTCTGAACTTCTTGTTCCTCTCTTGAACTGAAGTGGTCGTTATTGTTGATACTAGGAGGTGAGCAGCACGATGGGTCGGGAGCATCGACCGTGAGGCGAAGGAGCGGCGTGGATCCTCCTGTGTCGTGATGCTTCTGGCGGTGGGTGGTTGTGGTGGGGGGCGGTTGCTGCAACGCCGGCTATAGGTGGTGGACCTCAGTGGCTGCAGCGCGCCCGACCAGATGCAGGTCGAGACCTTCCCCATCTGCAGGTCAACTGAAGGGATGGGAGTCGGTGGTTGGTCGGGAGGCGAGCGGGATGGGGTGGGGAGGCGGTGGTTGGCAGGGGGCGTGAGGGACGATTGGCGAAGCGGTGGCTGGCCGGATGCCGCGATTTTGTTGTCGGGACAGGGGCTGCGCGCATGGAAGGGATCCGGCACCGGAAGAGAAGCTGGGCGAGGCCGGGGGCAACCTAGGTGACAAGGAAGACGCGGTAGCGTAGCAGAGGTAGGCGGCGGGGTCGCGCGCTGGCGCTTGGTGGTGGCTGGTGGCCGTAGGATGCGGCCGCACGCGTGGGGGTTCCGGGGAGGGGCACGTCGCGGCGGGTGGATCCGGGGAGGTGGAGCGGCGGCGAGGGCCTCTGGGGAGGGGGCGCGGGGACAGGGACCTCCAGGGAAGGGGCACGGCGGCGGCAGGGGGGTCAGGGGAGGGCGCGGACGAGGCGTGGGATCAGGGGAGGGGGCTTGGCGGCGAGGGATCCGGGGGTTGCGGGCGGTTGCGGGATGGAGTGCGGCCTTGCGGGAGATGTGGGGAGATGATGCGAGGGTTTTTTTCTTCCTATTTTATCGTCTGGCGCTAGCCGCACCCGATCGGGAGGATCTCCTCGCGCTCTATACAGGCGTGCCATGATCCGAATAACTATCCTGATCCTAGGATCAGAATAGTGCTAATATATATATATATATATATATATATATATATATATATATATATATATAATGTTACTATTAATCACACAGGGTGCAGAATAAGTTATTCTTCAGATAATCTTGCGATCGCTTCCAAAATAAATTATGTTTAGAATACAAATAGTTACATGCATATTGATTCGACATGTAAAATTTGGTACAAAAATATATAAGTTATAAGACCCGAAAAATCACATTCTATATATGTTTTACACTATATTTTTTCATTCGTCATTTTACGTAACATAATTTTTTTTACAGCAAGTACATATTTTCTTTCGTTCTGTTTTTATTTATGAAATAAGACAAATTTACAAAACATAAAAATAACGGTGCATTGATGTCAAAATAGAGAGGGGGTGAAGAATAACTATTCCTCACTCAGGGTGACGAATAGCGCGACCCCATATATAACTATTCTAATCCTGGGATTAGAATAGTTATTTGGATCACGGGACCCTATATAGGGGCAATTCAATGTTCCTGAGATCTGAGAAATCCACCGGACCGATATAGAAAATGTCCACCCAGCCCACCCGTTGCCCCGGTCCCCACCCCTGACCTCCCCCCATCCCCTCCCCGATGCCGCCACCCCCATCTGGATTGCATTGTCACCGCTGCCCTCCCTGGATCTTGTCGTCGAGCCCTCGCCCCCCGACCAACTCGCTCCGGTGCCCCACCCCAGACCCCCCGCCGCCGGTGCCGAGCTCCGGCCCACCTCTCCCGCCTCGGCCCGGAGCCCCTGCCGCCAGTGCCCTGCTCGCCGCCGCCCCAGTCAACACCAGGCGACGCCGTCCCTGCCAACCCCAGGTGTCACCGCCGCCCTGGCAATCCCAGGACCCGCCGGGCTCCTGCTGTGACGCTGCTCCCGCAACGAGATGCCGACCTCCTCTCGTGGCCTTGCCGCCGTGCCACCACGCAGCCGCTGCCCTCACTGCCGCTGTTGCCGCTTTCAACACCGGTGATGCCGACATCTCCTCTTCCAACTCCGGTACGGCTTCTTCCCTTAGCTCAAGATCTTCCCAAGATGGAGATCCCCGTCCCTGCTCCCCAACCTGGCCGCCATCGCCTCCACAGCACAGCTCCGACATGCAGCTCCGAGTGCCTCTGTCTCTGCTGGCTCTAATTGCCTCCGCCCGACGTCGGGCTCTGTAGGTCGGCTGTTCTTCTTCACCTAGGCTAACTGCTTCCTTAGATTTTGCAGAGAACCATTCTGTGCAGTAAAAAAATGGCTGCAGTCCAAAGTGTCGATTTTCAGCAGGGCAATCTGTTCATTGACTATTTTTGTGCTTTCAAAAAATAGTAGGACAAAAGTTGAGAATCAATTTGTATAGTAAAAACAGTAGGCCACTTGCTTCCTACTTGTGTTATTTGATTTATTGAATAACAGAAGTTCTCTTTGTTTGCAAAAAACCCTACTGTATCACATTTGTTTGTCGTTATCCTCTGAAAAATGGCATTATTGCAGGTCAGTTTTGGCTGATTCATCAGTTCAGTTGCAAAAAAGAAGAGCATTATACCTTGTTGTCTACTCCGCTGACTTCTTTTCCTATACTATGTAGGTCAGCTTCACCTGATGCGTAAGTTCAGTTTCATAGTGCACGATAGGCATGATTCAGTAACAGTCGACTTCAATTAGTTCGTAGCCATCCTTTAGAAAGATCATACCTTGATATTCCATTGTTTTCTCCTTTTTCCTGTGCATTTTTAAGAATTGAAGTAATGAAAGAATTATATACCATTACATCATACCAACATGGTTACAAAGACTTGTGTGAATAGGCAAGAAAGGTCCAATTAGCAAAAGCGATATACTATGAGTTTATAGCCACATGAAAAACAAAATATGTATACCTGTTTGCTATGTTGACGCATATATTTATCCTTATTTACTTATGCACTTTTGAAAGATCCACCATATCTGCAATCATCAAACTGGAAGACATATTGTTTAAGGCCTAATTTGCAGGTTACTTGCACTGCTTATCTTTCTTTGTCAGCGCGCCTCTTTCCTCCAATAATATGCTGAAGCTACTCCTTACAGTAAGGAAACGGTGGATGAATGTTTACCAGTTACAAATGTATGCTGAAGCTACTCCTTACAGCAAGGAAACGGCGGATGAATCTACACAAGTTACAAATGTATGCTGAAGCTACTCCTTATAGCAAGGAAATGGTGGGTGAATGCCTCCTGTCTTCAGATATTCGGTTCACGTCAGACGTCGACGACGATATATGCAGAAATCTTCTATTATCTCTTTTGCCTCCCCTTTTCCCTCTTCCATTTTGTTGTTTGGAAATCTCTGGTAGGCCTTTGATTCACAAAGACTTCGGCAATTATTTGTACAATATATGTGCATAGGAATTGTGTTCTCCATTTTGCTTATTGGTACATGTGTGATGATTTCCATGTTATGAATATATTGGTTTGTGTGAAGTTCATGTACGACTACCCAAGGAGTTCAACAATCACTCACCACGAAGGAAGAAGAGGTGAGCAACGCCCAGGCTGTTCAACTTCGTCGCGTCAGGATGTGCAATTTCGCTCGTGTGAACTAAGGGGGAGCAGTTTCTTCTTAACTGTTGATTCTGCACTTGTATGGTGCATTTTGTCTCTACTTTTAGGTGAATTCATTGCTTCTCTTACATTGTGTTCAATAGGGTACAAAAAGTTTGCGTACAAACTGTTTGTGTATGTCTGTAGGAGCTGCTGTTGTGCTAGTGCCATGAGAAAATGGAGCTTTTTCCGAGTTGTTTTTTCTGTAATACATGTGAAGACTACGGTATGAACAAATGGAGCTTTTTCCGTAGTGAACAAGTGGTATTTTTGGTGGAATCTCGTTGTTGCTCTAATCGGCATGTATGAAAATTCGCACGGATGTGCATAATTAACCTGCTACTTTTTGAGATAAAACTAGTAGGTAACGAGTGGTAAAAACAACACATAGTTTGCAAAAAAAAATCAAATTTGGGGTAGAGGGACACATGGTGGAAAATTTCTCCTCGCCTCTACAGTGTCCTTCTCAAGCACCATGTGCCCAGGGATGGAAATTCTCAAGCACTATGTGCCTAGGGTTGTCTTTGTGTGCTCCTGTTCTGGCGTGCGTTGTAGAAACGAGGAAGTTCAGCCTTATCCTTGTGAAAGGTTCAGTATGTGTGCAGGAATTCGCAAATTTCATAAAGGATATATTTCAGTTGTGTGTGCCATGTGTGTGGTGTGTACTAAAAACGTTCCGTGGAGGATAAGTTCATAGTTTCTGTCGCTGATAGTTCAAAAAAACCGCTTTCAAAAAAACAAAACACCTTGGGTGTCTAAGAAAAGAGAGTTGAACACATGAAAAATATCAGCTGACAAGTGAACCTTGTGAATACAGGGTTTAAAAAAAATTTCCATTATAAAACATCATGTAACTAAAGTGAACACTAAAAAAATGAGAAAAGGCAAAAGTTGAACACTTGTTTTAAAAAATAGAAGTTCAAATTAAAATAGTGGAGAAGTTCTTTGTTAATTTTAAAACTGGCTTTTTCGCCTTTAATAAAAATAAACCAAGAAGTTCCAATTAAAAAAGCAGATTGGTTCAAAAATTATACACAAAATGGTATTTTCCCATTTCAACAAAAAAATTAGAGGTTCAAATTTAAATAACAGGGAAGTTCAATATTTATTACAAATATCAAGAAGGTCAAATTGAAAAAATGAGCAGTTCAATTTTTTTATAAAAACAAATTTTCCTTCTTTTAAAAATAAGACCTAGAAGTTCAACTTTAAATAATCCAGTAGTTCGATATTTATTACATAACTAGGACTTTTCCCGTTACTAATGAATGACACCAAGAAGTCCAAACTTAAAGAAATATGAAGTTGTTTAATGTTCTTCTAAACTCAGATTTTCCCAAATGTTAAAGATTAAAACCAAGAAGTTCAATTTCGAAAAATAGAGTAGTTCAATGTATATAAAAACTCAGGTTTTTGAGTTACTAAATAATAAAACCAAGAAGTTCAATTGAAAAAAGCGGAGTAGTTTGATATTGATTTGAAAAATAGGATTTTTCTAGTTACTAAAGAATAAAACCAATAAGTCCAATCTGAAATAACGAAGAAGTTGGATGTTATAAAAAACCCTCCATTTTTCACATTTCTAAAAAAACACAATGAAGTTTAAATAAAAAAGTAAAGCGGTTCAATGTCTATAAAAAACTTAGATATTTTTGTATAACCGAGAGAAGTTCTGATTGATAACTGTCAGAAGTTCACATACTAAACGGTGTGCATTTTGTATTAAAAAAGAATGAAAATGCAAAGCCTAAAGTTTTGTTCATAGAAGTTCAAGTGCTCGTCCCAAGAAAGTTCAAAAATTCTTGTGAGAGAGGCTCAACAAAAATACGTGACAGAAGTTCAAGGTGAGAATAAAAGTATAGAAAAATAAAAGCTTACAAGGTCTGTTGAAAGAAGTTCAAGTGATGTGCCCGGAGAAGTTCAAAAATTCTTGCGAGAGAGGTTCACATTGTATTACCATGTTTGATTTTTTCTGTATAAAAATCGAATGCAATTCTTTACTCAAAAATATAAAATGGTGAAGTTCAAATTGAAATAACAAACAAGTTCGGAGTTTATTAAAACGTAGGATTTAGCTGTTCAAAAAATAAAAAACACAACGCCTTTTTTTGCACATTTAAAAACAACTCATAAATGAAAAAAATGGTTGCTAGAAGTTCAAGTGCTCAGGGAGGAAAAGTTCAAAAATTCTTGTGAGAGAGGTTCACCGTGTATTTAGATGTCCAAAATACATAAAAAGATGTTGTTTGTTGTGTTTTAAAATAATTCGCTCAAACCAGAGTGTCGGTGTACTAAAGTAGGGGTACCTTAGTACCCTGAACTTGTGCACGGGCAACAAGAAGGCCCCTCATGCAAGCCTCGTCGGGCGTCCGCCAAGACCCTCCACAGCCATTCTGAAGGCAAGACCCCGACAAGAGGAGCTTGTCGGGAAGGCCTCCCTAGGCAGACAAGGCCCCGACAAAAGAAGCTTGTCGGGAAGGCCACTCCAGGCACACTGAAGACAAGGCCCCGGCAAGAGGAGCTTGCCGGGAAGGCTCGGAGCGCGACAAGTCTCCGGGCGCGACAAGGATTCGGCCGCGGCAAGGCGCTTGCTGACATGCAACTTCTCTCCGTCTCCGCTCCAGCTCACCCAGCGACGTGTCGCCATGGGACCGTTCCATGGGCGCGTGTCGAGCAGCCGTGCAGCCAGTGAGAGCAGCGTGAGCGGCGGCCGACAGCTCGCCATCGTGGCGAATCGGAGGCGCACTGACGGTCTGTTACATCGCTTTGGGTGACAACGACATGCATTTATTGCTTTTGTCCCTTGCCGCCGAGTTAGGTATTTTTGCACCGCATACATCGCTCAAGTAGGTGTACCAACTCCTGTTTTTACATTCGTACCCCCGCCTATGTCGCCACCTGTCGGAGACCCCTTGAGCATATAAAAGGAGGCCCGAGTGCAACATAGAGGAGGTTCGGTTCGCGTCTTTCGCAAGGTTCAGTTCATTCGACTGGCCATAGACTAGAAACACTCACGCTAGGTTTTGTAGCTCGCATTGCTCCCTAGCAAGAACACAATAGATCAAACAAGTAGCAGTAGGAGTTTTATCTCTCCGGAGAGCTCCGAAGCTGGGTAATCCGCTCGTGTGCATCGCCTCGATCCGCTCTTCGTGCGACCTCCGCCCCCTCCGAACCACAAGGGGCCTGCTCACGCCCAATAGGTGTCCGTGGGTGCGATCAGCCTCCCCGACATCTCTGGGCGCGCTGTAGGGGCGTCGAGGCCGTGTGAATCCGATCCGGCGTTCACGCGAACGGCGTCATCAACACCTTCCTCAACATGCCACCGAAGAAGAAGGCTTCGGCGGCAGCAGAGCCGTCCGCGTCGTACCCACCCTCACCGCAGCAAGCAGGTGGTGGTGCAGACGCCGGCGGAGGAACGGGCGCCGACGAAGGTGCTCGCGACGTTGCCAAGTCCAAGGACAAGGCACCGCAAACCTCGGCGTCCGCGCATCCCCCGCGCCCATCTCAGGAGACGCGGGACCAGCAACGTCATGGCGTTCACAACGCCATACGTTCGTTGGATCGAGACCCTCCAGACCGGCATGCGCGCGCCAACATGCCGGGCACGAGTGAGATACGGCCGCCCGGACGGGCGCCGCTTCCTTCTAACGGTTAGAAGTCCGAGCGTGTCCCGCCTCGCACCGTTCTCCAATACCGCCCACTACTCCAGCAGAAGCTCGGGCGAGCTCAATCGCTCTCGACTACCCTCCAACGGCCGACAAGGTCGACGAGTGGAGGGCCACTATCCGTAGCCTCATCGGTTTTGCCAGCGGCGACGCTCAGCGGCAACCAACGCCATCGCGTTGCGCGGGCGCGACGACAAGGCACGAGCCGGTGGCGACGATACTGTCGGAGGTGCACACACCGTGCACTCTCCGCCAACAAGGCCAAGATCGCCGACTCACCGGATCAACCTCGACAGCGACTCCATCGCTTCGTCGGATCCGCGAACCCGCCGCGATCAGCGCCAAGTTCTTCATGAGCGGCAAGAAGAGGACGCCGAACTCGCATCAGCGCCCGAAGAGAAGCGCGGCGTCAATCCGACAAGCCGCTGGGCCTTCTGTTGACATGCACGCCGGAGGGGCCAGGCGACTTGCCGTCAGACGCGTAGGTTGCCCTGCGTTCACTCGTGAGCTGCCGCAAGTCCAAAGGGCCCAGCCGTAAAAACTTCAAACCAGACGTGCGGAGAAGTATGACGGCAGGACACATCCGTCGGAGTTCCTTAGCATCTACACCATCGCGGTGCAGGCTGCGGGGGACGGGACGACAAGATCCTTGCCAACTACTTCCCGCCGTGCTCAAGCCCAACGCCGATCTTGGCTCATGCACTTGCCGGACAACTCCATATCCTCTTGGCGGATCTGTGCCATCGCTTGTTGGCGCCTTCACGGTGGCCACAAACCTCATGGCCAAGAGAGTGACCTTCACTTGCTCACCCGAATGAAGGAGAGTCCTGCGCAAGTTCATCCGAGAGATTCAGCCGTGTGCACTACAACATCCCGTGACGTCCACCCCGCCGGTGATCAGCGCATTTCATCGTAATGTGCGGAACCGCAGGATGAGGGAGGAGATGGCGATGTGCAAAGTCAAGGACGTTAGCGAGCTGTACGCCTTGGCCGACAAGTGTCTTGTACCGAAGAAGGGAGGAGACTCGTGAGAGAATCTGAAGCAGGATCTCGACAAGGATGACACCGCCCGGCAAAGAAGGGCCGGCGAGGCAGCAGGAAGAAGAAAAGGTAGAAGTGCTAGCTGTCGAGTAATCCGGCAACGGAAGCGGCGACAAGAACGCCAAGGCTGGTGGCTCCGGCAAGGAGGTTGCCGCTGACGCCAACCACCAGTCGATGGCGGCCGCCGATAAGCGGGACAGCTCCGGCAAGCAGTATTGCAAGATTCACCGCACCAAGGGCCACGATCTCCAGAGCTGCAAGAAAGTCGAGCAGCTTGTCGAACATCAGAGAGCTGAGTACGAGCGGCGCGACAAGGAGAAGGCCCAGGAAGGTGCTGGGGGAGCAAGCAAGAAACGTCCCGGCCGGGGAGGACGCCGCGGCAAAGTCAAGCAGCGACAAGGAGATCGACCTCCCCGCGGCCGCGACAAGGATGAAGATGATGACGACGACGAAGATATGGAGGACGACGACGCCGACGAGCAGGAGTTTCAGAAAGCCACAGAGGTTCTCTGCGTTGACGGAGGTGCTTCTCGCATACCTCCCACCGCCAACTCAAGCAATGGATGCGGAGGTCAATGCAATGGAACCATCCATAGAGTCACGCAAGCCTCTCAAGTGGTCCAAAGACGCCTATCATTTTTGATATTGAGGACCACCCCGATTGCATAATCATGTCGGGTGCTTGCCGATGTTGGTCTCTCCAACCATCCGCAACCTCAAGGTCACAAAATGTTAGTTGACGGCGGGCCGGCTTGAATCTGATCTCCTCCGGTGCTCCGGAAGCTTCAAATCCCTCGACAAAGAACCTCGAAGAGACCGGAACCTTCCAAGGAATCAATCCGGGAAGGAGCAAGCCAAGGGGAAGATTACGTTGCGGTCACATTTGGCAAATGAGCTGAACTTCGTAACCGAGAAGGTTACCTTTGACGTTGCCGATTTCCCATTGCCTTACAATGGGATACTTGGCCGCCCAAAGACTCGCCAATTTCATGGCAGCCTCTCACTCGCCTACAACCTACTCAAGATGCCGGGCCCGATAAGCGTCATCTCTGTCCATAGCGACAAGAAGGATGCCCTTATCTCAGGCCGACAAGATCTTCCGGGATGCAGCAGCCGCGGCATTGCCGCACACTTGTCACCGAAGCTCCGGGGAAGAAGACCAAGAAGGTGCCCGCCGAGGAGGACGGCACTGGTGGTACCTTCACCATCGATTGCCTCTCGACCCCAAATAGGAAAGGCGCGCTCGTTGCTTTCTGCGGGCGAATGTCGACGTGTTTGCATGGAAACCGTCGATATCCCGTGTTCCTGTGAAAGTGATTGAGCACCGCCGGCCGTTTGTCCTCATCGCGGCCCGGCCAAGCAAAAAGTCGAAGCAAGCGGTGGGCGCCAAGAATTCATAGCCGAAGAGATCAAGAACCGGAAGCAAGGCCTTGTCGAGGAGTGCTCCATCCTACGTGGTTGGCCAATCCTGTAGTCGTGCGCAAGGCAAATGGGAAATGGAGGCTTTGTATTGACTTCACGGATGTTAATAAAGCTTGTCCCAAAGATCCATTTCCCTTGCCGCGCATTGACCAGATTGTCGACTCCACGGCCGGATGTGATTTGCTTTCGTTTCTTGATGCCTACTCAGGATACCACCAGATCTTCATGGCTGAAGAAGATGAAGAGAAGACCGCATTCATCACACCATGTGGCACCTACTGTTTCATACGGATGCCTTTCGGTTTGAAGAATGCTGGTTCAACATTTGCAAGGGTAGTCCATGACGCTTTTGAGCCGCAAATGCACGTAAATGTAGAAGCCTACATGGATGACATAGTGGTCAAAAGCAAGGACAAAGCAACTCTGGTTCAAGATTTGAACGAGACCTTTGCAAATCTCCGCAAGATCAACCTCAAGCTCAACCCCGAGAAGTGCGTGTTTGGAGTCCCTTCCGGCAAGCTTCTCGGGTTCTTCGTGTCTCAGCGAGGGATTGAAGCTAATCCCGACAAGATCAAGGCCATCGAGAAGATTGAAGCACCAAGGCGCGTCAAGGATGTACGAAGGCTTGCCGGTTGCGTGGCTGCTCTCAGTAGGTTTATTTCTAGGTCTGCTGAGCGCGCCCTGCCGTTTTTCAAGATCTTGAAAAAGGCAGGTCCAGTAAAATGGACTCCCGAAGCGGAGGCTGCGCTGCAGGACTTAAAGAGATACCTGTCCTCCACTCCAACACTTGTCGCGCCTAGGCCACAAGAGAAGTTGCTGCTATACATAGCGGCAACCAATCAAGTGGTCAGTGCTGCGTTAGTGGCGGAGTGGGAGGCGGACGACGAGCCAAAGAACCTTGCAAGCACGCCCAATGACAAGCGAGGGGCTTCGCCGACAAGCTCTGGTCCCGACAAGGACGAGCCCGCGAAGACACAAGAACAGATACAAAAAGGATGGTGCAAGCGCCCAGTTTACTTTGTCGGGTTCCCTCCTGCAGGGGGCTAGGTCAAGGTACTGGTGTGCGAAACTGCTTTTCGGCCTCCTCATGGCCTCGAAAGCTGCGCCACTACTTCCAAGCACATGAGATCACGCTTGTCACCGCTTTCCCTTGAGGAGGATACCGCGAGAATCCAAGCGGCAGGCAGGATTGTCGAGTGGGCATCGAGCTGTCTAGCTTTGGTCTTAAGTTTGAAAGCACATCAACTATCCAAAGCAGAGCGTTGGCGGAATTCATAGCAGAATGGACGCTAACGCCAGATAAAGAGATTCCGGAGACGAGCATTCCCGTCAAAGAAGCAAGCAAAGAGTGGCGGATGTACTTTGATGGTGCCTTCTCGCTGCAAGGCGCCGGTGCCGGCGTGCTGCTTATCGCGCCCACGGAGAGCACCTCAAGTATCGTCGTCCGGATGCACTTTCCCAAGGAACAAGTGACAAACAATACCGCAGAGTATGAAGGTTTGCTTGCCGGTCTCGGGATCGCCGTGGACCTTGGGATCAAGAAGCTTATTGTCGTGGGTGACTCGCAACTCGTCGTCCGCAAGTCAACAAAGATTACGTAGTCCGCTGATGGAAGCTTACGTCGATGAAGTGAGGAAGCTAGAAGAGCACTTTGACGGCTCGCAAATGGAACATGTTCCAAGAACTTCGTAATAATATTGCCGATGGCTCGTCAAAATGTGCCGCACTTAAGTTACCTGTGGAACCAGGGATTTTCGTGCTCAAGCTAACTCAACCAACCGTAACACCATCAACCGGACAAAGCAAGAAGAGGAAGTTGGCCTCTAGTGACTACTTTCCGACAGAGCTTCCCGAGGCCGTCGTTGCAAAGGTCCCCAAGATCAACACCAACAAAGTCTTTGAGGAGCGATGCGCTCCGGCTGCACCCTGTGGTTTGTTTCGTTGAAGCAACGCTCCCGACAAGTCTTGCTCCGGCAAGCTTGTCGGGAGCATCGAGCTCGGCAGAGCCACAGGCTCTTGCCGTAGAAGCTGATGTTCCCGCAGCAGCAGATGTGCCTTTAGTCCTTGTTGTCGAGCCACAAGCTCCAACATGGGCGCAACAGATCGTCCATTTCCTTCATACAGGAGAACTTCCCGAAGAGCAGGAAGAAGCAGAAAGAGTAGCCCGGCAGTCAAGTATGTACCAGTTTGTCGACAAAGATACCTGCATGTAAGAAGACTCAACGGTGTGAAATTGAAGTGTATTCCTGTGGAAGATGGATGTAAGCATTGGCGAGAGATACATGGAGGCATATGTGGTCACCACATTGGCGCAAGAGCACTTGCCGCAAAGCTTTACGGCAAGGTTTCTTCTCGCCGACAGCCCTCCGTGATGCAACCGCACAAGTAACCAAGTGTGAAGCGTGCGGTTCCATTCCAAAGCAGATACACCGGCCAGCTCAACCTCTCCAGACGATCCCTTTATCCTCGCCATTTTCGTCTGGGGCTCGACATCCTCGTCCCCTTCCCCGAAGCTGTCGGGGCTTTGAGTACTTGTACGCCGCCATTGACAAGTTCACAAAGTGGCCGAAGTGGAAGCGATGAGGAAGGTGACAGACAGTCGTGATCAAGTTCTTGAGTCAATTGTTTGCGTTTGGGATCCCTAACAGGATCATCACCGACAACGGCACACACCACGCAGTCGCACCTTCATGCAAAGACGTCCAAGACCTTGGCGCCAAGGTCTGCTGAGCTTCCGTGGCTCACCCGAGAAGCAACGGTCAAGCAGAGAGGGCAAATGCTGAAGTGCTGCGCGGACTCAAGACCAGAACTTTCGACAGGCTACACAAGTGCGGAAGAAACTGGATCGAGGAGCTGCCGGTGGTTCTTTGGTCGATCAGAACAACGCCAAATCGAGCCACTAGCCAGGCACCCTTTGCTCTAGTCTATGGAGCGCAGGCAGTTCTCCCCACGTAACTTCAGATACGGGTCGCCTCGAGTGCTCGCTTATGATGAGTTTGAGCAAGAGCAGCTGCGACAAGATGACGCTACGCTTCCTTGAGGAGGATCGTCTTCAGGCTGCCAGGCGAGCCGCCGCTACAGAAAGCCTGCGCCGCTACCATGGCCGCAGGGTTAATGCCGAAGTCTCGAGGAAGGCGACCTTGTTCTTCAGTCGTTCAATCCGCCAAGAATTCAAACAAGTTGACGCCAAAGTGGGAAGGCCCTTATCGGGTGAAACGAGTCACTAGGCTCTGGCGCCGTGTCGCTTTGAGACCGAAGATGGCATTCCGGTGAGCAACTCCTGGAACATTGAGCATCTTCGTAAGTTTTACCCATAAAGGCGCGGTTGTCGGACCCGTCCGGCAACCACCTTTTGTACAAGTCTTGCCGCTGTTGCATGTGATCCTTTGTACAAAGCCGGGCGCAGACCCGTGCATCAAGAAGCCCATGTGTTGCGCACAACCCGTCAAGTTCATGCTTTCATCAATTTATTGCGTGTTTTGGCTAACACTTTGTGCAGCAACCACACCGGGTAAGCAGAATCGAGCCACTGGGCTCCATAACGTTATTTCCTCTTCTTGATCTTGTCGCAAAGAAAGGAAGGCTCCCTCGCGCACAAGTTAACCAGGGGGGAGGAGGAGATAATACTATGGACCAGGCACCGCTCGAGGAAGTTTCACCTCATCGGGAAGCAAGAAACAGAAAAGCTAAGTTGCCAAAGTTTGAGCAATCAATTTTTGAATTTTAAGTTATCTTCCTCGAGCGATAGTACTTTGTATGGAAAACACATGCGCAGAGGAACCGAATCGTGATCGGTCGCCCTTACTTTGTTTCGAGTCCGCTCAACAACTTAAGTGAGCTGCGGCTAGTCCGCGACAAGGTTGCTTGTCGGTAGCGACCCCGCCAGCAGGCTGCTGAAGTTCCGCACTCGGCGCTCGCGGCAAGGGTGCCTGCACCGACAAGTCCCCTAAATGCGTAAGGCAGAAACTTACAAAGGAAGGAATCAAGTAGAGGAAATAACATTGCATCGATCGATTCGGATCAGTAATAAATTTGTAAAGTTATCTTCCTTGAACGACCGCGCTTTGTATGAAACACCCGTGCGCGGAGGAACCAAATCGTGACCGGTCGCGCCCTTACTTTGTTTCGAGTCTGCTCAACAACTTAAGTGAGTTGCGACTAGTTCGCGACAAGGTTGCTTGTCGGTAGCGATCCCGCCAGCAAGCTGCTGAAGTCCCTTTTCGGGCGCCATGACAAGGGTGCTCGCACCGCAAGTTTCCACTGAAAAGCGTAGGGTAATAACATACAAAGCCAAGGGTCGAGTAAAGGAAGTAACGTGAGCGTATGTTGCCTGAATAAAGTTATGTTACAAAGATAACTTATTGCGGCATCAAGCTAAATCGTCCTCGAACTGAAATAACAATAAGAGGAGAAAAGGGCGCCGACACCCAAGCCCCGCAAGCCGAGTTGCCGGGCTGCGGCAAGCCGAGTTGCCGGAGTCATGCGGCAAGCCAGGGTTGCCGGGGGCCGCGGCAAGCCAGAGTTGTCGGGGGCTGAGATATCAGATAAGCCCTTCGTCCTTTTTCAAACGTCCCTTTTTCATTAAAAACATTCTACTCGAATACAATCCGTGGGGAATGAAAAACATGAAAGAGAGGATTACAAGCTTTAAATGCGGATAAGGCCCGAAGGCTTACAAATTAAAAATATAAGATGCCCGTAATCCTTTCCCTGTCCCTCTTTCCAGGAGGTAGGTCGAGGAGGCGGGAAGGGCAAAAGAAACGCCTAGACGAGCTACGGGTGCCAGAAGGCACCAAAAGAACATCCCGGGAGCTCCTCGAGGGCTTGACGGAGATGGCTGCGCCGGAAGCGGGGTTCGAAGACGGGGCGGCAGGGCGTCAGCACGCTGTCGAGGGCACTACGCCCTCGTACTCCGACTTGACGGCCTTGTCGCCATCCCTCTTCCCCTTCCGCAGCCTTCCCTACGCCAGCCCCAAGGAGACGACCCGGGAGTTCAGGAGCCGGCGACACGGATGATGGGGTCGCCGGTGACACGGCGGCGCCCGACAACTAATCGGGCCCGCCAACCTCGTTGCCGCTGCCGCCTCCTCGTCACTCTCGCCGAGGGGAATCTTTGCTGTCGGAGGAGCTATCCATGCAACACTTCGCCCGAGTACCAAGATCCTCAAGACCTTGACGGAGAGGAGATCACCCTCCATTAACTTAAAATGGAGGGTAAACCCCGCCCTCGGTGTGGATGCGGTGAACGTCTTCCACCCACGATCGAGATACATCACATTAGGGGCTGGGAATACCACACGGACTCGCATGCCGCTGATTCCACAGCCCCTCATGTGCAATCTCGGTGTCTCGGCGGATCCGACTCCATCGCGTCAAGAACGGAGCCGGAAGCCGAGGCGACGACGAGGCGCCCGGCGCAGCTGACGAAGAACTCGCAAGGGTCGCCCCGGTATGGACCGGCCAGAGGAGGGGAACCGCCGGCGGAGGCGGAGACGGCGCACCGCCCCGTCCGCCTCGTCATCGACCTCGCCCTCGACCTCGCCTCCTCCCTCTTCCTCTTGGGGCTGGCTTTGCCGCCCCGGGCGTAGGGTCGGGAGGGGAGCGCTGTCTAGCGGCAACCCTCGCCGCCACCGATGAAGGACCAAGGCTCTTTTTCTCCATGGCGAATGAGAGAAAGGGAAGCGTAAATCAAGAAAGGAGGAGATGGGAGAGTGCGGCCTTCGCGCTCCCCTTCCGCCTTTTTTAAGGAAGCAAGGTGGGGCTCAACCGCCCGGCCGACAAATCGGGGCATAGGAAGAGCAGGAATCGGGCCGACCTGCCGCCTCTGCTCATGACGGCCCGCTTCCCACTTCCACCGTCTGTGACCCCAAGAGCATGGGAACCACGTGGCGGGGATGCGTAACGGAGGCGACGGGTGGAGCGACCCGACGCCGCCCACTTCCCCACGACGCCGCAATCGACGCTGCGTGCTACGGGACGCGCGGATCTGGAGTGGGTTTGGTTTGGGCCCGTGCCGCTGCGTGCCCGTGCCCTGTTTTGGGTCTGCCCAGCGCTCGGCACCGTGTATGGCCCTGAACCGGGGGCTCTGTCGGTGTACTAAAGTAGGGGTACCTTAGTACCCGAATTTGTGCACGGGCGACAGCGGCCCCCAAGCAAGCCTCGTCGGGCGTCCGCCAAGACCCTCCACAGCCATTCTGAAGGCAAGACCCCGACAAGAGGAGCTTGTCGGGAAGGCCTCCCTAGGCAGACAAGGCCCCGCTGGAGCGGAGACGGAGAGAAGTTGCATGCCGCGGCAAGCGCCTT
Organism: Aegilops bicornis; assembly: GCA_021605145.1. Lineage (NCBI taxonomy): Eukaryota > Viridiplantae > Streptophyta > Magnoliopsida > Poales > Poaceae > Aegilops > Aegilops bicornis. The sequence goes on along the minus strand of CM038670.1, from coordinate 643,021,448 downwards.
GCCGCGGCCGAATCCTTGTCGCGCCCGGAGACTTGTCGCGCTCCGAGCCTTCCCGGCAAGCTCCTCTTGCCGGGGCCTTGTCTTCAGTGTGCCTGGAGTGGCCTTCCCGACACAGAGAGAAGTTCAAATTAATAACATCCAGAAGTTCACGTACTGCATGGTGTGTGTTTCGTATAAGAAAAATACAATAAAGTGAAACAGAGTGAAGTTCAAACAGACATGCCCTAGAAGTTCAACTACTTCACGCAGTGCAAAAAACAACACGTCTAAAACAGAGTGAGGTTCAAACAGACATGCCCGAGAAGTTCAACTACTTCACGCAGTGCGTTTCATTCGCAATGAAGGCAGAAATCATGATCTCATCATTTCTATAATTTACTTCAAAACGACAGGAATATCATTTGTGTAAGTTCAAGTCCTCGGTCGAGAAAGTTAACAAAATATTGTGAGAGAGGTTTGTACAAAAGGAATATCATTTGTGTAACACTGACAAAATGGATGAGAAAATTATAAACGGAAATACGTCACAGAAGTTCAACGTGAAAACAACAGGAAGTTCGACTACTATAGTGAATGAATTTTAGATGAAAAACTTTGAAAATCGTCGCGAGTATGAAAAAATGATCAACACGGGAAAGTTGCGTGTTTACATCAGATTTCCACCGGTATATTACTTGCTCAATTTCGGTGAGTGTTCCAGTGAGTGGATGGAGAGCTACAGGCAAAAAAAGCACGTGAAAAACAAAGTGAAGTTTAAGTAGACATGCCGAGAAGTTCAGGTTCTTCACGCGGTGCATTTTTGAATAATCTGTTTCACGATAAAGGCACACCAAATGATCTCGCCATTTTCGAAATTACTTGAAAACAGCTAGGAATCAGAGAAAACCATCTACATGAAAAAGTTTCACATTTTACTTAGTTTTTCAACGGTATATTTTTTGCCCCATTCCGATAAAGTTTGTATAAATTACGGCGAAATTACGTTTTTAGCCATTTTCAAAATTGACTTAAAATAATAAGGAACTGGGAGAAACAATATATACAAAAAAATTTGTATTTCCTCAAGATTTCCAACGCCATATCATTTGCTACATTCGGACGTACGGTTAAAAAATTAGCTCGAAAATACGAACTCCGTGCAACATCGGACCGTTTTATAAATCACTTTTAAACCGTTGAAAATTAGAAAAAACTTTCAACATGAAAATGTAGCGCATTTTCATAAGCTTTCCAATACATTATCAATCGCCGCAATTGGATTAGCTGTTCAGAAATGACATCGAAAATACGAACTCGGCTGTTCGGTTTGTGAAATTTTACAATTTTCTAAATTTCTCTTTAACCATAGGGAATTAGAGAAAACTTTCAACATGTGGAAGGAGCGGTTTTGAAACAGCTTTCAAATGCCATATTATTTGCCTCATTCCGATAAACAGTTTTAAAATACGATCAAAAACATGATTCACGTTTTTTGTATGAAGAAAAAACAGTTTTCAAAACTGTTCTTAAACCGCTTACATTTTGCCAAAATTTTAAACAGTTTTCAAAACACGATCCGATAAACAGTTTTTTGTATATCGCAAGCCCGATTTGGGCAATGTTGGCGGAAGTTCAACCTAGCACTGGGAGAAGTTCAGGTCGAACAACTCGGGCAGTAAAATTGTAAAAAACATAATTTCATCATGACCCGAGAGCAAAATCCGCCAACGAGCGAGATTCCTATTTAAAACCGGTATTTAGTTGCTAGAAAATGTTTCTAGATTACACTAACATCATATAGAACACGACTAACCAGAATAATTCGCATGGGAAGCCACGGTTGCGAAGATAGCCCGAAGGTCGGGTTCGTACATACGTGGAAGTTAGAATAGCGTTACTCAGTGCGATTCGAGGTTGTGATCAGAATATTATTCTGATCCCGTGATCAGAATAGTGTTTATGTGTGTATATATATATACTATATATATGTGTATATATATATATATATAGATATATATATATGTCTCCCCCTAGATATATGCACTAGTTAAATTTTCCATTTTATATAATGTGCACAACCACTAGGATCAACACCCATCCCCCCTATATTTACAGACCAACAACATGTGCAATATTAGACATGAAAAATCAAATATAGGGATACTTGCACATAATAGTAAGACATGGTAAATAATAAGTGATAAAGACTACACACAAAATATAGAGACAATAAACATAGACTTTAACAAAACTTGATAGTACCGGGCATCGCATGTCTAACCACACGCAATGACAATGATCACAACATAAAAACAAAGTATTCAACTAAGATAAATGGAACACAATCTTAGAAGAGAATATGAAATCATGAAAACCTTGTGCCCGACCCATGCAAATCTCGGTGATACATCCTAAAAGAACTACTACTCCCCCTTTGGGTCCAGCCACTAGTACACACTTTAATATCCAAAACGGTACGTAGAGCCGGTTGGACTAGAAAAAGAAAAGCCGACTAGAAAAATACCTCTAGGACGGCCGTAATTCGAGTTCCGTCTATAATAATATTGGAGTCTGTAATTATTTGTAGCCGTCTCTAATAATATTACCTTTATAGCCGGTGGATATACTTGACCATCTCTAAAGATCATTAGATGACTATTTTTCACGGATGTCTCTAATATTTATGGGTAGAGACAGATGTAAATATGGGTTGCCTCTAATAGGTAATTGGGATTGGAACCTATTGTTATACTTTCAGTAGAACTTACAACACATTTTGAACACATCTAATCTCGGAAAATGAAAAAAAAAACAAAATATACATAGATGCATCGCAAATTTTAACAAAATATACACGGAGATACACATCAATCCAACATAATATATAACAATATATATATTATAAACTACATATTTACAAACTAGCAATATATATAGCTAGATCACTATTACTAGCCCCTAAAGTACTGGCGGAGGACCAGTGGCCATGTCCATCGGCTTGATCTTCGGCCAATGCACCATGGTCTTCGTCGGACAGCCTCGCCCCTTCAAGGCACGCATGGCGCTTCACCGTGTTGATCCGCGGCGATGCGTCATGCAGTCGCTGCACCAAGCCAAATTAGCTGTCCGGAATGGGCTCGACAGTCCATAGCCGGATACACAGATCCTTCAGGGCCAGCTCCGCCATCCGATGCAGCTCCATCAGCTGCTTCATCTGGCTGCCCAAGAGCAGAGGGCGTTCGGGTGCCAAGAACTGCGACCAAAAGAGTCGATGCTCAGTGTCGTCCTCCTTTGTTGCGAAGTGATCCACTGCAACCGCCACACTCTTCGGGAGTTCGGTGAAGACGTCTGTGGAGCTCCAGACCCGCGTCAGCAAGGCGAACCCGTTGCCACCAAAAACACTCTGCAGTAAGTATTTCTTACCATCGGCAATTTGCTTCACTTGACGATGCTCCTCCCGAACACCCCACACCTCCGTCCTGGCCTCCTGGAGGTCCTTGTCCACATTGGGCAGCTTGGAGGACTGCTCTTTCTCTTTCTGCTCAAGGACCTCACATTTCGTGACGGCATCCTTGAGCTCCCCTTGCACTCCGGCCACTCGAGCCTCGTGCCTCTCACCGGCTGTCTTCGCCGTCTTCAGTTTGGCCACCGCCTTTTTGGCAGTCGCCCTCTTCTCGGCCGCCTCGGCCTCTTCTCTCTCGAGCGCCGCTTTGAGGCTCTCAACCTCTGCGACGGCAACTGTAGTAACCAAATAACAGGAGCTCAGTATAAAATCCGTACCATAAGTATTTGGCAATAGTAGCTCTGCATTTTAATATGAACTTACATTGTGCCTCATCAGGCTGCTTGTTGACAAGGTCAAGTTCTTCATCGAAGCGCTCAAGCTTCTGTTCCATCTCCTCCAGCACCGCAGCATTAGCAGCCGCAGCCACGGAAGATGCATGTGGCATAAAAAAAGTCCACATTGTTTTAAATATCAGCCTACAGAATTGGACCCTCTGCAAGTTACTTTGCAATGCTTGCGGAGTCTCGGGGACTGTTATGTATACGGCCTACTCAAACATCAAGGATAAAACCACTTTGCAGGAAAAGAGTATTACTTGACTTACCTCAAAGCCTGTTAGCAAGCCTAGTACATCATCGTTCAATCCGGATTGGACGGACCAAACACCCTGTAAAACCGCACCCATAAGGGAGTGGTTCCCATCGATTATACAGAGTTGTTCACCAAGTCCTCCAGCACGTCCAGCCATCCCTTCACTGCATGTTCGGAAGTATTCGGCGCAGTCCTCGGGCCCCCGGCCCCTTCCTCGTCGGAGGGAGGAACCGGCACCTTCGAGGACTTTGGGGGCCTAGGTGCGGATGGCTGAGGGGGTTCGGATGGTTCGGACCCTCCCTCCCGCGTTAGCCAGGAGGGACGCACCCTCCTGGTCTTCGGTGACCAAGGCGTCAGCCTCAGCCATGGTCGTGTCACCCTCCTCCCCCGTGTTCGGGGGGGGGGGGGGGAGGGGTCCTTCGGGACAACAATTACTCGACCTCTTCGAGGATCGAGGGAGGCGCGAAGCGCGATGCGGATATGTTGTCCGCCAGTTCGGCGGGCGGAGACATCCCTTCCCAGGTCTGCTTGGCGGGATGGCCGCGTGGTGGGCTGTGGTGACACATGATCAACTTCCAAAAGCAAGGGATTGTTAAAAATAAAAGTGACTAAAAACGCCATACACGGTGGCGCTAAACTGTGCCTGAGCGTACAACGCTAATTCTACGCTCCGGTCGAAACTGCGCACCCGACCAAGCAACCAACATGCGCACACCTACTGCCTTGGTCTTCCACTTGATCGTAAATTCATAGGCAACTAGTAGTAAAGCTTGGTAACCTTTTTACTGCACAAGCCTAGTCACAAAGTCTATGGTAAGATCCCATGTAAAATGTAGTAACACATGTTAACCTATTTATTATACATTCCCAGGGATCAATCGGTAGTGAACCTATAGTAAAACTAGTACTCTTTACTATAGATGCACATTTATACTACAGATGTCTGGTCATGAAGTTTGTCAGAATAACACCCCATGAAACATTTAGTAAAGCATGTTAACCACCTTACTGCACATTCCTGGGAAAATAATCGAAAGTATACCATGTAGTACAATTAGTAATCTCTTTACTATACCCACAAGAAAAGTAATATGTTTACTATAGATGCATGGACATTGTTTATAAAATCTCGGAAAGCATGTAGTAAATACATGACCTCTCTAGTAAAATTGATTTCAAAGTAATCATAATGTTACATGTAGGCACGGTGAGCAAATCATAACCAAGATCTAATTATTCAAAATATGTAATTCTTGATCGATTTTACCACATGCTATAGCGATAGTAGCAACAATGCGATATATAGTAATTTACTAGTCAATTTTACTAGTTGAAGGGACTTGTTGGTCTGGATAGTAAAAATCATTCACACATGGTAATGTACTAGAGTCTTTTACTATCAGGTGGGACTTTGGTTGGGACGTGGTCACTTCCGTAATTAGAGAGTTCGTGCGTGGTTTGAATGGCCGGAGCGCAGAATAAGGTATAATGTGCTCGGGCTTAGTTTTGCGTGCCTATATATATATATATATATATATATATATATATATATATATATATATATATATATATATATATAGTAACGCTTAAACTAAGCGTGAGTGTAGAATAGCTTATTCTACACCTCAAGAACGGTAATGCATAAAATATAGTAACACAATATATAAAATATAGTAATTTTTCTGAAAATGTAGTAAATTACAAACTTGGATAGTAGAAAAATATTTTCAAAATTACTACATTTTGTACAGTGTTTTACTAGATTTTGTATATAGCGTTACTAGGTGTAGAATAAGCTATTCTACACTCACGCTACAATAGCTGCTATACCCTATATATATATTTTTTCTATATATATATATATATATATATATATATATATATATATACATATACACACACATCTGAGATATTCTGTTACGCGTAACAGAATACCCTACACGAACTGATGAATTCAAGCGGCTGAACTGATAAAATTCGAGCGCTTGAACTCATGTTTTCTGTTTCTGTTAAAAATCATCTTCTTTAGTTCAATTTTTTTGTCGAAACGGGGCGTGTAATATATCGTTGGAAAGCTCTTGACATATACATTACAATTTTATAATTGGTTTTTGCAAAAAACTTGTGGTTTAAGAGCAGTTTTGAATAAACCGTTTTTTTGAAAACAAAAAACGTGAATCGTATTTTGGACTCAATTTTCAAACGGTTTGTCGGAATTGAGAAAATAAGATGGCGTTGGAAAGCTTGTGAAAATCCGCATCTTCCATATACCTAATGTTCTTTCAAATTCTGTATGATTTGAAAGTAATTTGAAAAACGGTGAAATTCTGAGCGAAAATTATTTTCACACTTTTTTGTGAACGGTTTGTCGGATCGACACAAATGATACGACGTTGGAAAGCTATGAAAAATGCGCAACTTTTTCGTATAGAAATGTTTCTATAATTCCCCATGTTTTAAACTCAAATTTGAATACAGTGAAAATTGATTTTGAACATAATTTTTTTAAAGTTTGTCGAATTGGGGCAAATTATATATCGTTGGAAAGATATCAAAAATGCGAAACTTAGCCATGTTGAACATTTTCTCAAATTCGCAACCATTGAAGAGTAATTTGGAATACGATGAGAGCTTTCATGTTGTTTTCTGGTCCGGAAAACAGAGTAGTCGTACTCATCTCAGTGCGGGATTGAACTGATGTTGTTGTACATGATTTTACAGTCACAAAATGCTTAAAAAATCATTGAACTTGTTTTTTATTCTTTGAATTTTTGTGTTGTGTACTTTTCTGGTTGTAATGCATGAACTTAAAGGTGGTTTCTTATTTTTGTAATTAAACTTTGAGCATATTTAAACTTATGTGTTTTTTCCCGAACTTATTTGGGACGTCATGTTGAACTTATTACCTTTTTTAATCATGAAGCTCTTGTGTTTCCTTTTTTCAGTTGCTTTTTCTTTCAACTATACTGCTATAACATTTTCTTTTCAAAACTTACTGTCTCTCGAGTAAGGACCGATGCTATCTTTTTATTTGAACTGGTATCAAATTTCTCAACAGACATATTGAACTTTTTCCACGCTTCATTATGCATTGATGATATAATACCTATTGAACTGCTACACGAGCGCTAAAAAATCTATCCAAGTTAACTATTATTTTACATTGAACTTTCATCAATCAACATACATCATTTTCTTTCCTGTTCATACACGTATTGCAGACATCACATACACAAACATAGCTCCACGGCCATAGACAATTTTCTCCTGTAGCTTCTCCTCGCTTCCTTTAACACAAGCAATCAATTGGAGAGAAAAGCACATATGATTTTAGATACAAAAATCACCTCCATGTCTACCAGCTGGACTGATTTTTAGATACAAAAAAGCATCCTTAGGGGCATTTGTACAAGCACCTACCGTGAAAACACACAAGAACTCTAGATTGAGCATGGGGAGGCGATGGTCTCATTGTCCGGAGGGCCCAGGCAGCGCCGGGTGCGGGGGAAATGGCAGCCTTGCCGGTCGACGGGTTGCAGCTGTGGGCGGCGAATCTGGTAGCGTGTGGCATGTGCGGCCGCCATTGCCATAGGTAGAGGTCTTACCTGATGACTATCAAATCCACATCAACAAAGTACATGTTATGCAGTTTGGAGACCAATTGAAATAGAAAGGAACTTGACCAATCTCAGCCATCTAAACCTTTCACTGTTGTACACAATCATAAGGGTAAAATCATACATGAGCAATTAGCACATTGCATTCAAGGGTAATTTTCATCTACGGGAAAACTGGAACTTGCATATACACACTAAAGACTGTCAAATTCCTTGAACTCAGGAAACTAGACAAACTGAGAATTGAACTGAATGAAATTTAGAAATTGTACTAAACTGAAAAAAGAAACTGGACATCATAAGTACATTGAGAAAATAAATTTACAAAGTTTTCTATACCCATCTGAACCTACAATGTTTTTCTATAGCCATCTTGAACTTACAAAGTTTCTTTCGATGAACTTTCATGTCGTTTGTTTACAAGGAACTTTCATAAGGGAACTTCTCGCGCAATTGCACATGTACTGGTTAGATTTTCTCCGAAGCCAGAATGGTTTTCATATGTTTCGTACACTATGGTGATGAATATAAACAGCGTGTGAGCACCAAGATAGCTTCAACATGGGATCCCTTTCCCCAAGAGGAAGCAATAGGATTAGTGCTTAGAAAATAAGCAAGTGCAAGTACGAGGAGAGTAGCTAGAGTTGTACTTTTGCTGTAAGCATACATGAGCAGGGCTTGCGTGGAGGCCGCGTGAGGAACTGGTTGAGGACGACCACACTCGTGTTTGTGCTCCTGCCGTTGTGGCAAAAGGGGCAACTACATGTGTTGGTTGCAGGAGCTGGACTGACCACCTAGGCATCACATCAAAGTAATTAGCAAGATTAACCACTACTTTTTACAAGAATTAGCCGGCAATTAAAAAGGTGAGAAATAAGAGTTCTATTAATTATAATTTGCAAACACTACTTCAAGTCAGGTTTGCTATTTTTGAATTTGATGCATGTTGGACTATAGGACTGCTACGGGTTTGCAAGTTGGACTTGAGTACTTTTAATTTTTTTGCATAGTTTAGTGCCGAAATCTTTACCACAAAAGAACACATCTACAATACCGATCGCATATAGCAAAATTGAACTTTCTGCGTCTATTGTTGTTTTTTAGAGTGGACTTATGTTTTTTTATGTACTTGAACTGTTAAAAGTATTTGAAAATTGCCACTGTCACACTTGTTATACTTGAAAATTTAGCCAGACTAGGCACCCCCCAAATCCTGCACAACAAAGCATGTTATATGTTTTTTTTCATGAACTGATGATTGTTCACGCATCGAATCGAGAGCACCTAGTTTGTGTTTCAGAAATTAAAATAGATGTCCTGAGCACCTCGTTTCAGAAAAGGTTTGTCCTATAATTCAACAGTAGAGAATATAGATAAGCAAACACCTATTTTTTATGGACAATATACCATGTTTTGACGGCGTTCACATGACCAGCGGCGCCGGAGGTGACCTTGTGTCTCCTGCTGCTGCAGGTCACGAGGAATAGGTGCTGGATCCACAGGGAAAAAACCTGTGCAAAACATTTTCAAAACCATCTAAGTGCCACAAACCAAAACAACAAAGTTAGCTCTGAATATCCCATCTTCTACCTGTGAACCACCATGAGATACATAACCAGGAGAAATCAAAACCTGTGGTTGTCGATGAGGTTCAACCAGTAGCAACCAAAACTCCCATTCTGGACACAAATCCCCTCAAGACCGTAATGAACTACATGATAACAATTGAAGACTGGAACATGGATTATGGTCTTACCAATCTCATAGCCTAAATTCAACATTTTACCAATGAAATGAACACGCGAATGGGTAGCCTCACAGCTTGACAAATGCCAAATTTGAGAAAAAATGGTCAGACATACATCTCCAAGTGATGGAACGAACAATAGAGTGACCAAAATTAACATAGGGTATCTTTCTTCACTGCTGTTTTGTTCCAAAGGTGCTACCTCTTTTGTTTACAAGCATTACAAAATACATTAGCATGGGCAGAGAATGATCGCACTGCAAGATGAAGTGAAAATGCACACTACGATGAACTCAAGAAGCACCAGATGTTGAACTGAATATATCAAGAGAACGAGCATGAACGCCTGTGGAGGTTGGGAAAAGCGAGACGGGCACCTCTCGAGCTGCGACGTCGAACGGCTTGCCGCCGGGTCATTGAACGACCTGTGGTGGCGGATGTGAACGGACGGGATGGTGCGGCCACGGAAACGACGACGGTGTGGCAGCCGAAGCCAACGTAGGTTGGGGCGGCCACGTCAAGCTGGGTTAGAAAAAGGGGCAGGCGAGGAAGGTGGAGGGGTGAGGCCGCCTTCCATGCCGACGGTGATGGCGTGTGGTCGTGCCGGCGTGTGAGAGGTGGGCGGTGGGTTGGCCGGCGCAAGGCGATTTTTTTTCAAAACTATGACGTATTTTGTAGCAATTTCGGAAACTATAGCACATAATGAAAAAAATGCAAAACTATGACCCTGTCGGCCACATGCAGGCCGAAAAGGTAGTTTTCGGTCAACTGTTGGTCGGTAGGGTTTTCGCCTTGCCATGGCCGAAAAGTGGTCGAGCTGGCCGAAATGGCTGTTTTCGGTCATTGCTTGGTAAAAGTACTTTTTGGTCTACACTAGGTCGGAAGTACTTTTTGGTCTACACTAGGCTGAAAAATACTTTTTGGTCTAGTGTAGGCCGAAAAGTCCCTTGGGTCCACCTTTCCGTTATCTGTTGGCCAATGTATTTTCCCACCAACCCCTTCCCGCCAACTCTTTCCCGCCAACTCTTTCCCGCCAACCCCTTCCCGCAAACCCCTTTCTCCTCTGTACCTATAAAAACCCTTCAAAGTGAGGTGGATAAGCATTCCAGTTTATTGTAGTCGAGATGTCTCATTATCCATTCGATCGTAGTTTTCACCCTGGGATGAGCAGGACTCTTCTGAGTCTAGTTACCGATTTCAGGATGGACAATAGGATAGTTCCATGGGACGAACTCACCGGTAGTGACACCATAATGAATGAGTTGGCTGACCAATTACGAGGTCCGGGTGGCCTGAAAGGACCTATGAGGAGGTACGTAAAGAACTTCTTAGGTTGCATGAAAGGTGGAAGAAGGTGGTGGTGCCAAGAGTGAAACTTTCGTAAGACTTTCAGCAAATAATCCATCTTTATGGATTGAGGAGACCTGTGACGAAGATGATATCTTCATGCCACCGCTTCCGGGTTCTCGCATCGTCAAGGGCAAGAGTTCTTCATCGTCCAAGGGCAAGACTTCGCATCCTCGAAGGGCAATAGTTCTGCATCGACGGATGGCAAAAGGACCACATCGTCAAGGGCAAGAGGGTTGCATCAACGAAGGGGTTGGCGGAAAATACATTGGTCAACAGCTAATCTGAAAAAGGTGGCCCAAGGGACTTTTCGCCTAAACTTGACCAAAAAGTACTTTTCGCCCACGATTGACCAACAAGTACTTTTCGCCTACACTAGGCCAAAAGTCCTTTTCGCCAAAGGGTGGCCGAAAACACCCTCTTCGCCAGCTTTATGCCTTTTCGCCAAGGCATGGCCGAAACCCTATTTCGCCTAGAGGTGGCCGAAACACCCTTTTCGCCAACACCGCCGACGGGGTGCTAGGCTTGATATTTCTCCAAAGCATGCTGTAGTTTCCGAATTTGCTTCAAATAACGTGATAGTTTTGAAAAAAAATCGCGGCCAGCGAGAGATGGGGCGGGGAAAGCCGGCGAGGTGGGGCCGGGGCGGACCAAGGCCGTGGAAGGGGTGGTGGCTGCGGGCATGCCAACGCTGGAGGCCGGGGCGACCCGCGGTGGCCATGGGTGCCGGATCCGCGGTGGCGGCTAAGAGGGAAGGCGGTGGCCGCATCGAAGCGTTGGGGGAGTTGGTGGGTGCGGCGGCGCGCCGGGGGTAGGGGTAGGCCGTGGCGGCGCGCTGTGGGAAGGGGGAGGCAACGGCGGCACGCTGGAGGAGGGGAAGGCCACGGTGGCACGCAGGAAGAGGGAAATGCCGCGGCGGCACGCTGGGGGGTGGGGGAGGACGCGGCGGCGGGGCGGTTCCCGGATCAGGCCGGGAAGACGGGGTCGGGGCTTTTTTAGTCTGTAGATTCGTCGGATCGCTCCTTATAGGGCCGAGGGTAACATAATATTATTCTGTTACTAGACGGGGTCAGGGTAGTTTGGGACACCTAGGTGCCCAGGCTCCTTGCTTTTCCACCATTTAATTGCATTAGAGGTCAATCCATTACAGGTTACCGGTTTGGAAATAATTACATAGTTTGGAAGATAATCATAAATGGATATCATTAAATATGGTCCAACACGCCATGCATGTTAACACTTTTTTAGCAAGAAAAAAATACACATGCATGGCATCTTTCCTTGTTGAGAGACGTTAGTAATATAAATTGGAGAGAGAAAATGCCCTTGGGTATACGTACATTTTTTCATATTTGTATGATCTGACGTATGTTGCAAGGTTGGCTGGACACATACAACATTTTTATTATGCCAAATTAAGATAGTATTTTCTTTCCTACAATTTTATCACTTCGGGTATTAGATACCTATGGATGCCATGTTTCACGTACCGAGGTATATACACAACCAAATTTTTACTGTCTTTTTTAACACACTACATATGTAAGCGCTCATATACACGCGGACACACTCACCTCTATGAACGCACACATACACACCCTACCCCTATGAGCAACCAAATTTTTACTATCTACATGTTCACGAGATACCTAGAATATTTTCCTACCCTTTTTCACATAGGTATATACACGCACATACACATTCGGTATACTATTTTATTTGTAAGCTTGCCGGGTATATACAAGGAGATTTGTGAGGACTCCCTCTATCTAGGTGTGTAAGTCACCTTACGAAAATCAAATAATCCCAAAACACTTAGGCACGGTACATTAACTCCTTCCTCGTTTCTTATTTTGTGACATATCAACCAATAAGAGATGTGGGCCGTGCATGTTTTTAATGACTTGAGACTAACAAACATGACATGCAGTGGTTAGTTCATTGCATGCAATGATATTAATTAGCAAAAAGACATTAAATTTTCTCGGTTTCCTCTCCGCCTTGGTCGCGGTGCACAACGTAAGATGACTTACGCACCTAGACAGAGGAAGTATGTCGTATATCCCTAATAAACGTAACAAATCATGTGTGGGTATCAACTTGCATCCTACATTCCTAATAAAAGTAAAAACTTTAGGATCACATTTTACATCATTTGTTTCACCTTAGTACGTATAGGGAAATTAGTCGTGAAAAAGTGTCACTCGACATTTATTTCACTAGATACCTTGCAACGTAAAACATTAGAGAAATACATAATAACGTCCTAATTATACATACAAATGTTTAGACGATGTTTTGTATTATTTGATTGTATCTGATATCTTAAAAATCAAATGGTATATACATACCCTTTTCATTTCATTGGTACATACATACCCTTGGGCATCTCAGTATCTAAGTATTGTCAAAATGTGAGAAACACAAAGATGCATATGTTGACAAAAATATCTTGGTATATACATTGCGTCTCATTAGCAGGTATTTGATACATCGGGCATGTGTCAATGATTTGAAGTACGTACACCATTTAAGTACATACATACTCAAAATATTTTCGAGGTATCTACATACTCATGGTATCTCTGGATATATTCATTACGTCTTGTTAGTAGGTATTTGAGATACCCGAGGTATATCCATAACTTTTATTTGGTATAATACAACGGGTATGTGTATATTCTTAGTATATATAATACCACGGGTATATGTATATTTTTCATTAAACGATACTTATGGTACGTGTATATTTTTATTAATATAAGCCCGCGTATGTGTATATTTTCAATTTGGCATAATACATCAACATATATATACGGCTTGACCCTAGGTTCCTTCTTCGGAACATCTTCAGATGCTTCAGAGCCGTCATCGGAGTCCGAGCTGTCAGGCAGCGCCAGCTTGGGTCGGCACTGTCTCTTCGGGGTCGGAGTGGGTTGGACCTGCTCGACGTCATCAGACGCCACACTCTTTTTATAATGCGAGGAGGCGCTTTCCTTCTCTTCCTGATCCCCGTCTCCGTCTTGAGTAGACGGGGCCGCGGTATCCTTGGACCGAGTGTCCGGGCGAGCTCTACGCCGGAGGCCCTCCCTGTCCCCCGGTACGTCGTTCTTCTTTTTGCCCTTCTGTTCGGGCGCCTCGTAAGGCACCACGACCAGCAGCTTCTCCAGCTAGGCCGACCTGGGCCCCTCGGGCAACGACGCCGGACCGCTGATCTTCTCAGCCTTGGTGAGCCAGCCTTGCAAAAATCCGCAAAGGGAAGCTTAGACCCAATCACACACAATATTACTACCCGAACACACATTGGGGAAAGGACCTACCTCGGGGGGTGCACGGTGTCAAGACCGATGTCTTCCTCCTCGGCCGGCCACTCCTCTTGAGGCTTGAACAACAGGCCCCACACCTTGTCATGGGTTGTGCCGAAGAGGTGTCGCACAATGGCCAGGTCTTCGGGCTTGTACGCCCACATCAGTTTGGCCCTTTCCTGGCAAGAGAGGAGTCGGTGTTTGAGCATAATTTGGGCCACGTTGGTCATCTTGGCGCCGGTCTCCATCATGTTTGCGATGTGCTTCTGCAGCGCCTTTACATCGGCAGCGGACCCCCAGTCCGGACTTTTTGTAGCTCATGAGGCCAATCTGGCCGGGGGTCCGAATCTGAATTCGGGAGCTGCCGTCCAGGCAGCATCCCTCGGTTCGGTGATGTAGAAGTAGAACCACTCTTTTTGCCACACCTTGACAATGTCTATGAACCCGCCCTCCGGCCACTGGCCTCGTGTCAGCTTGCTAATCATGGCTCCGCCGCAGTCCGCCTGAGAACCGCCAACTACCTTGGGCTTGACGTTGAACACCTTCAGCCATAGGCCGAAGTGCGGCTGGACTCGGAGGAGTGCCTCGCAGGGAGTCGGGGCTAGGTCATGAAAGTCTAGCCCATAGAAGAACATCAACCCCCTCACGAAGGGGTGTAGAGGAAATCCAAGCCCCCAGAGGAAGTGGGGAAGGACTATGACCCTCTCGCCTGGTTTGGGGATGATCTGGCCCTCTTCAGGGGCTCGATGAGCAATGTTGGCCGACAAATAGGAAGCCCGCTTCAACTCTAAGATGTCCTTGTTTGTGACGATGGAGGCATCCCACTTGCGTTAGCACCAGATCTGGCCATGGCTGGGGTGAGTGGAGTGGGGTTCGCTGCCGAGCAGAAAGACAGGGCGTTGGACCTCTAGAGATTGGAGAGGCAACAACAGGAGGTGGAAGAAGGCGTTTGATGCTAACTGTAGCATCTCCCCTCTTTTAAGCCACGGAGGAGCCAAGCGTTCCCCTTTTCGCCTCGTGGACTTCTCCACTTCCCGATATACTCGCGTTATGCGCGGGTGGGAGAATCAAGATCATTGATCATATCCCTAAAAAAAGGAGTGTCGGTGTCAAAACCGGCGGATCTCGGGTAGGGGGTCCCGAACTGTGCGTCTAGGCGGATGGTAACAGGAGACAAGGGACACGATGTTTTTACCCAGGTTCGGCCCTCTCGATGGAGGTAATACCCTACTCCAGCTTGATTAATATTGATGATATGGGTAGTACAAGAGTAGATCTACCACGAGATCAAGGAGGCTAAACCCTAGAAGCTAGCCTATGGTATGATTGTTGTTGTGTCCTACGGACTAAAACCCTCCGGTTTATATAGACACCGGATATGTTAGGGTTACACAGAGTTTGTTACAATGGTAGGAGATCTACATATCAGTATCGCCAAGCTTGCCTTCCATGCCAAGGAAAGTCCCATCCGGACACGGGACGAAGTCTTCAATCTTGTATCTTCATAGTCTTGGAGTCCGGCCGTGACGATAGTCCGGCTATTCGGACACCCCCTAGTCCGGGACTCCCTTAGTAGCCCCTAAACCAGGCTTCAATGACGACGAGTCCGGCGCGCATATTGTCTTCGGCGTTGCAAGGTGGGTTCCTCCTCCGAATACTTCATAGAAGGTTTTGAACACAAGGATAGTGTCCAGCTCTGCAAAACAAGTTCCACATACCACCGTAGAGAGAATAACCTTTGCACAGATCTGCTGACGTATTCCGCGGCGTGACATCACACCACGGCCATGCCTTTATATGAATCGTTTTTCACCGTTTCCACCTTAGCGCGTCTAGCGAGGCGGTTTCCTTGGCACGTCTTATCAAAGCATAGATCGTGCCCCCTTATTCCGGGATTCTAATCAATACGGACGTGGGTAACCCATCTGCGCCATTGATTACGGTGCTTGGGAAATAAGCGAGTTTTACCAGGCTGGTGGGAGACGCATAGCTTCGTCCGTCCATATAAGGGGATAAGGATCCACCTTTTCACCTACGCCTTCTTCCTCCTTTGCTTATCCATTTCAAGCACTCGAGCTCCAAATACCAAGTCCGCACATCCCACCTCAACCTTTCCCCAACCATGTTAGGAGGCGGGAGGCAGGTGGATGGCCTCCTCCGTCACGGAGGGGCACATCACAATATCAAAGGAGGCCGGATACTTGTCCGCAATATCGCGCCTGAGCTTCCCGACGAGGGGCAGCTTATTCCGACCCTGGGCCCCATGAGAGGGTGGTGTTTCTCCCCACTTCCTCCGCGGACTAGGTTTTCCACTTCACCCATTTGTCCAGGGCTCATGTTCTACTACGGCCTGGACTTCCACGACCTGGCCCCAATTTCATCCTCAACATCTCGGCGTTTATCGTCAGGTGCGAGGCTTTCCTCCGCATCCAGCCCCACTTCGCTTATGTCTCAAGATCTTCAACGTCCGGCGAAGGTAGTGGGCGGCCGCTGCAGCAGTGCGGAGGCGCCATGGTTGGCAAGATGGCCAAAGTCCCATGGCTCAAGGCGCCTTCGTGGAGACAATAAAGGGGTGGCAATCGGGTGGTTCTACATCACCAAGCCCCGCGACACCGAATGGGCGGCAGCCCCGACCAGATCTGGCTTCCCACACGGCTCTCGCCATGGAAAGAGACGGGCTGACATGGGGAATTTGGACGAAACATCCGGACTCCAAACATGCGTCCAAAACCTGGCGGCCAAAATCTTAGGCTTGTCGACGTAATCCAGTGATGCTCATCCGCCGGATTCTCCCATGCCAACAACGGGCCTTTAGTTTGTGGGAGTTTGATCCGCACATCACCAAATTTGAGCCGCTCTTCGACACTACGCACGTAAGACGCCTCGAAGGTGCTGTTCAAGGGCGCCGAGGTTTCAAGATCCGCTTATCAAAGATCGCGGATACCGCCGCCGCGCCAAGCCGGGCGAGGTAAGTTATTTTACCCTTTACGGGACTCTTCTCTCATAGATTGACTCTATGCGGGATCTAAAACTCCCTAATATCTGACAGGACTGGCTGAAGACGTCCAGACATATTAACTGTCCGGCTCCTTTGCCAGAAGACCCAGTGGATGCCCGATTGTCGGGGCTGCTGGCTCCGGCACCCTACGTGGTGCCGGAGAAGAAGGCCAAGAAGGAGGCCACGGGAACTCGAAGGAGCTCCCGACACCAGGTGCTGTCAGATTCCAAAGCGGCATCTTCTCCTAAGGACTAGGAGGAGGAGGAAAGAGAAGCTTCTCCCCGAGTGGGGGAGGAGAGGAAAAGGAAGGCCGCCCCAACTGGGGAGGCCGGAGGGTCCAAGAAGGGAAGAACCCTTCCTCCGGACTTCTCCACCAACGCCGATAGCGACGAGGAGGATTGGCCAACAAGGGCCAAGCCCCTGGCGAAATCGTAAGTGTCCGGATACCCATGGCTTTTCATTATCGCATAATGTTCTCTAATGTCGAACAATCATGCAGCCCGCCCAAGGGCGAGCTTGCCGCTTCAACGAGCGGGTCCCTGGGTTCGTCGGAAATGGAGAGTACTTCAATTCCGACCGCCTCCTCACCTCACGCTACGGACGACGCTATAAGGGGCCCCAAGAGGGCTTGGTCAAGTGGAAGTGGGGGAGGAGGCGCCACTAGGCGACCTCCCGGACTCCAGACGCTGGGGGCAAGACCCCAGGGCTCTAAGCCCGACCCTTGTCCGGACTCCATGCCGTAACCTTCGTTCCGGAGTCCGCAAGCGGTCCTTCGTAAGAAGGGTAAAGGCGCCGGTGTCCTCCGTCCAACCGAGGCACCGGATAACTTCTTGAGGCGCTTAACAACAAGATCCATCAAGGAGGAGCACCGCCGTTATGAGGGCGGTGATCCGGACAGTTCGATCGCCAAAGCGGGCTGACTGGCTGTACTCAGCCTTCTAACAGGCTTTGAGGTAAGTTTAGAATATGTAAAAATATTACCGCATAGACAGTAGCCCTTGATGCTCAGTTCGTTGTTCGGAAAGAAAAGCCGGACTGAGGATCTAAAAAGATATACGCAGGAGTCTAACGTAGGTATGTCAATATGGGAATGCAGGCTGCGCTGCTGACCTCTGCCGCATTGACTGCGGAGGTTAATGCATTGAAGCAGAACCTCGAGCGGTCCGAGAACGAGCTCGGACAAGCCAAGAAGGAGCTCGAGGACAAGGAAGGTAAGTGATACCTTATTAAAGAAATACCTTATAGAAAAGGTTTCAAGCAAAAAAGAACAGGAATAACATGGGTACTGCAGGGCCACGAACGAGGTGGAGACCTCAAGGAGGCGGTGTCCGTGGTCGAACCAAAGCGGCTGCGGAGCGCACCGAGCGAGAGAAGGGGGAGGCGCAGCTAGCCAAGGTACGGCAAGAGCTCCAAGCTCTCGTGAAAAAACACGAGAGTTTGGAGCGTGACTCGAAGACTCAAGAGTCCGAGCTCGCCTCGGCTCTTGAAAGTGCCAAAGCTGCTAAGGCCGAGGCCCAAAAATCCCTCCAAGAAATTGAAGCATTAAAGAAGATAGCGGCGGGTAAGGCATTCTTTATGCAAAGCAAGAATGTGAAAGTGAATTACCTATTACTTACCCGGATTCGGAGCTCTCCAGGAGCGTTCACAGATTTACCCCGCAGTGCGTTTGATGCTGCTGCATTCTACCGCGCCAAGGAGGGGAGCTCGACGGAAAAGGTGTTCTGGTCTCAGTATGCTGAGGCCGACCATCCGGTGCCCCTGAGCGACCAGCTGAAGCAGCTGGTCGAGCTCCACAAGGTCGCCGAACAGGCCATAAAGGGCCTTATAGCGCGGCTGTGGCCATTGGAGGCCATGCCCGAGCTACTTGACTTGGTGTGCAGCGGCTGGTGGACGCCTGTCCACAAATTGAAGTCATCAAGCGCTCCGTCTGCATCAAAGGTGTCCGTCAGGCCCTTGCCAGTGCTAAAGTGCACTGGGGCAAGCTGGATGCAGAGAAGCTTGTGACGGATGGGCCACCTAAGGGCAAGGAGCATCGCACGCCCGAAATGTACTATGAGGGCCTTCTGAAGGGTGCTCGCCGAATAGCGGATGAGTGCTCCAAAGATGTAATTTTTGAGTAGACTCGCATTTGTTATCCTGTACGCTGAAAACTTGTTCATATGCGCTAAGCAACGCTTGTTAATTTAAAATATTACCTTCAGGCGGCCGTTTATCAAATTTGACAGATGGCAAGTCGTTATTTCAGCCCCCAAGCCACGAGTCTTTGGGTGTTCGGGATAAACTTGAGCACTCTTGTTCCCATTCTTGGGTCCATCTAGGAGGCGCTCAACGAACGAACAAGGCAACCGGACTTATAATGCTTGAACACTCTCACTTAGCCATAGAATTATATAATTTTAAATTTCGCGAAGCCCTAGTATTCGGAAGACCGAGTTCGGGCGCTATCCACGCCTTTGGCGGACAGTTCCAGTTCCTCGCTCTAAGCGGCATAAGTCTTTAGGGACCCGAATAAACCTCTCGAACAGCGACCGGCTCTTGCCCTATCATGACGGTCAGTTTTAGCTTTCTCCACTGAGGTGCTCGACCCAGCTCAACTGGGGCACAATCGCAGTGGTTCTCCCGGTGCTACCTTAGCCGATAAAGCGGAATGTAAGGTACCAAAACACGGGAGCCGGGCAAACCCAACTATTGACCCAAGACATGATTCGGAGCCGATTCATATAATGCTATAAGTTCGGGTGCCGCACTTGTGAAAGTGTTTGGACTTATCACACCATAATTTTGGGGTACTTAAGCCCTCGGTGTATTGGCCGTACTAAAGTGTACGGGTGCAACATGTCATGAAATGAACATATATATAGAAAAAGAAAAGAGTGCAATAATAGACAAAAGCTATGTATTGTTTATTCAAAAAGGTACTGCAATGAAAGCAGAACGATAAAAATAGTGCGATAAGCAAGGGATGGGACTATCTAACATGTCCCCCTCCAGGGGTAAGCTGCAGGATGGTATGTTAGGTATAAGTCTCGTAATAGAGACCACCTGAACACTCGGCGGAGCTTTACTGCTTCCCTGGCTATTGCATCGTGAGTTCGGCGATTCTAGTGCCGGACAGTACTGCTGAAAGACGGAGTCCTGAAAAGAAAGAAAAGGAAAAGGAAAAAGAATGACACAATCGGGAGCCCCTGGTGCGGTTGAGCCGCATTCTTGGCGTGCCGTGGTCGTGCCCCTCCCCATATGCCCATGGTATCTCCAGAGCGTAGTTATGTACGTGTAATACTGGCTTCGCAATTTCGCGAGGGCTGGGGTTAAATGGATTGCTACTCGTGCTTGAATCGTGCCAGGTGGTCTTGTTGTAGGTTACTCCGGGCACACTTGGCGGTGTCCGGACGCTTAGTGGCCGGACTCGAGAATTGCCGTGAGAGGCTGCTTTGTACCTCCGCCGCGAGGGCCGCCGTGTGCTCCTCCGTTTGGAGAGAGCGTTCGGTGTTTCCATTGACCGTGATTACTCCTCGAGGTCCCGCATCTTGAGCTTGAGGTATGCGTAGTGCGGCACCGCATTGAACTTTGCAAATGCGGTTCGTCCGAGCAAAGGTATGATAGCCGCTATGAACGGGACTATGTCGAAGATTAGCTCTTCGCTTCGAAGTTATCCGGTGATCCGAAGACCACTTCGAGTGTGACCGAGCCTGTACAATTGGCCTCTACACCGGTATGACGCCTTTAAAGGTCGTCTTTGTAGGTTTAATCCTTGAGGGTCTATGCCCATCTTACGCCGGTATCCCGATAAAGCAGGTTCAGTTGCCGCCGCCCTTCGTGACTCGTGAGGTGAAATCCGTCAATAATTGGGTCAAGAACCAATGCGCGAAACCGCCATGATGGATGCTAGTGGGGTGGTCCTTCGATCGAAGGTGATCGGGCAGAAGACCATGGGTTGAATTTTGGGGCGACTGGCTCCATCGCATATACGTCCCAGAGTGCACGCTTCCACTCCCTTTTGGGTATGTGGGTTGCGTATATCATGTTCACCGTCCGCACTTGTGTGGGAAAACCCTTCTGTCCTCTATTGTTCGGCGGCCGGGGCTCTTCCTCGTCATCGCTATGAAGCCCCTTGTTATTGAGTTCAACACCTAACTTGCCTGCTTGCTTGAACACCCAACAATCCCTGTTGGTGTGATTAGCTGGTTTTTCGGGGCTGCCATGTATCTGGCACAAGCGATCGAGTATGCGGTCCAAGTTGGACGGGCCCTGGGTATTTCTTTTGAATGGCTTCTTCCGCTGACCGGGTTTGTAGCCTCTGAATCCGGCATTGACGGCCGTATCTTTGGTGTTATCGCCGTTGATGCGGCGCTTGTTCTTGTTGCGACGCGACCTGCCATTGATGTCCTTGGTTTCCGAACTATCAGGGTGTTTGGCCAAGTTGTTGCTTCGAGCTAGCCAGCTGTCCTCTCCCGCGCAAAAGCGAGTCATGAGGGTTGTGAGGGCTTACATAGATTTCGGCTTTTCCTGTCCTAGGTGCCGGCAAGCCACTCGTCGTGGATGTTATGTTTGAAGGCTGCAAGGGCCTCTACATCCGGACAAATAACGATTTGATTTTTCTTTGTGAGGAACCGTGTCCGTAATTGTTCCGCCGATTCTTCCGGCTGCTGAATTATTTGGCTAAGGTCATCGGCGTCTGGTGGTCGCACATATGTGCCCTGGAAGTTATCAAGGAATGCGGCTTCCAGGTCCTCCTAGCAACCAATTGATTCTGCTGGCAAGCTGTTGAGCCAATGCCGAGCTGGTCCTTTAAGCTTCAGGGGGAGGTATTTGATGGCGTTTAGATCATCACCGCGGGCCATGTGGATATGGAGGAGATAGTCCTCGTTCCAGACCGCAGGATCGGTGGTACCATCGTATGATTCGATGTTTACGGGTTTAAAGCCCTCGGGGATTTGATGATCCATTACTTCATCTGTGAAGCATAGTGGGTGCGCGGCGCCTCTATATTGGGCTATATCACGACGCAGCTCAAAAGAGCTTTGCATATTGTGTTCGCCCTGCCGGAAGTTTACGTATCCGGCGTGACGGTTATCATCACGCGTGTCGTGTAGCCCACGCCGATCCGTAGATCGATCTTGTATGTTTTGCCTTATCCTCCAATATATCTACAAGTCCGTGGCGTTTTCCGTGCCACTGGTACTTTTTGAACGGCGCCGAGGTATGGCTTGAACGGAGGGTCTAGAGGCCTCCCTATCGCGGCCACGGGGTGGCCGGTCTGCCATGTCATACGCTGGTGACTTGGGTGCTTCCTCTGATTGAGGCAACGGCCTGCGTTTGGGGTAGCTTTTGGAGGGGCGTTCGAGTTCATACTCTTGGTGCGAGAACTTCAGTCCATCTGTCGACTAGCAGATCTTGGTCAGCTCTAAGCTGTTGCTGCTTTTTCTTGAGGCTGCTTGCCGTGGCTATAAGCCTGCGTTTGAAACGCTCCTGTTCGGCGGGATCCTCAGGCACGAAAAACTCGTCGTCGTCGAGGCTTGCCTCATCTTCGAAGGGAGGCGCATAATTATCGTCCTCAACCTCTTTTTCTGCCGCACTGTCGTGCGGGCTATCTTCTCCCTCCTCCTACGCTGAGTCCTGCTAGAGGGGGTTCTCTTCGGCACTATCCGGGGTGTT
Organism: Aegilops bicornis; assembly: GCA_021605145.1. NCBI lineage: Eukaryota > Viridiplantae > Streptophyta > Magnoliopsida > Poales > Poaceae > Aegilops > Aegilops bicornis. The sequence continues at coordinate 642,998,704 of CM038670.1, read as the reverse complement.
ATTATCTCCCGTGCCGGAATCACCGTTTTTGCTGTGGCGGGATTTAGAGCGGCGCCGCTGACGTCGGCGCTTCGGTTGTTTCTTGGAGGGGTCATCCTCCGCTGTTCCATCGCCGTTCCCATCTTTCGGGATGTCCACCATGTATATGTCATATGACGAGGTGGCCTTCCAGTGCCCTGTAGGCGCTGGGTCTTGGTCGCCTCGGCATAAATCGTCCATCTTGTCGATGTCTTGGTCGAAGTCGAGCATGTCGGTTAGATCATCGACAGTGGCTACAAAGTGGGTGGTGGGTGGGCGTTGAATTTCGTCGTCCGTATCCCAATCTTCCTGTCCGCAGTCCGGCCAGGGCTCTCCGGATAAAGAGAGAGAGAGACTTTAGTGAATTCAGAATATCGCCAAAGGGCGAGTGCTAAAAGATGTCCGCGGCAGTGAACTCCATGACGGGCGCCCAATCAGATTCGATTGGTAGGGGCGCGGAGGGTTCGGAATCCGGAGAGGAGTCCGGCACCCTGGAGTCAAGGTCTTCGCAAAGGACAGGGACAGAGTTCGGCTCAATTGCCGTAGAGATTGTAGCCCCCGAGGCGGTGTCCAACCACTCGTCCTTGATCGGGGAATCCGGCTCTGGATCAAGGGCGAGCGGGTCTTTGAGTGCGGCCTCCGGGACCTTTGTTCGGCTGCAGAGCTAGATCATGCCCATCGAAACAGTGTGGCGCGCTTGGCTGCGGCTCGAATCCGTCGAAGATCAAGTTCCCGTGGATATCGGCCGTATAGTTCAAACTTCCAAATCTGACCTGATGGCCAGGGGCGTAGCTTTCGATCTGCTCCAGATGGCCAGCTTAATTGGCCCAGCAGCAAAGCCCCCGAACACGTAGATCTGTCCGGGGAGAAAAGTCTCACGCTGGACCGCGTCGTTGTTGATGATCGAAGGAACCATCGGGCCTATCGGTGACGACACAGAAGAACTCTCAATGAAAGCACCAATGTCGGTGTCAAAGCCGGGCGGATCTCGGTAGGCGGTCCCGAACTGTGCGTCTAGGCGGATGGTAACAGGAGACAAGGGACACGATGTTTTACCTAGGTTCGGCCCTCTCGATGGAGGTAATACCCTACTCTGCTTGATTAATATTGATGATATGGGTAGTACAGAGTAGATCTACCACGAGATCAAGGAGGCTAAACCCTAGAAGCTAGCCTATGATATGATTGTTGTTGTGTCCTCTGGACTAAAACCCTTGGTTTATATAGACACCGGATAGGTTAGGGTTACACAAAGTCGGTTACAATGGTAGGAGATCTACATATCCGTATCGCCAAGCTTGCCTTCCACGCCAAGGAAAGTCCCATCCGGACACGGGACGAAGTCTTCAATCTTGTATCTTCATAGTCTTGGAGTCCGGCTGTGACGATAGTCCGGCTATCCGGACACCCCCTAGTCCGGGACTCCCTCAAGGAGCATGATCTCTTCCTTGATGAGACGTGCCAATAGGGGGTGGCCTCGAGCCGCGCATCAAGAACTGCCAGCCGTTCAATGTTATGACTGGCCGTGACCCTTCGCTAAAAGTTGTCAGGCGTGGGAACTATTCACACTCAAGCACTTTGACCTTCAAGGCCAAGTAAAGCAGACGTCTCGGATTCCGGACACCACTCAAACTTCAAACATGCGCATGATGAAACGAAGAACTCGCCTCACAAGCCGAAGACTATTTATGTGCGGATGTTGGATACAAGATCTGGTGTTGGAGGCTAGTTCGGGGGTTACTGAGGGAGTCCTGGACTAAGGGGTCCTCAGGCTGTCGACCTGGGAGATATGGCCGTACTATTGGGTCACCATCCGGCCCGGTTAAATTGTGGACCCGTGACCGGACAAAAAATATTTGGGTTCGTGGTGTGTCCTCCAAGTCAAGATTGGCGCGATCTTTCCTTCATTGTCAACCGACTTCATGTAACCCTAACGATGAGGAGGGAGTAGTCAACCTTCGGGGCTGAGGGTTTGTACTAGTGGCTATTTGTTTAATCTCTCTCCCTCTCTCTCTCTCTCTCTCTCTCTCGTGTTCTTGAGATTTCACGATCTTGATGTATCACGGGCTTTGTTAATATAGTCGGATCATATGGTGTTTTGGTCTCTATCTTGTTGTGATGAATTGAGTTTTCCCTTTGAGATTTCGTTTTATCGGATTGAATACTTTTATGCATTTGAGAGCACTTGATATATGTCTTGCATATGAATACCCGTGGTGATAATGGGGTATTATTTTGATTCACTTGATATATGTTTTGGTACTCAACTCGCGGATTCCCGAGGTGACACTGGGGTAATCTATGCATAGGGGTTGATGCACGTTCTCGTCTTTGTTTCTCTGGTAGAAATCTTGGGGCACTCTTTGAGGTTCTTTGTGTTGGATTGAGTATTTTGAATCTGAAAGTTTTGATGCATATCGTATAATCAACTCGCGGATACTCGCAGTGACATTGGAGTGTCTACGTGACATTATAGTTGGTTAATGTGTATCATATGGTGTTATTTTAGTACGAACTCTTGGTTATATAGATTGATCGGAAAGAATAGCTTCGTGTTATTTTAGTAGGAACTCTAGGATAGATTGATCAGAAAGAATAGCTTTGAGGTGGTTTCATACCCTACAAACAATTTCCTCTGATGTTCTCCGCTAGATAGGAACTTTGGAGTGATTCTTCATTGCACATTGAGGGATGGGTATATGATCCAATTATATTAGCATTGTTGGGTGATTGCACTAGTGAAAGTATGGACCCTAGGCCTCATTTTCAAGCATTCCAATACCGTTTTTGCTCTATTTTATCAATTGCTACCTTGCTGTTTTTTATTGTTCCTATTACAAAAATCTATATCTACTATCATTACTACACTTTTATTACCATCTCTTTGCCGAACTAGTGCCCCTATACAAATTACCATTGTATTGGTGTGTTGGGGACACAAGAGACTTTTTGTTATTTGGTTGTAGGGTTTGAGAGAGAACATCTTCATCCTACGTCCCCAACGGATTGATAAACCTTAGGTCATCCACTTGGGGGAAAATTGCTACTGTCCTACAAAACTCTATGCTTGGAGGCCCAACACAAGTCTACAAGTTGACATCACGCATGTGCTTGCCTCCTTAGCACCAAAGAGGAAACCTGCTACTCTGCGCCCGCTGTCCGCCTGACCTGGGTCGTCACGGCTTGCGTCACCCGAACCTCAGGAGGTGGGCACCTGCATACAAATTTCCACTCCTTGGGAGCCAGCCTGGGGAGGCCGCTCCCTCCGGAGGCCTTGATGTCGCCCGCCTCGCGAGGGTCTTTTCTTGTTGGTGTTGTAGATGGGCCGTACCAGGCCATCGATGGAGCCACGCCATGGGCCGCAGGCAGGCAAGTCTGGGTACCCTGGTTCCGAGAATGCCGACAGTAGCCCCCGGGCCCAAGGCGCACTCAGACTTGGCTTCGAAGCAAATACAAAGGCCAAGGGCGAAGCACCGCGTGCACCAATCGCCTGCGGACCGAGTCGACGTGTGGCGCTTGGTGGGACGAGAGCGTCTCCACTTCCCTACGCTACCTCGGCAACTGCCCGACTTGAAGACTACCTGTTGCATGCAGAAAAAACTATCATTACTTGGAATCGTGGGAGGCCGGTGGTCGTCCTCCCTCCGGCTATAAATGGGGGAGGGGGCAGGGCCCCCATCCCATCTTCGTCTTCTCGCCGCTTGCTCCTTCTTCTTCCTCTTCGCTCCGCCGTATCACCAAAATGTCCATGGCACCAGTGAGGAGGTTTTCCGCTGCGGAGAAGGGGAAAACCCCTCTGGTGGGACCTGAGCTTCTCCCATCGAATAAGAGGCCTAATTGCTCTCGCGACACTGCCGCGTCGCTCGTGGCGACGCGGCCTTGGCACGAACATGCCCCGCCGGGCTTCCCGATCCCCGTGTATGCTCGCGCGCCAAGCCCCGCCCATGGGAGTGGCGGCAGACGCCGCGAGGAGCGGAGCCGCGGAGGAGAACAAGCGGTGGCCGTACGGCCACCCCACCCATGGACCCATGCTGAAGGCACGGCCCGCGAATTTGTGGTGTGCGCGGTAATGCTGCCGTGCACATGAATTCGGCTCCCGCGGTCCCTCGTGAGGGAGATGCCACCGAGAGGGCCCTTCGAGTTGTGGCTGCAGCACGACGGGTGCTGCAGCCAAGCTTCTGAAGCGGAAGTCGAGGTCGTCGACTCCGGTGATGTCTTCATGACCCGGGGGTGGGGCGCGATCGCCCGCGCCTTCCGCCTAGAGGGAGGTCACGCCATCCACTTCAAATACGACGGAGCTTCGACGCTCTCCTTCAAGGTCTTCGGCGAGGACGGCCGACGCCTAGAATGCTGCCCGAGGGGAGGCAGCCAAGGCGACAAGGCCATGGGCGGTGAACTTGCCCTTGGCCTTGTCTGCGACTCCTCCAACAACAGCAGCACCTCATCGGACTCGAGCGACGATGATAGCTATGAGCCGCCGCATCGTCGCGCCCGGACCACAGCGGCAGCGTCATCGGTGATGTCACCAAGGCCGTGGCTCTTAGGGGGTTTTTCCTTTTCCTTTATTTTTGCACAAAACCATGACGAGCCCCGTGGGGGTATGTAAACAAAACTGTGATGCTCGCACTTTAATGTTATCATTTCTGATTCGATGTCGTGTTTGCGTCTCTTGCGTTGGCATGGTTCCCCCTTTAATTCCCACGATAGCTTAGTGCTCTACGCCGACAGGACCCAGTCCCCAAGCAAGCTTCAGCCGTTGCTGGTATGCTAGGTCGTGATGCCGTGGTCAAGGCTAGGAGGTGAGCGGCCCGAGGTCCAGTAAGAGCCCCTGAGGCGTGATGCTCAGGAGGTCCCCTTTGGCGCGCAAGCGGCTCCCGAAAGACTGAAAGGGAAACGTCCTTGCCCGAGCGAGATCACTAGAGATAGAGCGCTGATTGTAGGGTTCGCACCATCATGCAAGTGCGGGTAACTTATCTTGGCGAGCCCGTGATGGCTCTTTAGCGGCGAGGACGAGCTTCCTGCGTGACGTTAAGCTGCGCCCTTCTCTCGATGGCGCCCCTGGGTAGGGTCCGTGTTGCCCCCATCCTTCTTGCTCGTCCGGGTGCTCTACGTCCTTGGGTCCCAGCCCTCGAGCGAGGCTTAGCTGCCGCTAGTATGCCAGGTCGCGATGCCATGGTCAAGGCCAGGGGGTGAGGGCCTGAGAGCCAGTAGGAGCCCTTGAGGCGTGGTGCAAAGGGCCCCCCCTTTAACGTGCAAGTGACTTGCGCGAGAAAAGAGTGGCTGGCCCTGAGGGGGTGCCCAGGAGGTGTTGCGTCTCGAGGTATGGGTGAAGCCACTGGTGGTCCCCGCTCTGGCGTTCCTGCGAGTTAGACGAAGAAGGAAAACACAAGACGCAGCCGCGCTCGCTATCCTGCCGATGATCTTTCCACAAGAAGACGAAGACACTAAGGACTCGGTGAGGTGACGTGCGCGGGGACAGCCGCGAGCCAGAGCTCAGTCTCTTAGGTTTATGAGCGCTGCAGGGATGGACCCGAGAACAGGGCCATGCCAGTAGCCCCCATTGCGGGATGAGCAAGAGGCGGATTAGCAACACATAGAGGCCACGGGGGACAACTCAATAAATAACGAAATGGTAGTGGCAAAATCAACAACCATGATAACTGGAGCATGCATAACTGATCCGGGGTACATGAATCAAAATGGTGCGGCTACAGGGACAGACCCTAATAGCTTGAGGATAACGCAGCCCGAGGGTGATACGTCTCCAACGTATCTATAATTTTTGATACGTCTCGAACTGGGAGAATTGTGGAGTGGGCATTGGAGCTGTCGAGTTTTGGCCTCAAGTTCGAAAGTACTTCAACGATCAAGAGCCAAGCCTTGGCAGAGTTCATAGTAGAATGGACCACAACGCCCAACGAGGAGATTCAAGAGACCACCCTTCCCGGCAAGGAGACGAGCAGTGAGTGGATTGTGTACTTTGATGGGGCTTTCTCACTCCAAGGTGCTGGTGACGGTGTACTGCCCGTCGCACCCACCGGAGAACGCCTAAAGTACGTAATCTAGATGCACTTCCCCCGGGAAAAATCGACAAACAACACGACGGAGTACGAGGGATTGTTGGCCGGTCTCAAGATCGTGGCAGACCTCGGAATCAGGAAGCTCATCATCAGAGGTGATTCACAGCTCGTCGTCAAGCAAGTGAACAAGGACTACCAGAGCCCGTTGATGGAGGCCTATGTGGATGAAGTGAGGAAGTTGGAAGAGCGCTTTGACGGATTGCAAGCAGAGCATGTTCCCCGAGCAGAGAACGGCATCGCTGATGACCTGTGAAAATGTGCTGCCCTCTAGTTGCCTGTGGAACCAGGTACCTTTGTGCTTCAATTAACTCAGACATCTATTGAACCATCAGCAGGACATAGCAAATGAAGGAAGGCGGGCCCCGGCAAGTACTTTCCCGCTGAGCTCCCAGGAGCCGCCGGCAAGGACGTTGCCGGGTGTCCCAAGCTTGCCGAAGAGCAGCAACCCCCGGCAGGGCCTCAAGGCCTGGCCGTAGAGGCAGCTGCCCTTACGACCAAAAATGTGCCTTTTGTCCTTGCCGTCGAGCCCCAGGCTCCGGCATGGGCGCAGCCCACCGTCCGTTTCCTCCAAACAGGAGAGCTCCCCGAGGAACAGGAAGAAGCAGAGAAAGTAGCCCGTCAGTCCAGCATGTACTAGTTCGTGGATGATGCCCTATACAGAAGGAGACCGATCGGCATGAAGTTGAAGTGCATTCCTCAAGAAGACGGACTGAGGCTGTTGGCAGAGATACATGAAGGCATGTGTGGCTCCCACATAGGGTCGAGAGCCCTTGCCGGCAAGGCATTCCGGCAAGGCTTCTTCTGGCCCACCGCCCTCCAGGATGCAACTGCCCTAGTAACCAAGGGTGAAGCGTGCCATTTCCATTCAAAGAAGCTTCATCAACCAGCCCAAGCTCTTCAGACAATCCCTCTCTCCTAGCCATTTTCGGTCTAGGGGCTCGACATACTGGGCCCCTTTCCCTGTGCTGTCGGGGTCTTTGAGTACTTGTACGTCGCGATTAACAAGTTCACAAAGTGGCCGGAAGTGGAACCAATGAGAAAGGTGACAGCACAGTCAGCCATGAAGTTCTTCAACGGACTAGTCTACCGTTTTGGTGTGCCAAACAGAGTCATCACCGACAACGACATGTAGTTCATGAACCGCACCTTCATGCAGTACATTCAAGACCTCGGCAGCAAGGTGTGTTTTGCTTCTGTTGCTCATCCCAGAAGTAACGGCCAGGCTGAGAGGACGAATGCAGAAGTGTTGCGAGGCCTCAAGACTAGGACTTTTGACAAGCTGCACAAGTGCGGAAGCTGCTGGGTTGATGAGTTGCCAACAGTTCTTTGGTCGATCGAGCAGCGCCAAATCGAACTCTTGGCGGACACCATTTGCCCTGGTTTACGGGGCAGAGGCAGTTCTCCCCACGGAACTCATATACGGGTCGCCTCGAGTGCTCGTTTATGATGAGCTTGAGCAAGAGCAGTTGCGCCAAGAGGATGCAATGCTCCTTGAGGAAGATCGTCTTTGGGCTGTTGTGCGAGCCGCTCTCTATCAGCAGGCCTTGCGCCGCTATCATAGCCGCAAGGTTCACGCCCGAAGCCTTGAGGAAGGCGACCTTGTTCTTCGACGGATTCAATCCGCCAAGAATTCAAACAAGTTGACGCCGAAGTGGGAGGGCCCTTATCGAGTAATGCGAGTCACCAGGCCAGGCGCTATCCGCCTGGAGACCGAAGGTGGCATTCCAGTGAGCAACTCCTGGAATATCAAACATCTTCGCAAGTTTTACCCCTAAGGTGCGGTTGCCGGGAGCCCCGGCAACCCTCACTTTGTACTAGCCGTGCCGGCAAGGCATGTAACCCTATGTACAAAGCCAGGTGCAGACCCTGAGCATAAAAAAATGAAGTGCTGGCGCCCTAAGTTTTAGCATGCATGCTAGGTTGAGTCTCTCTCTGTGTTAGGGTTGGTAGTGCTCAGAGGCAACTAACCCCTAGCATAGAGGTCGAGTGTGTGTCTTTCTATCCTTTACAATCTTTTATTTGGTTCGCAGGCTGCACAGGTGTTTCTGCCAAAACCATTTAAGAGCTGGGAGACAGACCGACATCCTCAACCTCGGCGAGGCATTGCCGGGGAGCTGCAGATTCAAGTATCTGACCACGGCAAGCCAAGGTTGCCGGGGGCTACAGATTCAGATAAGTCTTTTATCCCCTGTTATGCATTTCCGTAAGGGACTTGGACGTACGAAACCTTGTTTATTCCTGGGCCACCGTGCTCCCCCTTTCCTATGCCCAAGAACTCTTATTTGGGCCAGAATTTGGTTGTAGTAGCGGTGACAAGGAAACAAACGAAGGGCCTAATCCTACTTCACCCCTGCCTCCGCAAAAAAGCATGAGTATGGTCGAGCTATGAAGTGGGAGGATGGCAAGGCCTGTTGCCGGGCAACAATGTTTATCTTAAAAATAACAAGGATTCATTCCTTGGCATGGGCCTCGCTCACGCACAAAAGAACCCGACAAGCACCCTTTTTCATTAATACGTTGCAAACGAGTACAATTCATACGAAATGTAGACATGAGAAAGGGGATTACAAGGTTTAAATCCGACAAGTGCCCATAGGCTTAAAAACTAAAAAAGAGATAAGATGCCCGTAATCCTTTTCTTGTCCCTCTCTCCAGGAAGCAGACCCGGACAAGCAGGAGGGCAAAAGAAGTGCCTAGGCGAGGTACGAGCAGCAGAAGACACCAAAAGAAGGCCGGTGATGACGGTGCCAGAGAAGAAGCCAAAAGATGAGGCAGCGGGTCGGCAATACGCGATGAAGGCGTCGGTGCCATCGTAATCCGAGTTGACGGCCCGCCACCCGCCTTCTTCGTCTTCTCCGGCCTCCCAGCACCAGCCACCAGAAGCAGCGGCCCCAATAAGTTCAAGGAGCTGGCCCCACCCCCGGCAAATCGTTCTGCCAGGAGAGAGGGCCAAGTGCAGATGCTGCTGCTGCCGGCTCCGCCAAGGGACGGGGCGTCCGATGCCTAGTCGGACCCGTCCCCGTTGTCCTCCCCGCTGGTTCTCTCCTCACCGCCGCTCGAGGAGGAGCTCTCTTCATCGGTCGAGCTCTCCGCGCAACACCCTAGCCTGTGTCCCGAGCGCCCGAAGACCTTGACAGGAGCAGGTCGCTCTCCGCTAACTTGAAGTAGAGGATGTGCCCATCCGTTAAGCAGTGGGCGCGTGCGAAGGTTTTCCAGCCCCGACGAAGGAGCATCACATGAGGGGTAGGGAACCCTGTGTTCACCCACATGTCGCCATTGCAACATCCCTTCATGTGAAGCCTCAACCTCGGTGGCCGGTCGATCTCCAGCACCCTCTTAAACGCCGCGGGGAGGCGGAGGCGGCTGCGCGGCGGCTCGCGCAGCTGCAGGATGAACTCCAGCGCCGTGTCCCCGACATGGCCGCTCGACGAAGCAGGAGGAGACGATGGAGGAGATGTTGACGGCGATGGTGACGATGCGGGTGCCCCCCTTCCACTCCCACCTCTGCCTCGACTGCCTCACCGACCGCGACCCCGGCCGGCGCTTCTGCATCAAGCATGGCCTTCACCTTGTGCGTCCGGCTCTTCCTTGACCGAAGCTGCTCTCTGGCGGGAGGAGGACCTGGTCGCCTCCGCAGAAGAACGGCCGCGACCACGCCCTCTTGCCATGGCGGTGGATGGAGAATGGGGACGAAGGCGAGACGCGAGGAGATGCTCCTCCTCCTCCTCCCGAGTCCCCTTTTTATAGCTAGGCGGGGGAGGCCAAAAGACTAGCTCTACGCCTCTAAAGAGCTCGTTTAGGTCCGGCTCATTAGGTGGCAACGAGTGAGCCCATCGACTGCCCTCCCCGCCCAATCAAAGGCGTGTAAGTATCGGCCACCACGCGCCTTCCCATATTCCGTGCGTCTGTCACCTACCCCACGCCATGCATGCGGCGTACTTGGCGCAAGGGGCAGGCGTAGTGGGAAACGTGGAACGACGGTTCCAAGGCGGAGAGAGTAAATGAGCAGCGGCCTTGCAATTTTAAAGGGACACACAAGACGCCTCTTTACTATTCACCGCAGGCTGACGCAAGCATGCTTCGGTCACCCCATGCATGACCCCCACGTCATGCATTCAACGCGGGTCGTGGGGAAGCGCAACGAGCAGGGGAGTTACTGCGGTAATAACTCTGCCTCGCGTGCGCGCGCACCATTCTAGGCCTAGCCCAACAACACATCACGCTTATGTATGGCCTAGGCCCGGGGGCTCCTGTCGGTGTACGAAAGTAGGGGCCCCTCTTTGTACCCCTTTACTTGTGCACGGGCAGTTAGAGCCGCGCCTACGACCACACTTAGCGGGGTAGAGAAGAGGAAGCCAAGACACAAGAATGCCAGAGTAGCGCCAAGACAGAAGCGCAAGGAGCAAAGGGGCAAGGTGACCTTTCCCCGGCAAGAGCCTTGCCAGGACAGCTTATGTAGTGATATGTCTCCGTCGTATCTACTTTTCCAAACACTTTTGCCCTTGTTTTGGACCCTAACTTGCATGATTTGAATGGAACTAACCCGGACTGACGCTGTTTTCAGCAGACTTTCCATGGTGTTATTTATGTGCAGAAACAAAAGTTCTCGGAATGATCTGAAACTCCACGGAACTTATTTTTGGAAAATAATAAAAATACTGGAAGAAGAATCCACGTCAGGGGGGCCTCCACCTGTCCACGAGGATGGAGGGTGCGCCCCCTGCCTCGTGGGCCCCCTGTTGCTCCACCGGCCTCAACTCCAACTCCATAAATTCGTGTTCGGGGAGAAAAAAATCAGGGAGAAGGATTCATCGCGTTTTACAATACGGAGCCACCGCCAAGCCCTAAAACCTATCGGGAGGGCTGATCTGGAGTCCGTTCGGGGCTCCGGAGAGGGGAATCCATCGCCGTCGTCACCATCAACCATCCTCCATCACCAATTTCATGATTCTCACCGCCGTGCGTGAGTAATTCCATCATAGGCTTGCTGGACGGTGATGAGTTGGATGAGATTTATCATGTAATCGAGTTATATTTGTTAGGGTTTGATCCCTAGTATCCACTATGTTCTGAGATTGATGTTTCTATGATTTTGCTATGCTTAATGCTTGTCACTAGGGCCCGAGTGCCATGATTTCAGATCTTAACCTATTATGTTTTCATGAATATATGTGAGTTCTTGATCCTATCTTGCAAGTCTATAGTCACCTATTATGTGTTATGATCCTGCAACCCCGAAGTGACAATAATGCGGGACCACTCCCGGTGATGACCGTAGTTTGAGGAGTTCATGTATTCACTATGTGTTTCAAAGGTGGAATACCAAAGAAACTTGGAGATCCAGGAGTACCAACTATACCATGCTCCATTAAAAGAAATTATGTTAGAACTTCTTTATGTGATCTTGGAGCCAGTGTTAGTGTTATGCCTCTCTCTTTATATCGTAGACTTGATTTGAATAAGTTGACACCCTCTTGAAATATCTTTGCAAATGGCTGATAAATCAACTGCTATACCTGTCAAGATTTGTGAGGATCTGCACTGTTGTGGTTGCAAACGTTACTATTTTAACAGACTTTGTTATTCTTGATATTCCCGAGGACGATAGTATGTCTATTATTCTTGGAAGACCCTTTTTAAATACTGCAGGGGCTATTATTGATTGCAACAGAGGCAATGTCACTTTTCATGTTAATGGTAATGAGCATAGGTACACTTTCCGAGGAAACAACCTCAAGTTCATAGTATCAGCTCTATTGGAAAAATTCCATCGATAATTTTTGGAGGTTTTGAATTTCCTCTTCCTACTGTCAAGAAGAAATATGATATTCTTATTATTGGGGATGTGCATATCCCCGTTGAGGTAACATAGTGATATTCGAAATTTCTCCGTTTCCATGTTATTCGAAATGAGTTTGTTAACAAGACCTGATCAACCTTGTTAGTGGATTCCTTTTGATGAGCATGAGATGGATGAAATTAGAAGGCACAACCTTTTGTACCCTTCTTTTACTTTCTATTATTTAGTTGAAATAAAGCAAAATTAGTATTTTCCTGTCTATTTTCTGAATTATCCGTGCAATATAAAAATACCCCGAAAATAAAAGTTCTCCAAATGCCCCGAAATTGAAATATGATTTTTTCTGGAATATTTGAGAATATCTGGCACTAAGAACACAGCAGGGGGAGCAAGCACCCGGCCACGAGGGTATAGGGCGCGCCCCCTGCCTCGTGGGCCCATGGTGGCTCCACTCCACTTATTCCTGCACACACACACTTCTTCTTCCTCCCAAAAAAATCACCATCCAGCTCAAGCACGAGTTCTAGCTCATTTTGCAGCGATTTTCGATCTCCTTGCTCAAAGCACCTCTCACAAAACTGCTTGGGGGGATTGCTCCTTGGTATGTGACTCCTCCATTGGTCCAATTAGTTTTTGTTCTAGTGCTTTATTCATTGCAAATTTGTGCTGCCTAGGTGACCATGTTCTTGAGCTTGCATGTAAAATTTATATGGTTCCAAGTAGTTCTAATGCATTATATAGGCTCTAGGCACTTGTAGGAGTAGTTGCTATCAATTTTGTTGAGCTTGGTTCACTTTTATTTTGAAGTTACTAAAAATTTCAGAAATTTTTCAGAGGAAGAAATATGCTTAGGAAAATGTACCAAGGTGGCCCTTCAAGGAAGCAAGGACCCAGGCTCGCAATGCGCGATGCCGATGATGAGCCACCAAGGAACGCTCCAGTGCGGCCTTGTGAATGGCCTTCAGAGGACTTTATGGATCGAGCGGGAATCAAAGAAGAATTTAACGCATATTTGCGTAACGCTGATCTTGTGAGCTTCGAGGAGGAAAAGTGCTGCCAGTACCACTATCTCACTAGTTCCTTTGTGAGGAGGTTTGAATTTTCATCTTCACGCAATTCTCAAACTGTCCTGTTTGATCTTTATGAAAAATCTTATACGATGGACTTAGAGGATTTTACCACTTCTTGCAAACTTCCACAATGGGGTAGTCCTAGTGAACCTCGCAAATCTGAATTTAGAGATTTTCTTGCTAGTATAACTATGGGGGAATCTAGAGACATAGCACAAGCTACCATAGGGAGCATTCATTTTCCTGCTATACATTATTTTGCTCTCTTCGTAGGTAGGTGCATAAATGGTAAAGATGAAGCATGTCACATGTGTGTCCCTGACCTCAGTATTCTTAGGAGTGTTGTGTTAGGAGATAAATCTTGTAATTTGGGATCCATTGTTGCGCGTAGGTTGCATCACAATAGATTTAATGGAGATTTCTTTGGTGGAATTTATGCAACCCGCTTAGCTGATTTTCTTGGTGTAACCATACGTGATGATGATATTGAACTGCCTCCTCTCTAGACTTTAATGCTATGGTTCATCATCAGGTTGTCGAGAGGAATGAACCACCTCTCCAGTACAGATTAATCTTTGACAGGCGTCACACCATCGATATTGTTCTTCCTGCCCCTACTCTCTTTGACTTTCAGGAAAAAGGGAGACATTACATAAACAGAGAGGAGGCGGAGGAGTATAGGAGGAGGGCTGAGATAGCTCGCCTCCGAGCTGCAGCACACGATGCAATGACCGCTGCATCTCAGTACGACCCCAATGATACGTCTCCAACGTATCTATAATTTTTGATTGCTCCATGCTATATTATCTATTGTTTTGGACTATATTGGGCTTTATTTTCCACTTTTATATTATTTTTGGGACTAACCTATTAACCGGAGGCCTAGCCCAGAATTGCTGTCTTTTGCCTATTTCAGTGTTTCGAAGAAACGGAATATCAAACGGAGTCCAAACGGAATGAAACCTTCGGGAACGTGATTTTCTCATCAGATAAGACCTAGGAGACTTGGACCTTCCGTCAAGAAAGCCCCGAGGCGGTCACGAGGGTGGAGGGCGCGTCTCCTACCTCGTGGGCCCCTCGGAGCTCCACCGACGTACTTCTTCCTCCTATATATACCCTCGCACTCCCCAACAGATCGAATCTGAGCCAAAACCTAATTCCACCGCTGCAACTTTCTGTATCCACGAGATCCCATCTTGGGGCCTGTTCCGGAGCTCCTCCAGAAGGGGATTCCACCATGAGGGCTTCTACATCATCATCATAGCCTCTCTGATGAAGTGTGAGTAGTTTATTTTAGACCTTCGGGTCCATAGTTAGTAGCTAGATGGCTTCTTCTCTCTTTTTGGATCTCAATACAATGTTCTCCCCCTCTCTCGTGGAGATCTATTCGATGTAAAATACTCAACAGTAATTCGTTCACCCACCGTAAAATACTTATGCTCTTGAGAGAAGCCACTAGTGAAATCTATGACCCCCCGGTCTATTCTCATCATATTAATCTTCCTACGCTTTATTATTGCTTTGCTTTTTACTTTGCCTTTTTTATTTTACTTTGCATCTTTATACCAAAAATACCAAAAATATTATCTATCATCTCTATCAGATATCACTCTCATAAGTGACCGTGAAGGGATTGACAACCCCTATTCGCGTTGGTTGCGAGGAGCTATTTGTTTTGTGTAGGTACGAGAGACTTCCGCGTGGCTCCTACTGGATTGATACCTCGGTTCTCAAAAACTAAGGAAAATACTTACGCTACTCTGCTGCATCATCCTCTCCTCTTCGGGGAAAACCAATGCAAGCTCAAGACGTAGCAAGAAGGATTTCTGGCGCCGTTGCCGGGGAGTCTACGCAAAAGTCAGCATACCAAGTACCCATCACAATCCCTTATCTCTCGCATTACATTATTTGCCATTCGCCTCTCGTTTTCCTCTCCCCCACTTCACCCTTGCCGTTTTATTCGCCCTCTCTTTCCCAACCTCCTCCTCTCTTTTCGTTTGCCTTTTTCTCGTTCGCTTGTTCGCTCGTGTGTTGGATTGCTTGCTTGTCACTATGGCTCAAGATAATACCAAATTGTGTGACTTTACCAATACCAACAATAATGATTTCCTTAGCACTCCGATTGCTCCTCTTGCAAATACTGAATCTTGTGAAATCAATGCTGCTTTATTGAATCTTGTTATGAAAGATCAATTCGCCGGCCTTCCTAGTGAAGATGTGCTACTCATCTAAACAGCTTCGTAGATTTGTGTGATATGCAAAAAAAGAAAGATGTTGACAATGATGTTGTTAAATTGAAGCTATTTCCTTTTTCGCTTAGAGATCATGCTAAAGCTTGGTTTTCGTGTTTGCCAAAAAATAGTGTTGATTCATGGAACAAGTGCAAAGATGCTTTTATCTCTAAGTATTTTCCTCCCGCTAAGATCATCTCTCTTAGGAATGATATTATGAATTTTAAGCAACTTGATCATGAACATGTTGCACAAGCTTGGGAGATAATGAAATTAATGATACGTAATTGCCCTACTCATGGTTTAAGTTTGTGGATGATTATACATAATTTCTATGCTGGATTGAATTTTGCTTCTAGAAATCTTTTATATTCGGCCGTGGGAGCCACTTTTATGGAAATCACTTTAGGAGATGCTACTAAACTCCTAGATAATATTATGGTTAATTATTCTCAATGGCACACTGAAAGATCAACTACTAAAAAAGTGCTTGCGATAGAAGAAATCAATGTTTTGAGTGGAAAGATGGATGAACTTATGAAATTATTTGCTACTAAGAGTGTTTCTTCTGATCCTAATGATATGCCTTTGTCTACTTTGATTGAGAATAATAAGGAATCTATGGATGTGAATTTTGTTGGTAGGAATAATTTTGGTAACAACGCATATAGACGGAATTTTAATCCTAGGCCATATCCTAGTAATCCTTCTAATAATTATGGAAATTCCTGCAACAACTCTTATGGAAATTTTAATAAGATGCCCTCTGAATTTGAGAATAGTGTTAAAGAGTTTATGAATTCACAAAAAAAAATTAATGCTTTGCTGGAAGAGAAATTACTTAAAGTTGCTGAATTGGCTAGGAACGTTGATAGAATTTCTCTTGATGTTGATTCTTTAAAGCTTAGATCTATTCCTCCTAAGCATGATATCAATGAGTCTCTCAAAGCCATGAGAATTTCCATTGATGAGTGCAAGGAAAGAACCTCTAGGATGCGTGCTATGAAAGATGCCTTTATTAAAGTGTGTTCTTCCGATTCCCATGAAAATAAAGATGAAGATCTAAAAGTTATTGATGTGTCCCCTATCAAATCTTTGTTTTTCAATATGAATCTTGATAATGATGAGATTGAATATGAGTCACCTTTACCTAGAAGGCGTTCTTAAAACTCGGAGTTTTTAGATAATGATGCTAAAATTGATAAAAGTGGGATTGAAGAAAGTAGAACCCTAGATGTTGCTAAACCCACTATTTTGGATTTCAAGGAATTTATTTATGAAAGTTGTTCTTTAATTTATTGTATTTCCTTGTTGCAATCCGTGCTAAATTCTCCACATGCTTATAGTCAAAATAAAGCTTTTACCAAACATATCGTTGATGCCTTAATGCAATCTTATGAGGAAAAACTTGAGTTGGAAGTCTTTATCCCTAGAAAACTTTATGATGAGTGGGAACCAACTATTAAAATTAAGATTAAGGATCATGAATTTTATGCTTTATGTGATTTGGGTGCTAGTGTTTCCACCATTCCCAAAACTTCGTGTGATTTGCTAGATTTCCGTGATTTTGATGATTGCTCTCTAAACTTGCACCTTGCGGATTCCACTATTAAGAAACCTATGGGAAGAATTAATGATGTTCTTATTGTTGCAAATAGGAATTATGTGCCCGTAGGTTTTATCGTTCTTGATATAGATTGCAATCCTTCATGTCCTATTATTCTTGGTAGACCTTTCCTTAGAACGATTGGTGCAATTATTGATATGAAGGAAGGGAATATTAGATTCCAATTTGCATTAAAGAAAGGCATGGAACACTTCCCTAGAAATAAAATAAAATTACCATATGAATCTATCATGAGAGCCACTTATGGATTGCCTACCAAAGATGGCAATACCTAGATCTATCCTTGCGTTTATGCCTAGCTAGGGGCGTTAAAGGATAGCGCTTGTTGGGAGGCAACCCAATTTTATTTTTAGTTTTTGTTTTTTGTTTCTGTTTAGGAATAAATAATCCATCTACCTTCTGTTTAGATGTGGTTTTATGTTTTAATTAGGGTTTTTGCCAAGTTAAACCTATAGGATCTTCTTGGATAATAGTTATTTGATCTTGCTGTAATTTCCAGAAACTTTCGGTTCACGAAAACAATGGTTAAAAATCACCAGAACGTGATAAAATAGTGATTCCAATTGATACCGATCAATAAACAAATTTCCTAGGTCTTCCGGTTTTGTCTGAATTTTTGGAGTTCCAGAAGTTTGCGTTAGTTACAGATTACTACAGACTGTTCTGTTTTTGACTGATTCTGTTTTTCGTGTGTTGTTTGCTTATTTTGATGCATCTATGGCTAGTAAAATAGTTATAATCCATAGATAAGTTGAAATACAGTAGGTTTAACACCAATACAAATAAAGAATGAGTTCATTACAGTATCTTGAAGTGGTCTTTTGTTTTCTTTCGCTAACGGAGCTCACGAGATTTCTGTTGAGTTTTGTGTTGTGAAGTTTTCAAGTTTTGGGTGAAATCTTTTGATGGATTATGGAACAAGGAGTGGCAAGAGCCTAATCTTGGGGATTCCCATGGCACCCCCATGATAATCCAAGAACACCAAAAAGTCAAAGCTTGGGGATGCCCCGGAAGGCATCCCTCTTTAAATCCACTTCCATCGGTAACTTTACTTGGAGCTATATTTTTATTCACCACATGATATGTGTTTTGCTTGGAGCGTCTTGTATTATTTGCGTCTTTGCTTGTTAGGTTACCACAATCATCCTTGATGTACACACCTTTTGAGAGAGCCATCCATGAATTGAAATTTGTTAGAATACTCTATGTGCTTCACTTATATCTTTTGAGCTTTATAGTTTTGCTCTATGTGCTTCACTTATATCTTTTGAGATTTATAGTTTTGCTCTAGTTCTTCACTTATATCTTTTAGAGCACGGTGGTGGATTTGTTTTAAAGAAACTATTGATCTCTCATGCCTCACTTAGATTATTTTGAGAGTCTTAAATAGCATGGTAATTTGCTTAAAATAATAATATGCTTGGTATTCATGATTTGTAAAACTTTCTTTTGAGTGTGTTGAATACTAAGGAAAGTTTGATGCTTGATAATTGTTTTGAGGTATGGAGGTGATAATATCAAAGTCGTGCTAGTTGAGTAGTTGTGAATTTGAGAAATGCTTGTGTTTAAGTTTGCAAGTCCCGTAGCATGCACGTATGGTAAACGTTGTGTAACAAATTTGAAACATGAGGTGCTATTTGATTGTCCTCCTTATGAGTGGCGATCGGGGACGATCGATGGTCTTTTCCTACCAATCTATCCCCCTAGGAGCATGCGCGTAGTACTTTGGTTTTTGATGGCTTGTAGAATTTTTCAATAAGTATGTGAGTTCTTTATGACTAATGTTGAATCCATGGATTATACGCACTCTCACCCTTCCATCATTGCTAGCCTCTTCGGTACCGTGCATTGCCCTTTATCACATTGAGAGTTGGTGCAAACTTCGCCGGTGCATCCAAACCCCGTTATATGATACGCTCTTTCACACATAAACCTCCTTATATCTTCCTCAAAACAGCCACCATACCTACCTATTATGGCATTTCCATAGCCATTCCGAGATATATTGCCATGCAACTTTCCACCATACCATTCTTCATGACACATTCATCATTGTCATATTGCTTAGCATGATCATGTAGTTGACATAGTATTTGTGGCAAAGCCACCATTGATAATTCTTTCATACATGTCACTCTTGGTTCATTGCATATCCTGGTACACCGGAGGCATTCATATAGAGTCATACTTTGTTCTAAGTATCGATTTGTAATCATTGAGTTGTAAATAAATAGAAGTGTGATGATCATCATTTTCTAGAGCATTGTCCCAAAAAAGGCCAAAGAAAAAAAGGCCCAAAAAAGGAAATAAAAAGGGGCAATGTTACTATCTCTTTTTCCACACTGGTGCTTCAAAGTAGCACCATGTTCTTCATATAGCGAGTCTCATATATTGTGCTTCAAAGTAGCACCATGTTTTTCATGTAGAGAGTTTCATATGGTGTCACTTTCATATACTAGTGGGAATTTTTCATTATAGAACTTGGCTTGTATATTGCAACGATGGGCTTCCTCAAATGCCCTAGGTCTTCGTGAGCAAGCAAGTTGGATGCACACCCACTTAGTTTCTTTTTGTTGAGCTTTCATACATGTATAGCTCTAGTGCATCCGTTGCATGGCAATCCCTACTCCTTGCATTAAAATCAATTGATGGGAATCTCCATAGCCCGTTAATTAGCCTCGTTGATGTGAGACCTTCTCCTTTTTTGTCTTCTCCACATAACCCCCATCGTTATATTCTATTCCACCCATAGTGCTATGTCCATAGCTCGCGCTCATATATTGCGTGAAAGTTTATAGGTTTGAGATTATTAAAGTATGAAACAATTGCTTGGCTTGTCATCGGGGTTGTGCATGATGAGAGCATTCTTGTGTGAAGAAAATGGAGCATGACTAAACTATATGATTTTGTAGGGATGAACTTTCTTTGGCCATGTTATTTTGAGAAGACATAATTGCTTAGTTAGTATGCTTGAAGTATTATTATTTTTATGTCAATATGAACTTTTGTCTTGAATCTTTCGGATCTGAGTATTCATACCACAATTAAGAAGAGTTACATTGAAATTATGCCAAGTAGCACTCCGCATCAAAAATTCTGTTTTATCATTTACCTACTCGAGGAATGACGGTGAATTAAGCTTGGGGATGCCTGATATGTCTCCAACGTATCTATAATTTTTGATTGCTCCATGCTATATTATCTATTGTTTTGGACTATATTGGGCTTTATTTTCCACTTTTATATTATTTTTGGGACTAACCTATTAACCGGAGGCCCAACCCAGAATTGCTGTTTTTTGCCTATTTTAGTGTTTCGAAGAAACGGAATATCAAACGGAGTCCAAACGGAATGAAACCTTCGGGAACGTGATTTTCTCATCAGATAAGACCTAGGAGACTTGGACCCTCCGTCAAGAAAGCCTAGAGGCGGTCACGAGGGTGGAGGGCGCGCCCCCCTACCTCGTGGGCCCCTCGGAGCTCCACCGACGTACTTCTTCCTCCTATATATACCTACGTACCCCCAACAGATCAGATACGGAGCCAAAAACCTAATTCCACCGCCGCAACTTTCTGTATCCACGAGATCCCATCTTGGGGCCTGTTAGGAGCTCCACGGGAAGGATTCCACCACGGAGGGCTTCTACATCATCATCATAGCCTCTCCGATGAAGTGTGAGTAGTTTATTTCAGACCTTGGGTCCATAGTTAGTAGCTAGATGGCTTCTTCCCTCTTTTGGATCTCAATACAATGTTCTCCCCCTCTCTCGTGGAGATCTATTCGATGTAATCTTTTTTTTGCGGTGTGTTTGTTGAGATCGATGAATTGTGGGTTTATGATCAAGATTATCTATGAGCAATATTTGAATCTTCTCTGAATTCTTTTATGTATGATTGAGTTATCTTTGCAAGTCTCTTCGAATTATCCGTTTGGTTTGGCCAACTAGATTGGTAGTTCCTGCAATGGGAGAAGTGTTTAGCTTTGGGTTCAATCTTGCGGTGTCCTTACCCAGTGACAGAAAGGGTTGGAAGGCACATATTGTATTTTTGCCATTGAAGATAACAAGATGGGGTATTTATCATATTGCATGAATTTATTCCTCTACATCATGTCATCTTGCTTAAGGCGTTACTCTGTTTTCATTAACTTAATACTCTAGATGCATGCTGGATAGCGGTCGATGAGTGGAGTAATAGTAGTAGTTGTAGGCAGGAGTCGGTCTACTTGTCTCGGACGTGATGCCTATATACATGATCATACCTAGATACTCTCATAACTATGCTCAATTCTGTCAATTGCTCAACAGTAATTCGTTCACCCACCGTAAAATACTTATGCTCTTGAGAGAAGCCACTAGTGAAATCTATGACCCCCGGGTCTATTCTCATCATATTAATCTTCCTACGCTTTATTATTGCTTTGCTTTTTACTTTGCCTTTTATTTTACTTTGCATCTTTATACCAAAAATACCAAAAATATTATCTATCATCTCTATCAGATCTCACTCTCATAAGTGACCGTGAAGGGATTGACAACCCCTATTCGCGTTGGCTGCGAGGAGCTATTTGTTTTGTGTAGGTACGAGGGACTTGCGCGTGGCCTCCTACTGGATTGATACCTTGGTTCTAAAAAACTGAGGGAAATACTTACGCTACTCTGCTGCATAATCCTCTCCTCTTCGGGGAAAACCAATGCAAGCTCAAGAGTAGCACCCAACTACAACTTTGGATATCCGCCAGGCCATCCGTGGCAATAAACTAACTTAGGCCAAAAGCCTAAGCTTGGGGGAGTACATATTTCTCACCGACATTACATTCATGTTCACACACTCATTGCTAGATGTCGGTGCTCATACTCTTTCTTTGTAATATCCATGCTAGTTTATTTTCCTTTTTATGCTTTCTTCTTGTGTGTTTGATAAACCTTAAGAAAAAACCAAAAAGAAGTAGTAATAGCTTTAGCTAGTTTGCTTTTCTTGCTGTAGTAGTAATAATTAAAAAGAAAACCCAAAAATATTTCCCGTTCTTCTTGTGCTTGTTGGGAGCTTTCCTGTGTAAATAGTTTTATTTCTTTTCTTTTCTTTGGGGGTCGATAGGAGAAGACCATAATTAAATTGTTGAAGTGGCTCTTATATGCATTATTGTTGATTTAACCAAGAGCCCATATTGCCTTGTCTTCTCCTGTTTATTGAATGCTCGCATGATTCCCAGCTTAGTCCAATGCGCGTGCACTTTTATTATTTTCACATCATTCATTCGTGCAAGTAAAAGGCAATTGTGACGATATATGATGGACTGACTGAGATGAGAGAAGCTGGTATGAACTCGACCTCTCTTGTTTTTGTAAATATGATTAGTTCATCGTTCTTGATTCAGCCTATTATGGATAAACATGTTTGCAATTACAATTAGAGATTATAGTTGCTCATGCCATGCTTGATCAGCTATGAGTTATAATGGTTTACCTTGCGTGCCAACATGCTATTAAAATGGTTGTGATGTGGTATCCTCCTTTGAATTATTTAAGTGACTCGACTTGGCACATGTTCACGCATGTAGTTGAAACAAAATCAACATAGCCTTCACGATATTTATGTTCATGGTGGATTATATCCTACTCATGCTTGTACTCAATGTTTATTAATTTTAATGCATGTTCATGACTGTTGTCGCTCTCTAGTTGGTCGCTTCCCAGTCTTTTGCTAGACTTCACTTGTACTAAGCGGGAATACTGCTTGTGCATCCAATTCCTTAAACCCCAAAGTTATGCCATATGAGTCCACCATACCTTCCTATATGCGGTATCTACCTGCCGTTCCAAGTAAATTTGTATGTGCCAAACTCTAAACCTTCAAATGAAATTCTGTTTTATATGCTCGAATAGCTCATGTATCAACTAGGGCTGTCCGTATCTTCCATGCTAGGCGGGTTATTCTCAAGAGGAGTGGACTCCGCTCCTCACTCACGAGAAAATGGCTGGTCACCGGGATGCCCAGTCCCATGCTTTCTGCAAATCAAATCAAAATAATTGCAAACAAAACTCCCCCTGGGACTATTGTTAGTTGGAGGCACCCGTTGTTTTGAGCAAGC
The DNA here is from genome assembly GCA_021605145.1 of Aegilops bicornis. NCBI lineage: Eukaryota > Viridiplantae > Streptophyta > Magnoliopsida > Poales > Poaceae > Aegilops > Aegilops bicornis. The sequence continues at coordinate 642,975,788 of CM038670.1, read as the reverse complement.
CATGGATTGATGCTTGTTGGTGGAGGGGGAGTGTAAACTTTACCATTCTGTTTGGGAACCGCCTATAATGTGTGTAGCATGGAAGATATCGCCTTCTCTCGGTTGTTATGTTGACAATGAAAGTATGCCGCTCAAAATATTATTTATCTCTGCTTTAAAATCGAGCTCTGGCACCTCTACAAATCCTTGCTTCCCTCTACGAAGGGCCTATCTATTTACTTTTATGTTGAGTCATCACCCTCTTATTAAAAAGCACCAGTTGGAGAGCACCCTATTAATTTATATTGGGTATGACTGGATCTCTTTTACCATGAATTACAATGTCTAGTCAGTCCTTGATCTTTAAAGGTGCTCTGCATTTATGTTTTGCGGTCTCAGAAAGGGTTAGCGAGATTCCATCTTGTTATATCATATTATGATTGTTTTGAGAAAGTGTTGTCATCCGAGATTTATTATTATTGCTCGCTAGTTGATTATGCCATTGATATGAGTAAACATGAGACCTAAGAGTTATTCTGAATGTGGTTAGTCATAATCTTTGCTGAAAACTTGAATGCTAGCTTTACGTATTTACAACAAAAAGAGCAAATAGAGTTTGTAAAACTTTTTCTTTATCACTTTCAGCTTATCAACTGAATTGCTTGAGGACAAGCAAAGGTTTAAGCTTGGGGGAGTTGATACGTCTCCGTCGTATCTACTTTTCCAAACACTTTTGCCCTTGTTTTGGACTCTAACTCGCATTACTTGAATGGAACTAACCCAGACTGACGCTGTTTTCAGCAGACTTTCCATGGTGTTATTTATGTGCAGAAACAAAAGTTCTCGGAATGACCTGATACTCCACGGAACTTATTTTTGGAAAATAATAAAAATACTGGAAGAAGAATAAAAATACTATGTGTTAATGCTTTGGTACGGTACTCTATTAAAAGGAGGCCTTAATATCCCTTAGTTTCCATTAGGACCTCGCTGCCACGGGAGGGTAGGACAAAAGATGTCATGCAAGTTCTTTTCTATAAGCACGTATGACTATATTCGGAATACCTGCCTACATTACATTGATGAATTGGAGCTAGTTCTGTGTCACCCTAGGTTATGACTGTTACATGATGAACCGCATCCGACATAATTCTCCATCACCGATCCAATGCCTACGAGCTATTCACATATTGTTCTCGCTTATTTACTTTTCCGTTGCTACTGTTACAATCACTACAAAACCCAAAAATATTACTTTTGCTACCGTTACCGTTACTTCCATATTACTTTGCTACTAAATACTTTGCTGCAGATACTAAGTTATCCAGGTGTGGTTGAATAGACAACTCAGCTGCTAATACTTGAGAATATTCTTTGGCTCCCCTTGTGTCGAATCAATAAATTTGGGTTGAATACTCTACCCTCAAAAACTGTTGCGATCCCCTATACTTGTGGGTTATCATGTAGCCCCGGCAAGAACCTTGCCGGGGCAACTTGCCCAAACACCAGCAAGGCCACCACCCTTGAGCCTAACAGTTCCAACACCATCAACAACATTGGAACCAAGGCTCGGGAGGCGCCTGCATGGTGGCATGCAGATCTTTGTCAAGACCAAGAACATACAATGCTAGATGAGAACCAGAAGACAAGACAACAGCGAGGCTCCTTGCTGAGGACGCCCACGAGGCCTCGGCAAGGCTCCTGCCAAAGATACCCACGAGGCCCCGGCAAGACTCTTCCCGAGGGCGCCCACAGGGCCCCGTCAAGATCCTTGCAGGGAATATCAGCAAGACCGCGACAAGGCCTTGCCACCCCATCGCTGCCCCAGCTCAGCGACTGACCCACCAACTAAAGCAGGTACCCACGTGGTGGTACGTGGCTCCTGGGCCAACTAGTCAAGCACCTGCGTGGTGGCATGCAGATTTTCGTGAAGACCCTGCCACCGCACCAGCTCAGCAGCCTGCCGGCCTACATGGCGTTGCATGCCTCGTTGGCCCGGACGCGTGTCGGAGCAAGGCGAAGCGGCGACGGACGGTCCGGGTTTCATTTCCGTCCCCGATAAAGCAAGGGGACACCTAAGTAGCGCATTTAATGCGTTTCGTCCTGTAATGTCAGGCGATAAGCTCGACTACTGTACAACTTTCCACCTCCTGTGTGCCACTGTGGCAGCCTCTTTGACTATAAAAGGAGGCCCGCGGTGTACTGTGAGAGGATTCAGACTTTTTGGACCCTGCATGCTTTGTAGCTAGTCCAAGAACACCAGATAAACACAAACCAGCAGGAGTAGGGTATTACACACGATTTGCGGCCCGAACCTGGATAAACTTTCCCATGTTGATCTTCTCAACCCGCTCTTTCCACAGCCCCGCGCCCCAGCAACCGCAGAAGGGATCCTTGTGATCCCATAGGTGTCGTTCCCACCGACAACAAGAATTAGGCCACCTTATGAATCAATCATGAGGCATCTTATGGATCTCGAACCAAAGATGACAAAACTTAGATCCTTGCTTTATGCCTAGCTAAGGGCGTAAAACTATAGCGCTTGTTGGGAGGCAACCCAATGAATAAAATTTATTTTTGCTTTTTTCTTTCTGTTCTTGAGTGTTAGCACAATTATGCTACGGTTATGATTGTGTTTTTTTTGTTTTAATTAGTTTTTGTGCCAAGTAAAGCCTTTAGGATCTTCTTGGGTGATAGTTGTTTGATCTTGCTGAAAAACAGAAACTTATGCACTCACGAAAATAATTTTCATAAATCATACAAAAGTGATTTTACCCTGATTATTTATTCACAAGATTAATATACAAATTACCCTAGTCGTACTAATTTGGTAGAATTTTTGGAGTTCCAGAAGTTTGCAAAATAGTCAGATTGCTACAAACAGTTCTGTTTTGATAGAATCTGTTCTCTTTGCGTTGTGTGCTTATTTTGATGGCTCTATGGTTTTCTTTGATGAGTTTTTGCCATAGAAAAGTTGGAATACAGTAGATATAATGCAAAAAAAATACGAATTGGTTTGGTACAGTACTTATAGTTGTGGTTTGCTTTCTTATACTAACGGATCTCACGAAGGTTTTGTTGAGTTTTGTGTGATTGGAGTTTTCAAGTTTTGGGTTATCTTACGATGGATGAAGGATCAAAGGATAGAAGAGCCTAAGCTTGGGGATGCCCTGACATCCCAAGCTATTATCCAAAAATGAGCAACCAACTAAGCTTGGGGATGCCCCCGAGTGGCATCCCCTCTTTCTTCTAATGACCATCGGTATTTTACACAAAGCTATATTTTTATTCGTCACATGATATGTGTTTCGCTTGGAGCGTCTTGTATGATATGAGTCTTTGCTTGTTTTATTTTGTGTTTTAAGTCTTGATCCCTTGCTGGACACACCTATTTGGGAGAGCCAAAATTATGTCATGACTTGTTAGAATTGCTCTCTATGCTTCACTTAAATTTTTATGAGCAATGGACTTGCTCTAGTGCTTCACTTATATCATTTTTAGCACGGTGTGCTTAGTATTTTTGAAGAAATGCTCTCTTGCTTCACTTAGATTTATTTGAGAGTTAGTAAAATTTTCAAGAAATTCTCTCTTGCTTCACTTAAATTATTTTGAGAGAAATAAAAAGAATTGTGCTCATGATCTTCAATTATATTTGTTTGAGCTTATGAAAAGCAACACATGAAAATTAGTCCCAAAGTGATAGATATCCAAGAAGGATATAATAAAAACTTTCATGAAGATCATTGGACAAAATAAACTTGATTCTTAGTAATAGTTTTGAGATATGATGATGTGATATGTGATTTGTGTTGATGAGTAATTATGCTTTAGTAAGAATATTGGTGTTAAGGTTTGTGATTCCCTATGCAAGTACGAAAGTCAATAGTTATGCAATGAAATTATATCCTACTTGTGGTGCATTATTCGGTGTTAATTATGCTTAATTCTTGCTTATGAGATTATTCGTTTCTTGGTTGGTCACTTCTCTATCTTTTGCTAGCCTTCATTTTGCACTAAGTATGATCTCTACTTGTGCATCCAAAATCCTTTAAACCAGTTTTGCCACATGAGTCCACTATATCTACCTATATGCGGTATTCTTTTGCTGTTCTAAGCAAATTTGCATGTGCCATCTCTAATTTTCAAAATAAACTTCTCTTTTGTGTGTTTGTTTAGCTCATGAGCGTGATGGGTTGCTAATATTTTCCATGCTGGATGTGTTATTCTCACGATGAGTGTTTATTCACTTGTCATTGCACGGGAGTAAGGCAAAGGTATTAGGGATGCCCAGTCCCAAAATGCAAAAATGAATTTACTTTATGTTGTCAAATAATAAATTCCTTGGAATGTGTTGGTATGGAGGGCAACCGCGGATACGGCTAGCCATAGAAAGTGAAAGTATGGTGGAAAAAGGAATAAACATTATTTTCTGTTTGGGAACCGCCTATGATATATCTTGCATGGAAAGTGTTGGGAACTCTAAGTCGTTTTCGTTGGTGGGATGGATACACCTCCCAAAATGTTTTATCTCTAATTTTTCGCTTTGATCTCTGGCACCTCTATAAATCCCTACTTCCCTCTTCGAAGGGCCTTTCTTTTACTTTATGCAATTTTTATTTTTGAATTTGAGTCTCCACCTTCTCTAATAAAAGCACCAACCAGGAGGCAATATGATCGTACTTGATTATTGATTCTAGTTAATATGCGAGTGTGTTTCATGAATGGATCAATGGTTGAGCACGATGGGCTAGGGGTAACTTATTTTAGTGTTGATATTTTGGAAGACATGGTTGCTTGTTGATATGCTTGAGTATCTAAGTTATTATGTCAAAACTAGACTATTGCTTTGAATCACATAAAAGTTCAATTGTCCATGCTATAAAGAAAAGAATATGATATGACATGTTAGGCAGCACTCCACATCAAAAATTCTGTTTTTATCACTTACCTACTCGAGGACGGGTAGGAGTTGAGCTTGGGGATGCTGATATGTCTACAACGTATCTATAATTTTTGATTGTTCCATGCTGTTTATCAGTCTTGGATGTTTTATAATCATTTTATATCATTGTTTTGTACTAACCTATTGACATAGTGCCAAGTGCCAGTTGCTATTTTCTGCATGTTTTTTACATCGCAGGAAATTAATATCAGACAGAGTCCAATCGCAACAAAACTCCACGAAGAATTTTTACGGACCAGAAGGAACGTAATGGGTCCTTGATGCGCCTGGGGGGGTGCCCCGAGGGGGCACAACCCACCAGAGCGCGCCAGGAGGCCCTGGCGCGCCGTGGTGGGTTGTGCCCACCTCGGGTGCCCCCCGGACCGCCTCTTTGCCCTATAAATACCCCAATATTCCAGAAACCCTAGGGGAGTCGACAAAATATTCATCCAGCCGCCGCAGAGTCCAGAACCACCATATCCAATCTAGACACCATCTCGGATGGGGTTCACCACCTCCATTGGTGCCTCTCCGATGATGGTGAGTAGTTCTTTGTAGACCTTCGGGTCCGTAGTTAGTAGCTAGATGGCTTCCTCTCTCTCGCTGAATTCTCAATACAATGGTATCTTGGAGATCCATACGATGTAACTCTTTTGCGGTGTGTTTGCTGGGATCGATGAACTTTGAGTTTATGATCAGATCTATCTTTTTATATCCATGAAAGTTATTTGAGTTTCTTTGATCTCTTATATGCATGATTGCTTATAGCCTCGTATTTTTCTCCGATATTTGGGTTTTGTTTGGCCAAATTGATCTATATATCTTGCAGTGGAAGAGGTGCTTTGTAGTGGGTTCAATCTTGCGGTGCTTGATCCCACTGACAGAAAGGGAAACGACATGTATGTATCGTAGATACTAAGGATAAAACGATGGGGTCTATCTCTACATAGATAGATCTTGTCTAGATCATGTCATCGTGAGCATGTTCAGATCCATTATGCTATTCAATACCCCTCTGACCATGAGCATGTTTATTATTTGTGAGTAGACACTTTTGTTCTTGAGGTCACGGGAGAAATCATGTTGCAAGTAATCATGTGAACTTGATATGTGTTCGATATTTTGATAGTATGTATGTTGTGATTCCCTTAGTGGTGTCATGTGAACGTTGACTACATGACACTTCACCATATTTGGGCCTAAGGGAATGCATTGTGGAGTAGCAATTACATGGTGAGTTGCGAGAGTGACAGAAACTTAAACCCTAGTTTATGCGCTATTCCATAAGGGGCCGATTGGATCCTAAAGTTTAATGCTATGGTTAGAATTTATTCTTAATACTTTTCTCGTAGTTACAGGTGCTTGCGGGAGGGTTAATCATAAATAGGAGGTTTTTTCAAGTAAGAACAACACCTAAGCACCGGTCCACCGACATATCAAATTATCAAAGTAGCGAACACAAATCAAATCAATATGATGAAAGTGACTAGATGAAATTCCCGTGTACCCTCAAGAACGCTTTGCTTATTATAAGAAACCGCTTTGGCCTGTCCTTTGCCTCAAAAGGATTGGGCTACCTTACTGTATACTTGTTATTATTATAGTTATTTGCTCGTTACAAATTATCTTGCTATCAAAATACTCGCTACTTACAATTTCAATACTTGCAGACATTACCTTACTGAAAACTACTTGTCATTTCCTTTTGCTCCTCGTTGGGTTCAGCACTCTTACTTATCGAAAAGAGCTACAATTGATCCCATATACTTGTGGGTCATCAATGCCCAAGGCACCCCCAAGGAAATATTCAAGGAAGATCCAAGCAACTAAGCTTGGGGATGCCCCGGAAGGCATCCCCTCTTTCGTCTCCAACATTATCGGTAACCTTACTTGAGGCTATATTTTTATTCATCTCAAGATATGTGTTTTGCTTGGAGCATCAATTTATTTTGTTAGGATTTGCTTGCTGTTATTTAGAATAATGTTTTGCATCTTTTATTTCAAGAAAAGTGGCATTGATAGCCTTTACTATGCTTATTTTACAAGTCTATATGTTGCTATTTCAAAATAGAAAGTTTATCACTTCTGCAAAAATTTCCTAGAGAAGTTAGAATGTGATAAAATGTCGAAACTTTTTGCATAATAATCTCTGATAAATTTTCCATAGTGTGGTAAAATTTCAGAATTTTTGGAGTTAGGGAAGTATGATGAATCTTGCATTCTCTACAGACTGTACTGTTTTGGCAGATTGTTGTTATGTTTGCATTGTTTGCATATGTTTGCTTGTTTAATGATTCTATTCAAGGATAGGAGTATTGAATATGCAGAGGCATTTAGTATGCAATGTTGAATAATAATTTTAGTGGTTTGCTACAGTAGATAATGGTAAATTTTTTGCATTGGTTGATACTAACTTATCTCACGAGTTCTTGTTGAGTTTTGTGTGGATGAAGTTTTTAAGATTTAGGAAAACCATGGTATAAAAGGAATTAAGGATACACAAAAGCTCAAGTTTCGGGATGCCTGATACGTGTCCAATGTATCTATAATTTTTTATTGTTCCATGCTGTTATATTATCAATCTTGGATGTTTCATAATCATTTTCTAGTCATTTTATATCATTTTTTGGTACTAACCTATTGACATAGTGCCAAGTGCGAGTTGCTGTTTTCTGCATGTTTTTTACACCGCAGGAAATCAATATCTGACGGAGTCCAAACAAAACGAAACTCCACGAAGAATTTGTATGGACCAGAAGGAACGTAATGGGCCCTGGCTGCGCCTGGGGGGTGCCCGGAGGGGGGCACAACCCACCAGGGCATGCCAGGAGGCCCAGGCGCGCCCTAGTGGGTTGTGACCACCTCGGGTGCCCCCCGAACCGCCTCTTTGCTCTATAAATACTGAAATATTCCAGAAACCCTAGGGGAGTCGACGAAATATTCATCCAGCCGCCGTAGAGTCTAGAACCACCAGATCCAATCTAGACACCATCTCGGATGGGGTTCACCACCTCCATTGGTGCCTCTCCGATGATGCGTGAGTAGTTCTTTGTAGACCTTTGGGTCCGTAGTTAGTAGCTAGATGGCTTCCTCTCTCTCGCTGAATTCTCAATACCATGCTACATCTCTTTTGCGGTGTGTTTGTTGGGATCGGTGAACTTTGAGTTTATGATCAGATCTATCTTTTTATATCCATGAAAGTTATTTGAGTTTCTTTGATCTCTTATATGCATGATTGCTTATAGCCTCATATTTCTTCTCCGATATTTGGGTTTTGTTTTACCAACTTGATCTATTTATCTTGCAATAGGAGGAGGTGCTTTGTAGTGGGTTCGATCTTACGGTGCTTAATCCCAGTGACAGAAAGGGAAACAACACGTATGTATCATTGCTACTAAGGATAAAACGATGGGGTCTATCTCTACATAGGTAGGTCTTGTCTACATCATGTCATCGTTCTTATTGCATTACTCTGTTTTTCCATGAACTTGATACACTAGATGCATGCTGGATAGCGGTCGACGTCTGGAGTAATAGTAGTAGATGCGGGCAGGAGTCGGTCTACTAATCTTGGACGTGAGGCCTATATAATGATCATTGCCTGGATATCGTCATGAGTATTTGAAGTTCTGTCAATTGCCCAAACAGTAAATTGTTCACCCACCGTTTGCTATTTTTCTCGAGAGAAGCAACTAGTGAAACCTACGGCCCCGCGAGTCTTCTTTCTCATATATTTGCATTTGCGATCTACTTTTTCCTTGCATTTATTTTCATATCTATTAAACCATAAATACAAAAATACTTTGCTGCATTTTGTTTTATTTGCGGTCTATTTATTCAACCTATTACAATTTTTATCCCGTCCACGCACCGTTTCTGGGGCCGTTACCCGAAAGGGATTGACAACCCCTTTAACACGTCGGGTTGCGAGTGGTTGTTATTTGTGTGCACGGGCTGTTTACGTTGTGTTGCTTGGTTCTCCTACTGGTTCGATAACCTTGGTTTCATATCTGAGGGAAATACCTACCACCGCTGTGCTGCATCAGCCCTTCCTCTTTGGGGAAATACTGACGTAGCTTCAAGGGGCATCAATGCCCAAGGCACCCCAAGATAATATTTCAAGAAGTCTCAAGCATCTAAGCTTGGGGATGCACCGGTAGGCATCCCACCTTTCTTCATCAACAATTATCGGTTAGTATCGGTTGAGCCTAAGTTTTTGCTTCCCTGCATGAGTTGTGCTATTGTTGGAATGCATTTTATTTTGTTTTGCTTGTCGTTTTAATAAAATACTTAGATCTGATAGTTTTTAAATAAAATAGAGTCCTCAAATAGTTGCCAGGGAGGCTAGGTAAACGGCATTCACATCTCGTCAACGAAGCTCTTTTTCTATGGAATTGCTCTAGTGCTTCACTTAAATCTTTCTTGAGCACAGTGAGCTTTAGTATTTTTGAAGAAATTCTCTCTTGCTTCACTTAAATTAATTTGAGAGAAAATTATGCTCATGATCTTCATTTATATCGTTTTGGAGTAGCTTGTCATTTACTCTTGTGCTTCACTTACATCCTATGAGTAAATTGTTGAATAAATTGAATGTCATGAAGTTGAAATCATATCATGCCTAGTGGTAGCTTCACATTGGGTTTATGAAGTGAAATCTTTTGAAGCTTGACAATCACAATATTAGTCATACAAGCAATTCATGAATAATTAGTATAAGGAAGAGAACTTTCACATGCAAATACACTATCTTGGAAATCATTTGTGATTGTGAGCCCCCATCAAAATATTATATGCCAAAAATGTTGATGTTGGACAAGGAATACAACATAATGGTTTATGTTTGTTCATATTCACATAGAAGGTATATTGTCATAGATCCTTCAACATGTGGTGCTTGCCCCCCATCCTTGCTAGCCAAAAATTCCGCACCAAGTAGAGATACTACTTGTGCATCCAAAAAAACCTTAAACCCAAATCTTATTTTCAAGAGTCCACCATACCTACCTAAGGATTGAGCAAGATCCTTCAAGTAAGTTGTCATCGGTGCAGTAAGGCAATAAAAATTGCTTCTACAAGTGTTAGATCATTTAGTGTAAGACAAAATTAAGCGTTGTACGAACTTGTGATGGCAAAGAATAAAAGTGACAGACTGCATAATAAAGGTTGCTATCAGAAGGGGCAATATAATGTGACGTTCTTTTGCACTAAGGGGTTGAGCATACAAACAAAAAGCGCATGACAACCTCTGCTTCCCTCTGCGAAGGGCCTATCTTTTACTTTTATGTATTTAATTTCATGCAAGAGTCAAAGTTTTTCTCACTATTCTGTGACGACCGTATTTTCGGGATATAATTTCCAGAAAATGGCCCTTGTGGTCACCAGCCCCAGGATTACTGTTAGCTGATGAGGTACCAACTTGATACCGAAGTTCCAGGCAAAAAACAAAATATGTGGTACAAGACCATTCTGGCCGGTGAGTACAACAAATGGTTTCTAGTGGTTGATGGCGGAAGCGGTTTGTGGATCATCAACGTCTATGGGACTCCATTTCCCACAATAACAACTGACCAGGCTAACTCCTATCTTCACGAGACTGCTATCACCATTGCTTAGGTTCCGGGGCTGTCATCACGGTCGCTCCTCTCCGCGCAAGAAATCTGGCCAAGACAATAGCCAGGGACAAGCCAGTGAGTACTTTTAATGTACTCGCAAACATTATGAACACATGTATAATGTAACAACTAATAATCATGCTTTGAAAATTTTCTATGATCACAACGTCAGTCATAAAAATAAATTCCTTGATGCATGCAGGCAGGTTATTAATGTGTAACAATGAATATGTAATGACAGAGTAGGAATAAAGTGCACCATTCGGATGTCCTGCGGCGTCTCGAATTGATGGTAAATAACAAGCATGCCTCGATCGGGCATCCGGCGACACCACATAAAGGGCTTATAAAGTAAAATAGATATCAAGCATGCCACGATCGGGCATCTCAAATGACACCGCATAAAGGGCTTATAAAGTAAAATAAATATCAAGCATGCCACGATAAGGCGTCTCAAATGACACCACATAAAGGGCTTATAAAGTAAAATAAATAACAAGCATGTTACGATCAGGCGTCTCAAATGACACCACATAAAGGGCTTATAAAGTAAAATAAATAACAAGCATGCCACGATCAGGCGTCTCAAATGACACCAAATAAAGGGCTTATAAAGTAAAATAAATAACAAGCATGCCACAGTCGGGCGTCTCAGCGACACCACATAAAGGGCTTATAAAGTAAAATAAATAACAAGCATGCCACAGTCGGGCGTCTCAGCGACACCGCATAAAGGGCTTATAAACATCACAGTGAATATCCAGGAGGTAGAACCATCTCAGGGATGCTCGATAACTCAGATAATATAACGGCTAGTCCTTAACAAAATAATAATCATGGTCCTCACAAGTCACAAGTCGGTATCCAAGTTTGATTTAACAGTTTCTCCTCCGAAGACCGACACTAAGACCAACACTTGACCCATCCTGCATCAGTAATCCTTAACCATGGACACGGCTATTCGAATAGGTTTTAATCTCTGCAGAGGCTGTACTCTTTACCCACGAGTAACGGATTCCTTTAATCCATCAGGACTAATTCCGTCTACGAACTTTTTGTTGAAAACACACCTAACTTGCACACACCAGCTTAACTGACCGGTGTCTGGAATCACCCACGACGCATGTCAAGCAAAACTCTAAGTGGGGAGGCTACAACCTCGACGTAGCATGGGATCTCAAAATTTATACCGCACAAGAACTAGGGGAGCTACCCCTTCGCTACAACCGAAACACCCATGCCCCGGGTCGATGGCATGCCTACCGGATGCCTCCGGTATCTTCCACCATGGCCTCTACAGACGGTGTGTGCTAGGAAAGGGGTTGACAACTTATCAACCATACCCCACGTATGGCGTGGACAAGTGGTAGTCTGAAACAATTATGGGGGTTATCGAACAAGACTCGATCTATGGTCGACTCAGAGGTTTAAGTATTCCCTGCATGATTAGCATAACGAATATATTTCATCCAACGGATAGAATCACCACTCATCATACCTCTCATGCCATGCGGACACACTGCGTCTTGACGAGGAACTAGGGACAAGCTCGGGTCTACCCAAGACAGAGACTTTCCCGTCTTCCTTCCGGTAGGCACGAAAGGCATACGAGGATGATCATTATCACAAGCATGTCTATTTCCAACAGCAAGGAAAATTGGAATAAGCATTTATGCAAACAATCACATCACCACATAAAATAACGGGTTCCATGTATTGAGGTGGTGCCATAATCGTGTCAAACAATGCATGCAAAATATTATGCCAGGGTTCAGGATGCTTGCCTTCAAGGTGTGGAAAGTCAGGGTGCATTCCAAAACTTTGAAAGTTTTCTCCTCTCTCCAACAAATCCTATTTTTGGAAATATTTAAATTAACACATAGTTTGAAAACAGCACAAAAAAGTTGCTTGGAAAATTTTGAAATAAATCTGAAAATAAACTAGACAATATTTGGGAGATGTAGGAAAAAGAATCAATTCATTTGGAGTTATATTTAAGAAGTTATAGCCAGTCAAAGATTTGGTCAAAATCTGTTTTTTTAAAAAATATTAAAGAAAACGCTTCAGACAGGAATACGTTTCGGAGCGGAGGAAACGTACTGGGGTGGTTTACGCTTTCACTAAAGGCACGTGGCGGCGGGCTGGTCACGACAAGGTCCAGAGGGCCCACTGGTCAGGTTTGATCGCCCCTTCCCTCTTCTTCCTGTGCCCGAATGGGAGGCGGGACTCCGGCGGTCGTCGCCGGCGATTGGCGGCACCTCTCGAGAAACGGAGGCCACCCGCGGGCTCAGGGGGTCGCGGCGGTCCCTCCGGTTGTCGGCATGGCCCCTGGGGTGGATGGAGCTGCCGGCGGCGAGCTTCTCAGCGGGCGGTGGCCGTCGGGCAAAGTGAGTTCTCGCCTGCGGCGAGTCCCGAGCAAAATTGAGTGGGGTTTTGGACTCGCGAGAGGGAGAGGGAGTTCCTGGTGAAGAGAGTGGAGAGGGGGAAGACACTGGTGGCGCTGGAATGGCCGGGGCAGTGGCGGCGGCAGGAGTTGCCGGAGAGGAAGAAGATGACTCCCCTGGTCGATTGGCTGTCATGGGGGAAACTGGAGGAGTGGACTGAGGCCGCCTGAGTGCCCAGATGAGCTCGGGTCACCTATTTATAGTGTATCCATGGCGGTTCTGTGGCCGAGATAAGGTCATTGGCGAACCGACGTTCAGAGCTTGCAGGCGGCGTGGAGGCGACGAGAGCTAGCCGACGAGCGAGGATAAGCTTGCGCGGCTCCTGTGGGGCAGGTGGTGAGCCGGGTGGCTCGGGCGGCGCCGACCGTGGCGTAGGGCATCATGGACGCCGGGCGTGCCGCCAAGAGTGCCCGACGGGCGGCTGTAGGCTGCCAGGGCGGCTTGGCGCGATGCGGTGAGAAGGGAGTCGTGGCGCGGCTCAAGTGAGGCAAAACCAGGGGCGCGACGTGTTGGCTCGGCGCGGCACGTGCAATACGCTGCGTGCTCGCCGTGTCCGAGCACGCATTTTAACGTGTTCGATAAAATGCCGGGGCATGCTAGGGGTCTCGGGTGAGGTTGGCAAGCAACAGAACTAGGTTAGTGATAGAGGGAAGATCAAGGGACAAATTGGTTAGGTCAGGAGACCAAGTTCATAATGCAAACAAAAACTCATGCCAATTCTGTCCATGCACCTGTGTGTTTGACAAAATGCCACGGGCACCTAAGCTTTTCTTGGAGTGGCCAAATCCTCCAGGCTAGTGTCTCTTTGGATGCACAAGAAGGTGGTGAGGTTAGTTTGTACAAAGCATAAACTTGTTAGTGCAAGCTTTGCAAAACTTCAATTCTGGACAGGAGGTAAGTGGTATCATTTCATGAACCAAAAATATTCCAATGGTTGCATGCTCCTGGACTTAGGGGTTTTGTAGGGTGGTCTACAAGCAGGGGAAAGAATCAAGGGCCAAAGAGCAAGCAAGAATATGGATGCTGTACAAACCATCATGTTGGGCCAGAATGAAGATGAGGTTGATTCACTCAAAATTTTCAAATAACATCACTGGGTTTTTGCATAAAGTTGAATCATAAGCTACTACCAGCATCCCATAATTTTGGTGGAAGCTAGAAAGAAATATTTAAATGAGTTGTAGTGCAAAATTGCTCACTGGACCAGAGAAGAAAACTGGGTGTAGAGCTCAAAATATTTAAGGAATGAAACATCTTTTTTCATAAAAGTGGTTTGGTGACATCACAGGACATCCCCAAATTTTGGTGGAATTTTTTAAAGAATTTATAAAAGGGCTGCAGTTCAAAAAGGACCATAAAACCATGGGAAACCATTTTTCAAGAAAATAAAGATTATGGAGATTATTATATAATTAATTCCTCTGATGAAAAGAAAATATTTTTATTGAGAGGATAAACAAGTCCAATAACATATTTGAAAAGTTTTCACTGAAGGAAATAACTCCAATGATAAAAAGGAATGAAATGTTTAAAAAAACAAAAGGGAGCCCAGAAAATAAAAGTTTTAATTTCCTGGCAAAATTTTAATTAACAAAACAAGATTAAAATTTTGGGGTGTTACATATTCCTTTTTATTTTTCTCTTTTGGCAAGCATCATGTGGTGAGGAAAGATCTAGGTACATATATCCAGTCGGATATGGGTAGCATGATTTATTATTTTTTACATCACCCTTGAGGTGAAGACGTTGGGAGGCGAAATTATAAGCCCCCATCTTTCTATGTGTTTTGTTCATGTGTATGCGGTGAGTGTTAGGAATCATAGAAGACTGGTTGAGTATGTGGAGCTCTTATTTAAACTCTGTTAAATAAGTTGAATTGAAATTGCTTGGTGACTGAGAACATAGGTTCTTGAGTTTCAAGAGAATTCATTGTTTGAACCTTAACATGTGAATTGATTGCTACTTTAACATGAGAAATTTTATCAGAAAGAATTGTTGTTATGATGCTAGGAGAAGTGATTGAAATTGTCATTGATCAAACTTGTGCATTTTGCTAGCATTCACACTTCATAAATTATTTATTTTATCATTTACCTACTCGAGGACGAGTAGGAATTAAGCTCGGGGATGCTGATACGTCTCCAAGGTATCTATAATTTATGAAGTATTCATGCTGTTATATTATAATTCTTGGATGTTTTACAATCATTTTATAGCAACTTTATATCATTTTTTGGGACTAACCTATTGATCCAGTGCCCAGTGCCAGTTGCTATTTTTTGCTTGTTTTTTACATCGCAGGAAATCAATATCAAATGGAGTCCATACACCGTGAAACTTAGTGTGGATTTTTTATGGACCAGAAGACCACCAGAGGGCCAGAGCAGCACCTGGGGGTGCCTCGAGGGGGGAACAACCCACCAGGGCGCGCCTGGGGGCCTAGGTGCCACTACAAAAAAAATACACTTCCGTGATGATACGTGTTTGCCACAGTAGGTCGCGTTTTTTGTCATGCATAATTTATGACAAATTTATGACAGAATCAAGATAGTCATACCTGTGCTGTCGTAGAAGTGTTCCATGACATTACCAAAATTATCATCACGGAAGTGTCCACTTCCTTGACGATAGACCGCGCGTCATAGAAGTGCTTTCGTCAAGGGTGACCGACACGTGGCATCCACCGTAACGGAACACCGTTAAGCTATCGGGGCGGATTTTGGATCCGATAACCCGTTAACAGCCACGACCAATACCGATTTTCCACGTGTAAAATTCTCATTGGCCTTTAGCTGGGCCGGCCCATTATGGTCTGCAAAATCTTGTGGGCCTTTAGCTGGACCGGCCCAAAAGTGGCCCACAAAGTTTAAATGGGCCGGCCCAACCGAAGGCCCATAAGATTTAGCGGACCATAATAGGTCGGCCCAGCTAAAGGCCCACAAAATTTAGCGGACCATAATGGGCCGGCCCAGCTAAAGGCCCATAAGATTTTGTGGACCAAAATGGGCCAGCCCAGCTAAAGGCCCAAAAGATTCTGCAGACCATAATGGGCCGGCCCAGCTAAAGGCCCAACATTCTCTGTCAAATCAGCCCTTCAACGGCCTGGTCCAAACTTGTCATCAATGCGGCCCATGGTCACTTCTGGCCCGTTAACAGTCCGCTAAGTAATTGGGCCGAATTACGGCCCGGTGTATTTCTGGCCTGTTAAAGGTCTGGCTTCATTTGGGCCCATTTACAGGCCATCAAAACTTTCGGCCCATAAACGACTGTCGGTGTCAAAACCGGCGGATCTCAGGTAGGGGGTCCCGAACTATGCGTCTAGGCGGATGGTAACAGGAGACAAGGGACACGATGTTTTTACCCAGGTTCGGGCCCTCTCGATGGAGGTAAAACCCTACTCCGCTTGATTAATGTTGATGATATGGGTAGTACAAGAGTAAATCTACCACGAGATCAGAGAGGCTAAACCCTAGAAGCTAGCCTATGGTATGATTGTTGTTCGTCCTACGGACTAAAACCCTCCGGTTTATATAGACACTTGAGAGGGTTAGGGTTACACAGAGTCGGTTACAAAGGAAGGAGATCTACATATCCGTATCGCCAAGCTTGCCTTCCACGCCAAGGAAAGTCCCATCCGGACACGGGACGAAGTCTTCAATCTTGTATCTTCATAGTCCAGGAGTCCGGCCAAAGGTCATAGTCCGCCATCCGGACACCCCTAATCCAGGACTCCTCAAGAGCCCTGAACCAGGCTTCAATGACGACGAGTCCGGCGTGCAGTTTTTCTTCGGCATTGCAAGGAGGGTTCCTCCTCCGAATACTTGATAGAAGATTTTGAACACAAGGATAGTGTCCGGCTCTGCAAAATAATTTCCACATACCACCGTAGAGAGAACAATATTCACACAAATCTAATCTGCTGACGTATTTCGACATGGCATCACACCACGACCAAGCCTTTATTCAATCGTTTTTATCGCCCCACCTCAACAAGACTTAGCGAGGCGGTTTCCTTGGCACGCCTTGTTAAAGCAGAGATCGTGTCCCCTTATTTCGGATTCTCATCAATACGGACGTGGGTAACCCAACCGTGCCATTAATTTATGGCGCTTGGGAGATAAGCGAAGTTTAACAGCGGGTGAGGCGCATAGTTTCGTCGCCCATATAAGGGGATAAGGATCCACCTTTTCCATCTACGCCTTCTTCCTCCTTTGCTTATCCATTTTCACAAGACTCGAGCTCCAAATACTAAGTCCGCACATCCCACCTCAACCTTCTCCAGCCATGTCCGGAGCGGGAGGCAAGTGGATGGTTTCCTCCATCACGGAGGGACATATCAAGAAGCTGAGGAAGGCCGGATACTTGTCTAATGACATCGCGCACCGGCTTCCCGACAAGGGGTAGCTCACCCCCACCCCCAGGCCCCATGAGAGGGTGGTGTTTCTCACCCACTTCCTCCGTGGGCTAGGTTTCCCACTTCACCCATTTGTCCGGGGACTCATGTTCTACTACGGCCTAGATTTCCACGATCTGGCCCCAAACTTCATCCTCAATATCTCGATGTTTATCGTCGTGTGCAGGCCTTCCTCTGCATCCAGCCCCACTTCGGTTTATGGCTGAAGACCTTCAGTGTCAAGCTGAAGGTAGTGGGCGGCCAACAAGCGGAGTGCGGAGGCGCCATGGTGGGCAAGATGCCCAACGTTACATGGCTCGAGGGCTCCTTCGTGGAGACCATAAAGGGGTGGCAATCGGGGTGGTTCTATGTCACCGAGCCGCGTGACCCTGAATGGGCTTCCCTACACGGCTCACCTCCTGGAAAGAGACGGGCTTGTCGTGGGGTAATTCGGAGGAGCTGAGCGGACTCCAAACCTGCGTCCAAAACCTGGTGAGCAAGAAGCTCAAACTCGTCAACGTAGTCCAGGTCATGCTCGTCCGCCGGGTCCTCCCGTGCCAACAACGAGCTTTCAGCTTGTGGGAGTTTGATCCGGCACATCACCAAACCTCGAAAGGGCTCTTGATACTACGTGCGAAGATGTCCGGAAGGTGTTGTTCAAGGGTGCCGAGGTTCCACATCCGCCACCGAGGATCGCGGATTCAGCGCCAGTAGCATCAAGCCAACGCGTAAGTTATTTTGCCCTTCACGGGACACTTGTTTTCATAGTTTGACTCTATGCGGATCTAAACTCCCTTACCTTTGACAGATTGGCATAGGACGCCCGGCAGATTGACCGTCTCTCCCTTGCCAGAAGACCCAGCAGATGCCCGCTTGACGGGGCTGCTGGTTCCGGCACCTTACGTGGTGCCGGAGAAGAAGGCCAAGAAGAAGGCCACGGGAACTCGAAGGAGTTCCTGGCGCCAGGTGGTGTCGGACTCATCGTCCGAGGACTCCAAGGCGGACTCCTCCCGTGAAGACGAGGAGGAGGAAAAAGAGGTCTCTCCCCCAGCGGGGGGAGAGAAGAAAAGGAAGGCCGCCCCAACTGGGGGGCCGGAGGGTCCAAGAAGGGAAGGACCCTTCCTCCGGACTACTCCACCAACACCGACGACGGCGAAGAGGAGTGGCCATCCAGGGCCAAGCCCCTGGCAAAATCGTAAGTTTCGGGATACCAGAATAACTCATGGCGTTCCTTTGTTGCACAGTACCTTCTGACGTCGGATATAATCATGCAGTCCGCCCAAGGCCGGGCTCGACGATTCGTCGAGCGGTTCCCTGGGTTCGTCGGATGTGAACAACAGCACTTCACTTCCGACCGCCTCCTCTCCTCGCGCCACGGATGACGCTGAGGTGGCGTCCCAAAAGGGGCCAAGCCAGGAGGAGATGGTCCTGGAGGCGCCACAAGGCGACCTCCCGGACTCCAGGCGAAAAGGGGATGAAACCCCTAAGGGCTCTAAGTCCGGCCCTAGGCCGGACACCGCACCGAACCTTCAACGGTTCCGGCATCCGCAGCGGCCCCCTACTAAGAAGGGCAAGCCTACGACGCCGGTGACCTCCGTCCAACCGGAGGCACCGGATAATCTGCTGGAGGTGCTTAACGGCGCCTCCATCGACGAGGAGCACCACACTATTATGAGTGCGGTGATCCAGAAGGTTCAGTCCGCCAAGAGCGGGCTGACCGAAGCCTGTGCCAGCCTCCTAACAGGCTTTGAGGTACGTATTTAAGATATGTAAAAATATTACCGCATAGACAGTAGCCCCTGATGCTCAGTTTGGTGTTCGGAAAGAAAAGCCGAACTGAGGATCGAAAAGATATACGCAGGAGTCTAACATAAGTGTGTCAATATGGGAATGCAGGCTGTCTTTGCTGACCTGCCAGACCGACCGTGGAGGTCAATGTATTGAAGCAGAGCCTTGAGCGGTCCAAGGACGAGCTCGGCCTTGCCAAGAAGCAGCTCGAGGACAAGGAAGGTAAGTAATACCTTATGTACGTATATATAAAAAAGATGTGGTTGAAAAAAAATGACAGGATCAACGTGGGTATGCAGGGGCCATGAACGAGGTGGCGACCCTGAAGGAAGCGCTGTCCAAGGCCGAAAACAATGCGGCCGTGGAGCGCACCGAGCGAGAGAAGTAGGAGGCGCGGGTGGCGGCGGTGCAGCAAGAGCTCCAGGCTCTCGTGGAAAAACACGAGAGTTTGGAGCGTGACTCGAAGACTCGAGAGTCCGAGCTCGCCTCGGCGCTTGAGAGCGCCAAATCTGCCAAGGCGAAGCCAAAAAGCCCTCCAGGAAATTGAGGCGATGAAGAAGATATCGGCGGGTAAGGCATTCTTTATGCAAAGCAAGCATGCGAAAGTGAATTACTTGTTACTTACCCGAGTCTGGAGTTCTCCAGGAGCATTCGTAGATCTTCCCCGGAGTGTGTCCGACGCAGCCGCATTCTACCGAGCCGAGGAGGGAAGCTCGACGGAGAAGGTGTTCTGGTCTCAGTATGCTGAGGCCGGACACCCGGTGCCCTTGAGCGACCAGCTGAAGCAGCTGATCGAGCTCCATAAGGTGGCCGAACAGGCCATGAAGGGTCTCGCAGTCCGGCTGTGGCCTGGGGAAGCCATGCCTGGAAGCTACTTCGGGCTGGTAAGGCGGCTTGTGGATGCCTGTCCAAGGCTTGAAGTCATCAAGCGCTCCAGATGCATCGAAGGTGCTCAGAGGCCCTTGCCCGATGCTAAAGTGCACTTTGAGGGCAAGATGGACGCTGAGAAGCTTGTGACGGACGGACCACCGCCGGGCAAGGAGCATCGCAAGCCCGAGATGTATTATGAGGGCGTCCTGAAGGGTGCCCGCCCTATAGCGGATGAGTGCTCCAAAGATCTAATTTTTGAGTAAACTCGCATTTGTAATCCTGTACGATGAAAACTTGTTTCATATGCGCTAAGTAACGCTTTTGAATTTAAAATATTACCTTCTGTGCGGCCTTTATCAAAATTGAGAGATGACGAGTCGTCGGCTTCTGCCCCCATGCCACGAGTTCTGGGGTGTTCGGGATAAACTTGAGCGCTCTTTTTCCCATTATTGGGTCCTTCAAGGGAGGCGCTCAACACAAAGAACAAGGCAATCGGACTATAATGCTTGAATACTCTCACTTAGTCATAGAATTCTATAATTTTAAATTTTGGCGAAGCCCCTAGTGTTTGGAAGACCGAATTCGCGGCGCTATCCACGCCTAGGTCGGACAAAGCCGACTCCTCGCTCTAAGCGGCATAAGTCTTTAGGGACTCGAAAACCTCTCAAACAGCGACCAACGCTCGCCCTATCATGACGGTCAGTTTTAGCTTTCTCAACTGAGGTGCTCAGCCCGGCTCAACCGGGGCACAATCGCAGTGGTTCTCCCAGTGCTACCTTAGCCGATATAACGGAACGTAAGGTACCAAAACATGGGAGCCGGGAAAACCCAACTATTGACCCAAGACATGATTCGGAGCCGATGCATATAATGCTATAAGTTTGGGGTGCCGCACTCATGAGAGTGTTCGGACTTCTCGCACCATATTCTGGGGTGCGTAAGCCCCTGGTGTATTGGCCGTACCAAAGTGTACGGTTGCATAATGTCATAACTGAACATATATTTATAAATAAATAAAAAAGGTAATGCAATAATAGACAAAAGCTATGCATTGTTTATTCGAAAAGTCTGCGGTAAAAGCAGAACGATACAAATAGTGCGATAAGCAAGAGATGGGACTGTTTAACATGTCCCCCCTCCAGGGGCGAGCTGCGGGATTATATGTGAAACAAGTATACTGCTCGTTATAGAGACCACCTGGACACTCGACGTAGCTTTCTGCCTTCCTGGCTGTTGCATCGTGTGTTCGGCGATTATGCTGCCGGACAGGCCTTCCGGAAAGTGGAGTCCTGAAAGTAAGAAAGAAGAGAAAGGAAAAAAAGAATGACAAAATCGGGAGCCCCTTGTGCGGTTGAGCCGTATTTTGGGCGTGCCGTGTTTGTGCCCCTCCCCCTATGCCCATGGTATTTCCAGAGCGTAGTTATGTACGCGCAGTACTGGTTTCGCAATTTCGCGAGGGCTGGGGTTAGGGTCGCATTGCTACGCGTGCTCGGAACGTGCCAGGTAGTCTTGTTGTAGGTTACTCCGGGCGCGCTTGACGGTGTCCGGACGTTTAATGGCCGGACTGGAGAATTGCCTTGACAGGCTGCTTTGTACTTCCGTCGCGAGGGCGGCCGTATGCTCCTCCGTCCGGAGAGAGAGTTCAGTGTTTCCATTAACTGTAATGACTCCTTGAGGGCCTGGCATCTTGAGCTTGAGGTATGCATAGTGCGGCACCGCATTGAACTTTGCAAATGCGGTTCGTCCGAGTAGTGCGTGATAGCCACTGCGGAACGGGACTATGTCGAAGATTAACTCCTCGCTTCGGAAATTATCCGGGATCCGAAGACCATCTCAAGTGTAATCGAGCCTGCATAGCTTGGCCTCTACACCGGTATGACGCCTTTAAAGGTCGCCTATGTGGGTTTAATCCTTGAGGGATCTATGCCCATTTTTCGCAGACCGTATCCTCGATAAAGCAGGTTCAGTTGCCGCCGTCCATAAGGACTCTAGTGAGGTGAAATCCGTTAATGATTGGGTCTAAAACCAATGCGGCGAATCAGCCATGGCGGATGCTGGTGGGTGGTCCCTTCGATCAAAAGTGATCGGGCAGAGGACCATGGGTTGAACTTTGGGGCGACCGCTCCAACGCCAGATATCGTCCTCGAGTGCACGCTTCCGCTCCCTTTTGGGTATGTGGGTTGCGTATATCATGTTCACCGTCCGCACTTGTGGGGGGATACCCTTCTGTCCCCTATTGTTCGGCGGCCGGGGCTCCTCCTCGTCATCGCTATGCAGCCCCTTGTCATTGTTTTCAGCGTTTAACTTGCCTACCTGCTTGAACACCCAACAATCCCTGTTGGTGTGGTTGGCTGGTTTTTCGGGGGTGCCGTGTATCTGGCACGAGCGATCGAGTATTCGGTCCAAATTGGAAGTATTTCTTTTGAATGGCTTTTTCCGCTGACCGGGTTTAGAGCCTCTGAATCTGGCATTAACTGCCGTATCCTCAGCATTATCGCCGTTAATGCGGCACTTTTGCTTGTTGCGACGCGACCTGCCCATGCTGTCCTTGGTATCCGAATTACCAGGGATCTTGGTCATGTTATTACTACGAGCTAGCCAGCTGTCTTCTCCCGCGCAAAAGCGGGTCATGAGTGTCGTGACGGCTGCCATGGATTTCGGCTTTTCCTGTCCTAGGTGCCGGGCAAGCCACTCATCGCGGATGTTATGCTTGAAGGCTGCAAGGGCCTCTGCGTCCGGACAGTCGACTATTTGATTTTTCTTCGTTAGGAACCATGTCCAGAATTGCCTGGCTGATTCCTCTGGCTACTGGATTATGTGGCTTAGGTCATCGGCGTCTGGTTGTCGCACATAGGTGCCCTGGAAGTTGTCGAGGAATGCGGCTTCCAGGTCCTCCCAACAACCAATTGATTATCTTTGGCAAGCTATTAAGCCAATGCCGAGCTGGTCCTTTAAGCTTGAGTGGGAGGTATTTGATGGCGTGTAGATCATCACCGCGGGCCATGTGGATATGAAGGAGATAGTCCTTGATCCATACCGCAGGGTCTGTTGTGCCACCGTATGATTCGATGTTTACGGGATTGAAACCCTCGGGATTTGATGATCCATTACTTCATCTCATGAAGCATAGTGGGTGTCTTGGCGCCTCATATTGGGCTATATCACGACATAGCTCAAATGAGCTTTGTCTGCGTGTTCGCCCGGCCGATTTACCATATCCGGCATGGCGATTATCGCCACGTGTCGTAGGCGCCCACGCGATCCATAGATCGATCTTGTTTGCCTTGCCCTGTCCTCCAATATATCTCGCAGGTCTGGCGCATTTCCCCGTGCCTTGGTATTCTTTGAGCGGCGCCGGGGTGCGACTTGAGTGGAGGGCCGAGAGGCCTCTCTGTTGCGGCCACGAGGTGGCCGGTCGGCCGTATCATGCGCGGGTGATGTATGTCTAGGTGCTTCCTCCTCTAATCGAGGTAGCAGCCTGCGTTTTGGGTAGCTCTTGGAGGGGCGTTCGATTTCGTACTCTTCGGCCGCAAGGACATCAGTCCATCTGTCGGCTAGCAAGTCTTGGTCAGCTCTAAGCTGTTGCTGTTTTTTCTTGAGGCTTCTCGCCGTGTCCATGAGCCTCCGTTTGAAATGCTCTTGTTCGACGGGATCCTCAGGCATGACAAATTCGTCGTCGTCGAGGCTTGCCTCATCTTCGGAGGGAGTCATGTAATTATCGTCCTCTACCTCTCTGTCTGCCGCTCTCTCATGAGGGCTTGATTCTCCATCCTCTTGTGCTGAATCCTGCTAGAGGGGGTTGTCTTCGGCACTGTCCGAGGTGTTATTGCCTCCGGTGTCGGAATCGCCGTTTTTGCTGTGGCGGGATTTAGAGCGGCGCCGCTGACGCCGGCGCTTAGGCTGTTTCTTGGAGGGGTCATCCTCCATTGTTCCGCGGCGTTCCCTTCTTTTGGGGTGTCCACCATGTATATGTCATATGACGAGGTGGCCTTCCGATTACTGTAGGCGCTGGTTCTTGTTCGCCTCCTGCATCGTCGTCCATACCGTCGATGTCTTGAGTCGAAGTCGAGCATGTCGGTTAAATCATCGGCGGTGGCTATGAAGTGGGTGGTGGGTGGGCTTTGAATTTCTTCGTCGTCGCATCCCAACCTTGCCGACCGTAGTCCGCCAGGGCTCTCCGATAAATAGAGAAACTTTAGTGAATTCAGAATGTCGCCAAAGGGCGAAAAGTCGAAGATGTCCGCGGCGGTGAACCCCATGATCGGCGCCCAATCGGATTCGATTGGCAGGGGCGCGGAAGGTTCGGAGTCCGGAAAGGAGTCCGACACCTTGGAGTCACGAGCGTCACAAAGGACGGGTATGGTATTCGGCTCGATCGCCGCAGAGATTGTAGCCCCTGAGGCGGTGTCCAGCCACCCATCCCCGATTAGTGCAGTCGGCTCCGAGCTAAGGGTCGGAGCGAACACTGGTGCGGCCTCCAGGACACTGTTCGGCGACAGAGCTAGATCGTGCTCATCGTAACAGTGCGGCGCGCTTGGCTGTGGCTCGAACACGTCGAAGATCAAGTCTCCGCGGACGTCGGCCTTGTAGTTCAAACTTCCAAATCTGACCTGATGGCCAGGGGCGTAGCTTTCAATCTGCTCCAGATGGTCAAGCGAATTGGCCTGCAGTGCAAAGCCACCGAATACGAAGATCTGTCCGGGGAGAAAAGTCTCACCCTGGACCATGGCGTTGTTGATGATCGAAGGAGCCAACGGGCCTAAAGGTGACGACACAGAGGAGCTCTCAATGAAAGCATTAATGTCGGTGTCAAAACTGGCGGATCTCGGGTAGGGGGTCCCGAACTGTGCGTCTAGGCGGATGGTAACAGGAGACAAGGGACACGATGTTTTTACCCAGGTTCGGGCCCTCTCGAGGGAGGTACAACCCTACTCCCGCTTGATTACTATTGATGATATGGGTAGTACAAGAGTAGATCTACCACGAGATCAGAGAGGCTAAACCCTAGAAGCTAGCCTATGGTATGATTGTTGTTCGTCCTACGGACTAAAACCCTCCAGTTTGTATAGACACCGGAGAGGGTTAGGGTTACACAGAGTCGGTTACAATGGAAGGAGATCTACATATCCATATCGCCAAGCTTGCCTTCCACGCCAAGGAAAGTCCCATCCGGACACGGGACGAAGTCTTCAATCTTATATCTTCATAGTCCAGGAGTCCGGCCAAAGGTCATAGTCCGGCCATCTGGACACCCCATAATCCAGGACTCCCTCAACGACCGTGAGGGATTTGGGTCATATTCGGCCATGTCTGTCATTCGGCCTGTTAGAGGCCCACTAAAGATTTGGGCCACTTTCAGCCTGTTGTCATTTTCGGCCTGTTAACGTCGGACGTAAACCATGGGCCATATGTGGCCCAACGTCATATCGGACCCATTAACGACCCATATAGAAATGACGATAATCTAGCCCGGCCGAAGTTCCGGCCTGTTAAAGCCCCGTGTATTAGGTCGGCGCATTTACGGCCCGTCCGAATTTCGACCTGTCAAATATCCGCATCGTAAATGGGCCACCATTTCGGCCTGCTAAGTCCAGTGGGTTATTTGGCACAATCAGGGCCCAATCTCACTTTCGGTCTATTAAAGGCCCATGTTTTTTATGGGCTCGAGATATTTACACCTGTAAACAGCCTATTTTTACTGAGGGCCCAAATTATGTTTAGGCCTGTTAAAGGCCCACTATGGGCACATGCCTACCAGAAAATCTTGAAAGCTTATGCTAATTTAAGCCCAGATATTTTTAGTGGGCTACATGCCAATTTCGGCCCGTAATCATTTTTAGCCCGATTGGAATGGGCCATTTAATGTTGGCATGTTGGGCTCCTCTGAAGCTTTCGGCGAATACATTACTAAGATAAACCTACACTATACAAAAAGAGCATCGTAATTACTGCAGCCTGTGGCAGCATCATAAATGTTGTATCACAACAAAATAAATTCCAATCATACAACAAAAGGCCTGTTGGCATAAAGTATACAGTCCTTCCAGATAAAAGCACCATCAGATGTATAGAAGCACGTATCATTTGGCCTGAAAGTGCTAATGTTTCAGTTGTAGAATCTGATGGAGCAAGACGATCTCCACCTTTTTCCGCCATTGCTCTTCAACAACGGGTTTAATGTCCGGTAGTCTGGTTTCAAAACCATTCATATCTTGACGACATTTCTCAACCACTATTCTTATTTCTGAAACAACATCCATTAGGGATTGGACTTGTGTCCGGAGCACGATATATCACTGTCTAGCAGGAAGATTTTTGTTCAAGAGGGCGATTTGGACGAGGTTACCTTGACAACCAACCCAAAATTACGCAGGAAGGTGCTTTTTGCACTGTTAGTGGAGAGATACTGACACACTGCAGCAAGAGGTGACATTGTGCATGTGGTAGCCTCGTCACCTTCATGTGGTTGTGGCTGTTCAATCATTTGTTCCATAGCTTCACGAAAGTTTGAACTTGTAGATTAGTGTACCGGATAAGTTACTAATGATACAAAAACAAACAAAGTAGGTTAAACATTTATACATAACTTATTTTGGTGAACTACTGTAATACATTAGCATGTATTGTAGTGCCAACTACATAATAAAATCACTTTTGGAACATATGTCCATGTAGCACGCCTCAGTATGGTCTATTTCCTCACATTCGTTGACATCTAAGGATAAAGAGACATGGTTTAAAGTAGGATGAACATAGTATGACATCATTCATATCATGGGCAAACAGATATAAAACAAACATGCTATTTTATCATTGTGTGCGCACGTGAACATAACAACTAGATTACAGATCAAGACCAAAAGAATATCCTTCATCTCTTTTAAACCATGTAAGGTGAAATGATATGTTAAGACAATTGTGTATAAAAGTGAGCAGAGTAACTGACATTGGCTGCAAACCAAGTAGTTAAATGAACACATCAAGTATCAATCAGTTCAAGGCAGGAGGAGTAAGGACTTACAACAGCGGCTTGAACTGGTGTGCTCATGCCCTTCATCTTGCTGGTGTGGCAATCCTTGAAGATTTGCACTGCATTCAGTTCAGGTTCTTTTTGGTCCGCACGAGCTTTCCTCTGTATTTGGAACAAGTCAATATAGATACGATAACGTGGCACAAAAAAAGAAGGAAGTAGCAGCTATTTACATAAGCCTCACATTGTGCAATATAGCTACGAGATCCTGTTGTCTGTTGGAATTTCACTTTAGAACGGTTGGTTTTGTTCTTCAAACAGTTAGCCTAGAAGAAGATACACTTGTAAGGCACATACATAAATACAAGTTCAATATGTGGTCTGATCAAATACATATAGCCTACATGATACTTTGGATCAGACCAGTGTTTAACGAGGGATGTCCAGTCTTCATCTGTAATATATTCCACTAGAGATGTTTGGGCGATTTCATTGTTAGCCTTGCCTTCAAAGTGAGATTTTCTAAGGTGGTATCGATACTGTCGTAGAGCAAACTGAAAAACATGAGTGCATGCTTGTTTAGTTGCATCATCTTTCGGATCCAACTTGAACCTCATCTATTGAAAAAAGAATGTGAGTCTTATTAGGAGGAAGCTAGAAAGTATGGGATGTAGCAAGACAATATTATTAATTGCGATGAATAACATTACTTACGGATAAATGGTCAAGGAAGGTGTTAAACTGGGTATTGTATTTCTCATTCTGTCTTTGGATCCACGTTGGGAGGATACGCCGCATGACACCTAACGGCAACGGCTGCCTCGATACTAATTTGGCTGACTCAGCAGCATCACGTGGCATTTTTAAACCTGCCTCAAAATGGATCTCCATTCTTCCTCCTTTAGATTTTGTTAATCTGTCAAGCATTATCCCTGATGTCTGTTTCCGCTTGCGCCGTGGTGCTAGTTCAACAACGAATATGGAACGTGTTAGTGTACATCAAACTATGAGAGTACATATAAAGGAGCATGCAACTGCAACTTGACTCGGTCAGGTACCGTCTTGGTGTTGATGCTCATGAGGTTCATCTGATCTTGCCAAGTCCTGTTGTGTCAGTAGTGCTTGAAAGTAGTGTTAGGTGTGAAGGCAGCTTGGGAACCGCCAGCCCGAGCAAACGAATGAGTAACTGGTTGAGATGTGGGACAGTTGAAGCGGATGTTGCAAATGGTGGAGCAGGTGATACCGTGTTTGTAGATTTAGCCGGTGGACTTGGACCTTCTATCGCACTATAAGTACCAGCAGAATCTCGGCAGCAGAACCTTTTCCGTTTCACCGCACGAGTAACAACACTCCCTACTATATTATTTTCCTTGCTCTTTTTGACTTTGCCATGTCAAGCTGTACCCACAACACAAAAGAATAAAATCACTCTTCAGAACTCATTGATGCATGATACAGACAAGCAATACTTTGATGTAAGACAACCGTATGAGGATGGAATATGTAAGAAAAACAGGACGACATGACATATTCACAGCTACAATGTGCAAACTAAGCAGAAGGATTTTCAAGAAAATAGAAGTAATGCAAGCTAGACACCATATGAAAGATGCAACCAATATTAGTCTGCCAAGTTAAAAGTGTCTTGTCATAAGTGGCAATTCGAAAAATTAGAAGCAGTACAACATAGAAATCAATGCAAGATGCAACCACTATCAAACTGCCATGTTAAAAGCGTTCAATCATGAGTTACTGATGCGGGATACACAACAGCAGTACTTTGATGTAAGAACATGGTATGATTGATAGATGCAGTGTATTCTAGACACAGAAAAGCCATGTCATATGCACATGTATAACATATAAACTCAG
Organism: Aegilops bicornis; assembly: GCA_021605145.1. Taxonomy (NCBI): domain Eukaryota; kingdom Viridiplantae; phylum Streptophyta; class Magnoliopsida; order Poales; family Poaceae; genus Aegilops; species Aegilops bicornis. The sequence goes on along the minus strand of CM038670.1, from coordinate 642,946,918 downwards.
CAGGTGCAATTTAATCAAAATAGAAGAAATACAGGCTAGACAACATATGCAACATGAAACCAATTATCACACTGTTAACTTAGAGCAAGCACCTGTGATGGTGGAGTGCGGGAGATGAACTCATCATGTAGACTTGGGACTTCAACTTCATTAGCGATGGCGATGGAAAATCTAGAGAGTCTCTGTTTGCGTCGGTGCGGAGTACCACCAATATCCCCTAACTTACTCTTTTCCTTCCTATTTTCTGATATTGCCTTATGAAGTCAAAACCACAAGAAGATGAATAAAATTAGCTCTGCATAACTGGTTGATGCATGATACGCATTTAACACTACTTTGATGTAAGGCAAGCGCAGGATAGGAGGATGGAATATATACAAAAGACAGCATTTCATATTCACACGCATTTATAGGAGGACGGAATATGTATCAAAATATAGTAAGCGGAAGGCATTTCAACAAAATTAGAAGAAATGAAAGCTAGGCACCATATGAAAATGCAACCAATATCACTCTATCAGGTAAAAAGTGTCTCGCCGTAAGTGCCATTTCAAGAAATTAGAAGCAGTACAAGCTAGAAGACAATGCAAGATGCAACCTACATCACAGTCCCAAGTTAAATGTGTCTTATGGGTAAGTGATCGTTGCAGGTATAAGTTGTAAGCTACGCAGATGCAATTCTACATAATCGTAAGCAATACAAACTAGACATCATACGGAAAACGCAACCACGCTTAATGGTTCCAAGTAAGAGCAAGCACCGTGATGGTGGATTAGGGAGATGTGCTCATCATGTACACGTATGTTCTAGAAACAGGAACACTGTCATATTCCACGGGCATTATGTGTAAAGTAAGCAGATGCAATTCAAGTTAGAAGCAATACAAGCTAGACATCATACGCAACATGCAACCACATATAATAGTGTCAAGTTAGAGCAAGCACCTGTGATGGTGGAGTAGGGGATATGTGCTCATCATCTACACAACTACGTTGACTGTCCAGCCTTGTGTTGCCTTGCGAATCTTGTTGGGAGGATGGCGGAGTAGAATCTGTAGAGACCCCCTGTTTGAGTTGCTCCGAAGGACCACCATCATCCATAGGACTAATTTCCTTCAGCTGTAATGATTTTGCATTGTGAAGTCAAACCGATAAGAAAAAGGAATAAAATTCGCTCTTCAGAACTCATTCATGCATGATACTGAGGAACACTACTTGGATGAAAGGCAAACACATGATGTGAGGATGGAATATGTATGAAAAATAGGATGGTGTGACATATTCACACCTATGATGTGGTAACTAAGCAGAAGGCATTTCAACAAATTAGAAGCAATCGCAAGCTAGACACCATATGAAAGATGCAACCAATATCACTCTGCCAACTTCAAACTGTATGGCGTTTCAACAAATTAGAAGCAGTATATGCTAGAAATCATATGCAAGACACAACCAATATCACAGTGGCGACTTAAAGGTGCCTTATCATAAGTGATTGATGCGGGATATGCAAGAATAGTAGTCTGATGTAGAAACAGGAACACATGTCATATTCACAGGCATTATGTGTAAAGTAGGCAGATGCAATTCAACAAAGTTAGACGCAATACAAGCTAGACATCATACGCAACATGCAACCACATATAATAGTGCCAAGTTAGAGCAAGCACCTGTGATGGTGGAGTAGGGGAGATGTGCTCATCATCTACACAGCTACGTTGACTGTCTAGCCTTGCGTTGTCTTGCGAATCTTGTTGGGAGGATGGCAGAGTAGAATCTGTAGAGAACCTCCATTTCAGTTGCTCGGAAGGACCACCATCATCCAATGCCTTGCCAATTTCCTTTAGCTTTATTGATTTTGCATTGTGAGGTCATACCGACAAGAAAAAGGAATATCATTCGCTCTTCAGAACTCATTCATGCATGATACTGACGAACACTACTCTGATGAAAGGCAAAGTCATGATACGAGGATGGAATATGTAAGAAAAAATGGATGGCGACATATTCACACCTATGATGTGGTAACTAAGCAGAAGGCACTTCAACAAATTAGAAACACTGCAAGACACCATATGGAAGGTGCAATCAATATCACTCTGCCAAGTTAAAACTGTTTCGTCATAGGTGGCGTTCATCAAACTAGAAGCAATACATGCTACAAATCATATTCAAGACGCAAACCAATATCACACTGCCAACTTAAAGGTGTCCAATCATAAGTGACTGATGCAGGATACACAAGAAGAGTAGTTTCATGTAAGAACATGGTGTGATAGATAGATATAGTATGTACCAAAAACAGGAAAGCGTGTCGTATTCACATGTATCATGTGTAAGCTAAGCAGATGCAGTTTACACTAATTAGGAGCAATACGAGCTAGACACCATATGCAACATGCAACTAGATATCACACTGCCAAGTTAGAGCAAGCACCTTGGATGGTGGAGTAGGGGAGTGGAGACTTGGACCATGTAATGCACTATCAGTACAAGGAGAATCGGTACAGATGCTCCGTTTACGTTGTTGCAGAGGACCACCATCATCGCCTTCCTTACTCTTTTCCTTCCTCTTTCTTGATTTTGCCTTGTCAAGTCAAACCCACAAGAAAAAGGAATAAAATTTGCTCTTCGTAACTTATTGATGCATGATACTTGATGAACACTACTTTCATGTAAGGCAGCCGCATGATAGGAGGATGGAATATGTATGAAAAACAGGACGGCGTGACATATTGACATGTATGATGTATAAAGTGTAAACTAAGCACAAGGTGCTTGACCTTGTTAGAATCGATGCAAGCTAGAAACCATATGAAAGATGAAACCAATCTCACTCTGCCAAATTAAAAGGGTGCCCTAAAAATGTATTTGACCAAATTAGAAGCAATACATGGCAACATGCTAGAAATAATATGCAATATGCAACGAATAAAGGTGACTCATCGTAAGTGATTGATGCAGGATACATAAGAGAGGTAGTTTCATGTAAGAACAAGGTTAACACATAGATGTAGTGTGTACCAAAAATAGAAGGCATGTCATATTCACAGGTATAGTGTGTAAACAAAGCAGATGCAATTTACCCTAATTAGAAGCATTACAAGCTAGACACGGTATGCAACATGCAACCGCATATCACACAGCGAAGTTTGAGCAAGCACCTGTGATGGTGGTGTAGGGGAAGTGCTGTCTTCAGGTACAGAGCAACGTTCAATATCTTCATTTAGGCTTGCTGTTTCTTGAGAATCATGTGGAGAGGAGCATTCTTTATAAGAGGATTGCGTCTCATATTAACCCATGTGCGTGACTGTCTCATCATAAGCGATAGACGCAGGATACACAAGAACAGTAGTTTGATGTAAGAACATGGTGTGATAGGAAAATGTAGTATGTACCAAAAACAGGAAGGCGTGTAGCGACCCGACCCGAATGGATCAAGTCTCTGTGCTCAGGTGTCATCCCTGGATCAGTAATGCTGACACCACACAAGATCAAGGATTTATAACAGAGTAGCAATCACACACTTCTTACATCGTTGTCCAAAAGAGGACTTATTACAATAAATATGGCTTAAGGCCATCTAATAACGATAACAGCGGAAGACTTGGAAGATAAGTGAGTCCATCAATACCAGCGGCATCACTGAGTATAGAACCACGACCTAAAGCACCTTACTCGTCTGCGAAAAGTTTGCAACATGAAAGTTGCAGCCCAACGGGTCAAGACATGGAATATGCTGGCAATGTAACACATAGAGAGTAATGAAGGAATAAGCCTATACTACATGCATATATGGCTGGTGGAAAAGCTCTCTGATTCTGATTTTGCATAAAGCCAGTTTTTCCCTACTGCAAAGGAATAAATTTGTTTAACTATCATGGTGGTTGTTAATCATTAAGAATGGTTGACATCATCCTCAATCCCAATTAAAAATACTCATTAAAAACCCAACAATATTAATTAGAGTAACATGTTGAGATTCACATGATATTCAAGTACTAGATACTCAAGATGTCCATAACCGGGGACACGGCTAATCATGATTAGTTTATACACTCTGCAGAGGTTTGCGCACTTATCCCCACAAGACTCGATCGCCTCCGTTTGGTTTCTCGCACTGCAGGGTGTTTGAGAAACGGATGACCGAGACATAGTTTTTCAGAAGCGCTAGCACCTTACTTGTGGGTAGACCATACCAACCTACAACCCCTACATCTGCTAGTCTACCCGTAAGAGTTCGCACAACTTACTCAACTATGCCAGATCCCATAATGGCTTGTGGCTGCACACGGAAGTTACTAGCATGAATGAACTTATGATCCCTTTGAGCCTGGGTGGCGGTCCAAGAAAACAGGCAAGTCCCGATGGAAACCAGTACCTCAATCCACCCAGGATGTGTGTTTAAGTTGCCACCTTAAATAAACCATTAATTTAACAATCTCACATCTGTCATGGATACACTCACCCAATCCACGTCTACTAGCATAGCATGGCAATTAAGCAAACGTAGAGGTAACTCCCAAGGTTTCATAAGTAAACAGGTAATAGGTACTACCTCAACTACTTCCCATCCCACAATTTAATTAGATCCTAATCATGCAAGTGTTCGAGGATTGATCAAATGCATAAAAACTGGGCATGAGAAAGTATGATCAAAGTGTTACTTGCCTTGCTGATGATCCACGAAACCTAGAGATTCGAAGTAACAAGCGGCGCACTCCGGGTGATCTATCGCAGACAAACAACAAGCATACAATAAGTACTCATCTAATGCAGGTAAATCTCGAATAAAAGATCCGACCAGAAATTTCAACTTAAGAACCCTGGTTGCAAAAGAAAATGAATCAAACAAAACAACGGAAAACATCCGCGGAAGAAAACAGCTCGGTTCTAGCAAGTTGAAACTAGGTCAAATTTTAAAGTAGCAAAACTTTGTTTAAGTTGATTAGTCGAACGGCGGTTTCAAATGAAACTCCAGCGCTTGAATCACCGATTCCGATAAACGAGCGAGAAGATAAACTAGAACGAAGATCGGATCTCAAATCGCGATCGGAAAATAGCGGAATAAATCCGTTAAAGAAAACGACGAACGGTTAAACGAACGGACGTTCGTTAACCGGGAATAACCGGTGATCACGTTCGTTAAGACGAATGGTCCGGCGAACGCTCGCGAAACAACAAAACCGGAAAAATAAAACCGATCTAGGGTTTAAAAAAAACCGAACAACGGACGAAGAAAACCGGAACGGTTTTTATAGAAAAAAAACCGAACCGAGGGGGAGGGTGGCGCGGTGCGGCTACCTCGACGAGGTGGGGCTCAAGGGCGGGCGGCGCGCAAGGCGGCGACAGTGGCGGCCAAGGGCGGCGGCGCATCATGTTGGGGAGGAGAGGGGGTGAGGGGTATTTAAGGGGGGTGTAGCTTGGGGGAGGGGGCGAGCAAGGGGTGGAGGTGGAGGAGGCCTCCTCGGACTCGGCCGGCAGCGGCGGCGGCGCCAAGGCTGTGTATGAGGAGGGGAGGCGGTTGGGCAGTGGGCCCTTGGCCCAGGAGGGGCGTTGCGCATTTTTATAAATAAATAAAAACACACGCAGAAAAAACAATAAAATAAAATAAAAACGAAAACCAAAATTTAAAAAGTAAAATTTTTACCGACTCCAAAAAATGAGTCGAACAAAATGAACTTTAACACGGGGCCTAAAATGCAATTTTTTTAAAAACATGCATTTTTCCCTAAGGCAAATAAAAAGTGAAAAACTTAAAAATAAAATCTTATTTGATTTTTTTATTAAATCTTCATTATTTCTTTATTTTGGGAAAGTCATTTTATTCCCTCTCTCATATTTTGATAGTAGAAATAATTGAAGATAAAATAAATAAAATCAAATGATCCTATTTTCAAAATTTGAGGAAAACTCAAATATGTAAATAACGAAATCTCCAACTTCTCTCCGAGGGTCCTTGAGTTGCGTGAAATTTCTAGGATCGGCAAATGCAAGAAAATATGTAATGCATGATGACTTAATGTATAACATTCCAAATTGAAAATTTGGGATGTTACAAACCTACCCTTTAAGATGAATCTCTACTCGAGATTCGGGTTGGCTAGAAAATAGGTGAGGGTGATCCTTGAGCAAATCTTCTTCTCTTTCCCTGTGGCTTCATCCTCAAGGTGGTGGCTCCACCGAACCTTGCAAAACTTGATAACCTTGCTGCGAGTAACTCTCTGGCATAATCGAGAATCTCGACTGGTTTCTCCTCATATGTCAAATCATCCTTCAACTAAATTGCTTCAAGTGGTAATCATATCTCTTAACGGTATCTCTCGCTATCTTGGAGTGACATTTCTTCACCGAGAAACATGGAATACATCATGAACTCCTGACCGTCCCTCCGCAATTCCAGGTTATAAGCAACTTCTCCCATGCGTTGCAAGATCCTATACGGTCCAACGAAGCGTGGTGCTAATTTTCCTTTAACTCCAAAACGCTTAACTCCTCAAGTGGGGATACTCTAAGATAAACTCTGTCTCCAACTTCATATTCCATCGCCTATGCTTTTGAATCCGCATAGATTTTCATGCGGATCGGGCTACTTTGAGCCTATCGCGAATCAACTTAACCTTCTGCTCGCACTCCTTGATCAAATCTAGTCCAAACAATCGACGGTCTCCGGCTTCGTCCCATGATAACGGTGTCTCGCACCTCCTTCCGCATAAAGCCTCGAAGGTGCCATCTTCAAGCTGGTTTGGTAACTGTTGTTATAAGAAAAACTCTGCATACGGCAAGTTATCATCCCAACTAGATCCATAATCTAGTGCACAAGCTCTCAAAGATATCCTCCAAAATCTGATTGACTCTCTCACCATCCATCGGTTCGTGGGTGGAAAGTCAGATCAATTCCAGCCTGGTTCCCAATGTTTCGTGTAACCGATTCCAAAACTTTGAGGTAAATTGTGTTCCTCTATCCGATACGATACTCCTCGGAACTCCGTGTAAACACACAATTCTGGTCATGTATATCTTTGCCAACTTAGCACTGCTATAGGTAGTCTTGACTGGAATGAAATGAGCTACCTTCGTCAAGTGGTCGACTATAACCCAAATCGAGTCATAGCCTAAACGAGTCTTTGGCAACATGTGATGAAATCCATGCCTAGTTTATCCCACTTCCATTCGGGTATCGGCAATGGTTGCAACAATCCTGCTGGCTTCTGATGTTCTGCCTTCACCCTTTGACATACATCACAAACTGCTACATACTCTGCAATATCCTTCTTCATTCCGGTCCACCGGAACGCTTTCCTTCAAATCTAAATACATCTTGGTATTTCCTGGGTGAATCGAGTAGGGCGAATCATGTGCTTCTTGCAGAATCAACTTCCTGATCTCCGGGTCATTTGGCACATATACACGGTCCTCAAACCATAGGGTATCGTGCTCATCCTCACGAAATCCCTTAGCTTTTCCTTCGCTCATTTTCTCCTTTATAGAGGCAACTTCCTTATCTGCCTTTTGGGCTTCTCTGATTTTGTCCATCAATGTAGACTGAGTCTCCAATGTTGCTACATAGCCTCTCGGAACTATTTCCAAACATAGCTCTCGAAGGTCCTCGACTAACTCCTTGGGTATTCCTCCCATCATTAGTGTATTGACGTGGCTCTTACGGCTCAATGCGTCTGCTACAACGTTAGCCTTCCCGGGGTGATAATGCAATCTCATATATAATCCTTAATAAGCTCCAACCATCTCCTCTGTATGAGATTTAATTCCTTCTGCGTGAAGATGTACTTCAAACTCTTGTGATCCGTGTACACCTCACAATGATTTCAAATGAGAAAATGTCTCCATGTCTTCAATGCATGCACAACAGCTGCTAACTCCAAATCATGTGTGGCATAATTCAACTCATGAGGCTTAAGCTGTCGTGGAAGCATACGAAACAACTCTTCCTTCCCTGCATAAGCACTGCTCCAAGTCCTCGGCGTGAAGCGTGTAATACACCTCATAATCCTTGGTCCGATCTCGCAAAATTAACACCGTGAGGTAACCAATCTTTTCTTCAACTCCGAAAACTTGCCTCACAATCCTCCTCATCCATATGAACTTGGTATCCTTTTTCAAGAATTCCGTCATAGGCTTTGCAATCCTTGAGAAATTCTCAATGAATCTTCGGTAGTATCCTGCGAGTCCAAGGAAACTCCGGATCTCTCCAACTGTCGTTGGTGCTTCCCATTTGGTTACAGTCTCAACCTTTGTGGAGTCAACTGCTACCCCTTCTCCGGATATAACATGTCCAAGAAATCCAACTTCCTTTAGCCAAAACTCACATTTGCTGAACTTGGCATATAACTGATGTTCCCTTAGTTTCTCCAAAACCAATCGCAAATGTTCCTTATGTTCTTCTTCATTCTTCGAGAAAACCAAAATATCATCTATGAACACCACGATTTAACTTATCCAAAAACTCCATAAACACTTTGTTCATCGTGTTCATGAAATAGGCTGGCGCGTAAGTCAGTCCAAATGACATAACGTAATATTCATAAAGACCATAACACGAGGTAAATGATGTCTTAGGTATGTCCAGCTCCCGAAACTTCAACAGATCGTACCCTGATCGCAAATCGAACTTGGAAAACACTTTAGCTCCTTGCAAAGCGATCAAACAGATCATTTATCATTGGTAGTGGGTACTTGTTCTTGATCGTTACTTCGTTTAAACCACGATAGTCTACAACCATCCTTAATGATCCGTCCTTCTTCTCTACTAAAAATGCGGGTGATCCCCAAAGGCGAAGAACTTGGGCGTATATAACCTTTATCCAATAACTCCTAAATCAGCTTCTTGATTTCCGACAAATCCTGTGCGGGCATCCAGTATGGTCGCTTGGATATTTGGGCTATAACTGGAAAAAGCGCAATCCAAAACTCAATGTATCTAACCGGTGGCATTCACAGCAACTCTTCCGAAAACACGTCCGGTAATCCCTTACCATCGGTACTTCTTCCTGCACAACTCCTGATAAGGAATTTACTTGTGCTCTCCTCGGCTCATGTCGTGATACATACTTGATTCTCCTCCCTTCTGGGGTGGTAAGCAAAATTGACTTAGTGGCGCAATCTATGTTCCCTCCATACTTCGATAACCAATCCATGCCTAATATCACATCCAATCCTTGGGATTCCAGAACTATTAGGTCCGAGGGAAAAACATAGTGTCCAATCCTTAATGGCAGTCGATCACACCATATACTAGCCATGTATTCTTGCTCCGGTGAGGTTACTAGCATGGGTGACCTAAGGGCTTGGGTTGGTAATTTGTACTTATCCACAAATCCCTTGATATGTATGAATGCGATGCACCAAAGATTTAAAAGAACAACCGCTACGAAATGACTTAACCGTAAACTTACCTATTACGCATCCGGCTGAGCTTCAACCTCCTCCACGGTAACGTGGTTCACTTGTCCTTTATTTAAAGGGTTCGGCTTCTTTCCTGAGCTTCCATTGCCATTTCCATTCTGGCCTTCTGGAGATTCGTTTGCATAATGCCCAGTCTTGCGGCACATAAAGCAAGTGATGTGGTTCAGGTCTACCTTGGATGGTGTTGACGGGTTGGTGCGGTTCTGTCCATTGCTTCCTCCATTCCCGTTCCCATTCTTGGTGCCATTATGGTTGTGCGAACTACCTCCTCCATGGGTATGCTGAAACTGAACTCCCTGTTTAGGGGTATAACGGGGCTTCATTGGGCTCCGAGTTATACTTCCCTGCCCATACTTCCTCTTGCGGTTCTCAATTTGTCGCTGCTTTCCTTCAATCATGAGGGCACGGTCTACCAACTCCTGGTAGTTATTGAAACTTGCTACCATCAACTGCATGCTTAACTCATCATTCAGTCCTTCCGTAAACTTCTCCCGCTTAGTCATCCGTAGCAACGTCTATCCGGGGCATAACGTGCTAACTTACTAAAATCATCCACATACCGCCAACACCTTCCTCCTTGGCGTAAGTTGCAAAACTCACGCTTCTTCATGGCCATAGCTCCTCTTTGAGACATGGGCAAGGCGGAAAGCTTGGTCAAACCGATCCCATGTGACAAGATCTACAGGTAAGTGGCTGTAAAATTCTCCCACCATGCTTCTGCGGGTCCTTCAAGCTGGTGTGCAGCAAACTTCACCTTCTCTCCATCAGTACATCCTGCAGTGGTCAACTCCTCCCTACCTTACGGAGCCAATCATCTGCTACTATCGGCTCGGTGCTCTTTGGAAAACACCGGGTTCAGCCTTAAGAAAGCGTGTCAAGTGATCCGCAGTGGTGGTGGCGGTGGGTTGTTGTTGTTGCCTTGGTTCTGCACCAATGTTTGGATCAAAGTGTTCTGTGCCGAATCAACTGGGTGATCTCTCAAGGGAAAACAAACCCGGGGTCGCGTCTCGGAGGCATCCGATGGGTTTAGAAAAGATGAGAAATTAAGAATAGAGTGAGGTCTAAGGAGAAACACTACCCAAATGTATATGAGCAAATGCACACAAAATCACTTCATTCAATTCAAACAAAGGGCTTACAACGATCTAACTATCGCAAAAGTGCGTATACTATGATGTTACATGGAGGTAATACTACTAATATGTGGGGTCATCTATTAATTTGAACCGTGGAAGACTCCATGATGTCTCGCTTCCAAATTTCGCCTTCAAAGTCGGGTTCACTTGGACCCGAATCGGTGTCGTCGATGATGATGTAGTTGCTCGGACAGCCGACGTACTTTTCTTCATTCTTGAGCGCCAATTTCTTCTTGAGTTCTTCAATCTCATACTTAAGATCGTTATTGTGTCTTGCTACAGCTACGATCTCGTCCATGTAGTCCTTACGTGTAGACTTTAGTCCTTCTTCAAGTTTGATGATCCTTCCCTTCGCATCCTTCAATTCGATCATATCATTGCACATCTGGTTCTCCTGGCGTCGAATGTGCTGGTTTAACTCCTGGATGAAAGCTGCAATGGATCTATCCTTCTTGGTGCCGACTATCTCCCATTGTTCATCTCAAGGCGTCCACAAATCGATAGATGGTGTCCTTGAGGTCTTCTTGGTAAACTTCTCCAATGCGTCCCATGGTGATATGAGCTGCCATGCTCTTTCCTGCACTCGTGTTGGTGCACTGAAAACACTATCTATAGGCTTGGTGATTGGGGCGAATGTCCTTCCCGGAACGTGAGCTTGAATCTTCCAGCGCTCTTCTTCAGGCAGAGTGGCGTTGAAAGTCCCGGTGAAGCTTGGTAGTCCAATGTTCAGGTACTTGGTGATTTCCTTCAAGTGAAATCCAAAAGGTGTGCCTTCATCTGGTTGGGCGTACTTGATCTTCACGTCCTTCATCCTAGAAGAGTAGAAAAAGATGAGGAGTTAGAAAATGTGAAGAGAGTAGTGATCTATGGCTTTAACTTAGTGGTCGTGTCCCTACGGTTAAGCGTGGTGCTCGATACCATCTCTGTAGTGACCCGACCCGAATGGATCAAGTCTCTCGTGCTCAGTGTCATCCACGGATCAAGAATGTCGACACCACACAAGATTTCAAGGATTTATAATAGAGTAGCAATCACACACTTATTACATCATTGTCCAAAAGAGGACTTATTACAATAAATATGGCTTAAGGCCATCTAATAACGATAATAAAGGGAAGACTTGGAAGATAAGTGAGTCCATCAACTCCAGCGGCCTCACTGAGTATAGAACCACGACCTAAAGCACCTTACTCGTCGTCTGAAAAGTCTGCAACATGAAAGTTGCAGCTCGAACGGGCCAAAGACATGGAATATGCTGGCAATGTAACACATAGAGAGTAATGAAGGAATAAGCCTATACTACATGCAAATATGGCTGGTGGAAAGGCTCTACGGTTACAGTTTTGCATAAAGCCAGTTTTCCCCTACTGCAAAGGAATAAATTTGTTTAACTATCATGGTGGTTGTTAAACATTGAGAATGGTTGACACCATCCTCAATCCCAATTAAAAATACTCATTAAAAACCCAACAATATTAATTAGAGTAACATGTTGAGATTCACATGATATTCAAGTACTAGATACTCAAGATGTCCATAATCGGGGACACGGCTAATCATGATTAGTTTATACACTCTGCAGAGGTTTCATGACTTTTCCCCACAAGACTCAATCGCCTTCGTTTGGTTTCTCGTGACCGCAGGGTGTTTGAGAAACGGATGACCGAGACATAGTTTTTCAGAAGCGCTAGCACCTTACTTGTGGGTAGACCGTACCAACCTACAACCCCTACATCTGCTAGTCTACCCGTAAGAGTTCGCACAACTTACTCTACTATGCCAGAGCCCATAATGGCTTGTGGCTGCACACGGAAGTTACTAGCATGAATGATCTTATGATCCATTTGAGCCTGAGTGGCGGTCCGAAGAAAAACAGGCAAGTCCTGATGGAAACCAGTGCCTCAATCCACCCGGATGTGTGTTTAAGTTGCCACCTTAAATAAACCATTAATTTAACAATCTCACATCATCATGGATACACTCACCCAATCCACGTCTAGTAGCATAGCATGGCAATTAAGCAAACGTGAGAGGTAACTCCCAAGGTTTCATAAGTAAACAGGTAATAGGTACTACCTCAACTACTTCCCATCCCACAATTTAATTAGATCCTAATCATGCAAGTGTTCGAGGATTGATCAAATGCATAAAAACTGGGTATGAGAAAGTATGATCAAAGTGTTACTTGCATTGCTGATGATCCGCGAAACCTAGAGATTCGAAGTAACAAGCGGCGCACTCCAGGTGATCTATCGCAGACAAACAACAAGCATACAATAAGTACTCATCTAATGCACGGGTAAATCTCGAATAAAAGATCTGACCATAAATTTCAACTTAAGAACCCTGGTTGCAAAAGAAAACGAATCAAACAAAACAACGGAAAACATCCGGCGGAAGAAAACAGCTCGGTTCTAGCAAGTTGAAACTAGGTCAAATTTTACAGTAGCAAAACTTTGTTTAAGTTGATTAGTCGGAATGGCGGTTTCGAAACGAAACTCCAGGCTCTTGAATCACCTGATTCCGATAAACGAGCGAGAAGATAAACTAGAACGAAGATCGGATCTGAAATCGCGATCGGAAAATAGCGGAATAAATTCGTTAAAGAAAACAACGAACGGTTAAACGAACGGACGTTCGTTAACCGGGAATAACCGGTGATCACGTTCGTTAAGACGAACAGTCCGGCGAACGCTCACTAAACAACAAAACCGGAAAAATAAAACCGATCTATGGTTTAAAAAAAAAAACCGAACAACGGACGAAGAAAACCGGAACGGTTTTTATAGAAAAAAAACCGAACCGAGGGGGAGGGTGGCGCGGCGCGGCTACCTCGACGAGGTGGGGCTCCGGCGGGGCGGCGGCTAGGCGGCGGGCGGCGGCGTCACGGCGGCGGCGCAAGGGCACAGTTGGGGCGGCTGCGATTGGGGGAGGAGAGGGGGGTGAGGGGGTATTTAAAGGGGGGAGTAGCTTGTGGGAGGGGCAAGCAAAGGGAGGAGGAGGAGGAGTCCTCCTTGGACTCGGCTTGGCGGGCGGCAGCCTTGTGTGTGGCGAGGAGGGCGGTGGGCGCTTGGCCGAGGAGGCGCCAAGCATTTTTTTATATAAATAAAATCACGCGCAGAAAAACGAATAAAATAAAATCTAAACGAACTCCAAAATTTACAAAGTAAATTTTTCCCGACTCCTAAAAATGAGTCGAACAAAATGAACTTTAACACGGGGCCTAAAATGCAATTTTTTTAAAAAACATGCATTTTTCCCTAAGGCAAATAAAAAGTGAAAAACTTTAAAATAAAAATCTTATTTGATTTTTTTATTAAATCTTCATTATTTCTTTATTTTGGGAAAGTCATTTTATTCCCTCTCTCATATTTTGATAGTAGAAATAATTGAAGATAAAATAAATAAAATCAAATGATCCTATTTTCAAAATTTGAGGAAAACTCAAATATGAAAATAACGAAATCTCCAACTCTCTCCGAGGGCCCTTGAGTTGCGTGAAATTTCTAGGATCGGCAAATGCAAGAAAATATGTAATGCATGATGACTTAATGTATAACATTCCAGATTGAAAATTTGGGATGTTACAAGGCGTGTCATATTCATATGTATAATGTGTAAGCTAATGAGATGCAATTTAACAAATTAGGAGCATTGATGAGGGATACACAAGAAAAGTAGTTTGATGTAAGAACATGGTTAATAGAAAGACGTAGTATGTACCAAAAACAGGAAGGCATGTCATATTCACAGGTATAATGTGTTAACTAAGCGGATGCAATTTACCCTAATTAGAAGCATTACAAGGTAGACACCATATGCAACATGCAACCACATATCACACCCGCCAAGTAAGAGCAAGCACCTGCGATGGTGGTGTGGGGAATTGCGGTGATCAACTAGAGAGCTACGTTGACTATCTTCATTTAGCCTTGCTGTTTCTTGAGAATCATGTGGGAGGATGACACCGCACTCTTTAAACGGTAGGGCGTCACAAGAACCCACCCGGGTGACTGTCTCATCATAAGTGATTGACGAGGGATACAAAAGAGAATTAGTTTGATGTACGAACATGGTTAATAGACATATGTAGTATGTATCAAAAACAGGAAGGCATGTCATTATCAAAGGTATAATGTGTAAAGTAAGCAGATGCAATTTAACCAAATTGGAAGCAATACAAGCTAGACACCATATGCAACATGCAACCACATTTGACAAATGGGTTAAAGAAAGCACTGGGATGGTTGTGTGTGGCAATTGAGATCATCAATCGCAGAGCTACATTTATCGTCTCCAATCACGACATCGCACCCTTTAGAGCGCTGAAACGCTTAGTGCTTATCTTTGAATTACACTGGAGCGACTTCTGTCTTTTCATTTCTGCATTCATCAACACCGCGTCAGAGTCTGAAATACCCATGCATAAAAAAACAATAGTGTGAGTATGGGTGACGTGTGTGCAAAATTAGTAAAGTGTAAAGGTAGCAGATAGCAGGTCGGTGAGAAATAAATGACGAGAGACATATGATAGCTCTATAACATGCATGGCACACTCAATTACTACAGGATTCTATGAAAATAACAGTCGACTGAAAGCAAATAGGTCACCCATTTTTTCGCACCGTCCGATGTACAAAGAACGGGTAGATCGCCTTCATCTACCTCCAGCCGATCGGTGTTGACGATCTTCCTTGAAACGCCAAATAACCATCGGCCCAAAGATTCTCCTCCCTGCCGCGCCTCCCTCGACCTCACTGCACCGCCATGCTTGGCACCGCCCCCCCGGCCATCCATTCAAGCCCAGCTGACCTCCAGATCGGGCGCAAGCAGCTCCTGCGCCCCACACCCCTATGATAGACACCGATGCGCCGCTTCCCCGGGGAACAGGCGGACTAGGTGCTCCACGCGCCTAAGCGGGTGCTGCTTCTTTTAATTGCGGTTCGACTGACCCTAAATTGAAATCCAGGCGGGCTAATGACCTCTACCTAAGGTGAAATTATAAAAGGGAGGAAACCTTGTGCATTTAGTATCACGAAGAAGATGCTCAACTAGTTTCTTTCGTGGGATGAATACGGTGTGAGCGGAGACGTAAGATTTGCACGAATAAGGGAAGAGGAGTACCTCTTTCTGCTGGCGATCTTTGTGTCCTCCTTTCGCTTTTTCCGACGATCTTGTTGTTCGCCGGAAACCAGAAGTTGTGGAGGACGGTGCAGCCTTGGACGAAGCCATGGCCAAGTTGTTGAGTGTTTTGCGGTGGCCTTCTGTCGGCGGCGGGGAAGCAGCTCTGAGGCGGCGAACGACGGCGTAGCAGGAACAGCTCCGGTGCGCTGGACAGTTGCGACAGTGGAGCCGCAGCAGTGAGGCGCAGGACGGCATGGTCGGAGTGGTTCTGGTACGACACACATCGGCGTTGGCGTCGTGGAGGCAGCTCTGCCTCGGCTTCAGCTTCTAAGTCCTTGAGGGCGTTGCGGTTGCGGTTGCGTTGGACGACGACGTCGGGGTACCGGCTCCGGCGTGATGGAGGAGGGCAGCGATGGATTGGCCGCTATGGGGTGGAGGACGGAGGAGGCTGGGGTTTCGCGGCTGGTGGAGAGGGCGTTTTCGCGCCCATGGAGTATGAATGGGGAAACGGAGGGAGGCGGGGAACTAAGGGGGAACAATGTTTCGGTTTGAGACGAGCTTGTTTGAAATTTGGGGAAAGTTACAAACTTTGCCCCCATCTAAAATTTCGGACATATTGCGGGTTGGGGGTAGGACAGTCATGTCAGGTGTCCCAAATGTGGGCGGGATAGATTTTGGCCGAAAGCATGGGTGTTTAGGCGCCCTGACGTATGAATGCTTCTCGAGGCGGTTGAGACTGGCGTCTTGGTGAAGTTACAAACCTACCCTGTTTAGACCTTTGGACATCGGGCCGATAGGGCTACACGGGCTAGAGTCAGGACAGTAATTTCCTACCACCAAAACATTAGTCTCGCTGCGGTTTCGGGTGACCAGAGGCCTATTTGGCGCTTCGTTCAATATTTGGGAGCAGAAGCATTAACGTTTTCGGTTCTCTTGAATTGAACTTTCAGGATTTGTCAAACTTCACAAATCTTTACTCTTGAAAATCCTAAAGCTACGGTTATTTTGGAATGGAGGGGGTACATTTTAATATACATTGTACACGAGTATATTAAAAAATATGCAACTTACCTCAGTTCATGCATGGTTCCAGGTATAATCTCCTTGGTTGCAAAAAAAAAGTTAGATATGCGTATGAATATATATAGCATTTTCAAACTCACAACAAAGATTGATGCCCCCTTTTACATCTGATTTACAAATGCCATTATCTCGGGTTCAAATAGATGAATGCACTTCCTATGAATTCGAATCTTCAAAACCCCCTTTATGTTGAATTCGACATGTATTTTATTTTGTAGCTAGCAATTTGGAATGTATCCATGCAAGTGACAAATGTATAAAGTGCTTCACACTAACAACATGGAGTGCACTAATTAATGTTTATATATGAATTGCAAAATCATCCATTGCCTGTATTTCAAACCGCTCTCACTCTATGGATCGATAATATGAAATAAACACATGCACATGCTAGAATTCAATAGAGTATGGGTGTCTCGATAGACCGATTTTCTCCATACGCAATTTTGCAAAATTCATGATCTCATCCAAAAATAATAATGCCATTTATATTTTAATTTAATGCGTAGAACCGCCTTTTACACGTAGATGCACTATGCCTCGCCCGTTCTCACAAACGCGTTATATATCTCTCTATCTAACGCATAAGTGCACACACTTTATATGCATCGGCATTTGTCTTTCACACATGCTCACAATCTCTCTCAGGGTGTCGGGGTGTCTCGCGCACATGCTCTCTCCGTTTATCTCTCTCTCTCTTTCTGACTTCTATGTACCACTCTTTTAACTAATCTTAGTTGGAAAACACTATTTCTCTCACATGCATATATACACATGCACGGTCTCTACTAGCCCTCTATATGCACATATATGTGCCTACGTGTCTCCCGCACGACATTATCTTTAGGCCTCTCTCGCACACATTGCCACCCCCCGACACACCTCTCTAATAGTAGTTGGCAGATATGATTTCATCATATCATTCGGTAGGATATCCCTGGCTGTTAGGCTGGATGGTAATACGAGGCAATGTTTTACCCTAGTTCGGATCGGACCCTTGCGCTGAAGAAAGAGCCTACTCGGTAATCAGATATTAGTGATAGGTGTGTACAAAGTACATGTGAATACCGGGCATTGTGCGTGTGTGTATACTATCGATTTAACTAGCCCCCAAGCTTGTATAACATACTAAGGGCCTAGGGTTACAAATCATATACAATGGGCTTATCACAAGTGGGTAGAGTCCTCCATGACTGTAGCTTCGTGTTGTACCGAAGTCGTCCACATGGGTCTCCGTATAACACGTCTCGGTCCAACCTATATGTGGCGCAGGATGGAACCGACCCATGAGTCTTCATGTTGACCCACCACAACTAGAAATGATGTGCCCACCACACCACACACGCAATCGACCACTAAGAAAATAAGCATATACAATAGTACAACGGTATCTAGCTCACGATACGTCTCCATATTTTGTTGATGACACTGACGGACTTTGCATTTGATGCGTGCTCCGTATTATGTTGACGACACTTACGGTCATTGTATTTGAAGCAAAAGCACGATATGGTCACTGGACTTCAGATGGTCACTGAACTTCAGAATAAGCTCATCACGGTCACCACATACATTTTGTCGTGCTAACCAACATGTGGTTGGATGGTTAGAGGACAGTGGTTTCTTGAGCCCACCAAGGTTAAAGTCCCGGTGCTCGCATTTATCTTGTGTTAATTTCAGTTTTTTCCGGCGATGTACGTTCAGTGGGAGGAGACTGTCAGGACCCCGATTCCAAGTCACATCGATCTAGCCGGTAACACCTCATATCACTTTGTGGCCTCACGCACGGTATCCCCACGGGTGTCGCCTTACCATGGCCCGGACCGCTTATGCCTTTTGGCTCACGTATATGATAGTGTCGCTAGCATCCATATGACAGAGAACCCGGGCCGACATGGCTAGTCGTGAACCCAAAGCGGCACTAACCCATGGGGATAGGAATACATGAATCACATCGAGCATGTCGGTCATCAACGTATGAATCCGGGCTGTAGCACTAGGCTAACAGGACTCCGGTAACCCGGGCTGTAGTAGGCTAGGCAGGACTCGGATATCACCGCGTGGCATTTCCCGAAGGGACGGACATATAGGAAGTGAAACACATGCCGGCCAGTCAAGTGTCCAAGCAGTAGTGCTGGGCTAGCAGGACTCCGGTGAACCGGGCTGTAGCGGACTACTATCGCTCAGGAAGCACTAGACTACACTTCCCCATATGAGAGGCTGCCAAGGATAAACAACTAGATTGTCGGATCCCACACATACCAATCATTTCAAACATACACACAATATGCTCAATAAGTGTAAATACAACATGGCATCACAACATAACTCTACGACTCAAATATTTATTCATTAGGCTCCGAGGAGCGAGATATTACAAACATGGGTCTCATGACCCAACACTCGAGCATACAAGTCAAAGCACAAGCGGAATCTTAACATGTCCGAGTACATACATCTACAAATGAAAAAGGCCGAGAAGCCTCGACTATCTACCAGATCTGCCGAGGGCACAAGATCGTAGCTGAGGTAACAAGCTAAACGTCAAGTCCACGCTGAACTACTAAGCGAGACTGAAGTCTCTCTCGCAAAACATAAAATAAGCAAACATGAGTACAAACCTACTCAAAGAAGACTTACATCGTAACTAGCTACGTATGCATCATTTCAACAAAGGGGGTGGTGGAGTTTGACTGCGAGAAGCCATCTTTGACTCGTGGCTAACCTGAACTACGATCGCAAGTAACTCTTTTGAGGTGGCGCTGCACGAGTCCACATATTCACCAATCAATACACCACTATGGATCCGATCCCGCCTTCCCACGAGAACGCCCATCCATAGCACTCACGCTATCTTGGCGCATTTTAGAGTATCCACTTTCACTTGTCTATGAACTATGCAAGGGGTCCAAGTTTCCATATCCGAGGAATCCGGCTATTCGAATAGATAATGATAACCCCGCAGGGGTGTACTTCTTCACACACGCTCTCGCCATTTATCGCCCTGTACACGTCATGTACCTCGGCAAACTTCAAGCGGAAGCCGGGCAAGGGAGTCGGCCACGACCTGACTAACCACACAAGTCTCTCGTCCAGGTTTATCGCCTATTCGGGTTCCATCCGCAAGGAGATCCGGCCGGGGTGTCGCTCACGGCCCCAAACGATGTGTGCAGGTTCCCAAGCCCACCAACCGGTGCCACTTGGTACACCGGCCATCAGGTTTAGTCTGTCCCAAGCCCACCTGTACCGGGTGCCACTTGGTAGACTACTAACACTACCTACAAACACCGGAAACTAGTTGCAACTCCTGGACAGAGATCGAGTTGATTAATAAGCCGAGAGGGGCCGAGTTACCGGTACCCAATGTGTGGTAGTAAATGTTCATGGATCACAAACACAGAACTCAGTTCCTGAGGACGGCTGCAATGAGACAACCCACCATGTACTCCTACATGGCCTCTCACCGCTACCTTTACCAAATCGTGTTCACACACTTAGCTCACACACGTGAGGACATGTTCACACACCATCCCAATTCATTCCCGATGAATCGGACTGACTCAACTCTAAGCAAAGAGTGTGCATGACAAACAAGCATGAATGAGTAGGCACAACAGGGCTCAAACAACTCCTACTCATGCTAGTGGGTTTCATCTAATTACTGTGGAATGACAGGTCATGTAGAGGATAAAGGGGTGCAACTACCGCAGCAAGTAACACATGAGTCGTTGTTGTCCTAATGCATTAAAATAGAGCAGGAGCGAGAGAGTGGGATTATATCGGAATGAACAAGGGGGTTTTGCTTGCCTGGCACTTGTGAAGATAATATAGTTCTTCATCGGTGTCATCAAACTCATCGTCGGTACGTCGTCTACTGAGAGGGGACAAATACCGGCAACAAGGAAGAACACAATCAATGCAGTGCACAATATGATGCATGATCATGACATGTTAGAATGCTGTGATTTGAGCTAATGCAACTAGCAGCAGATTAAATGAAGTTGGTTTGAATCCAAGATTCAAATTCAAACTCCATATATGGATATTAAATTGCCATTTATATGCTTTGTGCTAAACAGCAGCTATAAGTTGTTCTAACATGCATGAAAATGGTACAGATGGATAGATTGAATTTTTCTGATCATTTATCAAATATAATTTATTTGATTTGGAGCTACGGTTGAATTTCTATGAATTTTAGAAGTTTAGTACATTTTCTGGAATTTCCTGAATTAAAATAAATCCAGAAAATACATGTTGCGTCAGCATGACGTCACCCCGATGTCAAGAGGTCAACTAGGCGCCTGACCAAGTCAAACCTGACCAGTGGGGTCCACTGGCCAGTGACCCAGTGTCAGTTAGGGACACAGACAGGTGGGCCCGGTCAATGGACACGTCAGCGAGGTCAACGCCGACGCGTGGGGCCACTCTGATTAACTTAAACTAAACAGGGTTTACTCCGTGGTTAATTAGGGTGGTGGGGCCGGTCTGTCAGTGACACAGGGCGAGATTAACGCGGTAATTAGCTTCGGGCTAATGACGCCACGTCACCTCACCGGAGTTGGACGCCGGCGAGCACATTCGACGACGGAAGTTCATCGGAATCGAGCTACGGGCAACCATTTGCCTCGCCGTTTGTTTCTACGGGTTCGTCGAGTCCACCCGCATCCAGAGGAGTAGGCGAGAGGAGCTGTGATGGGCTGTGGCCTCGGTGGTGGCGGCGGCGGCGCGACCGAGTTTGGGCGCACCCGGTGCAGGCTGCGGTGCGCTAGGGGAGAAGCTGATGGGCTAGGTGGCATCCGCGGGCCACCAGAAGCACGCTGGTGCCACGGGTTCGAGCAGAGGGGCTCGGGTCAGGAGAGCTACGCGGCCATGGCGGACGGTGATGCTCGGGTATGTGGGGGAAGGTGCTACGGCACGGGAACGAGCAAAACGAAGGAGGGGAAACAGAGTGGAGCTCACAGCGAGTTCGTCGGCGGTCTCATTGGGCTCGGGGAGGCGCCGAAGATGGCGAATCGGAGTCGGCAATCGGCGGCGCCCGAGGTTGAAGACGATGGCGTGGAGGCGATGCAGAGCTTCCTGGCTCGCGTGGCTCGGCAGAAAGGACAGGGGCATCACGGCGGTTCTTCTGGAAACAACTACGAGGCGAGGGGTTGGCGGTGGACGCGGCAACAGCGGGCGGCGGTGACGGCTGCGCTCGGTTGGGTGCGCGTGAGAGGGACAGGGAGGGATGAGCACGGGAAGGAGTGAGAGGGCCCTGGGGGTGCGTGGGCGTCTCCGTGGCGTCGTCTAGGAGCACCGGGAGGAGCCAGCAGGCAGAAGGGAGGAGGTGGCGGCGCTGGCGGCCACGCGCCTCCGTCCCTTCCCGGCGAGGAGGAAGGCGATAGGAGAGGCGCCCAGTGGGCTGGGCTGGCTTTGCCCAGGGCTGCTCTGATGCCGGGCAGGTGGGCCTTGCTGTAAGTTCCTTTTTAATTCATGTTTTCTATTATTTCAGAACTCTGTGGCTTTTATTAAAAATGTCGTGGAATTTCCAAAAATCATGAAACTAATCATGACTACTGTTTGGAATATATCCAACAAGAAACATTTTAGTTTATGATTATTTGAGCATTTAAAATATTTATTAGCATTAAATGCCCAAATGCAAATACTTTATGAATTAATCGAGTGACCAAATGTGTCATGAAAATGTGCAAGACCTCCGGTTACGGTTTATAGCATTTTCCAGAATTGATGAACATTTTCTAAAGCCATTTGGATTCAACTGAAAATATTTTTAGTTGAACCTATTGAATTCCTTTAATGCTAGGGTTTAGGCAATCCCCATCTCAAAATTCCTTTGAAATCAAACATGATGCAGGGATGCAGATGCCACTAATTACAACCAATTCTGGGGCTGTGACAGAGACATTCCACTCGACTACGAGGCACCTATGGTGACTTCGTAAAATCTCAAGATCATGTAGATGAAAAAGTCAGTCGACTGACGTGTAGCCTCACCCCGCATGTACACATGCACGCACGCAAGACATGCACGCATGTAGGCGTGCAACACTGACACGTACACATAACGTACACACGCACGCATGCCGGAGTGCAACACTGCCACGTACACATGCACTCACGAACACACTGTCGGGGTGGCTGATCTGGCCCACGAACACCTATGGGACCGGCGGACCAAGCCCCTTTCGGTTCGGCGGGGGGCGGAGGTCGCACGAAGAGCAGATCGAGACGAAGCACACGAGCGATTTTACCCAGCTTAGGAGCTCTCAGGAGAGATAACACTCCTACTGCTGCATGTCTGAGTGTATTGAGTTCTTGCTCAGGAGCGCTGAGTGCTACAGTACACACAAGCTGCTAACGAGACCGAGCGTGAGTGTCCAGCCGACCCTTTCTACGTTGCGCATGGGCCTCCTTTTATATGCTAAAGGGGTCTCCGACAGGTGGCAACGTAGACAAGGGTAAAAATGGAAAAGGAGTGGTTGGTACACCTACTTGTACGATTATACGATGTATCATACCTAACCATGACGGCAGGGACAAAGGCATTAAATGCCTGTCTCACGCCGCCCTAACAAAGGCGTAAAGGGACCATCGGTGGCGCCACCGCCACCCGCGATGGCAATCTTGTCGGCGCCGCATGCCATCAAGGCTCCGCTGGCCGCAAGACGGCCTCTTGCCACGCTGCTACCAGAAAGGTCCTGTGGCGACACGTTAGTGGATGTGCTGGAGCGCAGTACTGAGTGGTGATTCGCGGCAAGCGCCTTTGCCGCGGTTGATGCCTTGTCGCGCCCGTAAGCTTGTCGCTCATCGGGCCTTCCCGGCAAGCTCCTCTTGCCGGGCCTTGTCTCCTAGGTGCCTTGGGTGGCCTTCCGGCAAGCTCCTCTTGCCGGGCCTTGTCTCCTTGGCTTGAATACTTTGTTCTTGAATGGCTCCAAAGGAACCACGGAGGACCTCGGCGGTCACCCGGTAAGCCTTGTCGCGGAGGGCTGCAACTGCCCGTGCACAAGTTCGGGATACTAGGGTACCCCTACTCTAGTACACCGGCAGAGCCCCGGCCTGGGCCACACTGCAGTGCAGCGCTGTTGGGCCAGGCCCAAACAGGCACGGGCACACGCGGCCTGGGTCACGCCAGTAACTCACCCCGGACCCACCACGCCCTCCACAGGCAGCGCACGCCGAATGCGGCGTCGTGTGAGAGATCATGGGCGAGATCGTGGGGGGTTTCTTTATTCGGAAAAGCGGAACGTCCCCCTCCCTCTTTATAAGCAGGGGAAACAGGGGCAGGTCGCCCACCTTGCCAGTTGCTGTCCAATCTCGAAAAACCACCGCTGCTCCCCCCTTCTTCCCAAGGTTGAAGAGAGCAGCGCTCCGCCCCTCATCGCCACTAGCATCACCAACGCCGTCGATCTCCTCCACCGCCTCCGCCATGGCTCCGAAAGCCGACAAGGGGAAGGCCGTGAAGTCGGCCGAGGCGCAGCTCATGGCGCTAAGGAAGGAGCAGTATCTTTTTCCCCCAAAGCCGCCATGAGGGAGCCGAGGGAGAACTATTACCTCTTCCGTCAACGGAGACGCGAGCGCATCCGCGCATGAAGGTACTTCCAGCCGCTGTTGAACTAGCTCGAACGGATATCCCTTCTTCGCGCTCTTCTTCTCTGCGGGCTCGCCCGCCTTTCTCTGAGTTTTTCTGTGACATCATGAACACCTACGGGTTCCGCCTCCTTGATTTCACCCCCAATGCTGTTCTGACCATGGCAGTTTTCGCACATCTCTGCGAAAACTTTGTCGGAGTCCATCCAAACGTAGCCCTTTTCCGCCACTTCTTTATACCGGGAGTTGAGAGAGGGGAGCCTCTTTTGGCGGAATCGCTTGGATCTCAAGGATTGGCAAGAAGGAAGCTTATCTCGAGGGAGAGCTCGCAGCAAGTGGGAGGAGTGGAGGGCAGATTGGTGCTGGATTGTCGAGGAGAACCCGCAGCCATTTACCGCCTAAATACCAAACCCCAATAGTGCGCGGCAACGATTGGAGCAACGTGGCACCGGAAGACGCTAGAATGAAGATTGCCGTCACCGGATCTCTGCGCCTCGTGCTTGCCGGCTCATCGTAGGGCACCGTTGGCGCATACTTTCTTTGCCGCCAGACGCTTCTTGCAGAGAGGAGGAGACCTACCGGGAGTTCCAAAATGCGGCGGATATCATGAGGCTGCGCTCGGGCCTAAATTTCAACTTCACTGTCTTGGAACTGGACGCGATGCTCTTGGAGCTGTTCAAGCCCGATCCTGATCATCTCGAAATGTTCAGGTTGCCGAAGGGTGTCGTTCCGCTGTGCAACAATTCCTCGCTCGACCGCATCCGTGCAATGATGCTGTTGTGTGAGTCGCATGGAATCGTTCCAACCTGGCAAGAGCCTGCAGATGACGTCGTGCGAGTGTTCTTTGACAGCTTGGTAGAATTGCCGGTCCGCCCCGATGAACAGAGGGGCCTCACCCGCGACACCACCGATGATGAGATGCAGCGCATCGCCACCAGGCTGGAAGAGGCGGCAGCAGCCGCTGCCGCGGGTGAGTTCGGGTTCACCGCGGAGGAGGCAGAGGTAGCAGAGGCGGCAAGCCTTGTCGAGCGAAGGGAGTTTGCCGGCGAGGAGGAGCTTGCCAAGCCTGAGGCTGAGTCGAGCGAGCCCGCCGAGGGCGCCTCCTCCCCACCTTCAAACAGCTTGCCGCGAGCGGAGCCCCCAGCTCCACCAAGAAGGCGTCTTCGCAAGGCCGGAGACGTAGCGGGGCGGCAGACGGGCCAACAGCCGCCGCGCCGCGCGACGCGCTCCACCGCGGCAAGCACTGTTGCCGCGGGAGCACCTCACGCCGCTGCGTCAACTGGAGCGGGGCCCTCGCAGACCACCGCTCCTGCTCCCGCCAAGCGGCCAAGGGAAACTACTCCTTCGCCTGGTCGTACTGGAGGCGGGCCAGAATTTGATCTCTCCGCGCTCAGCTCCGACGAGGAAGAATAAGAGTAAGATTCTTTGCAGCATTTGTAGTTCTTCGGCATGTTGCTTTGTCTTGTATCTGATTTGCTTTACTCTGAACCCATTCCTTTTCAGGACGCTGGCCCGAAGAGCTTCAAGAGAGCCAAGGCCCGGTGATTGTCGCCGAGGACGAACCCATCGGCGACAAAGCAGGAGGCGCGTCCGAGACCACCTTTGCTGGACGCTGCAACTCTTCCTCAAAGCAGCCCCCAGCGTAGCCCCCAGCGTAAGTATATGGTTTACTTCCTGTTGTTAGGCGTGCATAGGTTCCCTTTCTTTGCTGATATCTGACTGCTGATTTGTGTAGGAGTAGAGCAGCCTTACCAGGAGTGCCCTGAAGCCGCTCCTGACATGCCTTCTGCTTTGACTACACCGCCAAGGGAGGATTCCCCGGCAAGGGAGCGTTCTCCGGCAAGGGAGACTTCTCCGGCAAGGGGCAGCTCTCCGGCAAGGGACAGCACCAGCGATCCCCTGGCGGCGGAGACCATGGCTGCAGACCCTAGCACAGGTAACCCTCTTGCTTGAAAACTTGGTTGCTGACTGTGCTGTCACCTTCCTCACTGCTTCCACTTACGGCCACTTTGTGAACTTGTCGATTGCAACGTACAAGTACTCAAAGCCCCCGACAGCTCGGGGAAAGGGGCCGAGGATGTCGAGCCCCCAGACCGACAATGGCCAAGATAAAGGGATCGTCTGGAGAGCTTGAGCCGGCTGGTGTATCTGCTTGGAATGGAACTGGCACGCTTCACACTTGGTTACTTGTGCAGTTGCATCCTGGAGGGTGTCGGCCAAAGAAACCTTGCCGAACGCTTTGCGGCAAGTGCTCTGCGCCTATGTGGTGACCACATATGCCTCCATGTATCTCGCCAACAGCTTTTGTCCGGTCTTCCCCGGTGAATACACTTCAATTTCACACCGTTGAGTCTTCTTCTCGCATGCGGTGTTGTCGACAAACTGGTACGTGCATTTGACTGCCGCTACTCTTTCAGCTTCTTCTTGCTCTTCGGGAAGTTCTCCTGTCTGAAGGAAATGGACAATCTGCTGCGCCCATGCTGGAGCTTGCGGCTCGACAACAAGGACTAAAGGCACATCTTCTGCTGCGGGAACATCCGCTTCTACGGCGAGAACCTGCGGCTCATCTGGAGCTTGACGTTCCCTGGCAAGCTTGCCGAAGCAAACTTGTCGGGAGCGTCTACTTCAACGAAACAAACCTTAGGGCTTGTCGGAGCAGACTGCTCCTCAGCACTGTTGGTGTTGATCTTGGGGACCTTCTTGACGGCGACTTCGGGAAGCTCTGCCGGAAAATAGTCACCAGAGATCAACTTCCTCTTCTTGCTCTGTCCGGTTGATGGCGTTACAGACGGTTGAGCCAGCTTGAGCACAAAAATCCCTGGTTCCATTGTAACTTAAGTGCAGCGCACTTGACGAGCCATCGGCAATGTCGTTTCTCGAGCTCTTGGAACATGTTCCATTTGTAGGCCGTCAAAGTGCTCTTCTAGCTTTCTCACTTCATCAACATAAGCTTCCATCAATGGACTCGATAACTCTTGTTCACTTGTCGGATGACAAGTCGTGAGTCACCCCTAACAATGAGCTTCTTGATCCCAAGGTCTACTACGACCTCGAGACCGCAAGCAAACCTTCATACTGCAAGATTGTTTGTTGCTTGCTCCTTGGGAAAGTGCATCCGGACTACGATACTTGAGCTGCTCTCCGGTGGGTGCAACAAGTAGCACGCCCAAGACCGGGCGCCTTTGCAGCGAAAAGGCACCATCAAAGTACATCAGCCACTCTTTGCTTGCTTCCTTGACGGGGATGCTCGTTTCTAGAATTTCTTCATCTTGTGGTGGCATCCATTCTGCTAAGAACTCCGCCAATGCTCTGCTTTGGATAGTTGAAGTGCTCTCAAACTTGAGGCCAAAGCTTGACAGTTCCAGTGCCCACTCGACAATCCTGCCTGTTGCCTCTGGATTTTGCAAGATCCTCTTCAGCCGGAAAACGAGTGACGATCGTGATCTCATGTGCCCGGAAGTAATGGCGCAGCTTTTCTCGAGGCCATGAGGAGGCCAAAGCAATTTCTGCACACCAGAGTACCTTGACCTAGCCCCCTGCAGAAGGAACCGACAAAAGTAAACTGGGCGTTGCACCATTCTTTTCTGCATCTTCTCATGTTTCTGCGCAGATCCATCCTTGTCGGGACCAGAGCTTGCCGGTGAAGCCCCCTGCTTGTCGCTGGATGCATCTGCCATGGTTGCTAGCTCATCATCCGCCTCCCTCTCCGCTACTAACGCAGCACTAACCACTTGATTGGTTGCCGCTATATACAGCAGCAACTTCTCTTGTGGCTTAGGTGCGACAAGTGTTGGAGTGGAGGACAGTATCTCTTCAAGTCCTGCGGCGCAGCCTCCGCTTCCGGAGTCCATTTCATCGACCTGCCTTTTTCAAGATCTTGAAAAATGGCAGGCGCGGCCAAAGCAGACCTAGAGATAAACCTGCCGAGAGCAGCTATGCAACCGCAAGTCTTCGTGACATCCTTGACGCGCTTTGGTGCTTCAATCTGCTCAATGGCCTTGATCTTGTCGGGATTGGCTTCAATTCCCCGCCGAGACACGAAGAACCCGAGAAGCTTGCCGGAAGGGACTCCAAACACACACTTCTCAGGGTTGAGCTTGAGGTTGATCTTACGCAGGTTTGCAAAGGTTTCGTCTAAATCTTGAATCAGAGTTGCCTTGTCCTTACTTTTGACCACTATGTCATCCATGTAGGCTTCCACATTTCTGTGCATTTGCGGCTCAAAAGCGTCATGGACTACTCTTGCAAATGTTGAACCAGCATTCTTTAATCCGAAAGGCATCCGTGACGAAATAAAGATGTGCCACATGGGGTGATGAATGCGGTCTTCTCCTCATCCTCTTCTGCCATGAAGATCTGATGATAACCTGAGTATGCATCCAGGAATGAAAGCAAATCACATCCGGCCGTGGAGTCAACAATCTGGTCGATGCGCGGCAAGTGAAATGGGTCTTTGGGACAAGCTTTATTGACATCGGTAAAGTCGATACAAAGTTTCCCGTTTGCCTTGCGTACAACTACAGGATTGGCCAACCACGTAGGATGGAGCACTCCTCTGACAAGGCCTGCTGCTTCCAATTTTTTGATTTCTTCTGCGATGAATTCTTGGCGCTCCACTGCCTGCTTCCTGACTTTTTGCTTGACGGGTCGCGCATGAGGACAAACGGCAAGATGGTGCTCAATTACTTTCCTGGGAACACCGGGGATGTCAGACGGTTGCCATGCAAACACGTCGACGTTCGCCCGCAGGAAAGCAACGAGCGCGCCTTCCTATTTAGGGTCGAGAGTGGCACTGATGGTGAAGGTACCACCAGTGCCGTCCTCCTTGGCGGACACCCTCTTGGTCTCTGGTGGAGCAGCCATCGTCTTCTTACACTTACCGGTGGAGCTCGATGGTGCGTCCTCGACAGTAGCGCAACACCCCGAAGAGGTGCGCTTGCTGGAGTGGGCATCAGAGGTCTTGCCGGACTTGGTCTTCTTCTTCCCCCCGGGAGCTTCAGCGGCAAGTGGCTTGCAATCTATTGCAGCTGCTGCTTCCCGGTAGATTTTGTCGGCGCAGATAAGAGCATCCTTCTTGTTGCCAGGGGATGAGATGACACTTATCGGGCTGGCATCTTCAAAGATGTTGTATGCATAGTGAGAGGCTGCCATGAATTTGGCGAGTCTTGGACGGCCAAGTATCCCATTGTAAGGCAATGGAAAGTCGCAACGCCAAAAGTGACCCTCTCACTCCTGAAGTTCAACTCGCTGCCAAATGTCACCGGCAACGTGATCTTTCCCTTCGGCTTGCTCCTTCCTGGATTGATTCCTTGGAATGTGCCGGTCTCTTCGAGCTCGCCATCAGGGATCTGGAGTTTCTGGAGCACCGCTGAGGAGATCAGGTTCAAGCCGGCCCCGCCGTCAACTAACATCTTAGTGACCTTGAGATTGCGGATAGTTGGTGAAACCAACATCGTCAAGCACCCGACCGCGATTATGCGATCGTGGTGGTCCTCAATATCAAAGATGATAGGCGTCTTTGGACCATTTCGTAGGTTTGCGTGTCTCGGCGGATGGTTCTCGCCAGCATTGACTTCCCGCATCCACCGCTTGAGCCGGGCGGTGTGAAGTATCGAGAAGCACCGCCCGTCAATGCAGGACCTCTGTGGCTTTTCTGGAACTCCCGCTCATCGGTCTCGTCATCATCCATGTCTTCATCATCGCCGTCGTCTTCATCCTTATCGCGTCCATGAGGTCTGCATCTCCTTGCCGCTGCTTGGCCTTGCCGCTGGCGTCCTCCTCGGCCGACATTTCTTGCTAGCTCCTCCAAAGACCTTCCCGGGCCTTCTCCTTGTCGCGTCGTTTGTATTCAGCCTTCGCTGCTTGACAAGCTGCTCGACCTTTTGCAGCTGGAGGTCATGGCCCTTGGTGCGGTGGATCTTGCGATCTTGTTTGTTGGAGCCGCCCCGCTTGTCGGCGATCGCCCACCAGCCCCGGCAGTTGGTGCCAGGGGCAACCTCCTTGCCGGAGCTACCAACTTTGGCTTTCTTGGCGCCACCTCCGTTGCCGGACTGCTCAACAACTAGCACATCTTTGCCTTTCTTCTTCGTGTTGCTCCGCCGCCGGTTTTTCTTTGCCGGGGCGGTATCCTCACTATCAGATCCTCCTGCTTCTGTATTCTCTCCGGGGAGTCTCCTCCCTTCCTCAAAGACGCGGCGCACTTGTCGGCCAGGCATATAGCTCATCGACGTCTCTGATTTTGCACATCGCCATCTCCTCCGCATCCTGCGGTTTCAAGACGTTTCGATGGAACGCGCTGATTACCGCGGCAGGGTGGACATCTGGATGTTGTGCTGTACACGGCTGAATCTCTGAATGTACTTGCGCAGGGGCTCTCCTTCCTTCTGGGCGAGCAGATGAAGGTCGCTTTCTTGGCCATGGGGCTTGTGGCCGCCTATAAAGGCACCGACAAACTGATGGCATAGATCTGCCCAAGAGGATATGGAGTTGTCCGGCAAGTGCATGAGCCAGGATCTGACATTGGGCTTGAGCACCAGCGGGAAGTAGTTGGCCAGGATCTTGTCGTCTCGCCCCCCGGCAGCTTGCACCGCGATGGTGTAGATGCTGAGGAACTCCGATGGATGCTTCTCGCCGCCGTACTTCTCTGGTACGTCTGGCTTGAAATTCTTCTTGCTGGGCCACTGGACTTGCCGCAGCTCACGAGTGAACGCAGGGCAACCTACCGCGTACGGCAAGTCGCCTGGTTCCCCTGGCGCATGCATGTCGACAGAGGGCCCGGCGTGCTGGTCGGATTGACGCCGCGTTTCTCTTCGACGCTCGATGCGAGTTCGAGCATCTTCTTGCTGTCGTTCGTGAAGAACTTGGCGCTGATCGTGACGAACTCGTGGATCTGATGACGCGGTGGAGTCATTGTCGAGGTGGATCCGGCGAGTCGGCGATCTTGGCCTTTGGGGCGGAGAGTGCATGGTGGTTGCACCCCACCGGTTTCGCCGCCACCGCTCGTGTTTGGCAGTCCTGCCGCGGCAGCGATGCACTCGGCTGCCGCGAGCGTCGCCGTTGGCAAAGCCGATGAGACTCGAATGGTGGCCTCCATTCCTCGACCTTGTCGGCTGTTGGAGGGTAATTCAGAGCGATTGAGCTCTCGCCAAAGCTTCTGCTGGAGTGGTGGGTGGCGATGGCGAACGGCGCGAGGAGCGGATATGCTCGGACTTCTAACTATGTTAGAAGGAGCAAGATCCCGCCCAGCGACCGCGTTTACCTCGCGCCAAAGATGTTGGCGCAGTATGCTGGTCTTGAGCATCCCGAGATCCACCAGCTCGATCTTGGTCCAACGAGCGTATGGCGTTGTGAATGCCATGACGCTGTCGGTCCCGCGCCTCCTGAGACGGGCGCGGTGCATGTACGGACGCCGAGGTCTGTGCAGCCTTGTCCTTGGACTTGGCAACACCGTGGGCTCCCCCGTCGACGTCCGTTCTTCCGCCAGCGTCTACCCCACCACCCGCTTGCTCCGGTGGTGGTGGGTTCGACGTGGATGGGACATCTGCCGCCGAAGCCTTCTTCTTCGGTGGCATGTCGATGAAGATGATGAAGTTCTAGCTCGCGTGGACACCGGATCAGGTTCGCACAATCTCGACGCCCCCTACCTGGCGCGCCAAAGATGTCGGGGTGGCTGATCTGGCCCACGAACACCTATGGGACCGGCGGACCGAGCCCCTTTCGGTTCGGGCGGGCGGAGGTCGCACGAAGAGCAGATCGAGACGGCTAAGCACACGAAGCGATTTTACCCAGCTTAGGAGCTCTCAGAGAGATAACACTCCTACTGCATGTCCGAAAGTGTATTGAGTTCTTGCTCAGGAGCGCTGAGTGCTACAGTACACACAAGCTGCTAACGAGACCGAGCGTGAGTGTCCAGCCGACCCTTTCTACGTTGCGCATGGGCCTCCTTTTATATGCTAAAGGGGTCTCCGACAGGTGGCAACGTAGACAAGGGTAAAAATGGAAAAGGAGTGGTTGGTACAGCTACTTGTACAGTGTACAGTGTATCATACCTAACCCCGATGGCGGGGACAAAGGCATTAAATGCCTGTCTCACGCCGCCCTAACAAAGTGCGTAAAGGGACCGTCGGGCGCCACCGCTTGCCACGATGGCAATCTTGTCGTGCCGCATGCCATCAGCGCTCCGGCTGGCCGCCTGACGCTCTCTTGCCACGCAGCGCTACCGAAAGGTCCCTGGGCGACATGTTAGTGGATGTGCTGGAGCGCAGGTACAGAGTGGTGGTCTGCCGCGGCAAGCGCCTTGCCGCGGTTGATTCCTTGTCGCGTCCGGAAGCTTGTCGCTCACCAGGCCTTCCCGACAAGCTCCTCTTGCCGGGGCCTTGTCTCCTAGGTGCCTTGGGTGGCTTTCCCGGCAAGCTCCTCTTGCCGGGGCCTTGTTTCCTTGGCTTGAATACTTTGTTCTTGAATGGCTCCACAGGAACCACAGAGGACCTCGGCGGTCACCCGGTAAGCCTTGCCGCGAAGGGCTGCAACTGCCCGTGCACAAGTTCGGGATACTAGGGTACCCCTACTCTAGTACACCGACACACACGCACGTACGCACCCATGCATGCAACACTGAAACGCACCCTTGCACGCACGCAACACTCGCACACCTGCATGCACACAACACACGACGCAAGACACACGCTCAACCTATACGTGCATGCACCCTTTGTTAAGGACATGGATTGTTACGGGTATTAATCAATCTTATCTGTGATAAGCAGAACATTGATTTTTGCATCGGTCTTTATGAATCACAACGTATCGAACGGGCTATCAACATAGTAGGCTTAACTACATGAAAAAGATGACGTCACACTCAATGAACAATCATCGGTTTATGAAATGCCCGCTTCTGACCGCCCTGGCCCACCAAAGGTCCCTCTGCTGTGCGCTGCCTGCGTTGGGTCACTGACTTGCAGGCCATGCACCCAAAGAGCCCACACGTCAGTGGAAGAACGGCACGGTGTCCTAGGTCAGAGTCGAGGGCGCCACTCGCGGCACGCCCGGCTG
The DNA here is from genome assembly GCA_021605145.1 of Aegilops bicornis. Lineage (NCBI taxonomy): Eukaryota > Viridiplantae > Streptophyta > Magnoliopsida > Poales > Poaceae > Aegilops > Aegilops bicornis. Next base: position 642,913,505 of record CM038670.1, on the reverse strand, counting down.
AACACGCCTCCGTGCCGCATTCAAACGCCTCCATGAAACCTGCCCATGTGGAAGCCGAGAAACCCACTCTGAACACACGTCCGTTCATGACCGGGCCGGCGTTAAATGCAACGCCGGCCGAGCTCCTCCCATCCGCCGTCTATTTAATCTCCTATTTAAACGAGGCCAAACGCCGGCCAAGAATCGCACACCTCCGCCGCTCCCCTATCTCCTCCACCATTTTGTCCACTCTTACAATGGCTTACGAAGAGTAGTTATTCCGCATCCAAGCCGGCTGGGTAGCCTGCCGGATACGAGCTATGCAGCTCGCTGATCCACCTCCCTCCCCTTGCCCGATGGAGCCAGTTGCCGCCCCAAGCCGGCGCGCGGTTCAACAACTCGCCGCTCCAGGCCAGCTCGATGAGGAGCAGCGCACGGGCGTCGTTGCTGCCATCCATGCCGCCGCCAGATCGTGTCTCCTGTTTACGTGGCGAGACTCCCATGCCGGGCGGCGCGCCATGCAAGCAGCAGCGAAGCGGCACGCTGACAGCGGACGAAGTCGGTGGCCAGCGCCTCCGCATCCGCCTCCATCATTGAGGAGAAGTAGAACACGGGAGGCCGCCGCCGCTTGGGTCCCATGAAGGACACCGCGGAGGCGACGCCGGCGTACACAGCAGGTGTCTTGCCGGATCCTTTTATTGCGAGGACCTTCGTCGACACCGCATGGGCTCCACGGAAGAGGTCAATGTTAGGATGAACTCGAGCCGGTGCCGGCCATGGCGAAGTAGTGGCCGGTGATGAACTCGAACCGGTGCCGGCCACCATCATCTTCGGCACCAGCCAATAATATCGGTTGGGCGTTGGGAAGCGACCCGTCCTTTGCGCTTAAAGCATATACCTCCGGGGCTACAGGCAATCCGGTGATCGTCCTACCGTACATGAGGAACACAAATCGAACCGCGGGCGACCATTTATGCCAGGTATTATAAACCTGTGCTGTCGAAACTAGCACCGCGTAGTTCATTTGAATGTAATGAAATCCGTCATGTTTGTGTGAAAATCTGGTATTTTATATGATTTCCGTCGTTGTTTATATTAAATATCAGTTTGTCTACGTGTTTGCATGAATTTCGTCCGGTTGGTTGAGTTGCTGTCATAATGTGTGCGGCTACAGTTGGATGGCCTAATTTGCGGGTCGCCGGTTAGTCTGCGGGCGGCTCGGGCGGCGTTGTGGGACAAAAAACACAGCTAAATGCGAGCTCGTCTCCAACGTCTTGTACTGGAGGATGCATGGCAGCATGAGCACCCGAGCCATTCCTCGTTCATCGATGGCAAAGGCACCGGTGGACAAAAGGGTCGCCAATATTTTGGCTACCCCGGGCAAGATCCAAACAGCCCCTCCCAACAGATTCAAATCCCTCGTCCGCCGTGGAATTTTGCCATGTGTTGTTTTCATGGACTAGCAAGATGCCCGTGGATTGCACGGAACATCAAGATGCATTTTTTTACAAACTCCCGCATGCATGCAAGGGATAATTAATGTCCTCCTTTGCTAGTACCATGAAGCAAACACCATTAATATTGCATCGATTAGTGTTAGTGGCCTTGTATATCTGCAAATTGTAATTTTGATAGTGGCCCCTTGTATATAAAAATGGAGGGAGAAATAGGAGAGATAAGGTGAGGAGGAGGTGGGCGTGGTGCCGTGGTGGTGACTGGTGGTCGGACTGGCGGAGGCATGGGGATGGACGGCGTTATGTCTAGGTTTGTATCTCTCTCACACACACCCACGTAGGTGGGGGACGTGCACGAAGAGAAGAGGTGCACGCAGGCGCACGATTCTCCAGTCTCTTTCCCAACCACACCCGCGCGGGTACACGGTGGAGCTCATTTCTGTACGAAAAGGCAGCCCACGTGGTAATTTGGCACGTGTACTGGTTGTCCACTTGGTGGAGGGAGGATCGTCTACCACGGGTGAACAAACAAATTGCGACTTGATGCGTTATGTTAAACTAAAAAAAGAGGCAAACCATGTGGGGCCTACCTTAGAGGCAAGGCTCTATACACTGGAGTACTTTTGATGTGTCCTGTCAACTCGTAGAACGAGGAGAAACTTGCTTAGTACACCGTCTCCCCCGCCCACGGGCGCGGTGGCTCGCAGGATGTGGTGAAGCTTACTACTACTGTATGCCTTTACGCCCGCTCCCTCGCCCACGCGCGCGGTGGCTCGCAGCTCGAGGAGAAAATTTTACTACTCCCTCCGTTTACTCCTTGTCCCTACTACGTACTTTGGTTAGTACTCCCTCTATTTACTTACACAAGGCCACTATAAAAAAATACATTTTGCATCTATACAAGGCCACAAATTGACAAATAGTAATCGAGACAAAAGTCAGTACTCCCTCCTTTCCAGTTTATGGCTCAATTTCAAAATCTCTCCAGCCAAGGTAGACGGTGAGTGGTCGAATTAATTTTGTAGTTTGCACAAGTAATTAGTACGCTCGTTTTTCTCAAGAAGTTATGTTTACTGAGGCATTAATTAGAACGAATGCATGAATGACCACTAAATTTCCATGAACTTGTACATGCATTGGTTAGTTTCCTCTTGACACTGCTTGCGTCGGGTGATCTAACACACCTCGAAATCCAACATGTAATGGTACTACTACTAGTATAGTAGAATTGAGACTTATCAAACGGAAAACGAATGTTTTTTAGATGAGCCCTATAAACCCTAGTGGGTACGCATCTCGTAAAACAGATTTTTCCAAAACTAAGTCGCTCCCTTTCATGAATTCTGTAGTATACTCCTCCGTTGACGCTCCCTTTCATGAATTCTGTACTTCCTGTCGCCGACATGTGGGACATATAGCAACCGGGTCAACGTGTCAAGCACCAAATAACAGTGCAGAACAGCAGGGGGGACGCACCCCACTCGTACCGGCCCAGTAGTAGTAATGAGCAATGAGACGTCAAATCACAATGCCGCACCTTCCCAGACGGACGAAGCAACCATTATTTCACACTTCGGTTTGCCATCATCTCAAACCACGTACTAGTATTGCTTCTGCCTCAAGAGGGACACGCGCATCGCCTTGGTACATCATGACACGTGGTACCGCATGACAAAGCCATGCTCCCCGCTGATCGCTCGGTAAAATCACCTCATTTTTACTATACTTCCTCCGTGTCGATTTACTACATGGCATGCACGTCATTCTAGGTTGAGAATTTAACTGGCTATATATGTGATGAATAGTACTCTAGCCTTTTAAAAATGTATACTTTTGTATAGTAGTACTATCGATGGATTGCGCCATGGAGCAAAAAATGAAATTAAAAAAAAGGTGGTACATATAGAGAGTGCTTGATGACCAACAAGTATAGGGGATCGATCGTAGTCCTTTCGATAAGTAAGAGTGTCGAACCCAACGACGAGCAGAAGGAAATGATAAGCGGTTTTCAGCAAGGTATTCTCTGCAAGTACTGAAATAAGTGGTAACAGATAGTTTTGTGATAAGATAAATTGTATCGAGCAACAAGTAACAAAAGTAAACACGGTGCAGCAAGGTGGCCCAATCCTTTTTGTAGCAAAGGACAAGCCGGAACAAACTCTTATAATAGGAAAAGCACTCCCGAGGACACATGGGAATATCATCAAGCTAGTTTTCATCACGTTCATATGATTCGCGTTCGGTACTTTGATAATTTGATATGTGGGTGGACCGGTGCTTGGGTGCTGTTCTTACTTGAACAATCATCCCACTTATGATTAACCTCTATTGCAAGCATCCGCAACTACAACAAAAGTATTAAGGTAAACCTAACCATAGCATGAAACATATGGATCCAAAACAGCCCTTACGAAGCAACGCATAAACTAGGGTTTAAGCTTCATCACTCTAGCAACCCATCATCTACTTATTACTTCCCAATTCCCTCCTCTAGGCCCAAATAATGGTGAAGTGTTATGTAGTCGACGTTCACATAACACCACTAGAGGCTAGACAACATACATCTCATCAAAATATCGAACGAATACCAAATTCACATGACTACTAATAGCAAGACTTCTCTCGTGTGCTCGTGAACAAACGTAACTACTCACAAAGCATATTCATGTTCATAATCGTAGGGGTAATAATATGCATAAAGGATCTGAACATATGATCTTCCACCAAATAAACCAACTAGCATCAACTACAAGGAGTAATCAACACTACTAGCAACCTACTAGCACCAATCCCGGACTTGGAGACAAGAATTGGATACAAGATATGAACTAGGGTTTGGAGATGAGATGGTGCTGGTGAAGATGTTGATGCAGATTGCCCTCTCCCGATGAGAGGAGCGTCGGTGATGATGATGACGATGATTTCCCCTCCGGAGGGAAGTGTCCCTCAAGAACAGCTCCGCCGAGCCATAGATTGGTTTCAGCCTCGTGGCGGCGTGAGTCTCGTCGAAAGGTTGTCTCTGATGTTTTTTCTCATCGAAAGACTTCATATAGGAGAAGATGGGCATCGGAGAGCCACCAGGGGCCCACGAGGTAGGGGGCGCGCCCCCCCACCCTCGTGAGCAGGGTGTGGGCCCCCTGGCCTTCATCTTTGGCGACGATTTTTCTTTATTTATTTTAAGACATTCCGTGGAGTTTCAGGACTTTTGGAGTTGCACAGAATAGGTCTCCAATATTTGCTCCTTTTCCAGAATTTCATTTTGCCGCATTCTCCCTCTTCATGTAAACCTTGTAAAATAAGAGAGAATAGCCATAAGTATTGTGACATAACGTGAAATAACAGCCCATAATGCGATAAATATCGATATAAAAGCATGATGCAAAATGGACGTATCAACTCCCCCAAGCTTAGACCTCGCTTGTCCTCAAGTGAAAAGCCGATAACAATAAATATGTCCTCATGTTTAGAGGTAGAGGCGTCGATAAAAATAAGATACGGACATGAAGGCATCATGATTATTCTCATAACAGCAACATATATAGATTTGTCATATGATTACTTATGTTCAAGTGATGATCTTTTCACAATGCAAAAGTATGAATCAGAAACTTTATTGGGTACCAAAGAAAGTATAACCTCGATCATTGAAGCAATTGCAATTTATCATAACATCGAAAAGAGTCTATGTCAGAGCTTAAAAGCAAGTCCACATACTCAACTATCACTTAGTCCTTCATAATTGCTAGCACTCACGCAATACTTGTGGTCACGGAGTTTTAATCGGACACAAAGAAAGATAGGGGCTTATAGTTTTGCCCCACAACCTTTTACCTCAAGGGTAATGTCAACAATAACAATTCATGCTCCCCTACATTCAATTATATATATATATATATATATATATATATATATATATATATATATATCATGTTCTTTCCAACATGCTGGGCTTGCCAAAGGATAAAATGAAAAAGGAAAGGTGAAGATCACCATGACTCTTGCATAAGGTAGAACCGTAGAAGATAATAATAAAAGATAGGCCCTTCGCAGAGGGAAGCAGAGGTTGCCATGCGCTTTTATAGTTGGATGCACAAAATCTTAATGCAAAAGAACGTCACTTTATATTGCCCCTTGTATGTGGAACTTTATTATGCAGTCCGTCGCTTTTATTACTTCCACAACATGTTCGTACAAAGCTTATTTCTCTGCACTAATAAGTCATGCATATTTAGAGAGCAATTTTTATTGCTTGCACCGATGACAACTTACTTGAAGGATCTTACTCAATCCATAGGTAGATATGGTGGACTCTCATGGCTAAACTGGTTTTAAGGGTATTTGGAAGCACAAGTAGTATCTCTACTTGGTGCTGAGAATTTGGCTAGCATGAGGGGAAAGGCAAGCTCAACATGTTAGAGGATCCATGACAACATACTTTATCTCAGATACAATAAAACATAACTCATTATGTTGTGTTCCTTGTCCAACATCAACTCTTTAGCATGTCATATTTTAATGAGTGCTCCCAATCATAAAAGATGTCAATGATAATATATCTATATGTGAAACCTCTCTCTCCTTATTACTTCCTACTAATTGCAACGATGACCAAAGCTATATTTGCCAACTCCCAACAACTTTTAATCATCATACTCTTTCTATGTGAAGTCATTACTTTCAATAAGATCAATATGAACTCTTTGTTTCTTTTTATTCTTTTCTTTTATTCACCTAAGATCATGACAAAGTAATCAGACCCTTGACTCAACACTAATCTTTATTATATATATATATAGCTCACGGACTCGATTACATAGAGAGATCATAAAGCAAAACTTTAAAACTAGATCATGCCATGAATTTATTCTACTAAATCAAGATAGTACTAATAGGATCGAACTAAGAAAAACGGTAAAGATAGGAGTTGTGATGGTGATACGATACTGAGGCACCTCCCCCAAGCTTGGCAGTTGCCAAGGGGAGTGCCCATACCCATGTGATTATATCTCCTTCTTTGTTGTTGGAGGAAATGGAGGTGTTGTTGATGATGCGGGCTTGTCGTCCACCTTCCATGGCATAGGCTCACCATCATAGAAGGATGATCGAGTCTCCGGAATCCTCAAATTTGCAGCCAAACTCATCCTTTTGAATCTATATTCATACTCACAGTTTTGATTTTGCAGATCATAGATTTGGGCTTGGAGGTGCTCGATCTTGTCATGTAGCTTGAAGATGGCTTCCTCGGTGTCCTTGGCATCCGACTCGTAGTTGTTGGTGAACTCTGCGAGCATCTTGTGGCTAGCGTTAATTCCACGCTCCACCATCCCCTGGCACTTGAAAACTTGTTGCTCCATTGCTTCGAGCCTCGCCTCCACGCTTCCGGTTCCCTTGGGTCCCTCAACATCGCGGATGTGCAGCAACCCATCACGCATCTCAATGGTTTGAGGGTGTCGCAGCACCTCCATGAGGTAAGGGTTGATCACCTTCTCGAAGAACTTGTCCTTGGAAGCACTTGGGGACGTCATGATGATCTAGATCTGTCTGAAAAACAGCTCGAAACAAGAACATGAGATATTTGCGTGATACTGGAGTCAAAACCTTCGGGAGAATATATAATGAATTTTACCGACCAAAATACGTATCGTGCAAGAAAACGGAGTCCGGAGGGCACACGAGGTGCTCACGAGGTAGGGGGGCGCGCCCAGGGGGGTAGGGCGCGCCCTCCACCCTCGTGAAGGCCTCGTGTCCTTCCCGGACTTCCACTTATTTTTCTATTTTTCTAAATATTCCAAAACTGAGAAATATTGCCTTAAAAATTGTTTTGGAGTCGGTTTACTTACCGTACCACATACCTATTCCTTTTCGGAGTCTGAAACGGTCCGAAAGTGTCCCTTACGTATTCCTCCGGGTTACGGTTTCAATAATATTGGTTTCAACATTTATGGGATTACCTGAGATATAATGTTTGATTCTTTGACCGTTTACCACCTTCGGATTCGTGCCTTCGAAGTTGTTGATTTTATGGCACCGGGCAGTAGACCTCCTTGATAACGTAGGGACCTTCCCATTTAGAGAGAAGTTTTCCTACGAAAAATCTTAAACGAGAGTTGTATAGCAATACATAATCACCTACATTAAACTCACGCTTTTGTAACCTTTTGTCATGCCATCTTTTAACTTTTTCTTTAAATAACTTGGCATTTTCATATGCTTGGGTTGTCCATTCATCAAGTGAGCTAATATCAAATAACCTCTTCTCACCGGCAAGTTTGAAATCATAGTTGAGCTCTTTAATAGCCCAATATGCCTTATGTTCTAGTTCGAGAGGTAAGTGACATGCTTTTCCATAAACCATTTTATACGGAGACATACCCATAGTATTCTTATATAGAGTTCTATAGGCCCATAATGCATCATCAAGTTTCTTGGACCAATTCTTTCTAGACCTATTAACAGTCTTTTACAAAATTAATTTGCGCTCTCTATTACTCAATTCTACTTGACCACTAGATCATGGGTGATAAGGAGATGCAATTCTATGATTAACGTCATATTTAGCAAGCATTTTACGGAAAGCACCATGAATAAAGTGTGAACCACCATCAGTCATTAAATATCTAGGGACTCCAAACCTCGGAAAAATAACTTCCTTAAGCATTTTAATAGAAGTGTTATGATTAGCACTACTAGTTGGAATAGCTTCTACCCACTTAGTAACGTAATCAACAACAACTAAAATATGTGTATATCCATTAGAGGCAGGAAAAGGTCTCATATAATCAAAGCCCCAAACATCAAATGGTTCAATAACGAGTGAATAATTCATAGGCATTTCTTGACGTCTACTAATATTACCAATTCTTTGACATTCATCACAAGACAAAACAAACTTACGGGCATCCTTGAAGAGAGTAGGCCAATAAAAACCAGATTGCAATACCTTATGTGCAGTTCTATCTCCAGCGTGGTGTCCTCCATAAGCTTCGGAGTGACACTTGCGTAGGATCTGTTCCTGTTCATGCTCAGGTACACAATGTCTAATAACACCATCTACTCCTTCTTTATAAAGATGTGGGTCATCCCAAAAGTAATGTCGCAAATCATAAAAGAACTTTTTCTTTTGTTGGTATGTGAAGCTAGGTGGTATAAATTTAGCAACAATATAATTAGCATAATTAGCATACCATGGAGTGCTACGAGAAGTGCTTATGACATTTAATTCTTCATCAGGAAAGCTATCATACATAGGTAGTGGGTCATCAAGAACATTCTCTAACCTAGATAAATTATCTGCACCGGGGTTCTCAGCTCCTTTTCTATCAACAATATGCAAATCAAATTCTTGCAGCAAGAGAACCCATCTAATAAGTCTAGGTTTAGCATCTTTCTTTTCCATAAGATATTTAATAGCAACATGATCGGTGTGAATAGTTACTTTAGAATCAACGATATAGGGTCTGAATTTATTACAAGCAAATACAACTGCTAAAAGTTCCTTTTCGGTAGTAGCATAATTTCTTTGACCATTGTCTAGAGTCTTAGTAGCATAATGGATAACATTTAATTTCTTATCAATTCTTTGCCCTAGAACAACACCTACATCATAATTACTAGCATCACACATAATTTCAAAGGGTAAATTCCAATCAGGTGGCTGAACAACAGGTGCAGAGACTAATGCTTTCTTAAGTATTTCAAATGCTTCTACACAATCTTCATCAAAGACAAATGGTACATCTTTTTCTAATAATTTAGTCAGAGGCCGAGAAATTTTTGAGAAGTCCTTAATGAACCTCCTATAAAATCCGACGTGACCAAGAAAACTTCTTATACCTTTGATGTCCTTGGGACATGGCATCTTTTCAATAGCATCAACCTTGGCTTTATCAACTTCAATACTTCTTTCAGAAACTTTGTGCCCCAAGACAATACCTTCATTAAGCATAAAGTGGCACTTTTCCCAATTCAAGACAAGATTAGGTTCTTCACATTTCTGCAAAACTCGATCAAGATTGCTCAAGCAATCATCAAAAGAGGATCCATAGACGGAAAAGTCGTCCATGAAAACCTCACAAATCTTTTCACAAAAATCAGAGAATATAGCCAGCATGGATCTTTGAAAGGTAGCAGGTGCATTACATAAACCAAAAGGCATACGTCTATAAGCAAAAGTACCAAAAGGGCATGTAAAAGTAGTCTTTGATTGATCTTTAGCTTTCACAGGTATTTGAGAGAAACCAGAATAACCATCTAGAAAGCAATAATGTGTATGTTTGCATAATCTTTCTAGCATTTGATCAATAAAAGGTAAGGGGTAATGATCTTTCTTAGTAGCTTTATTTAATTTGCGGAAATCAATTACCATCCTATAACCTGTAATAATTCTTTGCGGAATCAATTCATTTTTATCATTAGGGACAACAGTAATACCTCCCTTCTTAGGGACACAATGGACAGGACTTACCCACTGACTATCAGAAACGGGATAAATTATACCTGCCTCCAGAAGCTTGAGTATTTCTTTACTTACCACTTCTTTCATTTTAGGATTTAAACGTCGTTGAGGATCACGAACTGGTTTGGCATCCGCTTCCAATTTTATTTTATGCTGACATAGAGTGGGACTAATGCCCTTAAGATCATCAAGAGTATATCCAATAGCGGCACGGTGCTTTTTCAGAGTTTTCAATAATCTTTATTCTTCATGCTCTGAAAGGTTAGCACTAATAATAACATGATATATTTTCTTTTCATCAAGATAATCATATTTAAGATTATCAGGCAAAAGTTTAAGCTCAAACACGGGATCACCCTTGGGTGGAGGAGGATCCCCTAGGATTTCAACATGCAAATTATGTTGCAGAATAGGTTCCTGTTTAAAGAATACTTCATATATTTCCCTTCTTTCATTCATAAACATATCATTTTCATGATTTAGCAAATAGTGTTCCAAAGGATCACTAGGAGGTACGACAATAGAAGCAAGACCAATAATTTCATCCTTACTAGGCAATTCTTCCTCACGATGTTGTTTACTAAATTTAGAGAAATTAAACTCATGAACCATATCATCCAAGCCAATAGTAACAACATTTTTTGCAATCTATCTTAGCATTAACAGTATTCAAGAAGGGTCTACCAAATATAATGGGACAAAAGCTATCTTGTGGAGAACCAAGAACAAAAAAATCAGTGGGATATTTAGTTTTCCCACACAAGACTTCAACATCTCTAACAATTCCCATTGGCGAAATAGTATCTCTATTGGCAAGCTTAATTGTGACATCAATTTCTTCTAACTTAATAGGTGCAATATCATGCATAATTTCTTTGTATAAGTCAATGGGTATAACACTAGCACTAGCACCCATATCACATAAGCCATGATAACAATGATCTCCTATTTTAACTTAAATAACAGTGCACGCCTACCACAGGTCTATGTTTATCTTTAGCACAAGGTTTAGCAATTCTAGCAGTTTCACCACGAATTGAATAACATGCCCATCCATATTATCAGACAAGAGATCTTTAACAATAGCAATATTAGGTTCTACTTTAACTTGCTCAGGAGGTGTATAAGTTCTAATATTGCTTTTACGAACAATAGTTGAAGCTTTAGCATGATCCTTTACTCTAACAGGTAAAGGTGGTTTCTCAACATAAGAAGTAGGAACAATAGGATCATTATAAGTGAAAGTCTTTTCTTCAACTTTAATAGGTGTAGCTACTTTTACTTCTATGGGAGGATGATATTTAAACCACTTATCCTTAGGGAGATCAACATAAGTAGCAAAAGAATCACAGAAAGAAGCCACTACCTCAGAGTCAAGTCCATATTTAGTGCTAAACTTACGAAAAATATCGGTATCCATAAAAGATTTAACACAATCAAAATTAGGCGTCATACCTGACTCCTTACCTTCGTCGAGGTCCCAATTTTCAGAGTTGTGTTTAATTCTATCCAATAAATTCCATCTAATTCAATAGTATTCATCATAAAAGAGCCAGCACAAGAAGTATCGAGCATGGTGCGATTGTTATCAGAAAGCCGAGTATAAAAATTCTAAAGAATTGTCACTTTTGAGAGCTCATGATTGGGGCATGAATATAACATTGATTTAAGCCTCCCCCAATCTTGAGCGATACTTTCTCCTTCGCGAGGCCAAAAATTATATATATAATTGCGATCACGATGAACAAGATGCATAGGTAATACTTTTGATGAAATTCCAGTTTCAATCTTTTATAGTTCCATGATCTCGTATCATCACATAGCCTATACCTTGTCAATGCGTATTCCTTCGAAGATAAATGGAAGACCTTCTTCTTAACAACATCATCGGGTATACCTGCAAGCTTAAATAATCCACAAACTTCATCCACATAGAGTAGATGTTCATCAGGATGTTTTGTTCCATCTCCTGTAAAAGTATTAGCCAGCAGTTTTTCCATCATACCTGAAGGAACTTCAAAAGGAGTTTCATTTTCAATAGGTTCAGTAGGTTGAGGATCAACTCTTTGCTCTACTGGACGGGGTGAAGATACCCCGAACAAGCCCCTCAGAGAATTACTTTCCATAGTAACAAGTGACAGAAAATTTCAGCACACTATATAATTTTTTCCTTACCAAATTCCACTTACCAAAGGCGCTACACTCCCCGGCAACGGCGCCAGAAAAGAGTCTTGATGACCCACAAGTATAGGGGATCTCTCGTAGTCCTTTCGATAAGTAAGAGTGTCGAACCCAACGAGGATCAGAAGGAAATGATAAGCGGTTTTCAGCAAGGTATTCTCTACAAGTACTGAAATACATCGTAACAGATAGTTTTGTGATAAGATAAATTGTAACGAGCAACAAGTAACAAAAGTAAACACCGTGCAGCAAGGTGGCACAATCCTTTTTGTAGAAATGGACAAGCCGGAACAAACTCTTATAATAGGAAAAGCGCTCCCGAGGACACATGGGAATATCATCAAGCTAGTTTTCATCACGTTCATATGATTCGCGTTCGGTACTTTGATAATTTGATATGTGGGTGGACCGGTGCTTGGGTGCTGTTCTTACTTATGATTAACCTCTATTTCAAGCATCCGCAACTACAACAGAAGTATTAAGGTAAACCTAACCATAGCATGAAACATATGGATCCAAAACAGCCCCTTACGAAGCAATGCATAAACTAGGGTTTAAGCTTCTGTCACTCTAGCAACCCATCATCTACTTATTACTTCCCAATGCCCTCCTCTAGGCCCAAATAATGGTGAAGTGGTATGTAATCGACGTTCACATAACACCACTAGAGGCTAGACAACATACATCTCATCAAAATATCGAACGAATACCAAATTCACATGACTACTAATAGCAAGACTTCTCCCGTGTCCTCAGGAACAAACGTAACTACTCACAAAGCATATTCATGTTCATAGTTAGAGGGTAATAATATGCATAAAGGATCTGAACATATGATCTTCCACCAAATAAACCAACTAGCATCAACTACAAGGAGTAATGAACACTACTAGCAACCTACTAGCACCAATCCCGGACTTGGAGACAAGAATTGGATACAAGAGATGAACTAGGGTTTGGAGATGAGATGGTGCTGGTGAAGATGTTGATGGAGATTGCCCTCTCCCGATGAGAGGAGAGTTGGTGATGATGATGACGATGATTTCCCCCTCCCCTAGATTGGTTCCGCCAAGGTTCCGCCTCGTGGCGGCGGAGTCTCGTCCCGAAAGGTTGTCTCTGATTTTTTTCTCATCGAAAGACTTCATATAGGAGAAGATGGGCATCGAAGAGCCACTAGGGGGCCCACGAGGTAGGGGGCGCGCCCCGGGGGGGCACCCTCGTGAGTAGGGTGTGGGCCCCCTGGCCTTCATCTTTGGCGACGATTTTTCTTTATTTATTTTAAGACATTCCGTGGAGTTTCAGGACTTTTGGAGTTGCACAGAATAGGTCTCCAATATTTGCTCCTTTTCCAGCCCAGAATTCCAGCTGCCGGCATTCTCCCTCTTCATGTAAACCTTGTAAAATAAGAGAGAATAGACATATGTATTGTGACATAACGTGAAATAACAACCCATAGTGCGATAAATATCGATATAAAAGCATGATGCAAAATGGACGTATCAGCGCTCGTCGCCAAATTATGCATATAGTACTATTAAAAATGCTAGTACGTGCTTATTTGGGGTGCTAAATTCTATTAAAGAAATACTAGTAGTATGTACATACTGAAGAGTTAAAGTAACGAGAAGAAACATAACATAGTTACATTGGGGGCTCAAAGACAACACACCCCTCAAATTAAACTAAGCACACCTGAAATTAACTAATCCGGTAGACACTGCATTAGAAGTTTAGAACCACCATGAGCAATGACACTGCCACCTTACTCGGAGTCCTCGTCCACGTCCTCGACTTCGTCCTTGTCCCTCTTCCTCTTGGCCGATACTTCTTTGCTTGAACCGCACACTTGGCTGTTGCTCTTCATCCAACCCTTGTAGATATTTAAACAAAGGTAGCCATCCATTGCAGCGTAGTGGATGTGGTCTATATCTAGTACATTCCGCTGCCATGCATGACGATGAAACGTGTAATGAGGTTTCTCCAGTTTATGGTACGAAGGATGAACCATGGCTCCTTCCAGGGTCAGCATTGAAGGCTGACGAGAGGGCACCAGCCGATTCTTCTGGAGGTTGAAGGGGTTGCCTACAACGAGGCCTATCCGACCCATGACTTCTTCGTCGTTCGTTAAGTCTACTGAACGAATTTCACTATTTTGTCCTTGAGGAAGTTCTTAAAATCCTGGCACTCAACGTCGGCATGACATATGTGGTAGACCAAGCAAACGTTATGTACGCAAACCTGGATCACGGTGGGCTTCTTCCTCTCTTCGTCCTTTAGATCCTTCTCTCGTCCCACGACTATGGTGTACTCAACATCTAGCCCAGCGACCCACTCATCATGTGAGTTTTTGAACACCTTCTGAAGCGAGAAAGGCATCCTTGTCGCAGAAGTACGAGTGTAGATGACGTCGAACTCATCGCCGGTGATGGTTCTAACCTTGTACTCACCGTCGATCGGGGAGATTTGGGAGGCCATGGATTTGGGAGGAGGGTTAGGATTGGTGGAACTGCCGTAATGTGAATTGACGGGACGACTAGGAGCGAACCGCCGTAGTATTAAAGGACGTGCGGGGAAGAGTAGGAGCGAACTGCCAGCGTGCGAATGGCAGGGTAGTGGCTTTCCATTCTCCCATGATATGGGCTTCCGAGAGCCCTTGGATCTGAGATCGAACGGTTGCATGGCATGATTCTAGACCTATGGGTGAATATCCTATCCTGGAGGGTTATTCTGCAAATTTTCAGCAACTTAGCATGCGACCGTTTGATCTCAGATCCAAGGGCTGCCAGCAGCCCGTATCATGGTCGCACCTACCACGACCGTCGCGTCGCTCGCGCGGTCGCGCCCTTGGAGATTTAACACGGTGCGTTAGGCTATCTAATGTTGGCATGTCATACATAGTCATCACTTAGTCACTCATACTACAACAAGGTTGGCTATAAGGTTGGCTATAAGTGTATTTTTTTACTCCTCTCTATCTCTTTCTTCGTACTCCCTCCATCCCATAATATAAGAACGTTTTGACACTAGTGTAGTGTCAAAACGTTCTTATATAATGGGACAGAATACTAGTATTTATTGCATTTGCCAAGGAGTGACCTCTTCCAATGAAATGGTGTTGCTAAGTTTGCTTCATTTAATTAGCTATAGACTCAAAATTGTCTTTTCACCTAGGTACACGCGCTTAGCATCGCTTTCTTCCTTGGGTCACCAAACTAGTCTCTCTCTTCTTGATTAACTTGCCACATCGGACTTTATGCCTATGTGGCAAGCTTAAGCACCTGTGAGGAGCAAGTAAGTACAATAGTGCGCTTTACATGGCATTTTTGCATATGTGGAGGAAAGAGAGGCAAGGAAAAAGTGGAGAAGTGGGCTCTCATGCAAGAGCCAGCCTCTACTACTACATGGTGGAGCATTGGGAGAGGCACCTGTATGGAGGTGGTCAGAATCAGGAGACTCACGCCCGGTCGTGGCGCCATGATTAAAATGATAATGGCAAGTCAAATCACGGGGACCCACCTGTCCAGCAGTAACTCACTATCAAATCACCACAACCCTACGTTTGCAGCAGCCTACTCCCTCGTCTTCTCGCGTCTCTGTCGAACGGACTAGGCGGAACTGCCCCGCCTACCGCGCAGGAAAAGCCCCTCCCTTGACTTTTAAATACAACTACTCCCTCCGTCTAGGTGAGTAAGTCATCTTACGAGAACCAAATAATCCCAAAATACTAAGGCGCAGTGCATTAACTTCTACCTCGTTTCTTGTTTCTTCACATATCAACTAATAAGAATCCAATGATATAATTTTTGTGACATAGTAAATCATATTTAGTTAGTCAAATGGATGACCTAGAACTGCGTGCAGGCCCTATAAACCGAGACGCCCACAAATAAAAAACCGAGACGGAGAGGGTAGTTCACCACGTATCTTTTTAGATCAATATAGTCGGGATTCACCAAGGAGCAAAACCAAGTGGTAGGCTGCTCCTATCGTGTTGGCGTAGCAAGTCAAGCAGGGTCAGTCCGCACATGAAATGGCGACATACTTAACAAGATCCCTTTGGCAGACATGTGGCTCATCCACCGTGTTGTTCCACGTGCGATGCACCAAATCATAGTTCGGAGCAGCGGTTGGAATTGGAGGCACCCCGGTCGTAGCGCCGCAGTAGTAGAAAATGAGCGATGAGGGGTCAAATCACAAAGCCCCACCTTTCCCGCATTAACCTGGACGGACGAAGCAACCATCATTTCACTCTAGCGCGCAAGAGCATAAAGAAAAGAGAAAACAATGATGCATGCGACAGCTACCTAGGGCACCCTAGGGTAGGGGTCTCCACTATAGATCCTTTTTTTAAAGCGCCTCCACTACAAATCGGCTTCTCCCTCGTCCTCTTGAAGAAAACCGATGAATGAGTGCGGCGGTAGGGTTTGTAGGAGTACTACAGCGTGTGGGTCCACGTCATAGTAAACGGGTTCGAGTCGATGCCTTAAATATGTGTGGGCCGCTTGGTTTTACGGGAACGAGGCAACATTTTGGGTTCGGGGACCAGTGGAGATATAGCACGTACAAAAAATTGTGGATGTAGGTTTGACCGAAAGGCAATGATGCATGGACCCTGCATTTTGATATACCCGGGGCCGCGTGAAATTTGCTAGTCTACTCAAAACTAGTAAGGTACACATGTATTCAATGCATGAGATTTCAAAACCAAATTATGAATAAATACACACTATAGCATGTAAAGCTTTGAGTCATATATGCATGATGTAGATGTTCGTTTAGTTCTTATAGTTCATCTAATTCAAAATCAATTAGTTTTATAAAAATGTTAAGATTCATGGGGTTGTGCATTGTAAATCATAAAGTAAAAAACAAATAATGGCAATTCATTTAGAAAAAACAATCAATTATGATACATAAGATTCTAGAACAAAGGAGAAGTGCTTGTGTTTGAGGTTTGTGCATTATGCTTAAGTTCAACCATGGAGTCTTCTAAATTGTACATGTGGCAGATCTGGTGGAATGTTGATGATATCCAACGGCCAAGATGGTGCTCGGATTTGCCCATCTCTGCGCTGTCGGGTTAGCTTCATCCAACGACCATCTTTCAAAGTTATTGGCACACTATATAGTTCTTGTGCCATAGTTGCATGTTTTGTAAAAAAGCTACTAGTGTGTTGTACTATCTATTTAGGAATAGAAGATGTATACATGGAAGTTGTAGGGAAAGAGATGACATGGAGGATCTCAATTCCTATGAGTAGGGATTGGAAAAAAGATGTCATTTGGTTCACATCATAGGAACTTTTCTATTGAATCTAGAGATGACATGTATCTCAAGTCCTATGAGGAGGGATTAGTAAAGAGATGTAATTTGGTTCATATCATAGGAACTTTTCTATTGAATATACACTAATGTTTATTTTCCTTTGAAATCAAGGGAGTATAGGAATCCATTCATATGAACCAAGTGGCTCTAAAGCTATAGAAATGATATCATGTTTATTTCCTTTGAAATGTAGAGTATATGAATCTATTCCTATGAACCAATTGGCTCTAAAGGAAAAAAATCCTATAAAAATCATATCATATAGAGTTCCTATGATATTCCTCGACACTAAAGGATGGTTGAAATTGCTGCGGGTGATACGATGGTCTTTCTTTGTAGACTCCTCACACATCTTTATAGTTACCTCTCGAAGATGAATGAAATGATATATATACAGGGTATTCTACATGTGCAATTTGGTACACGAAAACTCGGTAAAAGTTTGCGAGGTTCTAATTTTCAATAAAGCTATATGCACTGCATTTCGGAACGGAGGGTGCATACGGCAGTTGCTAACACTCACATGGAAGATTTGTGTGTAGGAGGAGTGACTGTTCTGTTAAATGACATGGAAAAACTGACACTGTCGGATGCCGATCTAACGGTTCTTACGGCGTTAAATCGGGAAAAAGGCTTGTGGCGAACGTTTGTCGGATAATGATTTACGGACACATGCATTGCATTGATACGTGCCCCCCTCTCTCTCTCTCACGCACACGCACCCTCACGAGTCATAACTCTCCCGAGTCCTCTCGCAAACTCGCACATGGCACCCATCGTCTATCTGCAGGTAGACGTCACGCACATATGTGCTCTTCACACCCTATCCTCAGAACTTCTAAAAAACAAAAGACGGCACGCACATTTTATTTTAGCTCACACGTCACACACTTATATTATTACTCTTGCGGCGAACGTTCTTTGGGCATAGTATATATTGTACTCTCACGAAGAGAAGCGGTGCACGCACGCACTAGTTCTCTCACACCCACTCGCGGGTACACGTAGGAGCACATTTTTTTGAAGCCGGTACAGCAAATTCACTCCACTATATAGAAAAGCAGGAGCCTTAACGCTTGCTTTACTAGGGTTCCTCTCGTTCACTCTCTCATGATCTCCAGATCTAAGCAAGACATAGGTGGCCACACAATCTCTCTCTCTCAGCTCACGGCTGGTCACAAATCCGGCCGGACAACCTCGACCGGGGCAGGGGGTGTAGGTGCATCATTCACGCTGTCGTCAGCAGCGAGGGAGGAGACCAACGGCTGCCCGCGCGTCCTGATCGGCGGCCATGCCATTCTCTCCGAGAGAGCGCCAGCTCGGGATGGCCTCCGGCCCCTTCTTCCTCCCTGCGGTATTGTGGCCAAGATGCGGCCTCCCGACGTCGTCTTTGCCACATGCCGACGACCCTCAGGTATATATTCCTTCGAAACCTGCCTTGCTCTCATTGCCCAGCTCTTCCCCCTTCGTGTGGATCCTTTTCTACTTCCGTCCGCTGTTCCAAAGCCACCTAGACTTCTACTATTATTAGAAGTAAAGCTAGTCCATACAGTCAACTCAAAGCGTTGGTTCATACAGGGAAGAAAGTGGGGAAGCTGTAGCATGAATCTAGGACTTGGTTCTAAGAGGAAACGGGGGAAAGTAGTAATATCATCATCATTTAAATAACCGTATTTACGTATTTGCATAAACAGGGATGTACATCTCCGTATCGTTTCTATCCGCGCAATCAAAAGCACACACCTCAGTTTTAGTACAACTGCGCAAAATGAGATGGCTATCCCTCGTTACCGTCGTCTAACCTCCCGTCTTCAAGGTATCCCTACATTGGAAGTAACTAAGGTAGAATGACCAACGCAATCTAAGCGAAGCTGATTCGTATGTTTTACTTCCTGATTGCAGTGCAGGGACGAGCGAAAACAACTGCATCCTAGTCCGGAATGCACTTTCTACCAGTTCATCCATGGACCGAGGACTAGCTGGCACGGTTGCACGGTGATTTTTTGGACAGGTGCGAGGACAAGAGGCATTGTGGTCTGGTTATTTCTGCAAATAGCGGTTGAGGGAGTCCTGGATTAGGGGGTGTCCGAATAGCCGAACTATAACCTTTGGCCGGACTCCTGGACTATGAAGATACAAGATTGAAGACTTCGTCCCGTGTCCGGATGGGACTTTCCTTGGCGTCGAAGGCAAGCTTGGTGATACGGATATGTAGATCTCCTCCCATTGTAACCGACTCTGTGTAAACCTAGCCCTCTCCGGTGTCTATATAAACCGGAGGGTTTTAGTCCGTAGGACGAACAAAAATCATACCATAGGCTAGCTTCTAGGGTTTAGCCTCTCGATCTCGTGGTAGATCTACTCTTGTACTACCCATATCATCAATATTAATCAAGCGGAGTAGGGTTTTACCTCCATCGAGAGGGCCCGAACACAGGTAAAAACATCGTGTCCCTTGTCTCCTGTTACCATCCGCCTAGGACGCACGATTCGGGACCCCCTAGCCGAGATCCGCCGGTTTTGACACCGACATTGGTGCTTTCATTAAGAGTTCCTCTGTATGCGTCATCTTTAGGCCCGATGGCTCCTCCGATCATCAACAACGATGCGGTCCAGGGTGAGACTTTTCTCCCCGTACAGATCTTCGTATTCGGCGGCTTTGCACTGCGCGCCAATTCGCTTGGCCATCTGGAGCAGATCGAAAGCTACACCCCTGGCCATCAGGTCAGATTTGGAAGTTTAAACTACATGGCTGACGTCAGCGGAGATTTGACCTTCGACGGATCTGAGCCACAACCGAGCGAGCCGCATTGTCGCGATGGGCATGATTTAGCTCTGCCGCCCGAGCGAGTGCCACAGAGGCGCACCGTGACCGCTCCGACCCTTAGCTCGGAGCCGACCGCGCCAATCGAGGGCGGGTGGCTGGACACCGCCTCGGGGGCTGCAATCTCTACGGCGATCGAGCTCTGCGAAGCCCGTTACTCCAAGGTGCCGGACTCCTCTCCGGACTCCGAACCTTCCGCGCCCCTGCCAATCGAATCCGATCGGGCGCCGATCATGGAGTTCGCCGCTGCAGACATCTTACAGCACTCGCCCTTCGGCGACATTCTGAATTCACTAAGGTCTCTCTCTTTGTCAGGAGAGTCCTGGCCGGATTATGACCGGCAGGATTGGGATGCGGACGACGAAGAAATTCGACGCCCACCCACCACCCACTTCGCAGCCGTTGTCGACGATTTAACTAACATGTTGGACTTTGACTCCGAAGACATCGACGGTATGGACGACGATGTAGGAGACAAACAGGAACCATCGCCTATAGGGCACCGGACAACCACCTCATCTCACGATGTATACATGGTGGACACACCTAAAAGAAACGACGATGAGGAACAAAGGGAGGCAACGAGGGATCGTTTCCTCGAAAAGCAGTCAAAGCGGCGGCGTAAGCGCCGCTCCAAACCCCACCTCGACAAAGACAACAGCCATACAGACCCAGCCACAGAGCAGGGCGAACCGGCGGACGACGAACATGCCATCAAGCAACCGTCCGAACAGGGCAACTTGGATAAACAAACCGAACAACCCGTCCCCGGCGAAGATAACAGTCAGGACGACCTCACGCCGGAAAAATTGCTGGAGCAGAAGAACATCCACAAAAGGCTCGTCGCCACTGCGCGTAGCCTGAAAAAGCAGAAGCGGAAGCTCAAAACAGCGGAAGATGCACTCAAAATTAGATGGAGTAAAGTACTCAACACCGCAGACAAATACGGTGACACTCGCCACACAAAGAGCTATCCGAAGCGAAAATTACTGCCGGAATTTGATGAGGAGGCCTTAGAGCCCCCGCAATCAAAAAATAAGGAAGCTACCCGGTCGGATAAACAACCCCATGGCCAACATAGAGTGGCAAACGACGCAGCACCCAAGCCAACACGCGATCCACCGAAGTATTCGCATCACAAAGATGGCCCATCCAGATCTATCTACGGGCCAAGAAAGCAAGCTCTAGAAAGCAACGCAACACAAAAAATATCCGAAGAACACGGCACACCCAAGTACAGGGGTGCCGCACACCCCCTATGTTTCACCAATGAGGTGCTAGACCATGAATTTCCAGCGGGATTCAAGCCCGTAAACATAGAGGCATACGACGGAACAACAAACCCTGGAGTCTGGATTGAGGATTATATCCTCCACATACACATGGCCAGAGGAGACGACCTCCACGCCATAAAATACTTCCCCCTCAAGATCAAAGGGCCAGCCCGGCATTGGCTTAAAAGCCTTCCCGAAAACACCATTGGAAGTTGGGAAGAGCTCAAGGATGCTTTTCGGGCAAATTTTCAAGGGACCTATGCCCGACCTCCGGATCTGAGCGATTTAAGTCATATAACTCAACAACCCGGAGAGTCAGCCCGGAAACTCTGGAACAGATTTCTTACTAAAAAGAACCAAATAGTCGACTGTCCGGACGCTGAAGCCTTAGCAGCTTTCAAACACAGCATTCAAGACGAATGGCTCGCCAGACACCTCGGCCAAGAAAAGCCAAGAACAATGGCCGCATTAACAAGCCTCATGACCCACTTTTGCGCAGGAGAGGATAGCTGGTTGGCAAGATGCAGTACCAGTGACCCAAGTACATCCAAAGTTAGGGATGGAAACAGGAAACCGCGACGCAGCAAGGACCAGCGCCGGACCAAGGGAAACAGCCCGACGAGCATGGCAGTCAATGCCGGATTCAAAAGCTCTCGGTAGAATCAGAAAAAGCTGCCCCTCAAGGATAACAGGGACGAGCTATCTAACCTAAACAAAATCTTGGACAAGATATGCCAAATCCACAATACTCCCGGGAAGCCTGCAAACCATACCCACAGAGATTGTTGGGTCTTCAAGCAATCCGGCAAACTCAACGCCGAACACAACACACCAAGCGAGGGCGATGGCGAACCCCACAAGCAGAGCAACGGAAAACAAAAGAATTTCCCACAAGAAGTCAAAACAGTAAACTCACTTCACGTGACAAAAGGGAAAAACAGAGTGGCGCCTATAGAGATACGCGCCATACGGCCTATCCCAGAGGAGTCCCGCCACTGGTTGTTAAAACCAATCACCTTCGACCATCGATTACTCTAGAAGTATCCGAACGCAGGCTGGACTGCCTTGATATTAGATCCGATAATTGGCGGACTCCACTTTACACAAGTCCTAATGGACAGCGGCGATGGTCTAAACCTGCTATATCGAGGACACAATCCGCAAAATGGGGATAAACCCAACAAAAATTTGCCATAGCAACACTTCCTTTCAAGGGGTAACGCCAGCCCAGATGCCCATTGTGCGGGTTCTCTCCTGCTAGAAGTTATGTTCGGCTCCCCGACAACTTCCGCCGTGAAAAGCTAACCTTCCACATCGCCCCATTTACAAGTAGCTATCAAGCACTCTTTGGGGCCAAGCTTTTCGCCCGCTTTAACGCATAATACCGCATTATGCATCTCTTACACTTAAAATGCCGGTCCATGAGGCATCATCTCATTAAAGGGAAATATCGAGTGTTCCTCGAGCGCAAAAGACTGTGCGGCTGCCTTAACAGCCACACACTAAACCGGCTTCACTAATCAAAGCACCTAAACAGGTCGTTCAGACCCCGGACATGGCTAGACGAGTCCGGCGTAAACATACAAGGGCTTACTAGCCGCATACCCCTGTACAAGGGGCTCCGCGCATGTACAACAAGAGATAATAAAGCTCAATTTTACCCATTTTTTGAATTATACTTTGTTTATTTAATATAACATACATTTTCGCACTATCTTTTTCAACTAAGTTCCTCTCTTTTACAGATGAACACTGTGCTACACCCGTCCAGGATACGGCCCAACGGAGACACAGGTGCAGACATGCAGTAGGGACCCGTTCCAAGGATTCTTTTTAGATTAAGACCCTGCGCAAACCTTTTTCACATCCCCCGGTTTCTTGGTATAACCGAGGAGGAGGCTGGCGTCTTGGCATGTGGCCACGTCAGAATTTTGCGCGTACCTGGACACCAGGGGCTTATTACCAAGGCCGTTGTTTAGCCCGTTTTCATAAAGACCGAATACCTTAGGGAGTGTTCGGTGTCGCGAGTTTGGCCTTATATGCATCGGCTCCTGTGTTTTGCTGCCTAACATTCCGCTCTATCGGCTAAGGCGGCACCAAGAGAACTACTGCGATTGTGCCCCGGTTCGGCCAGGCGAGCACCTCAGTAGAGAAAGCCGAAAACTGACTGTCATGATATAGCGTGAGACTGGTCAACCACTCGATGGCCCGCCGGAATCTTTAGGATTCCTCCGCATTAACGAAGGGCTGTTTCCTGGCCAGGCACACACGCGCCCCGAATTCGGGTGAGCGCGGTGCCCCTAGGGGCTATATAGTAGCCCCACTGTCAAACTCCTATGGCTAAGTGAAGTGATAAAGCATTATAGTCCGGTTACCTAGTTCGCTGCGCTATCACCTCCTTAATAGGACCAAGACGTTGGATCAAGTGTGAAAATGCATACAGGAACACCCCGCATTATATGCGTGAAATTTGAAGTCAAGACTGCCATCTTTCAGGTTATATACACATATACATTAACGGCCGCACAAGAGGTATTTTAATCCTTGAAGGCACAAGTATAAAAAGCTTTTGTATTCCCTCAAAACATTGTTTTACAATATTACATGTTATTCGAACATAATATCCTTCGAGCACTGCGTCTCTATTCAACAAGCGCCCTGCGGAACTTCCTGAAAATAGTGCTCGACAGGTACTCGGCTCCCGTCCGAATCTTGGGATGCAACAACGATGGCCTTCATCTCCGCCCAGTATGTCTTGACACGGGCAAGAGCCATCCGTGCACCCTCTATGCACGCTGACCTCCTCATTGCATTGATACGCGGCACCGCACCAGGGAACTGCTGCACCAAGCAAAAATAACTCTTCGGCTCGGGCCTTTCCCGCCACAGATGACTCACGACATACTTCATGGCGAGTCCGGATAACCTATTCAGCCCCGCCCATGCGGCCAAACGATCGGTTAATGGAAGTGGGCGCTCTGGATTGTGGAACTGCGACCAAAAAAGCTTTTCCACTTCGTGATCCTTTTGATCTCGGAAGTGTTCTGTGACGCCCGGGTAATCAAGCTACAGTGAACCTCTGCTAATGATGCCACATCACCTTGATTACTGTTACTAATCTCGCGTTAGTTCGAAACCGGTTCGAATTTCAAAATTAAAATAAAGGCAAACAATAAAGGTTTTCAAATATTAAAACTAAATGTTCGGGTGGAGCCAAATAATGCATAGGTAATTATGGTGGAGAGACCACACTATTATAAAATGCTTAAAAACTATGATTTGAGTAAAACCGTAGCAAAAACTATTACTTAAATACTTTAAATATTAAATAATTACAAACTTATTTTGGGTTAGCAAATTTATGAGGCAGTGGCATAATTAGTAAACATCAATTTAGGTGCCACTTTGGTATTTTGTTATCACTAGAATAAATAGCAACTAAAAGTAATAGAATAAATAAGGGGTAAAAATAAAACAAAATGAATAAAGGCAGAATCCCCCCGGCCAACTTGGCCACCCGGCCCAACTCCCACCCTGGCCCGACCGGCCCACGCCACTCTCCATATCCCCCTCTCGGCTGAAACCCTAGCTACCACGATTCCACTCCCCCCCCCACTCACTCGCTCCCCCACTCCCCCTGTTTCTGGATCGGGGCAAACTGCCCCGACCCCATAAATCCCGACTCAAGTCGCCTTGCCAGCGTCGCTCGGCGCCCAGCGCCCGTCCTCGACCTCCCCGATCTGGATCGAGGGCTCAACCAATTGCGCCCGCCCGGCGTCGCCGTTATGCCCGTGGATCCCGGCCCAGCTGCCGAAACTTCGTCGCTGTATCCGCCACCTCCTCGTCTCCTTCTCATGCCGCTGGACCTCACCGCCGCCCCGCCTGGACCTCGCCGGAGCCGCCTCGCCGGACCTCTCCGCCGGACTGCTTCCTCTCCGTCCCCGTCGTCTCCATCTCCTCCCCGCGCACCGCTGCCTAGTCCCTACGGCCCCGCGGTGAGGAACCCCGACCGTCCTCCCCCGCTCTGACCCCGCACTGCTACGCACGGTCGTGCCTCCGCTCGCACGCAGCTCGCCCCTCACACTGGCCTTCGGGGCAGCGCCTCACCTGCGCATGTCTTGGCGCTCACCCGCGCCCCGTGGTCGCGCCTTGGCCATCATGGTCGTTCGTCCGCGTAGCGCCCCTGACCTCCTCCCCGTGCTCGCACCGCTGCTGTGCGCCCTAGCGCACGCGGCCGCCTCAGGCCATCGGCCTCCCCCACTCCCCATCGGCCTTCCCCCCTACTCCGGCGCCGTGTCGTGGCCGCCGACACCGAGTCGGGCGCGCCCCTGCTGGCCACACCCGCAGCCGCTCATTCGGGCTGCGCCCAGTGCCCACTAGCGCCCGACCCGCATCGGCCTCAGGGGCCTGTGACAGCTGGGCCCCGCCCCCCTTTGACAATGACTGGTGGGCCAAGCCCCAGAACGTTTTAAAATAAAATAATAATAATAATAATGAATTAATGAGTTTATAATTAATTAATTAATTAATTAGTGAATTAATTAAGTTAATTAATCCTATTTAATTAATCTGATCAACTTATTAGCATAATTAAACAGTAATTAGTTTAGCCAAAGCCTAATTAACCTAAACAGAGTATGAGAGGTGGGTCCCACTGGACCCACACTTCAGTTTGACCAGTAAACACCTCTGTTGACTAATGAAGTCATGCTGACGTCATCATGCACTATTCTGGATAATGTTGAATTAAATTAATTAAATAAATTCTAAAAATAATTTAAAACTTTAGAATATCATATAAAATAAACCGTAGCTCAGATGAAAATGTTTTCTACATGAAAGTTGCTCAGAACGACGAGACGAATCCGGATACGCAGCCCGTTCGTCCGTCACACACCCCTAACATATCAAACTCGCAACTTTCCCCCTCCGGCTCCTCTGCCCGAAAACGCGAAACACCGGGGATACTTTCCCGGATGTTTCCCCCCTTCACCGGTATCACCTCATACCGCGTTAGGGCACGCCTAGCATCACACATTGCTTTGTCATGCATCGTTATGCATCTGTTTGCATTGTATTCATTGTTTCTTCCCCCTCTTCTTCCGCTAGACACCGAGACCGACGCCGCTGCTACCCAGTACGACTACGGTGTTGACGACCCCTCCTTCTTGCCAGAGCAATCAGGAAAGCCCCCCCCCCCTTGATCACCAGATATCGCCTATTCCTTCTCTATACTCCTTGCATGAGAGTAGTGTAGCATGTTACTTCTTTTGGTTAATCCTATTCTGATGCATAGCCTGTCATTGTTGCTCTGATTTGTTACCCTTACCGCTATCCTCAGCTTAGTATAGGATGCTAGCGTTCCATCGGTGGCCCTACACTCTTGTCCGTACGCCATGCTATACTCTTTGGGCCGTGATCACTTGGGAGGTGATCTCGGGCATATACTATATACTTTATCTTTGTTACATTACTTGAGATCTTTGTTAGGAGATGGGGAAATTTGAAGGGCGGTGGCTCCATCCCGGTACAGGTGGGCCTGGGTTCCCGACGGCCCTCGACTGTGTCTTCGAAGCTCCTCTTACCAGGTGTCTTCGACGAAATTACATACCTTGTGCCTCGTCAAGACGCTTGTTGACAAGTGCGATGTCGGCATCTGCCATGTCAAGTTGCCGCTTTAGCTCGGCAAATCCATCAGTCCAGCTAGCCACCGGACACTTCGCCACCTACATAGGAAGGGCAAAATATTATACCTGGGATTATGATCCTCGGCGCGCCGTCATTTTTGACAACGCACAGAGTCTCAGGGGCTACTATCTACACAGGGCGCATCTTATATATGCGGAACTGTCAAAAGGTACATCATTTCGTGTACCTCAAAACCTGTCAGTAAACTCCTGACGGCCTCGTATAACCCGCTCTCCGCGGATGAAATCCTTTCAATCACCGTACCCATCAACGCACGGTGTTCTTCTGAGATAGACGCTCGCTCGAGCAGATCCTTCAGCTCCTCCGACTGCAGTGCCGGACGGTGCCGGACTCGTCGATGGCCTTTTCCAAGGCCGGACAAGGAGGGCTTTTGGGGGCCATACGACGCCTTCCGCCCTGCCAGATTCGGAGAAACCCTCCGTGGCGACACCTCGAGGTCGCCCGCCTGCAAGCGATACGGCGAGAGGCGTTCCGCTCTCCGTCATCTCCGGACGAAGATCCCCTGAAGATGAGCTCCGCTGAGAAGGGCTGAGATCCGAACTACAAGGTAAAATTTCAATTATCTTCCTCAGAAATAGAACAAGAATGTCTCTCATTTTAAAACTCCCCTCTCTACTTACGGCTCGGTGGAGGGATGATCCCCTTAGGGGCACAGTGCGGCCAAGGCATCCCCCGGCACAGGACCCTCTGACGAAGATTACTTCCCCCGCTTTGAGACCATGGTCTCCGGGTCTTCAGAGGCGGTCCTCTTCTTCCCCTGGATAGAGGAATTCTCGATTCCTCCTTTCCTGACAGCCTCATTCGGGGAGGTGGTAGCTTCCTTGTTCCCTCCTTCGCCTTCTTCCAAAGGCGCAACCTCCAGCATCCTAGTTAACACGGGATCCGGCGTGGTCTCAGGGAGGGGGGCTGGACACCTGATTAGCTTTGCTTTCGCTATCCACTCCTATTTAAGGGACATCTCTTTTAAGGGCAATTTTATGATAAATATACGGATAGCGTGTCCGGGTACAGGGCTACTTACTTGAGTATCCGGGCGATTGCAGCTCAGACCTGTGTCCTCGGTCGAGTCCGGACACATTGCTCGTGATCTGAAGAACAATTTGTACATCTCCATGGGCGTCGCGCCCGTAAAATGTTGGAGGGCTCGTGGTCCCTCCGGATTAAACTCCCACAGGCGGAGGGGGCGACGTTTGCTAGGCAGGGTGCGGCGAATCAACATGACCTGCGTCACTACGACCAGATTGATGTCTCTTTCTAGGAGATCTCGAATGCGGCCCTGCAACAAGGGCACGTCCTTGGGCGGCCCCAGTTAAACCCTTTATTGACCCATGACGCTAGCTGTGGTGGGGACCTGGCCGAAAGGCAGGTGGCGCCACCCACTTGGTGCCCACAGGAGCTATGATATAAAACCACTCTCGTTGCCATAAGCTGAACTCCTCTTGAAAAGAGCCCTTGGGCCATGGAGCTTCAAAGATTCTTGCTTATAACAGCACCTCCGCACTCAGCGTGCTGCCCCTCGATCATCTTGGCTCTACTTTGAAGGTCTTAAGCCACAATCCAAAGTGAGGAGTAATACGGAGGAAGGCTTCGCACACGACAATGAACGATGAGATGTGGAGGATGGACTCCGGAGCCAAGTCGTGAAATTCCAGCCCATAATAAAATAGGAGCCCCCTCACAAAGGGGTCCGTAGGGAAGCCTAGCCCCCGAAGGAAATGAGACACGAACACCACGCTCTCGCCAAGCTTGGGAGTGGGAATAACCTGCCCTTGAGCAGGCAGCCTATCTGAGTTTATTTGGTTAGATACCTGACATCTCTTAGCTTTAGCACGTCTTCTTCCGCAACGAAGGAAGGCATCCACCGGCCTTGAAGGTCGGAGCCGGACATCATTGAAGGTCCGAAGCGCCTAAATCTGGAGCTTTGGGTGTTGGAACTCGAGGTGAGAGGCGGATTCGATTGAGATTGAAAGAAAGGAGTAGAGCCTTGGTCTCTTTATAAAGAGGTTGAATACCAAGAGCCCTCCCGTGACCGTTTGGGACTCGCCTTGATTGAGGAGACATACCAGCGGGCACGATTGGATTCTGCTGCGCCCGTATTGATGAGAATCCCGGAATAAGGGGACACGATCTCTGCTTCGACAAGACGTGCCAAGGAAACCACCTCGCTAAACGCGCTGAGGTGGGACAGTAAAACGATTCGAATAAAGACTTGGTCGTGGTGCGATGTCATGCTACAGAATACGTTAGCAGATTAGATTTGTGCAAATATTATTCTATCTACGGTGGTATGTGGAACTTGTTTTGTAGAGCTGGACACTGTCCTTGTGTTCAAAATATTCTATGAAGTATTCGGAGGAGGAACCCGCCTTGCAATGCCGAAGACAATCTGCGCGCCGGACTCGTCGTCATTGAAGCCTGGATCAGGGGCTACTGAGGGAGTCCTGGATTAGGGTGTGTCCGGATAGCCGGACCATAACCTTTGGCCGGACTCCTGGACTATGAAGATATAAGATTGAAGACTTCGTCCCGTGTCCGGATGGGACTTTCCTTAGCATGGAAGGCAAGCTTGGCGATACGGATATGTAGATCTCCTCCCATTGTAACCGACTCTGTGTAACCCTAGCCCTCTCCGGTGTCTATATAAACCGGAGGGTTTTAGTCCGTAGGACGAACAACAACCATACCATAGGCTAGCTTCTAGGGTTTAGCCTCTCACGATCTCGTGGTAGATCTACTCTTGTACTACCCATATCATCAATATTAATCAAGCATGATTAGGGTTTTACCTCCATCGAGAGGGCCCGAACCTGGGTAAAAACATCGTGTCCCTTGTCTCCTGTTACCATCCGCCTAGACGCATTGATTCGGGACCCCCTACCGAGATCCGCGGTTTGACACCGGCAATGGTGCTTAAATTTAGTGGAATGCACAAGAATTTCACACAGTCGATTACCTTTGCATGGTTCGATTCAGCATTCCATTTGAGACCACAATTATAATTGGTTATTCGGAATGAGAGAACCTAACCACGGATGGTGGCAACAAGAAAAAACAAGAGTGAACTCCGGAAATTTAAGCTGCCGGGAATCTTTTGCTCGAAGAAGCCTTGCTTGTTTTTTTTCCTGATTTGCAAACCTTCTCACAACTTTGTCTTTTCTTTGTGAACTAGTATATGTTTGTTATGTTCTATGAATCATTGAGATGTATAAAACTGCTTAACTTATGCTTTTCAAGATTTTTATGAAGATGAGTTTAATGTGAGTTTTCCACATGAGCGTTGGACTAGCGTCGAACGTCTGGCATTTATTACATTGTGGCCTCAATTAACTGCATGAACCACTGTAACAAGATACATAGTTGCTTATATGATTCACGGGCACACAAAAGTAGCAACAGTTCCCATAGGCAGTTCAAGCAGTACTAGCCCCGGAGGGGTCGATAATGAGCAAGGTTGGGATAATTAGACACAATCCTAACTACTATTAAACACTAGTTGGGGCAACTATTTCATGCCTCGATCTAATTTGGGCTGGACACAAAGGCGGACCTTGCCATGAACATCATCGACGACGGACGTCCATAGCAGCTCAATCCTATGAACCTTCATGAAGACAACCTTGTGGCCTTGCCAGCGATAAACTTGTTTATGGAGGCATGCCACGTCATCTTCTGCGTAAGCTTGACAAGAACAGTATGCCTCACAAGCGAAGGAGTAGCTTTGAACTTCTTGTGATTCAAGACACCTGGACAACACGCTGACAACAGTGAGGTTGGAATACACCTCTTCATTGGTATAACCGCAAATTGCTTCCAGGATCCAACAGCCTAAGAACTCTGTTTTCCCAGTGCATATATTCAGGTCATCCGCCTCATAGCGAGTGACATGCACAACCACACAATCCTTGTCTGCATCAGGGCTCTTATTGAAACAGAAACAAATTCTGAATTACTTTTCAGTATAAGAAACACAAGTTATTTAAACCACTATGTATAGCATGGCATCGAAGCAAATAAAATTTTGCATTATTAATCACCACATACTTCCTTTTCTTAAAAAAATCACCACATACTTAGATGAAAAACCACAATCGATATCGGCAAAGAAGGAAATCACCTTGGGCAGCTCGGGGGGGGACACATCCTCGACGGGGGAAAACTGCTCCTGCAGTGCCACGGGGGCTGTAACCTCCAACGGGGTGTTGACCATCTCAGCAGTGGCCGTGAGCGTATCTGGGGTCGCCTCGGTGGTTGCCTACATCTTCTTGGAGCTCTCTGTCTCGTGGGGATTAGCCTCCCGCGTCTGCTCCAATAT
The DNA here is from genome assembly GCA_021605145.1 of Aegilops bicornis. Taxonomy (NCBI): domain Eukaryota; kingdom Viridiplantae; phylum Streptophyta; class Magnoliopsida; order Poales; family Poaceae; genus Aegilops; species Aegilops bicornis. Next base: position 642,881,991 of record CM038670.1, on the reverse strand, counting down.
CGGCAGATCTTTGCCTGGTTCTCCTTGGTCCATCATGAACCGGCGAATTCTAGGAGACCACTTTGAAAGGAAAACACAATCGCAATGACAATGAAACAAAAAGAGAGTGAGGATCGATTATTGCTTTGCAAAAGTTCTTTTTTTCTGAGCGAAAATATACCAACATCACGGATCTGCTTACCTTCCCTTCGTTGGGAGAGAAGAACAGTGGCAGATGCGAGTGTTGCCTTTCTTGAAGACGGTGAGGGAGAAGGGGATTCAGCGAAGAGTGAAATGATGGTTGCTTTGTCCGTCAAACTTAGACTGCGGGGAGGTGGGGTTTTGTGATACGACGGCTCGTTCTTTGCGGCGCTTCTGACCGGGTGACTCTCTGCACGCATCTTGCGTTATAATTTGGTGGATGGCATTTTGGGCCACAGCTGCATGGCCCGCATGTCGGTGAACAAAAGTATAACGACATTCGATGAGGGAGACGTTTCAATGACCTAGGAGGAGCGAAGCGGTAGAGTGTCTCCTTTGTACTAGTAGTAGTTGTTTTACGGGTAGCTGTAGAGTGTCTCCACTGTACTAGTAGTAATTGTTTCTCTAGGCGCTACCCACACCCAGCACACCGCCCCCCTCCGCCCAAAAAAATCCTGGGTGCTCTTCTTCCTCCTCGCTCCCACCCACCTCACGTCATCTCGCTCCACTCGTACCACCAAATTCCTCACCTCACTCCTACAGAAAACCCCAACTCCCCTTCTTCCTCACTCCTACAAAAAACCCCCAGCTCGCCTTCTTCTTCGCTCGCACTACAACTAGGTTCGTCATTTGTTACTCTGCTCAAATCCATGAGCGCGACGCGACGCCCTCAAGGAAAATGGAGTCGGCTGACCCCAGCGCCAAGAAGATGAGGCTCCCGCCAGCAGCGTCGCCTGTTGTAGATCCCGCACCCGCAGCGTGGGAGAAGCGGCGACTCCGCCCCACCGGATGCCGAGAACCCGTAGAATCTCGGGTGGACCGCATCAACAATCTCCGGGACGCCATCCTTGGGGAGATCATCTCGCTTCTCCACACCAAGGATTGCTGCCGCACCCAAGTCCTCTCAAGTCGGTGGCGCCCTCTATGGCGCGCCGTGCCATAATCTCTCATTGTCGTCAGCTATCTCTCTTCAATGATTTTGAAATCCCCAGAGCCATCATCTCCTCCCACTGGGGCTCTGTTCAAAGCCTCTGCATCCCGTCATGCTACCTGAGCAAGCATACCATGCCCTGCATGGTGGACGCCTGGCTGAAATCCCCTGAATTCACAGAACTACAACTGCTTGAGTTCTACTATTCCCCTGGAAATCACATACCACATACCGAACGCCATGAACTTGTGCCCTCAGCACCGATGTCCATCTCACGGTTTTCCTCCTCTCTCCACACCGCCACCTTTGCGCTGTGCTACCTACCAGACAATCTGGTACTAAACCTTCGACTCCCATTTCTCAAGAAACTTTCACTTGTGCGGGTTCATATATCGGAGGCCTCATTGCACATCATCATCCACTCCAGCTTGCCTACTTATTTGGAGTGCTTGGTGCTGTTTTCACATTAGAATCGGTTGTCTCCAAATAAAGTCACCTAACCTTGTAAGAATTGGAATTTCTTTTGACGGAAGGCAGCTCATCATCCAAGATGCCCCTTCACTTCAAAGGTTGATCCTTGATTCTAGTTATTCACCTTTGCAAATAACTATCCTCTCTGCGCCTAAACTTGAGACCTTGGGTGTAATACATGATCTCTGTGCTCATTTCAATATGGTGTTTGGCTCCACAGTTCTTCAGGTACTTTATATTATCATCTACACTTGTAACCATAAGCTGCATTTTAAATTTCTGCATAACTTATATATCATCTTGGAGTACACATTTTGTACTAATATTATGTTCTATGCTCAATGAAGAGTTTCTCCATGGATGGCCTATCAATGGTGCTTTGGATTCTATCAAGATCTTATATATCCAAATGAATAGTTTTGATCTGAACAAGATTATTGGCTTGCTGCAATGCTTTCCATGTCCGGAGAAGTTGTATATAAAGGTGATAATTTCACGCACATTGGAAGCCCGCATATAGTGTACTAGAATTAACCGTTCAATTGTTGCTCTTTCGACACTCTTCTTTTAGACCTTAACTGTTTTCAATCTTCATGTCTATTTAGGCAACAGGACGGGGTAAGAAAGTTATAACCAATCGGTGGATTCGTAAGCATCGGGATTTTCTCACTTCTCATGAGATTCGATTGAAGACAAAAACGCTAGAACGATTTGTAGCCAACCGTGCAAACACAAGATTTGTCACATTCTTCCTGCTGAATGCGAGGTTACTATTGTCCATCAGGCTTAAGTTTATCAGCAACATGGTTTTGATGGATGGGTATGTCGAAGAGCAAAAAGGAGTTTCAAAGGGGAAAAGAGCTTACGAATGTGTCGGGCTTCTATTTACAACATATTGTGGTCATAATCCGAGAAATTTTACGACCGGGATGTTCATTCTATGGACCTGACCGATCCATTTGATCGTGACTGCCGAAAACAGTCTTTGGAGTTAGATGTTGTTGCCCTTTTCAATCTGGTTTTTTGTAAACCTGGTGAACAATCAACCCTCGTGCTTTTGTACAGTTTGTAAGCTTGAGTTAGATGTTCCTGCCCTTTTCAACTCGGCTGTGACTGTCATATTTTCTTTGAAACAAGGCAAATGGCTTGCCATTCGTTTAATTTAGAGTGAAATATTGTAACAAATCACAACCAAGGGAAGTAACATCACTCACACCGGTTGCTTGAGCTCACTGTGCATTACAAAAGCCAAGTGATTAGCCCCTATCAGCACCCACAAACTTATTTCGAACTAGCACATCAAATGGGCTGTAAATTTTCATAGGAAAGGCTGCATGACCGTGAGAGATTTGGATTCTGACATTTGGGACCCGCGAGGAAATAGCCTATCCAAGGTGGTGTCGACTTACTAGCAAGTCAACAAACGATTCTGCCTACCAGCCGTTGGATTGACATCCAACATCTGTCGTGTATCTTCTATCTCTTGTCTTCTTCTTCCTCCAGCGACCCAAACCAAACCCCCGCCGACTCCGCCTGCTCCCACCTCCCTGGCTGGCTGCGCCTCCGCTGCCCTACCGTATGTACCCTCCAACGTTGGCCAGTCCCTCCCTCTATTCCCCCACACGTCCTGTTATTCTCCGGCGACGTCAGCCCCAACACGCACCCGTGCCTGAACCAGTCAACCCCCGTACTCCCCTCCGCCTGGGACTGGACCGGCGCATCTTCAACGGCTCCTGTTCGTTCCGTCCGAGGCCTCACCGTCGTCCTCCGCCTTGCGACCTTGGTTCGCTCGCCGTGCGTGGTGCGCCGCCCTCTTGCATTGTCAACATCGTCAACAACCGAGAGGAACAAGGAGATGACTATACGTGGAGAGAATGACAGTAGGGACCCACCAGCGTCATGGCAGTACGCAAGCAAGTGCCTCTATAGTACAAGCCCAAAATTATGGTTCCTCCTAATGGTTGGACATCTGGGGCTCACGCCATTGTCAACGTAGTCAATAAGCGAGAGAATTACACTACGGCGGGTGACACGGGGACCCAACAAGTCATGCGATTTTTTGAGGAACAAGCAGTTGTTATTTATACTAGTTTTAGCGACGGATCAGGGTAACAACAGGGTTGTGCGGGGGCTGTGGCCCGTCTAGCCAGGGTTTTATTTACGTTTACCACATCATGAGCCCAGATGTGTTTTTTTCTTGCTGAAAATGGCTAGCTCAGTTCTATTTTTTTGAAGAAATACCCAAACAAGGCCTACTTGCTTTATCGGTTCATTGGCTGCAAATCTTTCAAGGCGATGAGAGTTTCATTAGGTTTGCCTGAAATGGCATGTACTTTTTTAAAACACACCAAACCGGGAATTAGTTTCATTTTTTTTCATTACAAGATCTTAAATTCCATTGATTTTTATGCGTGGACAATTATTTGGATTTTATATTTATATAAATTATTTTTCAAAATAGTTTGAATGTGAATCGATATTTATGGATTAGAAAAACAGTTGACAACACAGAAATATGCAAAAATTTGTGTACTTTTTAACCGTGGCCACAATATGGGGTGTAATGCGATGGGCTCCAAAAAAACCTTAAGAATTAGCAAATGGGTTGTACATTATTAGAAATAATGGCAGATGGGCTATATGCTGTTTTTCCACAGATTTGAGGCTGACTTGTGCGCCTACTACAGGTTGACGTATGCTTTCATAAAAAAAGGGTTGGCCTTTGCATAGCATACACTGTCAACTTAGTCAACACACGAGAGCAGTGACTGTTGGATGTCCATCCAACGGCTGTCGTGCTTCTTCAATCTCTGCACTTCATGCTCCAGCCGCTCAAACAAGCGCCGGCGGGACTGCCTGCTCCCTCCTCCGGCGGCGGCTATGCTGCCGCGCAGGCCTCACGGCCCCACCGTACTACCATTGCTGGCCTAGCCATCCCTCTACTCACCCACACATGTTGTTATTCTCCGGCACTACAACAGGAACCCCCCTTTAGCAACGCATTGATGTGTTGCCCAAGACCCACATAAGTGTTGCTAAGGCCTACACCAACGGATTAGTATGTGTTGTCGTAGGCGGCGTTGCTAGTGTCTACAACAACGTATATGCATTCGTTGGTAAGGCGTGTGAATATGCGTTGTAAGGTACCAACAAATATAGATAGTGCTCAACAACGCTTCACATGCGTTGGTGGTTACCCCACAAGATTTGCCAGTGCATTGTTTCAACACACGATACTATATATATGACCATCCAGAATTATTAGGTCAATCCCGACCCAGAATTATTAGTTCAATGCCAATATTGCATAGGGGGCGCAGTATAACAAACAGAACTGTCTCATATATTATATCAACTTGGTTGCATTACAAGGATCTTGATACAAACATTGCAAGATGTGAAACTAGTAGTAGTCCTATTCTTGATCTTGCAACCAACGTCTCAGCCATTTTGAAACATAATGATTGAAACATTGACACTAAAAATGTCTGAATCATAATGATTGACACATCGACACTGAAAATGACATTCTAAAACACAATGTGAAACCATTTAGTAGCACCCCTGTTCTTGACCTTGCAATCAACATCAGACCATCGATTTATCTTGCAATCTACACAAAGAAATTAGATAGGTTAATAGGGCAGCAAAATTGAAAAGAGGAGCAACATTGACGGGTTGAAGGCCATGTGATAATTAATCTTGCTACATCGCCAGTAATTTTGACCTTTTTTAGTAGTTGTATAAACTTACCAGATATTGCAACTGTAGCATCAATTCGGAATACAAAGAATTCATTACCAAGTTTAACACCGTCAATCTTACTTTTATATTCTTGGTCGATACGTTGGATTGTAGTAACAGCAGCGCTCTGTTTGGATTTTTTAAATATCCCCTCCGTTCCTAAATATAAGTCTTTGTAGAGATTTCATTATGGACCACATACAGATGTATGTAGATGCGTTTTAGAGTGTAGATTCACTCATTTTGCTTCGTATGTGGTCCATCATGGAATCTCTACGAAGACTTGTATTTAGGAACGGAGGGAGTATCACTTTTGTAGCTAAATGTAGTCATTTTAGCTTACAAAGAACTAACTCAGCTCATTCCATTATCAAGTTTCAAAGCATGCTAATAGAAAGCAGTGTTTTATAGGAAGTGAGGGAATGTAAGGCAGCCATACAACAGTTGATGAATTATTTTACCTAATCTACCCGCAAAGAGTCTTATCTCAGAGAGGCAGTATGACCATTGTAACATGCAAGAAAAGTGTTCTCTTGTACAAATTAGGTAAAAATGAAGCATGGGTGATAGTAAAAATATATTCAAGTAATGATGTTAATAATCCAAAATTTCCATTCGAACTGGTGAAGAATCATTCAGGCAATATAGAAGTAATATCAGAAAATACCTCCTAGTGAATCCAGCTTGGCATGAGTAGCCTTTTAAGTTTTAGTGCCAACAACATTGACTTGGAACAACCAAGTTTCTGTAACCTGCTGATTTGGCATATGGATTAGTAATCTGTGTTCGGTTTTGCCCACAGGATCTATCGCATCAAAATAAATAGCAAACACATGCACATGAAAGAAACTTTAGTTTACTCTTTATTCTTGTCTCAAAGCTCCCGCGTGACCTTGTTTTCTATGGAAAAACTCTTATACGACCTGCTTCCACAACTAAGACCTGCTACATGGCCGGAACAGCCTAAACCTACTCTGACTTGGCATCTAAAATGACTTGGGCTCAAGCGTCCTTTTCCTAGACTAGTAAGGCAGACCAACTCCAAGGCATACTAGTACATCACGTACGCTTCTAGCTATGCAAAATCATTGAACCATATACGGACTATGACCCAACCACGAGCGCACATCTGCTTCTGACATGCAATGGTGGAAAACAAACTAATCAACCTAGCCTAATTAGATTCAAACTTGGCTAGTTAAACTAGCAGGGACTCCAACTAAATTACTCAACATTATACTAATAATTTAGAAGACCACAACATTCATGCAGACTAAGTTGTTCCAGCATATTAGTATATGCTAACATTTATTAAATAGGATTCACTTTCTTAGTTCACTTGTTTACTGAGAAAACGGAAACATGGAACAGTTCCAATATGCTCGTCTTTGTCACCATGGTTGCTGGATGTCGAAACTGTTGCCCCAATAGTTAGAGGAGAAGGCCATAAGTATTATAGAGAAGAGGAGATCCTAGTAAGATCCAATAGTTTGGGACCAGTGAATTCGACGTACCTGACAAACTCGCACAATCGCCGCACCTTCTCACCACCTTAGTGTGCCCTGCATGTCAGGGAAGCAGACTGCATAGGAGGAATACTTTTGATGTTTACGTTGGATGAACCAAGTACATCTACATGCTCATTGTGTTAACAGTTTAAGGAGAATATATTAAAAAAACAAGATAAGATGTGAGAGGCACTGTCACAGCCCCAGTTCAGCCCTTGCTTGACTTTGCTTGTTCATCATGCCATCATGTTCTTTCCAAAGAAACTTTAAATCGGGATTGTTGAAACCCTAGCACCAAATGAAATTTAACTAGGTTCAATAAAAATATTTTCAATGACCCAGAATGCCCTTCGGAAATGTTCATGAGTTCTGTTAAAGGTGAAAACCTCTTCCAAAAATGATGAACATATTTATAGGTCATTCCTGGATTTTTGAATTAAATCTTAAGCTATTTGACTTTGGGCATTTAAACATTATAAATAATTTAAATGCTCAAATAATGTTGGAACTATTTGTGGGCCACTGAAATTTTTCATACGGTGCTCATGAATATTTTCAGGATTTATAAAATTGATTTGGTTTTTAAAACTAGATCAAAACAAAACAGAAGAAATAGAAAACAGAAACAACTAAGAGAGGGAAACCTACCTGGGCCAAACTACCTGGCTGTAACGCCCCGGATTCGATGCGCCAGGTGTCTTCCATTTATTCGACGTCTTTGCCATGTCATTAGCTTGCGTGTTGCACTTTGCCATGTCATCATCTGCATTTTATATCATGTCATCATGTGCATTGCATTTGCATACGTGTTCGTCTCATGCATCCGAGCATTTTCCCCGTTGTCCGTTTTGCAATCCGGCACTCCTATGTCTCCCGGCGCCCCCTTTTGCCTCTTTTTGTGTGCGGGTGTTAAACTTTCTCGGAATGGACCGAGTTTTGTCAAGCGGCCTTGGTATTCCACCGGTAGACCGCCTGTCAAGTTTCGTGCCATTTGGAGGTCGTTTGGTACTCCAACGGTTAACCGGGTAACCGTAAAAGCATCTTTTGTGTGCAGCCCAACACCCCTTACAAAGTGACCCAAACCCCAGCAAACTCCCCTCCATGCTCTCGGTCGTTCGATCACGATCGCGTGGCCGAAAACCGCACCCCATTTGGACTCTCCTAGCTCCCTCTACCTATAAATATGTGCATCCCCCCGATTTTTCACGCAGATCAAACCCTAGCCAAACTCCTCCCCGCCGCCGGACATGTCCACCTCCGCGCCGGACGCGTCCACCGCCATGTCGCTGCAGCCAATCAGGTGCCGCCACGTCATCGCCGCCGCCGCCTCAGCCAATCCCTCTGCGCCACCTCAGCCCCCGGCCCTCGCCCTCTCTCTCTCCCGCGCGCCCGCTCCCGGACCTCTCCGCCCGTCCGGCCGCGGCCGCCGCCGTCTTGCCCGGCGCTCGCTGCCGATCGCCCGCGCCCGTCGCCGGCTTCCCGCCGCCTCGGCCCCTCCGCCTCCGCCGCCCCTCGCCGCAGCTCCTCCCGGCGCCCATGTCCCGTGCCGCCCAGGCGGCTTCGCCGCCTCCCTCGCCCGGTGGCGCCTCCCAGCCCCCGTCGGCGCTCTCGCCAACCGCCGCCTGGGAGCTGCACCTCCCCGTGAGCCCGTCCGTCGCCCGGCAGATCCGCGGCAGGAGGGCAGATCCAGCCTCCTCCGGCCTCTCCCTCGACTCCGGCGGCCTTCTCCGGCGAGATCCGCCTCGCCTCGAAAATCGTGCAGACCCGAGGTTGAATTTCCCCTTCCCCGATTCTGCTGTCCCCAGATTCCATATTTTTGGCTCATGTTCATCATGCTATAACTCTGTCACCGTTGCTCCGTTTCGTGCGTGTAATACGTCAAATGGTTCGTCTGGATGAGTAGATCATTTCATCTCATTGCATCATTTCCATTTGAGCTCATCTTGACGCCCGAAATGCTGTTAGAAGAGGGCTATGTGATGTTAGTTTCAGATTCTTATCAGATCATGCACTTTTGTCATTTTTGCCATGATTGATGTGTGCATCCTTTGAACCTAAGTCCTACATGTGCTTTGTAATATTACATGCCATATTTCCAGGGGTGCTTTCCATGTATTTTTGTGAGTTGTTTAGTGAGTGCATCAAGCTAGTTAAGTAGGGTACTTGCTGTTGCTGTTTTGCATGTCTGAATCTGCTATATCATGATGCTATGTTAACCTGCCTCTACAAGTCAATCTATGCATAATATGAAGATGTTCACTAAGGATGTTTTGTTCTAAATGTCATGCTCTATCTATCCATGCCCTTGTTTGCAATTACGGAGTGCCATAGCTTGAGTCAATCGAGCTCTACTTTTGCTATAAAATGTTTCCTGGCAGGTTTGTTTACATGTTATTCAATTTTGCCAAGGTTGTTGTAGTTGATCCGTGTATGCTATGATGTTGTTCTTGCCATGTATAGCTTCTATGCCATCTTTTATTACTGTGAGTTGCCTTTACATGCCATGTATTGCTCTGTGATGAGTGGTTCAAGCTCACCAACATGCCTACTTATTGTTGTTCCTGCCATGTATGAATCTGTAATATAACTTGCCATGTTTACATGGGTGCCATCATATTTTATGTGCCCTTTTGGCTCATGGTCATTAAGGGACTTTTGTTCTATGCAATTAGTAGATCCATGCCATGCCTTTGTTTTCCATGATAAGTTCCTGTAGCATCTTGTTGGATAGCTCTAAACATTGCAACCTGATGTTAATTTCTGCCAAGTCTGAAACTGTTATTATTTGCAATCTTGCCATGTCATTTTGAGCATGTTCTAGTGATTTCTGGAGATAGTTCAGTGTTCATGTTTTGTCATGCATTACCTTTACATCATGCCTATGCCTTTGGTTTTCATATTGAGGTGCTGTAGCATATTGGTTTGGTATTTGCAATATGCCTACTTGCTATTATGGACAGATTGTTGTTATGACTTGTATAGGGTGTATGTGTTGAACCGTTGCTCCGTTTTGAGTGTGCTCTATATGAAACTTGCTTAGAATTACATGTAGTTTCATATTATCATGTTGCATCCTTGTTTTGATGTGTTTGTTTGATGTTTGTATGCATTTTGCATCAATGCCATGTTTAACTTGTTTTGCTCATATCTTCTAGGCCGTATCTCCGAATCTAATGAACTTTATATGTAACTTGACTAGAATTTCGTGTAGATCATCTTGGTGCATCTTAACTTGCTGTTTAACAACTTGAACATAAAGTTATTCAGATCTGGACCAATTTCGAAATTTGCATATGAGGACTTACCGGAATTGTTATATGTTGTTTCCGGCCTCATTTAAACTTGCTTTGATGTGTTGGTCTTGTATGCATCATCTTTTGCCATGAGTAGCCTCATCTAGCTTTGTCATGCATCATGTTTGTTGTGCATCTTGCCTTGTTCATGTGTGGTGTGTTTACTATGTTGTGTGCTTCTTCTAGTTAGTTCATGTTTCGTTGCGATCGTGAGGATTCGTTCGTCTACGCTTGGTTCGTCTTCGTGGCTTCATCTTCTTCATGGACTCGTTCTTCTTCCTAGCGGGATTTCAGGAAAATGACCGCTACCCTGGATCTCACTACTATCATTGCTATGCTAGTTGCTTCGTTCTATCGCTTTCTTTGCGCTACCTATTACTGTTTATCAAGCCATCCCTAATTGCCATGTCAGCCTCTAACCTTTTGCACCCTTCCTACCAAACCGTTGTTTGGCTATGTTACCGCTTTGCTCAGCCCCTCTTATAAGCGTTGTTAGTTGCGGTGAAGTTGAATTTTGTTCCTTGTTGGAACATGGAGATGTTGTCCCTTGCCGGGACATGTTTACTTGTTGGGATATCACAATATCTATTGTTTAATTAATGCATCTATATACTTGGTAAAGGGTGGAAGGCTCGGCCTTATGCCTGGTGTTTTGTTCCACTCTTGCCGCCCTAGTTTCCGTCATATCGGTATTATGTTCCCGGATTTTGCGTCCCTAATGCGGTCGGGTGATTTATGGGACCCCCTTGACAGTTCGCTTTGAATAAAACTCCTCCAGCAAGGCCCAACATTGGTTTTACCATTTGCCTCACCACCACCTACATTTCCCTTGGGAGTAATTAACCCAAGGGTCATCTTTATTCAGCCCCCCCGGGCCAATGCTTGTCTAAGTGTTGGTCCAAACTAGAGCCCTTTGCAGCGCCACCTCGGGGAAACTTGGGGTTTGGTTTTAGTTGTACAGACTGCTCATCCGGTCGTGGCCTGAGACGAGATCTGGCGTGGCTACTATCGTGGTGTCGACGCAGGAGGTCTTGCTGGTCTTGTTTTATTCTTTGTCGAAATGTCTTGTAGCCGGGATTCCGAGACTGATCGGGTCTTCCCGGGGAGAAGGAATATCCTTCGTTGATCGCGAGAGCTTATCATGGGCTAAGTTGGGACACCCCTGCAGGGTTTGAAACTTTCGAAAGCCGTGCTCGCGGTTATGTGGCAGATGGGAATTTGTTGATATCCGGTTGTAGTAAACTTGAAGCAAACTCTTCTAAAATACACCAACCGTGTGTGTAACCGTGAGTGTCTCTTTTCGGGGTTGATCGAGAGGAGAACACGGTTTTACGGGTTATGTCGGCGTAAGTAGGAGTTCAGGATCACTTCTTGATCATTACTAGTTGACGACCGTTCCTTTGTTTCTCTTCTCGCTCTCATTTGCGTATGTTAGCCACCATATATTGCTTAGCCGCTGCTGCAACCTCACCACTTTATCCCTTCCTTTCCCATTAAGCTTTGCTAGTCTTGATACCCATGGTAATGGGATTGCTGAGTCCTCGTGGCTCACAGATTACTACACATCAGTTGCAGGTACAGGTTTGCGATGATCATGACGGGAGAGCAACGTTTGCTTGTTTTGGAGTTCTTCTTCTGCTTCTTCTTTGATCAGGGGATAGGTTCCAGGTCGGTAGCCTGGGCTAGCAGGGTGGATATTGTTTGAGTTTCTGTTTATGTTTCATCCGTAGTCGGATGTTAATCTTGTATATGTTGTTGATGTATTCTTGTGGCATTGTATGTCTTGGTTGTATCCCCATCTATTATGTAATGTTGATGTAATGATATCCACCTTGCAAAAGCGTTTCAATATGCGGGTCTATCCTTGGTGGGACCTTGAGTTCCTTTTGGATAGGGTCGCATATTGGGCGTGTTCAAGTTGGTATCAGAGCCTCGACCGACCCTAGGAGCCCCCTTGATTGATCGTGAAGTTTGGCCGTTGTTGAGTCTAGAAGAAAAATGTTTTCGGAGTCTAGTTATATCGGAGAGTAGGAATTCTTTTTACTCCTCTGCCCCATCGTCGCTCTGGTGAGAAATCCTGACGTAGGTGTTTTGAACTACTCCTCTTCCCCTTCAAATTTTTCTTTAGGTTCACGCAGTTGTCTTTCCGATAGTTGTTCCTCAGCTCTTTTCATCCGGTGCATTTCTCGTCAAGTTGACTCGAGCCTCTTCATCGTTGTCAAGTCCAATCCTCAGTTGTTTTCTTTTCCCGCCCGCCCTCCCTGTTCTTCTTTTCGGAACCGGAGTCTGTAATGAAGTATCCATCCTACTCGTGCGAAGTCTTTGCTTTCTTTCCTCAATGATTTCAACCGGTGTTTCCTCTTGAAGTTATTCGTCGGTTCCCCGTTCCAAGTTGCCTTTGTTTTTCCCGCCCTCCCACCCCTTTTATTTCCGGAGTCTGAGTCTTTATTCAAGCAATCAATTTCACTCGTGCGGAGTATCTTCAGTCTTTTCTCAATTGTTTCAACCAGTGAATTCTCGTCTCGTTCGTCATTCATCATCTCTTTTCTTCCCCGGTGGATTCAATTCAAGTTTTAGTTGTCGATCGTATTCTTTCCCTCAGCTCAAATATTTCCCTTTGCTCGTTCGCTTCTCGCCAGTTTATCCTTCCGGGGTGATGAACACATCTCAGGAGATTCGCCTGTGTCCGAATTAATTCGAGGTTGACACCTCATTCTAATATTTCAATTGTTACGGTGCATCATCTATCTATTCAACAACCCTTTTCAACGGTGTTTCTTTAGTGGGCCCTAACCCACAGGTCTTTTTCCAGGATCTTACCTGACTCTTTTAATTTCCCCGGAGCTATTCCCAATTCTTTTCAAGTTTGACGTAAGAATGAATTTCATCAGTCACATGCCTTTTCCAAGATCGATTTCAAATTCTTTCATTGTTGGCTCAACCTCTTCGCTTTTCGTTCCCCCGGAGTGCCTTAATAATTTTGGTGGTGTTCCTCGTCGTCATTTCAAGATAGAAGAAGAGTTCCTCTTAAACCTTGTCCGTTCTCTCGAAGTTTCGTGGGTCTAGCTTCATATTATCCTCTCAAATTATTCCGTTTTTCAGATATTCCTTTTTCCCTACCCATCTGGAGTATGTCAGGAGTTGATTTCATTTCTTTTCACCGGAGGCCATCATTCCAGTTATCGTTCTCTATTTATCCCGGTGCTTCGTTCAAATGTCCGCTAATCAGCTCGAGTTCTTCCCATTCTCTTGCATCTAAATCCCCTCAATCATATTTGTTCTTCTAATTCTGTCCGGTGATTCATTCTCTTTCATCAGTCATTTCCAAATTCTTACGATGGTTCATTTAGATTCTTTTCCCTTGATTATCATTCAATCCATTCGTTCTTTCAAATCCTACCGGTGGTTCGTGAAGACCTTCTCAAGTTTGCGATATGTCACTTCTCAATCCTTTTCAAGAAGAATAAGTAGTATGCAAAAATCCATTGTTGTCATCAATTTAATTTGATGAAGGATAAGCATACAATAAATCTTATTCTTATTTCATCCAAGTGATTAATCCCTTTCTTTGGAGTTTGTTCTTGTTGAATAAATTCTAGTTCCAAGCCTTTCCATCTTTTCTTTTCCGGAGTTTAAATTTCCTCGGGCATTTCGTCGGAACCTCCACCTAACTCACCGCAAGCTTTAATCTTATTCTTTCATCCTTCATCATATCTCATCATCTTTTTGTCACCGGAGTTCTTCATGGTGGTTCTTCATGATTTAATCTTTTCTTCAAGAGTTCATCAAGATTTTGTTGGTGGAGTTCAAGTATCTTCTCTTCTTGCATCTCTAAGTGTAATTAATTCTCCATATTCTTTAGAAGTGGAGTTTTGCATTTCTTCGTTCCTCTCAGCTTTCCAATCATTTCCGTTTGCGGCTAGTTACCACCTCATAATTTCTGAGATGTTATCCATAAGTCCACGACAATCTTATTCTTTCGTTGTTGATTTTCTCAACAACTCCGTTCAATCCTTCTTCTAAGGTTGCTTTCAATTTCATTCGTGGCACAAATTGTCATTTTCTGTTCCGTCCATTTCATTCAACTCTTTCAATTCCTTCCGGAGGTTTTGTGTCTTCTCTTCATCAAGTAGCATTCCATCCCCTCTAGTTCATGTTCTTTCCCTTCCATTTTCAGCCGGAGTGCTGCCTAAATCCTTTCAGTCTTATTCGTTTCTTTTCTCATTCTAACCACTCCGGTTAGAACGAGTGGTTTCATAGTCTATCTGATCCCGTGAGCTTTCGATTCTCGTCATTCTCGTCGTTCCTCTCTTCTTCTCGAGTGCTCTCGATTCTTTGATTCTTCTCTTGAGTTCTTGTTTCACCTCATCCCTTTTCCCTTCCGTCTCGGTCCTAAGATCTCGGGATGAGATCTCTTGTTAGTGGAGGAGTGTTTTAACGCCCCGGATTCGATGCGCCAGGTGTCTTCCATTTATTCGCCGTCTTTGCCATGTCATTTGCTTGCGTATTGCACTTTGCCATGTCATCATCTGCATTTTATATCATGTCATCATGTGCATCGCATTTGCATACGTGTTCGTCTCATGCATCCGAGCATTTTCCCGTTGTCCGTTTGCAATCCGGCACTCCTATGTCTCCGGCGCCCCCTTTTGCCTCTTTTTAGGTGTCGGGTGTTAAACTTTCTCGGAATGGACCGAGGTTTGTCAAGCGACCTTGGTATACCACCGGTAGACCGCCTGTCAAGTTCGTGCCATTTGGAGGTCGTTTGGTACTCCAAGCAGTTAGCTGTAACCGTAAAAGCCTCTTTTGTGTGCAGCCCAACACCCCTTCCAAAGTGGCCCAAACCCCAGCAAACTCCCCTCCATGCTCTCGGTCGTTCGATCACGATTGCGTGGCCGAAAACCGCACCCCATTTGGACTCTCCTAGCTCCCTCTACCTATAAATATGTGCATCCCCCCGATTTTTCGCGCAGATCAAACCCTAGCCAAACTCCTCCCCGCCGCCGGACATGTCCGCCTCCGCGCCGGACGCGTCCACCGCCACGTCGCTGCAGCCAATCAGGTGCCGCCACGTCATCGCCGCCGCCGCCTCAGCCAATCCCTCCGCGCCACCTCAGCCCCCGGCCCGCGCCCTCTCTCTCTCCCCGCCGCCCGCTTCGCGAAACCCACGAAGAACCCGCATGAGCCAGCGCCACCGCCGCCGTCCGCCCGCCTCGGCCCGTGCCGGACCTCTCCGCCCGTCCGGCAGCGTCGCCGCCGCCCGTGCCGCCCAGCGCTTTCGCCGCCCGGTCGCCCGCCGCGCCGTCGCCGGCTTCCCCGCCGCCTCGGCCCATCCGCCTCCGCGCCGCCCCTCGCTGCAGCTCCTCCCGAGCGCCCCCGTGTCCCGCGCCACCCCGGGCGAGCTCGCCGCGCCTCCTCGCCGGCCGGCGCCTCCCGACCGCCCCGCCGGTGCTCTCCGCCAACCGCCGCCTTGCCGGAGCTGCAGCTCCCCGGCGCACCCCGTCCGTCGCCCCGGCCAGATCCGGCCACGGGAGGGCCGGATCCAGCCTCCTCCGGCCTCTCCCTCGACTCCGGCGGCCTTCTCCGGCGAGATCCGCCTCACCTCGAAAACCGTGCAGACCCGATTCTGCTGTCCCCAGATTCCATATTTTTTTCTCATGTTCATCATGCTATAACTCTGTCACCGTTGCTCCGTTTCGTGAGTGTAATATGTCAAATTGTTCGCCTCGATGAGTAGATCATTTCATCTCATTGCGTCATTTTCATTTGAGGTCATGTTGATGCCTGAAATGCTGTTAGAAGAGGGCTATGTGATGTTAGTTTCAGATTCTTATCAGATCATGCACTTTTGTCATTTTTGCCATGATTGATGTGTGCATCCATTGAACCTAAGTCCTACATGTGCTTTGTAATATTACATGCCATCTTTCCAGAGGTGCTCTTTCCAGAGGTGCTTTCCATTTATTTTTGTGAGTTGTTTAGTGAGTGCATCAAGCTAGTTAAGTAGGGTACTTACTGTTGCTGTTTTGCATGTCTGAATCTGCTATATCATGATGCTATGTTAACCTGCTTCTACAAGTCAATCTATGCATAATATGGAGATGTTCACTAAGGATGTTTTGTTCTACATGTCATGCTCTAACCATCCATGTCCTTGTTTGCAATTATGGAGTGCCATAGGTTGAGTCAATCGAGCTCTACTTTTGCTATAAAATGTTTCCTGGCAGGTTTGTTTACATGTTATTCAATTTTGCCAAGGTTGTTGTAGTTGATCTGTGTATGCTATGAAGTTGTTCTTGCCATGTATAGCTTCTATGCCATCTCTGCTTACTGTGAGTTGCCTTGCCATGCCATGTATTGCTCTGTGGTGAGTGGTTCAAGCTCACCAACATGCCTACTTATTGTTGTTCCTGCCATGTATGAATCTGTAATATAACTTGCCATGTTTACATGGGTGCCATCATATTTTCTGTACCCTTTTGGCTCATGGTCATTAAGGGACTTTTGTTCTATGCAATTAGTAGATTCATGCCATGCCTTTGTTTTCCATGATAAGTTCCTGTAGCATGTTGTTTGATAGCTCTAAACATTGCAACCTGATGTTAATTTCTGCCAAGTCTGAAACTGTTATTATTTGCAATCTTGCCATGTCATTTTGAGCATGTTCTACTGATTTATGGAGATAGTTAATTGTTCATGTTTTGTCATGCATTACCTGTACATCATGCCCATGCCTTTGGTTTTCATATTGAGGTGCTTTAGCATATTGTTTTGGTGCTTGCAATATGCCTACTTGCTGTTATGGACAGATTGTTGTTATGACTTGTATAGGGTGTATGTGTTGAATCGTTGCTCCGTTTTGAGTGTGCTCTATATGAAACTTGCTTAGAATTGCATGTAGTTTCATATTATCATGTTGCATCCTTGTTTTGATGTGTTTGTTTGATGTTTGTATGCATTTTGCATCAATGCCACGTTTAACTTGTTTTGCTCATATCTTCTAGGCCGTAGCTCCGAATCTAATGAACTTTATATGTAACTTGACTAGAATTTCGTGTAGATCATCCTGGTGCATCTTAACTTGCTGTTTAACAACTTGAACATAAAGTTATTCAGATCTGGACCAATTTCGAAATTTGCATATGAGGACTTACCGCAATTGTTATATGTTGTTTCCGGCCTCATTTAAACTTGCTTTGATGTGTTGGTCTTGTATGCATCATCTTTTGCCATGAGTAGCCTCATCTAGCTTTGTCATGCATCATGTTTGTTGTGCATCTTGCCTTGTTCATGTGTGGTGTGTTTACTATGTTGTGTGCTTCTTCTTGTTAGTTCCTATTTCGCTATGCGATCGTGAGGATTCGCTCGTCTCACGCTTGGTTCGCCTTCGTGGCTTCATCTTCTTCATGGACTCGTTCTTCTTCCTAGCGGGATTTCAGGCAAGATGACCGCTACCCTGGATCTCACTACTATCATTGCTATGCTAGTTGCTTCGTTCTATCGCTTTGCTGCGCTACCTATTACCTGTTTATCAAGCCATCCCTAATTGCCATGTCAGCCTCTAACCTTTTGCACCCTTCCTACCAAACCGTTGTTTGGCTATGTTACCGCTTTGCTCAGCCCCTCTTATAGCGTTGTTAGTTGCAGGTGAAGATGAAGTTTGTTCCTTGTTGGAACATGGAGATGTTGTTCCTTCTTTGGAACATGTTTACTTGTTGGGATATCACAATATCTATTGTTTAATTAATGCATCTATATACTTGGTAAAGGGTGGAAGGCTCGGCCTTATGCCCGGTGTTTTGTTCCACTCTTGCCGCCTCTAGTTTCCGTCATATCGGTATTATGTTCCCGGATTTTGCGTCCCTAACGCGTCGGGTGATTTATGGGACCCCCTTGACAGTTCGCTTTGAATAAAACTCCTCCAAAGAAGGCCCAACATTGGTTTTACCATTTGCCTCACCACCACCTACATTTCCCTTGGGAGTAATTAATCCAAGGGTCATCTTTATTCAGCCCCCCCGGGCCAATGCTTGTCTAAGTGTTGGTCCAAACTAGAGCCCTTTGCAGCGCCACCTCGGGGAAACTTGGGGTCTGGTTTTAGTTGTACGGACTGCTCATCCGGTCGTGGCCTGAGACGAGATACGCGCGGCTACTATCAGGGTGTCGGCACGCCGGGAGGTCTTGCTGGTCTTGTTTTATTGCTGTCGAAATGTCTTGTAGCCCGGATTCCGAGACTGATCGGGTCTTCCCGGGGAGAAGGAATATCCTTTGTTGATCGCGAGAGCTTATCATGGGCTAAGTTGGGACACCCCTACAGGGTTTGAAACTTTCGAAAGTCGTGCCCGCGGTTATGTGGCAGATGGGAATTTGTTGATATCCGGTTGTAGTAAACTTGAAGCAAACTCTTCTAAAATACACCAACCGTGTGCGTAACCTTGAGTGTCTCTTTTCGGGGTTGATCGAGAGGAGAACACGGTTTACGGGTTATGTCTCGGCGTAAGTAGGAGTTCGTGATCACTTCTTGATCATTACTAGTTGACGACCGTTCCTTTGTTTCTCTTCTCGCTCTCATTTTGCGTATGTTAGCCACCATATATTGCTTAGCCGCTGCTGCAACCTCACCACTTTATCCCTTCCTTTCCCATTAAGCTTTGCTAGTCTTGATACCCATGGTAATGGGATTGCCGAGTCCTCGTGGCTCACAGTTACTACACATCGATTCTTGCGGTACAGGTTTGCGATGATCATGACGGGAGAGCGATGTTTGCTTGTTTTGGAGTTCTTCTTCTGCTTCTTCTTTGATCAGGGGATAGGTTCCAGGTCGGCAGCCTGGGCTAGCAGGGTGGATATTGTTTGAGTTTCTGTTTATATTTCATCCATAGTCGGATGTTAATCTTGTATATGTTGTTGATGTATTCTTGTGGCATTGTATGTCTTGGTTGTATCCCCATCTATTATGTAATGTTGATGTAATGATATCCACCTTGCAAAAGCGTTTCAATATGCGGGTCTATCCTTGGTGGGACCTTCGAGTTCCTTTTGGATAGGGTCGCATATTGGGCGTGACACTGGCGCCCACCAAGCCCGTCTGGGCCTCACCTGTGCAAGCCCAGCCCACCAGAGCCGCCACCGTCTCCCACCTCGTGCCAGAAGGACGCGAGACGTGTGTTCACCGCACGCCGGCACGCGCCCGTGCCACCTCCTGCTTGCCGCTTCCCCCTCGTCGCCCTGGACCTCCCTCGCGACGCCACGCACCCCCTGGACCTCTCTCACCCTCTCCCATGCTCCCCCCTATGCTCTCTCCCGCGGCGCCACTGAACTCTCTCGTCGCCGCCGGCCGTCACCACCGCGGCCACCAGCATCCCCACGCCCAGCCAGCTAGTGCCCGAGGTCCGCCTCCTCGTGCTGAACCTCTCCACGCCGAAGGAAACAAGCCGGAGGGCCCCGCTTCATCGCCATCGTCGCCGCCTTCGCCATCGGTCGCCTGAGATCCGCCTCGCCACCCCGCTCGCTCCGACGCTTCCCCGGCCCCTCCATCTGCACCGGCCAACTCGCCGTGAGCTCCTCTTTCTTCTCCCCCTAGCCACGTCGATCGAGCTGCCCCCTAACCCCGTTGGCCATCACGGCCGAGAGCTCGGCTCCGCCGGCCATGTTGCCGTCGTGGCCACAAACGCGTAAGCTAGAAACCGAGCGCGTCATCGTGCTCAACACATCACCAGGAGGCCGTAGCACCCCGCCGTGCCCCACAACACCATTCCCAAACTCGCCCGAACGCCGGCGCCACGAGCTCGACTCCGGCGAGCTCACTCCACCGCAGCCTCTCTCTCTTGCTCCAATGGATGCGCGAGAGTGCCAGCTCTCTGTAGGTGGTCTCGACCACTAATTTGGTCGCCGGAGGGCAAAATCCGAGGCCCTCCGCCGTCTCGGCCTCGCCAGTGACTCAACGCCAGCGGGATTGACCCTGCTGACTGGGGGTTTGACCATGCTGACCAAGTTGACCCTGGGTGGGCCTAGTTTGACCCCTCTAGGTCTATGACAAATGGGACCCGCCTGCTAAACAAGTTAGGATTAGGACTAACTAAAAATTAGTTAGACTAATGACACTGACACACGGGACCCACTGGTCAGGTTTGACCTGGCTGACCCAGTTGACCTGCTGATGTCACACCTATGTCATGCTGACGCAGTAACTTATTTTCTGGAATTATTTTTATACAGGAAATTCCAGAATATAGTACAAACTTCTAAAATTCATAGAAAATCAACCGTATCTCCAAATCAAATAATTTATATATGAAAAATGATCAGAAAAATCCAATCTATCCATATGTACTAGTTTCATGCATGTTTAAACAAGTTAACTTGCTGTTTAGGGAAAAAGATGATAAAGCACTATTTAAGATCACAAATGTGTTTGAACTTTGAATCTTTGGTTCAAAATAGCTCAAACCCATCTGGTTGTAGTTGCATTAGCCCAACACACTCATTTTACCATGTCATGATCATGCATCATATTGTGCATTGCATTGATTGTGTTTCTTCTCTGTTGCCGGTACTTGTTCCCTCTCGATAGACGTGGTTTCGAGATGAGATCGATGACACTGATTGTCGTGGATTTGTCACGGTAGATGTGCTCTTGCAAGGACTTAGTCGCGAGGCCAACACATCTATGTGGTAGCTTGAGTGGGGTTGGGCGGAATCAAGAGACGCAAGGCAGATCATCACACAAGACGAGGATTTAGACAGCTTTGGTCCCCGGGAAACATCATCCGGAATAGCCCTACATGCTGTTTGAGGCTAGATCTCATTATGCTCATGAGGGAGTCGCCGTAAGCCGGCTCTCCTCTTTCTGTCTAGCCCAAGATATTGTTTCTTGTTGCTTGTCCCTCTTTGGGGAGCCCTGCCCCTCCTTATATAAGTTAGAGGGGCGGGTTACATGTGGAGTCCAAATAGGATTGGACTAGCCTATCTTCTACTACAAGCCGGATACAAGTCCGGGTCTTGATTCCTTGTAAGGGAAATATTCCTCACGCCTTTCCTCTTAAGCCGGTCTACCATAACGTAAGCCGGCCTTCTGGGCCTTGAGCCTCCTGGGCCCTTGGGTCTTGTCGCTCCTCTGATCCGCTTGCCAGGTCACCCATAAGTCGCCAGGCTCGGGCGGGTCACTTAGTGTGTCGTCCAGTCAGGGCGGGTCATTTGTGAGTCGCCAAGTCTGGCCGGGATATACTTTTGGCCGGGTTACACCGCGGGGTATATCCCCGACATTAGCCCCCAAGTTTAGCTTAGATTTATCCATCGTAAACTTATGCTGCAAAATAAACACAAGAACAAATTTGACAGGTTGTGCTCCGGGTTAAGAATTCTTGTAGACCGGCACCTGTACATCCTTAAGTCCTTGTCATTTCCTTCTTCTAGAAAATCCGGGTCAATAGACCAGCTTCACAATCAATTTGCTTGTAGAAGAAATATTGTAAACAAATAATCCATTTGAGTCGGCTTCCAAAGCGCCGGCTTAAAAAATATAGGTTTTGAAATACTCATCTGATTTTCAACTGGCTTAAAGATGTAGATCTTGCCGGGTTATAATTTCCAAAATCTCCGGGTTATAAAAGACTGATGATGTCGAGTCATAATTGTTGTTGACACCGGGTCATGTAATTGATCTTCTTGATTTACTCAAAGCTGAGAATTTGAAGATGTTCCTTATTTATATGCATAATACCTGTAGCCCCCAAGTCTTAAGGGGAGAACATAGTGATAACTTAAGACTTGCTTCCATATAAGTGTTGCAACCTCGAAGAAATCCGGGGTATTCATCTCAATCATTAGTCATAAAACTGAATATTCCACATATGTAGCCCCCAAGTGACGGGTTGTCATGCTT
Organism: Aegilops bicornis; assembly: GCA_021605145.1. NCBI lineage: Eukaryota > Viridiplantae > Streptophyta > Magnoliopsida > Poales > Poaceae > Aegilops > Aegilops bicornis. The sequence goes on along the minus strand of CM038670.1, from coordinate 642,859,980 downwards.
GCAGCAACATGGGACTTGTAATTGCCTTATGCTCGTAAAATTTCAACCAGTGTAGCCCCCAAGGGCCGGGTCATTATGCAATAATGAACAGGAACTTCATAAATATGATCATGTAGACTTGAACAGCAACATTTAGTCCCCAAAGGCCGGCTTAGTAAGATAATACTGAGCTGGGACTTTATATATACTTCATTGAAAATAATATCATATGATGTAACCCTCACCATGGGGCTCAAACCCACGTCCATAAGGTTTAAATCTTTGTACTCTACCAACTGAGTAGTGGACCTTTGAATATAATGGATTAAGACTTATGTACCTTGAATTGTTGATAGGAGCAATTGGTAGCCCCCAAGGGCCGGCTCAGCACGATGTGATGAGTCGGGTCTTCAATGAGGTGAGCAAAAATGACTTTGCATTAGCCCCCAAGTGTCATGGTGCATGCTTGCAGCGACATGAGACTTGCATATTTGATGTAACCTCAATTTAAATAATGTAGCCCCCAAGTGCCGGCTCATAAGCCTGCAATGACTCGACTATTTCCTCCATTGTAAAATAAATCATGTCCATTGATAAAAATAATAGCTGTTGCGCTAAAGCGACTTTCAAAAGCTCAATCATAATAGAAATCCAGCCATGTTGGCTATTCAAGATTTGAATAATATAACCCGGTATGAAAACCTCAATCATTCAATATCATCATGAAAATCCAGCCAGTTTTGGCTATTAAAGATTTCAATACCTCATCGGTTGACAAGTAAATCCGGAGTTTAAATACCTGGCGGCTCTTGGCCAATGACGACTTAATGCGCATTCATTGTAAGCCGGAATTTTTGTAACCCGATGGCCTATAGCCCTTGAGAAAATCAATAATTGATAACCCGTTTGAGACACCAATTTCAGTGATGAACTTGGACTGAAGCATTGATATAAGTCATAGTTCTGCAAATTCTGCACAGAGTTTAAACAACATACGCCCTGGCGACTTAACGTAAAAGCCAGGGCGGGTAAACACCCAAATGTAGTCTTATCCTGCACACAAGTAGATCACAAGATCCCTATGATCCTTTGAATGATACCGCCCGTTTATGTGACTCGGACAGTGAAGTTGATAACTCAACTCTGTAAGAGCCGGCACATATGATATCTGTTATGTGCTGACAACTTTATTGATCAAGGTTAAGCCGGTGGAATCGAAGCCACCCCTAGATGCTTTCAAATATGATCAAAAAAGTCTCAATACAAAGTCAAATAAACTGCGATTGCCAAAAAACTGTACAAGAAACAGAGAAAATTTTGAGGCTTCTGATTCAAATACAATCAGTAAACCGTTCCAAAGGGGTTAAGCTAAGATTCGAATACGATCATATAGCCCCCAGTGGCTTTGGCGATGCCGATCAAGAGGGTATCGACAACTATGTTCTCTTTGGTTCGAATACGACCTATGTTTGAACAGGAAGCCCCCAAATGACCTTAAGAGTTGTTTAGCGACACTGATTCGAATACGATCCACGTCGATTCCCAAAGGGGTTGAGCTATGATTCGGATACGATCAAGAAGCCCCCAAGTGGGTTCGGCAGTTTGCCAATCAAAAGAGTATCGACAGCTATGTTCTCTTTGGTTCGAATATGACCTATGTTTGAACATGAAGCCCCCAAATGACCATATAAGTTTTGGCATTGCGCCGATCAAGAGGGTACTGATAGCTATGCCCGATGAGAAGGAAGCCCCCAAGTGACCATAATAAGATAAGCCGTAAGGCAGGATACCTATGTTTGAACCGTGCATCATGGCAGCAAGTTCTTTTTAGCACTCTTTAATCTTTCTGAGAACTCGAACTTGCGAGAAATTAATTCTTTTTGAACCGGAAGTTTAAACCGAATTTGAAAGCTCCAAAACTTTGTGAGAGATAAATTTACCTTGATACCGGATTTGAGAGCTTCAAAGCCTTGCGGTAAATAAATTTTCCTTGAATCGGTTTTTAAACTAGATATTAAGAGTGTCAGTGCCTTGTGGGAGAGAGATGTCTCTTGAACCGTATTTTAAACCGGAGTCCTTCTTTCCAAGCCGGAAATTGTGTGACGGCCTTTAAATTTTTCAACAATATAGCGGTAGCCTCTTGAACCGGGCTACCTTCCCTCCAATATCCCGGATTTCTTGAATCCATTGAAACCGGCTAATTTCGCCGAGCCATACCATTGTAGCCCCCGAGTCTCAAGATGACTCGAAGAGTTGGCTTGAGATTCTCCATATTTGTCCATAGCAGAAGGTATATATCATTGGTGTTGATAATGCGATGTGAATCCACAGAAGGTTGAGGTGACTGCGGCGGGTTATAAATGATCCCGTATGAGCTGTGTCAGCAACTCGGCTAATGGTTCCTTCCAACTGGTTGTTTGAAGTTTAACCAAACTTGTAGTGGCGGCAACTTGTGCGGCTGCCCATTGAACCATCCAGTGCAGACGGCGGCTGATAATATATGATAATTTGCTTCCAATTTGTTGGAACAAAACTGAGCTTCCCAAGTAGTGACTTGCTCATACTCAATAAACAGCTCATCTAGACAAGTGCGGCCCGGTGTGTTGATGTAGCCCAGGCCGCGAGGGACGGACGGTAAAGATGACCGTAACATCAGAGCCGGCTCAGACAGATGAATCGGCTGCGATGCTATAAACCGGGGCGGGCGAGTTAACCACGTCGTTTTGATGTAGTGAATAATTGTCCTGCATCATAAACATCGCAGGCCAAAGTAATTGTCCTTTAAAAAATGTATAAAAAATATAGAAAAGATAGCACCTGATATTTTTTGTCGGATGAACACAAACGCTGGCGCTAGATATTGTTTGGATGTAATCCGGATGATGATTCATTCCGATGATGACTCATTCCTTTGTTCCCGTAATAGCACCGTGCAATACTAATTGAATTTGCTTTCATGCATGTATAGGGAAGACAAACATGTATTCAGTTTGACCCTCCTCTTCCTTTGGCGTGAGCTTTCTGTAACAGTCCACCCGCAGCACTTTCTTTTGTCATTTGAAGTACACCAATCTGATAGCAGCGGCGGCTTAGGGCAGCCGCAACATGCGGTAGAAGCCGATCCTGAGGGCACCGGCGGATGACGAGGCACGGCAGTTTAAAACGGGGCGGTTCACCGGAGGAGCACCGCTGAGGACGAGGACCTGGCGGCTTAAATGGAGGTTCGACGCCGGGGTCGAACTAGCGACCGATGGGATAACTCAATGGCGTGGTAACCCGGTGGCGGGTTAGTAGTGGAGCACGTGTCCATGGAGTCATCATAAGTGAGGCCGGTTCAGAGGTTGTAACGAGGGCACTCCGGTGGGTCGACGAAATGCATCCGCGACAACGGCGGGTTGGAAAAACGCAACCATAGCCAGCTTAGCGCAGCCACATGGAAGAGGACCCACAAGGCAAGGCGGGCCGAAGCGGCGTGCCAAGACGCCCGGCAAGGCGACTCGAGCATGACAACAGTGGCAAATGGCACGTCGCCCATGGCGATAGCAGGCTGCCCGTTCCGAAGGCACGGTGGGGGCACGGGCAATGGAGCAGTCCTCGTCCATTTTTGCTTCCGGGTTGTAGTGGCTCCGGCCCAATCCAGCTCCGTGACTCGGGCCCGGCCACAAATGGAAGTAGCAGCGTGCGAGGCGACGGCAAGGCCACTCGGTGACCTGGGTCGGCGGAGTTAGGGCGCAGCCATGGGTGACGGCGGCTTGCTTGCTGGCCTCCGGTAAAATGGCTGGGCGCGTGCCATAGAAGGCCATAGCAGCAGGTCAAGCAGAGCGATGGCGGCTTGCAGGGCGAAGCGGCTCGACAGATACAATCCAGAGGCGCGGAGCGGTTTCTCCGGCGATGGCTCAACGGGCAGGAAGCGCCGAAGTCATCCAGGATGCCTAAAAGCCGAGGCGACGCCGGGATCTGAAGTAGAGGGAGCCGGAGGCACAACGCGGTTGCAGCTCAGTGTGGTTGGCTCGCTGCGGACAACTCAGAAACACGGAGGCACGAAGACGCTGGGTAGCTCGAGGCAACAGAAGCAGAGGCGGGTCACGGAACGAGTCCGGGTCGTGGTTGGTTGGATGAGTCCCCGTCCGTGTTTTCCTCTGGATCGAGGGCTTCCCTTCTTTCTCTTTTTTTAAACAGTGTATATGCTTCCGTCCTTGCATGCAGGAGACGCTGGCGGCCGTGGCCCTCTGCTTTTGCTGTTGATTGCTGATTTCCTTTTATGATGACGTGGAAAACAACAACACAAACGTGGTACCTTGGCCGATTGAACCTCTCGCAACCTCGGGACTTGATCATTGGACCAGGGGAGATGCAGTAGCAGTCGTATACGGACGCCGTAGAGGTTGATACTGCAGTGATTTTTTTCTTTGGCAACCTTGACTCGGCGACTTGACCGCTTGACAGGCGCACGTTACGCTACGAAAATTCTTCTAGTATTCTTGTCAACCTGCGTGACTTGATCCCTGCGCGATCTTGTGCACGTCTTTGATCTGCAATAAAGGCGGCTCTGTACTCAATGTCACCTTAATTTCTCTTGATCTTGATCCTTGTACTATCAGCTCCAAAGCTAAATCCGATCAGAAATAATAAATTTGCTGCCTCTTCCACGTGTGACGAATCGCAAGCTTCTCGATCCCTGAAAGAGATCCCTTCAAGAACTCAACACCACCGTGCGCAGGCCCCACGGTGGGCGCCAACTGTCGTGGATTTGTCACGGAAGATGTCCTCTTGCAAGGACTTAGTCGCGAGGCCAACGCATCTATGTGGTAGCTTGAGAGGGGTTAGGCGGAATCAAGAGACGCTAGGCAGATCATCACACAAGACGAGGATTTAGACAGCTTCGGGCTCCGGGAAACATCATCCGAAATAGCCCTACATGCTGTTTGAGGCTAGATCTCATTATGCTCATGAGGGAGTCGCCGTAAGCCGGCTCTCCTCTGTCTGTCTAGCCCTAGATATTGTTTCTTGTTGCTTGTCCCTCTTTGGGGAGCCCTGCCCCTCCTTATATAAGTTAGAGGAGCGGGTTACATGTGGAGTCCAAATAGGATTGGACTAGCCTATCTACTACTACAAGCCGGATACAAATCCGGGTCTTGATTCCTTGTAAGGGAAATATTCCTCACGCCTTTCCTCTTAAGCCGGTCTAGCATAACGTAAGCCGGCCTTATGGGCCTTGAGCCTCCTAGGCCCCCGGGTCTTGTCGCTCCTCTGATCCGCTTGCCAGGTCACCCATAAGTCGCCAGGCTCGGGCGGATCACTTAGTGTGTCGTCCAGTCAGGGCGGGTCATTAGTGAGTCGCCAAGTCTGGCCGGTTATACTTTCGGCCGGGTTACACCGCGGGGTATATCCCCGACACTGATGAAGAGCTATATTATCTTCAGAAGTGCTAGGCAAGCAAAACCCCCTTGTTCATTCCGATACAATCCCACTCTCTCGCTCCTGCTCTCTTTTACTGCATTAGGACAACAACGATTCATCTGTTACTTGCTGTGGTAGCTGAACCCCTTTATCCTCTCGCATGACCTGTCATTCCACAAGAAATAGATGAAACCCACTAGCATGAGTAGGAGTTGTTTGAGCCTGTTGTGCCTACTCATTCATGCTTGTTTGTCATGCCCTGCAGACTTAGAGTTGAGTCGGGTCTGTTCATCGAGGATGAATCGAGGTGTGTGAACATGTCCCATCGTGTGTGAGCTAAGTGTGTGAACACAGTTTGGTAATGGTAGCGGTGAGAGGCCATGTAGGAGTACATGGTGGGTTGTCTCATTGCAGCCGCCCTCGTGAACTGAAGTTCTGTGTTTGTGATCCATGAAACAGTTACTACCACACATTGGGATCCTTAATTGACTCTCTCGGCTTCTTAACCACCCTTGTCCTTTGTCCGGATTTGCAAAGTTGTTTACGGTGTTTGTAGCATCTTTGAGGGGCACGCAGTGCTGACCTTAGGGGTGGGCTGTGTTGCGGTAGGCACGTGGCACGGTGTACCGATTCGCCCGTTTGGTGTCTCCGGAACCCTGCACACATCGTTCGGGGTCATTAGTGGAAACCTCGGCCGGCCTCCCTGCGGATGGAACCCGAATAGGCGATAAACCTTGACTAGGGACTTGAGTGTTTAGGCAGGCCGTGGCCGACACCCTTGCCAGGCTTCCGCTTGAAGGTTGCCGAGATACATGACGTGTACATGGCGGTAAGTGGCGAGAGCGTGTGTGAAGAAGTACACCCCTGCAGGGTTAACATCATCTATTCGAATAGCCGTGTCCGCGGTGAAGGACTTCTAGGTTAACTATAACAGTTCATAGACAAGTGAAAGTGGATACTCTAAAATACACAAGATAATCGTGAGTGCTATGGATGGCGTTCTCGTAGGGAGACGGGAGCGGGTCCATAGTGGTGTATTGATATGGTGAATATGTGGACTCATGCGCCACCTCAAAAGAGTTACTTGCAAATGTAGTTCAGGATAGCCACCCAGTCAAAGCTGACTTGCTGCAGTCAAACTCCACCACCCCCTTTGTTGATAATGATGCATATGTAGTTAGTTCTGATGTAAGTCTTGCTGAGTACATTTGTACTCACGTTTGCTTATTTTATGTTTTGTAGAGAGACGTCAGTCTCGCTAGTAGTTCCGCGTGGACTTCAACATGTAGCTTGATACCTCAGCTACGATCTTGTGCCCTCGGCAGGATCTGGTAGATAGTCAGGCTTATAAGCCTTTTTCATTTGTAGATGTTTGTACTCAGACATGTAAAGCTTCCGCATGTGTTTTGACTTGTATGCTTTGAATGTTGGGTCATGAGACCCATGTTTGTAATATCTCGCTCCTCGGAGCCTAATGAATAAATATTTGAGTCGTAGAGTTATGTTGTGATGCCATGTTGTATTTACACATATTGAGCATACTGTGTGTATGTTTGAAATGCTTGGTATGTGTAGGATACGACAATCTAGTTTTTTTATCCCTGGCAGCCTCTCATATGGGGAAATGTAGTCTAGTGCTTCCTGAGCGATAGTACTCAGCTACAGCCCGGTTCACCGGAGTCCTGCTAGCCCAGCACTACTGCTCCGGACACTTGACTGGCCGGCATGTGTTTCACTTCGTTCATGTGTCTGTCCCTTCGGGGAAATGTCACGCGGTGACATCCGGAGTTCGGCCTAGCCTGCTACAGCCCGAGTTCCGGGAGTCCTGTTAGCCCAGTGCTCCAGCCCGGATTCACACGCTGTTGACCGACATGCTCGATGTGATTCATGTATGCATGTTCCCATGGGTTAGTGCCGCTTTGGGTTCACGACTAGCCATGTCGGCCCGGGTTCTCTGTCATATGGATGCTAGCGACACTATCATATACGGGAGCCAAAAGGCACAAACGGCCCCGGGCCATGGTAAGGCGACACCCGTGAGAATACCGTGCGTGAGGCCGCAAAGTGATATGAGGTGTTACCTGCTGGATTGATGTGACTTGGAATCGGGGTCCTGACAGCGTTGGTATCGGAGCCTGACTGCCTATAGGTCTACCAAGCCAAACCAATCGAAGTTGTGTCTAGAAATGCTTTAGTTATGTAAGGGAATTGATTGTGGAAGGGAACGTAAGGCTCTTTTTACTCCTTATACCTCATGGCCTTCTGATCTGAGTCATCCTCTTCTTTTCTACGGGGTTTAAGAACTAGGCGTCTCATCTATCTATCAGGATGACGTGTTACTAATCCATAGACCTTTAAGATTGTTGGTTTTAAGCCCAGTTCAGTTTCTTCTATCTCCGTGTGTTCATAGTTGGTCTCGGAACCTTGATTTTGTGCTTCTGAGTGGTTATGCCACCATTTTTGCAGGATGTCTCAAATCATTTTGAGCATTTACAGCCGTTATGCTGTCCGAGTCATCCCAGGTCTCTAAATAGTCTGATGCATTTGCAAATCCTTTCTTTCCATTCCCGATGTCCTTTATGGTCAGAATAAGCACACTAACTGGTGCGTTGAGGTAATTTATTGCCTTGACATTTATGTTGGAGCTATTATTATGACCTTAGGTGTCTAGAGTATCACCTAGTAATCCAGCCATGCTTTGTGTTCCCAGTGTGATGACTCTGGCCATCATTATCGAAAGCATCCCGTGATGCCACTTAGTAGTAGGTATTCTACTCCTGGGTTTTGAGCCCAAAATTCACCCTACTTACCTCATGTTGGTAGTGTTTGCTAGTTCCTTTAGGATATTAGCAACCTTTGTGATAGTCCTCGAGGTCCGTGGTATTTCCTTCTTCCAAATACCATGAACCATTAAGGCAGAAGTGATTTGAACCAAAAGATCACAATCAGAATACTCTCGAGGAGTTCTCCATTCATAATTGTGACTCTGCCAGTCCTACCTTTCCGCATGGGTTATCCGGAAGAAATGTTGAACTTGGTTCGACATACTAATATATGCACCCACAACTCAGAAAATCATATGTTCCTTTGAGTTGTCCCCCCTTTAGTTAGTCTTCTGACCTTCGTCTATCAATTGATAGTCAAGAGTATGCGTGCATTCGTTCATCGTTGCCTATTACCCATGTGGTCCGTCAAGCCATTCTATTCCGAAATGACTAGGAGAAACAAACTCCAGTACCTCATCCATATCCAGGATTGGGTCAAAGTAGTTGTAATCCGCAGATCAAATGCAATCAAGCTTTGATTCTGTTCTATCCTGAAGTATTACCCACTTTATGTCAGGAACGTCATGAGAATTGCACCTTCCCTTATGAATTCTTGACGTAGTGATACTTCTCGCCATCATCATTCGCTCCTCGGTTCCGTGTTGTTGCAACCGGAATACCGACAAGTGAACCGTGATGTGTGAAATCAATACTTCTAGCAACCCCATTGTTTGGTAGTAAAAGGACAATAATTTCATTCTTAGTGTGTTGGTTCTTGAATCATCATTCTATGATAGATTGTGCTATCTAGTCCTTATTTCTGGTGCACTCTTCGATCAATGAGTTAGGATTTTGTCAAACCCTTGCTCTGTTGATCATATCATCTTGCCCTGAAAAGCAAGATTGTTCTCGAGCTTAGTAACATATCGGTGGTTCGTGATTTTCCGAATATCTTCTCGGAGGTATCACCAGGTTGTCACCTGACCGCTATGTTGAGTTCGTGATCAAGTTGGTTCCTTGTAACCACCCCCTTCTCCAAGAATCTGTGTTGGATACCCCTGAGCTAGTTGGTTAAGCTAACAACAACTTGGAGAGTTGGAAGATGAAAGCTTGTCCGACTTAGTTCATTCTAAGGGATATCTTGTATGTGTGTTCAAGAAAGGTGATGTCTTCATTGATTGATCCTCGCGATCAATTGCTGGACCTATAATTCTAACCAAAACTTTGATTTGAGTGTGGGCTATCATCAAATCAAATCAGAACCAACGATAACCATAATGTTGTCTTACTCATGGTTGTTCCTCGAGTATACACCATTACATCTTTTGGTCTGACCAATGCTATCATCGTGTTCACTTGATGGTGGAAGTCCAGTGATATGGAAATTCCGATGAGTTGCTGTTGAGCCCATCAGCAGCATTTTGTCTCCCCCATGATTCACATTGGACATCAATCTAGTGTTGGAAACTTTGTAAGCAATGCCTTCATGTTCCGTTCATGAAGCTTATGCTTGGATGGAAGAAGTGACTTCCTCGAATTCACGTGCATTAGGTGTAAGTTGCTGCCATGAATTTGAGAAAGGTTTGTTTTGTTTCCCTTGGAATCATCCCAAGTCAGTCATGCATACGTGCGAAGTATTCTATGGTTTAGTAGATTAATTACCTCCACTCCATATGTGTTCCTAGCACACCAAGCCGCTGACTGATTTGCTCAAGGAGAAGGAGTTCCTTCATAAGAGCTAATCCGGACTTATGAAAAGACTTCGATACCCTCGATGATGGTTCCCCCACCTGAACTTGGTAGTGTTTTGTTGTAAGACTACCATGTGGTCATGCTTGTCTGGGAAAGCGTGTTCACATGTGTTTAGCAGAACCAGCTCATGTTTTGGAGCTTTCTATCTTAGTTCATTCCTCGAGAATCTTGCAACGCCATCTCGTCGAATCGTGTTGCAAACTTTCTTTCAGACATGCTGAGTCTGAAGTATCCTATTACCAATCGGATCTGAATCTCAGGCAGATGTGATGGTTGGAAGATTCCCAACAGTTGCATTTTGTTTCCATCTTGTACCGCCATTGTGCCAACTTTCCATGGGCTGCCTTCTTAGCAGTTGATGTCCAAGATCATCTTCAAAAGTGGACCTACCATGGGTCCCATCCATTTCCGATGATAAGCAAAATCATCCATTGCGTTGTCTTCAACAAGGTAGTCCACATCATCCATCCTAGTCCGAGTATGCCATTTCTTCGAACTCTTTCAAACGATCAATTGTAAATTGCCTTAAGCTGGTATGAACAGTTTCGATGATCTATGGATCAAAAGTAATTCTTTTTGCCACTTAAGGGAACAGTTCAACGAGTCACCTTTTTCAAAGTGCCCCGTTACGGGACCATGGAAAATATTTCCTCGCCACCTTGACACCATTCACCACCCTCGTAAGTGTGGAATTGTTGCCTACCAAATTGAACCTTCGCCATCTGTTCCACTCCATCCCTCTAGATGTATGCTTCGTGTCTCAGCTCGAGAGGTGTTTCAATGTCTCACTCCGTGAGTTGATCCTGGGTTGTTCGATCCTCGAGAAGATCGATCCTTCTAGAGTGTCCTTCTCCTCTCATTGTCATGATAGCTAGAGTTCTTAGAACAAGACGTCGAGAAAAAGATGGTGATCGAATCAACGTTCTTATGAAGTGCAACCTGGATCGTGAAGACCGTGTTAGCTTGTGCCTCCTCTGTCTTCTTACCTCACGTCTTGAATCTCGGTACGAGATTCTTGTTTAGTGGGGGTGAGCTGTCACAGCCCCAGTTCAGCCCTTGCTTGACTTTGCTTGTTCATCATGCCATCATGTTCTTTCTGAAGAAATTTGAAATGGGGATTGTTGAAACCCTAGCACCAAACGAAATTTAACTAGGTTCAATAAAAATATTTTCAATGACCCAGAATGCCCTTTGGAAATGTTCATGAGTTCTGTTAAAGGTGAAAACCTCTTCCAAAAATGATGAACATATTTATAGGTCATTCCTGGATTTTTGAATTAAATCTTAAGCTATTTGACTTTGGGCATTTAAACATTATAAATAATTTAAATGCTCAAATAATGTTGGAACTATTTGTGGGCCACTGAAATTTTTCATACGGTGCTCATGAATATTTTCAGGATTTATAAAATTGATTTGGTTTTTAAAACTAGATCAAAACAAAACAGAAGAAATAGAAAACAGAAACAACTAAGAGAGGGAAACCTACCAGGGCCAAACACCTGGCGCCCACCAAGCCCATCTGGGCCTCACCTGTGCCAGCCCAGCCCACCAGAGCCGCCACCGTCTCCCACCTCGCGCCAGAAGGACGCGAGGTGTGTGTTCGCCGCACGCCGGCACGCGCCCGTGCCACCTCCTGCTTGCCGCTTCCCCCTCGTCGCCCTGGACCTCCCTCGCGACGCCACACACCCCCTGGACCTCTCTCACCCTCTCCCGTGCTTCTCCCCCCCCCTCTGCTCTCTCCCGCGGTGCCACCGAACGCTGTCGTCGCCGCCGGCCGTCACCACCGCGGCCACCAGCATCCCCACGCCCAGCCAGCTAGTGCCCGAGCTCCGCCTCCTTGTGCTGAACCTCTCCACGCCGAAGGAAACAAGCCGGAGGGCCCCGCTTCATCGCCATCGTCGCCGCCTTTGCCATCGGTCACTGGAGATCCGCCTCGCCACCCCGCTCGCTCCGACGCTTCCCCGGCCCCTCCATCTGCACCGGCCAACTCGCCGTGAGCTCCTCTTTCTTCTCCCCCTAGCTACGTCGATCGAGCTGCCCCCTAACCCCGTTGGCCATCACGGCCGAGAGCTCGGCTCCGCCGGCCATGTCGCCGCCATGGCCACAGACGCGTAAGCTAGAAACCGAGCGCGTCACCGTGCTCAGCACATCACCAAGAGGCCGTAGCACCCAGCCGTTCGCCCCGTCGTGCCCCACAGCACCATTCCAAAACTTGCCTGAATGCCGGCGCGCCACGAGCTCGACTCCGGCGAGCTCACTCCACCGCAGCCTCTCTCTCTTGCTCCAATGGATGCGCGAGAGTGCCAGCTCTCTGTAGGTGGTCTCGGCCGCTAATTTGGTCGCCGGAGGGCAAAATCCGAGCCCCTCCGCCGTCTCGGCCTCGCCGGCGACTCAACGCCGGCGGGATTGACCCTGCTGACCGGGGGTTTGACCTCGCTGACCTAGTTGAACCCGGGTGGGACCAGTTTGACCCATCTGGGTCTATGACAAATGGGACCCGCCTGCTAAATAAGTTAGGATTAGGACTAACTAAAAATTAGTTAGACTAATGACACTGACACACGGGACCCACTAGTCAGGTTTGACCTGGCCGACCCAGTTGACCTGCTGACGTCACACCTATGTCATGCTGACGCAGTAACTTATTTTTTGGAATTATTTTTATACAGGAAATTCCAGAATATAGTACAAACTTCTAAAATTCATAGAAAATCAACTGTAGCTCCAAATCAAATAATTTATATATGAAAAATGATCAGAAAAATCCAATCTATCCATCTGTACTAGTTTAATGCATGTTTAAACAAGTTAACTTGCTGTTTAGTGCAAAACATGATAAAGCACTATTTAAGATCACAAATGTGTTTGAACTTTGAATCTTTGGTTCAATATAGCTCAAACCCATCTGGTTGTAGTTGCATTAGCCCAACACACTCATTTTACCATGTCATGATCAGGCATCATATTGTGCATTGCATTGATTGTGTTTCTTCTCTGTTGCCGGTACTTGTTCCCTCTCGATAGACGTGGTTTCGACGATGAGATCGATGACACTGATGAAGAGCTATATTATCTTCAGAAGTGCGTGCAAGCAAAACCCCCTTGTTCATTCCGATACAATCCCAATCTCTCGCTCCTGCTCTCTTTTACTGCATTAGGACAACAACGATTCATCTGTTACTTGATGTGGTAGCTGAACCCCTTTATCCTCTTCATGACTTGTCATTCCACAGTAAATAGATGAAACCCACTAGCATGAGTAGGAGTTGTTTGAGCCCTGTTGTGCCTACTCATTCATGCTTGTTTGTCATGCCTTCTACTTCTTAGAGTTGAGTCGGGTATGGTTCATCGAGGATGAATCAGAGGTGTGTGAACATGTCCTACTGTGTGTGAGCTAAGTGTGTGAACACGATTTGGTAAAGGTAGCGGTGAGAGGCCATGTAGGAGTACATGGTGGGTTGTCTCATTGCAGCCGTCCTCAGGAACCGAGTTCTATGTTTGTGATCCATGAAACAATTACTACCACACATTGGGATCCTTAATTGACTCTCTCGGCTTCTTAACCACCCTTGTCCTTTGTTCGGGAGTTGCAAAGTAGTTTCTGGTGTTTGTTGCATGCTGGGGGCCGCACGCAGCGCTGACCTTAAGGGTGGGCTATGTTGCGGTAGGCACGTGGCACGGTGTACCGATTCGCCCGTTTGGTGTCTCGGGAATCCTGCACACATCGTTCGGGGGTGTTAGTGGAAACCTCGGCCGGCCTCCCTGCGGTTGGAACCCGAATAGGCGATAAACCTGGACTACGGACTTGAGTGTTTAGGCAGGCCGTGGCCGACACCCTCGCCAGGCTTCCGCTTGAAGGTTGCCGAGATACATGACGTGTACATGGCGGTAAGTGGCGAGAGCGTGTGTGAAGAAGTACACCCTGCAGGTTAACATCATCTATTCGAATAGTCGTAATGCGCGGAAAAGGACTTCGGGTTACCTATAACAGTTCATAGACAAGTGAAAGTGGATACTCTAAAATACGCCAAGATAAGCGTGAGTGCTATGGATGGCATTCTCGTGGGAGGCGGAGCGGATCCATAGTGGTGTGTTGATATGGTGAATATGTGGACTCATGTGCGCCACCTCAAAAGAGTTACTTGCGATTAAGTAGTTCAGGATAGCCACCCGATCAAAGCTGGCTTGCTGATCAAACTCCACCACCCCCTTTGTTGATAATGATGCATATGTAGTTAGTTCTGATGTAAGTCTTGCTGAGTACATTTGTACTCACGTTTGCTTATTTTATGTTTTGCAAAGAGACGTCAGTCTCGCTAGTAGTTCCGCGTGGACTTCAACGTGTAGCTTGATATCTCAGCTACGATCTTGTGCCCTCGGCAGGATCTGGTAGATAGTCAGGCTTCTAAGCCTTTTTCATTTGTAGATGTCTGTACTCAGACATGTTAAGCTTCCGCATGTGTTTTTACTTGTATGCTTTGAATGTTGGGTCATGAGACCCATGTTTGTAATATCTCGCTCCTCGGAGCCTAATGAATAAATATTTGAGTCGTAGAGTTATGTTATGATGCCATGTTGTATTTACACATATTGAGCATATTGTGTGTATGTTTGAAATGCTTGGTATGTGTGGGATCCGACAATCTAGTTGTTTATCCTTGGCAGCCTCTCATATGGGGAAATGTAGTCTAGTGCTTCCTGAGCAATAGTAGTCCGCTACTGACCGGTTCACCGGAGTCCTGCTAGCCCAAAGACTCTTGATCCGGACACTTGACTGGTGGCATGTGTTTCACTTCGTTCTGTGTTTGTCCCTTCGGGAAATGTCACGCGGTGACATCCGAGTCCTGCCTAGCTCACATGTACCGGGTTCCCGGAGGCCTGTTAGCCAGGTCTACATCCCGGATTCACACGTCAATCGACATGCTCGATGTGATTCATGTATGCCTGTTCCCATGGGTTAGTGCTGCTTTGGGTTCACGACTAGCCATGTCGGCCCGGGTTCTCTGTCATATGGATGCTAGCGACACTATCATATACGTGAGCCAAAAGGCGCAAACGGTCCCGGGCCGTGGTAAGGGGACACCCGTGAGAATACCATGCGTGAGGCCGCAAAGTGATATGAGGTGTTACCGGCTAGATCGATGTGACTTGGAATCGGGGTCCTGACAGGCACCTGGCCAGGAGTGTGTGTGCTGACCATCATCCATCATTCTATTGTTTGGAAAACATATCTGGCTCCCCACGAAATAGAAAATTGGTACAAAATTCAGAAGTACCTGCATTTAAAAAAAACTTCACTAAACCCAGTTTAGAGTTGAGATTTCGAGAATAGTCATCATATACATATGATGAGAATATCAATGTTATGATGTTCTTGTATCTCACCTTCAAATTTTATCAATCATTCAACAGTTTATATTGGATAACAAGAGTGTAAGAACTATTTCCATTTGAGCTCTTACATAAAATTTGAGATTGTCTTTGTGCACACTTTTCTTTGGATAAGAAGGTGAAAAAAACATTACTTTTTGTCAGGGGAAAACAAATATACATCAATCAGAAAATATATAATACGCAAAAAATTGTAGTTTTCCTTACAAGCGACAGGGTCCTGACCATGATATATATAATCACAATGACTGAAATAATTCTCAAGGCTTCATACGCATATTAATATATTTCTCATAATTGCAATGTGTATGTGTTGTAGATCGATCTGTTAAGAAACAACATAAGCACACACATGTTGATGTTGACTATAGTAAAAAACAGTTTCATAACTTGCGGTATAGATGGAGCAGTATTACAGAATAAAGAAAAATATTGGGATGGATGGATGCAAGTGGACATTTTTTTTGTATATTGTACACATGATGCCAAATAAATAACGACTCGGGAAGGGGATTATCCATTTGAAATAATTATGCTAGTATCATGGACCCATAATTGCACTGACATGTTGATTTTTGTAGCAGTCATCTTCAGAGACATACATGATGTCATATGCTATATAGCTCATACACTACTATCTCACTGTGATTTGAACTAAGTTGATCTCTTTTTATAAGAAAAAAAACTATGTTGATCTTATTAAACAGGTCATGCTACATGCTAGTATGTAATGATCAATTTCACTTGAAAAAAATATTAATTCCATCGATCCATCTATATTGGAATAGGAAAATCTGACAGTAACGCATAACAGGGTATACTACTCATCCGAACTAGTACAGGTTGTTGTCAACAAAGTAACACAGGTAATCACATCTAATCAATAAACACCTTGACAAGATACGAACATGAGAGATGTAAGCAACAATTGAAATACACAGCTCGAGAAAATTGTTGAGAGAAATCACTCGCATCATGGTGTTGTCCACTCATACCCGACGGAGTAACACGGCGTAGAAACCCTACGCGGAGTACCATCAACATCCAAGTCGAGGTAGAAGAGGCGGAGCACCACCATAAGCCTGAACCGGCAGCCGCGCGTGAGGAGATGCAGGTTTAGTGGGCTGACAAACCACAGCCGTGGAAGCCGCGCCGGCGGCGTGCGGCGACTAGGCTTGTCGCGGGGCCGCGTGCAGGGGTTCGGAGAGCGGGGGGGGGGTCTCGGAGGAGAAAATATTGAGGGAGTGGGGCGGGAGTGCGCCGGAGCTTCCCGGAATTGACGTCGGCGGCGGAAGCGCTCTGGTGTGAGAGAGGGGAATCAGGGGATTAGCTTTTTTACAGGCTCGGTTGTGAGTTCCCATTTTTTGGATGTGTGATATTTGGAGAGAGAGGAGGCGCAGATAACGTGGAGGTGGGTACTGGGAGGTTACCCCTTCGCGGGAGGTGGGAGGTTGAAACCAACACAACACATATGTTGTTGTTGTTGCTAGACATGTGTTGCTGTATGTGGGTTTATGTTGTAGTGCGGCAACGACAGACGAACCAGTAAACCCTCATACTCCTCCGCGTGGGAAAAAACTGCCGAGTATTCCCTGGCTCCGTGTCGTTTCCTTCCTAGGCCTCGCCGTCGTCCACCGACCTGGTGCTCTCGGCGTGGCCTGGTCAACATGGTCAATGAACGACATCCATAGGAAGTGGACTGTACATGGAGAGGCTGACATCTGGGTCCACGGCCGCACGCAAGGAAATGCCTCCTTATTATGCGCAAAATAATTATTCCTCCACCTGACAGCTAGGACCCAAAGGAAGGGCCTCTGTATTTTGCGAAAAAAAATTCCCCCGCTGACAGGTCGGACCCACCAGCTATATCTTCGCACGCAAGGAAGTGCCTCCTTATTACGCCCAAAAAAAGGAATACCCCCCCCCCCGCTAGCTGGGACCCACCATATTGTTGGGCTGACTTGTGGGCCTACTAAGTTGACAGGGACGGATGGCTTTGTTAACTTAGTCAATACTCCAGTGACCGTATGATGTCCATCCAACGGCCATAGTGCTTCTTCAACCTCTGGTCTTCTTGCTCCAGCCGCCCAAAGCAGCGCCGGTCGTGCCGCCTGCTCCTGCCTCCCGTGGCCCGGCTCCGTGTCGTCCCCTTCCTAGGCCTCGCCGTCGTCCACCGCCGTGGTGCTCTCGGCGCGGCATGGTCAATGTGGTCAACGACCGACTTCCATCGGAAGAGTACTGTACGTGGAGAGGCTGACAGCTGGGTCCACGGCAGCTGCAAGGAAGTGCCTCCTTATTACGAGGAAAATAATTATTCCTCCACCTGACAGCGGGGACACACTGGACGGGCCAACAATATTTTGTGAAAAAAATCGTTTCCCCTGACTGCTGGGACCCACCGGACGGGCCATCGTATTTCACAAAAAAAACGTTCCCCCCGCTGTCAGCTCGGACCCACCGGAAGTGCCTCCTTATTACGCACAAAAAAAATGAATACTCCCCCGGCTAGCTGGGACCCACCTTGGTGGGAGGCTGTCTTAATGGGCCTACTAAGTTGATGGGGACGAAGGGCTTTCTCAACTTAGTCAATATGAACGATTCTAGCTCCAGTGACCGTACGATGTCCATCCAACGGCCGTAGTGCTTCTTCAACCTCTGGTCTTCTTGCTCCAGCCGCCCAAAGCAGCGCCGGTCATGCCGCATGCTCCTGCCTCCCGTGGCCGGCTGTGCTGCTGCGGAGGCCTCACCGCCCCCTACTATTCCCACCGTTGGCCAGGCCCTGCGGCGATGGCAGCCTCACACCACAGGCGAACCAGTGAACCCTCGTACTCCTCTCCGCGTCGGCTTCCACTGTCGCGTCTTCCTCGGCTCCGCGTCGTCCCCTTCCTAGGCCTCGTAGTCGTCCACTGCCGTGGTGCTCTCCGCGCGGCGTGGTCAACGTGGTCAAGGAATGACTTCCATCGGAAGAGTACTGTACGTGGAGAGGCTGACAGCTGGGTCCACCGCCACAGCCCAATTTTTTTGTTGTGATTTGCCAAGTAAGTCGCTTTGTCAGGCCTGTTGGGCTGCAAATCTTTCAAGACAAGGAGAGCTTTCATTAATTTGGCGAGAAAATGGCCCATCAAGAATGAGAAATGGGTTGTACATTTTAAAACACATCAAACCGCAATTAGTTTCAAATATATTTTTCATTTCAAGATTTTAAATTACATTAATTTTTTGTCGTGGAGAATTTTTTGGATTTTATATTGATATACATTTATTTTAAAATCAGTTTGAATGTGAGTCAAAATTTCGGGATTAAAAACAGTTCGGACCGCACCGAAATATGCAAAATTTCGTATAATTTTTTAACCGTGGCCACAATATGGGCTATAATGCTAACAAAAAAATATGGGCTCCAAAAAACCCTTAAGAATTAGCAAATGGGTTGTAAATTATTAGAAATAATGGCAGATGGGTTGTATGCTGTTTTCCACAGATTTGTGGCTTTCCTATATTAAAGGTTGAAGCACATGCAGTGACGGTTGGATGTCCATCCAAGGGCCGTCGTGCTTCTTCAATATCTGGTCTTCCTGCTCCAGCCGCTCAAACAAGCGCCAGCGGGACTGCCTTCTCCCTCCTCCCCGCGGCCGGCTGTGCTGCCGCACAGGCCTCACCGCCCCACCATACACCCATCGCTGCCTAGCCATCCCTCTACTCACCCAGACCTGCTGTTATTCTCCGGCGACGGCAGACAAACTAGTAAACCCTAGTACAGTCGTACTCCCCTCCGCGTGGGAAACAACTGCCGAGTCTTCCCTGCCTTAGTGTCATCCCCTTCTTAGGCCTCGCCGTCGTCCACCGCCGTAGTGCTCTCGGCGCGGCGTGGTCAATGTGGTCAACGACCGACTTCCATTGGAAGAGTACTATGCGTGGAGAGGCTGACACCTGGGTCCATGGCCACAGCAAGGAAGTGCCTCCTTATTACGCGCAAAATAATTATTCCTCCACCTGACAGCGGGGACCCACCGGACGGGCCGCCATATTTCGCGAAAAAAACTTTTCCCCCTGACTGTTGGGACCCACCAGCTACACCTTCGCATGCAAGGAAGTGCGTCCGGGCAAAAAAAATGATTCGCCCCCTGACTGCTGGGACCCACCAGCTACATCTTCGCACGCAAGGAAGTGCGTCTGGGCAAAAAAAACAATTCGCCCCCCTGACTGCTGGGACCCACCAGCTACATCTTCGCACGCAAGGAAGTGCGTGGCGATCGGGACCCACACAGTCGAAGCGTACGTAGCGTTGTCATTCTGGTCGCGAACGTGTGCGTACATATATACTGGTGGATGTAGAGGCGTGCACGTGTCGTAGGAGAGACACACACGTAGCATGTACCCGTACGTACAGCGGCCAGGGTGCAAGAAAGAAAATATGGCCACGTATGTGTACATACGGGCGGGGTCTCGAATGCCTACTCGCGCGTACGTACGGCGAGGGCTCGTGTACATGGCTGGGTCGGAACGGAGAAACAGTGTCGTTGTCGTGTTAATGGGGAGGCAACGGAATGCGTCGTGTTCATGGTGAGGCAACAGAATGCGTCGTATTCATCGGGAGGCAACGAAACGCGTGGGAGCCAACCGGCTGGGTTGGAACGGAATGCGTGGTCGTGTTCATCGGGAGGGCTTGGACGGAACAGGCGATGGAAATGAGGCCTGGCATACCGCAGAACGGAGGAAATCGACCTCCTACGTTCGGAACGGGGTCCTGTTGATCGGGAGGGGTGTGGCGTACCGCGAAACGGAGGAAACGGACCTCTGACGGTCGAAACGGGGGTCCTGTTGATCGGGAGGGTTGTGGCGTAACGCAAAACGGAGGAAATGGACCTCCTACGGTCGAAACGGGGGTCCTGTTCATCGGAAGGGGTGTGGCGTACCGCAAAACGGGACTCCACAGGATACTGTTCATCTCCACCGTCGACCTCCTCCAGCCTCCACGGGCTACCGTCGATCTCCTCCAGCCTCTATGGGCTCCTGTTCATCCAGCCTCCACCGCGCGCTACTCCACCGGCTACTGTTCAACCACCCCTCCAAGGGCACCCCTCCACCCTCTAGTGTTCATCCAGCCCTCCACACCACGGGGTCCTGTTCAACCAGCCCTCCACGGCCACCCCTCCATCGTCTACTGTTCATCCAGCCCTCCACACCACGGGGTCCTGTTCATCCAGAGGCAACGCCACCGCTCACTGTTCATCCAAACCCCCCCCATAGCGCTCACTGTTCATCCAATAGATTGGCTTCATTAGCAGCCATCGATCGATCACTTTCGGGTTCGATGCTAGCGTAACTGCGGTCTGTCGCCGGGTTCGATTAGAGCCCAACGCCTCGCTTCGGGTTCGATTAGAGCCAATGCCTCGCACACACGCACGTCGTGTCTGCGAGAAAGCAGCGCTTGTCGCTCGGCCCCGACCTCCCACCGTAACTGCAACTCCACGAAATTTTCCTCCCCTCGCTTCTACCACGGGTTTTTCCGTCATGGGCAGCCCAAAGAATGTCATGCAGCTGCGTCTCCGGCCCGCCTGGGACGAAAAGCCCATTTCATCATGATTTTTTGTCATAGAAGTAGGAGCCCACCACATCTATGATGATATCGGGTTTTGTCACAATTATCGTCATAGAAGTGTCATATGTATGACAGAAAAAAATTTCGTTCGGCCCAAAATGTCACAGATGTGTCTTTTTTTGTAGTGTGCGCCCAGGTGGGTTGTGACCACCTTGGTGGCCTCCCGCACCCCTTCACCCTATAAATTCCCAAATATTCCATAAACCCTCGGGGCTAACCTAGATCAGAAGTTCTACCTCCGCAAGGCTCTGTAGCCACCACAACCCAATCTAGAACCCGTTCCGGCACCCTGCCGGAGGGGGGAATCATCACCGATGGCCATATTCATCATCCCGGCGGCCACCACAATGAGGAGGGAGTAGTCCACACTCGGGGCTGAGGGTTTGTACCGGTAGCTATGTGTTTAATGTCTCTCTCTCTCTCTCTCTCTCTCTCTCGTGTTCTTGAGATGTCACGATCTTGATGTATCGCGGGCTTTGTTAATATAGTCGGATCATATGGTGTTTTCCCCTCTCTATCTTGTTGTGATGAATTGAGTTTTTCCATTTGAGATTTTGATGTTATCGGATTGAATACTTTTATGGATTTGAGAGCACTTGATATATTTCTTGCATATGAATACTAGTGGTGACAATGGGGTATCGTATTGATTCACTTGATATATGTTTTGGCATTCAACTCGCGGATTCCCGAGGTGACATTGGGGTAATCTATGCATAGGTGTTGATGCACGTTCTTGTCTTTGTTTCTCCGGTAGAAATCTTGGGGCACTCTTTGAAGTTCTTGGTGTTGGATTGAGTATTATGAATATGACTTTGCTTTGGTGTTACTTTAGTACGAACTCTAGGATAGATGGAACGGAAAGAATAGCTTTGTGTTATTTTAGTATGAACTCTTGAATAGATCGAATGGAAAGAATAGCTTTGACGTGATTTTGTACCCTGCAAACAATTTATTCTTATGTTCTCCGCTAGATAGGAACTTTGGAGTGATTCTTCATCGCACTTTGAGGGGTGGTTATACGATCCAATTATATTATCATTGTTGAGAGGTTGCACTAGCGAAAGTACGGACTCTAGGCCTCATTTTCAAGCATTGCAATATCGTTTTTGTGCCTGATTACTATTTTCTACCATGCTGTTTTTATTTAGTCAGATTATAAAAATATATTTCTACCATCAATATTACACTTTTATCACCATCTCTTCGACGAACTAGTGCACCTATACAATTTTCCATTGTACTGGGTGTGTTGGGGACACCTCCCATGGATTGATAAACCTTAGGTCATCCACTTGAGGGAAAATTGCTACTGTCCAAAAAAACTCTGCGCTTGGAGGCCCAACATGTGTCTACAAGAATAAAGTTGTGTAGTAGACATCAAGCTCTTTTCTCGCGCCGTTGCCGAGGAGGTGAGTGCTTGAAGGTATATCTTTAAATCTTGCAATAAAATCTTTCAATTTCTTGTTTTATCACTAGTTTGGTTTATAAAAGAAAACTATATAAAAATGGAATTTAGGTTGCATCATATTATTAATCATCTTTATAATATCTTTCGTGAAAATGATGGGAAGGAAAATTGTGCTCAATTGATAGAAGAAGAATTCTATAAAATGTTTGCCATGAATGATGAGCATGATTGAATGTTGCTAGTACGAATTCTTTGAATATCCATGATGCTAGTGATATGCAAAGCCATAAGCTTGAGGATGCTATGTTTGATGAAGATGATATTTTTATTCCCCCAAGTTTTGATGTGTAAATTTCTTACAATGGTAACATGCCTCCTATTTATGATAATTACAATGATGAATGTGGGTTTGGAAGAGTGTCAATTCTAGGTAATGATCCCACTATTTTGGAGGGTGTTGAATCTTTTCACAATATTGATGAAAGTGGATTTGGAGAGGTAATGACTTTATTTAGTGATGAATCCACTATTTTGAAAGAGGTTTCAATTGACAATGAGAACAAAGTTGCCATCTATGATGATTATGGTGATGACATGTATGCTATAAATAATAATAATAACCGTGAAACTTGTCGTCATAATTTTAATGCTCAATATGATTATGCCAATCAAGTATCACATGATAGTTATTTTGTTGAGTTTGCTCCCACTACTATTGATGACAAGAAATTTGCTTATGTGGGGAGTAATAAAATTTCTATGCTTGTGGATCATGAAAAGAATGCTTTATGTGATAGTTATATTGTTGAATACTTTCATGATTCCACTAAAAATTATTATGAGGGAGGAACATATGCTTGTAGGAATTGCAATAATATCAAGTTTTCTCTCTATGTGTTGAAAATCTTGAAGTTTTGCTTGTTTTGCTTTCCTATGCTAGTTGATTCTTGTTCTCATAAATTGTTTGCTCACAAAATATCTATGCATAGGAAGTGGGTTATACTTAAATGTGCTTGCCATGTGATTCATGATGCTCTTGTTATGTTTCAATCCTTATCTTTTTGTGCGAGCATCATTGAAATCATCATGCCTAGCTAAATGGCATTAAAGAAAAGCGCTTGTTTGGAGACAACCCAACACTTTTACCTACTATTTTTGTGCGTTCACATTATTATTCTACTGTAGTAATCATGTTTTATAGCTTTTGTTTCAATAAAGTGCCAAGGAAAGCCTTTGGGATAGTGTGGATGATAGTTGACTTGAATCTGTGCAAAAACTGAAACTTTTGCACCCAGTCCAGAAATTTCTAAAATTCACTGAAACGTGATTTCAATCCAATTTTTTTAGATGTGATAGATATACAAATTATCTACGTTGTCCAGATTTTCAGAATTTTTGGAGTAGCAAAAGTATGGTTGGAGTACAGATTACTACAGATTGTTCTGATTTTGACAGATTCTGTTTTCCATGCATAGTTTGCTCGTTTTCTAGTTTCTATGGCTTATATTGCTCAATATAAATTGTGGAAATGATATTCTACAGTAGGCATTGTGTGGAAAACAATTATGAATATTGGCTTTGATAGTACCAAAGTGAAATGGTTTGCTCTTTATCATACTAACCTATCTAACGAAGTTCCGTTAAGTTTTGTGTGATCGAAGTTTTCAAGTTTTGAGTGAGATGTCGATATGAGGAGAATAAGGAGTGACAAGACCCTAAGCTTGGGGATGCCCAAGGCACCACAAGGTAATATTCAAGGAAGATCCAAGAAACTAAGCTTGGGGATGCCCCGGAAGGCATCCCCTCTTTCGTCTCCAACATTATCGTAACTTCTCTTGGAGCTACATTTTTATTCGTCACATGATATGTGTTTTGCTTGGAGCGTCATTTTATTTTGTTAGGATTTGCTTGCTGTTATATAGAATAATGTTTTGCATCTTCCTTTTCAATAAAAATGTCAAGGATAGCCTTTAGCATGCTTATTTTGCAAGTCTACATGTTGCTGTTTCAAAACAGAAATTTATCGCTGTTGCAAAAATTCCCTAGAAAAGTCAGAATGTGATAAAATGTTGAAACTTTTTGCAAAATAAGATATGATAAATTTTCTACAGTGTGGTAAATTTTTATAATCTTTGGAGTTTAAGAAGTATTGATACTCTTGCATTCTCCAACGTATCTATAATTTATGAAGTATTCGTGCTATTATATTATCATTATTGGATGTTTTACAATAATTTTATAGCAACTTTATATCATTTTTTGGGACTAACCTGTGCCCAGTGCCAGTTGCTGTTTTTTGCTTGTTTTTTACATCACAGGAAATCAATATCAAACGTAGTCCAAACACCGCGAAACTTTTTGAGGATTTTTATGGACCACAAGACACCCAATGGTCCAGAGCTGCACTTGGGGGTGCCCCTAGGCGTGCCCTGGTGGATTATTCTCACCTCGGTGGCCTCCCGTACCACCTCTTCGCCCTATAAATTCTCAAATATTCCAAAACCATTCGTGGTAACCCTAGATCAAAAGTTCCGCCGCCGCAGGTCTCTGTAGCCACCGAAAACCAATCTAGACCCTGTTCCGGCACCCTGCTGGAGGGGGGAATCATCTCCGGTGGCCATCTTCATCATCCCGGCGGCCACCACGATGAGGAGGGAGTAGTCTACTGTCACAGCCCCAGATCAACCCTAGAGCTTGCTTGTAACTAGTAGCATTGCATCCCTGCATCATGTTTAATTTCCATGAAAATTGAAATGGGGAAGGCAGGAAACCCCAGAACACCCCCCTTAAAACAACTAGGGTTTACTAAAATTATTTCAATGAACACGAAATGCCCTTCAAAATGCTCATCCTCTTTGTTTTGGTTCAGAACCCATATCAAAGGAGGTGTACCATTTTCTAGGTCATCTAGGGGTTCTAAAATCAATTCACAAGTTTTTGAAATGAGCATTTTAAACTATGAAAAATATTTTAAATGTTCAAAAAATTCCAAACCAAAATGTTTCATGTTGGGAATATTCCAACAAGTGACCAGGAGCATTTTGGTGATTTTTAAAAGTGTTTTGGTATTTTTAAAAACCCCAACAGAGTTACAGAAAATAGAAAAAAACTTTAAAAAAAAGAAAGGCTTACACATGCCATGACCGGCCCACTGCCCGGCCAGCGCCAATGGCAGCTTTGGCTCGGCCAGCAGCTCTGTGCCCGGCGGGCGCGCCACGCAGCTGGCCGCCCGCCCGTCCCCTCGCCCGCCGCTCGTGGGCGACCTCCACGTCGCCACCCGAACCCCCTGGACACCTCACTTTCCCCTGCCCTCTCTCTCGCTCGCCCCGACACTGGCCGACGCCATCGCCGACACGCCACCGTCGGCCGCCGTGCTCCCCGCCGTCCACGCTCCTCCCGCCATGTCTAGCAGCTCCGCCGCACCCGTTACCTCTAGCTAGCTGGTTCCCTCGCTCTAAAACACCCGAGGCCTCTACACCGACCCGACCAAGCTCGAGCCGGAGATCCCCATCGCCGTCGCCGCCGCGTCGAGCATCCCGACCCCGCCGAGGCTCTCTCTACGAGATCACCGTGAGCCCGGCTACCTCCCGTCCTCTCCGCTCTCTTTTCTTACACCACCACGAGCGCACGCCGCTCACCCGAACCACCGCCCATGAGCTCGTCAGCCGACGATGCTCCGGCCACCTAACGGCCCTGCCACCACGTCCATCACACTCACCACGCCCCCACGGGCCTAACCGTGCACTTCCCGCGCCTCGCCAAGCCTCTAGCCCCAAACCCGTCGATGGCCGAGCCCCGGTCGCCGCCCGACTCGTCGCCGGCGCCCACTCCGGCCACCCCTAACCCAACTAACTCCACCACTAACATGCGGCTCACCTCCAGCTACATCGTAGGTGCTCCCAGCTCCATTTGGAGCCGGAAAGTGCAAAAGCACTTGCTCACGCCCGCGTCTGGCCTCGCCCGTGACTAGACGCCGGTGAGTTGACCCCGTCCGTGGGCCACATTGACCGCCCAGGTCAATGACAGTGGACCCTCCAGTTAAACTAATTAGGATTAGTTCTAATTAACTAAATTAGTTTAAATTAACCTGACATGCGGGTCCCATGGTCAGTTTGACACAGACGACCCGTTGACCCTGACGTCATCTTTGACCTCATCTTTGGCGACATTAATTCAAATTCTGGAATTATTTCTATATAGTAAATTCCGAATATATTTCAAATTTCAAATGCTTATAACTTTTTATCTATAACTCCAAATGCAAAGATTTATATATGAAAATGATCAGAAAAATATGAAGAATCTGTTTATGCCATGATCATGCATGTTTGAACAAGTTAACATCACTGAATAGGATGAATCATGATTAGGGTAATCTAGGAAATAGCATTTTGAGTTGGAATTCAACCTTGTTTGAATTCCACTCCAACTAACTTGGATTATTATTGCATTAGGTGAATTCAGTACCTTAACATGATCATGCATCATATATGTGCATTGCATTGATTGTGTTCTCTCTTGTTTGCCGGTAATTGTCCCCTCCCGGTAAACGATGTACCGACGATGATTATTCGATGACACCGATGAAGAACTATTATCTTCAGAAGTGCCAGGCAAGCAAAACCCCCTTGTTCATTCCGATACAATCCCATTCTCTCGCTCCTGCTCTATTTTACTGCATTAGGACAACAACGACTCATGTTTTACTTGCTGCGGTAGCTGAACCCCTTGATCCTTTGCATGACCTGTCATTCCACAGTAATTAGATGAAACCCACTAGCATGAGTAGGAATTGTTTGAGCCATGTTGTGCCTACTCATTTATGCTTGTTTGTCATGCCTGCTACTGCTTAGAGTTGAGTCAGGTCTGATTCATCGGGAATGAATTGGAATGGTTGTGTGAACATGTCCTATTGTGTGTGAGCTAAGTGTATGAACACGATTTGGTAAAGGTAGCGGTGAGAGGCCATGTAGGAGTACATGGTGGGTTGTCTCATTGAAACCGTCCTCGTGAACTGAGATCTGTGTTTGTGATCCATGAAACAGCTTACTACCACGCATTGGGCCCGAAACCAATGGACCCTCTCGGCTTCTTGACCACCCTTGTCCTCGGTCAGGGAGTTGCAAGTAGTTTCTGGTGTTTGTAGTATCTTTGGGGCATATAGCGCTGACCTCGGGGTGGGTTGTGTTGCGGTAGGCACCGTGGCCGGTGTGCAGTGCCCGTTTGGTATCTCGGGAACCCTGCACACATCGTTAGGGCTGTATGGGAAACCTCGGCCGGACTCCCTGCGGATGGAACCCGAATAGGCGATAAACACGGACTAGGGACTTGAGTGTTTAGGTAGGTCGTGGCCGACACCCACGTTGGGCTTCCGCTTGAAGGTTGCCGAGTACATGTCGTGTAAACGGCGGTAAGTGGTGAGCGTGTGTGAAGAAGTACACCCTGCGGGGTTTAATTTGATCTATTCGAATAGCCGTGTCCACGGAAAAGGACTTCTGGGTTGCCTATATCGGTTCATAGACAAGTGAAAGTGGATACTCTAAAATGCGCAAGATAAGCGTGAGTGCTATGGATGGCGTTCTCGTGGGGAGACGGGAGCGGGTCCATAGTGGTGTTGATATGGTGAATATGTGGACTCGGTGGCGCCACCTCAAAAGAGTTACTTGCAGTCGTAGTTCAGGATAGCCACCGAGTCAAAGCTGGCTTGCTGCAGTCAAACTCCACCACCCCCCCCTTGATACTGATGCATATGTAGTTAGTTCTGATGTAAGTCTTGCTGAGTACAATTGTACTCACGTTTGCTTATCTTATGTTTTGCAGAGAGACGTCAGTCTCGCTAGTAGTTCCACGTGGACTTCGACGTTTAGCTTGTTACCTCAGCTACGATCTTGTGCCCTCGGCAGGATCTGGTAGATAGTCAGGCTTCTCAGCCTTTTTCATTTATAGTTATGCGTACTCAGACATGATTAGCTTCCGCTTGTGCTATGACTTGTATGCTCTGAGTGTTGGGTCATGAGACCCATGTTTGTAATATCTCGCTCCTCGGAGCCTATTGAATAATATTTGAGTCGTAGAGTTATGTTGTGATGCCATGTTGTATCTACACATATTGAGCATAATGTGTGTATGTTTGAAATGCTTGGTATGTGTGGGATCCGACAAACTAGTTGTTTATCCTTGGCAGCCTCTCATATGGGGAAATGTAGTCTCTTGCTTACGGCGATAGTAGTCCGCTACAGCCCGGTCCACGGAGTCCTGCTAGCCCAGCACTACTGCTTGGACACTTTCTTGGCGGCATGTGTTTCACTTCGTTCCTATATACATCGCTTCGGGAGATGTCACGCGGTGTTATTCGAGTCCTGCCTAGCCTGCTACAGCCCGGGATACCGGAGTCCTGTTAGCCAGTGCTACAGCCCGAATACATACGTTGATGACCGACATGCTCGATGTGATTCATGTATGCCTGTCCCCATAGGTTAAGCGCCGCTTTGGGTTCCACGACTAGCCATGTCGGCCCGGGTTCTTTGTCATATGGATGCTAGCGACATTATCATATACGTGAGCCAAAAGACGCAAACGGTCCCGGGCCATGGTAAGGCGACACCCGTGGGAATACCGTGCGTGAGGCCGCAAAGTGATATGGGGTGTTATATGCTAGATCGGTGTGACTTAGGATCGGGGTCCTGACAGCGTTGGTATCAGAGCCTGACTGCCTGTAGGATTACCAAGCCAAACTGGTCGAAGTTGTGTCTAGAAATGCTTTAGTTATGTAAGGGAATTGATTGTGGAAGGAACGTAAGGCTCTTTTTACTCCTTATACCTCATGGCCTTCTGATCTGAGTCATCCTCTTTTCTTCTACGGGTTTAAGAACTAGGCTTCTCATCTATCCATTAGGATGACGTGTTACTAATCCATAGACCTTTAAGATTGTTGGATTTAATCCCCAGTTCAGTTCTTACTACTCCTGTATGATAACTGTTGATTTCAGAATCTTGTTACGATGTTGTTGAGTGGTTATGCCACCAATTTTTGCAGGATGTCTCAAATCATTTTGAGCATTTACAGCCGTTATCTTTGTCCGAGTCATCCTGTGTCTCTAAATAGTCTGATGCGTTTGCAAATCCCTCCCTCCATTTCTAATGTTCATCCGGGCAGATTAATCACACAAATTGGTGTGTTGAGGTACTCCGCTGCCTCAACATATATGTTGGAATTATTATTATGACCCTAAGTGTTTAGGAAGTCACCTAGCAATTCAGCAATGCTTTCATTATCCCAAGTGTGATGATTACGGCCATCACTTTCGAAAAGCATCCCGTGATGCCATTTAGTAGTAGTTATTCTACTCACGGGTTACGAACCGAGATTCATCCTACTTCATGTCGTTAGTATTGCTAGTGCCTTTAGGATATTAGTAACCTTTGCGATAGTCCTCGAGGTCCGTGGTATATCCTTCTTCCAAATACCATGAACCACTTATGGCGAAGTTTGTTAAACCAAAAGATCACAACTAGAGTGCTCTTGAGGAGTTCTCCATTCATAATTGTGAATCTGCCAATTCTACTTTTCTGCATGGGTTATCCGGAAGAAATGTTGAGCTTCGTTCGACATACTAATCTGTGCATCCACAACTCGAAAAATTATATGTTCCTTTGAGTTGCTCTCTTTAGTTGTATTCCGACCATCCTCTATCAATTGATAGTCAAGGTTATGTGTGCGATCGTGTTTATCGATGTCTATTATCCTTATGGTCCGTCAAGCCATTACATTCTCGAATGACTAGGAGAAACAAACTCGATTACCTCATCCATTTCGAGGATTGGGTCAAAGCGGTTGTATTCCGCAGATCAAAATGCCAATTCAGCTTTTGAATCTGTTCTACCACAAGTATTGCCATCTTATGTCAAGAGTGTCATAAGGATTGCACTAACTCTCATGAAATTTTGACGTAGTGATACTTCTCACCATCATCATTCATTCCCGGTCCGTGTTGTTGTAACCGGAATGCGGCAAGTGAATTGTGATGTGCGAAATCAATACTCCGAGCCACTCGTTGCTTGGTAGTTAATGGACAATATCCTCATTTTTAGCGTGTTGATTATTAAATCATCATCCTAAGATTGATCGTGCTACCTAGTCCTTATTTACGGTGCACCCTTGATTGATGAGTTAGGATTGTGTCAAGTCCTCACTCATTCGATCATATCGTCTTGCCCTTAAAAGCAAGATTTTTCTCGAGCTTAGTAACATACCGGTGGTTCGTGACTTTCCAAATATCTTCTTGGAAGTGTTACCGGGTTGTTTTCCGACTGATGTGTTGGGCTCGTGATCAAGTTGGTTTTCCTGTGAACCACCCCTTCTCCAAGAATCTGTGTTAAATATCCCTGAGCTAGTTGGTTAAGCTAGACAATAACTTGGAGAGTTGGAAGATAAAAGCTTGCCTAATTTAGTTCATTCCAAGGGGATATTCTTGTGTAGTGTGTGTTGAAGAAAGATGATATCTTCATCAATTGGTTCCTGTGATCAGTTGTTGGATCTATCGTCACGCCAATCCTTTGATTTGAGTATGGGCTATCGTCAAATCAAATCGGTACCAACGGTGCTCGTAATGTTGTCTTACTCGTGGTTGATCCCTCGAGCATACACCATTATATTTTTGGTCCGACCAATGCTAACACTGTGTTCACATGATGGTGGAAGTCCGATTGATATGGAAATTCCGATGAGTTCTTTGTTGAGCCCATCGGTAGCATTTTGTCTCCCCATGAGTCATGTTGAGCATCAACCTAGTATTGGAAACTTGTGTAAACATTTCTTCGTGTTTCGTTCATGAAGCATATGTTTGGATGAAAGTAGTGACTTCCTCTAGTTCATGTGCATCGATGTAAGTTGCCGCCATGAATTTGAGAAAGGTTTGTTTTGCTTTCTCTGGAATCATTCCAAGTCAGTCATGCATGTGCGAAGTATTCTATGGTTTGATAGACTGATCATCTTCATTCCGTATGTATTCCTAGCACCCCCAAGCCACTGACTGATTTGTTCAAGGAGAAGAAGTTCCTTCATGAGAGCTAATCCGGACTTATGAAGTGATTTCAATATCCTCGATTATGGTTCCCCACCCGAACTCGGTAGTGTTTTATTATAAGACTACCATGTGGTCATGTTTGTCTAGGACAATGTGTTCACAGGTTTGTAGCGTAACCAGCTCATGTTTTGGAGCTTGCTATCGTAGTTCATATCCGAGAATCTCGCATAGCGCCATTTCGTCAAATTGTGTTGCAACCTTTCCTTTTCAGACGTCTTTGAGTCTGAAATATCCTAACACCAACCAGATCTGAATCTCGTGCAGATATGATGGTTGGAACATTCCAACAGTTGCATTTCGTTCCCAGCTTGCACCATCCTTGTGCTACCTCGCTATAGATTGTCTTCTTAGCAGTTCTTGTCCAGGTTTATCTTCAAAGTGGACTTGCCATGGGTCTCCTCCACCCTCGATGATAAGCAAATCATCCATTGCGTTGTCTTCAACAAGGTAGTCCACATCATCCATTTTAGTCCGGGTGTACCATTCCTTGCATTCTACCAAATGATCGCTTGTGATTGCCTTCGGCTGGTATAAAGAGTTCCAATGATCTATGGATCAAAAGTAATTCTTTTTGCCACTTAAGGGAATAGTTCTTTCGTCACCTTTTTCGAGGTGCCCCGTTACGGGATTATAGTAAATATTTTCTCACCATCTTGACACCATCCACCATCTTTCTAAGCGTGGAATTGTTGCCACCAATCAAACCCCATCGGTTGTTCCTCCATCCCTCTCGATGTATTTTGTGTCTCAACTCGAGATGTGTCACCGTCTCGGTCCGTGAGTTGATCATGTTACCGATCTTCATGAAGATCGAATCATGTAGGGTTTCCCTTTCCTTCTATTATCGTGTCGAGTGAAGACCTCGAAAGCAAGGACGTCGAGACCAAGATGATGGAGTAAATCAACATCTTCGAGAAGGGCAAACAGATCATGAAGATTGTGATAGTTTGCGACTCCCTTTTCCTCTTGCCTCACGTCTTGAATCTCGGGGCGAGATTCTTGTTTAGTGGGGGTGAGTTGTCACAGCCCCAGATCAACCCTAGAGCTTGCTTGTAACTAGTAGCATTGCATCCTGCATCATGTTTAATTTCCATGAAAATTGAAATGGGGAAGGCAGAAACCCCAGAACACCCCCTTAAAACAACTAGGGTTTACTAAAATTATTTCAATGAACACTGAAATGCCCTTCAAAATGCTCATCCTCTTTGTTTTGGTTCGAACCCATATCAAAGGAGGTGTACCATTTTCTAGGTCATCTAGGGGTTCTAAAATCAATTCACAAGTTTTTGAAATGAGCATTTTAAACTATGAAAAATATTTTAAATGTTCAAAAAATTCCAAACCAAAATGTTTCATGTTGGGAATATTCCAACAAGTGACCGAGGAGCATTTTGGTGATTTTTAAAAGTGTTTTGGTATTTTAAAAACCCCAACAGAGTTACGTAAATAGAAAAAACTTTAAAAAAAGAAAGGCTTACATGTCGCCCATGACCGCCCACCTGCCGGCCCAGCCAAAGAGCGCCAATGGCTGCTTGGCTCGGCCAGGCAGCAACTGGTGTCGGCCGGCGAGCGCAGGGCGCCACGCAGCCTGGCCGCCTGCTTCGTCCCCTCGCCGCTTCCGTGGGCGACCTCCACGTCGCCACCCGAACCCCTGGACACCTCACTTTCCCCTGCCCTCTCTCTCTCGCCGCCCCGACACAGCCGACGCCATCGCCGACACGCCACCGTCGGACGCCGTGCTCCCCGCCGTCCACGCTCCTCCCGCCATGTCTAGCAGCTCCGCCGCACCCGTTACCTCTAGCTAGCTGGTTCCCCTCGCTCTAAAACACCCGAGGCCTCTACACCGACCCGACCAAGCTCGAGCCGCGGAGATCCCCATCGCCCGTCGCCGCCAGCGTCGAGCATCCCGACCCGCCGAGGCTCTCTACGAGATCACCGTGAGCCCGGCTACCTCCCGTCCTCTCCGCTCTCTTTTCTTACACCACCACGGCGCACGTCGCTCACCGAACCCACCGCCCGGAGCTCGTCGCCCGACGATGCTCCGGCCACCTAACCACTGCCACCACGTCCATCACACTCACCACGCCCCACAGGCCCTAACTGCACTTCCAGCGCCTCGCCAAGCCTCTAACCCCAAACCCGTCGATGGTCGAGCCCGTCGCCGCCTCGACTCGTCAGCCGGCGCCCACTCCGCCACCCCTAACCCAACTAACTCCACCACTAACTGCGGCTCACCTCCAGCTACACGTAGGTGCTCCCCGCTCCATTTGGAGCCGGAAAGTGCAAAAGCACTTGCTCCGCTGCGTCACTGCCTCGCCCGTGACTGACGCCGGTGAGTTGACCCCGTCCGTGGGCCCTGTTGACCGCCCTGGGTCAATGACAGGTGGACCCCCTCCAGTTAAACTAATTAGGATTAGTTCTAATTAACTAAATTAGTTTAAATTAACCCTGACATGCGGGTCCCATGGTCAGTTTGACCTGGACGACCCCGTTGACCCCTGACGTCATCTTTGACCTCATCTTTGGCGACATTAATTCAAATTCGGAATTATTTCTATATAGTAAATTCCAATATATTTCAAATTTCAAATGCTTATAACTTTTTATCTATAACTCCAAATGCAAAGATTTATATATGAAAATGATCAGAAAAATATGAAGAATCTGTTTATGCCATGATCATGCATGTTTGAACAAGTTAACCTCACTGAATAGGATGAATCATGATTAGGGTAATCTAGGAAATAGCATTTTGAGTTGGAATTCAACCTTGTTTGAATTCCTCCAACTAACTTGGATTATTATTGCATTAGGTGAATTCAGTACCTTAACATGATCATGCATCATATATGTGCATTGCATTGATTGTGTTCTCTCTTGTTTGCGGTAATTGTCCCTCCCGGTGAGCGATGTACCGACGATGATTATTCGATGACACCGATGAAGAACTATTATCTTCGAAGTGCCGAGCAAGCAAACCCCCTTGTTCATTCCGATACAATCCCATTCTCTCGCTCCTGCTCTATTTTACTGCCTTAGGACAACAACGACTCATGTTTTACTTGCTGCGGTAGCTGAACCCCTTGATCCTTTGCATGACCTGTCATTCCACAGTAATTAGATGAAACCCACTAGCATGAGTAGGAATTGTTTGAGCCATGTTGTGCCTACTCATTTATGCTTGTTTGTCATGCCTGCTACTGCTTAGAGTTGAGTCGGTCTGATTCATCGGGAATGAATTGGAATGGTTGTGTGAACATGTCCTATTGTGTGTGAGCTAAGTGTGTGAACACGATTTGGTAAAGGTAGCGGTGAGAGGCCATGTAGGAGTACATGGTGGGTTGTCTCATTGAAACCGTCCTCGAGGAACTGAGATCTGTGTTTGTGATCCATGAAAGCAGTTACTACCACGCATTGGGCCCGAAACCAATGGACCCTCTCGGCTTCTTGACCACCCTTGTCCTCGGTCAGGGAGTTGCAAGTAGTTTCGTGTTTGTAGTATCTTTGGGGGCCGCATAGCGCCGACCTCGGGGTGGGTTGTGTTGCGGTAGGCACCGTGGCCCGGTGTACCGAAAGTGCCCGTTTGGTATCTCGGGAACCCCTGCACACATCGTTCGGGGCTGTATGGGAAACCTCGGCGGACTCCTGCGGATGGAACCCGAATAGGCGATAAACCTGGACTAGGGACTTGAGTGTTTAGGTAGGTCGTGGCCGACACCCACGTTGGGCTTCCGCTTGAAGGTTGCCGAGTACATGTCGTGTAAACGGCGGTAAGTGGTGAGCGTGTGTGAAGAAGTACACCCTGCGGGGTTTAATTTGATCTATTCGAATAGCCGTGTCCACGGAAAAGGACTTCTGGGTTGCCTATATCAGTTCATAGACAAGTGAAAGTGGATACTCTAAAATGCGCAAGATAAGCGTGAGTGCTATGGATGGCGTTCTCGTGAGGGAGGCGGGAGCGGGTCCATAGTGGTGTTGATATGGTGAATATGTGGACTCGTGTGCCACCTCAAAAGAGTTACTTGCGGTCGTAGTTCGGGATAGCCACCGAGTCAAAGCTGGCTTGCTGCGGTCAAACTCCACCACCACCCCCTTGATCTTGATGCATATGTAGTTAGTTACGATGTAAGTCTTGCTGAGTACAATTGTACTCACGTTTGCTTATCTTATGTTCTGCAGAGAGGCGTCGGTCTCGCTAGTAGTTCCACGTGGACTTGACGTTTAGCTTGTTACCTCAGCTACGATCTTGTGCCCTCGGCGGATCTGGTAGATAGTCGGGCTTCTCAGCCTTTTTCATTTATAGTTATGCGTACTCGAGACATGATTAGCTTCCGCTTGTGCTATGACTTGTATGCTCACGAGTGTTGGGTCATGAGACCCATGTTTGTAATATCTCGCTCCTCGGAGCCTATTGAATAATATTTGAGTCGTAGAGTTATGTTGTGATGCCATGTTGTATCTACACATATTGAGCATAATGTGTGTATGTTTGAAATGCTTGGTATGTGTGGGATCCGACAAACTAGTTGTTTATCCTTGGCAGCCTCTCATATGGGGAAATGTAGTCTCGTGCTTACGAGCGATAGTAGTCCGCTTCTGACCCGGTCCACCGAGTCCTGCTAGCCCAGACTACCGCTTGGACACTTGATCGGCGGCATGTGTTTCACTTCGTTCCTATATGTCGTCCCTTGAGGAGATGTCACGCGGTGTTATTCGGAGTCCTGCCTAGCTCACTTGTACTCGGATACCGGAGTCCTGTTAGCCAGTGCTACAGCCCGAATACATACGTTGATGACCGACATGCTCGATGTGATTCATGTATACTGTCCCCATAGGTTAAGCGCCGCTTTGGGTTCACGACTAGCCATGTCGGCCGGGTTCTTTGTCATATGGATGCTAGCGACATTATCATATCGTGAGCCAAAAGACTTAAACGGTCCGGGCCATGGTAAGGCGACACCTGTAGAATACCGTGCGTGAGGCCGCAAAGTGATATGGGGTGTTATATGCTAGATCGGTGTGACTTAGGATCGGGGTCTGACAGCGTTGGTATCGAGCCTTGCTCATGGGATTACCAAGCCAAACTGGTCAAGTTGTGTCTAGAAATGCTTTAGTTATGTAAGGGAATTGATTGTGGAAGGGAACGTAAGGCTCTTTTTACTCCTTATACCTCATGGCCTTACGATCCGAGTCATCCTCTTTTCTTCTACGGGTTTAAGAACTAGGCTTCTCATCTATCCATTAGGATGACGTGTTACTAATCCATAGACCTTTAAGATTGTTGGATTTAATCCCGATTCAGTTCTTACTACTCTGTATGATAGCTGTTGATTTCAGAATCTTGTTACGATGTTGTTGAGTGGTTATGCCACCAATTTTTGCAGGATGTCTCAAATCATTTTGAGCATTTACAGCCGTTATGCGTCAAAGTCATCCTGTGTCTCTAAATAGTCGATGCGTTTGCAAATCCCTCCCCTCCATTTCTAATGTTCATCCGGGCCAGATTAATCACACAAATTGGTGTGTTGAGGTACTCCGCTGCCTCAACATATATGTTGGAATTATTATTATGACCCTAAGTGTTTAGGAAGTCACCTAGCAATTCAGCAATGCTTTTGTATCCCAAGTGTGATGATTCGCCATCACTTTCGAAAGCATCCCGTGATGCCATTTAGTAGTAGTTATTCTACTCACGGGTTACGAACCGAGATTCATCCTACTTCATGTCGTTAGTATTGCTAGTGCCTTTAGGATATTAGTAACCTTTGCGATAGTCCTCGAGGTCCGTGGTATATCCTTCTTCCAAATACCATGAACCACTTATGGCGAAGTTTGTTAAACCAAAAGATCACAACTAGAGTGCTCTTGAGGAGTTCTCCATTCATAATTGTGAATCTGCCAATTCTACTTTTCTCGCATGGGTTATCCGGAAGAAATGTTGAGCTTCGTTTCGACATACTAATCTGTGCATCCACAACTCGAAAAATTATATGTTCCTTTGAGTTGCTCTCTTTAGTTGTATTCCGACCATCCTCTATCAATTGATAGTCAAGGTTATGTGTGCGATCGTGTTTATCGATGTCTATTATCCTTATGGTCCGTCAAGCCATTACATTGCGGAATGACTAGGAGAAACAAACTCCGATGCCTCATCCATTTCCGAGATTGGGTCAAAGGAGTTGTATTCCATGAATCAAAATGCCAATTCAGCTTTTGAATCTGTTCTACCACTGAAGTATTGCCATCTTATGTCAAGAGTGTCATAAGGATTGCACTAACTCTCATGAAATTTTGACGTAGTGATACTTCTCACCATCATCATTCATTCCCGGTCCCGTGTTGTTGTAACCGGAATGCCGCAAGTGAATTGTGATGTGCGAAATCAATACTCCGAGCCACTCGTTGCTTGGTAGTTAATGGACAATATCCTCATTTTTAGCGTGTTGATTATTAAATCATCATCCTAAGATTGATCGTGCTACCTAGTCCTTATTTCTGGTGCACCCTTGATTGATGAGTTAGGATTGTGTCAAGTCCTCACTCATTCGATCATATCGTCTTGCCCTTAAAAGCAAGATTTTTCTCGAGCTTAGTAACATACCGGTGGTTCGTGACTTTCCAAATATCTTCTTGGAAGTGTTACCGGGTTGTTTTTCCGGTGATGTGTTGGGCTCGTGATCAAGTTGGTTTTCTGTGAACCACCCCTTCTCCAAGAATCTGTGTTAAATATCCACGAGCTAGTTGGTTAAGCTAGACAATAACTTGGAGAGTTGGAAGATAAAAGCTTGCCTAATTTAGTTCATTCCAAGGGATATTCTTGTGTAGTGTGTGTTGAAGAAAGATGATATCTTCATCAATTGGTTCTGTGATCAGTTGTTGGATCTATCGTCACCTTGCCAATCCTTTGATTTGAGTATGGGCTATCGTCAAATCAAATCAGTACCAACGGTGCTTTCGTAATGTTGTCTTACTCGTGGTTGATCCCTCGAGCATACACCATTATATTTTTGGTCTGACCAATGCTAACACTGTGTTCACATGATGGTGGAAGTCCAAAGTGATATGGAAATTCCGATGAGTTCTTTGTTGAGCCCATCGGTAGCATTTTGTCTCCCCATGAGTCATGTTGAGCATCAACCTAGTATTGGAAACTTGTGTAAACATTTCTTCGTGTTTCGTTCATGAAGCATATGTTTGGATGAAAGTAGTGACTTCCTCTAGTTCATGTGCATCGATGTAAGTTGCCGCCATGAATTTGAGAAAGGTTTGTTTTGCTTTCTGGAATCATTCCAAGTCAGTCATGCATGTGCGAAGTATTCTATGGTTTGATAGACTGATCATCTTCATTCCGTATGTATTCCTAGCACCCCAAAGCCCTTGGCTGATTTGTTCAAGGAGAAGAAGTTCCTTCATGAGAGCTAATCCGGACTTATGAAGTGATTTCAATATCCTCGATTATGGTTCCCCACCCGAACTTCGGTAGTGTTTTATTATAAGACTACCATGTGGTCATGTTTGTCTAGGACAATGTGTTCACAGGTTTGTAGCAGAACCAGCTCATGTTTTGGAGCTTGCTATCGTAGTTCATATCCCGAGAATCTACGCAACGCCATTTCGTCAAATTGTGTTGCAACCTTTCCTTTTCAGACGTCTTTGAGTCTGAAATATCCTAACACCAACCAGATCTGAATCTCGGCAGATATGATGGTTGGAACATTCCAACAGTTGCATTTCGTTCCCAGCTTGCACCATCCTTGTGCTACCTCGCTATAGATTGTCTTCTTAGCAGTTCTTGTCCAGGTTTATCTTCAAAGTGGACTTGCCATGGGTCTCCTCCACCCTCGATGATAAGCAAATCATCCATTGCGTTGTCTTCAACAAGGTAGTCCACATCATCCATTTTAGTCCGGGTGTACCATTCCTTGCATTCTACCAAATGATCGCTTGTGATTGCCTTCGGCTGGTATAAAGAGTTCCAATGATCTATGGATCAAAAGTAATTCTTTTGCCACTTAAGGAATAGTTCTTTGCGTCACCTTTTTCGAGGTGCCCGTTCACGGGATTATAGTAAATATTTTCTCACCATCTTGACACCATCCACCATCTTTCTAAGCGTGGAATTGTTGCCACCAATCAAACCCCATCGGTTGTTCCTCCATCCCTCTCGATGTATTTTGTGTCTCAACTCGAGATGTGTCACCGTCTCAGTCCGTGAGTTGATCATGTTACCTGATCTTCATGAAGATCGAATCATGTAGGGTTTCCCTTTCCTTCTATTATCGTGTCGGTGAAGACCTCGAAAGCAAGGACGTCGAGACCAAGATGATGGAGTAAATCAACATCTTCGAGAAGGGCAACAGATCATGAAGATTGTGATAGTTTGCGACTCCCTTTTCCTCTTGCCTCACGTCTTGAATCTCGGGCGAGATTCTTGTTTAGTGGGGTGAGTTGTCACAGCCCCAGATCAACCCTAGAGCTTGCTTGTAACTAGTAGCATTGCATCCCTGCATCATGTTTAATTTCCATGAAAATTGAAATGGGGAAGGCAGGAAACCCCAGAACACCCCCCCCTTAAAACAACTAGGGTTTACTAAAAATTATTTCAATGAACCTGAAATGCCCTTCAAAATGCTCATCCTCTTTGTTTTGGTTCAGAACCCATATCAAAGGAGGTGTACCATTTTCTAGGTCATCTAGGGGTTCTAAAATCAATTCACAAGTTTTTGAAATGAGCATTTTAAACTATGAAAATATTTTAAATGTTCAAAAAATTCCAAACCAAAATGTTTCATGTTGGGAATATTCCAACAAGTGACCAGGAGCATTTTGGTGATTTTTAAAAGTGTTTTGGTATTTTTAAAAACCCCAACAGAGTTACTGAAAATAGAAAAAACTTTAAAAAAAAGAAAGGCTTACATGTCAGCCCATGACCTGCCCACCCGGCCCAATGCCAGCAAGAGCTGGCTTGGCTTTTGACGAGCAGCAATCTTGCCGGCCGGCCTTGAGCGCGCCACGCAGCTGGCCGCCCGCCTGTCCCCTCGCCCGCTTCGCTCCGTGGACGACCTCCACGTCGCCACCCGAACCCCCTGGACACCTCACTTTCCCCCTGCCCTCTCTCTCTCGCTCGCCCCCGACCTGGCCGACGCCATCGCCGACACGCCACCGTCGACGCCGTGCTCCCCGCCGTCCACGCTCCTCCCCGCCATGTCTAGCAGCTCCGCCGCACCCCGTTACCTCTAGCTAGCTGGTTCCCCTCGCTCTAAAACACCCGAGGCCTCTACACCGACCCGACCAAGCTCGAGCCGCCGGAGATCCCCATCGCCCGTCGCCGCCCGCGTCGAGCATCCCCGACCCGCCGAGGCTCTCTACGAGATCACCGTGAGCCCGGCTACCTCCCGTCCTCTCCGCTCTCTTTTCTTACACCACCACGGCGCACGTCGCTCACCGAACTCCGCCGCGGAGCTCGTCGCCGACGATGCTCCGGCCACCTAACGGCCCTGCCACCACGTCCATCACACTCACCACGCCCCCACGGGCCTAACCGTGCACTTCCCGCGCCTCGCCAAGCCTCTAACCCCAAACCCGTCGATGGC
The DNA here is from genome assembly GCA_021605145.1 of Aegilops bicornis. Lineage (NCBI taxonomy): Eukaryota > Viridiplantae > Streptophyta > Magnoliopsida > Poales > Poaceae > Aegilops > Aegilops bicornis. Next base: position 642,818,998 of record CM038670.1, on the reverse strand, counting down.
CGAGCCCCGGTCGCCGCCTCGACTGCCGCCGGCGCCCACTCCGCCACCCCTAACCCAACTAACTCCACCACTAACATGGCTCACCTCCAGCTACACGTAGGTGCTCCCAGCGCTCCATTTGGAGCCGGAAAGTGCAAAAGCACTTGCTCCGCCTGCGTCACGGCCTGCGCCAAGTGACTAGACGCCCGGTGAGTTGACCCCGTCCGTGGGCCTGTTGACCGCCACAGGTCAATGACAGTGGACCCCTCCAGCTTAAACTAATTAGGATTAGTTCTAATTAACTAAATTAGTTTAAATTAACCTGACATGCGGGTCCCATGGTCAGTTTGACCTGGACGACCCGTTGACCCCTGACGTCATCTTGACCTCATCTTTGGCGCATTAATTCAAATTCGGAATTATTTCTATATAGTAAATTCAGAATATATTTCAAATTTCAAATGCTTATAACTTTTATCTATAACTCCAAATGCAAAGATTTATATATGAAAAATGATCAGAAAAATATGAAGAATCTGTTTATGCCATGATCATGCATGTTTGAACAAGTTAACATCACTGAATAGGATGAATCATGATTAGGGTAATCTAGGAAATAGCATTTTGAGTTGGAATTCAACCTTGTTTGAATTCCACTCCAACTAACTTGGATTATTATTGCATTAGGTGAATTCAGTACCTTAACATGATCATGCATCATATATGTGCATTGCATTGATTGTGTTCTCTCTTGTTTGCCGGTAATTGTCCCCTCGGTGAGCGATGTACCGACGATGATTATTCGATGACACCGATGAAGAACTATTATCTTCAGAAGTGCCAGGCAAGCAAAACCCCCTTGTTCATTCCGATACAATCCCATTCTCTCGCTCCTGCTCTATTTTACTGCCTTAGGACAACAACGACTCATGTTTTACTTGCTGCGGTAGCTGAACCCCTTGATCCTTTGCATGACCTGTCATTCCACGATAATTAGTTTAAACCCACTAGCATGTGTAGGAATTGTTTGAGCCATTGTGTGCCTACTCATTTATGCTTGTTTGTCATGCCTGCTTGTGCTTAGAGTTGAGTCAGGTCTGATTCATCGGGAATGAATTGGAATGGTTGTGTGAACATGTCCTATTGTGTGTGAGCTAAGTGTATGAACACGATTTGGTAAAGGTAGCGGTGAGAGGCCATGTAGGAGTACATGGTGGGTTGTCTCATTGAAACCGTCCTCGTGAACTGAGATCTGTGTTTGTGATCCATGAAACAGTTACTACCACGCATTGGGCCCGAAACCAATGGACCCTCTCGGCTTCTTGACCACCCTTGTCCTCGGTCAGGAGTTGCAAGTAGTTTACGGTGTTTGTAGTATCTTTGGGGGCCGCACGCATAGCGCTGACCTCGTGGGTGGGTTGTGTTGCGGTAGGCACCGTGGCCCGGTGTACCGAAAGTGCCCGTTTGGTATCTCGGGAACCCTGCACACATCGTTAGGGCTGTATGGGAAACCTCGGCGGACTCCTGCGGATGGAACCCGAATAGGCGATAAACCTGGACTAGGGACTTGAGTGTTTAGGTAGGTCGTGGCCGACACCCACGTTGGGCTTCCGCTTGAAGGTTGCCGAGTACATGTCGTGTAAACGGCGGTAAGTGGTGAGCGTGTGTGAAGAAGTACACCCCTGCAGGGTTTAATTTGATCTATTCGAATAGCCGTGTCCACGGAAAAGGACTTCTGGGTTGCCTATATCAGTTCATAGACAAGTGAAAGTGGATACTCTAAAATGCGCAAGATAAGCGTGAGTGCTATGGATGGCGTTCTCGTGAGAGACGGGAGCGGGTCCATAGTGGTGTATTGATATGGTGAATATGTGGACTCGTGTGCGCCACCTCAAAAGAGTTACTTGCGGTCGTAGTTCAGGATAGCCACCGAGTCAAAGCTGGCTTGCTGCAGTCAAACTCCACCACCCCCCCCTTGATACTGATGCATATGTAGTTAGTTCTGATGTAAGTCTTGCTGAGTACAATTGTACTCACGTTTGCTTATCTTATGTTTTGCGAGAGGCGTCGGTCTCGCTAGTAGTTCCACGTGGACTTGACGTTTAGCTTGTTACCTCAGCTACGATCTTGTGCCCTCGGCAGGATCTGGTAGATAGTCGGGCTTCTCGGCCTTTTTCATTTATAGTTATGCGTACTCGGACATGATTAGCTTCCGCTTGTGCTATGACTTGTATGCTCACGAGTGTTGGGTCATGAGACCCATGTTTGTAATATCTCGCTCCTCGGAGCCTATTGAATAATATTTGAGTCGTAGAGTTATGTTGTGATGCCATGTTGTATCTACACATATTGAGCATAATGTGTGTATGTTTGAAATGCTTGGTATGTGTGGGATCCGACAAACTAGTTGTTTATCCTTGGCAGCCTCTCATATGGGGAAATGTAGTCTCGTGCTTCGGCGATAGTAGTCCGCTACAGCCGGTCCACGAGTCCTGCTAGCCCAGCACTACCGCTTGGACACTTGGTGGCGGCATGTGTTTCACTTCGTTCTATATGTCCGTTCTTCGGGAAATGTCACGCGGTGTTATTCGAGTCCTGCCTAGCCTGCTACAGCCCGGGATACCGGAGTCCTGTTAGCCGATGCTACAGCCCGAATACATACGTTGATGACCGACATGCTCGATGTGATTCATGTATGCCTGTCCCCATAGGTTAAGCGCCGCTTTGGGTTCACGACTAGCCATGTCGGCCCGGGTTCTTTGTCATATGGATGCTAGCGACATTATCATATCGTGAGCCAAAAGACGCAAACGGTCCCGGGCCATGGTAAGGCGACACCCGTGGGAATACCGTGCGTGAGGCCGCAAAGTGATATGGGGTGTTATATGCTAGATCGGTGTGACTTAGGATCGGGGTCCTGACATCTACCCTTGGGGCTGAGGCTTTGTACCAGTAGTTATGTGTTTAATCTCTCTCTCTCTCTCTCTCTCTCTCTCTCGTGTTCTTGAGATGTCACGATCTTGATGTATCGCGGGCTTTGTTAATATAGTCGGATCATATTGTGTTTTCCCCTCTCTATCTTGTCGTGATGAATTGAGTTTTCCCTTTGAGATTTCGTTGTTATCGGATTGAATACTTTAATGGATTTGAGAACACTTAATGTATGTCTTGCAATTGAATACTCATGGTGACAATGGGGTATCATATTGATTCACTTGATATATGTTTTGGCACTCAAGTCGCGGATTACCGAGGTGACATTGGGATAATCTATGCATAGAGGCACTCTTTGAAGTTCTTTTTGTTGGATTGAGTATTATGAATATGAATTTGCTTTGGTGTTATTTTAGTACGAACTCTAGGATACATCATACGGAAAGAATAGCTTTGTGTTATTTTAGTACGAACTCTTGAATAGATCAAACAGAAAGAATAGCTTTGAGGTGGTTTCGTACCCTACAAACAATTTATTCTTATGTTTTCCGCTAAATAGGAACTTTGGAGTGATTCTTCATCGCACATTGAGGGGTGGTTATATGATCCAATTATATTAGCACTATAGAGAGATTGCACTAGCGAAAGTACAGACCCTAGGCCTCATTTTCAAGCATTGCGATACCGCTTTGTGCCCGTTTACTATTTGCTACCTTGCTGTTTTTATTTATTCAGATTATAAAAATTTATTTCTACCATCAATATTACACTTTTATCACCATCTCTTCGCCGAACTAGTGCACCTATACAATTTGCCATTGTATTGGGTGTGTCGAGGACACAAGAGATTTCTTGTATTTGGTTGCAGGGTTGTTCGAGAGAAACCATCTTCATCCTACACCCCCCATGGATTGATAAACCTTAGGTCATCGACTTGAGGGAAAATTGCTACTGTCCTACAAAACTCTACGCTTGGAGGGCCAACACGAGTCTACAAGAATAAAGTTGCATAGTAGACATCACGCCTCGAGCTTGGGGAGGGCCGCGTTCACCTCACGAGCGAACTGCTTGAAGATGCGATGAGAGGCGGGGGCCTGAGCGCCACCCAGGATGCAGGCAATGGCGCGTGGCTCTTGGAAGCCCCCAGCCCCATCATCTTGACGGTGATAATCGTTCCTCCTTGGTGGCGGTAGCAGTGCAGGGAGGCCGGCGTTGCCCTGAGGACACTCCTCACGAGGATGGTCCTAGGGGCCATCGCGGGGCTGGCCCTACCAGCGATCCTCACGGGGCTTATCACGCCAGTCCTGGCGGGGGTCACGGTTGTCCCAGCGGCCTCCACCGCGGCCTCCTCCGCGGTCGTAGCCATGGTCGTTGAGTTCGGGATGGCGGCAAAAGCGCTTGTCGCGGATTTTCCTGAGCTCCTGGCAGTCGTTGGTATTGTGGTTGTGGATGTTGTGGAAAACACACAATAGGCGGCTGCCCTCGGAGGATTCGGGGCGGCCGCAGCAGCGCTTCATCTCAGGTTCAGCCGCGAGCATGGCAGGGCCCTTGCGCTTTACGTCCTTAGCCTTGGCCTTCTTGTCTTCAAGATCGACCTCCGGAGGCTCCAAGAGAGGGAGGCGATCTGATGTTTGCTTGAAATACGTCGGTATTTCCCCAAAGAGGAAGGGATGATGCAGCATAGCAACGGTAGGTATACCCTCAGTGATGAGACCAAGGTTATCGAACCAGTAGGAGAACCACGCAACACCACGTAAATAGCTCCTGCACACAAAGAACAAATACTTGCAACCCGATGTAAGAGAGGGGTTGTCAATCCCTCACGGGTAAAAAGATAGATAAAATTGTAGAAGATTGGATAAATAGATCTCGCGGGAATGAGAGATAAAATAAATAACTAAAAATTGCAGCAAGGTATTTTTGTATTTTATGTTTAATAGATCTGAAAATAAAAGCAAATAAAAATAGATTGCGTAGGCAAATATAATAAAGAAGAGACCCCGGGGCCGTAGGTTTCACTAGTGGCTTCTCTCAAGAAAAATAGCATATGGCGGGTAAACAAATTACTGTTGGGCAATTGATAAAACTTCAAATAATCATGACGATATCCAGGCAATGATCATTATATAGGCATCACATCCAAGATTAGTAGACCCACTCCTGCCTGCATCTACTACTATTACTCCACACATCGACCGCTATCCAGCATGCATCTAGTGTATCAAGTTCATGGAGAGAAACACAACAATGCAAGAAGAACGATGACATGATGTAGACAAGATCTATCTATTTAGAAATAGACCCCATCTTGTTATCCTTAATAGCAACGATACACACGTGTTGGTTCCCCTTCTGTCACTGGGATCAAGCACCATAAGATCGACCCCATCACAAAGCACCTCTTCCCATTGCAAGATAAATAGATCAAGTTGGCCAAACAAAACCCAAACATCGGATAAGAAATATGAGGCCATAAGCAATCATGCATATAAGAGATCAAAGAAGACTCAAATAACTTTCATGGATAAAAACATAGATCTGATCATAAACTCAAAGTTCATCGGATCCCAACAAACACACCACAAAAAGAGTTACATCAAATAGATCTCCAAGATGAAGGAAATATGCCCTAGAAGTAATAATAAAGTTGTTATTTATATTTCCTTATATCATGATAAATGTTTATTATTCATGCTAGAATTGTATTAACCGGAAACTTAGTACATGTGTGAATGCATAGACAAACAGAGTGTCACTAGTATGCCTCTACTTGACTAGCTCATTGATCAAAGATGGTTAAGTTTCCTAAACCATTGACATGAGTTTTCATTTGATGAACGGGATCACATCATTAGAGAACGATGTGATTGACATGACCCATCAGTTAGCTTAGCACTATGATCATTTAGTTTATTGCTATTGCTTTCTTCATAACTTATACATGTTCCTATGACTATGAGATTATGCAACTCACGAATATCGGAGGAACACTTAGTGTGCTATCAAACATCACAACGTAATCGGGTGATTATAAAGATGCTCTCTGAGGTGTCTCCGATGGTGTTTGTTGGGTTGGCATAGATCAAGATTAGGATTTGTCACTCCGTGTTTCGGAGAAGTATCTCTGGGCCCTCTCGGTAATGCACATCACTATAAGCCTTGCAAGAAATGTGACTAATGAGTTAGTCACAGGATGATGCATTACAGAATGAGTAAAGAGACTTGCCGGTAACGAGATTGAACTAGGTATTGAGATACCGACGACCGAATCCCGGGCAAGTAACATAGCGATGACAAAGGGAACAACGTATGTTGTTATGTGGTTGTCACATCCTAGCTAGTCCATGCATTAGTGTGTTGCATCATGTTTATCTTTCATCCGAAATTTGAAATGGGGAAGACAGAACCCCCAGAACCCCTTTGAATCCCCTTTGGTGCTAAACATGATGAAATATATTAGTAATGCACACTAATATCTTTCATCATGTTCAAATAATCCCAAACTAAAATGTGATAAAATATTTCAAATGCTCAAATAATCCCAAACTAAAATGTTCCATGCTCGATATATTCCAACTAAGGACCAGGTGTAGTTTGGTGAATTTTGGAGTTGCCTAGGTATTTTTAGAAATGCAACAAAGATACAGAAACTAGAAAAAGAAACAGAAAATGAAAAACTTTTACCTGGCGCCACCCAGCGGCCCACCTGCCGGCCCAGCCCAGCCGCCCTTGTGGCAAGCTGCTTGGCTTGGCCGAGTGACAGTGCTCGACGGTGAGCACAGCATGCGTGCCACGCAGCTGGCCGCCGCCTCGCCGCTTCCCTCGCCGAGCTGTCGACGCGGAACGCTCTCTCTCTCCACCCCCGAGCCCGCAGACACCTTTCCTCCTCCCTAGCTCCTCTCCCTCTCTCGCCCGCACCATGGCCGACGCCGTCGCACCCGCGCCACCGTGAAACCCGTGCTCTCCGACGACCTTGTGGCCTTACCGCCGTGTCCAGGTAACCGCCACCCTCCTCACCTTCGAGCAAGCCGAGCCCGGCGCTCACTTTCCTCGGAGCCGCTGCACCGACCTCGCCCGACACCGCCACCGCCGGAGATCCCCTTCGCCGTCGCCGCCGCACCAGCTCGTCCCCGACCGCGTCGAGTACACCAACGTGACGGCCGTGAGCTCGGCAACCCTACCATCCTCTCCGTTTTCTCTTTCGTGCACCGTAGCGACCCCACGGAGCTTCACCACACGTACCACCGCCGAGCTCGTCGCCGACGTGCCTCCGGCCATCCACCGTCCACACCACGGTGTCTAACATGCTCACCGCGTCGCGTAGAGCCTAACGCCCCACTCCACGCGCCTCGCCGTGCCCCATAGGCATGGGACCATCTTCACCCGACTCCGGCGACCACCTAGCTCATCGCCGGCGACGTTCCCGGCCACCCCGACCTCAACCACCACCACCAAACGCCGCGGCCTGTTCCCGGCTACACGCAGATGGCCTCCGCCGTCCATTTAGAGGCCGGAACGTGCCAACGCACTCTCGCCGCCGCGCCTGGCCTCGCCGGCAGGCTTTGACCATTGACGTTGACCGGGTGGGCCCAAGTTGACTCCCCTGAGTCTATGGCAAGTGGGCCCCCCTACTAATTAACTTAGTTAGTTTAAACTAATTCTAATTAGTTAAATTAAGTGCTGACATGCGGGACCCACTGTTCTGTTTGACCTGGACATCCCCGTTGACCTCTGACGTCACCCTGACGCATTGCTGACGCAGTAATTGAATTACTGGAATTATTCTGGTATAGGAAATTCCAGAAAATAGTTCAAACTTCAAAATTTCATAGAAATTAATCTGTAACTCCAAATGCAAAGATTTATATATGAAAAATGATCAGAAAAATCCATTCTATCCATTGGTAAAGGTTTCATGCATGACAGAACAAGTTAACCTTGCTGTTTAAGAAGATTAAGATAATGCACCTTTATGGCTATGTTAAATGAGCTAACATTTGAATCTTTGATTCAAATGGGTTCATCCCTTTCTGTTCTAGCTTGCATTAGGCCAACATACATTCATATTGCCATGTCATAGCATGCATCATATTGTTGCATATTGTCATGTGTTGTTTATGTTCGGTGTGACTTTCGTGATAGGTTACGCCTCAGGATAACCCGAATATCCGTCTGAAGGCGGTATCCTACTACCACTACATCGTGCAAGCAACCCATTGATCATTCTGATACAAACCCATGTTCTCGCTTCGCTCTTGTTTATTGCATTAAGACAACGCGATTCAAACTGTTGTGTGTCTTTGTGGTAGTTGAACCCACTTCCTTTGCATGACCTGTCATTGCCACAGTAACTAGATGAAACCCACTAGTATGTGTAGGAATTGATTGAGCCATGTTTGTGATTCCTACCATGCTATGCTTGCTATGCTTAGAGTTGTGTCAGGTCTGGCTCATCGGGATGATGAACTGGAGTGAAAGGTTGTGTCGGGTTCGAGAGTGAAAGTGTTGAACACGTTTTGGTAAAGGTATCGATGAGAGGCCATGTAGGAGTACACGGTGGGTTGTTTCATTGAAGCCGTCCCTAAGAACTGAGATCTGTGTGTGTGATTTAAGACTTAGCTACTACCACGCAATGGGCCCGAAACCAATGGACCCTCTCGACTTATTAACCACTCTTGTCCTCAGTCCGGGAGTTGCAAGTAGTTTCTGGTGTTTGTAGCATGCTGGGGGCCGCACGCAGCGCTGACCTTAGGGGTGGGCTGTGTTGCGGTAGGCAAGTGGCCCGGTGTACCGATTCGCCCGTTTGGTGTCTCGGGAACCCTGCACACATCGTTCGGGGCCGTTAGTGGAAACCTCGGCCGGACTCCCTGCGGATGGAACCCGAATAGGCGATAAACCTGGACTAGGGACTCGTGTGTTTAGTCGTCGGTCGTGGCCGACACCCTCATTGGGCTTTAAGCGAAGGTTGCCGAGTACATGTCGTGTAGCGGCGATAAGTGGTGAGCGTGTGTGAAGAAGTACACCCTGCAGGGTATAAAACTATTCGAATAGCTGCGTCATGATAAGGACTACTTGGTCACCTATACAGTTCATAGACAAGTAAATGGATACTACTAAAAGCCTCAAGATAAGTGTGAGTACCGCGGATGGCCCTCTCGTGGGTTGGCGAGAGAGGATCCACGGTGGAGTATTGTGATGGTGATTAGTGGACTCGTGTGCGACAAATGCTTTTCAAGTGGTGTCACGTAGGATAGCTTAGCCAAGAGTCAAAGCTGGCTTGCTGCAATAACTCCACTACCTTCTTGAGAATGTGCATGTATAATAGGATTCTGTTGTAAGACTTGCTGAGTACCTCCGTACTCATGTTTGCTCAATTACTGTTTTCGCATCGACAACACCGCCCTCCGATGGGTTTTATGTAGACCTTGACGTCAACGAGTGAACTAGCCACCCAGGTGGTGATCCAAGGCTTGTGAAGGGCCACTGTAGATAGAAGGGCTTCATCAAGCTTTCTTTCTTTTTAGAGTCTGTACTCGGACTAGTTTGCTTCCGCATGTGCTTGTATGTTTGTATGACTTGAGTGTTGGGTCATGTGACCCCTATCTGTATGGATATGTTATGTATGGCTCCTCGGGCCCTTAAATAAAGTACTTTGAGTTGTAGAGTTTTGTTGTGATGCCATGTTGTATGTACTCATACCGGGCATATTGTGTGTATGATTGAAATGCTTGGTATGAGTGGGATCCGACAATCTAGTTGTTTATCCATGGCAGCCTCTCATATGGGGAAATGTAGTCTCGTGCTTCTGAGCGATAGTAGTCCGCTACAGCCCGGTTCCCCGGAGTCCTGCTAGCCCAGCACTACTGCTTGGACACTTGATCGGCGGCATGTGTTTCACTTCGTTCCTATGTCTATCCCTCGAAATGTCACGCGGTGATATTCGAGTCCTGCCTAGCTCTGCTACAGCCCGATACCGGAGTCCTGTTAGCTTCGGTGCTACAGCCCGAATTCATACGTTGATGACCGACATGCTCGATGTGATTCATGTATACTGTCCCCATGGGTTAAGCGCCACTTTGGGTTCACGACTAGCCATGTCGGCCGGGTTCTCTCTGTCATGCGGACGCTTAGCGACACTATCATATACGTGATCCAAAAGTCGCAAACGGTCCCGGGCCATGGTAAGGCGACACCTGTGGGAATACCGTGCATGAGGCCGCAAAGTGATATGAGGTGTTACCGACTAGGTCAATGTGACTTGGAATCAGGGTCCTGACAGTGGTTTGACTGATAAAGTTCTTCGTAGAATATGTAGGAACCAATAGGAGCATCCAGGACCGCTATTGGTTAGTGACCAGAGATGAGTCTCGGTCATGTCTACATAGTTGTCGAACCCGTAGGGTCCGCACGCTTAACGTTCGATGACGATCGGTATTATGAGTTTATGTGTTTTGATGTACTGAAGGTTGTTCGGAGTCCCGGATGTGATCATGGACATGACGAGGAGTTTCAAAATGGTCGAGACATAAAGATCGATATATTGGAAGGCTATGTTTGGACACTGGAATGGTTCCGGATGAGTTCGGGCATTTACCAGAGTACCGAGGGGTTACCGGAACCCCCCGGGGAGTCAATTGGCCTTATTGGGTCTTAGTGGAAGAGAGGAGGAGGCGACCAATGTGGGGGCGCCTCCCCAAGCCCAATTCGAATTGGGAGGGGGGCCGGTCCCCCTTTCCTTCTCTCCCTCTCTCTCTTCCTTCTTCTCCTACTCCAACTAGGGAAGGGGGGAAACCTACTCCTACTGGGAGTAGGACTCCCCCCCTTGGGCGCGCCATAGAGAGGGCCGGCCCTTTCCTCCTCCACTCCTTTATATATGGGGGAGGGGGCACCCCATAGATACATAAGTTGATTGTTTAGCCGTGTGCGGTGCCCCTCCACAGATTTCCACTTCAGTCATATCGTTGTAGTGCTTAGGTGAAGCCCTGCGTCGGTAACTTCATCAACACCGTCATCACGCCGTCGTGCTGACAAAACTCTCCCTCGGCCTCAGCCGGATCTAGAGTTCGTGGGACGTCACCGAGCTGAACGTGTGCAGATCGCGGAGGTGCCGTACGTTCTGTACTAGGATCGGTCGGATCATGAAGACGTACGACTACATCAACCGTGTTGTCATAACGCTTCCGCTTTTGTCTACGAGGGTATGTAGATAACACTTTACCCTCTTGTTGCTATGCATCACATAGATAGATCTTGCGCGATCATAGGATTTTTTTTGAAACTACTGCATTCCCCAACAGTGGTATCAGAGCCAGGTCTATGCATAGATGTTATATGCACGAGCAGAACACAAAGAGTTGTGGGCGATGATAGTCATACTGCTTACCAGCATGTCATACTTTGATTCGACGGTATTTTTGGATGAAGCAGCTCAGACCGACATTACGCGTATGCTTACGCGAGACTGGTTCTACCGACGTGTCTAGTGGGTGTCTGTTTCTCCAACTTTAGTTGAATCGAGTGTGACTATGCCAGGTCCTTGTTGAAGGTTAAAACAACAAACTTGACGAAAAATCATTGTGGTTTTGATGCGTAGGTAAGAACGGTTTTTGCTAAGCCTGTAGCAGCCACGTAAAACTTGCAACAACAAAGTAGAGGACCTCTAAGTTGTTTTTGCAGGGCATGTTGTGATGTGATATGGTCAAGACGTGATTATATAAATTGTTGTATGAGATGATCATGTTTTGTAACACGATTATCGACAATGGCGAGAGCCATATGGTTGTCGCTTTATTGTATGAAATGCAATCGCCATGCAATTGCTTTACTTTATCACTAAGCGGTAGCGATAGTCGTAGAAGCAATAGTTGGCAAGACGACAACAATGCTTCGATGGAGATCAAGGTGTCAAGCCGGTGACGATGGTAATCATGACGGTGCTTTGGAGATGGAGATCAAAGGCACAAGATGATGATGGCCATATCATATCACTATATTGATTGCATGTGATGTTTATCCTTTATGCATCTTATTTTCCTTAGTTCGGCGGTAGCATTATAAGATGATCTCTCACTAAATTTCAAGGTATAAGTGTTCTCCCTGAGTATGCACCATTGCGACAGTTCATCGTGCCGAGACACCACGTGATGATCGGGTGTGATAAGCTATACGTTCACATACAACGGGTACAAGCCAGTTTCGCACACGCAGAATACTCATGTTAAACTTGACGAGCCTAGCATATGCAGATATGGCCTCGGAACACTGAGACCGAAAGGTCGAGCATCAATCATATAGTATATATTATCAACATAGTGATGTTCACCATTGAAAACTACTCCATCTCACGTGATGATCGGACATGGTTTAGTTGATATGGATCACGTGACCACTCAGATGATTAGAGGGATGCCTATCTAAGTGGGAGTTCTTAAGTAATATGATTAATTGAACTTTAATTTATCATGAACTTAGTATCTGATAGTATTTTCCACGTCTATGTTGTTGTAGATAAATTGCCCGTGCTACTGTTCTGTTGAATTTTAATGCGTTCCTAGAGAAAGCTAAGTTGAATGGTAGCAACTACACAGACTGGGTCCGTAACTTGAGGATTATCCTCATTGCTGCACAGAAGAATTACGTCTTGGGAGCATTGCTGGGTGCTAGGCCTGCTGCAGATGCTACTGATGTCGTTAAGAATGTCTAGCAGAGCAAAGCTGATGACTACTCGATAGTTCAGTGTGCCATGCTTTACGGCTTAGAACCGGGACTTCAACGACATTTTGAATGTCATGGAGCATATGAGATGTTCAAGGAGTTGAAGTTAATATTTCAAGAAAATGCCCAGATTGAGAGATATGAAGTCTCCAATAAGTTCTATAGCTGCAAGATGGAGGAGAATAGTTCTCTCAGTGAACATATACTCAGAATGTCTGGGTACCACAACCACTTGACTCAACTGGGAGTTAATCTTCCCGATGATAGTGTCATTGACAGAGTTCTTCAATCACTGCCACCAAGCTACAAAAGCTTCGTGATGAACTATAATATGCAAGGGATGGATAAGACAATTCACGAGCTCTTCGTGATGCTAAATGCTGCGGAGGTAGAAATCAAGAAGGAGCATCAAGTGTTGATGGTCAACAAGACCACCAGTTTCAAGAAGAAGGGCAAATGGAAGAAAGGGAACTTCAAGAAGAATGACAAGCAAGTTGCTGCTCAAGTGAAGAAGCCCAAGTCTGGACCTAAGCCTGAGACTGAGTGCTTCTACTGCAAAGGGACTGGTCACTCGAAGCGAAACCGCCCCAAGTATTTGGCGGATAAGAAGGATGGCAAACTAAAAGGTGAATTTGATATGCATGTTATTGATGTGTACTTAACTAATGCTCGCAATAGCGCCTGGGTATTTGATACTGGTTCTGTTGCTCACATTTTCAACTCGAAACAGGGGCTACGGATTTAGCGAAGATTGGCTAAGGATGAGGTGATTATGCGCATGGGAAATGGTTCCAAAGTCGATGTGACCGCGGTCGGCGCGCTACCTCTACATCTACCTTCGGGATTAGTTTTAGACCTGAATAATTGTTATTTGGTGCCAGCGTTGAGCATGAACATTATATCTGGATCTTGTTTGATGCGAGACGGTTATTCATTTAAATCAGAGAATAATGGTTATTCTATTTATATGAGTAAGATCTTTAATGGTCATGCACCCTTGATGAGTGGTCTATTTTTATTGAATCTCGATAGTAGTGATACACATATTCCTAGTATTTAAGCCAAAAGATATAAGTTCAATAATGATAGTGCAACTTATTTGTGGCACTGCCATTTAGGTCATATTGGTGTAAAGCACATGAAGAAACTACATGCTGATGGACTTTTGGAATCAATTGATACTTGTGAACCATGCCTCATGGGCAAGATGACTAAGACTCCATTTTCTGGAACAATGGAGCGAGCAAAAGACTTGTTGGAAATAATACATACTGATGTATGCGGTCCAATGAGTGTTGATGATCGCGATGGGTATCGTTATTTTATAACCTTCATAGATGTTTTAAGCATATATGGGTATATCTACTTGATGAAACATAAGTCTGAAACATTTGAAAAGTTCAAAGAATTTCAGAGTGAAGTGGAAGATCATCGTAACAAGAAAATAAATTTTCTACGATCTGATCATGCAGGGAATATTTGAGTTACTAGTTTGGTCTTCATTTGAAACAATGTGGAATAGTTTCGCAACTCATGCCACCTCGAACACCACAGCGTAATGGTGTGTCCGAATGTCGTAACCGCACTTTATTAGATATGGTGTGATAACCCACAAGTATAGGGTATCGCAACAGCTTTCGAGGGTAGAGTATTCAACCCAAATTTATTGATTCGACAGAAGTCGAGCCAAAGAATATTCTCAAGTATTAGCAGTTGAGTTATCAATTCAACCACACCTGGATAACTTAATATCTACAGCAAAGTATTTAGTAGCACAGTAATATGATAGTAGTGGTAACGGTAACAAAAGTAACGAAAGCAAAAGTAATATTTTTGGTGTTTTGTAGTGATTACCTTGAGTAAACGGAAAAAGTAAATAAGCGAAGACCAGTATATGGAAAGCTCGTAGGCATTCGATCGGTGATGGATAATTATGCCGGATGCGGTTCATCATGTAACAATCATAACATGGGGTGACACAAAACTAGCTCCAATTCATCAATGTAATATAGGCATGTATTCCGAACATAGTCATACGTGCTTATGGAAAAGAACTTGCATGACATCTTTTGTCCTACCCTCCCGTGCAGCGGGGTCCTAATGGAAACTAAGGGATATTAAGGCCTCCTTTTAATAGAATACCGGAACAAAGCATTAACACATAGTGAAGACATGAACTCCTCAAACTACGGTCATCATCGGGAGTGGTCCCGATTGTTGTCACTTCGGGGTTGCCGGATCATAACACATAGTAGGTGACTATAGACTTTCAAGATAGGATCAAGAACTCACATATATTCATGAAAACATAATAGGTTCAGATCTGAAATCATGGCACTCGGGCCCTAGTGACAAGCATTAAGCATAGCAAAGTCATAGCAACATCAATCTCACAACATAGTGGATACTAGGGATCAAAACCTAGCAAAACTAACTCGATTACATGATAGATCTCATCCAACCCATCACCGTCCAGCAAGCCTAAGATGGAATTACTCACGCACGGCGGTGAGCATCATGAAATTGGTGATGGAGGATGGTTGATGTTGACGATGGCGACGAATCCCCCTCTCCGGAGCCCCGATTGGACTCCAGATCAGCCCTCCCAAGAGGTTTTAGGGCTTGACGGCGGCTCCGTATCGTAAAACGCGATGATTTCTTCTCCTTGATTTTTTTGTCCCCGAAAGCAAATATATAGAGTTGGAGTTGGCATCGGAGGAGCTCCAGGGGGCCCACGAGGTAGGGGGCACGCCCTAGGAGGGCAGGCGCGCCCCCCACCCTCATGGACAGGTGGTGGGCCCCATGGCCTTCATCTTTTGCAAGGATCTTTTTATTATTTCTGAAAAGTTGTTCCGTGAAGTTTCAGGTCATTTTGAGAACTTATGTTTCTGCACATAAATAACATCATGGCAATTCTGCTGAAAACAGCGTCAGTCCGGGTTAGTTCCATTCAAGTCAAGCAAGTTAGAGTCCAAAACAAGGGCAAAAGTGTTTGGAAAAGTAGATACGACGGAGACGTATCAACTCCCCCAAGCTTAAAACTTTGCTTGTCCTCAAGCAATTCAGTTGATAAACTGAAAGTGATAAAGAAAAACTTTTACAAACTCTGTTTGCTCTTGTTATTGTACATATGTAAAGCTAGCATTCAAGTTTTCAGCAAAGATTATGACTAACCACACTTGCTATAACTCTCAGGTCTCATGTTTACTCATATCAATAGCATAATCAACTAGCGAGTCATAATAATAAATCTTGGATGACAACACTTTCTCAAAACAATCATGATATAATATAACAAGATGGTATCTCGCTAGCCCTTTCTGAGACCGCAAAACATAAATGCAGAGCACCTTTAAAGATCAAGGACTGACTAGACATTGTAACTCATGGTAAAAGAGATCCAATCATAGTCATACCCAATATAAATTAATAGTAATGAATGCAAATGACAGCTGCGCTCTCCAGCTAGTGCTTTTAATAAGAGGGTGATGACTCGACATAAAAGTAAATAGATAGGCCCTTGCAGAGGGAAGCAGAGATTTGTAGAGGTGCCAGAGCTCGGTTTTGAAATAGAGAGAAATAATATTTTGAGCGGCATGCTTTCATTGTCAACATAACAACTAAGAGATGGCGATATCTTCCATGCTACACACATTATAGGCAGTTCCCAAACAGAATGTTAAAGTTTATACTCCCCCTCCACCAACAAGCATCAATCCATGACTTGCTCGAAACAATGAGTGTCTCCAACTAGCAACAGTCCCAGGGAGAGTTTTGTTTGAAATTATTTTGATTTAGTTTGCATAAAGCATGGGACTGGGCATCCCGGTGACCAGCCATTTTCTCGTGAGTGAGGAGCGGAGTCCACTCCTCTTGAGAATAACCCGCCTAACATGGAAGATACAGACAGCCCTAGTTGATACATGAGCTATTCAAGCATACAAAACAGAATGTTTATTTGAAGGTTTAGAGTTTGGCACATACAAATTTACTTGGAACGGCAGGTAGATACTGCATATAGGAAGGTATAGTGGACTCATATGGAATAACTTTGGGGTTTAAGGGATTGGATGCACAAGCAGTATTCCCACTTAGTACAATCAAGGCTAGCAAAAGGCGGGAAGCGACCAACTAGAGAGCGACAACAGCCATGAACATGCATTAAAATTAATAAACATTGGATGCAAGCATGAGTAGGATATTATCCACCATGAACATTGTCAGCGTTCTGGGAATGGGGGTCCCCAGACTTGCGTGCCTGCGACCTGCAACATTGCTCAAGTGGGGGCCCAGCATGGCCCAGCTTCATCAGCTCAAGCTCAAGATCCTCGCGAGGGGCCAAGCCTCGCGGGGCGGACGACAGGAACCTTCCTCAGGAGCATCCTCATCAGGCAGGCTCACGAGGAGGCAGATAGATCAAGGCAGGGTACCTCACGAGGGTGCCCCGTGATGCAAGCCATGACGATCGAGACCAGGCGGGTGCCAGCCCAAGATGTCCTCGTTTCCCCTTTGGTGCAAAGGAGGCAAGCACAGGCCAAGGCATCGTGCAAAGGTTACTTTGCCGGTGCAACAAGAGCAAGACCAGCAGAGGCGGCAGGAAGGAGGTCATCGTGGAGCCCAGGGGCAGGCGTCCTTTGTCGAGTCTTTGGCAGCCAAGACCAACTTTAGTCGAGGATAAGTGTACTAGATGTTCCCCTTCAAAATGGCCAATTGTTGGCGCCCTTCCCGCTCATTATTTGGGAAGAGGCCCATGGCCTCCCTCTATAAATAGGACTAGCCACCACAGTAGAGAGGGGGAGGATCGAGATCACGCATAGACAGAGAGAGAGGCGACTGAACTCACCCAAGCAGTTCATCGCACCAACTCAAGAACAGCCCCTCGCGAGGATGTTCTCCCTTTGTATTGTTCATCATCAGCCCCTGAGGCAATCCACCACACCACACACTGGAGTAGGGTATTACACCACAACGTTGGCCCGAACCAGTATAAACCTTGTGTCCCTTGTGTTGTTCATCGTTCATAGTTTAGATCCCTCGCAAACCATTAACGCGTGAGCTGGTAGGGGAAATATCTCTGTGCGCACCCCAGTGTTCGAACCTCAAGGGTCTGCCGGAACCCGAAATCCGACATTTGGCGCGCCAGGTAGGGGTGCGCCGGAATCCTTCTTCCGCTGGTCGCGTGTGATCTTCCTCGTGTCCATGGTGGCCTTTCGCCGAAGCTCACGCTGAAGCGCCCGGGCTGCTCGCGCCGCTCGAGTCGCCCAGACGGTTCCCGTCGGCGGACACCCCCGTCGTTCTCCGTCGCCTGCCGCTAACGCCGCCACCGGCCCGACGAGGAACGAGCAGCTGGCCTCGTACCTGCATCCATCGGTGAGGCGAGATGGCCACACCGCTACTCCTTCGCTCGCCCCTACTGGTTCTTCGTCACGCACGCACCGCGCTCCCATGGAGGCTCGAGCCGCGCTCATCGCGGCGAACGAGCTCCTGTGCTACCGTCCCTTCGACGACGTCTACGAGGAGTGGCTCGATTGCGTCGCCGAGCTCGTCCGTGCCACGGGGGGATCCCCCACGCCATCCCTCTCGCTGCCTCGCCCTTCACCCCGCGTGGGAGGAAGGGAGCCGGAGGTGCCCCCGCCACCTCCTCCCCAGGAAGGCGCCCTGGCTCCAAGGCGCGTTGCCCCGGGCCGAGACCCTCCGCGTCCGGCGCCCGCGCAGCAAGAAAGGAGCTGCCAGGAGATCCCTCGTCCCCAAGAAGGTGCTCGCGTGCTCCCAGCCCCAGAGCACCACGATCGCGCTCCAGCGCCACCACGTCAAGACCCCGCGCTGCTCCAGACAGCGGTGCACGGGAACCCACAAGACTTGCTCCACCTCAGCAGAGAGCCCCGGTGGCCACTGCAGGCTGCCGCGCCTTCACCGCCGAGCTACGTAGCGTCGCGTGGCCCGGCAAGTTCAAGCCGGACCTGCCTCCTCGCTACGACGGCACCGCCGACCTCACGGAGTTCCTCCAGCTCTACGAGCTGGGCATGGAGGCCGCCAATGGGGACGAAAAGGTCATGGCAAATTGGTTCCCCATGGCACTAAAGGACGCAGCCCGAACCTGGCTGATGAACCTGGCTCCCGCACGATCTCCTCCTGGGACGAGATGCGCACCCGCTTCATCGAAAACTTCCAAGGCACTCGTGACCGGCCTCCAGCCGTGAGCAACATGCGCTGCATCAAGTAGCAGCCAGGAGAGACCCTGCAGAAGTACATCTAGCATTTCAACAACGCCCGCCTCAAAATCCCCAAGGTGACTGAGGAAGCCATCATCTCGGCCTTTTCCGACGGCATGCGTGACGTCAAGATGAAGGAGGAGTTAGCAATGCATGAAGACCTGTGCACATCCCTGGAGCTGTTCAACTTGGCGACCAAATGCGCCAGGGCTGAGGAAGGGCGCCTCTCCCTCCTCGAGCTTCCGGCTGCCGATCCAGAAGAGAAGAAGCCCAAGGCCAAGGACGTGAAGCGCAAGGGGGCTGCCGTGCTCGCGGTAGAACCAGACACCAAGCAAGGCAGGGATCAGCCCGAGTCATCCAAGGACAGCCGGTACTGCGTGTACCACGACCTCCACACCCACAACACCAACGAATGCCAGGAGCTCAGGGCCGTGCGAGAGGGGCGTATTGGTCGACGCCCCGAGCGTAATGATTGGGCTATGGCCGAGGAGAAGGAAGAGGCACAGGACGCTGGAAAGACCGTGGCCCCCGCCAGGGATGGCGTGACAGACCTCGCGAGGACCGCTGGCAGGACCAGCCTCGCAAGGGAGGTTGGAGAGACCAGCCTCGTGAAGACCGCCCTCAAGGCAACGCAGGGCTCCCACCTCTGCCACAGCTGCCAAGGAGGTATGAAGACAATCATCAGGACGAGGGGGCTAGGGGCTTCCAGGAGCCGCGTGCGATCGCCTGCATCCTGGGTGGTGCTTAGGCCCCAGCCTCTCAGCGCATCTCCAAGCAGTTTGCTCGTGAGGTGAATGCAGTCCTCCCCAAGCCAGAGGCCACACGCCCTCTCAGGTGGTCATCATGCGCTATCACGTTCAGCTCGGCGGATCAGCTCAAGTGCGCGGCGACGGCCGGAGTCCTCCCCATGCTTTGCTCACCAGTCATCAGCAACGTGCAAGTCACGAGGACCCTCATCGACGGCAGAGCAGGACTCAACGTCCTATCTGTCGAGACGTTCAACGATCTCCAAGTGCCATACGATCAGCTCCAGCCGACCAAGCCTTTCTTAGGAGTCACCGATGGCTCCACCGTCCCGATAGGGCAAGTTCGCCTTCCCGTCACCTTCGGACAGCGCAACAACTACCGCACCGAGCTCATCGACTTCGACGTCGCCCACATTCGCCTGCCATACAATGCCATCCTCGGGTACCCAGCTTTGGCCAAGTTCATGGAGGGGACCCACCATGGCTACAATGTCCTCAAGATGCGAGGAAGCGGAGGAGTCATCACAGTGCCTTGCGAGGAGAGGGACGAAGTGTGCTCTCTTGAGCATGCCTTCCAAGCCGCAGCAGTCGAAGACCCAGATCACAGGAGCGGGAGACTTCCCGAGACGATCCCCAAGAAGAACAAGGCTTCGCCTGGTCCAAGCCCTCTGGGGTAGGCACCTCCGGAGGTGTGGCAACAGGACCCGCGCCTGTTCAAGGGGTGCCACACTCTGTCGCATAGGAAGGCGCGCCCGGCGCCCTCCTCAGGCGGGGCTCGGGGGCTCTTTCACGGCGAGCCACCGACCTAGTCGGGGTCACGAGGGAGGCGCTCGGGCACCACTTGGAGGCGTGCTTCGAGGCACGTTTCCCTCAGGAAGGTATGAGGCAAGGAGGGCCAAACCCTCGAGTTCATCACGAGGAACACCCGAGAGCCTCTGAGTCAAGAGTCATGCTTGGTCATTTGCTTGCCCGCCGTGGCCCCACATCCAGGCAAGGATACTGGGCTGCGAATCTGCATCGACATACCAAGGCTCAACCGGGCCGCGTCTCAGGATAGCCTCTGGCCCTCACGCGTGGGACGTTTCGAGGGTCCACCTCATAGCTACGATCGCATGCCTTTCGGCCTGCCGAACGCAGTTGCCTCCCATCAGCGCCTTCTGAGGTGCGCTCTGGAGGCTCAGGAGGTCAAGCAGCACGCAATCCTGGCAGGGATGGAGATGGCTCTCGAGGAACCCCCCGTGCCACCGGAGCCTCCCGTGGCTCCAGGTCCGGAGGGCTCATGAGGGCCGGCTTCCTCATCACGCGTCGTCCGCTACCTCAACATCCCGCCATCTCCGACCATATCAGGTGACACCTTTCCAAGTTTCATTTTTAGCTGGGAGCGACCCTCGGGCTGCATCATTCACAGGCTCCGTGGGTCCGTCCCTGCGGCATGTATCTGTTTCGCTTATGTTCTTTACTTACCTTGTTGGGACGCCCCTCGGGTTGCATTATCCCCAAGTTGCTCGGGCCAGACCCAGTGGCGTATGCTTTCTCCGCACCTATCTAGATGGATTTGCTCCTTCGCGCTTAACCTGATTCACGCAATTATTGCCTCCTACTTGTCGCGGGCCTCTTCGCCCTAATGCAAAGCGCTTGCACGTTAAAAGGGGGGGGGTACCTGAGCATCGTGACTCATGGGCTCTTACTGGCTCTCCAGCCCTCACCACCTGGCCTTGACCCACGGCATTGGACCTGTCATACCAGCGGCGGCTGAGCTCGCTCGAGGGCCGGGACCTGAGGACGTAGAGCATTTGCATTCTAATCCTGCAGGAACACACCAATGATAAAGGCCCAGAGCCAGGCGCAACCCACCTCGAGGTAGGGCCCGTGAGTCCCGTCTTTGGCTCACGGGTGCCCAGATACACCTCTCCTAGCCCTACCGTGCGGCCATGTGTCGTAGGCGGGGCTGTACACGCCCAGGGGCTCCTCTCGGAGGAGCCCCTCCCACGAACCAGTGGAAGCACAATGCTCCGCGCTGGCTGACGACACTGCCGAGGAGAGGCTATGCCCGTACACATACAGAAGCGCTATGCTTCGCGCTGGTGATAAACAACTGAGGGCGGCTCACAACCGTATCAACCTCAGGGAGCCTAGAGCTCAGTGTCTGGCACCATCGCAACACCTCCCCTAGGGAGTGCCGCGCGAGGGGGCTGGACACGGGGGCTGCGCCCGGGCCACGCCCGAACGTACGCCACTCAACCAGGTCCCTCAGACCAGGTCGTCGCGCGCCTCCCCGAGCGGAGCCAAGGTATGAAAATTCGTTCGAACGTCAAGGGGGACTCCTGAGCATCGCGACTCAGGAGCCTAACTGGACACGTAGCCCCTCACTCCTTAGTCCCGTCCTTGGTCTCCGGTCGGGGCTAACGGCAGTTGAGGTATGCGCGGGGCCGGGCCCTGCCGACGTAGAACGACCAATCCACTCCTATGCCTCCTATCCCTACTTGCATTCACGCGTCAAGGGGACTCCACGAGCATCGCGACTCAGAGCCTAACTTGCCACGTAGCCCCTCACTCCTTGGTCCCGTCACGGTCTCCGGTCGGGACTAACAGCTGAGGTATGCGCGGGTGCAGCCCGCCGACGAGAACGCACGCAAGTAGGAGGAAGAATCTGAATTCAAAGCAAATATTACAAGGCGTAAGCCGTTTCTACAACGCCAAACACAAAGTTTAAACGCCTCCACGAGGCATGGTGCATGTTGCAGGAATTAAAAGCAGCGGAAGCTGCTGAAGGATCACTCTCTGTGGCGCCCCCACCTCCCGAGGTCAGCGGAGCTGGCGGCACCACGCCGGAAAGGTGCCAAGGAGCGGAACTTCCCTAGCAGGGCCTCGGCCTGACCTTTCACGGCCT
Source organism: Aegilops bicornis (assembly GCA_021605145.1). Lineage (NCBI taxonomy): Eukaryota > Viridiplantae > Streptophyta > Magnoliopsida > Poales > Poaceae > Aegilops > Aegilops bicornis. The sequence goes on along the minus strand of CM038670.1, from coordinate 642,796,523 downwards.
CGGCAGCAGCAGCAACAAGGTCGCCGCTCCACGAGCTCAGCAGGCCGTCAAGGTCGACGCTGGGGTCGCGAAGGTAGACGTGCTGCAAAAGACAGGGCATGCGCCTCGGCCTCGGCCGTGGGGCCAAGGCCGTCCGCGACATCTTCAAGTGCTCGGACCAAGAAAGGAAGCAGCTCGGTGGGGCCGTCCTCCGCGCCAGCCAACGGCTTCTCCAGGCCACCCTCGTAGAGCGTCTTCAACGCGGCGCGAGCCTTCTCCTCCAACCTGGCGAAGGCCACCCGATCCTCAGTCAGGATCTTTGCCTTCCTGTCTAGCTCGATCCTCTCCGCCTACAGCGGCTGTTCCAGCGTCTCCAACCGGCCACGACAGCCATCAAGCTCAGTGTCCCGGTCCCTGATAGCGGCTTCCCGAGCCTCCATCTCCTTCTCCTTCCCCTGGCGGCCGCGGACCTCCTTGGCGAGCTCATCGCGCAGGCCTTGCAGCTCAACCTCCAGCGCCTTGCAGCGGTCCCGGGCGTCCGCGGCGTCGCCCTGGGAAGCATCACGAGCGCCCCTGGCCTGGCAGGCGGCTTGTTTCTCCCCATCGGAGGTCGACGCGGCTTGGCTCAGCGCCGCTCAAACAGAGGCAGCAGAGCGGGCCCAGCCAGAAGCCAGTTCCAGGCGCCCGACCACCAGACGGGGATCAGCATTCCGGAGATCCTCTTGCAGCCGGCTCAGCTCGTTGGCAGCCTGGTCCAGGATGGATGAGGGATCAGAATGGACTGGAGCCTGTGGAGAAGGTGTAGAAGACGGCAGCGTGATCACGACTTGGGAAGGAGGAGCCCCCTGGGCCTTGGGCACCACAGCGACAACGTCAAGTGCACGCACCTCCAGAGTCGGCGGGGCCACGGGGGCTGACTCATCACCAGAGTGCCCCTGCTGGGCTCGCGAGGATGACCGGACAGGAGAAGCGCGAGCTTCACTGCCTCCTTTCCCTGCAGACGGAGCCGCAGCCCCGGGAGGCGAACCCGCCTCAAGCGGGGCCGCAGAAGCCCCCTTCGGCCTCTTTTCTGCAGGTGCCGACCTGGACAAGAGAATACAGACGTCAAGCCTCGGCGGCAGAAGCAAAGCAAAACACGGATTGAACACTTACTGGTTGTCATCCGCGGGCTCAAGCAGCCTCCGGCCAAACTTGAAGCCTGAAAGCCTGCGGCTAGGGTCAGCCTTGGGAGGCCCGGAAGCAGTAGGCGCGTCCGGAAGGCCGGAGCTGGCCTCAGACCGCCCCGGAGTCAGAACGGACCCTGGGAGAACCAGCCCCGACCAGCCCTTCCTCGGAACCAGGGGAGAATCCTCCTCTCCTCGCCTGGCACCGACCTCGTCGTCGTCCGGCATGGAGCGAAGGCTGTGGGACCTGCGCCGAGGGAAGGAATTCGCCTCGAAGTCGGACTCTTCTTCCTCCAGCTCCTCTTCTTCCTCCTCACTCCCGCTGGAGTTGCTGGAGGAAACATTCACCGTCGCCAACATTGCCAGATCCTCGGGAGCCCCGGCAGGCACCAGCCCCTCACCGTTGAAGGTGGGCATGGCGTTCACCACTTGCTCCGAGTCGTCACGAAGGAACAGGGGGACGGGAGCGCCCTCCGGCCTCGCCACGTCTCCCCCGACCAAGGAATGGAGGGCCGCGGCTAGATCTTCGTCGGAGAGGGCCTCGGAGGTTAGGCGAAGGTCGTCGCCTGCCTCCCCAAGCCTCCACAGCGGGAGCGAATGCTCCCGGAGCGGAGCCACCCGGTGTTCCAGGAACTCCCTCAGGAGCGTGGCCCCGGTCAGCTTCGCCGCCCCCAAGCTGCCTGGCCTCAGTTCCGCGTCCATCATCTTCAAGACTTTTCACGACGAGTCGACGAGCTCAGCGAGACCACGCATCAACGGTCTCAGGCTGCCCGGCAGTAGCGCCCGGTCGAGGGTGAATGCGCCCGACATCCACCATGACCCACTTGCTCCTGAAGCCTTCGATCCTCTTCCCGGGCTTGGAGATGGAGTTGGAGCTGGAGTATGCGACGAAGCTCGCGCACGCAGTAATAGGGCCACGGGAGACCCAGAGGGAAAAGTAATGGCGCACCAAAGCCACCGAGGGTTTTATCCCAACGTGAGCCTCACAATAGTAGGCGAAAATCGCCAGGAGAAGAACAGAGTTGGGGTGGAGATGCAGAGCTTGCAAGTTGTATTGGCGGAGAACAACAAAGAACTCAGAAAAAGGAGGGACCAGACCGCGCGATAATGGCGCTCACGAAGAACGGGTAGAAGGTGCTCCCCTTGCCTTTAGGCTGATCGGAGCCGGCCTTGAGCACAGTCGCTCCCTTGTTGCCCTGCGCCGCCGTCCTCCGGCACACAAGGGTGAGACTCTTCGCCGAAACAGTTGGAGGATCCAGAGCCGGGAGGTACCAGGCCTCAGTCGGGGTCTTGCGAGGCGCATGGCCTGCAGGATGGGAAGGATTGAGGTAGATCTGGAGGATTTTGGAAGCAAGGAGGAGAAGGGCGAGAAAGGGGATCTAGAGCAAGGCGAGCGATAACAAGCACCAAGTCTGGCCCGGGCCTCCTTTTTGTCAGAAGGACGGCTGCCGAGGCACCGTGGGGAAGCGGAGACGCCCACAACCAATGAATCGCCACGCGGCGCCCAAGGCCGCAGGCTGTTGGGGCCCACGGCGCTTCGCACTTGCCCCTTCGCTTCTCTGCTAAGCCAAGTCCGGGCGCGCCTTGGGCCCGGGGGCTACTCGGCGTTCTAGGAACGGGGGTCCCTATACTTGCCTACCTGCGGCCTGCAACATGGCTCAAGTGGGGGCCCAGCATGGCCCAGCTTCATCAGCTCAAGCTCAAGACCCTCGCGAGGGGCCAAGCCATGCCGGGCGGACGACAGGAACCTTCCTCAGGAGCAGCCTCGTCACGCAGGCTTAGGAGGAGGCGGAGAGATCAAGGCAGGGTACCTCACGAGGGTGCCCTGTGACGCAAGCCATGACGATCGAGACCAGGCACGGGCGCCAGTGAGCGCCAGCCCAGCAGGTCCTCGTTCCCTTTGGTGCAAAGGAGGCAAGCCTGTGCCAAGGCATCGTGCAAGGGTTACCGCTTGTGCAACAAGACCAAGACCAGCAGAGGCGGCAGGAAGGAGGTCATCATGGAGCCCGGGGCCAGGCGTCATCGTCGAGCCTTTGGCAGCCAAGACCAACTTTAGTCAGGATAAGTGTACTAGATGTTCCCCTTCAAAATGGCCAATTGTTGGCGCCCTTCCCGCTCATTATTTGGGAAGAGGCCCATGGCCTCCCTCTATAAATAGGACTAGCCACCACAGTAGAGAGGGGGAGGATCGAGATCACGCATAGAGAGAGAGAGGCGACTGAACTCACCCAAGCAGTTCATCGCACAAACTCAAGAACAGCCCCTCGCGAGGTTGTTCTCCCTTTGTATTGTTCATCATCAGCCACTAAGGCAATCCACCACACCACACACTGGAGTAGGGTATTACACCACAACGGTGGCCCGAACTAGTATAAACCCTGTGTCCCTTGTGTTGTTCATCGTTCATAGTTTAGATCCCTCGCAAACCATCAACGCGTCAGCTGGTAGGGGAAAGATCTCCGCGCGCACCCCATTGTTCGAACCTCAAGGGTCTGCCGGAACCCAAAATCCGACAAACATAAATATCGTGAAGGCTATGTTGATTTGTTTCAACTACATGTGTGAACATGTGCCAAGTCAAGTCACTTAAATCATTCAAAGGAGGATACCACCCCACTATACCACATCACAACCATTTCAATAGCATGTTGGCACGCAAGGTAAACCATTATAACTCATAGCTAATTAAGCATGGCACAAGCAACTATGATCTCTAATTGTCATTGCAAACATGTTTATCCATAATAAGCTGAATCGGGAACAATGAACTCATCATATTTACAAAATCAAGAGAGGTCGAGTTCATACCAGCTTTTCTCATCTCAGTCAGTCCATCATATGTCATCATAATTGCCTTTCACATGCACGTCCGAACGATGTGAATAATAATAAGAGTGCACGTGCATTGGACTAAGCTGGAATCTGCGAGCATTCAATAAACAGGAGAAGACAAGGCAATATGGGCTCTAGGTTAAATCAACAATAATGCAAATAAGAGCCGCTTCAACAATTTAATCATGGTCTTCTCCTATCGACCCCCAAAGAAAAGAAAAGAAATAAAACTATTTACACGGGAAAGCTCCCAACAAGCAAAAGAAGAACGGGAAATCTTTTTGGGTTTTCTTTTTGATTATTACTACTATAGCAAGGAAAGTAACTAACTAAAAGCTATATTAATTTTTTTTGGTTTTTCTTAAGGTATAACGAACACACAAGAAGAAAGCAGGAAAAAGAAAATAAACTAGCATGGATATTAAAGTGAAAAAGTATGAGCACTGACATCTAGCAGTGAGTGTGTGAACATAAATGTAATGTTGTTGGGAAATACGTACTCCCCCAAGCTTAGGCTTTTGGCATAAGTTGGTTCATTGCCAAGGATGGCCTCGCGGATATCCGTAGGGGTAGCTGGGGCCGTACTGTGATGAAGAGGACTCTGACTGCCACTGACTAGCAGCCACCTCCGGATCCCAAAAGTAATACGACTTTCGTGGAGGCTCAAATTGTGGCTCCGGCTCCGGGGCTGGGGTAGGGTTCCGGTAGGCTTGAACGGCCGCCCACGGAATGAGATACGGACCTTCAAGTAAATTAAACAAGGAAGGAGCAGGCAAGGTAATAGTCTCAGGGTGATGTTTATTAAAGTACAATTTGTATTTAAGCTCCCCTTCCCGACTGTTAACAATAAAATCATGCGCTAGCATACTCTTATAATCTAAATAAGCACTAGGCAGCAATTTTTCTTCTTTCTCATAAAGCCTAATGGGTATGTTAGAATGTGCAGCTAGGCGTGAAGCATAGATACCTCCAAATATGGGGCCCTTTGTACGGTTCAAACTTAACCGCTTCGCAATAATTCCGCCCATACTAACAGTGTTATCGCGGAATAAACCATGGAACAAAATGATAATATCAGGAACACTAAGGTTTCCACAGTTTCCGCGACCAATCAAGCAACAACTAGCAAATATGGCAAAGTAGCGTAAAACAGGAAAATGTATGCTAGTGATTCTTGCATCGGAAACCTTCCTGGTTTCTCCCACAGTGATGGTGTCAATAAATTCTTCCACATCTTTACGGTGTGGTTCATCTAAGGTACCCTCAGAGGGTATTTTGCAAACCTTGCAAAAATTCAGCTAATGGCATCTTCTTAACAACATCATATAAATGAAACTCTACTGAAGGAGGTGATTCCTTAGGAAAATAGTAGAATTTTTGCACAAAAGTATTAGTGAGTGAGAGATACTGATGACGTTGGTCGCGGAGGAAGTCGGTGAGGCCAGCATTCTCAGCCAATGAATAGAAATCCTCATAAATCCCGGCTTGTCTCAAGGAGTCATCGGAAGGCCATTCACATGGCCGGACCTTCGCGGTACGAGGCAAATTATATTTGGGCCTCTGTGCTTCTTCATTTTGCTTTTCCTTCGAGCTTCGGCTCGATGAGCCCCTCAAAAGTCTCTTCATCATTTTCTGAAATATTCTGAAAATTTTAGTAACTTCAAACAAAAGTGAACCAGCTCAACAAAATTGATAGCAACTACTCCTACAAGTGCCTAGAGACTATATTATGCATTAGAACTACTTGGAACCATATAAATTTGACATGCAAGCTGAAGAACATGGTCACCTAGGCAGCACAAATTTTCAATGAATAAAGCGCTAGAGCAAAAACTAATTGGACCAATGGAGGAGTCACATACCAAGGAACAATCTCCCGAAGTAGTTTTGTGAGAGGTGCTTTGAGCAAGGAGATCGAAAATCGCAGCAAAGTGAGCTAGAACTTGTGCTTGAGCTAGATATTCGTGTTTGTGGGAGGAAGAAGAACTGTATGAGTGCAGGAATAAGTGGAGGAGGGCCACCATGGGCCCACGAGGCGGGGCATACAGGGGGTAGGCGCGTCCTCCACCCTCGTGCCCAGTGGTTGACCCCCCCTGTGTTCTCGGTTCCATAAATCCTCAAATATTCTAGAAAAATCATATTAAATTGGCATGGCATTTGGAGGACTTTTATTTTCGGGTATTTTTATATTGCATGTATGAATCGCATAACAAAAGAAAAATACTATTTTTACTTTATTTCAACTAAATAACATAAAGTAGAGAGAGCGTACAGAAGGTTGTGCCTTCTAATTTCATCCATCTCATGCTCATCAAAAGGAATCCACTAACAAGGTTGATCAGGTCTTGTTAACAAACTCATTCCGAATAACATGAAATCGGAGAAATTTCGAATAACACTATGTTACCTCAACGGGGATATGCACATCCCCAATAATAAGAATATCATATTTCTTCTTGTGATGTAGGAAGAGGAAATTCAAAACCTCCAAATATAATTGATGGAATTTTTCCAATAGAGTTGATACTATGAACTTGAGGTTGTTTCCTCAGAAAGTGTACTGTATGCTCATTACCATTAACATGAAAAGTGACATTGCCTTTGTTGCAATCAATAACAGCCGCTGCAGTATTCAAAAAAGGTCTTCCAAGAATAATAGACATACTATCGTCCTCGGGAATATCAAGAATAACAAAGTCCATTAAAATAGTAACGTTTGCAACCACAGCAGGCACATCCTCACAAATACCGACAGGTATAGCAGTTGATTTATCGGCCATTTGCAAAGATATTTCAGTAGGTGTCAACTTTTTCAAATCAAGTCAACGATATAAAGAGAGAGGCATAACACTAACACCGGCTCCAAGATCACATAAAGCAGTTTTAACATAGTTTCTTTTAATGGAGCATGGTATAGTGGGTACTCCTGGATCTCCTAGTTTCTTAGGTATTGCACCCTTAAAAGTATAATTAGCAAGCATGGTGGTAATTTCAGCTTCTGGTATCTTTCTCTTATTTGTAACAATATCTTTCATATACTTAGCATAAGGATTCATTTTGAGCGTATCAGTTAATCGCATACGCAAAAAGATAGGTCTAATCATTTCAGCAAATCGCTCAAAATCCTCATCATCCTTTTTCTTGGATGGTTTGCGAGGAAAAGGCATGGGTTTCTGAACCCAAGGTTCCCTTTCTTTACCATGTTTCCTAGCAACAAAGTCTCCCTTATCATAACGTTGATTCTTTGATTGTGGGTGATCAAGATCAACAGTAGGTTCAATTTCTACATCATTATCATTACTAGGTTGAGCATCATCATTAACATTTTCACTAGGTTCATGTTCATTACCAGATTGTGTTTTAGCATCAGAAATTGAGATATCATTTGGATTCTTAGGTGGTTCAGCAATAGGTTCACTAGAAGTTTGCAAAGTCCTATCATTTTTCTTTTTCTTCCTTTTAGAAGAACTAGGTACATCAATATTATTTCTCTGAGAATCTTGCTCGATTCTCTTAGGGTGGCCTTCTTGATACAAAGGTTCCTGAGTCATTCTACCAGTTCTAGTAGCCACTCTAACAGCATAATCATTTTTCTTACTATTCATTTCATTGAGCACGTCATTTTGAGCTTTAAGTACTTGTTCTACTTGAGTGGTAACCATAGAAGCATGTTTGCTAACGAGTCTAAGTTCACCTCTAACACTAGCCATACAATCACCCAAGTGTTTAATCATATAAGCATTTTGTTTTAATTGTCTACCAAAATAAGCATTGAAGTCTTCTTGCTTAAACATAAAGTTATCAAACTCATCCAAGCACGGACTAGCAATTTTAGTAGGAGGGACTTCAGCTTTATCATATCTATAGAGAGAATTTACCTTTACTACTTGTGTCGGGTTATCAAGACCATGAGTTTCTTCAATAGGTAATGGATTAAGATCATATGTTTCTTCAACAAAGTGATGAAATTAAGAACATGTATCTTTTCAATAGGAGGTAAATTCTTAACATCTTCAGCTTTAATACCCTTTTATTTCATAGATTTCTTTGCCTCTTGCATATCTTCAGGACTGATAAATAGAACACCTCTCTTCTTCGGAGTTGGTTTAAGAATATGCTCAGTAATTGGCTCAGGAAGTGTCCAATTATTTTCATTTGCCAACATATTATTCAATAGAGTTTCAGTTTCATCTGGTGTTCTTTCCCTGAAAACAGAACCAGCACAGCTATCCAGGTAATCTCTGGAAGCATCGTTAGTCCATTATAAAAGATATCAAGTATTTCATTTTTCTTAAGAAGATGATCAGGCAAAGCATTAAGTAACTTTAGAAGCCTCCCCCAAGATTGTGGGAGACTCTCTTCTCCAATTTGCACAAAGTGAGTGGGGAAATATTTAGTAGAGAAGTAATAAATCATATCCTGGGGACTACGCACACAACCAGGATCAAGAGAATTAAACCATATCTTAGCATCAACCTTTAATGAGAACGGAAATATTTTAAAGATATAAAAGTAGCAAGATCTTTCATCATTAGTGAATAGGGTGGCTATATCATTTAATTTAGTAAGATGTGCCACAACAGTTTCAGATTCATAGCCATGAAAAGGATCAGATTCAACCAAAGTAGTTATATATATCAAGATCAACAGAGAATTCATAATCCTTATCGGCAACACAGATAGGTGAAGTAGAAAAAGCAGGGTCGGGTCTCATTCTATCATTAAGAGATTGCTTATTCCATTTAACTAATAGCCTCTTAAGCTCATTGCTATCTTTACAAGCTAAAATAGCAGTAGAAGCTTCTTTATCAAAAATATAACCTTTAGGAATAACAGGCATGTTTTCATCATCAATTTCATCAACATGATCAGTTTCAATAATTTCTTTCTCTATAGCCCTAGCAATTTGTTCATCAAGAAATTCACTAAGTGGCACAGTAGTATCAAGCATAGAAGTAGTTTCATCATAAGTATCATGCATAGCGTAGTGGCATCATCAATAACATGCGACATATCATAACGAATAGCGAAGCGAGTTCGGTGTCGCAAGCTTACTCAAAAGCAGAAGGTGAATCAAGTGCAGAGCTAGATGGCAATTCCTTACCTCCCCTCGTAGTTGAGGGATAAATTGTTGTCTTAGCGTCTTTCAAGTTCTTCATAATGACCAGCAGATATAAATCCCAAGTGACTCAAAGAAAAGAGCTATGGTCCCCGACAACAGCGCCAGAAATTAGTCTTGATAACCCACAAGTGCAGGGGATCGCAACAGCTTTCGAGGGTATAGTATTCAACCCAAATTTATTGATTCGACACAAGGGGAGCAAAAGAATATTCTCAAGTATTAGCAGTTGAGTTGTCACTTCAACCACACCTGGATAACTTAATATCTGCAGCAAAGTATTTAGTAGCACAGTAATATGATACTAGTGGTAACGGTAACAAAAGTAACGAAAGCAAAAGTAATATTTTTGATGGTTTGTAGTGATTGTAACAGTAGCAACAGAAAAGTAAATAAGCGAAGACCAGTATATGGAAAGCTCGTAGGCATTGGATCGGTGATGGATAATTATGCTGGATGCGGTTCATCATGTAACAATCATAACATAGGGTGACACGGAACTAGCTCCAATTCATCAATGTAATGTAGGCATGTATTCCGAACATAGTCATACGTGCTTATGGAAAAGAACTTGCATGACATCTTTTGTCCTACCCTCCCGTGGCAGCGGGTTCCTAATGGAAACTAAGGGATATTAAGGCCTCCTCTTGATAGAGTACCGGAACAAAGCATTAACACATAGTGAATACATGAACTCCTCAAACCACGGTCATCCTCGGGAGTGGTCCCGATTGTTGTCACTTCGGGGTTGCCGGATCATAACACATAGTAGGTGACTATAGACTTGCAAGATAGGATCAAGAACTCACATATATTCATGAAAACATAATAGGTTCAGATCTGAAATCATGGCACTCGGGCCCTAATGACAAGCATTAAGCATAGCAAAGTCATAGCAACATCAATCTCAAAACATAGTGGATACTGGGGATCAAACCCTAACAAAACTAACTCGATTACATGATAGTTCTCATCCAACCCATCACCGTCCAGCAAGCCTACGATGGAATTAATCACGCACGGCGGTGAGCATCATGAAATTGGTGATGGAGGATGGTTGATGATGACGACAGTGACGAATCCCCCTCTACGGAGCACCGATCGGACTCCATATCAGCCCTCCCAAGAGGTTTTAGGGCTTGGCGACGGCTCCGTATCGTAAAACGCGATGATTTCTTCTCCTTGATTTTTTTCTCCCCGAAAGCAAATATATAGAGTTGGAGTTTTGGCATCGGAGGAGCTCCAGGGGGCCCACGAGGTAGGGGGCGTGCCCTAGAGGGGCTGGCGCGCCCCCACCCTCGTGGACATGTGATGGGCCCCGTGGCCTTCATCTTTTGCAAGGATTTTTATTATTTCTGAAAAGTTGTTCCGTGAAGTTTCAGGTCATTCCGAGAACTTTTGTTTCTGCACATAAAAATCATCATGGCAATTCTGCTGAAAACAACGTCAGTCCGGGTCAGTTCCATTCAAATCATGCAAGTTAGAGTCCAAAACAAGGGCAAAAGTGTTTGGAAAAGTAGATACGACGAAGACGTATCATGGTGCGATCTATGAGGTCTCTTACTGATTTACCACTATCGTTTTGGGGTTATGCTTTAGAGACAGCTGCATTCACGTTAGATAGGGCACCATCTAAATCCGTTGAGACAACACCTTATGAACTGTGGTTTGGCGAGAAACCCAAGTTGTCGTTTCTGAAAGTTTGGTGTTAGGATGCTTATGTGAAAAAGCTTCAACCTGATATGCTCGAACCCAAATCGGAGAAATGTGTCTTCATAGGATACCCAAAGGAGATTGTTGGGTACACCTTCTATCACAGATCCGAAGGCAAGATATTCGTTGCTAATAATGGATCCTTTCTAGAGAAGGAGTTTCTCTCGAAAGAAGTGAGTGGGAGGAAAGTAGAACTTGATGAGGTAATGGTACCTTCTCCAGAATTGGAAAGTAGTTCATCACAGAAATCAGTTCCAGTGATTCCTACACCAATTAGTGAGGAAGTTAATGATAGTGATCATGAAACTTTAGATCAAGTTACTACTAAACCTCGTAGGTCAACCAGAGTAAGATCCGCACCAGAGTGGTATGGTAATCCTATTCTGGACGTCATGTTACTAGACCATAACGAACCTACGAACTATGGGGAAGCGATGATGAGCCCAGCTTCTGCAAAATGGCTTGAGGCCATGAAATCTAAGATGGGATCCATGTATGAGAACAAAGTAAGGACTTTGGTTGACTTGCCCGATGATCGGAAAGCCATCGAGAATAAATGGATCTTCAAGAAGAAGACTGATGCTGACGGTAATGTTAGTGACTACAAAGCTCAACTTGTTGCGAAAGGTTTTCGACAAGTTCAAGGAGTTGACCACGATGAGCCTTTATTACCCGTAGCGATGCTTAAGTATCCAAATCATGTTAGCAATTGTGCTAACAAAGTGTGCAAGCTCCAGCGATCCATTTATGGACTGATGCAAGCCTCTCGGAGTTGGAATAAATATTTTGATAGTGTGATCAAAGCATATGGTTTTATACAGTCTTTTGGAGAAGCCTTTATTTACAAGAAAGTGAGTGGGAGCTCTGTAGCATTTCTAATATTATATGTGGATGACATATTGCTGATTAGAAATGATACAGTATTTCTAGATAGGATAAAAGGATACTTGAATAAGAATTTTTCAATGAAAGACCTCGGTGAAGCTGCTTATATATTGGGCATCAAGATCTATAGAGATAGATCAAGACGCTTAATTGGACTTTCAAAAAGCACATACCTTGATAAGATTTTGAAGAAGTTCAAAATGGACCAGTCAAAGAAAGGGTTCTTGCCTGTGTTACAAGGTGTGAAGTTGAGTGAGACTCAATGCCCGACCACTACAGAAGATAGAGAGAAAATGAAAGTCATTCCCTATGCTTCAGCCATAGGTTCTATCATGTATGCAATGTTGTGTACCAGACCGGATGTGTGCCTTGCTATAAGTATAGTAGGGAGGTACCAAAGTAATCCAGGAGTGGATCATTGGACAGTGGTCAAGAACATCCTGAAATACCTGAAAAGGACTAAGGACATGTTTCTAATTTATGGAGGTGACAAAGAGCTCGTCGTAAATGTTTACGTTGATGCAAGCTTTGACACTTATCCGGATGACTCTAAGTCACAAACCGGATACGTGTTCATATTGAACGGTGGAGCTGTCAGTTGGTGCAGTTCTAAGCAGAGCGTCGTGGCGGGATCTACGTGTGTAGCAGAATACATAGCTGCTTCGGAAGCAGCAAATGAAGGAGTATGGATGAAGGAGTTCATATCTGATCTAGGTGCCATACCTAGTGCATCGGGTCCAATGAAAATCTTTTGTGACAATACTAGAGAAATTTCCTTGGCGAAGGAATCCAGATTTCACAAGAGAACCAAGCACATCAAGAGACGCTTCAATTCCATCCATCATCAAGTGTCGGAAGGGGACATAGAGATTTCCAAGATACATACGGATCTGAATGTTGCAGACCCATTGACTAAGCCTCTCTCACAAGCAAAACATGATCAGCACCAAGACTCCATGGGTGTTAGAATCAATACAATGTAATCTAGATTATTGACTCTAGTGCAAGTGGGAGACTGAAGGAAATATGTCCTAGAGGCAATAATAAAGTTGTTATTTATATTTCCTCATATCATGATAAATGTTTATCATTCATGCTAGAATTGTATTAACCAGAAACTTAGTACATGTGTGAATACATAGACAAACAGAGTGTCACTAGTATGCCTCTACTTGACTAGCTCGTTGATCAAAGATGGTTAAGTTTCCTAAACCATTGACATGAGTTGTCATTTGATGAACGGGATCGCATCATTAGAGAATGATTTGATTGACATGACCCATCCGTTAGCTTAGCACTATGATCGTTTAGTTTATTGATATTGCTATACATGTTCCTATCACTATGAGATTATGCAACTCCCGAATATCGGAGGAACACTTAGTGTGCTATCAAACATCACAACGTAAATGGGTGATTATAAAGATGCTCTAAAGGTGTCTTCGATGGTGTTTGTTGGGTTGGCATAGATCAAGATTAGGATTTGTCACTCCGTGTTTCGGAGAAGTATCTCTGAGCCCTCTCGGTAATGCACATCACTATAACCCTTGCAAGCAATGTGACTAATAAGTTAGTCACCGGATGATGCATTACGAAACGAGTAAAGAGACTTTCCGGTAATGAGATTGAACTAGGTATGGAGATACCGACCATCGAATCTCGGGCAAGTAACATATCAATGACAAAGGGAACAACATATGTAGTTATGCGGTTTGACCGATAAAGATCTTCGTAGAATATGTAGAAACCAATATGAGCATCTAGGTTCCTCTATTGGTTATTGACCGGAGATGAGTCTTGGTCATGTCTACATGGTTCTCGAACCCGTAGGGTCCGCACGCTTAACGTTCGATGACGATCGGTATTATGAGTTTATGTGTTTTGATGTACCGAAGGTTGTTCGGAGTCCCAGATGTTATCACAGATATGACAAGGAGTCTCGAAATGGTCGAGACATAAAGATCGATATATTGGATGGCTACGTATGGACACCGGAATGGTTCAGGATGAGTTCGGGCATTTATCGGAGTACCGGGGGTTACCGGAACCCCCCGGGGAGTCAATGGGCCTTATTGGGCCTTAGTGGAAGAGATGAGGAGGCGGCCAAGGTGGGGGCGACCCCCCCCCCCAAGCCCAATCCGAATCGGGACGGGGGATGGGCCCCCTTTCCTTCTCTCGCTCTCCCTCTTCCTTCTTCTCCTACTCCAACTAGGGAAGGGGGAAACCTACTCCTACTGGGAGTAGGACTCCCCCCCTTGGGCGTGCCATAGAGAGGGTCGGCCCTTCCCTCCTCCACTCCTTTATATACGGGGGAGGGGGGTGTCAGTGTCAAAACCGGCGGATCTCGGGTAGGGGGTCCCGAACTGTGCATCTAAGGTCGATGGTAACAGGAGACAGGGGACACGATGTTTACCCAGGTTCGGGCCCTCTCTATGGAGGTAATACCCTACTTCCTCCTTGATTGATCTTGATGAATATGAGTATTACAAGAGTTGATCTTCCACGTGATCGTAATGGCTAAACCCTAGAAGTCTAGCCTGTATGACTATGGTAATGAGTATCTCTCCTACCTCCGGACTAAGTCATCCTGTTTATATAGACACGGGGAGATTTAGGGTTACATCAGGTCGGTTACAAAGAAAGGAATCTACATATACGGTCGCCAAGCTTGCCTTCCACGCCAAGGAGAGTCCCATCCGGACACGGGTGCAGTCTTCGGTCTTCGTATCTTCACAACCCATCACTCCGCCCATGGCTAACTGTAGGACTCCGAGACCCCTTAGTCCAGGACTCCCTCAGTAGCCCCTGAACCTGGCTTCAATGACAAGGAGTTCGGCGCGCTGATTTGTCTTTGGCATTGCAAGGCGGGTTCCCCTTTCCGAACTCCAAGATGGTCTCCGGACGTGATGATTGTATCCAGACCTGTCACACACACCATACACTACCGTAGAGAGAATATAATACTCCACGAGTCCAATCCGCTGACAACTTTTTACAACATGACATCACGTCCATCCGGTCATAATTTCGGACTGTTTTGTGTCGGACGTTCCACGTTTCGAGACACGGTTGCCATTGGCACGTCTTTTCGAAGCAGAGATCGTGTCCCCTTATTGCGGGATTCTTATCAATGCAGGTATGGGTAACCCAACTGTGCCGTTTACACAGCCCTTGGTAATAGGCGAGTTTTGAGGCGAGTGGGAAGGCGCTTTATATTCGCGGCCCTTTATAAGGGGATAAGAATTCGCCCTTGTCTACTTACGCCTTCTCCTTCCTATGCCCTTCTGTTGGTGTCAAAACTGGCGGATCTTGGGTAGGGGGGTCCCGAACTGTGCGTCTAAGGCGGATGGTAACAGGAGGCAGGGGACATGATGTTTACCCAGGTTCGGGCCCTCTCGATGGAGGTAATACCCTACTTCCTGCTTGATTGATCTTGATGATATGAGTATTACAAGAGTTGATCTACCACGAGATCGTAGAGGCTAAAACCCTAGAAGCTAGCCTATGGTATGATCATTGTCGTCCTACGGACTAAACCCTCCGGTTTATATAGACGCCGGAGGGGGCTAGGGTTACACAGAGTCGGTTACAAGGGAGGAGATCTACATATCCGTATTGCCAAGCTTGCCTTCCACGCCAAGGAGAGTCCCATCCGGACACCGGTCGAAGTCTTCAATCCTGTATTCATAGTCCAACAGTCCGGCCAAAGGATATAGTCCGGCTGTCCGAGGACCCCCTAATCCAGGACTCCCCTCAGTAGCCCCCGAACCAGGCTTCAATGGCGATGAGTCCGACACGCAGATTGTCTTCGGCATTGCAAGGCGGGTTCTTCTCCAAATTCTGAATACTTGTTTGAGTAGTGTCCGGCTTCCCATAAATGTTGCACTCCTTGGCTTCCGCGCCTAATAATGGATATCCTCCACGCGTCGAGCGAATGCAAGAAGTCGGGGCATCTTTACAATTGCCACCCTAGGCATGTGGGTAAATCGTCTATTAAAGAGACGGGGATTCTCAGATCCAGATCACATCATCCTCCCACAACGAGTATCCATCAGAGCGCGCCCGGAAAAAATCCATTCCAACATGGCCGGTCGTTGCAGCTCCTCCTCTCGCTCCCGTAGCCCTAAGCCCGGCAATTGGAAGAAGTGTTCCATCCCCCACAGCCAATTAGTAGAGCTACAGACCCAGGGGTTTCCCCTCTAGCGTATATGGTCCCCGTTCGAGCCGGGCTCGCCACTTATAATGATGGGGAGCAAGCGGAGATCTTTCCCAGCCCATGCATGGGGGAGCGGGTATGCCTCGTCCCTTACTTATTAAGAGGACTTGGATTTCCAATTCATCTGTTCCTCCGCGGGCTCCTGGAGTTCTATGGCCTCCAGCTGCATAATGTTACTCCCGCCTCCATATTACACATTGCTGGCTATGTCGCCCTTTGCGAGCTGTTTCTGGGTTGCGAATCTCATTTTGAGCTATGGAAGAGGCTATTCTGCCTCGTACCCCGTACACAGGAGGGGTCACTGTACCAAGTGGGTGGAGCCAAAATATGGCGCATCGCTGGGACCGGATACCTGTCCGGTACTCCGAAGAAGACATCCGAGGAATGGCCTTCGGAGTGGTTTTATATGGAGGACGTCCCCCTTCCGGACCCTATTCGGATGGGCCTCCCTGAGTTTGACAATGCTCCCCTGAAGAAACGCCGCAGCTGGCACCCTCGGAGCCCTCAGGAGGAAGATAACGGAGAAGTCCTTTACCTGATGGGCCGGATAAAAATGTTGGCTCAATCAGGACTGACAATAATCGAGGTTATGTCAATATGTATAATGCGAGGGGTACAACCACCTCAATATCGAGGGCACCCCATGTGGCACTTTAATGGGGAAGATGATGCCACCCGCTGCGGGCGTATGGGACTGGACTCAGTTGCTGCTCTAGCAAAAATTCTGTCCGATTTGTACAAGGGAGAGGAAGAGGAGTTCATCCGCATTAAGCCACGGGATGGATTCTCCATGTACAACCCTCCAAGCTGGGTGAGCTATCACTTTTTACTCCCAACCTTCCCGCATTCTTCGTCATAAGTACTTACCTTGCCGTTTCATGGCAGGAACTGCGAAAAGCTGTAAGGGAGATCCACAGCCCGCCTCCACAACCGGAGGACCCTGACCGGGCCCTCGATCCCGGACTCGAAGAGGATCTAGACATATTTGTGGAGCTGATCGACAGGACATTCTATCAATTGAGCTGCGATGATGCCATGGGTGCCATCATAGCCGACTATCCTGGGATACTCCCTGCATCGCACGTAAGTAAAACCGGAGTCCCAACTTTCGAGAAGGATCCCCTTTTCTGCACTTCACCTACCGTACACCTAAGGTGTCTTATAAGGAAGGCCCTCGGGACGCCATGCCGAACCCGCAGTGACTTGCCAACAAGGGGCACCGAAGCCGGGTAGGCTAAAAAGGAAGGCGGTCAGGACTGAGATGTCGTCGCAGAGGTATGATACAGAACCTCGCTCTGTGGTTGTTGTCTTTTAAAATAGAATAACGTCCACGTTTCCTAGTAGGAAAAACACTCGTCAGACTATATCCGGAGAGGTTGCCGATCACGCCTCCACTAGTCGGGCTCCAGGGCCGGACATAGAGGCGGAAGCTAACACGAGGCGAATGTCGGATGCTCCTCCTACAAAGGATGTGGATAGATTATTCGCTACAAATTCTGAAGTGGAGAGCGCCATGAATCACAGGCGTCGCCGGGCCGTACTCTGTGACGCTTGTTTCTCCAAGAGGCGTTTGATGCCTTCAACTTAGGAGACGCGTACATCCGTGCTGCTCAAAATGGTCTTGCCAGAGCCACGGACCAGTATGTAAAGGATATACGGGTAAGAAAATCTGACGATTATATATATCAGTAGCCCCTAAGACTTGAAACAGTTGACACACTGATTTAAGGATCATTATTTGTGCAGGTTCTTACAGAGAAGAATACCCAATTGTCTCAAGATCTAGAAGAGTGCAAAGCCCAGCTATGGGCCGCAGTTGCCGCGCTGAAGGAGTATGAGAAGGCCCCCTTTAGTAACACTTGTCTCTATTGCAAAGAATGACAGGCACCAGATAGTATGCGGCATGCATGCAAATCTAACAATAGATTCTACAGATGACTCCGGAGTGAATCCGGAGGTCGTGATAGGGAACAAGCCGCATGCCCAATGATAGCTAAAGGCTGGTGAGCGCATGCTTACAAAGGTTAGGCAGGAGACAAACAATCTCCAAGATGCCAATATTCAGCTGAGCGTGGAACTGAAGGATGTTCGGGCCCAGCTTGCTGACTCCGTAAAGGGGAATAGGAGGCTTCGACGCGGCATTTTCAGTAAGTGCTTGAACAAACTTTTAAAAGTTCAGCGAAGAAACCTGCTAACATACTTATTTCTGCAGGTATGCTGACGGGTCGTTCTGAGGAGGAGATGCCCGGGTCCGCGGGTGATCTTCTGCCAGAGCTCTCACAAATGCACGAACAAGTTCGACAGGTGATGCAGGGCATTGCCCAAGCCTTGTGGCCATCCGTCTCTCTGCCAGGAGGCATGGGGGAGCTTGTAGGGAAGCTCAAGGAAGCGCGGCGGCGCTTCCGATTATGGAAGATATCAGCCTGCCGACAAGGTGCGAGGGAAGCCTGGGCTATGATGAAGACGCGGAACACCAAGGCTGACCCTAACCACATGGCCGAGGTCGGACCTGTGGGGCCTGACGGGAAGGAGATCCCCGTCAGTTTGGTGTATGACCAGGTAGAATTAGCTGCAAAGTATTCCCAACAGGATTGTAGGCTAGACATCCTGTTTTTTTTAAAACTGATGACAGTGAGATTCTCTCACTGCCTTTATATTAAATATATAAAGTTAGGGGTTAGAGTGCCCAACACTATACAAATTACATGGGGGGGAGGGGGGTTAGCTAAGGAACCAGAAAAAAATACAGCACAATCAAAGCAAGTTGACTATTGAAAGAATGTAAGGGTCTTGCTCCTGCTTTGATCGATGAACCAGCATAGCAAAATCCTTCTTGAATCTGTTCCTCCAAGATACATAATAAGGCTGAATCCCTCTGAAGTGCTTATCATTCCTCTCCTTCCAGATCCCCCATGCAGCCACTCCAAAAACTTCTAAAAACATCGGCCTTGCCCACCTGTTCTTTCCCTCATGCATCATTCTAATCCAGTCAGTGTCATTTGGCCAACGTATGCCCAATTCATCCCAGCATCTCTGACTGAAAGGGCAAGTGAAGAAGAGATGAACAATGTCTTCCTCAGGCGGCTGGTTGCAGAGTAGGCAGGTATAGTCATCATTATGGATTCTGAAATGCCTTCTCCTGAGCATATTCCTGGTGTTCAATCTATCAGACAACAGCAGCCACAGGAACACCTTCCATTGCATAGTGCACTTGGTTTTCCAAATCCAGCCAAAGATCACATCAACCTGTATCTGACTAAAATAGTGTGCATAGTATTTTGAAGATCGAAAGTATCCATCTCCCCAAACACAAGACTACACATCTTTGTCATTAGTCATCGAGATTTCCAGGGTTTCTGACTGCAGTTCTACCACCTCATTCTTAGCCTCCAAAGGTAGAGGCAAGAAGAACACATCTCCCAATCTCTTAGAAGACAGACGATGCCTCACAGATATGTCTGGGTCTTTAGCAAAGGAAAAAGCTCTCGGGTATCTGTCTTGAAAAATATCTGTATTCCAATTTTCCTTCCAAAACAGGATCGTGTCACCAGCAAACACCTCTGATTTGGTGACCCCTCTGTATATATCAGATATAGACATGAGATCTCTCCACCAAAAGGATCCACAGGGGTCATAAGCGTGCGGTATTTTACCCACATAGTAGGTATCCCAAATCAGATTGACCCATGGAACATCATGTTTGTTATAAAACTTGTGGAGTTGTTTCAACACCAGCCCTTAGTTTTGGGTCTTAAGATCAATGATCCCTAGACCACCCTTACTTTTGGGTTTGCACACCATATCCCAAGAAGCCAACGAGCTGCCCTTAACCCCATCATCTGACTTCCTCACCCAAAGACATGATCTACGCAGTTTATCAAGGTGCTCAATAATCTTTGGGTTTATCTTGACGGAACACATGGCATATATAGCTAAAGAGGTGACCACAGAGTTGAGCAGCGTTAGCTTGGAGCCATAGTCCAGAAGCGAGACTGCAGCGGGCACCTTTCTCTAAACGGAGGAGACCAGATGCATAAGGTCAGTCACGCTCGGGCGTGTGGTGCCCATGGGCAGGCCCAGGTACGTGAAGGGCATGTTGCCAATAGAGCAGCCAAAAATTGCAGCAATCTCCCCCACCAGCACCGGATCAGAATTGATGGGGACTAGAGTCGACTTGTGAAAGTTAGTCTTTAGGCCCACCGATTTTGCATAATCAACCAGGATAGATTTCAGAACTTGCGCTTGCGAGATACTAGCCGGGAACACCGCGATCGTGTCGTCAGCGTACTGGATTACAGGGTAGTTAGTGTCCGAAGTGGGGAGTGGTAGCTGCAACAAACCATACTGGCTGGCATCATTGATCGCTGACTGTAATAGATCTGCTGCGAGAACAAAGATCAATGGCGACAAAGGGTCCCCCTGCCGGACACCACAAAGACAATCAAACTATTTCCCAGGGGTTCCATTAAGCGCCACTGAAGAGCTTCCGGAAGAGAAGATACATTTGATCCATCCTAACCGCTTCTCATTGAAGCCCATATGCTGCATGATCTCAACCATTAGCTCGTGCTGGATGGTATCGCAAGCTTTCACGGAGTCGAGTTTCAGTATGCAACAGGCTCTCC
Source organism: Aegilops bicornis (assembly GCA_021605145.1). Taxonomy (NCBI): domain Eukaryota; kingdom Viridiplantae; phylum Streptophyta; class Magnoliopsida; order Poales; family Poaceae; genus Aegilops; species Aegilops bicornis. Next base: position 642,775,991 of record CM038670.1, on the reverse strand, counting down.
CCGATGCTTGGCATTGGTGGATGTATTCAAACGCCCAGGCTAGACATTCCTGGATCGATTTCCCTTTCAGGAAACCGTATTGGTTTCGATGAATGATCTTGAGCACAAGTTTCTGCAAACGGTTAGTGAGCAATTTAGTTATCAGTTTCAGACAGCAATTGAGCAACGTGATGGGTCTGAAATCATTGGCAGTCTCCGGCGACTGGGTTTTTGGGATGAGAGTTATAAAGCCCGATTTCCGACTCTAGAGATCAATGACACCATCATAGAAATCGTTGCATAATCTATAGAAATCATGTTTAATAATGTGCCAGCACGATTTCAGAAAGCACCCGTTGAAGCCATCCGGGCCAGGTGCTCTATCCGATGGCATCTCTCTAACAACTCTGTCAATTTCATCATGTGTGAAAGGTGTGGTTAGCTCCTCAAGACCCTCCACCTTTTTAATGATTCTAGACTGATCAAACTTCATTTCGTACTCTCCTTTCTTGCCCAATCTCTCCCTGTAAGTGTTGAACAATTCTTGTGCTTTACCCAAATGATCAGTTACTACCGTGCCATTCGGAAGTTTTAGCGAAGCTATGTAATTCTTGCGGTATCTCTCTGAAGCAGCAGAATGAAAATTTTTGGTGTTATCACCTCCACAAGAGAACCATCGGACCGTGTACCTCTTTTTCCAATATTCTCGTTTATAACCAAGGAGGGTAACTAGATGGTTTTTGAGAATCTTCCTGAAGTTTGCTTCCGGTACTGTGAGGGATCTTTTGTCTTCGACATTGTCAAGTTCCAGAAGAGCCCAGTTGGAATTATCAATACACAGATTAAGTCGAGAGATCTGTTTACTCCAGCGCTTAAGAGCGTACCTTAAGTTCTTAAATTTCTTGCACAAAAGTTGCGCCGAATTCAGTGCAAAACAATGTTTCTCCCATGTGGACCGCACCAACTCAAAAAAACCTGGATGAGAAATCCAGAAGTTTTCAAACCTAAACACCTTGCTCTTAGGGACCAAGGATTCAATCAAAATCATACAAGGAGTATGATCTGACACTGGTTTGGGAAGGGGACCCACTGTGGTGTTTGGATAGTTTGAAGTCCAATTGGACGAGGTGAAGAACCAATCGATTTGTTCGAGCAGTGGATCAGACTGCATATTGCTCCACGTGTATTGTCTACCCTTAATCGGTAACTCAACCAGAGCCTGAGAGCGAATGAAATCATTGAACGTAAGCATATCATTGACATCCCCACCTGGCATATTGCGATTATAAGGCGCTCTAATGTAGTTGAAATCCCCAAAGATTAACAAGTCTTCATCATTAGGTATATCCAGATTAAACAACCATGATGTGAAAGTAGTTCTACCTGACCCAGTGCAAGGTCCATACACATTAACAAGTTTCCAAGACTTGGCTGATTGCACAGAAGTTAACTGAATGCCCAATGCAAAAATTTCAGAGCAAAACACACTGCCAGAGAAAACAGAGCTATCCCATAGCACAATTAAACCACCAGAAGCCCCCTAAGAGGGCACGAACTCAAACTAATCAAATTTTTTGGGAAAGAAGAGTTTAACAAAAGCTGGATCAAAGGTAGCACGCTTAGTTTCTTGCAGACAAATAACCGAACAACCACTACTACTGATAGCATTATGCAGAGCTAGGTGCTTCTTGTCGGAGTTGATCCCTCGGACATTCCAGTAGAGAATTTTCCACTCCTTAAGCTGCATCGGGTTCACCGCCATCGCTCTTCTGCCCACCTTGGCTAGTAAGCAACTTGTCTGGGCTTAACTGACTCGGATGAACACCACACATATTAGTCCCAATGGACTGAATAGCATGTATAGAAGTAGGACGGTATAGAAGAAGAATTTAGTCAGTCTAAGTGACTGTGTACTTCAAGTGAAATATATTGTCCCTAGCCGGATTGAAAATCATTTGTCATGGAGGACCTTTTCGCTTCGACCTCTCGACCCGATAGTCCGGAGTGTATCCGAATACTCGCTCAGTTATGTAAAAACCGGGGTACGCGTGGAAACCAGGCATAGGGGTCATAAGTGCTTGAACAGACAAGTACCCAACTAGCTATGTTATATTACATGGATAGTAAGAAACATCTTCCAGGGAGAATAGTTCCGTGAAGGGTTCCTTTCCTCGGTACGCATGCCCTAATGTGCATGTCTGAACTGCGAAAAGAGACGTAGGCTATAAACATCTGGGGGCATGTATTAAAATAAATAAAAGTCATCTTTTGTTCACCGACCAAGTATTCCCTTAAGAATGCTAGCTTTCGGCTTCACCCAGTCTGTGGTACACATCCGGCTGACCCAGCAGTAACAATCGCAGAGGTGCTCCCCTTATGCCCTAGCCGAATTAACAGGAACGTAGGGCATAAACACAAGAGCCAGGCAACCCAGCTTGGCCAAAACTTAAGTCATATCGATGCATATAATGGCGCAAAAGGTACATGTGGAAGAATAACACATGTGTGAGGCATAGAGCCCGGAGAATAGTTATATCAAGCTTCTGTATAAGAAGCCCCCAGGTATAATGAGCGCGGTTTAGCACATCAAGATTGTGTAGTTGAGACACAATTGAGCCTTTTAAGGCCTTGAAGAAAAAGGCAAAAAGAAAGAGATAAAAGACAGATAATGGATATGTAAAAAGTTGACGGAGGTAAGGAGACGAACATAGAGTCCGGCACTAGGCGTAGAACTTCTAGCCTGTTGCTGATAGAATGCGGAGCGGGCTTTTGCCACATCACGCTCCTCCTCCAGGGCATCTAAACTGTCCTGCCAATCAAGCCCGGCCACTTTTTCTTCATACATGCGCACTCGAGGTGAGTCATGAATTATGTCGCAGGGTAGTACCTCCTTTGCGTTGTACACCATAAAAAACGGTGTGTATCCAGTAGTGCAATTAGGTGTGGTCCATAGCCCCCATAGTAGGGAGTCGAGCTCCTCTACCAAGTGCGTGTTTGATTCCTTTAAGGACCGCACTAATCTGGGTTTAATGCCGCTCATGATAAGACCATTTGCTCGCTCGACTTGACCGTTAGTTTGTGGATGATAGATAGAAGCATAATTGAGCTTGATGCCCATGTTGCTGCACCAAAGTTTTACCTCGTCGGCTGTGAACTTCGAGCCGTTATCGGTGATGATCTGTGGGGGATGCCATAATGGTGTACCACCCCGGATATGAAGTCTATCACTGGTCCGGATTCGGCCGTTTTAACAGGTTTGGCTTCTATCCATTTGGTGAATTTATCCACCATGACCAGTAAGTATTTTTTCTTATGGCTTCCCCCTTTGAGGGGTCCGACCATATCAATCCCCCATACCGCAAAGGGCCAAGTAATGGGGATTGTTTGGAGAGCGGTAGGCGGCATATGGCTTTGGTTTGCAAAAATCTGTCAACCGACGCAATGTTGAACAAGATCCTGTGCATCTACTCGGGTCGCCGGCCAACAGAAACCTGTATGAAAGGCCTTGCTTACAATGGCCAGGGCTGCAGCGTGGTGGCCGCCAAGTCCAGCATGGATTTCTGCCAAAAGTTTCCGCCCTTCCTCTTTGGAGATGCACCTTTGAAGGACTCCGGTAGTGCTTTTCTTATAAAGCTCTCCCTCGTGGACCTTGTAGGCTTTAGACCGCCGCACTATGCAGCGTGCCTCGTTTTGGTCCTCGGATAATTTATGCCTAGTTAGGTAGGCCAGGAATAGTTCTGTCCACGGGGCGATGACAACCATTATCACATCGGTTGAAGGTGTTATTTCGGTGGCAGAGCCTCCGATCGTGTCGAGTGTTCGTATCCGTGTTGTGGCTGGTGCGGACTATTGTTACCGGTTTCCCCTTCCCATACCACAGATGGCTTAAACAGCCTTTCCAAAAAGATGTTAGGTGGGACAGGGTCGCGTTTAGCACCGATGTGGGCGAGGATAGCCGCCGCCTGATTATTTTCCCGAGCCACATGGTGGAATTCAAGCCCCTCGAACCGAGCTGACATTTTGAGGACGACGTTGCGATAAGCCGCCATTTTCGGATCCTTGGCGTCGAAGTCTCCATTTATTGGAGATATTGCGAGTTTCGAGTCCCCACGCACCTCCAGGCGTTGAATGCCCATGGAGACTGCCATCCGGAGACCATGTAACAGGGCCTCGTATTCGGCTGGGTTGTTGGAGTCTGTGTATAGTATTTGGAGTATGTATTGGACTGTATCTCCAGTGGGGGACGTCAGGACGACGCCACTTGCACCAGCCAAAGCATTTTAGAGCCGTCGAAGTGCATAATCCAATTGGAGTACGGGCCGTACTCTTTAGGGAGTTCGGCTTCTGTCCCTTCGGCGACAAAATCAGCCAGTACTTGAGACTTAATGGCTCGCCGTGGTTTATATGTTATGTCAAACGGGAGGAGCTCGATAGCCCATTTAGCAATCTGGCCCGTGGCATCACGGTTGTTTATTATGTCGTTGAGTGGCAGTTCAGAGGTCACCGTGATTGAACACTCTTGAAAGTAGTGTCGTAGTTTTCGAGATGCCATGAAGACCGCGTATGCTATCTTTTGATAATGTGGGTACCGTGATTTGCATGGAGTGAGGTCGGTGGATACATAGTATACCGGCTTTTGAAGTGGGAATTTATGTCCGTCCATCTCTCGTTCGACGACGAGCACTGCGCTTACAACTTGGTGGTTTCCGCTATATATAGCAGCAATGGTTCGCCGATGTTAGGTGCGGCCAGGATTGGGTTGGTGGACAAAACAACTTTTATTTCTTCTAATCTAGCCGTGGCCGCGTCCGTCCACTCGAAGTGTTCGGTGCGTCGCAGGAGGCGATAAAGAGGTAGTGCCTTTTCTCCTAATCGGGAGATGAAGCGGCTTAAAGCAGCCACGCATCCAGTTAGCTTCTGGATTTGCTTGAGGTCCGTTGGGATGGCCAACTGTGACAACACTCGGATTTTAGCCGGATTTGCTTCGATTCCTCTGCTGGAGACGATGAAGCCTAAGAGCTTTCCGGCGGGCACGCCGAAGACGCATTTTTCCGGGTTGAGCTTAATGTCGTATGTTCGGAGATTATCGAACGTGAGCCTCAAGTCGTCTATTAATGATTCGACGTGTCTTGTTTTAATGACCACATCGTCTACGTATGCCTCCACTGTTTTGCTGATCTGTGTTTCCAAGCATGTCTGAATCATGTGTTGATAGGTTGCATCGGCGTTTTTGAGCCCGAAGGGCATTGTGTTAAAACAGAAGGGGTCGTATGGAGTGATAAATGTTGTTGCGGCTTGACCGGACTCCGCCATCTTAATTTTGTGGTAACCGGAGTATGCGTCGAGGAAGCGCAATGAGTCGTGTCTGCGGTAGCGTCAATAATTTGATCGATGCGGGGGACGGGGAAGGGATCCTTTGGGCAAGCCTTGTTAAGGTCCTTGAAATCGACACATAGGCGCCAGGATTTATCCTTCTTCGGTACCATCACCAGGTTTGCTAGCCAGTCCGGATGTTTTATTTCTCTAATGAATCCAGCCTCCAGTAACTTGGCTAGCTCCTCTCCCATGGCTTGTCACTTAGGTTCAGAGAAACGCCGAAGAGTCTGCTAGACCGGCTTGAATATCTTTAGAATGTTAAGGCTATGCTCGGCCAGCCTGCGTTGGATTCCTGGCATGTCTGAAGGATGCCAGGCGAATATGTCCCAATTTTCGCGTAGGAACTCCCGTAGTGCGGCGTCTACAGCGGGGTTTAACTGGGCCCCGATGGATGCCGTTTTTGTAGGGTCCGTTGGGTGGACTTGGAATTTGACTATTCCATCCGCTGGTTTAAAAGAGGTGGACTTGGATCTTTTATGGAGTATCACATCGTCCATGTCCACTGTGGAGCGCAGCCTTGATTAATTCCTCGATGCGAGGGCTTGGATAATGCCTCGAGGGCGGTCAAGGCTGTTTTGTTTTCTAGCGAGTGCTATGTCCAGATCACTAGCTAGAGTGATGATTCCATTGGGCCCGGCATTTTGAGCTTCATGTCCCCGTAATGGGGTATGGCTTGGAAGATCGTCAATGACTCCGCCCTAGAAGGGCGTGGTATCCGCTTCTTGAGCAGGGCCACTTGGAATGTGATTTCTTTGGACCTATAATTCTCCGGCGTGCCGAATACCACATCTAGTGTGATTTTCCCAGCACATCGTGCCTCCCGACTAGGGATGATTCCTCTGAAGGTTGTGCTGCTTTGCTCAATGCGGTTTCTATCTATTTCCATTTTTTGAAGAGTCTCCTCATAAATGAGGATTAATCCGCTACCGCCGTCCATGAGCACTTTAGTAAGCCGAAAGCTGTCCACAATTGGACTAAGGACCAAGGCGGATGGTGTTCGGGCTGTTCAGAACTTAGGTTCGTCACTGGCATTGAAGGTAATAGCCGTGTCGCTCCATGGATTTATCGCTGCCACGTGGCAGACTTCGGCAAGGCTGCGGAGTGCTCGCTTACGCCTATTATTTGAGGCGAAGGTCTCGAAGACTGTCAATACTGTATTTTTGTTATCCACAACATTTTTAATGAGGAGATCCTCACCGCTCTTGGCCACCTGCCGGAGTACCCAACTTGCTCTAAGGCTGTGTGTTGGTATGGTATCCGCTGTACTGTGAATTTTGCATGGCCCATTAAGCCATCCCTCCAATACGGTTCCACGCCTTGTAGTGGGCTTTTGCTTCTTTGTAATTGAGTCGGGCGACTTATGAGAGTGCACCCTTTTAGCTCGGGCTGGGGGTTTTGTCAGAGCCGGATTATCCCAAAATTTTGTTTGGGTTTTCCAGGCACTTTCCATCGCACCGTACTTCCGTACTATGGCCGCCAAGTTAGCTAAGTGTGCTATGTCAGGGCGACCTATGGCGTTGAGGATTCCCTTGTCCGTGCATTTATTGCAAAAGAATGAAATTGCGTCTTCCTCGCGACAGTCCTTGACCTTGTTCATTACAAGCAGGAATCTGGCCCAATAGTGATGTACTGTCTCCTGGGGCTCTTGCCTCGTGTGGGAAAGATCGTTTATATCTTGGTGGGTGGGTGGATTGAAGTCCGAACCCTGATCCGATCTGAAACCCAGGGGCGGAGGAGTTTCCGATCTTGGAAGTTCGGGCTTCGGGATGTTGCCCAATAAGTCTCGCCCGCTGCCTGATTCTAGGTTCAAGGTTTGGGCGATGTCCTCCCGTAGATGGGTATCCGGCTCGGAGAGCTCGGGAATTCGGACATAGTTTGTCCTCAAGATAGAGGAAGAATCGCCGCATTGCTCCTCCACCACCGCTATCTGATGGGTGACCGGCGGAGAGTTATTCTCCCTTTGGTCGGGTTCAAGCCCAATCCAATCATAGTCCATAGCGACTCCCAAAGCGGCGATGTGATCCAAGAGCTCGTTCAAAGAGGAGAGCTCCATTGGATTCATCTGCTCGGTAAGTTCCGAGCCGATGTGGAGGCTATTTTCGATGACCCGAGAAGTCATCGTCGGCGTGGCGGCCGAACGGGCGGTCATGACGAAGCCGCCTAGTCGGAGAGTTTGGCCTACAGCCAGGGCTCCCCCAGAGGTGATGTTGTCCCTGACAACAAGATAAGCCATCCTTCCCTATGATGATGGCACAGTGGAACTCCCAATGAAAGCACCAATGTCGGTGTCACAACCGGCGGATCTCGGGTAGGGGGTCCCGAACTGTGCGTCTAAGGCGGATGGTAACAGGAGGCAGGGGGCATGATGTTTACCCAGGTTTGGGCCCTCTCGATGGAGGTAATACGCTACTTCCTGCTTGATTGATCTTGATGATATGAGTATTACAAGAGTTGATCCACCACGAGATCGTAGAGGCCAAAACCCTAGAAGCTAGCCTATGGTATGATTGTTGTCGTCCTACGGACTAAACCCTCCGGTTTATATAGACACTAGAGGGGGCTAGAGTTACACAGAGTCGGTTACAAGGGAGGAGATCTACATATCCGTATTGCCAAGCTTGCCTTCCATGCCAAGGAGAGTCCCATCCGGACATGGGTCGAAGTCTTCAATCTTGTATTCATAGTCCAACATTCTGGCCAAAGGATATAGTCCGGCTGTCCGAGGACCCCCTAATCCAGGACTCCCTCACCTTCCACCCTTGAGCTCCAGTGCCCAAGTCCTCATCTTTCTATACCTCCGGAAAGCATTCGAACATGTCCGGATCCGGAGGCCAAAGCAAATGGATGGTCTCCTCCGTCGAGGAGAAGGACATTACAGAGCTTCGGGCGGCTGGGTACTTGGCGAAGGAAATCGCCCACCATCTTCCAGCTCAGGGGCAAGTCGTCCCCGCGCCAAAGCCCAATGAGAGGGTGGTATTCATCCCTCATTTCCTCCGCGGGCTAGGGTTTCCACTCCACCCTTTCGTCCGCGGGCTGATGTACTATAACGGGATAGACTTTCATGATCTATCCGCGAACTCCTTCCTCAACATCTCGATGTTCATCGTCGTGTGTGAGGCCTTCCTCCGCATCCAACCCCACTTCGGGATGTGGCTCAAAGTCTTCAACGTAAAGCCGAAGGTAGTGGACGGCCAGCACGCGGAGTGCGGGGGAACCATGGTGAGTAAGCTGGCCAATGTCTCCTGGCCAAAAGGCACTTTCGTGGAGACTGTCAAGGAATGGCGGAAACAATGGTTCTACATCATAGAACCCCGCGGCATAAACTGGGCCGTGGCCACCGAATTTAACTCCGGCGCTCCAATGCGACTCACCTCCTGGGTCGAGGAGAGCCCGAACTGGTGTTCGCCAGACGAGCTGATAGCGCTCCAGACACGCATTCAAAGCATGGTGGACAAGAATATCAAACTTGTTGATGTAGTCCAAGTGATGCTGGTTCGCTGGATCCTCCCTTCCCAAAGCCGAAAACGCCCCCTTTGGGAGTTTAATCCGAGGAGGCACCAAACCCTGGAGAGACTCTTCGGAACGACTCACGAAGATGCCTGGAAGTTGCTCTTCAAGGGCGACGAGATTCCGCCAGCCACGGATCCGGATCGTGGGCACGACATTAACCATCCTGCCAGCGAGGTAAGTTTCCATCGCGTCCCCTACTTGCTTGCTTCAAGGAGGATATCTGAACTTTTACTGTCATTGCCTCTTCTGGAATGGATGGCGAGGGCAAAGAAGATCCAGTGCCCTGCACCGCTACCTGAAGAACCGGTCATTTCGCGTTTAGCGAAGATGCTGGTGTCGGCGCCCTATACAGCGCCAGCGAAGAAGGCCAAGGGGAAGGCCAAGGGGGTCCGGAGTGGCCCCCGTCGCAAGTGCGCTTCGGACGCGACGTCCGAAGACAAGACCCGCTCCTCCACCGCCGAGGATGACGATGATGAGGAGGAGGAGGAGGAGCACAACCCTCCCCCTGACGAGGGAAAGAAGAAGAGGGTAGCCTCCACGAACCTGGAGGCGGGGACGCCCAAATAGGGGAAGGGCTCTTTTGCGGACAAATCCACGTGGGACGTCGACAACAGTCCGGAGCGACACCCCCACACCAAGCCTCAAGCTGCTTCGTAAGTGCTATGACTCCCGCATACCCATATGTCCATCCTCTCCATTTCAATGTATTGACATGGTTAATTACGCTATCACAGTCCGGCCCACAACAGCTCCCAGCGATCCTCATCAAGAGGTTCGTTGGACTCAAAGGAGATGGCCAGCGAGACACCGCCAGCCGCCTACTCTCCCAAAGCCAAAGGGGATAACGAGGTGCTCTCCCAACGGACCTTCCCAGGCCGGGGAGAGGATCAAGAGGCGCCCGAAGGCGAAGCCCTTGTCGCTGAACACCAGGGGAACCAATCCCCCGGGAGACTGGGAAGGAGGGCCGTACTCAGTTCGGCCGTCAACCAGACTTGATTCCGGAGACCGATACGGCTCACGAATCCGACACGCAACCTCCTTTGAAAGAAGGGGGTATGCCTATTCCACCAGTGACCCCTGTCCAACCAGGGGCACCGGATGATCTGCTGGAAGCGCTGCGAGGCGCCTCCATTGCGGATGAGCACCGTGTTATTATGAGCACGGTGATTGAAAGGGTTCAGTCCGTTAAGAGTGGACTAACCGAAGCCTGCAGCAGCCTACTGACAGGCTTTGAGGTAAGCGACGCAAAAGGAGAAAATCCCAATGTAGACAGTAGCCCCTGAGACACTGTCCGGTGTTCGGAAAGAAAATCTGGATAGAGGATCAATCCTTTTATTGCAGGAAACTAAATAAATTTGTCTGGAATAAATATGCAGGCGTCGTTGCTGGCCGCGGTCTCACATGCTGCCGAAGTCTCCGATCTGAAGCAGAGGCTGGAGCAGGCCAAGGAGGAGCTCCGCCATGCGAGGAAGCAACTCCAGGAGAATAAAGGTATGTGATAACCCGGGAAATATTCAAAAAGAATAAGATGTATATTAACCAAAGTGTCAGGATATGTATAGGAGCGACGACCGAGGGCGAGGCCCTGAAAAAGTCCCTGGGCAAAGCTAAGGGGAAGGCTGTCAAGGAGCAAGTTGCCCGTAAGAAGCTCAAGGCCCGGGTCAACGAGGACCAGCAGGAGCTCCATGACGCGGCGAGGAAGTGCGAGACCTTGGAGCGTGATGCGTCGGCTCGAAAGACCGAACTCGCCCAGTCTCGCCAGAGCGCGGAGACGGCCCAGAATGAGGCCCAGGGCGCCCTCCAAGAGGTCCAGGAGGCGAGGAAGATTGGGGCGGGTAAGGCATTCAGTATGCAAAGCAAATATGCAAAGAGGAAGTATCTTGTAACATCCCAAAATTCTAAATTTTGGAATGTTGTGTGATTGATTGAGTGAAATTCGAGACTTTTTGAAAGTTAAATGAGAGGGAATAAAAGGACTTTCCCAAACTTTCATTTTGCTTTTATGATCTTCGGGAATTCAAATTATTTTCATCACAAAACCCCGAGAGAAGATGACATGACTTCTTCCATTTATTTAAATGACAAGGGTGTTGAAAATATTTGAATTTCATTTGAAAAATATTTCCAATTCTGAAACTTTATGCAACTCAATGATTTTCACGAGCGAAGATAAAATGACTTCTTCAAATTATACGAAAAATGAGTTGGGAGTTTTCAAAGAATTAAAAATTCAAAGTTCTTTTGAATTTATTTTCAATTTGGAGTTATTTGAGTTTTATTCAAATTATTTTTCTCCAAAAATAAAATACATGGAAAAATAGGGTAACATGATTCCCTACATCAGAAAATTGGAGAGAAATTAATTTGAAATCATTTTGGTATTTTTAAAATAATTTTCGTTGGATTTTATTAGAGCAATAGCACTCTTTGCTTTATTTGAATTTGTGTGGATTTTATTTGAAGCTAGAATAATGTTCATCATATAGGAAATCTTTTTCTGAAAATTTTGATATATTATATGCCTATATAATATATTTATTTATTTGGTTTTATCATTTTTCTTTCGTCTGGAAAAAAAAATTTAAAAAAAAAGGAGCGCAGCGCCTTGGGCCAAAGGCCCAAGCCGACACACTAGCCGCCAAGGCCACAAGGCCAACGCACGCACCACGCACCTAGGGAGCCAGGAGCCCCAAGTTTCCTATTCTTTACGATTCCTAGTAGAATTCACCCGCTTTGTTATTCCGTTTTTTAGTCCTAGGATTCCTAATCCTAATCTATTTCATGTCCCCTACCCCAAGCAAAACCCCTCCCCTCCCCAATATAAATACCCAAGCACCCCCCCTCCAACACATCAAATCAACTCTCCTCTCCTCTCCTCTCCTCCTCCTCTGCGGCCAGCAGAACACGATCACTTGCCGCCATAGCCGGCCGCCGCCCTAAGTCGCCGCCGCCACCCTCACCAGTCCGCCCGCCCCATAGCCGCCGCCATAGCCATAGCCGCCGCTTGTCATGCCGCCGCCGCCGCCCTACGCCGCCCGGAGCCCTCGCCTCTTGAGGTACTAGCCCAGCACGTCACGCTTTTCTAGATCGGTTTTCTAGATCGGTTTCCGTTCCGCTTTCTAGATCGGTTTCGTTCCGCTTTCTAGATCGGTTTTTCGTTTGATTCCTTTCCAAACCCTAGATCGGTTTTCTCGCCGGTTTTCTTTCCGGTTTTGTTTAGCGGCGTTAAGCTCGATAGATTTTTCTTTTTATTTTTAATTTCCGTCATGGACCTATCCGTAGTCCCTAATCTTCAAACGTTCATAACTTTTTACTCGTAAGTCGGAATCCAACGAAACCAACGCCCACTTCTTCGTTATGATCTCCTCTATCTAGTAATACAACTCAAACATATTTTTGAAAGTTTTAAAAATTTGAATTCAAACAGATTTGTATTTGAACTTCGTTTGATCATAACTTGAGTTTCGTAACTCCGATTTAGTTGATTCTTTTTGCTAATCGAAGCTCTTGACCTAAACTTTCTGATAAGGCCAAATACACATAGTTTTGGTACTGTTAGAAATTGTTTTATGCTGCAAGGTTTATTAGATTTGGTTTTGACGTTTTCCGAATTGTTTCTTCGATCCTTCCGATCTTTTGAGTGATTGCTTATGTGTGGTTACTATTGCTTGATTACGATAGATTGACCGGAGTGTGACGAGTAGATCTATCAAGAGTTTTGAGTGCTAATCATCTTCATCAACTTTGCGCATAAGTAACACTTTGATCATACTCTTCTCATACCCAGTTTTTATGCATTAGATCTATTCCTCAAACCCTTGCATGTTTAGGATCTAATTAAATTGTGGGATGGGAAGTAGTTTGAGGTAGTACCTATTACCTGTTTTATTATCAAACCCTTGGGAGTTACTTCTACGTTTGCTTATTACGCCATGCTATGCTCAGAGACGTGGATTGGGTTTGAGTGAATATCCATGATGATGTGAGATTGATAATTAATGGTTTATCTAAGGTGGCAACTTAAACACACATCTGGGTGGATTGAGGCACTGGCTATTCCAGGACTTGCCTGTCAAGGCACACAGGTAGACATGATTTGCTCAGATTTCTTCGGACCGCCACCCAGGCTCTAAGGGATCATAAGATTATTCAAACCGAAACTTCCGTGTGCAGCCACAAGCCAATTATGGGCTCTGGCGTAGTTGACTAAGTTGTGCGAACTCTTACGGGTAGGCTAGCTGATGTAGGGGATGTAGGTTGGTATGGTCTACCCACATGTAAGGTGCTAGCGCTTACGAAGACTATGTCTCGGTCATCCGCTTCTCAAACACCATGTAGTCACGAGAACCAAGCGGAGGTGATCGAGTCTTGTGGGGAAAAGTGCATAAACCTCTGCAGAGTGTACAAACTAATCATGATTAGCCGTGTCCCCGGTTATGGACAATTTTGAGTATCTAGTACCTGGATATCCTGTTGATCTCATCACATTACTTAATAAAATTTGTTTGGGTTTAATGAGTACTTTTAATTGGGATTGAGGATGCTGTCAACCATTCTCAATGTTTAACAACCACCATGATAGTTAAATAAATTTATTCCTTTGTAGTAGGGAAAAATTGGCTTTTCGCAAAAAACTGTAACCATAGAGCTTTCCACCAGCCATATATGCATGTAGTATAGCGTATTCTTTCATTACTCTCTATGTGTTACATTGCCAAAGATATTCCATGTGTCGACCGTTTTCGGGCTGCAACTTTTCATGTTGCGCACTTCTCGAACGACGAGTAAGTGATACGTTAGGGTTACGATTTCCTATACTCAACTTTGCCGTTGGTGTTGATGGGAATCCACAACCTTGTTAAGCTTCCGCTATATTTTGGATCGAGGTAATAGTATTTACGTTACTTTATACATGTGATTTACCTCATTATAAATCCTTCGAGTAATCGTGTGTGTCGGATACCGATCCGAGGATGACACGAAGCACGTAGACTTGATCCATTCGGGTCGGGTCGCTACAAGATGGTATCAGAGCACATGTTGACTGTAGGGCGTGACCCTAGAAACTGACAAGCCCATAGAAAATATTTTTCTCTACAACTTCATTTTCAAAAAGATCTATTACCTCTCTTCTCTTCTGAGCTTATTCAAATATTCCCTTTTAGTGAGACCATACCCTTTTCCCTTTTGACCACTCGAAGATTTGACTGATGAGACCACTCCAAGGAGACAAGTTATCGGACAACTAAGACCATTTGGAATGAAGAGGATTTTACCGTGTAAATGGAAACTACAACGGTGAAGACTCCGAAGACTATGAGATTTTGAAGGCTCTAAAGTATTTCCAGATCCTTATGACCTAGGAAGGTTACGCTTATGGAATTTGACGGACCATGGAAGTTATCAATACCTGAGATCAAGGTGTATTGGATCTGGAGTGTTACATCAAGGAGTTAAGATGGACCTACAAGAAGCAGTATTTGATAAGGAAGCAGTTCGTGAAGAACTCAGGACCCAGAAGCTGAAAGTAGACAAGATGAAGGAGCAAAACATCGAGATACCGAGATTTGACAAGAATCGAAGGACATGAGGATCATGGATCATGTCAAGGATGTTGAAACCGCGGTTGGAACGTAACTCGAGAAATATTGAAGGACGTCGCGAGAGACTTGGCGTCCAACAGAGATGATCCGCAAAAGAACTTGAGAAGGACAAGCATGATCAGCAGGAGCCACCGGAGACATGAACAAGACTTGAAGAGTGTGATGACTTGAGATCTATTGACCTTTAGAAGACCAAACCCCTGTTACATACCTACGTTAGATGCGACGATTGTGAGCTGTCATTTTGTTTGATGTTTTTTCGACAGCCACAATAAAATCTGCCTTTTCAAAACTTTTGTTTGTATTAAGTGCATCGCTCTTGATCTCTCTTATCCCACCCCAAACCCATGGACCCGTTAGAGGAAGAATGGAGATGAGCTTGTATTCTCTGGACCGATGAGTCAATTGAAGACGGACCGATGGATTCAGAACATGGAGGATCACATGGGGAATAACCCTATAGCCGGAAAGTATATGAACCAGCATGCTCTTCAGTGCTTTGAAAGAGGTGCTGCTATCTAGTGGAGGATGTACCAAACCATCAATGTGGCCAGGAGTAACCACTTGGGAAGAATTTAAGTTGACCTTGCTAAAGTCTCGGTTTGTGTCCCCTGGTTGAAGCCTTATGGAAATGATATGGAGAAAGTGCATGCAAGCTTTGTGGAGAAAAGGACACAACCATAAAGAAAATAAGGACGAATACCCTCATAATCGGAGGATTATCAAAGGAGTTAGCCGAGGATTTTCAAGGAACTTTGGTTGGAGATTGTTCCCAAAGGTTTTGTTGCAGCAATGGAAGTTCAGTCTACATTGTTGAGAAAGATCCGTGAAGCTCAGAAGGATGACAAAGATATTGTTGAGGTAAAACAGAGGATGAGCAAAGGAAAGGCCAAAGGTTTTCGTTAGGATGAGCACGACACCTTATGGTTTGAGGACAGTGTACATATACCCAATAATGCAAAGATCAGGAAGTTAATACTTCAGAGGCTCATGACTCACCATACTTGATTCGCCTCGAAACACCAAGATGTATTTGGATTTGAAGGAGTGTTTCGGTACACCGGTATGAAGAAGGATATTATGGAGTATGTAGTCGTAAGTGATGTATGCGAGAAAGTAAAAGCGAGCATCGAAGCGGCAGGATTATTGCAGCCTATGCCGATACCCGAATGGAAGTAGGATAAGCTTGGTATGGATTTCATTTCCGATTTCCCATAACCCGATTGGGATATGATTCTATCTGGGTAGTAGTTGATTAGCTTGACCAAAGTGGCTCGGTTTATTCCGGTGAAAACCACCTATACAAGTGTGAAGTTGGCCAAGATATATTTGACAAGGATCGTATGTCTGCATGGAGTTCGAGGACCATCGTGAGGAACACGGTTTACCTCAAAGTTTTGGAATCAGCCGCACTGCACTTTGGGTACTAGGCTAGAGTTCAAGATGACCTTTCATCCGCAGCATGATGGATGATCGAGAGAGTAAATCAGATTCTGGAGGACATGTTGAGAACGTATGCGCTAGATTTTGGATCTAGTAGTGATGATAATCTACCTTACGCTGAGTTCTCATACAACAACAGCTACCAACCAGTTTGAAGATGGCCCCTTTTAAAGCTTTGTATGGGAGAAGGAGCCAGACACCGTTGATGTGGGATGAAGTTGGAGACCGTCAGTTGTTTGGACCAAATGTGATCAAGGATGTCAGAAGAGAATGTTAAGTTGATTCGAGATAGGCTGAAGATAGCTCAATCCAGTGTAAGAGTTATGCGGACTCAAAAATGCAAGGAGGTAGTCTATGAAATCGGAGACAGAGCATATCTTTGTGTGCCACCTCTGCGAGGAGTTAAACGATTTGGAGTTAAGGGAAAGTTAGCCCGAGATTTGTAGGACCATACCGAGTTTTGGAGCGTATGGGAGAATAGGCTAACAAGTTGAAGTCACCGAAGGACTATCGTGAGTTCATGATGTGTTTCACGTTTTCCAGCTTGAAGAAGTGCCATGCGTAGATGGCCAATATTTCCTTGTAAGGACGCTTGACCCTGGAAAGGATAATGATGTTCCACGAAGTGGAGTATGGACTTCATAAGTATAAGTTTTTTTATCTTGGTATGTGGGATATCCCACGAGGATGAAGAGATGAAGTACTATTGGATATAAAGGAGGTATGATGTTGGTAATATGGAACAATGGAAATTCCATGATGAGTCTGAGTAATCATGTCCTAGTTTGGTGCCAATAGAAGGAAGGAAGACAATACAATTGGATGGATTTTAAGTATGCCAGGAAGTTGGATGTTGGGATATTGATCAGTTGCCCAGATGATGTGTTCAAGGATTATAAGTGATGAGATGGGCCATAACCCACAGGCCCCAGGACCTGCCAAGAAGCAAGCACACTCTTCTTTGAAGGAAAAACTCGAAGAAGTTACAACTTGTATCATCCGACGATTCTATAGGAGTTTACGCAAAACCCGAGAGTTGTTAAGGAACGATAGATGTTTGTTTGGCTTGCGAAACAATGGATTTTCCGAACTTGGTTCGTCGACAAGAGAAATTCTGCAATGCTCGTGGAGGATGACCGAGTGTTAGAATGCGAGATTCGCTAAACCATGTACAAGGAAATGATTTGGGTGCGGGATGGATTGATCACCATACCGACTTACTCTTATTATTCGCTTTGCTATATGGAATGGTAAATCTGAGTGACTTACCTATAGTAGAGAGACGACGATCAAAACCTTGTTTAAACCTTAGAAAGGTATAGGTATTGTTTTTCCCTTGTACAAGGCAGCTTTTGCCAACCGTAGGTTATACGGTGAGGTTCAACCCAGACCCGTTTCATGCAGGACAAACCATAAATCGTTGACCACCATGAGATACCGATATTTGTTTAGAATTGGCGCCGGACCGTCATTAAGAAGACCCAATTTGGGATAACCTTACCAAGAGGAAAGGACAAAGGAATTGAGGAAAAGGTTATGCCACTACCGGAAGAGCTCGAGAGAAGGAATTATCCTTAATATACGAGAAGACCGACCTTTGTCGATAATAAGGATGGAGTATATGAGTTTTGATGGAACCGTAACAATGCTTCTAAGGGTGGTAGCACCCGAGACCCCGGAGAAGATCGATGGATTTTGAGAAGACCCCAAACCCTAACCTATTTCTTTCTAGCCTCTCCGAATCTCGAGGACGAGATTCATTTTAAGGTGGTAGTTTGTAACATCCCAAAATTCTAAATTTTGGAATGTTATAAACAAATAGATAGTTTTGATTGTTGCTTGATTGTTGTGTGATTGATTGAGTGAAATTCGAGACTTTTGAAAGTTAAATGAGAGGGAATAAAAGGACTTTCCCAAACTTTCATTTTGCTTTTATGAACTTCGGGAATTCAAATTATTTTCATCACAAAACCACGGAGAGAAGATGACATGACTTCTTCCATTTATTTAAATGACAAGGGGTGTTGAAAATATTTGAATTTCATTTGAAAAATATTTCCAATTCTGAAACTTTATGCAACTCAATGATTTTCACGAGCGAAGATAAAATGACTTCTTCAAATTATACGAAAAATGAGTTGGGAGTTTTCAAAGAATTAAAAATTCAAAGTTCTTTTGAATTTATTTTCAATTTGGAGTTATTTGAGTTTTATTCAAATTATTTTTCTCCAAAAATAAAATACATGGAAAAATAGGGTAACATGATTCCCTACATCAGAAAATTGGAGAGAAATTAATTTGAAATCATTTTGGTATTTTTAAAATAATTTTTGTTGGATTTTATTAGAGCAATAGCACTCTTTGCTTTATTTGAATTTGTGTGGATTTTATTTAAAGCTAGAATAATGTTCATCATATAGGAAATCTTTTTCTGAAAATTTTGATATATTATATGCCTATATAATATATTTATTTATTTGGTTTTATCATTTTTCTTTCGTGCGGAAAAAAAATTAAAAAAAAAAAAAGCCTTGGCCTTGGGCCAAAGGCCCAAGCCGCCACACTAGCCGCCGGCCGGCCAAGGCCACAAGGCCAACGCACGCACCACGCACCTAGGGGAGCCAGGAGCCCCAAGTTTCCTATTCTTTTACGATTCCTAGTAGAATTCGACCCCGTTTTGTTATTCCGTTTTTTATTCCTAGGATTCCTAATCCTAATCTATTTCATGTCCCCTACCCCAAGCAAAACCCCTCCCCTCCCCAATATAAATACCCAAGCACCCCCTCCAACACATCAAATCAACTCTCCTCTCCTCTCCTCTCCTCCTCCTCTGCAGGCCAACACCGGTCAGCCGCCATAGCCAGCTTGCCGCCCTAATCGCCCGCCCGCCCGCCCTCACCAGCCTTGCCGCCCACATAGCCGCCCGCCCGCCATAGCCGCCCGCCCGCCTTGCCCGCCGCCCTTGCCCGCCGCCACGAGCCCTCGCCTCTTGAGGTACTAGCCCACCCGCGTCATGTTTTCTAGATCGGTTTTCTAGATCGGTTTCCGTTCCGCTTTCTAGATCGGTTTCCGTTCCGCTTTCTAGATCGGTTTTTCGTTTGATTCCTTTCCAAACCCTAGATCGGTTTTCTCGCCGGTTTTTCTTTCCGGTTTTGTTTAGCGGCGTTAAGCTCGATAGATTTTTCTTTTATTTTTAATTTCCGTCATGGACCTATCCGTAGTCCCTAATCTTCAAACGTTCATAACTTTTTACTCGTGAAGTCGGAATCCATGAAACCAATGCCCACTTCTTCGTTATGATCTCCTCTATCCAGTAATACAACTCAAACATATTTTTGAAAGTTTTAAAAATTTGAATTCAAACAGATTTGTATTTGAACTTCGTTTGATCATAACTTGAGTTTCGTAACTCCGATTTAGTTGATTCTTTTTGCTAATCGAAGCTCTTGACCTAAACTTTCTGATAAGGCCAAATACACATAGTTTTGGTACTGTTAGAAATTGTTTTATGCTGCAAGGTTTATTAGATTTGGTTTTGACGTTTTCGAATTGTTTCTTCGATCCTTCCGATCTTTTGAGTGATTGCTTATGTGTGGTTACTATTGCTTGATTA
The DNA here is from genome assembly GCA_021605145.1 of Aegilops bicornis. Classification (NCBI taxonomy): domain Eukaryota; kingdom Viridiplantae; phylum Streptophyta; class Magnoliopsida; order Poales; family Poaceae; genus Aegilops; species Aegilops bicornis. The sequence continues at coordinate 642,756,467 of CM038670.1, read as the reverse complement.
CGATAGATTGACCGGAGTGTGACGAGTAGATCTATCAAGAGTTTTGAGTGCGAATCATCTTCATCAACTTTGCGTGCAAGTAACACTTTGATCATACTCTTCTCATACCCAGTTTTTATGCATTAGATCTATTCCTCAAACACTTGCATGTTTAGGATCTAATTAAATTGTGGGATGGGAAGTAGTTTGAGGTAGTACCTATTACCTGTTTTATTATCAAACCCTTGGGAGTTACTTCTCGTTTGCTTATTACGCCATGCTATGCTCGTGACGTGGATTGGGTTTGAGTGAATATCCATGATGATGTGAGATTGATAATTAATGGTTTATCTAAGGTGGCAACTTAAACACACATCCTGGGTGGATTGAGGCACTGGCTATTCAGGACTTGTCATCAAGGCACAGGTAGACAGGATTTGCCTGTATTTCTTCGGACCGCCACCCGTGCTCTAAGGGATCATAAGATTATTCAAGCTGGAAACTTCCGTGTGCAGCCACAAGCCAATTATGGGCTCTGGCGTAGTTGACTAAGTTGTGCGAACTCTTACGGGTAGGCTAGCTGATGTAGGGGATGTAGGTTGGTATGGTCTACCCACATGTAAGGTGCTAGCGCTTCTGAAAGACTATGTCTCGGTCATCCGTTTCTCAAACACCATGTAGTGCGAGAACCAAGCGGAGGCGATCGAGTCTTGTGGGGAAAAGTCATAAACCTCTGCAGAGTGTACAAACTAATCATGATTAGCCGTGTCCCCGGTTATGGACAATTTTGAGTATCTAGTACCGGATATCCTGTTGATCTCATCACGTTACTTAATAAAATTTGTTTGGGTTTAATGAGTACTTTTAATTGGGATTGAGGATCTTTGTCAACCATTCTCAATGTTTAACAACCACCATGATAGTTAATAAATTTATTCCTTTGAAGTAGGGAAAAATTGGCTTTACGCAAAACTGTAACCATAGAGCTTTCCACCAGCCATATATGCATGTAGTATAGCGTATTCTTTCATTACTCTCTGTGTGTTACATTGCCAAAGATATTCCATGTGTTGACCCGTTTCGGGCTGCAACTTTTCATGTTGCGAGACTTCTCGAACGACAGTAAGTGATACGTTAGGGTTACGATTTCCTATACTCAACTTTGCCGTTGGTGTTGATGGGAATCCACAACCTTGTTGCTTCCGCTATATTTTGGATCGAGGTAATAGTATTTACGTTACTTTATACATGTGATTTACCTCTGTTATAAATCCTTCGAGTACTGTGTGTGTCAGCATACCGATCCAGGGATGACACGAAAGCACAGAGACTTGATCCATTCGGGTCGGGTCGCTACATATCTTTTACTAACCCGGATTCGAAGTTCTCCAGGGGCTTTTGCTGATCTGCCGCAAAGTGTGTCCGACACCGCGGAGTTCTTTCGAGCCGAGGAAGGGAGTTCCACGGAGAAGCTATTCTTGTCACAATATCTTGTGCCAGAGCATCCGTGCCCTTTACCGATCAGCTGAAACATCTGGTGGAGCTGCATAGGGTGGCCAAACTAGCCATGAAGGATTTGATAATCCGGCTATGGCCAACCGAAGCTATGCCCGGCAGCTACTTCGAACTCGTGAGGTGGATGGTGAACGCTTGTCCTCGGCTGGATATCGTCAAGCGATCGGCCTGTATTGAAGGTTCTCGTATGGCCTTCCCTCGTCGCAAGATGTGGTGGGCGAAGATGAACGCCATCGAGTTGGCCAGGGGGGCGCTAGAGGGCAAGGAGCACCGCACACCCGAGCGCTATTTTGCGGATGTCCTAGAAGGGCCTCGCATTCGTGTTGTTTTTCCTTGTATGATGAAACAAAGTCAGTTTGTAATATAATGCTTGTTATGTTTTAATTTTTTCCTCCTGTGCGGCCGCGTTGTATGGAAACTGAGGGTTGGCCAGTCGTCGGCTTCTGCCCCCACATAGGTAGTACGGGGGTGTTCGGGATGGAATCTAAACAATCTTGATCCAATTGTATGGACCTTGAAGGAGTTGTTTAGCGCAACGAACCAGACAATCGGACTATGTGGCTTAAACGCCCTCACTTAGCCATAGGAGTTCTACAATAAAACATAGGCGCAACCCCTAGTTTTCGAACCAGAGTGCTATGAGCGTCTGATCGGGAAGTACTGATCCTTCACGTAATGCGGGAGAAATCTCCAACGATTTGTAACCTCCGAATAGCTGACCGGCTCTCTATACATCGTGACAGTCAGTTTTCGGCTTTCTCTACTGAGGTGCTCCTTTGGATAAACCAGGGCACAATCATAGTAGTTCTGCCTTTACTACCTTAGCGGATATAGCAGAACATAAGGTTGCAAGCACAGGAGCCGGGAAACCCAACTATTTACCAAAGACATGATTCGGAGCCAATGCATATAATGCTAAATTCGGGGTGCCGAACTATACTATAAAGAGTGTTCGGACTTTGTTGCCGTATTGTGGGGCGCTTGGGAGCCCCTGGAAAATATGAAACGTACCAAAGTGTACGGGTGCTAGAAGATAAGTTATTAAAGGAAAACAGAAAGAAAGCAGAGGTGATATCTTGGGCCCTTAAACTTGAGCCACGAACTGTTTTCATTATAATTGGGTTAATGCGTCAAAGCGCATTGATATAAATGGTGCAATAAGCAACCGGTTGTTTAACATGCCGCGACTGAAGGCGAGCTGCGTCTGGGTCCTGACAATAGGTAGAGTGGTTGTTTGAACTGTCCTCTAGAGCTTTCCCTATACGTCTGTGCTTCTTGCCATCCTGGTATATTTATCCTTTGACAGGACCGGTAGTCGGGCCGTCAAAGAAGGCCTATGTAAAAGAAACCTGGAAAAGGAAAAAGGAAATAGTGAAAGTATATGTGTGTCCGGGATCGGTCGAGATGAACTGTGGATCACAAACTAGTTGTGCCTCCGTCGATGCCCATGGGATTTCTAGTGCGTAATTATGCACGCGTGGTACGAATGCCACTACCTGATCGGGGCTGGGACGGAGGCCAAATTTCTAGTCGAGCTCTTGATGAGCCGTGTTGTCCTGGTGCAGCGTACTCCGGACCCTCTTTACGATGTCCAGGGGCTCGGCAGCCGGACTACGGTTCTGCTTCAGAAGGCCGCTCTGTACTTCAGCTGCTAGGGCGGCGGTGTGCTCCTCTGTACGGAGGGAGCGTTCCGTGTTTCCGTTGACCGTTATGATGCCGCGTGGACCGGGCATCTTAAGCTTAAGATAAGCATAGTGCGGCACAACATTGAACCGAGGGAATGTCGTCCGTCCGAGCAGTGCGTGATAACCACTGCGGAATGGGACGATGTCGAAGATTAACTCCTCACTTCGGAATTTGTCGGGGGATCCAAAGACAACCTCTAGTGTGATTGAGCTCGTACAGCGGGCCTCTACACCTAGTATGACTCCTTTGAAGGTAGTCTTTGTTGGCTTGATCCTTGATGGATTAATGCCCATTTTGCGCACTGTGTCTTGATAGAGCAGATTGAGGCTGCTACCACCATCCATGAGTACTCGCGTTAGGTGGAATCCATCAATGATTGGGTCCAGGACTAGTGCGGCTGATCCGCCCATGCCGGATACTGGTCGGATGATCCCGACGATCAAAAGTGATCGGGCATGATGACCATGGGTTGAATTTTGGAGCGACTTGCTCTATTGCATAAACGTCCCTCAGTGCGCGATTGCGGTCCAAGCTGGATGGTCCCTGACCATTCCTTTTATATGGCTTTTTCCACTGATCGGACTTAGAGCCGCTGAATCCGGCATTAACTGTAGTGTCATCAGTATTATCACCATTGCTTCTGCGTTTGTGTCTATTACATCGGAGCTTGCCGTTGTTGTTCTTAACCTCGGAGGGGCCTGCCTCACTGGCTGTGTTTTTGCTGCGAGCCAACCAACTATCCTCACCCGCACAAAAGCGGGTCATGAGTGCCGTGAGGGCTGCCATATATTTTGGCCTTTCTTGGCCTAGGTGGCGGGCGAGCCATTCATCGCGGATGCTGAGTTTAAAGGCCCCTAGGGCTTCGGCATTCGGACAGTCGATGATCTGGTTCTTTTTAGTTAGGAACCTAGTCCAGAACTTCCTGACAGACTACTCAGGCTGTTGAACTATGTGGCTTAAGTCATCAGCGTCTGGTGGCCGGACATATGTACCTTGGAAGTTATCGAGGAAGGCCTCTTCCAAGTCCTCCCAGCTGCCAATAGAATTTTCACGCAGGCTGTTTAACCAGTGCCGAGCTGGTCCTTTAAGCTTTAGCGGGAGGTACTTGATAGCGTGGAGGTCATCTCCCCGGGCCATGTGGATGTGGAGGATAAAGTCCTTGATCCATATAGCGGGATCGGTTGTCCCGTCGTATGATTCAATATTCACGGGCTTGAACCCTTCGGGGAATTCATGGTCCATTACTTCATCAGTGAAGCACAGAAGGTGTGCGGCGCCTCTATATCTGGCCGCATTGCACCGTAGCTCCGATGGAGTTTGTCTGCAGTTATCAGCTCGGGTGTGACTAGGTTTGTCACGTCCGAATAGGTAGCCATCATCACGTGTCGAGGGACGTCCTCGCGATCCGTAAATTGATCGCGTATGTCCTGCTCTACTACCCAGGGTGTGCCGGAGGTCGTATGTGCGACTCTGAGCTGTTTTGTCTCTATTTTTACGAGGCGGTGGGGCAGGCTGCTGTTTGGCCGAGCTGCCGCTCTATCCCGACCACGTGGTGGTCGGTCCACCATACTGTCCTGACCGTGTGGTGGTCGATCGGCCGCTTTACACGAGGAGGGTATGAGCTCCGGCGCCTCTTCATCGAACTGGGGTAGAAGCCTTCGCTTTGGGTAACTCTTGGCTGGGCGTCTGAGGCTGTATTCTTCGGCTGCCAGGACATCAGTCCATCTGTCAACGAGCAGATCTTGGTCAGCTTGAAGTTGCTGCTGTTTCTTTTTCAGGATCCTTGCAATGGCTATTAGCTGGCGCTTAAAGCGCTCCTGCTCCAGAGGCTCCTCAGGCACGATGAAGACATCGTTGCCGAGGCTTGCCTCCTCCTCGGAGGGCGGATGATGATTACCATCCTCTGAGTCATCTTCCATTGCCTGTTCGTCAGGGCTGACTTGCCCATCTTCCCGATGGTCTTGTTCGGCAGTTTGTTCATCGGGTTCTTCTGTGTCTTCGGCACCATCCGGAGTGTTGTCATCTCCTGTGCTGGTGTTGTTGTCCCGGCTGCGGCGGGATTTAGAGCGGCGCCATTCACGCCGGCGCTTTGGTTGTGTTTTAGGAGGGTCCTCCTTTGTGGGGTTTTCCTTGTCATCGCCACTATTATTTTTCGGCATATCTATCATGTAGACATCGTATGAGGAAGTGGCCGTCCATTGTCCGGTGGACGGCGGGTTTTGGGCCTCCTCGTCTCCGGCATCGTCGTCCATACCATCGATGTCTTCGGAGTCATAGTCAAGCGCGTCGGTTAAATCTTCGACAGTGGCTATGAAGTGGGTGGTGGGTGGGAAATTCTCCTTCATCATCAGCCTCCAGTTCGAACCGGACATAATTCGGCTGTGAGTCCCCCGCCAAGGATAATTTTTTTAACGAGTTCAGCAGATCACCCAAGGGCGAGTGCTGGAAGATGTCTGCGGTGCTGAACTCGAAAATCGACAAGCGATCAAGTTCGGCATCCGCGAACTCACGCGGTTCGGAACTTATACCCGGAGAAGAGTCCGGAGCTCCGGTGACGCGAGTATCGTGTGAGGTTAAGTCCATGTGCGGCTCCAGCGCCGGGGAGTCTGTGGCCTCTGTGGTGAGGTCGAGCCTCCGATCCTGGGATGCCGCAGTGTGCTCTGGATCTAAGGCCAGAGGGGTCACAGGAGCTATCTCCTGGATGCGGTCTGACGACAGATTTAGGTCATGTTCGTCAAGGGGACCAGGAGCGGTCGCCGCGGTCTCGAATCCGGCGAAGATCAAATCTCCACGGATGTCCGCAACGTAATTCAATCTCCCAAATCTGACTTGATGGCCAGGGCCGTAGCTATCGATCTGCTCCAGGTGGTCAAACGAGTTGGCCCGCAGTGCGAAGCCGCCTAACACGAAGATCTGTCTGGGGATGAAGGTTTCTCCTTGGACAGCGTCATCGTTGACGATTGAAGGGGACATCGAACCTTTTGGGGACGACACAGTGGAACTCTCAATGAAAGCACCAATGTCGGTGTCAAAACCGGCGGATCTCGGGTAGGGGTCCCGAACTGTGCGTCCAAGGTCGATGGTAACAGGAGACAGGGCACACGATGTTTACCCAGGTTCGGGCCCTCTCTATGGAGGTAATACCCTACTTCCTGCTTGATTGATCTTGATGAATATGAGTATTACAAGAGTTGATCTACCATGAGGTCATAATGGCTAAACCCTAGAAGTCTAGCCTGTATGACTATGGTAATGAGTATTTCTCCTCCCTCCGGACTAAGTCCTCTGGTTTATATAAACACCGGGGAGATCTAGGGTTACATTAGGTCAGTAACAAAGAAAGGAATCTACATATCCGGTCACCAAGCTTGCCTTCCACGCCATGGAGAGCCCCATCCGGACACGGGTGCAGTCTTCGGCCTTCGTATCTTCACAGCCCATCAGTCCGGCCCATGGCCAACAGGCCGGACGCCCGAGGACCCCTTAGTCCAGGACTCCCTCAGGGGGCACGCCATAGACACACACGTTGATTGTTTAGCCATGTGCGGTGCCCCCCTCCACAGATTTTCACCTCGGTCATATCGTTGTAGTGCTTAGGCAAAGCCCTGCATCGGTAACTGTTGATGCTCAAAAGTGGCATGATTATAAAGAGTAGCTTAAAGCTATGTCAAGATTAATTCAAATTTATTATTGAATGTCACCTTGAGATGGCTCTCTTCGAGAAGATCAAGATGGATATGAAGATGGTCTAAAATGGAGCTCAGATGCAAAAGTTATGAAAAGTTCAGAGATGCTCATATTAACACCATATTAAAGAATGTCTTGATACCCAGTTAATATGCCTTCAAATAGAAAAGTTTCAACATGAAAGTTGTGCATCTCGTCAAAACGGTTGATTTTGATATAAAAATCGTCTTAATCCGAGGTTGTATGCAAAAGTTACAGTTAGTACAAGACGCTGCTATACTGGATGGCCGGACACTCCGGGGAAAGCCATCCGGGTTTTGATTTTCTCTATGGATGGCCGGACACTCCGGGTATGTTCGTCTGGGTTTTGAATTTTGCTGCTGCAGACTTCGGAAAACAGCCGAAACCCCCCTCAAGATGGCCTCAAATCAAAAAATGTTCAACAGGAAAGTTGTTCGTCTCGTCGAAACGGTCAAGATTACTTTTTGGCTCGTTTCCATCCGAGATTGTTTACTCCCCCAAAACATGGCCCGCAAGGTGCAGACAGATTTTACCGAACAGTTTTGGAAAGTTCGGACCAAACAAATCCGAATTGGACTATGGTTTTGGACGTGAATTGAAGCATTTTCCTTGCACGGGAAGTCCAGCCGCCTCTTATATACTTAAGGTGTGATGGCCGATTGAACAACACACAATCGATCAAATCATCTATCACTTTTTACCTTTACCTTTATCTCTCTCCCTTGTTCTTCTTCTTTCTCGTTCTTCGTTCGTTCTTGTTGCAGGACGGCGAACCTCGAGGCCCTAGGGGCGGTCAGGCTGACCTAGGGCAGCCCATAGCCGCCCCGCGCCCTGACGGGGTCCCTCCCGGGCGTGTGGGGTTTCGGGTCTACAAAAGCGCCCGCCGGATTGTCTTGCGTACCGCGCTTTCGGACGGGTCTCCTTCGACGTGAGCTGCGGTGCATCACCCCCGGCATCGAGGGTACACGGTGACGTGTTCGTGTGTGAACACACTTTTTGACGACTCCGATAGGGATGAAGCTTTGAACGGTCTCCATCCCGTTCTTGCTACGAAGAGATCGTCATCTAGTGTTTGCAATCTAGAAAGATAATATGAATACCCAGTTCGCTACTGTAGATGCAAATAATTCATATGGTGTTACTAGATCGTCCAATGAGTATGCTCTATCGGCCAGCCCTAGTTTGTTCAATCATGCATCTAATTACGTGCATAGGCCGATTCAAAGTAATTTACATGTTTCAACTTCTTATGATACTAGTAACATACAACATATGTATCCTAACTCTCATGCATCGGCAACCCCACAAATCCATATGCCGATGAACAACATGATTAGTTTGGTTAATCAATTTGAAACACCTCATGTTAGAATTTCCAATGCCATGCAAGAAAGTGTTTCACCCTTTTATTCAGCGGCAAGTAATGTGCAATTTACTAATCCAACCATGCCGATGAATGAGAGAATTGGCCATGCTACTACTAGCTATTCGGCCAGTTACTCTCAACCGTCATATGCTACACCTCATGTTAGTAATTTTTCGGCACCATACACAACTGCAGATGCTCATAATTCGGCTTCACACCTTTCTGGTCATAGCTGAATAAATGTAAATTTTACAGGAGCGGTTGTGCCAAATATTGTAGAAGATGAGGTAGTGGTGGCTGCATTGAACACTACAAAAAACATATCCATGACATTTTGGGCCGAACGAATTTTTTTCTGTCATACTTATGACACTTCTATGACGATAATTGTGACAAAACCCGATATCATCATAGATGTGGTGGGCTCCTACTTCTATGAAAAAAATAATGACAGAAAATGGGCTTTTCGTCCTGGGCGGGCCGGAGACGCAGCTGCATGACATTCTTTGGGTCGTCCATGATGGAAAAAACCGTGGTAGAAGCGAGGGCGAGGACAATATCGAGGTGTTCCCGGTTACGGTGGGTGGTCGGGGCCGAGCGATGCGCGTTTCTCTCGTACTGCACGCTGCAGGTGTGTGCGAGGTGTTGGGCTCTAATCGAACCCGGCGAGGCGTTGGGCTCTAACTAAACCCGGCGATAGCACTACAGCTACGCGTTCGTAACCCGGCGATCGATCGATGGTCGTTAATCGAACCCGATCGAGCGATTCTTCGCCATCGCTTCCTAATCTGAAGCCGATCGATGCTGCCTCTGGATGAACAATGGCGTTCTTTGGAGGGTTTGGATGAAACAGTTCCGGTGGGGGTGGATGAACAGGATCCCGTGGTGTTGCCTCTGGATGAACAGGACCCGGTCGATCGAGCCGGTTGGGGCTGGATGAACAGGACCCCGTGGAGGGCTAGATGAACAGGACCACCCCGTGGAGGACTGGATGAAAATGAGACGGTGGAGGGCTGGATGAACAGTAGACAGTGGAGGGCTGGATGAATAGTAGCCCATGGAGGGGTGGTTGAATAGGAGCCCGTGGAGAGGGTTGGTTGAACAGTAGCCGGTTGAGTAGCACGCGGTGGAGGCTGGATGAACAGGAGCTCGTGGATGAACAGTCGCATGTGGAGGCTGGAGGAGGTCGACGGTGGATGAACAGTAGCACGTGGAGGCTGGTGGGGGTCGACGGCGGAGATGAATAGTATCCCGTGGAGTCCCGTTTTGCGGTACGCCACACCCCTCCCGATGAACAGGACCCCCGTTTCGACCGTAGCGCTCCAACACAAGTCCGTTTCCTCCATTTTGCGGTATGCCACACCCCTCCCGATGAATAGGACCCCCATTTCGACCGTAGGAGGTCCGTTTCCTCCGTTTTGCGGTATGCCAGACCCCTCTCGATGAACAGGATCCTGTTTCGAACGTGGTCGGTCGAACACATGGCCGTTTCCTCCGTTCTGCGGTACTCCAGGCCTCGTTTCCATCGGCTGTTCCGTCCAAGCCCTCCTGATGAACACGACGATGCATTCCGTTCTGACCCAGCCGGTTGGCTCCCCATGAACACGACGACAACGCTGTTTCTCTGTTTCTGACCCAGCCATGTACACGATCCCTGGACGTATGTATGTGCGAGTAGGTGTTTGAGACCCCGCCCGTATGTACGTACATGGCCATATTTTCTTTTTTGCACACAGGCCGCTGTACGTACGTGTACATGCTACATGTGCGCCTCTACTACGACACGTGTGTGCTCTACATCGACCAGTATGTACATACATGTTCGTGACCAGAATGACAACGCTATGTACGGTTCGACCGGGTGGGTCCCGACTATCAGGCACTTCCTTGCGTGCGAAGATATATCCTGGTGGGTCCCAGGAGTCAGGGGGCGAATCGTTTTTTTTGCCCGGACGCACTTCCTTGCGTGCGAAGATGTAGCTGGTGGGTCCCAACAATCAGGGGGGAAACGTTTTTTACGCGACATACGGTGGCACGTCTGGTGGGTCCCCGCTGTCAGGTGCAGGAATAATTATTTTGCTCCTAACAAGAAGGCACTTCCTTGCGGCTCCCGTGGACCCAGCTGTCAGCCTCTCCATGTACAGTACTCTTCCAATGGAAGTCGGTCATTGACCACATTGACCACGCCGTGCCGAGAGCACCAAAGCGGTGGAAGACGGTGAGGCCTAGGAAGGGGACGATGCGGAGCCAGGGAAGACGCGATAGTGGATGCCCACGCGGAGAGGAGTACGAGGGTTCACTGGTTCGACTGCGGTGTGAGGCTTGATACGTCTCCAACGTATCTATAATTTTTGATAGCTCCATGCTATTTTATCTACTGTTTTAGGCAATATTGGGCTTTATTATCCACTTTTATATTACTTTTGGGACTAACCTATTAACCGGAGGCCCAACCCAGATTTGTTGTTTTATGCCTATTACAGTGTTTTGAGGAAAAGGAATATCACACGGAGTTAAAACGGAACGAAATCAACTGGAGAAGTTATTTTTGGAAGGAAACCCACCTGATGGACTTGGACCCCACGTCAGAAGATACGGGAGGTGCTCACGAGGGTGGGGGGCGCGCCCACCCCCCCTGGGCGCACCCCCTGCCTCATGGGGCCCCCGTAGCTCCACCGACGTACTCCTTTCACCCATATATACCTCGTACCCTAAAACTTCCGTAGCAGAAGATAGATCGGGAGTTCCGCCGCAAGCCTCTCAGAGCCACCAAAAACCAATCAGGAGCCCGTTCCGGCACCCTGCCGAAGGGGGAACCCATCACCGGTGGCCATCTTCATCATCCCGGCGCTATCCATGACGAGGAGGGAGTAGTTCACCCTCGGGGCTGAGGGTATGTACCAGTAGCTATGTGTTTGATATCTCTCTCTCGTGTTCTCTCTCGTGTTCCCTCTATGGCACGATCTCTATGTATCGCGGGCTTTGCTATTGTAGTTGGATCTAATGTTTCTTCTCCCGCTCTACTCTCTTGTGATGAATTGAGTTTACCCTCTTGAAGTTATCTTATCGGATTGAGTCTTTTATGAGAACACTTGTTGTATGTCTTGTCGTGTTTATCTGTGGTGACAATGGGATATCATGTGCCACTTGATGTATGTTTTGGTGACCAACTTGCGGGTTCCGCCCATGAACCTATGCATAGGGGTTGGCACACGTTCTTGACTCTCCGGTAGAAACTTTTGGGACACTCTTTGAAGTACTTTTATGTTGGTTGGATGAATCTGAGATTGTGTTATGCATATCATATAATCATGCCCACGGATGCTTGAGGTGACAATGGAGTATCTAGGTGACATTAGGGTTTTGGTTTATTTGTGTCTTAAGGTGTTATTCTAGTACGAACTCTAGGGCTGTTTGTGACACTTATAGGAATAGCCCAATGGATTGATTGGAAAGAATAACTTTGAGGTGGTTTCGTACTCCTACCATAATCTCTACGTTTGTTCTCCGCTATTAGTGGCTTTGGAGTGACTCTTTGTTGCATGTTGAGGGATTATTATATGATCTATCTATGTTATTATTGTTGAGAGAACTTGCACTAGTGAAAGTATGAACCCTAGGCCTTGTTTCCTATCATTGCAATACCGTTTACGCTTACATTTATCACTTGTTACCTTGCTGTTTTTATTATTTCAGATTACAAATACCTTTATCTATCATCCATATTGCACTTGTATCACCATCTCTTCATTAACTAGTGCACCTATACAATTTACCATTGTATTGGGTGTGTTGGGGACACAAGAGACTCTTTGTTATTTGGTTGCAGGGTTGCTTGAGAGAGACCATCTTCATCCTACGCCTCCCACAGATTGATAAACCTTAGGTCATCCACTTGAGGGAAATTTGCTACTGTCCTACAAACCTGTGCACTTGCGGGCCCAACAACGTCTACAAGAAGAAGGTTGTGTAGTAGACAACAAGCTCTTTTCTGGCGCCGTTGCCAGGGAGGTGAGTGCTTGAAGGTATATCTTTAGATCTTGCAATCCAATATTTTTGTTTGTTATTTTATCACTAGTTTAGTCTATAAAAGAAAATTACAAAAAAATGGAATTGAGTTTGTCTCATACGCTTCACCTTTTTAATATCTTTCGTGAGTATGATGGAAAGGAAAATTGTGCCAAAGTGTTAGAAGAAGAATGCATTAAATAGTTTGGCACTAAATCTTTGAATAATGAGCATGATTGCAATGTTTTTAGTATGAACTCCTTGAATACCCATAGTACTAATGATGATTGCACTAGTTATGATGAAAATGCCTCCTATAAACATGTCAATTTTTGTGGAGTGCATTGGGTTTGTAAGTACACACCAAATAGGGAAGATAGATATTGCAAGAGGCATAAGTACTTAGAAACCAAATTGTTGCAAGAAGAGCTAGATGAATGTGTTGAAAGATTCAATATTTTTCGTGCCCCGTGTGAACTTTGCAATGAACATGGTCATTTAAAGCTCCAATGCTATTTGTTTCATGATCAAGTCGTGTCCAAATATTGTGATAATTTGATTACCCTTGAGCATCATAAAGAACTTAGCCTTATTTTGTGTTATGAAGAAATGAAACGTATAACTGAGGGTATTCCAAAATTTAGTCTTGATAAAATTCTTGATTTTGATCTAGAAAAGATTTATATGTGTTGTGTGGTGAATTGCATGGAAAATCCTTATATTGCCAATTACATAAAGGAAAGAAAACAAATAGAAGATGAAGAGAATACTAATGAAAGGGAAGAGACTTCCCAATATCCTCCTCTTATTTCTTATGATGAATCAGGTAACGAGGAGGAGCTTTCTATTCAACCAATCTCATTAATAAGGAGCTCCAAAAAGAGGATTGAACCCACACATGAGGTGAAGAAGAAGAAAACAAAACGGAAGAGAGGTAAAAAGGTATCTCTCCCAAATAAACTTGCTCCTATTATTGCTGTGCCTCATGAAAATGAAGATGATACACTTGACGATGATCTCGTTATGCCTATTGCTTGTTGTGATGATTATGATTGGGAAGATAATGATACTTCTTATGATCTTGGAAATCTTTTTGGCACTTGCTTGGAAGAATATAATAATTGCTATACTATTGGTGCTATCTATATTATTAATGACGAGAGTGACTATGCTTATGATATGAAAAGGCCCAAGCTTGGGGAAGCTATGTTTGATGAGGATGACATATTTGAGAATATATTTGCTGCAATTAATGTTTGTCCCAAGCTTGGGGATGCTATGTTTAATAATGATGATATTTTTAGCCTCTCAAGTTTTGATATGCAAAGTTGTTATGATGATAGCATGCCTTCTACCTATGATGAATATATTGATGAAAGTGGGTTTGGAAGAGTGTCTACTTTAGGAAGTAGTGATCCCATTATTTTGTAGGATGTTGAATCTTATAATATTTATGAAAGTGTATTTGGAGAGGTCATGACTTTACTTAGTAATGTATCCACTATTTCGGAAGAGGTTTCAATCGATTATGATGAGAACAAAGTTGCTAATTATGATGATTATTGTGATGAAACTTATGCTATAAAGAGTAGTGATGATTATATTTATAAAACTTGTCATGATTATGAGTACCCATTCCCTGAACATTACTCTTTTAATGTGTAAACAATTTATAGTATTCAAGTCTCTTATGATACTCCCACTATTATTCATGAGAAGAAATTTGCTTATGTGGAGAGTAGTTAAATTTCTATGCAAGTAGATCATGAAAAGAATGCTTTAGGTGCTGGTTATATTTTTGAATTCATTCATGATGCTACTGAAAATTATAATGAGGGAGGAATATATGCTTGTAGGAATTGCAATAATATCAAGTTTCCTCTCTATGTGCTTAAAGTTTTGAAGTTATGCTTGTGTTACCTTCCTATGCAAGTTGATTCTTGTTCCCATAAGTTGTTTGCTCACAAAATCCCTATGCATAGTAAGTGGGTTAGACTTAAATGTCCTAGTCATATTCTTCATGATGCTCTATTTATGTTTCAATTCTTATCTTTTATGTGAGCATCATTGGAATCATCATGCCTAGCTAGGGGCGTTAAATGATAGCGCTTGTTGGGAAGCAACCCAATTTTATTTTAGTTTCTTGATTTTTGGTTCTTTTTAGTAATAAATAATCCATCTAGCTTCTTTTTAGATGTGGTTTTGTGTCTTAATTAGTGTTTGTACCAAGTAGAACCTTTGGGAAGACTTGGGTGAAGTCTTTATGATCATGCTGTAAAAAACAGAAACTTTAGCGCTCAGAAAATTAGCTAGAACTTTTTACTGGAAAGTTCTATTTAGTTGATTCTTCTTGCAGATAATTACTAGACAAATACCTCAGGACCACCAATTTATTTTATAATTTTTGGAGTTCCAGAATTTGCGTTAGTTACAGATTACTACAGACTGTTCTGTTTTTGAAAGATTCTGTTTTTCGTGTGTTGTTTGCTTATTTTGATGAATCTATGGCTAGTAAGATAGTTTATAATACATATAGAAGTTGTAATACAGTAGGTCTAAAACCAATACAAATAAATAATGAGTTCATTACAGTACCTTGAAGTGGTGTTTTGTTTTCTTTCGCTAACGGAGCTCACGAGTTTTCTGTTAAGTTTTGTGTTGTGAAGATTTCAAGTTTTGGGTAAAGATTCGATGGACTATGGAATAAGGAGTGGCAAGAGCCTAAGCTTGGGGATGCACAAGGCACCCCAAGGTAATATTCAAGGATAACCAAGAGCCTAAGCTTGGGGATGCCCCGGATGGCATCCCCTCTTTCGTCTTCGTTCATCGGTAACTTTACTTGGAGCTATATTTTTATTCACCAGATGATATGTGTTTTGCTTGGAGCTTCATTTTCTCTTGTTAGTATTTGCTTTCTTTTATTTAGAATAATGTTTTGCATCTTTAGTTTCAATAAAAATGTCAAGGATAGCCTTTGCCATGCTTATTTTGCAAGTATGCTTGTTGCTGTTTGAAAACAGAAAGTTTACCGCTGTTGCAAAAATTCCCTAGAAAAGTCAGAGAGTGGTATAATGTTGAATCATTTTGCATAATGAGATCTTATAAATATATGACAGTGGGAATTTTAGTTCATAATTTTTGGAGTTAGGGAAGTATTGATACTCTTGCATTCTTTACAGATTGTACTGTTTTGGCAGATTGCTGTTATGTTTGCATTGTTTGCATATGTTTGCTTGTTTAATGATTCTATTTGATGATAGGAGTATTAAATATGCAGAGGCATTTAGTATGAAATGTTGAAAAATAATTTTAGTGATTTTTTACAGTAGGAAATGATAAGGTTTTGCACTGGTTTATACTAACCTATCTCACGAGTTCTTGTTGAGTTTGTTGTGAATGAAGCTTTTGATAAAAAGAGAAACCGTGATACGAGAGGAATTAAGGAGACACAAAAGCTCAAGCTTGGGGATGCCCAAGGAACCCCAAGATAATATTTCAATAAGTCTCAAGCATCTAAGCTTGGGGATGCCCCGGTAGGCATCCCACCTTTCTTCTTCAACAACTATCGGTTAGTATCGGTTGAGCCTAAGTTTTTGCTTCTTCACATGAGTTGTGCTATCCTTGCATTGTCATTTTATTTTGTTTTGCTTGCTGTTTGGATACAATACCAAGATCCGAAATTATTATATGGGAGAGTCTTCATATAGTTACATAATTATTCGACTACTCATTGATCTTCACTTATATCTTTTGGAGTAGGTTGTTGTTTGCTCTAGTACTTCACTTATATCTTTTAGAGCATGGTGGTAGTTTTATTTTGAAGAAATAGTTGAACTCTCATGCTTCACTTATATTATTTTCAGAGTCTTAAATAGCATGGTAATTTGCTTAAAATCCTAATATGCTAAGCATAAAAGATTTGTAAGAATTCTTATGAGTGTGTTGAATACTAAGAAAAGTTTGATGCTTGATAATTGCTTTGAGATATGGAGGTGATAATATCAAAGTCGTGCTAGTTGAGTAGTTGTGAATTTGAGAAATGCTTGTGTTGAAGTTAGCAAATCCCGTAGCATGCACGTATGGTTAAAGTTGTGTAACAAATTTGAAACATGAAGTGTACCGGCTTGTGCATCCTTATGAGTGGCGGTCGGGGACGGCGATGGTCTTTGCTACCAATCTATCCCCTAGGAGCATGCGCGTAGTACTTGATTTTTGGTGACTTCTAATTTTTTGCAATAAGTATATGAGTTCTTTTGACTAATGTTGAGTCCATGGATTATACGCACTTTTTACCTTTCCGCCTTTGCTAGCCTCTTTGGTACCATGCATTGCCCTTTCTCACCGTGAGAGTTGGTGCAAACTTCGCCGGTGCATCCAAACCCCGTGATATGATACGCTCTTTCACACATAAACCTCCTTATATCTTCCTCAAAACAGCCACCATACCTACCTATTATGGCATTTCCATAGCCATTCCGAGATATATTGCCATGCAACTTTCCACCGTTCCGTTCATCATCATCATGACATACTTTACTTTTGTCATATTGCCATTGCATGATCATGTAGTTGACATCGTATTTGTGGCAAAGCCACCATGCAATATTTTCATACATGTCACTCTTGATTCATTGCACCATCCCGGTACACCGCCGGAGGCATTCATATAGAGTCATACCTTGTTCTAGTTTCGAGTTGTAATCCTTATGTTGTAATCAATAGAAGTGTGATGATCATCATTATTAGAGCATTGCCCAAAAAAAGAGAAAGGCCAAAAAAAGGAAGGCCAAAAAAATAAAAATAAAATAAAAAGGGCAATGCTAGTATCTCTTTTTCCACACTTGTGCTTCAAAGTAGCACCTTGTTCTTCATGTATTGAGTCTCATATATTGTGCTTCAAAGTAGCACCATGTTTTTCATATAGTGAGTCTCATAAGTTGTCTTTTTATACTAGTGGGAATTTTTCATTATAGAACTTGGCTTGTATATTCCTACGATGGGCTTCCTCAAAATGCCCTAGGTCATCATGAGCAAGCAAGTCGGATGCACACCCACTAGTTTTCTTTTGTTGAGCACTCATAGCTCTAGTGCATCTGTTGCATGGCAATCCCTACTCCTCATGTTGACATCAATTGATGGGCATCTCCATAGCCCGTTGATTATCCTCGTCAATGTGAGACTTTCTCTTTTTTTTGTCTTCTCCACACAATCCCCATCGTCATATTCTATTCCACCCATAGTGCTATATCCATGGCTCACGCTCATGTATAGCATGAAGGTTGAAAAAGTTTGAGATTATTTAAGTATGAAACAATTGCTTGGCTTGTCATCGGGGGTATAGAAGTTGGGAACATCTTTGTGTGAAGAAAATGAAGCATAGCCTAACTATATGATTTTGTAGGGATGAACTTTCTTTTGCCATGCTATTTTGAGAAAACATGATTACTTTGATTAGTATGCTTGAAGTATTATTATTTCTATGTCAATATGAACTTTTGTCTTGAATATTTCGGATCTGAATATTCATATCACAATTAAGAAGATTTACATTGAAATTATGCCAAGTAGCACTCCGCATCAAAAATTATCTTTTTTTATCATTTACCTACTCGAGGACGAGCAGGAATTAAGCTTGGGGATGCTTGATACATCTCCAACGTATCTATAATTTTTGATTGCTCCATGCTATATTATCTACTATTTAGGAAATATTGGGCTTTATTATCCACTTTTATATTACTTTTGGGACTAACCTATTAACCGAAGGCCCAGCCTAGATTTGCTCTTTTATGCCTATTTCAGTGTTTTGAGGAAAAGGAATATCAGACGGAGTCAAAACAGAACGAAATCAACTGGAGAAGTTATTTTGGAAGAAAACCCACCTGATGGACTTGGACCCCACGTCAGAAGATACGGGAGGTGCTCACGAGGGTGGGGGGCGCGCCCACCCCCCTGGGCGCGCCCCCTGCCTCGTGGGGCCCCCGTAGCTCCAAGGACGTACTCCTTTCACCCATATATACCTACATACCCTAAAACTTCCAGAACAGAAGATAGATCGGGAGTTCCGCCGCCGCAAGCCTCTGTAGCCACCAAAAACCAATCGGGAGCCCGTTCTGGCACCCTGCCGGAGGGGGAACACATCACCGGTGGCCATCTTCATCATCCCGGCGCTATCCATGACGAGGAGGGAGTAGTTCACCCTCGGGGCTGATGGTATGTACCAGTAGCTATGTGTTTGATCTCTTTCTCTCTCGTGTTCCCTCTATGGCACGATCTTGATGTATCACGAGCTTTGCTATTGTAGTTGGATCTTATGTTTCTTCTCCCCCTCTACTCTCTTGTAATGAATTGAGTTTACCCTTTTGAAGTTATCTTATCGGATTGAGTCTTTTATGAGAACACTTGATGTATGTCTTGCCGTGTTTATTTGTGGTGACAATGGGATATCATGTGCCACTTGATGTATGTTTTGGTGACCAACTTGCGGGTTCTGCCCATGAACCTATGCATAGGGGTTGGCACACGTTCTTGACTGTCTGGTAGAAACTTTTGGGGCACTCTTTGAAGTACTTTTATGTTGGTTGGATGAATCTGAGATTGTGTGATGCATATCGTATAATCATGCCCACGGATACTTGAGGTGACAATGGAGTATCTAGGTGATATTAGGGTTTTGGTTGATTTGTGTCTTAAGGTGTTATTCTAGTACGAACTCTAGGGCTGTTTGTGACACTTATAGGAATAGCCCAATGATTGATTGGAAAGAATAACTTTGAGGTGGTTTCGCACCCTACCATAATCTCTATGTTTGTTCTCCGCTATTAGTGGCTTTGGAGTGACTCTTTGTTGCATGTTGAGGGATTATTATATGATCTATCTATGTTATTATTGTTGAGAGAACTTGCACTAGTGAAAGTATGAACCATAGGCCTTGTTTCCTATCATTGCAATACCGTTTACGCTCACATTTATCACTTGTTACCTTGCTGTTTTTATTATTTCAGATTACAATACCTTTATCTACCATCCATATTGCACTTGTATCACCATCTCTTCGCCGAGCTAGTGCACCTATACAATTTACCATTGTATTGGGTGTGTTGGGGACACAAGAGGCTCTTTGTTATTTGGTTGCAGGGTTGCTTGAGAGAGACCATCTTCATCCTACGCCTCCCATGGATTGATAAACCTTAGGTCATCCACTTGAGGGAAATTTGCTACTGTCCTACAAACCTGTGCACTTGCAGGCCCAACAACGTCTACAAGAAGAAGGTTGCGTAGTAGACATCAAGGCTGTCGTCGCCGCAGAATAACAGGGTGTGTGGGTGAGTAGAGGGATGTCCTGGCCAGGGGTGGGAGTAGTAGGGGGCGGTGAGGCCTCCGCGGCATCACTGCCGGCCACGGGAGGCAGGAGCACGCGGCACGACCGGCGCTGGTTTGGGCGGCTGGAGCAAGAAGACCAGAGGTTGAAGAAGCACCACGGCCGTTGGATGGACATCGTACGGTCACTAGAGCTAGAATCGTTCAGATATTGACTAAGTTGACAAAGCCCACCATCACCGTCAACTTAGTAGGCCCACAAGTCAGCCTCCCACTATGGTGGGTCCCAGCTGGCAGGGGGTATTCAATTTTTTGTGCGCAATAAGGAGGCACTTCCTTGCGTGCGAAGATATAGTTGGTGGGTCCAACCTGTCAGCGGAGGGAACCTTTTTTCGCGAAATACAGAGGCCCTTCCAGCGGGTCCCAGATGTCAGGTGGAGGAATCATTATTTTGCGCGTAATATGGAGGCATTTCCTTGTGTGCGGCCATGGACCCAGCTGTCAGCCTCTCCACGTACAGTCCACTTCCAATGGATGTTGTTCGTTGACCATGCCACGCCGAGAGCACCAGGGCAGTGGATGACGGCGAGGCCTACGAAGGGAACGACACGGAGCCGGGGAAGACACGGTAGTGGCTGCCTGTGATGGAGAGTACGAGGTTATTGGTTCGGCTGCCATCGCGAGAAAATAACAGGAGGTGTGGGTGAGTAGAGGATAGACAGGCCGAGGATGCGAGTATATGTCTATATGATGGGGCCGTGAGGCTTGGCCAGCAACCTGACCCGGCCATGGGAGGCGGAGCAGCGATTCAAGCGGTCTTTGGTTTGGGCGGTCAGCAGAAGATCAGAGACTGAAGAAGCACGATTGCCATTAGATTGACATCTAACGGTCTGACACTGGTAGAGTCGATTGCTGACTAAGTTTCTTTTTCGAGAAACCTTGTGTATGCATGAACTTAGTAGGCCCACAATTCTACCTTCAAATCTGTGGCAGACAACATACAACCCATTTGCTAATTCTTAAGTAATTTATTACAGCCCGTGTTCTTCCCAGGACCACGGTCAAAAAGTTCAACCTTATTTTGCATATTTCTGTGGAGTTCGAACTTTTGTAATCCCGAAATGATAAAAAAAATTAAGAACTTATTGATTTTCCAAAATATGTTTTTGTAAGCAAATAAGATGTGGGACAATTGAGTTGGTTTAACGGAAAACCAGTGGTAAAAAAATTAGCGCTGGGAGGGAAAACAACAACAAAAATAAGGATGTAAATATGAAAAGGGAATTTTATGTATTTGCAATATAATGATACATGTATATGAACTAGTAAAACTATAGGTAGAGATTAGAAAACGGATGTAGGACATGCGTTTCAAGAGGAAAATAGAACTGGGCTGTGTGTTTGATTCAGTAAAAAAACAACCTGCGGATGTTGTAAGACAAAATATATCTAACGCTGGCGGGCCAGAGGCCTGTAGATACCTATTGGATCTTTGTGCCCCGTTGTTGTCATGGGCTGGGCCTGTTAAAAACAAAACCAAGCCTGCGCAGTCTACAGCCCAGTTGAAACTTGCTCGACCTGAAAAAACAATATACATGCTCAATAAACGAGAGAATTCTACAAGTACAGACTGATAACTGGGATGCAGTAGGGATATTGTTTTTTCATCTTGATAATAAGTGCATGCACTTGTTTCGAAAAGTTTGGAGAACTGGAATTGAGCGGCGGTGCTTATGCTACCCATCAAATAAAAATCAGGTGCCTGAAAATTCATTTCGAAACAAATGATTCAGCTTTATATCCACGTCGACCCTCGGCATGATGGTTGGAAGAAAATGCCAAGTTCATACCAAAAGATCGTTAACAACAATACCAACTTGCGGACAACAAGGTAGTACAAGTACCAATACCAAACTAACTTATAATCTTTTTCTCCTGGCCCTAGTGTTCGTCTGGTAGAAAATCTTGCAGAGGACCAGCTCCCGCTTCTTCTCTAGCTCCAGGTCCCCGAGGTGGTACTGGTGCATCACCCAGTTGGTCCTCTGCTGGTCAAAGTTCTTGTTGGTGTGCAGCACCAGGACCTTTTTGCTGCCCGTCTGTCGGCCGTTGACCATCACCGGCAAGCTATTGTCGGTGTTGTGCCACGTCGCGTGCATGCCGCACTCCGCCTGTATCTTGCGACGCGTCCACGTGCCCCTTTTGAACGCCCTGGAATTGCGCTGGAAGAAATGCTTGCTTAGGCCACTCAGTGTGATACCTGCAGTACTGTCGAATACAGATTTTAGTGTACGTAGTTGGCATTTTCATAACATCTTTGGCATGTTGCAGTCACTTGTTTCACTTTTTATTAACTGTCATATTGTAATTGCTTCACCAGGTCTGCGTATAAAAAGAAAAATAGAGCTATAAACAAAGGAATATGTTTGTGCATGTAGATGGCCGATCGGTGTCTTACCTGGAAGTTTCTCAGGATGGGTGTAGCATATACCGTGCTCGCTGTCGATGGTTGGTATGAACAAATCGATGAGAGGGTGAGATCTCGTGGTGTTAGCACTCACTTTGGACTCAAGGTGCTCGATCAGCTCCTAATCCGTGGGATCGAACTTGACGCCAACCGGCACCACCGGACAATCCTTCTTCAACTTGCATCGGTTAATTCCAGTTATATGGTACTCAATGTATGATCAATCGACTGTCTTAAGTGAATGAAGAAAGATTTCGACAGATAAGTGGTACTCCAAATCTGAAGTCCAGAATACCCGAACACGCCACCGGGATTATTGTGTCGCCTCACGCGCAGCGTGTTGTCACGTCAATTCAACGTGTGGACATGATGAATAATTTGACGGACGTATACTAGTACTGCTACTGTACTACTTACTAGTCATATTTAGTGTCACATTTTAACCATAGGTTTAACTAACAAGTACGCACTTGAAGCCTAATTGACAAATATATATATATATATATATATATATATATATATATATATATATACTGCTGAAAGTGCAACTATCCCTGGGTGGTTTTGGTAATGGTTAACAACATATAGCTCATTGAACTAATGCCATTACAAGATAAATATTTCAAGGAAGTTCAATAATTGGCATGGCATGGATAAGGAATGTGGACCCCTCAAAATGCTAAGGACAAAAGATTGGCTCAAGCTTCAAAGTCCAAGACTCTACATTTTAATTTTAGTGATCCAAGATCACATTGAGTCCATAGGAAAAGCCGATACTATTAAAAGGGGGTGAGGTGTTGCTTAATGGCTTGTGTCGGTGTCAAAACCGGCGGATCTCGGGTAGGGGGTCCCGAACTGTACGTCTAAGGCGGACGGTAACAGGAGGCGGGGGACACAATGTTTACCCAGGTCCGGGCCTTCTCAATGGAGGTAATACCCTACTTCCTGCTTGATTGATCTTGATGATATGAGTATTACAAGAGTTGATCTACCACGATATCGTAGAGGCTAAACCCAAGCTAGCCTATGATATGATTGTTGTTGGTCCTATGGACTAAACCCTCCGGTTTATATAGACACCGGAGGGGGCTAGGGTTACATAGAGTCGGTTACAATCGAAGGAGATCTTCATATCCGTATCGCCAAGCTTGCCTTCCACACAAAGGAGAGTCCCATCCGGACAGAAGACGAAGTCTTCAATATTGTATCTTCATAGTCCAACAGTCCGGCCAAAGGATATACTCCGGCTGTCCGGATACCCCCTAATCCAGGACTCCCTCAGCTTGCTTGCTCAAAGTGCTTAGTGATATGCTCCAAAGCCCTCAGCCACTTTCTCATATCCACATATGTCCCAAAACAAAAGTCAAACTCGGCCCCACCGATTTGATCCATCCGGCGCCACCGAGTTCATTTGACATAGCCATTGCTAGAAACCCTAGTCTTTTCGGTCTCACTGATAGGGATCTCGGTCTCACCGAGATGGGATTGCAAACTCTCTGTTTCACTTCGTAACGTTTCGGTCTAACCGAGATGAGCGATCGGTCCCACCGAGTCTGCAATGCAAACTCTCTGTTTCCTTTTCATAACGCTTCGTCCCACCGAGACGAGCGAATCGGTCCCACCGAGTTTGCCTGACTAACTCTCTGTTTGTCTATTACCAAAGTCGGTCCAACCGAGTTTGAGTAATCGGTCCAACCGAGATTACGTTATGCCCGAACCCTAATGATATCGGTCCCATCGAAAATCCTAACGTTCATATTTTGAACTAAATCGGTGTGACCGAGTTTTCTGATTCGGTCACACCGAGTTTGGTGATTTGTGTGTAACGGTTAGATTTTGTGTGGAGGCTATATATACCCCTCCACCCACTCTTCATTCGTGGGGAGAGCCATCAGAACATGCCTACATTTCCATTACCCATTTTCTGAGAGAGAGCCACCTACTCATGTGTTGAGACCAAGATATTCCAATCCAACCATATGAATCTTGATCTCTAGCCTTCCCCAAGTTGCTTTCCACTCAAATCATCTTTCCAACAAATCCAATCCTATGAGAGTGAGTTGAGTGTTGGGGGGACTATTGTTTGAAGCACAAGAGCAAGGAGTTCATCATCAACACACCATCTATTACCTTTTGGAGAGTGGTGTCTCCTAGATTGGTTAGGTGTCACTTGGGAGCCTCCGACAAGATTGTGGAGTTGAACCAAGGAGTTTGTAAGGGCAAGGAGATCGCCTATTTTGTGAAGATCTACCCTAGTGAGGCAAGTCCTTCGTGGGTGATGGCCATGGTGGATAGACAAGGTTGCTGCTTCGTGAACCCTTCATGGGTGGAGCCCTCCGTGGACACGCGCAGCCGTTACCCTTCGCGGGTTGAAGTCTCCATCAACGTGGATGTACGATAGCACCACCTATCGGAACCACGACAAAATCATCTGTGTCTCCTATTGCGTTTGCACTCTCCAAACCCTTCCCTTTACATTCTTGCAAGTTCCATGCTTTACTTTCCGCTGCTCATATACTCTTTGCATGGTTGCTTGAATTGTGATAAGATTGCTTGACATGTGCTAAGTTGTCAAAATCTACCAAGAACTAAAATTGGGAAAAGGTTAAGTTTTTATTTGGTCAAGTAGTCTAATCACCCCCCTCTAGACATACTTTCGATCCTACAATTGGTATCGGAGCTTTGGTCTCCATTTGCCTTGATTTCCATAGCTTTTGGTGATCATAGCCTTGGTTTCACAACCTAGGAGAGTATGGCGTCTAGCGAGGGAAATTACCACCGTAGAGGTCCTTACTTTGATGGTACAAATTTTGCTAGTCGGAAGCATAAGATGAAAATGCATATTCTTGGACATAACCCTGCCGTTTGGCTATTGTGTGTATTGGCTTGCAAGGTGAATTCTTTGATGGGGGAGAACCAAACCGTGAAGCTGCCGCGGAAGAGTTGAAGATGCTGCAATACAACGCTCAAGCTTGTGATATCCTCTTCAACGGATTGTGCCCCAAAGAATTCAATAAAATAAGCCGCCTTGAGAATGCAAAGGAAATTTGGGATAGTTTGATTGACATGCACGAAGGTACCGACTCCGTCAAGGAATCCAAATTGGATGTGCTTCAAAGTCAACTTGACAAGTTCAAAATGAAGGATGGTGAAGGTGTCACTGAAATGTACTCTAGGCTTGCTCTCATTACAAATGAGATTGCCGGCTTAGGAAGTGAAGAGATGACCGACAAATTCATCATCAAGAAGATCATAAGAGCCTTGGATGGAAAATATGATACCGTGTGCACATTGATCCAAATGATGCCCAACTACAAAGATCTCAAGCCAACGGAAGTCGTTGGAAGAATTATTGCTCATGAGATGTCACTCAAGGATAAGGAAAAGCTTCACAACAAGTCAAGCGGTGCTTACAAAGCCTCATGTGATGCTCCCACATCATCAAGTGAGAAACAAACCTTCAATGAAGAATTGAGCCTAATGGTGAAGAACTTCAACAAGTTCTACAAGAGTAGAAGCAAGTAAATAAATTCCAAGTCAAGGTCCTACAATGACAAAAGATCTTCCGATCGTGAACAAAATTTCTATAATTGTGGAAGACCGGACACTACTCCAATGAGTGTACGGCTCCCTACAAAAGAAGACAAGATTCTCCCAAAAGAACAAGTAGAAGAGATGAATCACCACCAAGAGAGAGAAGGAGTAGAGATGATCGTTATTAACAAAGACCCTCTCGGAGAAGCAATGATTCGGAGAGGAAAGACAAATCATCAAAGAGCTACACATAACTAAGACATCAAGCTCATGTTGGTGAATGGGTATCCCGCTCCAACTCCGACCGTCACTTCAAAAGAAGTTATCACTCCGACTCTGAATATACTCAAGATGAAGGTGTTGCCGGTCTAGCACTTGTGTCAACCAACTCCTACGATATATTTGACTCACCAATTGAAGGAATTGGAAGATGCTTCATGGCCAAAGGTCCAAAGGTATCACACCCCGAGTTTGTTGATTTCAATAGTGATGAAGATGACTTGTTAGGTGATGATGATTTCCTTGTTGACAACTCTAGTGATGAATACTATGATGAAACGTCAATTAATCATGCTAATCAAGATAAAATGAATGAAAATGATAAGGAGAAGATTGAGCGTCTAACTAAAGAACTAAACACTCTTAAGTTAGCTCATGAAACTACCTTGGAAGATCATCGAGAACTTTTAAAGACTCATGAGAAGCTATGCTTTGAAAAGCTCCACCTTGAGCAAGAGCATGAGTTCTTAAAAGCAATCAATGATGATCTTCACAAGAAAAGTTCTTCTTCACGTTGCTGCCGTTTACTCTTATCTACTTAAATGCCACAAGTTAAATCTAGCAACAAGAACAAGAAAGATTCTTCCTCTACTAGTAACAACAATCATGCTAAATCCAATGTTTTTGCTTCTAGTAGTTCTCTTGATTCCACTAATGATTCTCTTAGCCAAGTTACACTTGAGCAAGAAAATAGCTCATTGAAGCGAATTATAGAGAAAGGTGTTTACAAGAGTCTTGCCGGAAGTAAGCAATTTGAGGAAATTGTACGCAAGCAAGGAAGACAGTGGAAGAATCAAGGTGTTGGTTTTGAATGAAAGTTCAATGCCAATGGAGTTGAGTGGGAAAAAGATCAATATCCCAAGACGAAGTTTGTTCCTCAAAAAGAGAAGTATGATCCTACTTCTTTCCAAGGAACACAAGCTCAAGATGATCTTCCACCACAAGACCACAAGCAAAAAGGCAAGGATAAGCTTCAAGAGGAGATTGATGCATTTGAAAAAATCTCCTAAGGCCTTCGTCAAGTGGGTTCCCAAGACTACATCAAGCTCTACTTCATCAAGTTCCACGACTACCCCAAGGATTCCCATCAAGATGATGTGGATCCCAAAGAATGGGAACTAGAGAGTTCTTGAGGGTGACTCCGCCAATATACTTCACTCATATCATTTTGGCAAGGAAAAGTGCAATAAACTTCCACATCTTGCACTAGTTCAAGGAGTCACAAACCCTCTTGTTGGTAAGACAAGGGACAAGGTAACCTAATGCATTCATGGACATCATCTCATGTGTACATCACTCTATGTCTATGGATATCCTTGTTTGTTCCTTGTGGGACTAACCCGTGTAGGTATTGAAAGTGCAACTCACTCCAAAGGATTGCTCCAAATGATCTACGTCAACATTGAGCATCTACATCTTCAACACCTACATGAAGCCATCATCGACAAAACCCAAGGTTAGTTCATCCCTCTTAGGGGGGATCTCACATCAAGGGGGAGCTTTACTATAAAGAATTTAGCTAAAGCAACTCTAATGGTGTGAACACATCAATGCTTTATGTAAAAGTGGTAACCACACTTGTGCTTAAACAATGAGTATGACCTATGATCAAATGTTCTCATTTGACTCCTAAGTCAATATACTCATATATAGATGACCTAGTCATCGCTAATTGTTTGATAGATGCTAGAATTGGTTGTGCATGCTTTGCCACATATTTCATTTGTCATTTTATTGTGTGAGCATGTTGGTTGCATATTTTACTCATTCGAGGACATCCACTTGTTACTTTGATTGTTTGGATCTTTTTTTTCTTTTGCCAAGTGGATGGACAAGAATGCCTAGGAACCTTCTCTAGCTATCTATGCTTTTCTCTTCTCAAACTATATTCATGCTACATCACAAAGTTTGATCAAGTCAGATTCGAACCACTCTGTGTGAGGAGCACTCGGAGTCCCCCGGTTCGTCATAGACTTAAACTTCCAAAACCTCTTTGTGAATTTCGGTCTGACCGAGAAATCCCTTTCGGTCAAACCGAGTTCACTAAGTTGATCTAAGTTTTCATCTCGGTGCAACCGATTTGAACACTTCGGTCATACTGAGTTGCAGCAACCGCTTGCGATTCTGCAATCTTGGTGCCACCGAGTTGTTCCACTCGGTCACACCGACAGGGTCGTGATATAAATACCCGCGGGTGAGACTTTGGAAATTTCTTCAAATTCTCTCAGCCCGCGCGTGTCCTGCTCTGCCTCCTCAGGTCTCCGGATCATCTCCTCGCTGCCAACGACTTCCCGCCGCTGGACTCTGCCGCCATCGACGGAATCTACTCCGCCGTCGCCGGCATAACGAACACTCGCCGCTCTAGGGTAAGTGTTCGACCCCTTGTGTTGTCTTTTTCACTCCGATTCCTAGCACAAGGACAATGCCATGTTTCTTGCCACGAATGTGATTAATCTATCCACCTAAAACTTCCTTAGGTCTAGATTGATTCGAAAAAACTTTAGGGTTAGCTCTCCGCAGAACTCATCTCGGACCGACCAAAATGTAGAAACCGGTCTCACCGATTCGGCTTAGGCCATTGCACATGCGCTTTTTGGTCCGACCGAAACATGCAAATCGGTGTGACCGAGTTCAAGATTCTGTGGAACCCTGGCAATCTCAGTGCCACCAAACTGTTAATCGGCCCAACCGAGTTCACTAGTTTAGGTTCCAAGTGTTTCTTTGGTATCACCGAGTTTGTCAATTCGATAGCTCCGAGATCACTTCTATAGAGAACTAAAACTAAGACTTTTGACTCAATTCGTTTTGCAAAACCTCTGTACTTTGTGATGCTCATCCACTCTACCTCATCTATATCTATTCACAGGGTCTGCTGTCAGTAAGTTTGCAGAGATGTCTGATCAGAGTGACAGTCAGAACAGGTCAGAGAAAATGTGCACATGAGTGAGGGTTTAGATCCCTCTAGCACTTCTGAGGGCAGCAGGAGCACTCCAAGCAACTTGCCAAAGGCAGCCACCAGATCTAGGAAGAAGAGAACCTCAGAATCTAAGGATGAGGACTATGTGGCCACTGAAGAGGAAGTAAGCTCCAAAAAGAAGGTGTTGAAGAAGGAGTATGGCACAGCTGCTGCAAGTAAGCCAGGGCTGAACAAGAAGGCACCTGCAAGGAGGATGCCAATGTCAAAGCTAAGGAAAGTTGCCACAGGTGAAACTATGAAGTTCACCATTGAATATGAAGAAGAAGCAGCTGGTGAGGACAAGAAGAAGAAGAGGGCAAGAACTACAACAGCTAAAGTTCTTGGAAAGTCCTCAATGGTGAGATCAGACGATGAAGAGGAAGAGGATGTTGCTCCAGCACATAAGGCACAGAAGCTCATGGGAGATGCGATAAAGTCAGGGGCCACTACTAACCCCAAAACTTCTCCCAAAGCTGTTGCTTTAGTTCCCAAGACTGCACCTAAGAGGAGTACCAGGAACATATCTTCTAAGGAAAATAACAACACCCTAGTGCCTGAGACTGAAGAAGAGGAAATGGAAGCCCAAGTGCTAAGGAAGCTAAATCCAAAGATCCCTGACCATAATGATGCACATCCTTTTGCAGAAGATATGAGGATCAGGAAGGATGCATGACTAAGACAGTGGAGAAAGGCTGACCCATATGCTGTCAAGAGGAGAACTGCTGTGGATTGTAGGTTCCACACAAAGGAACAACAAGATTTCTATGAGACTATCCTGCTTGACAAGAAGCCCATAGTGTGTGACATGAGATGGGTGGACTGGACCTACATAAGAGAGAATGAAGATCACTTCCCAGGTGTTTATGACAGCTTCAAGGCATGTGAGGTTGACAAGTTTGTTGGCCAAAAGCTCATCAAGTGGAATGATGAGCTGATCATGCAATTCTATTCTACTGCTCATTTCTATCCAGATGGCAGAACCGTATGGATGTCAGAGGGTACAAAGTACCAGTCTATAGTTGATGAGTGGGCTACATTGATCAATGCTCCAGAAGCTCATGAAGATGACTTGGATGTCTATTCCAAGAAGAAGAAGGATCACAACTCAATGGCCAGCATGTTCAAGGAGATTCCTGATGCAGACCTGGAGACTCACAAGTTTGGCTCTGTGAAGCACTTACTGTCAGGCCTGCCTACAATCAATACCATTCTGAGGCACACTCTGTTGCCAAAGTCAGGTGATCACAGAATGATCAGAGGACACTCCATCAACTTGCTGCATATATTTGATGTTCCTCAAAAGTTCAAAGTAATGAGTCTGATTGTGGAAACAATCAAGAGGACAGCTGCAAATCAGAAGAGATCTTGTGGGTATGCTCCACAAATTCAGGTGCTCATCAACTCCAAGACGGGCACAGGCACATATCTATTGGACAAAGAGCATTTACCCCTCAGGACAGACTTTGAGGACAACATTGTTGTCATGACTGAGGAAGATCCATCGTCAGTGCAAGCACATGAGAAGAGAGAGAAGGCAAGGGCAGAGTAAGCTGCAAGGATGCCAACTGTTGAAGAGGCATCTCAAGTGTTCTTGAAGAGCAAGCAAGATCAGCTTGGATATCTGATCCAATCCACCTTGAGGATTGAGAAGGGCTTGGCCACCCTGACTCAAATCCAGGAGAGCTTGGAGAGGATCATTGAGCATAAATTCTATGATCTTGATGTCAAGATAATTGAGATTCAGTCAGTGGTTGAGCAACTTCAGGAGGAAGTGGAGGAGAAGAAGGGCAAGTCTACTACAGAAGCTTTTACTAGAGTGCCCAGAAGCCAGAGGTCTGCTGAAGTGCCTGTCCTAGACACAAGATCTACTACATCTGCACCAGCAGCCACAGCCTCAGTGCCATCTGCTCCAGCAGCCACTCCACCAGCTCCAGCTACATCAATAGAAGCTTTCGTCCTTGGATTCATCTCTACACCACCTCATGAAGACCAAGCTTGAGACACGCATAGCACTATGCATATTTTTAACTTTTTGGTACTTGTTGCCAAAGGGGGAGAAATATGTATAGATAATAGATTTCGAGAGAGACAGTGTTGTTTTGTCTCTCTTTGCATTTTACTTGCTTGAACTTTATTGTGTGTTTGCTTGCTACATTATGTCTTTTGTGAGATACTTGGATGATCATGTGATTGATCATTTGCTACCTTAATGCTTGTTTGGATGATACTATCTTTTATATCTTATATATGATCATTCACTTTGCTTGGTGATGAGTGCATGGTTTTTAATTATTATCATTTTGAGTGCTCCACCAAGATGTATGTGACATGGAAGAGTGACCCATGATCCTAACACATTGTGCATTTGCAGTCCAAAGAAAATTTAAATAATGCACAAATTTAGGGGGAGCTCTTGTTTGTCACATACTTCTCAAAGCGACAATGTATTTCAATCTTATTATCATTTGTTGAAGCTTTGATCTATATGTTGTCATCAATTACCAAAAAGGGGGAGATTGAAAGTGCAACTATCCCTGCGTGGTGTTGGTAATGATTAACAACGTATAGCTCATTGAACTAATGCCATTACAAGCTAAATATTTTAGGAAAGTTCAATGATTGGCATGTCATGTATAAGGAATTTGGACCCCTCAAAACGCTAAGGACAAAAGATTGGCTCAAGCTTCAAAGTCCAAGACTCTACATTTTACATTTAGTGATCCAGGATCACATTGAGTCCATAGGAAAAGCCGATACTATTAAAAGGGGGTGAGGTGTTGCTTAATGGCTTGCTTGCTCAAAGTGCTTAGTGATATGCTCCAAAGCCCTCAGCCACTTTCTCATATCCACATATGTCCCAAACCAAAAGTCAAACTCGGCCCCACCGATTTGACCCATCCGGCGTCACCGAGTTCATTTGACATAGCCACATCTAGAAACCCTAGTCTTTTCGTTCTCACCGATAGGATCTCGGTCTCACCAAGATGGGATTGAACACTCTCTGTTTCCCTTCGTAACGTTTCGATCTAACCGAGATGAGCGATCGGTCCCACCGGGTATGGAATGCAAACTCTCTGTTTCCTTTTCGTAACACTTTGTCCCACTGAGACGAGCGAATCGGTCCCACCGAGTTTGCCTGACCAACTCTCTGTTTGTCTATTACCAAAGTCGGTCCAACCGAGTTTGAGTAATCGGTCCAACTGAGATTACGTTATGCCCTAACCCTAATGATATCGGTCCCACCGAGTTGACATGTCGGTCCCACCTAAAATCCTAACGTTCATATTTTGAACTAAATCGGTGTGACCGAGTTTTTTGATTCGGTCACACTGAGTTTGGTGATTTGTGTGTAACGGTTAGATTTTGTGTGAAGGCTATATATACCCCTCCACCCACTCTTCATTCATGGGGAGAGCTATCAGAACGTGCCTAAATTTCCATTACCCATTTTCTGAGAGAGAGCCACCTACTCATGTGTTGAGACCAAGATATTCCTATCCAACCATATGAATCTTTATATCTAGCCTTCCCCAAGTTGCTTTCCACTCAAATCAACTTTCCGCCAAATCCAATCCTATGAGAGTGAGTTGAGTGTTGGGGAGACTATCATTTGAAGCACAAGAGCAAGGAGTTCATCATCAACACACCATCTATTACCTTTTGGAGAGTGGTGTCTCCTAGATTGGTTAGGTGTCACCGGGAGCCCCGACAAGATTGTGGAGTTGAACCAAGGAGTTTGTAAGGGCAAGGAGATCGCCTACTTTGTGAAGATCTACCCTAGTGAGGCTAGTCCTTCATAGGCGATGGCCATGGTGGGATAGACAAGGTTGCTTCTTCGTGGACCCTTCGTGGGAGGAGCCCTCCATGGACTCGCGCAGTCATTACCCTTCATGGGTTTAAGTCTCCATCAACGTGGATGTACGATAGCACCACCTATCGGAACCACGACAAAAACATCCGGGTCTCCTATTGCATTTGCACTCTCCAAACCCTTCCCTTTTAATTCTTGCAAGTTGCATGCTTTACTTTCCGCTGCTCATATACTCTTTGCATGCTTGCTTGAATTGTGATAAGATTGCTTGACTTGTGCTAAGTTGTTAAAATATGCCAAGAACTAAAATTGGGAAAACGTTAAGTTTTTTTTGGTCAAGTCGTCTAATCACCCCCCTCTAGACATACTTCCGATCCTGCAATTGGTATCAGAGCTTTGTTCTCCATTTGCCTCTAGACAAGTTCAAAATGAAGGATGGTGAAGGTGTCGCTGGAATGTACTCTAGGCTTGCTCTCATTACAAATGAGATTGCCGGCTTAGGAAGTGAAGAGATGACCGACAAATTCATCATCAAGAAGATCATAAGAGCCTTGGATGGAAAATATGATACCGTGTGCACATTGATCCAAATGATGCCCAACTATAAAGATCTCAAGCCAACGGAAGTCGTTGGAAGAATTGTTGCTCATGAGATGTCACTCAAGGATAAGGAAGAGCTTCATAACAAGTCAAGCGGTGCATACAAAGCCTCATGTGATGCTCCCACATCATCAAGTGAGAAACAAACCTTCAATGAAGAATTGAGCCTAATGGTGAAGAACTTCAACAAGTTCTACAAGAGTAGAAGCAAGTAAATAAATTCCAAGTCAAGGTCCTACAATGACAAAAGATCTTCCAGTCGTGAACAAAATTTCTATAATTGTGGAAGACCCGGACACTACTCCAATGAGTGTACGGCTCCCTACAAAAGAAGACAAGATTCTCCCAAAAGAACAAGTAGAAGAGATGAATCACCACCAAGAGAGAGAAGGAGTAGAGATGATCGTTATTAACAAAGACCCTCTCGGAGAAGCAATGATTCGGAGAGGAAAGACAAATCATCA
Source organism: Aegilops bicornis (assembly GCA_021605145.1). Classification (NCBI taxonomy): domain Eukaryota; kingdom Viridiplantae; phylum Streptophyta; class Magnoliopsida; order Poales; family Poaceae; genus Aegilops; species Aegilops bicornis. Next base: position 642,722,777 of record CM038670.1, on the reverse strand, counting down.
AAGAGCTACACATAACTAAGACATCAAGCTCATGTTGGTGAATGGGTATCCGGCTCCAACTCCGACCGTCACTCCGAAAGAAGTTATCACTCTGACTCCGAATATACTCAAGATGAAGGTGTTGCCGGTCTAGCACTTGTGTCAACCAACTCCTACGACATATTTGACTCACCAAATGAAGGAATTGGAAGATGCTTCATGGCCAAAGGTCCAAAGGTATCACACCCCGAGTATGTTGATTTCAATAGTGATGAAGATGACTTGTTAGGTGATGATGATTTACTTGTTGGCAACTCTAGTGATGAATACTATGATGAAACCTCAACTAATCATGCTAATCAAGATAAAACGAATGACAATGATAAGGATAATATTGAGCGTCTAACTAAAGAACTAAACACTCTTAAGTTAGCTCATGAAACTACCTTGGTAGATCATCGAGAACTTATAAAGATTCATGAGAAGCTACGCTTTGAAAAGCTCAACCTTGAGCAAGAGCATGAGTTCTTAAAAGCAATCAATGATGATCTTCGCAAGAAAAGTTCTTACATTGCCAAGCATTTACTCTTATCTACTTACATGCCACAAGTTAAATCTAGCAACAAGAACAAGAAAGATTCTTCCTCTAGTAGTAACAACAATCATGCTAAATCCAATGTTGTTGCTTCTAGTAGTTCTCTTGATTCCACTAATGATTCTCTTAGCCAAGTTACATTTGAGCAAGAAAACATCTTATTGAAGGGAATTATAGAGAAAGGTGTTTACAAGAGTCTCGCCGGAAGTAAGCAATTTGAGGAAATTGTACGCAAGCAAGGAAGACACCGGAAGAATCAAGGTGTTGGTTTTGAACGAAATTTCAATGCCAATGGAGTTGAGTGGGAAGAAGATCAATATCCAAAGACGAAGTTTGTTCCTCAACAAGAGAAGTATGATCCTACTTCTTTCCAAGGAACACAAGCTCAAGATGATCTTCCACCACAAGACCACAAGCAAAAAGGCAAGGACATGCTTCAAGAAGAGATTGATGCATTTGAAGAAGCTTCTAAGGCCTTGGTCAAGTGGGTTCCCAAGACTACATCAAGCTCTACTTCATCAAGTTCAACTACTACCCCAAGGATTCCCATCAACATGATGTGGATCCCAAAGAAGAAGAATTAGAGAGTTCTTGAGGGTGACTCCGCCAGTATACTTCACTCACCCCCCTCCCCCCGCTCTAGACATACTTTCGATCCTACAACTGCACAACATCTCCATCATCATTATCAGTACATCCTGCGCAGGTGAGTTAGGATGCACTTGATCCCAGAAAGGTATCTATCCTTCAAACCAAAGGAGTGCTTCAAACTAACAACAGTACATAATATCCAACAAAAGAGGGTCGTACAAAGAAGAATACATGGCTAAGTCTAGATATCGCATGCGAATCAAGTTGTGCATATTTGTGTTGGCATGAACCACATCGCCAAGATGTCGGTTTTGCAAAAGCCATCCATCGCATGGAAGCTTGATGCCTTTCACAAACTGAAGATTATCTGGCAAAAAGTTGTGTCGACGAATCTCTGGATATGGTGATTCATGAAACCCATGGTATGATGTGTAAACACAGTCCCCCCTGGCGAATGGAAGTTGCATAGCACGGTAATCATCGCCGGTGATATGATCGATGCTTGGGTGGATGATCGGATAATTGAGCCCGAGGAACATGGAGTGGTTGCCGAGGCTGTAAACCCGCCTCCAGTTGAATACGCCTGGCCCAACAGAGCTGGGATCTTTGTTGAACACGAAGCAGCCATAGCCATCAATGTCACGAACGCCCCAGGAATTGTAGTGCATGTGGTTTTATGTAATGGTTTGGTCAATTTGGTACGTGTCAATGAGCATCAAATGACCGCCGTCATCTGAACGAGCGATAAACACCACCCATCGGCTGGCATGATTCCAGGTCCTGGAATCATGAAGGCCAGCGTATTTGCATCTACTGCAGCAATTCAAATTGGAGACCAAAAGGACAAAAATAAACAATCATGTTCAGAATATGTGTGGAATTAAGATTATTATAACAGTGACACATATCATAGAGAGAGAATTGTAATGCCGTGGTCATAATCATACCCCAAGTTTAAAAAATAAGCCAATGGCTTTCATATTCTAGCAATATGTCATGGTTCAAACATCATGTAACAATGAGAGGAAAACAACTATGACATAGCCTACTCATATTCTACCATAGCACTTACTACTACTGTTCCCATATCAACTCTAAACAATAACATGTGTTGTTATAAAAATTTTGGAAATGAGAGTAACATATAGCAATCATGAAGTTATGCTCATAATATCTAATCTAACAATCATTAGATGCCAATTGTTCTCATATCAACTCCAACAATAACATGTGTGGTCATAAAAATCTAGGAAATGAGAGGAACATATAGCAATGATGTGGTTATAGACATACTATCTATTCTAAATTTGTAACAATGAACAAGCAGTCGTATACATAAGGTAAAGATGAGATGAGATAGAACAATTACATGATGATAGATTCCACCAGTATAGGCAGCCAATCTGTGCGTCGACCACGTAAACGATGACATCATGCACTATAGTATCAGACATAAATGTTGCCTCAACAGGATTGACGATGACATAACCATGTATGGCGACCGGATTCCAGATAGACTAATCCCATGTTGAACAAGGCAATGAGCTTGTAATCCATGTAGTCTTCTGATGGTGTGGGCACTTCGCAGATTACAACTTTCAGCAAATAGAGGTCGAGCCAAAAGCTTGACGCGTCTCGTGCATAGTAGGCAGGATTGTCCGGCGGGCCGCGAGGCTCGATGGCGGCGGTTATCCAACAATGGAAGGGTGATCTCTCGCTGGGTGTAGATATCCACGAGAAGCCATGGACTACCGGATTGGCGCATGAAGGACAGGTGGACGGGTAGTGGTAGCATGTCCAAGGGCACCACGGCAACCTCCGTAGGATCGTCAAGTCGGTGTCTGGGCCACCTGCGAGGATCGGGCATCGCAAGCAGGGTGTCTTGAAAAGAGCCGGCGGTTGTAGACGCAGTAGATGGTACAAAGACACCGAGCATGCGGCCAGACGGACGGTCTTTGAGTAGGTCCATACGACTACAGATCTGCTCCAAGAGAACATCAGGGAGGGAATTCCAATCGCGGCTCTGCGTGTCAGTCGGTTCTGCCATTGGGGTTTTCGGTGCCTGCGAGCCAGCGGGGAAGTGGATTCGGGTGGGCGAGCGAAGAAGCTTCTCCTCATGTGGCCGAGCAGCGAGCGGGGGGAAATGCTGTGCGGCCAACGATGGGGAAGAAAGGAGGAAGAAGAAGAGAGGAGGAAGAAGAGTGGAAGACGGGGAAGAAAGTGCATTAAATCTCAATTCTACTACTACTACTACTAGGATATACCGTCCTTTAGACTGTAAATAGTTACATCGATGACATGTGGGTCTACCACAAGAGGGCCCATATGTCAGTTAATGGAGGATGTAAGCGTGCTCTCATCGCAAACATGATGGCGATCTTTAGGTAAGGCTGATTTTGTAACACAAACATGCTGGTTCAGCTTATTAATTAAGTGTCCCTTCTGCTGCAGCGTGTATTATCACTTCACTGTGAAGACAAGTTGAATAGTTCTCTCTGACAGAGATGGGGAATAATGGATCGCGAAGACTTCCTTTCTACATTATCCCTATGCCTCTACGCGCACTTCACTCATTTCGCTCCGTAAGTATTCACTTGTTGAAATCTCTAGAAAGACAAATACTCCGTATTTGGGAAAAGAGGGAGGATTTTACTCCGTATTTGGGAACAGAGGGAGGATTTTACTCCGTATTTGGGAACAGAGGGAGTATCACCATATGGAGGGAACAGAGGAAGCTTCAAATATGAACATGTCAATGGGAGGGAGTAAGCCCCATGCATGCATGCATGCATGCAACATGCAACACTCACGCGTACACATGGACGCACGCAACACTCACGCACCCATGCGGCACATAGCACACGACGCAACACACACGCTCACGCTCAAGTGCTCAATCTACTCCCTACGTCCGTGAAAGACTGTACATTTAGAGATTTACACATTGACCAGGGCATAATTAACGCCCAAAAGTAGCAGACTTATGTTTGCATGTGAACATTGAGAGAAGAAGATTAAATGAAGGTCGTTGCATGCTGTAATTAAGGATAGACATGTAGCCTATACGTAGAGCACAAGTTGGTGCATTAGTCAATCAATATCGATTTAGATTAAAGGCTAAATGCATTGGAAGTGTAGATGTACTACACTCTTTGTTTTTAGCTGATGTACACTCTTTGTTGGCAGACCGAGGGAGTACACGTGCATGCACTCACATACACAGCCAGGGTGGTTCACGCGCAAGGGTTGGACTCCTGTCGCGCCTGCGTAAAGTTTTGTTTAACTGATTTGTTTGCTCGCCAACCGGCTGTGTGAGACCCAGAAACCAGGTGACAATTTAACCAGTCAACAAAGTGCCATGTCGACTATGTGGCCGGTCAGTAGGGTGTAATACGGTGCTCAATGATGAGCTAGTGATCGTATAATCACTCCAAAACTATATATAGTGACCGTAAAGAGCGTATTGTTACATACATTGACCGCCATATTAACAGGAAAGGACGTAGTATGGACTAGTACTAGTACTGCTTTGATGTGTCCCGTCAACTCGCCGAACGAGGAGAAGCTTGCTTACTACGCCTCTCCCTCGCCCACGCGGGTGGTGGTTCGCAGGACGAGGAGAGGATTTGACTACAATGCCCTCTCCCTCTCCCTCGCCCTCGCCCTCGCGGTGGACGTGCAACAGTTCAATCGGTGTCGGATTGCCAGAAGCATAGTGTACTGTAGTATCATCATTGTTGGACCTTCCAAAGAGGCGAAGAGCCAAGTGCAAGGTACACACGAGTACGAACTGTTGAACCCCCCGAAGAGGCAAAGAGCCAAATGCAAGGTTTTATAGGAGTTGTCGTCCTAGTAGGAGTGTACTACAACTATAGCAACGATGCTACTGTATGATGACACCACGTCACGTATATCCAAAGTTGTGCCGCCTTTTTTTCTCAAAGAGTGTGTTGGAGCCCATGCAACAACCACACAAGTTGCACGTACACATAACACATTTACTAGTAATAAATTCTAAAGGACAAATGCCAGTATGCCACACAAGTTCATCTCCAATTCATGTGATAAATTTGTGCACGACTAGTCTACATATATTCACAGCGCTACCGTTCACAATTTACCGTACTCCACTTACAAATTATAGATGGGCTACATGTCCTCCTCCAGTTTCAAGTCCCAGGTGTTCTTCATGGATGGCACGATCCAAAGCGGTGGGCAACAGGAATCATTGTCGCAGCTTTCTAGTCCGATTCCATACGAGGGAGACTCATCCAAGCTGAAGCGGCATAAATCAGGGAGAGCGTGTCCCAGCATGCCGTTCATCCGGCGGTGTGCACTGAAGACACACCCATGCTTCATGACCGGCAGGCCTTCCGTGTCGTGCACGGAAGGTGGCATCCGCTTCGCAACGGGGTAGTTGTCCCCAATGAAAAGCGAGTACTCTCCAAGAGTGTTCCTCAGCACCCACGTAGCATCACGGGGGTTGAACTCGGCGCTGTTCATCTGGTACAAGCGGCATCTCAGATCTGGACACATGGTGACGTACATAGTCAAGGTCCATGCATAATAATGTTGTGCTCAGATATGGGGGTCAATAATACTGTGCAGCAAATAGTACTACTCCGGTATAGAGGAAGTAAAATAACCGGCTTATTATATATAGCCACTCTTGGCTACATGGATGAGATAGTAAGACATGGAAAAACAAAAATGGTGGCAGCTAGTGGGTTCATGTCTTCAAGGGCCTAGCTAGCTATACGCGTCCTCCAAGGTAAAAAGTACTCCTGCTAGTACGTGAGTAGAGTACTAGTACAACAATGAAAGAGAAGGCGAGAGGGTTAATAAATGGAATACCTGGGTAGATGGTGACGGTCCGATCGTGGTAGATTGTGTGACCATGTTGCACATCAGTGGTACCATGGGTAACGACTGCTAACATAGTTGATCCCAATATGCCAAGGTCAGCTACAAGGTTCCAGGTTAGGCCGAATCGCGGATGCAAATGCACATCCAGGATCGGCGATCTTATTTTGATCGCGGGACTACTGGTCCCTGCAAAATAATGGAGTACCGTTAGGGATGCAAATGATTGTTTGTGCATTCCGTTTGTAATCTCTCGTACCGTAGCATGGCAACCGGATGAAACAAGTCCCTGGCTTGTCACAAATAAGATGCGGCCTAGATGGCGCCGCAATTTGGATGAACAGAGTCTGTGGAGGGTGGTTGAACAGAGCCTGTGGAGAGGGCTGGTTGAACAAGAGCGGTGGAGTAGCGCGTGGTGGAGGCTGGATGAACAGGAGCCCGTGGATGAATAGTCACAGGTGGAGGCTGGAGGAGGTCGACGGTGGATAAATAGTAGCCTGTGGAGGCTGGAAGGGGTCAACAGTGGAGATGAACAGTATACCGTGGAGTCCCGTTTTGCGGTATGCCACACCCCTCTAGATGAATAGGATCCTCGTTTCGGCCGTAGCACTCCAACACAAGTCCGTTTCCTCCATTTTGCGGTACGCCACACCCCTCCCGATCAACAGGACCCCGTTTCGACTGTAGGAAGTCCATTTCCTCTGTTTTGCGGTACACCAGACCCCTCCCGATGAACAGGATCCCGCTTCGAAAGTGGCCGGTCGAACACAAGGCCATTTCCTCCGTTCAGCGATACGCCAGGCCTCGTTTCCATCGGCTGTTCCGTCCAACCCGGTTGGCTCCCGCGTGTTCCATTGCCTCCCGATGAACACGATGCATTCCGTTGCCTCCCCATGAACACGACAACGACACAGTTTCTCCGTTCCGACCCAGCCATGTACACGAGCCCTGACCTGAAAAACCAATATATGTGCTCAATAAATGAGAGAATTCTGCAAGTATAGACTGATAACTTGGATGCAGCAGGGACATTTCTTTTTCATCATGATAATAAGTGCATGCACTTGCTTCGAAAAATTTGGAGAACTGGGAATTAGAACGGCAGGTGCTTATGCTACCCATCAAATAAAAATTAGGTTCCTGAAAATTTGTTTCGAATCAAATGATTCATCTTTATATCCACGTCGACCCTCGGCATGATGGTTGGAAGCAAATGCCAAGTTCATGCCAAAAGATCGTTAACAACCATACCAACTTGCGGACAACAAGGTAGTACAAGTGCCAATACCAAACTAACTTGTAATCTTTTTCTCCTAGCCCTAGTGTTCGTATGGTAGAAAATCTTGCAGAGGACCAGCTCCCGCTCCTTCTCTTGCTCCAGGTCCCCGAGGTGGTACTGGTGCATCACCCAGTTGGTCCTCTGCTGGTCAAAGTTCTTGTTGGTGTGCAACACCAGAACCTTTTTGCTGCCCGTCTGTCAGTCGTTGACCATCACTGGCAAGGTATTGCCGGTGTTGTGCCACATCGCGTGCATGCCGCACTCCGACTATATCTTGCGACGCATCCACGTGCCCCTTTTGAATGCCCTGGAATTGCGCTGGAAGAAATGCTTGCTTAGGCCACTTAGTGTGATACCTGCAGTATTGTTGAATACAAGTTTTAGTGTACGTAGTTGGCATTTTCATAACATCTTTGGCATGTTGCAGTCACTTGTTTCACTTTTTATTAACTGTCAAATTGTAATTGCTTCACCAGGTCTGCGTCTAAAAAGAAAAATAGAGATCTTGCGCTGTCAGCACTCACTTTGGCCTCAAGGTGCTCGGTCAGCTCCTGATTCGTGGGATCGAACTTGACGCCAGCCGGCAGCACCGGCCAATCCTTCTTCGACTTGCATCGGTTAATTCCAGTTATATGGTACTCAATGTATGATCAGTCGACTATTTTAAGTGAATGATGAAAGATTTCAACAGATAAGTGGTACTCCAAATCTGAAGTCTTGAACACCCGAATATGCCACCAGGATTCTTGTGTCACCTCATGCACAGCGTGTTGTCACGTTAATTCAATGTGTGGACATGATGAATAATTTGACCGACATATACTAGTACTTCTACTGTACTACACTTACTAGTCGTATTTAGTGTCACATTTTAACTGTAGGTTTAACTAAATAGTACGCACTTGAAGCCTAATTGATATATATATATATATATATATATATATATATATATATATATATATATATATATATATATATATATATGGCTTCTGCACAACATCTCCATGATCATTATTAGTACATCCTGCGTAGGTGAGTTAGGATGCACTTGATCCCATAAAGGTATCTATCCTTCAAACCAGAGGAGTGCTTCAAACTAACAACAGTACATAAAATCCAACAAAAGAGGGTCGTACTTTCTGACAGCAGAATACATGGCTCGATCTAGATATCAGATTTAATCAAGTTGTGCATATTTGTTGTTGGCATGAACCACATCGCCAGCATGTCGGGTTTGCAAAAGCCATCCATCACATGGAAGCTTGATGCCTTTCACACACTCAAGATTATCCGCAACGAGCTGTATCGATTTAATCTCTGGATATGGTGATTCATGAAACCCATGGTATGATGTGTAAACACAGTCCCCCCTGGCGAATGGAAGTTGCATAGCACGGTAATCATCGCCGGTGATATGATCGATGATTGGTTGGATGATCGGATAATTGAGATCGAGGAACATGGAGTGGTTGCCGAGGTTGTAAACCCACCTCCAGTTGTAGACGCCCAGCCGAACGGAGCTGTGATCTTTCTCGAACACGAAGCAGCCGTAGCCATCAATGTCACGAACGCCCCAGGCATTGTACTGCATGTGGTTTGATGTAATGGTTTGGTTAATTTGGTACGTGCGAATGAGCATCAAATGACCACCGTCAGCTGAACGAGCGATAAACCACCACCCATCGGCTGGTAAGATTCCAGGTCCTAGAATCATGAAGGCCAGCGCATTTGCGTCTGCTGCAACAATTCAAATTGGAGACCAAAAGGACAAAAATAAACAATCATGTTCGTAATATGTGTGGAATTAAGATTATTATAACAAAGGACACATATCATACACAGAGAATTGCAATGTCATGGTCATAATCATACCCCAAGTTAAAAAAATAAGCCAATGGCTTTCATATTCTAGCAATATGTCATGGTTCAAACATCATGTAACAATGAGAGGAAAACAGCTATGACAGAGCGTACTCATATTCTACCATAGCACTTACTACTACTGTTCTCATATCAAATCTAAGCAATAACAAGCTTTGTTATAAAAATCTTGGAAATGAGAGTAACATATAGCAATCATGATGTTATGCTCATAATATCTATTCTAACAATCATTAGATGCCAATTGTTCTCATATCAACTCTACCAATAACATGTGTGGTCATAAAAATCTAGGAAATGAGAGGAACATATAGCAATGATGTGGTTATAGATATACTATCTATTCTAAATTTGTAACAATGAACAGGCATTCGTATTCATAAGGTAAAGATACGATTAGATAGAACAATTACACGACGATTGATTCCACCAGTATAGGCAGCCGATCTGTGCGTCGACCACGTAAACGATGCCATCGTGCAGTATAGCATCAGACAGAAACGATGCCTCAACAGGATTGACGATAAGCCATAACCATGTATGACGACTGGATTCCAGATAGACTAATCCCATTTTGAACAAGGCAATGAGCTTGTAATCCGTGTAGTCTTCTGATGGTGTGGGCACATCGCAGATTACAACTTTCAGCAAATAGAGGTCGAGCCAAAAGCCTGGCGTGTCTCGTGCGTAGTAGGCAGGAGTGTCTGGCTGGTCGCGAGGCTCGATGGCGGCGGTATCCAACGATGGAAGTGTGATCTCTCGCTGGTGTAGATATCCACAAGACGCCACGGACTACCGGATTTGTGGATGAGGATGATCCAGTTGGCCTTCATGCCCGCCCAGTAGTGGCCACACATGAAGGACAGGTGGACGGGTAGTGGTAGCATGTCGAGGGGCACCACGACAGCCTCCATTGGATCGTCAAGTCGGTGTATGGGCCACGTGCAAGGATCGGGCATCAGCAAGCAGGGTGTCTTGAAAAGAGTCGGCCGGTTGCAGACGAGTAGACGGTACAAAGACACCAAGCATGCGGCCAGACGGACGGTGCTGAGTAGGTCCATATGATTACAGATCTGCTCCAAGAGAACATCGTGGAGGGAATTCCAATCACGGCTCTGCATGTCAGTCGGTTCTGCCATTGGGGTTTTCGGTGCCTGCGAGCCAGCGGGGAAGTGGATTCGGACAGGCGAGTGAAGAAGCTTCTCCTCGTGTGGCCAAGTAGTGAGCGGGGGGATATGGTTCGCGCGAGCTACCAAGGAAGATAGCGCGGGCGGTCGAGCAGTGAGCGGGGGGAAATGGTGTGCGTCCGACGATGGGGAAGAGAGGAGGAAGAAGAGTGGAAGATGGGGATGAAAGTGCATTAAATCTCAATTCTACTAGTACTACTACCAGGATATACTGTCCTTTGGAATGTAAATAGTTACACCAATGACATGTGGGTCTACCACGAGAGGGCCCATATGTCAGTTAATGGAGGACAGAAGCATGCTCTACTGGCAAACATGATGGCAGTACTGGGTAAGGCTTATTTAGTAACACCAACACGCTAGTTCAACTTATTAATTAATTGCCCCATCTGCTACAGCGTGTATTGTCACTTCACTGTGAATACTACAAAAGAATACACTTCCGTGATGATACGTGTTTGTCACAGTAGGTCGCGTTTTTTGTCATGCATGTACATCCACGACGATTTTATGACCGAATCAAGATAGTCATACCTGTGCTGTCGTTGAAGTGTTCCATGACATTACCAAAATTATCATCACGGAAGTGTCCACTTCCATGACGATAAATCACACGTCACAGAAGTGCTTTCGTAAAGGCTTACCGACACGTGGCATCCACCGTAATCTTAACGCCGTTAAGCTATCGGGTCGGGTTTTGGATCCGATAACCCGTTAACAGCCCCAACCAATGGGGATTTTCCATGTGTAAAATTATCATTGGCTGGAGGAAACACGTGTCTGCTCATCATTGGGACAGATGTCATCCACTCATTGGACGTAAGGCGCCTATGATACGTCGACACGTGGCACGCACTCCAACAGAGGCCCATTCTCGTGAAAAGGCCGCCCGCTTGACTTGGTCAAAAGGTGGTCGGGCCGCCCATGGAAAGCTCGTTAACGGCATGTTCGCATATAGCCCATTTACAGCTGCTAACCCAAGGCCCGTTCGCCCTATAATGAATTAGGCCCAGAGTGTCATCTAGGCCATCCAATATGATTCCAAACTTGTTTTCACTTGCGCATGTATGGCCCATGACGCGTCTTCGCCCATATGAGGCCCTATGTAACTCTTGGCCTATTAACGACCCGTGGTGAAACTGGCCTGTAATGAACAGTGTATCACTTTACACCGATTAACGGCCCGTGGTGAAACTGGCCCGTAATGAATAGTGTATCACATTATACCCATTAACGGCCTGTTATTCCGCTAATGCTTCAGCCCATGTTATCTTCGGCCTTCTTAGAGCCCATTTATTCTTGGGCTCATTTCCGGCATTCGTTTACTTACGGCCCGTTCTTGTCATTTTTACGCTTGTGGGCCAAATTCAGCCCGTGGTTACAGTCGACTGTTTGTGGTCCGTTAATACGCTAATGCTTTTCATAGCGTCAACAAATACGGCCAATTAACGATGGCCCGTTATGGTCGGCCCATGAACGGACGATTCCAACTCTAGCCCGTTTACGGCCATAATGCGGTCTATTTGGCCCATGTTTGGCTAATCGATCATACGGCCCGTATAAGGCTCATTGATGATACGGCCTGCAGAAGGCCCATTGTTTCTACGGCATGTAGAAGGCCCATTGTTTCTACGGCCCGTAGAAGGCCCACTGTTTCTACGGCCAGTAGGAGGCCTAGTGTCACTACAGTAAATATTAGCTCATGGTTATTGTGGCCTAGTTTTAAAAAATAGGTTATTGCAGCCACTAGCTAACCGCGGAAAAAGAACTGCAATGACTACAAGCAAACAAATAAACAAGACAACAAGGATATAAATAAGCAAGCAACTAATGCTAGGCTATCATGGCTATTACACATATTACATCCACTGGGCATCAAAGTTCGCCACCAGTGCAAATATAGGGAACAAAGCAGCATATCATATACACTGGTTGTCAAAGTTGGCGACCAACACAAAATGTCGCAGCAAAACAAATCCAGAACTGAAACCACTCCAGAAGATCTCAAGAAACAATATCCTGAGTACCCATAATGCTGGCAAGATGCTTAGCAAGCTTATTAACTTTCTCTTGTTTGGCGCTTAAATCCTCTAGCGCTTGTTGTTGCACCAGAAAATATGCATCTGAATTTTGCAGGACTTCCTCATTCTTCAAATTTTCCCGTCAAAGACATCTCGATCGATGTCTTTCAACTTGAAGTTGAGACTCAAGAAGACAAACTGATTCAGTGGAGCGAGTTCAAGAGCTTGTGCCAGCAGAGTGGCCAAGAACTCGAACACTACATCAAGACAGGACTTTTGGGTTCCCTCACCGTCGTCAAGGTAGTTTTTATCAGCTTTCTTGGAGACCAACAGGATGTCTCACTATCTTGAACCTTATCTGACATTACTTCCTTTACCATTGGATAACGCGGTACTATTCTCCAATATTTTGTCCGCATTCTAAAAGAGAAACAAGCGTACACATCACATGTTTACTATGTTGTATATGAAACTCATTTTGGTAAATGTGTTCAGTAGTATAGTGGACATGATAACAGGATGAAACTTTCATATATCTATGTGCCATGGTCTCTTTATTGTTTTTATCATTCTAGTTTTTGTTGCCTATTCAAGATAGTGACACAGTTCAAATAATATTTGTTCAAGACAAAGCGTAATAGATGTAATATAAGTGTGGGTAACTATAGGGCAATAACAACACTTGTAATGTTCATGACATGAGAACATAATCGTTTATTCAATTGAAACTGAAATTGACATAGAGCAGGTTACAACAGAAACCGCTTAAAGAAACAGGTTTAAAACATACATGTTGCACCATTGGAGTTTCAATTCCATCCTTCAAATTTGAAAATAGTTGGTATGAGTAAATACAAGAATGCAAGAGCAAAAGAGTATGAACCATAGCTACGTAACCTGACCACGAGAACAAATCTTCTTCTCCTTTAAGCGTTGAGTTGGGATTTGGAGTGCTGGTCCTCGTGCTTTGGGCACTGCAGTTCCCTTACTAACTGCTCGTGTTTGGGTGCTCTGTGGTGGAGACGGTGCTGTGTCAACTAGAACTGGGTTACTATCTGCCGAGGTTGGGGTTAGAAGGGGTGTAGCTGGTTCTCTGTCCAACTGGGTAGGGGTACAATCTGCGAGAGTCTGGGTTATGTGTGGTGGATCTGGTCCTTGGGTAAGTACAACCGTGGTTCTATCTGCATCAACTGGTAGCACTATCTTTTCTGAAGACTGTGTTGTTACTCCCTTAGATACTGCCATCATGCTCTCCAATTCAAATGGCTGATAAACAAGAAAAGTAATTGAAAGTATAGACATTGCATGATAGACAGGTGCAATGGATAGTGGGGAATAAAAGAGGGCATGAAATAATTCAGATTTATGGTGTCTAACCAAACAGGATAGCATGACACAATTTCACATATATGATGGCTAACTAAACAGGACAACATGACACAATTTCACATTATGATGGCTAACTAAAAAAGATGGAAAGACATAGTTCAAAATATGAGACTATGTAAACAGGATTACATGACATAACTATATAATGTGTTTATTAAATAGGTTCGCATGCCATAATTCACATACATTCACGGATAGAATGCCATAATTCAAAATATGATGACTGTAAACACTAAACAGGATGAGATGATATAACTATATGATATCTTTATTAAATGGGTTGCCATGACATAATTCAGATAGATGATGTGTATGTACTATGTAAACATGATGGCATGATATAATTCAAATATATGATTTATATAGTAAGCAAGTAAGCAGATGGCAATCCATATATGATGTAAAAACTAAGCAATGCAAGACAACATGCATGACATGGGTAATATAACCCTGCCAAGTTTGAGCATAGACCTCGTGGGGAAATAGGACTGGTCATCGGTCTGAATCCTCCTCCGAGGAGCTCTTCAGAATTAGCAAGATGTCTGCTTCAAAGCAGTAGCATTGTCTGCTCTGAATACCTTGTTTTCACTCCAGATACTTCCATCACCACTTCAAATGGCTGATGCACAGGAAGAGTAGTTGAATATACAAACGTTGTCGACAAATGGAATACGTAATACAAAAAAATGATAGCATGATATAATTCACATACATGATGATTGGCTAAACATCATGGCATTGCATAATTCACATATATAATGCCTTTGCAACAAGATAGCGTTGTATAATTCACATATATAATGTCTTGCAACAAGATGGCAATCCATAATTCACATATATGGTAATTAGACACTGAACAGGTGGCATTCACACAAAGCATGTATAAACTAATCAAATGACATAGCAATGCGAGACACAATACGCATCGATATGAGCAACATAACCCCGCCAAGTTAGAGCATACACCTCGGGGAATAGGACTGGTCATCTATCTCTGAATCCTCCCCTGAGGAGCTATCCGTAACCAACGAGATATGCGCTTAGTTAGATAGCATAGTCTGCTCTGAAGACCTTGTTTTCACTCCAGAATTTGCCATCACCGTGTCAAATGGCTGATGCACACGAAGAGTAGTTGAATGTACTAACATTGTTGACAAATGTAATATGTAACGAAAAAAAGTAAGGCCTGATATAATTTACATATAAGATTACTGGCTAAGCAGGATGGCATTGCAAAATTCACATATATGATGCATGGCTAAACAAGATGGCGTTGCATAATTCACATAGACGATGAATAAACTAAACAGATGGCATTCGTACAAAGGATGTCTAAACTAAGCAGATGACATATTTGATGTATAAAGTAAGCAATGCAAGACACCATATGCATGATATAACCAACATCAGCATGCCAAGTTAGAGCGAAGACCTCAGGGGGTAAATAGGAGTTGTCTTCTCCTTCTGAATCCCCCTCAGAACAGATATCTTCCTCTCGATTACAATCTGAAATGCGTGGAGGGGGGCTGCCTTTGCGCCTACCATGGAGCAACGTCTGCATGAAATTTTATTGCCACGCAAGGCTCGTCTCTTTTGCTCTACATGTTCAGTTCCATTGTTTACAATAACTGTCATGCATAGGAATAAAACATAGTGAGATTATGTAAGGAGTGCATGCAGAAATCCAGAGTGATGGTAGCAACCTGTGGATAGACCCAAAACCAATAATAGCAGGCAGATAATGGCTTCAGTAAAAAAAATACAGATAATGGCTTCTTTACTGTTTGTTTCCCACCCAACATGAAACTCATAGTAGACACCGGAGATTAAACAGATAGTAGATAGATACGATTGATAGCGGCCCCGATATGTACCCCACAACCATTTAAAAACTCAAGTTTGACCATTAGTTTGGAGTCGACTCGTAGTCTAATCGGTGAACAGGACGATAAAGTAGCATGTAATATTAAGCGATGCATAACGTGGCGTACCACGAAAGAGTGCGACCTCTCTTGCGGACCCGTGTAGTCCTCGAGGTCATCTGCTCGGTTGATGATGGTAATGCAGTTTTCATGGCTGCCAGCGGCGGGGAAGAAGATCTGAGGCGGCGAAAGACAGTCTGGAGGCCGGATCCCTGCTGTGCTGGACCCTTCTGTCGTTGGAGCAGCTGAGCTGGGGTGGACGACGACGCAGCAGGAGCGGGACAAACCACACAAGGTTTTCTTTGACAACTATCTGTAAGAGAAGTAATTTTGTAAGGTCTCGTTTGAATTGGAGGATTCCAACAATGCAGGGTTAGGAAATAGACAGGAATAGATAGGAATGCACGTGCAAAACAGAGAATTTAAAAACACAGGATTTCTGCCAATCTGGGTGTTTGATTCACAACAATTGGAAGATCACATGATGCAAAGAAGCATGGTGAGATTAAGTCAAACCACAAGAAAATGTACGGTTATAATGCTATTATTCTACTATCTCTTAGTCTTGTGCTTCACGAATAGGAATTTGAAAAGGAGGACAAGTGAAAATTAAAATTCCTACTTTTTTTCTTTCAAGGAGACACTAAAGTAACAAATCCATGTGCTCAGTGGACAATATATATAACATGTAGAGTAAAAAAGAGATGCAACAAGTGTACAACCTCTTTGGCGAAGCCATGTCGATCTCAGCGTGATTGGGTTGGCCGATGAGGATGCTCCGGCTGACTTTGCTATCGGAGGAGGGGATGAAGATCTTAGGCGTCTGGAGATGGAGCCCGAGGTACTGCTCTGCTGTGATGGAGGGTTTCGTCATTGGAGCAGCTCCGGAGAGTTGTACGACGCCGAGGCTGAAGCAGGACAAGAGAGACAATGAACAACGTTAACCTGAGTGGAATTATAATAGCATCTCCAATACATGACGCAAAATACATACCCACAAAGTGCTAGATGTAAAATACATCAGCCGCTCATCTCTGAACTTAACTGTCAAAACTGAACTTAAATGTCGAAACTAAACTTAACTATCGAAACTGAATTTTGCTGTCGAAACTGAATTTTGCTGTCGAAACTGAATGCACTAGCAAAGTGAGGCTACACGTCGGTCGACTGACTTTTTCATCTCTGGTCAGTAGATTTTGTAGCCGTTGGAAACAAAATCAAGGGCCTGCGGTTCATCTTCAACCTCCACCCCGAGCCGCCACCACCACCGCCAAACAGC
The DNA here is from genome assembly GCA_021605145.1 of Aegilops bicornis. Lineage (NCBI taxonomy): Eukaryota > Viridiplantae > Streptophyta > Magnoliopsida > Poales > Poaceae > Aegilops > Aegilops bicornis. The sequence continues at coordinate 642,705,791 of CM038670.1, read as the reverse complement.
AGCCCTCAGCGGCCGGTGGTGCGCCACTCGCCTTGAAAACACTCCCCACCGCTGGTCCGCCGCCCAGCCATCCCTCTAGCCCCTCGTGCCGAGCTTTTCTCCGGCGATCCCCACGCCACCGCCCGCCAACGCCCGCCATCACCGGCGACCACCGCCCCATCCTGAACCCTAAGATAGATAGTGGGGTACCTCTCCGTGAGCCCCCACCCCGCCAAGGGCTGGTTCTTCCTTCATCCCGGCGAGCCCCCTCCAACCCACCCCGTGAAAATCGATCGACCCAAATGTCGATTCAATGATCAAGTGTAGCTAAATCGAGCAAAGATCGCAAGCAAGAGCAAGAGCGAGAGCAGTAGCGCGAGCAAGAGCAATAGCAAGAGCAGACCAGGCAGGGTACCAAGAGCAAGAGCAGAGCAGCAGCAGACCCTACTGATGTGGATGTCGCCGCCGAGGGAGTGACACCGTGGAGGAAGTGGCCGGCGACGCCGCCGTGGATGGAGCCGCGCCGTGTCGGCTCGGGACTGAGCGCCGCAGCACCGTGAGATCGAATCAAGAAGAAAATGCGGCGATTAGTGTACAACCTCTTTGGTGGCGCCGATTAGGCCGCAGCTTCATCCGAGGAAACGGTGATGATGATGCTCTTCCGGTGGTGCAGGTGAAGACGGCGGTGTGGGAATGGAGGTGGCGCGAAAGACAAGGGGAACGTCGGGGCAGCTCCTTGGAGGTGGAGGACGGGGTGGCTGAACCGGCGGGACGATGAGATCAACGATGGATCCTCATCTGGTACGGTGGATGAGGGACGTCCAGGTGTTGCTGTGGACGACGTCGTCGGGGAAGAGGCTCCGGCTGGGTGGCGGACGGAGTAGGGTGTGGGGTTTCATCGCGGGTTTTCGCGGCCTCGGTGTACGAATGGGTGGGAGGATGGGATGGCAGTGGGGAACCATGGCTTAGAGACGCGCTTGTCCGAAATGTGGGGTAAGTTACAAAAGTACCCCCACCGATTCAAGCCGGTTCTTTCGGTTCAGGGGTACCACGGGCATTTCGCATGTCGGGATTTCACAGGAGGTGGGAGTTTTCGCGCGCATTGTAATTTCGGAATAGCAAGGCGCGGGTAGAGATGGAGGGAGTTGTCGGAGCACAACGAGACAAAGATATATCTTAAATATTTCGGGCTAACAAGGCGCGGGTTGAAATTTCTAGACAAGCCTAACGTGTACTGTACCAAATCAATGCACTACAAATGTCTTTCAAAACTTTGAATTCATGTTATGTTCAATTAAAATATTTCGCTACGTGTATAATGCATGCAACCTACTACTCAAATGAACGTTTTAGTGCATTCCAAACGTATATACTACCGCTTCAATATGAACTAAACTAGAATTCGTTTCTCTATTTCAATAAGATCTACAGTAATGATTGTGGTGAAGTCAAAGCATTCGAATTCGTTTCTTTGTTTTAATAAGATCTACAATCATCATTATTGTCAAGTTAAACCATCGTTTGTGTATTATCTTCACACCACACCACATGATTAGTCTCGAGTTACATATGAACTATGTGTACTATATGAACTCGAACTAGATTTTTTTAATCCACTTTATTTTTATTTCAAATCACATTAAATTTCTAGCTCTAGCTAGATCTTCATAATCTAAACCATGTCTCATATGTATAATGTGTTTATCACATTATGTATGGTGCCTCTCCCCCTACGCCTACAAGTATTTAGATGTGAGTTGCAAACACCACACATTACCACAAATTCAAATAAAATGTGAGAATGTTCGATATATAGTATTGTTTAGATTGTTCGATATTTAGTTGTAAGCTGCAAACGCCACACATTATCACAAATTCAAATAAAATGTGAGATTGTTTGATGTATAGTATGGTTTAGGTTGTTCGGCATTTAGCTGTGAGTCGCAAACGCCATGCATTATCACATTATGGTATAACATGTGCACAACACGTGTATCACCGCTATATTCATGCATGCAATGTTTAAAACACTATGATCTCCTATTCAAATATATGAATCCGCTTTCATATCAAATTATGATCTTTGTTAGTCTCTTACACCCACACAATCCTCTAACCTTTGTAGCTACCACTAACTTTCTCTCGTGCATGCACACGCCCTCCTCCCCCTCCCCCACCCACGGCATTCTATCCACCGGGCACATTCATTTTTTCTTTAGGTCATTCTCCCAGAGTCTCCACAACTCCTTTCCGACACACACCAATCAATAAACCTCTCCAGCGATGCCTTCCTACAACATACACACACACCTTCAATCTCCTCCTTTATGTGTCCTTCCCTCGGGTCTCTCATACGGTCAGACACACGTGTAAACTCTCGCCCCTCTTTTCATCGATCTCACAACCGCACAGTCCTCCCCCTATCTAGCTAGTAGTTGGGCCTCTCGCACCACCTCCTAGCTCCATTCTCTCTGCTCATCCGTCTCGCTGGGCCTTATTTGCCTCTAACAAATGGACGTACACCGACCGATCTCTCGCTATACATATAGCTAGCTAGGTCCTTATAACTCGTTATTAGCCACACGTCAATCGATCTACCTCATTAGTTGTGTCTCTCCCTTCCTCCGACAAACAACAATTAATCTACCGATCTAGTTAGGTTTGCTTACCAAACACATGGTTCCCCTTCAACACCCATGGATGTGTCCCGATAGATCTATCATGCACAGGCACACACAGAAACACATCCCCACTCTTATTGATAACATTGTAGTTCCACCCTCAGTTTGTCTAGTAGGCCTCTCCCGCCATCTTCGAGAAGCAACTCCATCACCCATCCAGCACACTACCCCTCTCCCTCCCTCTCCCTCCCTCTATCTCTCTCCTCTCTCTCTGTCCCATCATATTTCCCGTCCTTCAGTTATGTATGGATGTCGACCGATCTCCCTCAATACATAGTTGGGTCTCTCCTTCTCAACACATATACGAGCCGTTCTACCTCTATAGTTAGGGCTCTGCCTACCCCTCCCCCCACCCCCTCCCCCCACACACACCGATACATCGAGCGCTCTAGTCATGTCTCCCTGCCACACACAAACTTGACATGTTCCCTCTAACATTCCGGTAGGCCAGTCGCCCTATATTTTTGACTTGCACACACACACAATTTCAATGGCTCTCTTCATCGATCTCGCACCCACCCACTTGATCCTCTCTTCGACTCTATCGATAGCTATGACCCCTCCCTCTCTTCTCGTGATTGCCCGACCCTCTATGTATGATATGGATAGGCCTCCATTTCACACACATTGCATGCAAATTTTTGTTTGAGATGTCATCGACACATATTCCCACAAATAATTCACAAAATCAACCCCCCACCCCACCCCCACCCCCACCCCAAAACAAAAAACACTCACGAACGCGGTTTGTATCTCTCACACACACCCACGTAGGTGGGGGACGTGCACGAAGAGAAGAGGTGCATGCATGGCGCACGTACTCCCGTCTCTTTCCCAACCACACCCGCAGGTACACGGTGGAGCTCATTTCTATACGAAAAAGGCAGCCCATGTGGTAATTTGGCACGTGTACTAGTTGTCCACTTGGTGGAGGGAGGATCGTCGACCACGGGTGAACAAACAAATTGCGACTTGACGCGTTATGTTAAATTAAAAAAAGAGGCAAACCATGTGGGGCCTACCTTAGAGGCAAGGCTCTATACACTGGCGTACTTTTGATGTGTCCCGTCAACTCGCAGAACAAGGAGAAGCTTGCTTAGTACGCTGTATCCCCCGCCCACGGGCGCGGTGGCTCGCAGGATGAGGTGAAGCTTGCTCCGCCTTACGCCCGGTCCCTCGCCCATGCGCGCGGTGGCTCGCAGGACGAGGAGAAAAATTTACTACTCCCTCCGTTTACTCCTCGTCCCTACTACCTTGTTTATAGATATTATATCATATTGTTTGGAATATATATGTCCTTTAGTAGATTTCAATATGAACTACTAGTAGATACTCCAAACACTGATGTATATAGACGTGTTTTAGAGTGTAGATTCACTCATTTTGCTCCGTATGTAGCACTCTCCCTCGCCCCTCGACCCTCGCCCACGTGGTGGACGTGCAGCAATTAATTCGGTCTCATATAGCTAGAACGATATATATACTGCACTACCATTATTGCTCGACTTCCCGAAGAGGCGAAGAGCCAATCGCAAGGTTAATATTTTGGAGATGCCAAGCGCAAGGTTATAGGAGAACGAGTAGTAGGTGCCGCGTCATTTATAAATAAAGTTTTTTTCTTAAGTGGCACGTACGCAATGTGATAGGTTCATATGGAGAGAAAAGGAAACCGCTCCACTATATACACAATAGACGGGCCAGCTCGCACGGTTGCTTGTCGGGTTGCTCTCTTCACGCTTCTCGCACAAACGATCGTGGGCCACATCTCTAACATCCCGTGGATCACGCCTGCTTGGGGAAGGGGTGGATGCTTAGTGTAGATGCGGTGGTTGCCGCCGACGGGCGAAAACCCACTGCCGGCACGTCCCGATCAGGGGTCCCTCCGTTCTCTCTCACAAAGCAGGTGAGGTTGCCTTCGTCCCTTGCTCACCGCCATGACGTGGTAGTTGCTGCCTCCCGCCGCCCTCCTCAAGGTTCAGCTACGTCCCTCGTGTACAACTCCCTTTAAAGCCGGCTTGCACCATCGCTCCAGCCTGCCCACATCACTCCCTCGTGGATATTTCTCTACTTGTTTGCCCCGCACATACCTCTACCGCTTCTACGTCATCAGATTTGTGATGAGTTTATGTCTCATCAACTAGTCCGTGTAATCTTATTCTAATCACACTTCTTCAATTTCTTATCCACAGGGATGCTCATCTCGATTTTGGTGAAACTACACGAAATGATCCGATGGTCAAAAGGTTGCAAAATTCATTTATTAGGAAGCTCAAACGTTGCCAGCAAATTGGAGCCTGGTCAGGGTTCACGGTTCAAGGGCTAGGGACTGCATGGATCGTTTTTTTCTTTAGCTGCCTCTGTTCCAAAATAAGTGTCAACTTTAGTAGTAGTACAACTTTGTACTAAAGTTTGCACAAAGTTGAGACACTTATTTTGGAACGGAGGGAGTACATATTTGCTATGATCTGTCAATCATTGAGATGCAATAGCATGCATGTTAGTCTCCTTTGTATTTGATGAAATGTTGCAACGGGCAACCTTGGACGCAAGATACGTGTAATGTAAGTCGGAAGCGTCATAGCATTGTACAAATTTATCTCACTGATAAATTACAGTACGTACTATACTAGTACTTCCTCCGTTCCTAAATATAATTCTTTGTAGAGATTTCACCATGAACCACATGCGGATGTATATAGATGCATTTTAAGTGTAGATTCATTCATTTTGTTCCGTATGTAGTGGAATCTCTACAAAGACTTATCTACTAGTAATAGGTAGCCCCCACTACTAGGAATTCTCTATCCTCTCCTTGAGCCACATCATCAAAATTGATGTAGCCGTTAGATGAAGTAAATCAGTCCATAATAGCCGTCTGATCTAGACATTGAGAGGCTCAAGACTAAGCCACATGCAAGCATGCAGAAATACCGTGGCACATGCATGTGAGTGGGTTTTAAATCACATCAACATGTTCTGCATGCAAGCATGCACCGTAGCATGCATGTAAGTGAGCTTTTAAGTCCCATTAACATGTCAAAAAGAAAAATATAATCCCATTATGCAGTAGGAGTTGGCTGATCTTTTTTCCTTACGTGGGATGATCTAAATGATGATGGGAGTTTATTTAGTTTGGCTACCACATTTTTCATGCGGTTATAGAGTTTTTCTTTAGTTCTGTGAAATCGATATTTTTGCGCATAGAGATATACCGATGTTCCGCGGCAATGCGCAGGGACTCATCTAGTAATATTTAGGAACGGAGGGAGTACTATGTAAAGAGTTAGGTGTCGCACGGTGATAGTGCGAGGTGGACCATGTAATCACTGAGCCGGCGTGTTTTCACTACTCTTGCACTCCTCCGCTGTAAGAATGGAGAAAATTGTAATCTAGTAGTAGTACCTCCTTTCGCCGAAAGCGTGGGGCATCCAGCAGTCCTACCACCTCAGTGATAAAGACCAATGAGCCGTCAAATCATATAGACCCAACAGTAAGTTGGACGGACGAAGCAACCATCACTCTTGCGCTAGTGAGAGGTCGCGTCCGCTCTGCCTGGGCATGAGTGCGGCACCGATTCTTTGAGCGGCGCCGACTGCTTCAAGGGAAGTCATGGGCGATGGAGGGGCTTTGGGTGTGCCAGGCTGGTCAGGAGCGGGCGTGGCAGCTGTCTGCATGTCCCTACCTGACACGCCCGGAAACAAGAGGATGCACCGACTCTCGCGGCTAAAATCGTACACTACACACCATCTCTCTGTAGGAGTAGGTCGATCAGTCGCCCTCTCTAACACACACATGTTGTTAAACACAGACAGGCACACGCATGCACATTGGTCCCGTTGCACTTTCTAACGTGACTTATTACACCTAGACGGAGGGAGTAGTAAGTATACGAGATACGGTGGCCCACTGACTTAAGTCAAATACAAGTGCCCAAAATTTGTGTGCATGTTATGATAAGGATTCACTTAAAATAGTGCATTAGGTGACAGAGGGATCAATTGGATAGTGTTCCCAGCAAGAGCGAGATGTGTGAGGTAAGATACATCACCGGGCGCTTTTAATTTTTCTTATTAATTTGTTTGTTTCACCCTCCGACCGGTGGGACCCAACGCACTATGGGGAGAGAGGTAAGGTGACTAAGGCTGCATTATTTACGCACTCATGGATAGTCTTACCACCAAACCCACATGACACGATTATGATTGAAATCACAATGACTCCCACACACACCAAAAAAACACGGCATGCTTGTCACACGAATGCAGGAATGTATAAATGGTCATTTTCCTCTCGTTGAACATAATGGGAGCCTCAACGCTTGTAGTTGCTCTCTTCACACTCTCTTGCCCTCTCCAGATCTAAACAAGACTTCGTTGGCCTCTCTCTCCCCTCACTGGTGCTCAAAGAGCTGGCTGGATCCATCCGCCGGGAAGGGAAGGAGGCTTAACACTGTCACCATCGGCGAGGGACTACCGGCACAGTTGTTCACTTTCCACCCAGCGACGGCGCGGGAGGGCCTCCGGCCCCTTCTTCTTCGCCGTCGTCCCATCGCCCACCGAACCATGCCCCAAGAACCTTAAGGTATAATTTACTTACTCCACATGCATTGCTCTAGTTGCATGTATACCATGAATCTAGGAAGTGGTTCAAAGAGGAAAGGACTGGGGGAAAGTAGTGGGAAAATTTGTATATAGCATGAATCTAGGACGTGGTTCAAAGAGGAAATGAAGGGGGAAAGTTGTATAGCATGAATCTAGGACGTGGTTCAAAGAGGAAGGGAATGGGGGAAAGTAGTGGGGAAATTTGTATCGCATAAATCTAGGACGTGGTTCAAAGAGGAAAGGAAAGGGCAAAAGTACTAGTTCAAAAAGGTAAGGAAGGGACAAGGTCAGAGTTTGAGCAGACTAGATTTGTCTTTACTCACATAGGGAAAGGTGTCTAAAGATAACAAAACTGGGACCAACACAAATATGCTCCTTGGTTGTTTGTTCTTTGTTGCAACAGATCGTGCATGACCACAAAGACATCGGTAGATGCACATGGTGCTGGTGCATCCACTGTCCCGTGCAACTCATTAGCTGTTGTTAATCTAAGGCCCTGTTTGGTTAAAAGCTCCCTAGTCCCTACCTACTTGGTTCCAGGGACTAAACATGCATTAGAGGTTATTAAATGACATGCTAAAAGACCATGTTACCCCTAGTAATGAACTAATAGAGACAAGGTGCGATGCGTGGCAGGGGCAACTGTTGGAAAAGGTCCCAAAAAGACTCCCTCGGGGTCTTCTTTGTTTAGTCCCAAATGCCCACTTTTAGTCCCTAAAAGTCCCTCCTGTTTGATTTAGATGGGACTGAGACGGAGTTAAAATGTCCCTGTAAACAAACACCCTCTAATAATGCCGCTGGAAAATTGAAGCAATGCCACAGTTAAAAGCAAATTACATGTTTGACGAATTTTATTGTTAATATAATCTCTATGTTAATATTAATCAATGCCACCGTTTGAGAAATGCTACCGCCTTGCTTTCTTTCCCATTTAGATAAGGTAGATGCTTCTTTTGTTGGCTTCGTGTCATCCACTTGTTATTGAACACTAATTGCTTCCTTTGCAACTCTGTGTAAACAGGTTATCTACTTCACCTACGTTGTCGTTGTGACCTTTTGTTGCACTTTGCACAAAACACTTTTGTTTTAAGAGTGTTTTGTGCAGTTCAACCAAAATGTCACAATCGACAATGTTGCTTGATTGCTTGATCTTAGTGGAACTGCACAAGAGGAGATCTTACTTCCTATCCGTTAAGGCGAATTTAGTTTAGATCTTCTTCTTGTGAGTTGTTTGAATTCCGCATCATGAGAGGTCAGTACTAGCCTTCTTTCGCATGATTCTGCAGTGTGCTTTCATATGTTGTGCTACTTGTACGATAATGTTGCTTGATTTTAGTGAACTGCACAAATGGAGACAAGACTACCAATATGTATGTGCACTGTAATATCCCATTGAGGTAAGATAAGGATAGTTCACAACTGCTAGCCTGTATTTTGCCACTTTCATCAGAAAATTAAGTTTAATACTATACTTGTGCTCCCTAATTGACATGCCAAATCTTACGTTGAAGGCGAAGCTTGTCTGTTATTGAACCAAGTGATGAAGGGGAAGAACAAGCGGAAGAAAAACAAAAATCAACTCCAGGTGCTGTAATGAAGCTCTTGAACTGTGATGACACAAGTAATGATATAGTTTTGCATCTTAATTTATTGCTATGGCTGGAATGAGCAATTGTTTTGCCACTGATTTGATGCCACTCTTAATGTAATACGTAATTATCTCTACTTGTGCAAACAGGGATCTTCTTTGAAGATACCATATATTTTAGTGGAACTGCACAAGAAGATGTTGGAAACATTAAACTAATCAAGGAGTATATAGTAAGCATGGACACCACCGTAGATAGCAACAGATGGTTCCGAGAAGTGCTTCATCTGTATGCTCTACACAATAAGCCTCCGACAAAGGTTGGTACTCGCCCACCGATTTCATCCATATGATTGAGCTTTGTCATATCTATTGGTGTTGTGCTACTGCTTAGATAATCGCCATGAAAAAGTGGTATTGTCCTTGAGAAGTGCTTCATCTGTGTTGTTTTAAATATTTCCTTTCCTTTTTTTCGAGCAAACAGGGATGCTAGCATTTAGTAGTCCTATTGTCTTTGCACAACAGGATCATCTTCCTCTGAAGAAGAATATGGAGTACTTGAAGTGACAAGTACCGATTATGCCAGGATGAAGAAGCCCTTTCTATCTTCTCATCAGAAGGAGCAGTTGAAGGATGGTTACATTACAACCCACAAGACCAAACTAACTTCAGCTCAGAAGGACTGCCAAATCTCCAATTTTTTGTTGTGATGCGCGAGTACAATGTTGTTCTAGGATTCTTTCTGGTGAGTTCCATTTTTCTAAAAGTGTGCTCTACATGGACCATGTATGTCCCTATTGAAACTGTCAATTCATAGTACAGTTTGCTTTATACTAATCACTTTTTTGTATTTGTGCAAACAGGGTGCTCAAATTTTGATTTCAATGGGAACTGCACAAAATTTTCATGAATACACTGAATCATTCATTTCCACCACAAGAAAGGAGATGCCGATAAGTTCAAGGCGTTGCAACATATAAGGGCGAAATCATACAAGCTACGCGCGAATTTGGTTGATTTTGGTGGAACTGCACAAAAAGAACAGCTGGTTTATTTAGCACGAGGTGCCATGTCAATGTCCGAACTGATGGCAAACCTTTCCCATTCCACAATCGTAGACATTTGATATTTTGGAATGGGACAACCTTGTCAAATTTTGCTCATTGGTTTTAGCAAGACATGCGTTTGATATTTTCAAATGGAACGCCCTTTGTTGTCAGCAGCGTCGATCAATTTTTTCTTTATTCTTTAGTTGTGAAGTAAATATTGCCTCTGACATGTGAGTCACTGAGATGCATAATCATCGATTGTTTTGAATGTTCTCTATGAATTGCCAGGCCTGTGAGTTTGATTGCAATGTACAGAACGCTAAAAGCTGCTCAAACTCTTTGTACTCCTTCTGTTTCTTTTTACTTCGCACATTGTGAAAGTGCATAAGATTGGTCAAAGTAGAGATACTTTGACTGCAGGCAAAACTTGTATGCAGACTAGAAAGGACCGAAGGGAGTACATGTGAAACTGCTGCAAACGAGGTGATTACCCTGGGAATAATGCTAGTACGTATTGTTTTGCATGTTCATCCAATGCCAAAGTGATACAGGAATTGAACTAATCGAAATAAATTCATTCATACACGGTCGGATTTCATATAAACATGCCGGATTTCATTACATTTCATACATTCTTCAACTAAAAAGGGGTGCGCTGGAGGTATAATTAATTAACCGAAGCTACCTACCTGTGTACCGCTGAGTCGAACAGAAGCTTCAGTGACTTAACTGCAGGTGCAGTTGCATAATCGACATGTGGCCTGTTGGGCCCACGTGTCGGGCCACCAACTGCACCAGCAGTTAAGTAGAAGCAGCGTTCTTCTCCAGCGCAGCTCTCCGACTCCACGTCGCTGCCAAGAAGATAACCGGTCATCAATGGTCAACCCGCCTAGCTTGGCTTCAACCGGAGGGTAGCAGCGGTGGCCTTACTTGGACCCGAGCGGCGGCGACCTACCGTGTTCTACTCTTCCTCGTTTTCTGTATGGCGCGGTCTCGTTGGCAGCGGGGCGGGGCCTAGGCGGAGCCGGCGATGTCCTCTGTCTCGTTGCCGGCGGGCGGTGCCTCAGTGGAGTGGTGGAAATCCTCCCCCACGTTGCTGGCAGGGTGGGGCCTCGGCTGAGCCGGCGATGTCCTCTGCCTCGTTGTTGGCGGGGTGGGGCCTCGGCGGAGCCGGCGGTGTCCTCTGCCTCGTTGTTGGTGCCGCGGGGCCTCGGTGGAGCAGGGCCTCGTCGACACCAGCGGAGCGGGGACTCGTCGGAGCCGGCATTGTCATCTGCCTCGTCCTCGGTCTCGCCAAACAGCGCCTTGCCCGCTTCATCGCCCTCTTTGCTAGCCTCTTTGTAGGCGGCCGCAGCCTCCGCCACCCGCATGCGGTACCGCCAACGCTCGAAGCGGCCCTTGTGGGCGAAGCGGTACGAGTCGAGCAGCGCCTCCTGCTCCGCCCGCTTCGCGGCGATCTGCTCCTCCGCCTGTAGGTGCTCCTGGAGGAGATGTTGGTTGTAAGCGGCGTCGACCTGCGCCTCCCGGAACTGCTCCTCACGCATCTGCCTCACCCTGTCCATATATTGGGCACGGGCCTCGCCGATGGTCATGGTGCAATGCACCGGCAAGGATGGAGCGGAGGAGGGGGTTGGCGCCGGATCGTTGACTACCATGTTCTTCATTGGGACGTCGTCGTCCTCTGGCTGCCTGTCCCGAAGAGCGCTGGAGCGCGAGGAAGGCATGGTGGGCAGTAGTGGTGTGGACAGGAGAAAGTGAACGGATGCAGATGACTGCGGCTATGGCCGGCGCAGCAGTTTATATAGCAATGGTGGGCGGGCGGAGGGACGGACGTGTGGTGCCGGAGTAGCCGCCTCGGCAACCGCGTATCATTAATGTGGGCGGCAGATGGACGGACGGACGGCACTTGTACATATATATAACTATAATTTATTTTGCTTCCTCCTGGTTTCCTGACATGACGGTCCCACACCATTGTCAACCTATGTAGTATTCAATAAACGAGAGAATTGCACAAGAAGCGGCCGACAGCTGGGACCAAGCAGCTCGAGCAGTATTTGTGTTTTTGAGGTGTGAGCACTGCAGAGTTTTTTGATGTTTAGCCCAGATATTCATTTTTCTCCTCTGAACAACAACGAAAACACCGCTGCAGGTATTAACTGGGCGGGTTGTGGCCCGTCTAGCCCAGGCCAGATATCCAGTCCAGATATTAATATTTTTCAAGTTGAAAATGGCTAGCCCAGCTATACTTTTTCTTTAGGAATACCCAGACAAGGTCAAGTTGTTATTCTCCGCCCCGCTGGGCTGCAAATCTTTCCTAGGAGGGATGCATTAGGCTTAACAAGAAAATGGGCTTAAAGAAATAATAAATGGGATGTAATTATAAAAACTGGGCAGTAACTATAAAAAATGCACCAAACACGTGATTACTTTATAAAATATTATTTTCGGATATTGAAAATTTTAATTTCATTAATTGTTGCGAGCGCAATGTTTCATTGGATTTTTACGTAATACAAATTTATATTGAAATTGTATTTAATCTAACTAGAAATTTTGGGATAAAAATATTTCGGATCCCATCAAAATGTGGGAAATTTTATTGAATTTTGTTTTGAACGGTTGGTTGAAATGGGTTGTACTTTTAACAAACTGTAAATGGGCTGTAGTAAATTCCATTAGAATTAAAAAATGGGCTACAGATTCTTACAAATCTCAAATGGGCTATAAGTTCTCTGCCACACACTTCTGGCCTTACTAAGTTGAGGCGTCCCCTAAAAAAACAGAGTTGACGCGTATGCAAGGCTTTGTCAACTTATAGTCGGTTCTAGCGGCGGTCGTTGGATGTCCATCCAACGGATGCCGTCTTCTTCTTCAATCTCGGATATTCTAGCTTCACCCGCCCAAAAAATGATTCCTCCCCCTGACATCTGGGGCGCACCGTTTCGGAAGCTGACCTGTGGGCCTACTAAGTTGACGTACCAAGGGCTTTGTCAACTTTGTTAATATAAACGATTCTAGCTGCAGTGACCATATGATGTCCATCCAACGGCCGTCGTGCTTCTTCAACCTCTGGTCTTCTTGCTCCAGCCGCCCAAAGTAGCGCTGTCGTTAACCGCTTCCTGCCTCTCGTGGTCGGTTTGTCTTTGCCGCAGAGGCCTGACCTCGCCCCCTACTTCTCCCACTGCTGGCCAGGCCATCCCTCCAGTCACCCACACCCCCTGTTATTCTACGGCAACGGCAGCGCAGCCGAACCAATGAACCCTCGTACTCCTCTCCATGTGTGCATCCACTGCCGCGTCTTCCCCGGCTCCGCGTGTTCCCCTTCCTAGGCCTCGCCGTCGTCCACCGCCATGGTGCTCTCGGCGCGGCGTCGTCAACGTGGTCAAGGAACGACTTCCATCGGACGTGGACTGTACGTGGAGAGGCTGACAACTGGGTCCACGGCAGCCGCAAGGAAGTGCCTCCTTATTACGCGGAAAATTATTATTCCTCCACCTGAAAGCGGGGACCCACCAGACGGGCCACCGTATTTCACGAAAAAAATGATTCGCCCCCTGACTGCTGGGACCCACGAGCTACATCTTCGCACACAAGGAAGTGCGTCCGAAAAAAAAATGATTCGCCCCCCTGATTCGTGTTCATGGGGAGGCAACGGAATGCGTCCTGTTCATGGGGAGGCAACGGAATGCATCGTGTTCATCGGGAGGCAACGGAACGCGTGGGAGCCAACCGGCTGGGTCGGAACGGAATGCGTCCTGTTCATGGGGAGGCAACGGAATGCATCGTGTTCATCGGGAGGCAACGGAACGCGTGGGAGCCAACCGGCTGGGTCGGAACGGAATGCGTGGTCGTGTTCATCGGGAGGGCTTGCACGGAACAGGCGATGGAAACGAGGCTCGCGCATCGCAAAACGGAGGAAACGGACCTCCTACGGTCGAAACGGGGTCCCGTTGATCGGGAGGGTGTGGCGCATCGCAAAACGGATTTAAACGGACCTCCTACGATCGAAACGGGGGTCCTGTTGATCGGGAGGGGTGTGGCGTACCGCAAAACGAACAAAATGGACCTCCTACGGTCGAAAGGGGGGTCCTGTTCATCGGGAGGGGTGTGGCGTACCGCAAAACGAGACTCCACGAGATACTGTTCATCTGCACCGTCGACCTCCTCCAGCCTCCACGGGCTACCGTCGACCTCCTCCAGCCTCCACGGGCTACCGTCGACCTCCTCCAGCCTCCACGGGCTACCATCGACCTCCTCCAGCCTCCACCACACGCTACTCCACCGGCTACTGTTCAACCACCCCTCCACCGTCTACTGTTCATCCAGCCCTCCACACCATGGGGTCCTGTTCAACCACCCCTCCACGGGCACCCCTCCACCGCTCATCGCTCACCCAGCCCTCCACCCCACCACGGGGTCCTGTTCATCCAGAGGCAACGCCATCGCTCACTATTCATCCACCACCCCCCCCCTCCGCAACGCTCACTGTTCATCCCAGAGGCAGCATTGGTCGGCTTCAGTTAGCAGCAGTAGCGAAGGAATCGCTCGATCGGGTTGAGTTAACAGCCATCGACCGACCGCTCGGGTTCAATAACGCGTAGCCTGCAGTGCAATCGCTCGGGTTCAGTTAGAGCCCAACGCCTCGCTCTGGTTCAGTTAGAGCCAACGCCTCGCACACACGCGCGTACGTGTACGAGAGAAACACGCATCGCTCGGCCCCCGACCTCCCACCGTAACCGGGAACTCCCCGAAATTTTCCTCGCCCTCGCTTCTACCACGGTTTTTTTCGTCATGGATGGCCCAAAGAATGTCATGCAGCTGCGTCTCCGGCCCCTGTGACGAAAAGCCCATTTTCCATCATGATTTTTTGTCATATAAGTAGGAGCCCACCACATCTATGATGATACCGGGTTTTGTCACAATTATCGTCATAGAAGTGTCATATGTATGACAGAAAAAAATTTCGTTCGGCCCAAAATGTCACGGATGTGTCTTTTTTTTGTAGTGGAAGACTATTTGAATAGTTCTATCTAACTAAGATGGGGAATAATGGATCGCGAAGACTTCCTTTCTACAGTATCCCTTTGCCTCTACGCTCACTTCACTCATTTTGCTCTATACGTAGTCACTTGTTTAAATCTCTAGAAAGACAAATACTCCATACTTGTGAACAGAGGGAGGATTTTACTCTGTATTTGGGAACAGAGGGAGTATCACCATATGGAGGGAAGAGAGGAAGCTTGAAATATGAACATGTCAATGGGAGGGAGTAAGCCCCATGCATGCATGCATGCAACATGCAACACTCACATGTACACATGGACGCACGCAACACTCACGCACCCATGCGGCACGCAGCACACGACGCGACATACAAGCTCACGCTCAAGTGCTCAACCTACTCCCTACGTCCGCGAAAGACTGTACATTTAGAGATTTACACATTGACCAGGGCATAATTAATGCCCAAAAGTAGCAGACTTATGTGTGCATGCGACCATTGAGAGAAGAAGATTAAATGAAGGTCATTGCATGCTGTAATTAAGGATAGACATGTAGCCTGTACCTAGGGCACAAGTTGGTGCATTAGTCAATCAATATCGATTTATATTAAAGGCTAAATGCATTGGAAGTGTAATGTACTACACTCTTTGTTTTTTAGCTGATTTCTTTGCTCTGCCAACTGATAGGTGGGACCCAGAAACCAGGTGACAATTTAACTAGTCAACAAAGTGCCACGTCGACTATGTGTCCGGTCAGTAGGGTGCAATACGGTGCTCTACGATGACCTAGTGTTCGTATAATCACCACAAAACTATATATAGTGACCGTAAAGAGTGTATTGTTACATACGTTGACCGCCAGTGTATTTTTCTCTTTTCAAATTAAGCCATATTAACCTGAAAGAACGCAGTATGGACTAGTACTAGTATTGCTTTGATGTGTCCCATCAACTCGCCGAACGAGGAGAAGCTTGCTTACTACGCCTCTCCCTCGCCCACGCGCGCGGTGGTTCGCAGGACGAGGAGAGGGTTTTGACTACAGCACCCTCTCCCTCTCCCCCTCCCTCTCCCTCGCCCTCGCGGTGGACGTGCAGCTGTTCAATCCGTGTCAGATTGCCACAAGCATATTGTATTGTAGTATAATTATTGTTGGACCTTCCGAAGAGGCGAAGAGCCAAGTGCAAGGTTCATACGAGTACGAACTGTTGAACCTCCCGAGGAGTCAAAGAGCCAAGCACAAGGTTTTATAGGAGTTGTCATCCTAGTAGGAGTGTACTACAACTATAGCGAACGATGCTACTGTATGATGCTGCCACGTCACTTATATCCAAAGTTGTGCCACCTTTTTTTTCTCAAAGAGCGTGTTGGAGCCCGTGCAACAACCACACAAGTTGCACGTACACATTACACATTTACTAGTAATAAATTCTAAAGGACAAATGCCCAGTATGCCACACAAGTTCATCTCCAATTCATGTGATAAATTTGTGCACGAATAGTCTACATATATTCACAGCGCTAACATTCACAATTTACCGTACTCCACTTACACGTTATAGATGGGCTACATGTCCTCCTCCGTGTTCCAAATCCTGTGTGTTCTTCATGGATGGCACGATCCATAGCGGGGGGCAACGGGAATCATTGTCGCAACTTTCTAATCTGGTTCCAAATGATGGAGACTCATCCAAGCTAAAGCGGCATAAATCAGGGATAGCATGTCCCACCATGTCGTTCATCCGGCGGTGCGCACTGAAGACACACCCATGCTTCATGACCGGCAGGCCTTCCGTTTCGTGCACGGAAGGTGGCATCCGCTTCACAATGGGGTAGCTGTCCCCAATGAAAAGCGAGTACTCTCCAAGAGTGTTCCTCAGCACCCACGTAGCATCATGGGGGTTGAACTCGGCGCCGTTCATCTGCCACACGCGGCATCTCAGATCTGGACACATGGTGACGTACATAGTCAAGGTCCATGCATAATAATGTTGTGCTCAGATATGGGGGTCGATGTCTTTGCAGCAAATAGTACTACTCCGGTATAGAGGAAGTAAAATAACCGGCTTATTATATATAGTCATTCTTGGCTACATGGATGAGATAGTAAGACATGGAAAAACAAAAATGGTGGCAGCTAGTGGGTTCAAGTCTTCAAGGGCCTAGCTAGCTATACGCGTCCTCCAAGGTAAAAAGTACTCCTACTAGTACTAGTAAATAGAGTACTAGTACAACAATGAAAGAGAAGGCGAGAGGGTTAAAAAATGGAATACCTTGGTAGATGGTGACGGTCCGATCTTGGTAGATTGTGTGAACATGTTGCACATCAGTGTTACCATGGGTAACGACTACTAAGATAGTTGATCCCAATATGCCAAAGTCAGCTACAAGGTTCCAGGTTAGACCGAATCGCGGATGCAAATGCACATCTAGGATCAGCGATCTTATTTTGATCGGGGGATGACTGGTCCGTTCAAAATAATGGAGTACCGTTAGGGATGCAAATGATGGTTTGTGCATTCCGTTTGTAATCTCCCGTACCATAGGATGTCAACCTGATGAAACAAGTCCCTTGGCTTGTCTCCGCGAAGATGCGGCCTAGATGGCGCACGGCGTCTTTGAATGTTTAGGGGTACAAATCTGCCGCCGGCAACATGCGCCAGCCTCTGCCGTTACTACCTCTTGCATTGATGGCAAACCTTATGTCGAAGACCGTGATGAGATAGTAATCATCGTAGCCGCATCACTTTGTCGGTGGGTACGCAATTGCTATCTTCTTCAATCTCATGTAGGAATCATCATACGTATTCAAGCGCAGCCAGTCCGGAAGGCCGATCCCAATGGTGGAGAAGGGGTCTACCAGAACGGCCGCACTGCTGTGGATGTTGTGCAAAATGATGGTGGTATCTGGCCGGAGTATGCAAGCCAATCTTTGTTGGCACCGACCCAAACCTATATATAAGACGGTGGGCAGCGGAGAAATTACGGGATGGAGATGGAATAACTAAGTACTACATGATCAAACTCCATTACTGACCTGCTCATCAGACAAAATCTGACTACCTCTCAACGTGGGCAAATCTAGCAGAGTCCATGTGCAACCATGGCCAGGGAGCGGTGGACTGTTTAAAGGATTGTCCCATAGATGAACCTTCTCCTCGAGGACGCATGGAAGACCAACAAGCATGGCCTTTTCCCAAGCATGTTTAAGCACCGTCTTGAAAAAGTTGGTGCAGGAAGCACCGAGTCTTGCGGCGGAGAGGACGTCGGAGCGACGTGCGATTTCTCCCAGAGGATCGTCGTCCAAGGTCTCCCAGCCCCGACGAGGAGGAGAACCGCCTGGCAAATCCATGGGAGCAGCGACGAACTGCCTTCTCTTCGGGGCGAGGGGAACTGGCGAGGAGGAGATAAGAGCGTAGTAACCGCAGGGCCTCGTCCCTTCCAAATGTAGATCGTTCCTTAGCGAAGGGTTGAGGATATTATTTACTACTAGTACTAGCATTATGGGACGTTATGGGATTGCATTATACTGTAAATAATAGCACTACTAAGAAATTTTTGGCACTAGCTAGTAGATTTTGGCGTGGATTAAGAAATTTTGGGTATGTTTTTGCTATTTTTTGTACACGCCAACTAGTGTCAAAAAACGTCTCACATTATGTGCCGGAGGAGTACTACTTTCTCAACTAGTAGTGTGATGTACTGTACTTCTAGTATAGTGCACCAGTTTTGAACTCTTGAATCTCAGGGTCAAGGAGCTACAGTTGGAAGTGGAGGGTACTACTGTTCTCTAGAACCATCGCTGTACTATCAATGCAGGGAAAGTACACCTGCATAGTGGCCTAGTGGGTACTCTCGGTGCTCTATTCAGCCGCTCCTCTCACGTAGCTGGCCTACTCAGCCGCTCCTCTCACGCACACACTAGCAGCCTGTTTATCAGCGACGGTTACTGCGGGGGCGAAACATTTGAGTTATTTCATACATCGAGACTAGGCTTTTCGCTTCCATTTGTGGAGGTGTAATGGATCTCGTCGAACTTTGTTAGTAGTTCCTTCTTTATGAATGAGATGAAGCAAAACTTTTGCCTCCGTTTAAAAAAAACATGTCATGAGGAATTTATTTTATAGTAGAGCCGATAATAGAGTGATGTCCATGCGTGCAACGCCACAACCTACAGAGTAGTAGTAGGGCACTTTACGTAGAGAGCCAAATTGCACAGTTCCCAATGCCCCGCCAGGCTTTTCCGGCTCCTCGGGCTTAATTGGGAGGCGCTAGTTTAAATATGCTACTAGCTGATGAGGAAGCTGCAAGCGAGGTGCGGCTAGGGCGAGCACGCGAGCCACGAGATGTTGGGAAGGAAAACCCGTTCACGTGGCTAGGCTATCTAGTGCACCCAGATTGTGGTGCCGCACGTCTGTTTGACTTAAAAACTCAAACTACTCGTGTAAAATATTGGCTCACAACGAAGTTACTATTTAAAAAAAGGCCGTCGTGCGTTCGGCCAGGATCAAACCCACAAAACAAGGTATACACTCCCGCGACCACTGGTAGTACTCGTTGGAGTACAAAGCAACCTAGAATCACCTTTTGTCACTAGTAGTACATTGTTCTTTACAAGAAACCCCTAATAATGCAAGAAACCACTAATAATGCCAGGAAACTACTACCACTTGCATACGTGGCAGACTTAAGATAAGACTACCTTATCAACCATTGTACATGCTCTTACCAACCAGCCCTACCAAGAAACGACTACTCTACAAAGTGTCGTTATAGGCACGTTTCAACCCATGGCCCTGTTTGGATACATTTGTTGTCAATCTAACCCTGCCATCCAAACACCACTTTGGTTAGAGTTAGTTCATGGTTAGAATATAACTCTAACATCTGACTTAGAGTATCCAAAAAGGGCCCATGTCGCCATTAAGTCAACGCCTTCTATTCGACCGGGCATTATGACTTGTGGGACCTACATGTCAGTCTGCACAAAAATCCCCAAGTGACCTCCTACCTCCGGCCCGTCCACCTAGTCATCCTCGGCCATGGGACATAGCTACCGCCGTCGGCATAAGGCGAGATCAAAACCGCCGGCGATACAGAGCCCATCTTGCAGCAGCCCGGATGCCAGCTCCGTCCGGCGCGCGCGGCCTCTAGCTAGCCAAGATAGCTTCGTCCAGCTGCTTGTCTGCAAGGTTTGCTAGCTAGATTGGCACGGCGGCACGACGGCTTGCTCAGGCGCGCTGCGCTAAGGCCAACCATCTGGGTCGAGCGAAGGCCAGCACGGCGGCTTGCTCGCTCGTGAGTCACGCTCGGGCCAGCCTGCCAACCGTCACGGAGGCGGTCTGACGTCCGGACGGTCCTAGTGAAAGCTGGCGGCCAACTCGCTCATCACCAGCGCCACCAACGAACACGCATCAGTGCTGTTTGAAGTAATGTTTAGGAAAAATAATGATTTGAGGGGGAATAACAGGATAGAAGGTCAGATGTGGGTCCCTCGTGTCAACGGTCAAATAAAATGTGTTGGTTTAAGCTGCCTCGTCAGCACGGACGTGTGGGCCAACCCTATCATTAAAGGGTTTAAACTAACCTAATCGGTACTCCCTCTGTCCCATAATATAAGATGTTTTTGCAAGATAAACTATCTTGCAAAAATGTCTTACATTGTGGGACGGAGGGAGTACTAGGTAGTAGTTTTTGGCGTGGATTAAGAAATTTTGGGTATGTTTTTGCTATTGTACAATAGATTCTTCCTAGGGCTGGTTGAAAGTGGTATTTTTGGGTAAGTAGGAGTGAAAGTTAGGCTTTGGAAGCCAATAAGCAAGGCTAGTTACATAGTGCATATGTGTACATGATTGAAAGTAAATATCAACCATGAGTGAATAATATCTTGATGGAATACTCGAAACTATGGAATACTAGGAAAAAATGCATGGTTGGAAATACTATCAATGTTCATGTGCGTTGCAACGAATCATAATTAGAATAAAACTTATTCACAAACTTGATACAAAACACTCTAATTTTGATATACATATATCACTAGAGATATATTATGTTTCAATTAGAATATATTCCCTGGGCTGTTTTGGTGAGGTCAGGGAGGGATGTGGTTGGTTTTAAGATACTCATTATGGGTTTTTCTGCAAATTGGTAGACAAGTGGGATGTTGGTGACAAAAGGCAACAACTTACCTCACAGTCGTTAGATGTAGATCTAATGGTCACAAACGACAGATGGCGTACACACCATCATCACCAACTTAGTCTTCTCAGAGGGAGTACTAGCAAGATCCATGCATTGCACGGAACATCAAGATGCATTTTTTATAAAACACTTGTTGTGATTGACCCATGCGGGAGTAATCCCATGTGTAAAAACTAATGATATCTCGAGAAATAGGAGATAAGGTGAAGAGGAGTGGGGCGTGGTAGTGATTGGTGGTCGGACTGAGCGGAGGCATGGGGATTGACGATGCCGGCAGCGGCCACCAGGCCAGTTAGTTCCAGAGGCTTCCTTTCTTAATTGCTCAACAATGAGGTTGTTGGAGATAAGGATGAACGAGGGAAAGCCTTGTCTGCAAATGTGGAGAGGGGTGCAGGTATCTTTTAGTTTAATTTCCATCCGCCAGATATAGATCGGACGGTCTATATTGCAAGATGGCACACGTACCATCATCACTAACTCGGCTTTTTATAAGAGAAGAAATATAAGTATGGAGATACAAACAGATTATCGATACTTGTTTCCGTAAACTAGCATCTACATTCTATTCAACGCCTTAGCATTGAGGCCTTAGCACAATGACTTCTCAACTGTGTAAAACAAAGGTTTTCCCGTCGCCGATAAGGAGGGGGTGACGGCGGCGCGCTTTTTGGCTTGCTCTAGTCCTAGTAGTCATACTGCTAGGTGGTGTAAGCACGTGTAGATTTATTCTTTTTCACGTCTCGTGTTCGCCGTACTGCCACGACTGTTGATGAATAGCTATAGGCGGTAAGTTATTCACGGGGAAACCCTTGTTGAGCGTGTTTGCAAGAGATAGAGAGATAGTGTGCGTGTGTGATATGTCTAGAGACTGAGGCAATGATAAAAGATTCTTTGTGTCTATGTGTGTGGAGGATAGAGAGAGACATGTACATGGGGCTTTGTGTTGTGTGACATGGAGACACATATACATAATTAGAGAGTGAGTGTGTGAGATACACATGCGGACATGGGGAGAGATGAGGATCCAGATTATTGGGTGTTTGTGCGTGTCTGTGTGTGTTTGTGCGCGCGTTTGTGTGTGAGAGGGAGTGTGTGTATGTGGAGTAGAGAGACCACTAATGATGCAAACCTAGTATAAGGGAAGGGGGGATGGTGTGACATGTGTAGTAGCGGGATAGCATGGGTGCGGGCAGGGGGAGCAGGCTATTTCGAAGAGACATCGAGTGTGTGTGGGAGAGGGGCGTGAGCGAGAGAGAGAGAGAGCGAGAGAGAGAGAGAGAGCTAGCGACGGAGAGAGAGAGAGGAAGAGAGGGGCGAGAGAGGGGGCGTTTGTGTCCATAAATGGCGTATAGATAGGGAGACAATGTTGATGTTGTTTGAAATTGGCCTATGTAAGGAGACGCAAGGGAAGCGAGTCATCGTGTGTGTGATAGGGACTTCATGAGAGATCTAGAATAGATGGTGTAGAGAACAATGTGCGAGATCGAGAACGATGATACATTAGGGAGCTATGGAAAGAGTCACGGCATATATGTATACGGGAGGAGGCTGGGCGGGTCCGCATGTGGGAGAGATAGAAAGAGGAGAGTGGTGCACAAGGAGACAAAGTGTGCTTGTTTGTAGTGGGGGTGGTGTGTGAGGTGAGTGTGCGAGAACCACATAACTAGGGAGATAGACGTTTGGGGGCGAGGTTTTGTGTGTATGGGAAAGATACACTCTACATAGTGCGTGTGCTTGGGAAAGAGAGATGCCAGGAGACCTAGCTAGAGAGTGGGGGAACAGATGTGTGCATGCCCAAGAGATAAAGTGATAGAGACCTATATTGGGGTCTGGACTTTATAAGAGAGAGGGGTGTTAATGTGCTCATGTGTTGGTTTTTGGGGGGAGAACGAATTCTCTGTGTGTGTATTGGGGGGGTGGGCGACGAGGGGGGGGGGGGGTTGGCTTCAGATAAAGAGTGAGGTGTCTATATTTGAAGGACTTTAGCGTAATTGAGATATACATGGTCAATAGTGTGTGCACTCATGGTTGATCAATTTGTTTCACATTTTGTACTATGAGATAACGATACTTTTGAACATGCGTGATATACCTTGATGTACTAGAATTACAAACCTAAGATTGGAATTTTGGAATTCGACTCCATCATTAGCGTTTGTAATTCATTTAAATGGAGGTACATTTTTTAAGCCGGGATTTCATGATTTCAAATTCATATATCAAACCTAGAGATATACACATACGAGCATGTTCTAACTTTATAATCATCCACTTTATTCATACACATACACATTTTTGCTTTTGTCATCATATTTAGGATAAACACATTTGGAATTTCATTTGAATTGGACCGTATGATGGTATTTGCTTGTAGTAGCTCAATGATCCATATTTGAATTGAATGGACAATCTAAGTTTCGAGTTGGAGACATTGATTTCCAAAACTTGCACTCTTTTTTGCGTGCAAAACAAACAAATTCTGGGCCATGATATCATAGTCGGCCGTACAAGAGCATAATATAATTTCAGGTGCCAAAAGCTTTCAAACTTCCCGCTCACATCGAAATATCTCGCGCCCAAAAGTTTAGCCCTGCGATATTCCTGTTTTACCCCTGCCACATGAACGGAAAAGGGCTGCTTTGGTAACTCCATTGTTTTCCCCTCTTTGCCCCCAACATTCTTCCCCAGAGCCCCTCCCCGAGACCCCCCCACCCCCAACCACGGCAAGCCGCCGAATCTAGTCCTCCGCCACAGTGGTGGACCTCACACCCCGACGGATCTACCTTGTGCACCTTGGAACCCCCAACTGCCAACTCACCACTTCACCGGAGCCGCTTCAGCGACTGGCTTGTCCACCGCTGCAGATCTCCTTGACCGCCATCATCGTCCACCGCAACGGATCTGCTTAACCGGCGCCCTCGTCCACCATAGTGTAGGCCCTTCACTGACTCCCTCGTCCGTCCCTTCGCTGGCCCTTCATACAAGCCCTCGTCCGCCACAACAGATCCTCCTCACCGAAAGCACTATACAACGCGCCCACTGAAGCCTTCGTCCACTGCACTAGACCCGCTCCACGGACGCCCTATTCAACTCCACCGGCCCTGCTTTACCGATGCCGCAGCCTCATAAGGTTATTTTACTTTGTACTCCTTCGGTTTTTCTCTTTATCGTGCAACTGTTCACTTACCACAGATGAGCTTTCTTGTATGTCGACAGGCGCCACAACCGTAGCACCGTACCCGCTTCAGCGATGGCGATAGCCGGCCCAAACTGAACCGCAACACGAGCACCATCGACGATCCTTAGCTATCAAGTATGCCAACGATACCCATACGCCACCGAGAATCAGGTACTATTATCCAACGGCCGGCGCCTATGTTCACTTTCCTAGCATAAGCACCGCACCTTTGAATTTCTTCAGGGCATCATTCAGTTTTTCATGAGACGCATTATTCGCTTGCACCGTAGGGCCATACTTACAGCGTTGAACATGTTACATGTGCTAAATTACATACCAGTGCACATATAGTTAATATGCTTTAGTTTTGTCCTAAGTGTTACTGGACTTCCTAGATATCACTGCCTACTATTTTACTTATTGCATGCTATATTTATGATAATGGTGTTGCTCTGATGCTACCTGTTGGTTCCATCAGACTGCTTCATGTTCTCTATGCTTAATTACACATCAGGAAACTAGCATGTGGTTCCGCTGGTTTTTGTTCGTTTTACCCTACATTTTCTGATGCTAGCTATTACATCACTGCTCCTAGCCTCTGTTCATTACTTTTTTGTGTGTTCTTGATCTTCCCAAGTTGCATGACTAATTTGATGCTTCTATTAATTATGGAGCTGCCAACCCCATCAAGCAAAATATTTGTTCTTTTGGGGCTGGCCGAACAAGCATAAAAATAGAGGGAAGCAGATATATTGTCATGTATGCACAAACCCTACTTTCATTAGTTTAGATGAAACATTGATGATCAATTCGAAACAGTGCATGCGATTAAAATTAATTTTACCTAAATAGAGGGCGCAGAATAAACTACAAGTAGATTTGCAACCATGAGATGCTGACGATATCCTCAAAGAACATTGCAACAGCTGCGAGGCTTCACACCAACATATGGTAAGCCAGTGTGTTTTAGTACATGTGAAATGTAATACGTGTGGGATGCTTTCTTGGCTTGTGCCCTCAACCTGTGATCCTACAAAATAACAAATAGTTCAGTTGTCTGCTTTGCTGTATTGCTTGATTCAAATGCTTGTTTGTTACTTGTTATGCTATACCTGAGTTGGCCAATATGTCAGTAGTGCCTGTTGTACTATCGTAAAGAAATTCATGCCTAGTTCATTTGAGTCCTTAACTTTTCCTATGAACTTCATCACAAGACTGTCTTCGTAGTTTATATGAGGCCACACTGTTAAGTGCTTTCTCAGATTATTTCAACTGCTTAGATGCCTTGGCAACTTAAATATAGTGGTGGTACACTCCCTTTCAACTAGGGATGTCAACTGGGTCCCGTTTAATCCCGATTAAAGTCCACTAGTGGTATGATGGTTCAAAAGAGTTTTTGTTTTTGAGGAAAATGAACCAGGAGCTAGCAAAACTAACTAGATGGGACTAGCGGATGTCGTTTATTTGCCACTTACATCCCTAGTTTCATCTTACCATTTTAATTTCTTTTCGGCTGATGCTGCTTCGAACTATTTAAATATAGCTGGCCATGCTCGGCAATAATTCGTATGTCGTTTACCATGTAAGCTTACTGCCTGGATCATGCGATAACTATCTCTTACTTATGTCCAACGGAAACCTTTTAGGATGCCGTTCACACTAGGACACAATGCACAACCCCAGAATCTATTTGTGGAAGCAGTGTGCCATCCATGTTACCAGATGGTAGCAGTTTAGAGGCAACACCGCCGGAGAGCAGTATGACCACAGACATTATAGTTCTTGAGGCTCTACTAGAGGCAGAAAGAGATGGTGTGGCTGCCATGAATGAGGTAATCTCGATCTTGAAGCTGGAAATTATGCAATTAGCTGCACGCATTATGCAAGCAACCCAAGAATTGGAGGAAGTAAGAATGTTGCATTTAAAGACGGAGGAGGTCCTGCTGCTTCTGCTATCTGAAGCCTAGGGTAATCCCAGTTCTTCTTTAGATAGCAGTTCAAATTGTCATTAGATTATTGTACTTTCATGTTGTGTCATGTCTCTGAATGGATTATGTTGTAAGACCCCCCCTATGTTGTCCATGTGTTGTAGTGATCTGAATTTTTTAGGAGAGGTAATCCTCAGTACTTGTATGATTGACATAAGGTGAACTGTTTTTCGTGTGAGCATATTGTATTGGATGAAATAACTATTTGACTCAAAGTGTATCCAACCTACTGAATTCGAAGATCACGACATTTCTAAATCATAATCATATATAAAGGTGGAATAAATCTTTGTTGTGGTTTTGAAGAAATAAATAACAAAACGTAGAATTATCTATGGATATTCCTAATTGAAAAAAATTGGATTTGGATTTAGTTGCCAGGGCCCAGGGCAAACGCGAATGCTAATTCTCCCAAGTTTTGAACGAAGCGGCTAAACACCCACTATCATTTGTGGGCTGCCCGAAGCAAGTGTTTGCGAGATGGAAATTATTGTCTACCCCTAACACTTGACATCCTTGTCGACCGGATTTACACTACTGTCGATAGGGGTAGACTAGTAACTTCAATCAGACGTGACACGACGGCCTCTGAGCCCATTCAGACACGGTGGGCGCCAAACGTGGGCGGCAAAACACATTTGATTCAAGCTCATCCGAAATACATGTGTCTCTCCCTCCATTTCCCAATTCATCCACGGTGGGCGGCAAAACAAACTCTCCTCGTCCAAAATCGATGTAGGCTAATATTTTAAATAGGGGCAGATGTGTAACTTCCCTCAGACGTGACACAACCGCCCTAGCTGTCAACCCTGCTCATACACCGTGGGCGCCAACCATAGGCGGCAAAACACCCTCTCCTTGCCTGAAATCGTTACCGACAAATATTTGGGAGATGCGAGATTACCGTCCTATCCCCAACCGACGTGATGTCTGAAATTTTAAATGGGGGATAAGTTCGGAATTTCCCACATTTCAGACAAGCGCGTCCCAAAGTTTGAGATCCCCCCTCCCCCTCCATTTCCCCATTCATACACCGTCGGCGCCAAAACAACCTCCCCACTACGGCCAGCCTCCTCCGTCCGCCACCCCATCCTCCACCTTGCCGGAGCCGCTACCCCTACCCCGTCGTCCACTTCAAGAGATGGACGTCTCTCATCCACGGCGCCAGACCAGGATCCTTTCATCGTGTCGTCTCGCTTCATTGGCACCGTCATCCACCTTGCCGTTGCTGCTCCTACGACCGCCTCATCCACGGCAACAGGATTTATCCCCCGACCCGGTCGTCTACCATCTAAAGTCTTCTTCCCCGCCGTCAATAGCCATCGCACCCGCAGCACCCTCAACGTATCAGCAGGGGCCTACACGGCGTCGCAAGAGAGGTGTTACTCTTCCATATGTGCTTAAGTTATTGATCTCACCCGAAAAATAGATCTTAAATTGTTTACTGTACTTTTCTTGTCCGTACCAAATCGTAGTGGCTAGTTGAATGCAAACATTGGTTGCGAAGTAGCTTTGTCCGGTTTGCACCTTAAGATCCGCCTTGTCACGGTCACTATACTCGTAAAGCTTATGGTGTCCCCCTTTATATTCACTACCATCATCGTAGGTGCTTCACTGCTTCGTGTCGTGCTAGCACTGCTCCTCAAGACCTCAACCCATCAAGCGAAACAACATGTCACTCATAATTCCAAATCTTACGTGTTGAAATACGAATCTGATATGATGCTCATATTACTAAAACAGAGAATGTTTAATTGGTCACCTAATGTTCCTATATTCGTTTCGAAAAGCATGTGCGCCACCCACTAGTCCAGCTAGGTCCACTTTCCTGATTTTACTCTTGATGCTTAGGGTTTTCCCCTTTTATCTACTCTACTATGATCTGCTTATGTGCTTTCTGTCGTACTAGCATTACTCCACCCTTCAAGCTAAACAACACAACACTCAAAATTCCAAAGCTTAGTTATTAAAATATGATTGCATATGATACTGATATTAGTTAACAGACACATTTAGTTGGTTAGATAAAGGTCCCACTTGAGTTTCCAAATGCATGTCGCGACATATAGAGAGACAGCAGAATTGCATTTCTTCGTCACTTGTTGACTGTACTTTCTTGTCCATACCAAATCTTAGTTGTTATTTCAAAGCAAACATCGGTTGCTAACTACCCTTTGCGTGGTTTCCAGCTTCAGATCTGCCATCCCACTGCCACGGTCAACAGTATACTCGTCATGCTTACGGTTTTCCCATTTTATGATGACCACGATCAGCCTACGTGGTTCGTGTTGTAATAGCACTGCTCCACCCATCGAGCTAAACAAGCTTAGTTGTACAAATTCAAATATGATATTATGCTGATATTAGTAAAACTGAGAGATGTTTAATTGGTCAGCTAAATGTTCCTACTTTAGTTTCAAAATGCATGTGAGCCACATATGGATAGACCGGAAGGAATAGTATTTCTCTATGCGCTCTGGTTCATCATGGGTGGCCAACCGACATTGTATAGAAAGACTTGTAATATCTTCAATCTGCTTGCTCTTCTGCTCTTCTTTAAGATGATATTCTTCTCTTGCGGTCGACTGGTCAGGCCGAGTTATTCTCCCTTAGTATATTTTTAATCTGTCAGGTCAGGTCGACTTGTTCTTCTTTACTATATGTTGAAGCTGTCATCTGCGAAGTATCATCACTTCTGAAGCTCTCATATTTTGAGTAGTAGGTCACATTATATTAATGCACACACCAAATTACAGCATGCATGTCACCTCTTAGAATAATTGTAGAGATAGCACAAAGGGGTTTACAGGGAGGAAGTATTGGATTTGAATCACTTCTGCATTACAAAGATAATCTCACTTGTTTTATGTTTTCATGCATGTCAGGTATTGAACATTATCAAAATGAATATGAGAATGGGCGCACGAGAGGAATATTACGAAACAATCCACTGGCTAACAAACTTGGCATGGTGGAGGATGGCCTATCTTATTCACCCATCAAGGTGCATGCTCTAACTTGGCAAGGTTGTATTGGTCGCACATATTTTGCATCTGACCTCTTGCATTACTTCTACTTTGTTACACCATCTGCTTAGTTTAAGCATCACATATGAGTATATGCCATACCTATCCATTTTCTGTACCTATTCCATGTGTCGTCATACTATGTTTTTCCAGTCAAATGTTGTTCTTTCGTAATAGATGTCCAAAAGGAAGTGGGTGAGTGCAGATCCTCAAGGAGTACAAACTAGGTATTTGGAAAAGGTAGTGATACCATTAGATCGAGATAGATCGAGCCACGAGAAAACAAAGGCCCAACTGCACCATACTTTACCCCTACTCAAGTGGCCAAACCCCTATTAGAACTGGCCGAGAGCCCAAATATTCTGCATCTGTTTATGATATCAATTCAAAATTTGAAATCCTAAATTTCTGCATGTGCCTTACCTTCTCTCTTGTATGAAAACTAATTTCAGATGAATCTCCTTGCTCAAAGGATCATAGGATCTCACGAAAATACTGGACTCCGCATTGCTCTTGTCAGTACCTCTTGCCCTTTGTCAGCATACGTACACTCATTGATGTTTGATTATGTAGCATCACTGTAAATGTTCGCTTCTTTATCCTCCCTTTGCTTGAAATTATAAGATCTATATTTACTCTTATATAAATGTAGAATTAACACAATGGTTATGAAGTTTTGGATTGCTCATGTAAGTACCTGTTGTCATGTAGTCCCTCTGTATCGATTTAGTTGTTGATCAATTGGATGTATTTAGAACTTAATAGTGCTAGATACATCCATTTGAGCGACAAGTACTAACGGACGGTGGTGGTATTACTGTACATGCATCGTGAGATAGTTGATTGTCTAGCATTACTCTGCATCTTATCTGCCCTGCCCTCCACTTTCTCCAAATTATCATATCTACATTTACTCTTACCAAAATGTTGAATAAAGTCAATGCCACTGCACACATTGATGTCTGCATTCCTCTTGTCAGTACCTTTTGCCTTGTAACGTTGTACTTAATTAATTGATATTTGATTATGTATCATCAGTCTGCACCTGAGCTTCATTATCCTATATTTCTTCCAATATTTTTTTATCTATATTTGCTCTTTGCAAAATGTAGAATAATGGCAATGCTTATAAAGAATTTTCTTTGGGGAATTTATTGAATTATCCTTCCATCAACATGGAGAAGGGCTTTGTCCAGCCCGTGTTAACATGTAATGTAAGTTCATCCTTCTCAAGCCTTCAAACTTTGTTCTAGTATAGATTTGGATAGGCATCATTTCCTCCACTACTATTTACATCTGATTGGATGTTTGCAACAACTACCAATTTTAAATTGTAGTTGTAAAAACATATTCCTTATGCAGAACAGATCCATTTATTTGCTATAATTTTGAAACATGTTATGTGTCTCCTTGTTTCTCTTTCAGAGTCGTATCTCTTATGCCAGGCAGAACTCTAGGAAAGATAGTGAGCCAAACCATCTTGAGGATAGCGAGATGACCCCAAGGTCTTGTCTTGATGAAGACAGTGAGTTCAAGCTACTCACCAGCAGGTGTGAGACAACCTCTGTGCAGTCGCTGCCTCAATCAGTTCGACTTCTTCAGTCTCAACTTAAAGCGGAAAGGCTTGCTTCAGCTCAGCTCTGACTTGAAGTCAAAGATGTAATGAAGATGTCAGGGGACTGCCTTGCGCACTATGGTGCCATACAGCTAGGGATGAAGCATCTATCGTTGACACAACTGAGGTCTCATCAGCTTGTTCGGCTGCTTGCGGGACCTGACCTTGCCAGGTCTAGTGCCTTCGGAAGTGCTCTCAGTTTTGTATATTCTTTTGTCGGCGCGTTTATATGCATTGGTGGCGAACTTTGATGCCCAGTGTATGTAATCTGCGGTCATGTTGCGCTTTATTATCACCGGTGGCGAACTTTGATACCCAGAGGATGTAATATGCCGTAATTTATTTATTATATAGTCTAGGTTTATTCTTTGGTCGGTATGTTGTAATTTAGGCCGGAACGTTCAGTGGATCTCAGTGTTGTCTGTCTTCAGGCCGGCCCGTTACTCATATGGGCCAAAACGTGGGCCTATAATCATCTTGGGCCATTAGCAGGTCTAAACCTATAGTAGTTTCCCGCCTTTAACAGGCCATGGGCTACATATTTACTGTAGTGACACTGGGCCTCCTACGGGCCGTAGAAACAATGGGCCTTCTATGGTCCGTAAAAAATGGGCCTTCTACGGGCCATAGAAACAATGGGCCTTCTACGGGCCGTATCATCAATGGGCCTTATACGGGCCGTATGATCGGTTGGCCAAACATGGGCCAAAAACAGACCGCATTATGGCCGTAAATGGGCTATAGTTGGAGTCGTCCGTTCATGGGCCGACCATAACGGGTCGTTGTTAATAGGCCATATTTGATGGCACTATGAAACCGGCCCAACGTATTAACGGGCCACAAACGGGCCGACTGTAACCACGGGCTGAATTTGGCCCACAAGCAGAAAATGGCAGTAACGGGCCGTAAGTAACCGAATGCTGGAATCGAGCCCAAGAATAAATGGGCCCTGAGAAGGCCGAAAGATAACTTGGGCTGCAAAACGGCCCAATGGATTAATGGGCTGGTATAAAGTGATACACTATTCATTACGGGCCAGTTTCACCACGGGCCGTTAATGGGCCAAGAGTTACAAAGGGCCTCATATGGGCGAAAGACGTCATGGGCCATACATGGGCCGGAACTTAAAATGGGCTGGAATCGTATTGGACGGCACAGATGACGCTACTGGGCCTAATTCGGATAGGTCGTAACAGGCCCTGGGTTAGCGGGCTGTAAATGGGCTATATGCAAACAGGCCGTTAACAGGCTTTCCGTGGGCCGGCCAGCCACCTTTTGACCAAGTCAAACGGGCCAGCCTTTTCGTAGGAATGGGCCTCTATTCGGTCGTGCCACGTGTCGATGCATCATAGGCGCCTTCGGTCCAATGAGTGGATGACAGTGTCCCAACGGTGAGCCGACACATGTTTCCTCCAGCCAATGATGATTTTACACGTGGAAACTCCCCATTGGTCGGGGCTGTTAGCGGGTTATCGGATCGAAAACCGGACCCGATAGCTTAATGGCGTTCCGTTACGGTGGATGCCACGTGTAGGTCACCCTTGACGAAAGCACTTCTGTGACGCGCGATTATCGGCATGGAAGTTGACACTTCCGTGATGATAATTTTGGTAATGTCATGGAACACTTCTACGACACACAGGTATATCTAGCTTGATTCTATCATAAAATTATCATGGATGTACATGCATGACAAAAAACGCGACCTACTGTGACAAACACGTATCATCACGGCAGTGTATTTTTTTGTAGTGGAAGAGTTTAGCCCAGAATAAGAGGATTACTGCTATTTGCCTTGAACAACATGAAAAAGGGCTATTTCCTGATTATGCCGCAATAAAATCTAGAGTTTTGCAAGAAGATGAATCTTTGCCAATTGATAAAATTGGCGAGCAAAAATATGGTTTTACAAGAATGCATATGCCTTCACCTAGTACTACATCATATTATACACCCCCTACACTATTGCAAAATTTCGGCAACACATGTGTGTCATTGCCGAAAGAATCTAAACACATGCGGGGGCAATCATATCCGGAGTGGGCTGAAATTGAGAAAAAGCTTAAAGCCAACTTTGCCGCTCGCCACCAGAAACAAATAGAAAAAGAATTGGCTCAGATAAAAGAAGCATTGCCAATTGGTAGTATCAATAAAAATAAGGATGATTCGGAACTTGAAAGTGCTTCGGTTGAAAAATCCGAATCAAGTAGTATATATTCTGAATCCATCAAATCCAAAGAGGCAAGCATTATTGAGAAAGGGCATGGCAAGCATAGAAAAACAACCATGCTTGATTTTTCTGAAGTTAATGGGACCTACTTCCTGCCCTATGAGTTCCGTGCTGTAGAAATTGACAAGCCTCAAGGACAAGAGCAAGTAGCCAAACAAAGTTCGGCGTAAGGATCTTCAAGGTAATGATGCATGGAATAAAGAAAAAGATGATGAAAAGGTGTTGGAGAGTCATCCAAAGATGAAGCTAGATATTGTTCAAGTCACACCACCATCATGCTCTCCCAACGTATTTGAAGATGTATGCATAGCGAGTAATTTACCTATTTTCAGATTTTGTCGCAACTTCATTATTGATGCATCTATAAGAAATATTCTCATAAGTAATTTTGAAAGACCAATGAAGAAGGTTAATTTACTTGTTAGCAATAAAATTGTTATGGAACGTATCGGTCAACCCATTGCGCCATTTATAAAGACCGACAATGACATATTGTTACAGCCAAAGCTTTCCTCGTTGCTTTATCTAAAGTTCATATCTAGTTGGGTAGCTTTGCTCATTTCGTACTTGACTTGCACTTTGTCTCAACTGAGACATGTATGTTCTAAATATCTTCTTTTCAGAAATTTAAAGCCAAGGTTAAATTCTATTGAAAAAACCGATGCTAATATAATATCTTATCCAAAGACATCGGAGATAGAGTGGAAAACACAATGCATAGCAAAATGGGGAGATTCCAAATCTTAATCATTCGTTTGCTTATCTCCAAAGCCGTTCACACAGCAAGATTGGCTAGAAAACAAGAAGTATACCTTCAATTCAAGCATGTGTGATCAAGTATTTGATTTGTTGCTGAAAATAATTACATTACAATTCTTGATCACCATGTTAAGCCATCAATCCAAGGACGAATGTATTGTAAGTTGCATGATTCGTCAAAGCATAATTTTGAGGATTGCAACATGTTTCGTCAAATAATTAAATCGGCCATTGATAAAGGACGACTGAAATTTGTTGAGACACCAAGAGATGACCAGTCTATTCCGATTGGTCCCGATGGCAGAAAGTTTTTGCATCGGATGCTTCAAGCCGATCCACTTAAAAAGAAGGTAACAACTGCAGGTGATGAGATCAAGCTTTCAAGTAAAGAAGTTGTTGAAGAGCATAATGAGCATAATCTTGAGGTCGAGAATTCCATCATAGCTACAATGGAGACGCCAAGGACTGGGGGCAGCAAGCAAATCCAATGATAGACGAAAGCAAACCAAAAGAAAACAAAGGCCGAAATAAGCGCAAGTGTAAGAGATCAACAATCAAGTTCGCTGAACTATTGGATAAATATCAAAAGAGGAGTGAAGAGAAGAATACTTATCGGCCAAATTATGCAAAGAAACCAAGATCACCCCATGGCGCAAATATGAGGATTGGTATTGGCAAAGTGAGAATTTTAATGCAACATATTAATATCCTTATTTTGGGCCACCAATGCCAATGTCGTGGATGCCTCCCTATGCTCATATAGATCCATATCCATCATGGGACAGGTATGATACAAGGGCACATTCTCTATCTTATTTTAGACCATCTCACCAATATTATGCAGCTCCGAGAAGATCAACATTTGAACAATCACATGTTAAAGACCGTTTCAATCATAAGGAATCGGTCCAGAGCTCATGGAAGAAGAAAGAGGTGGTCAAGCAAGTTTACCATGTTAAAAGAGATGGTCGTAAGAGTGCAACTTCAGATTTGATCTCAAATGAAAAAGAGCCAATTAAAGTGTTGACATTGTCTACTAAAGGCAATGAGACAAAGCAACCAATTATTGAGAGTCGAAGTGCCAAATCTGAAGAAAAGAAGTTGAGAGTGCACAAGGCCAAAAAGGAATGGCCATTGGTCAAAACAGAATCACAGCCGAGATGCCCGCTCGGCTTAACGTATTGGCAAAAGAAGAAATTACAAAAACTTAGTGCACAAGAACTTGAAGAAAGGAACATGGCATGGGTTCCCAAAGGAAGTGCTCAAAATAAGAATTATGTGCAAGCTTCCATTACATGAAGTGCGGCAAAGGTGAAGAAGGAAAAGAGTGAAAACTATGAAGGACCAAGCCGAAGGTTTCAACATCTTTGGTCTACACATTATCCATATTCTTCAACTATGACATTAACGCCTATGCCATGAAATTCGTCATCAGCAATGGCCAAGGTCTTGGTGTTGTTTACATATCTCCTTATGGTGCTATTCTATGAAGCCTCATACCGCTTAAAATATTTATGCAATGCACAAATGATCAAAGCCGAATATGCAATGTCATTCGGTTTGGAGCTTTTTGGTGCCATAGGTGCTAATCACATTGAGGCTTTCAGTAATTCGTTATGAGTAGTGCAACAAATATCCAAGGGTTATCAATGTTTTGACGAATCACTTATAGTTTACCTTGAGGTATGTCTAGATATAGAATTTACCTTGGTTGCTTTAGTATTGTTCATATATTTAGACATGCCAATCCGAATGAGTTGGCACAGCAAGCATCCGGCTACTATGTTAATCATGGTGTACTATATTTCTCTCAATAGCTGATGCTTCGTCTTGTCAAGATAGGTAAGGCCGAACCGAAGTCCACAGCTTCGGCCACTAATGAAATTTTTATGCAGGCGGAAGTAAGGATTGGAGAAAAATTATTGTTAATTATCTAGAAAATCCTAGCAAAAGGGTGAACAATATGCTTCGGAGGATGACCTTGAGATACATATCCATGGAACTTTGTCATCGGATTCTTAATGAAGTTGAGAAGGTTTCGCCCAAGTTTGCATCAAGCATTCAAAAATGATAATGGCCGATATATAATTATTGCCCTCAGCATATAAATGGCCGATGGAGTGTTGACATCGTCCTTAGAACAAACACGGTACAAGTTATTTT
Source organism: Aegilops bicornis (assembly GCA_021605145.1). Classification (NCBI taxonomy): domain Eukaryota; kingdom Viridiplantae; phylum Streptophyta; class Magnoliopsida; order Poales; family Poaceae; genus Aegilops; species Aegilops bicornis. The sequence continues at coordinate 642,669,727 of CM038670.1, read as the reverse complement.
TCGGCACACTAGCTTTGCCGAAAAACAGGGGGGCATGTGTTGACGCTCAAAATTGGCATGATTATAAAGAGTGGCTTGAAGCTATGTCAAGATTAATTCAAACTTATTATTGAAAGTCACCATGACATGGCTCTCTTCGAGAAGATCAAGAAGGATATGAAGATGGTCTAAAACGGAGCTCGGATGCAAAAGTTATGACAAGTTCAGAGATGCTCATATTGACACCAGATTAAAGAATGGCTCGGAAGACAATTAAGATGACTTGAAATGGAAAACGTTTCAACATGAAAGTTGTGCGCCTCGTCGAAACGGTTGATTTTCTTATAAAAATCGTCTTAATCCGAGGTCGTATGCAAAACTTATAGCCAGTACAAGACGCTGCTACACTGGATGGTCGGACACTCCGGGGAAAACCATCTGGTTTTGATTTTCTCTATGGATGGCCGGACACTCCGGGTATATTCGTCCGGGATTTAAATTTCGTTGTTGCAGAGTTCGGAAAACAGCCGAAAACCCCCTCAAGATGGCCTCAATCAAAAAACGTTCAACATGAAAGTTGTTCGTCTCGTCGAAACGGTCAAGATTGCTTTTTGGCTCGTTTCCATCCGAGATCGTTCACTCCCCCAAACATGGCCCGCAAGGTGCAGCCAGATTTTACCGATCAGTTTTGGAAAGTTCGGACCAAAAAAATCCGAATTGGACTAGGGTTTTGGACGTGAATTGAAGCATTTTCCTTGCACGGGAAGTCCAGCCGCCTCTTATATACTTAAGGGGTGACGGCCGATTGAACAACACACAATCGATCAAATCATCTATCACTTTTTATCTTTTATCTTTTCTCCTTAACCCTAGTTCTTCTTCTTCCTCGTTCTTCGTTTGTTCTTCTTGTTGCAGGATGGCGATCCACGAGGCCCTAGGTCGCGCCCTAGGGCAATCAGGTCGACCTAGGGCAGCCCATAGTTGATAACCCACAAGTATAGGGGATCACAACAGTTTTCGAGGGTAGAATATTCAACCAGAATTTATTGATTCGACGCAAGGTGAGCCAAAGAATATTCTCAAGTATTAGCAGCTGAGTAGTAAATTCAACCACACCTGGATAACTTAATATCTGCAGCAAAGTGTTTAGTAGCAAAGTAGTATGGAAGTAACTGTAATAGTGGCAAAAGTAACGATAGCAGTTTTGTAGTAATTGTAACAGTGGCAACGGTAAAGTAACTAAGCGAAGAGCAATATGTGAAAAGCCCGTAGGCATTGGATCGGTGATGGATGATTATGTCGGATGAGATTATTCATGCAACAGTTATAACATAGGGTGACACAGAACTAGCTCCAATTCATCAATGTAATGTAGGCATGTATTCCGAATATAGTCATACGCGCTTATGGGAAAGAACTTGCATGACATCTTCTGTCCTACCCTCCCGTGGTAGCGGGGTCCTAGTGGAAAATAAGGGATATTAAGGCCTCCTTTTAATAGAGTACGGGACCAAAGCATTAACACATAGTGAATACATGAACTCCTCAAACTACGGTCATCACCGGGAGTGGTCCCGATTATTGTCACTTCGGGGTAGCCGGATCATAACACATAATAGGTGACTATAGACTTGCAAGATAGGATCAAGAACTCACATATATTCATGAAAAAATCATAGGTTCAGATCTAAAATCATGGCAATAGGGCCCTAGTGACAAGCATAGCAAAGTCATAGCAACATCAATCTCAGAATATATTGGATACTAGGGATCAAACCCTAACAAAACTAACTCAATTACATCATAGATCTCATCCAACCCATCACCGTCCAGCAAGCCTACGATGGAATTACTCACGCACGGCGGTGAGCATCATGAAATTGGTAATGGAGGATGGTTGATGATAACGACGGCAATGGATTCCCCTCTCCGGAACCCCGAACGGACTCCAGATCAGCCCTCCCGAGAGAGATTAGGGCTTGGCGGCGGCTCTGTATTGTAAATCGTGATGAAGCCTTCTTTCTAATTTTTTTCTCTCCGAACGTGAATATATAGAGTTGGAGTTGAGGTCGGTGGAGTACCAGGGGGCCCACAAGGCAGGGGCGGGCCCAGGGGGGTAGGCGCGCCCCCACCCTCGTGGATAGGGTGTGGGCCCCCTGGCCTTGATTCTTTTGCCAGTATTTTTTATTATTTCCAAAAATGATCTCCAAAAAGTTTCAGGTCATACCGAGAACTTCTATTTCTGCACAAAAATAACACCATGGCAATTCTCAATAAAACAACGTCACCCGAGTTAGTTCCATTCAAATCATGCAAGTTAGAGTCCAAAACAAGGGCAAAAGTGTTTGGAAAAGTAGATACGACGGAGACGTATCAACTCCCACAAGCTTAAACATTTGCTAGTCCTCAAGCAATTCAGTTGATAAACTGAAAGTGATGAAGAAAAACTTTTACAAACTCTGTTTGCTCTTGTTGTTGTAAATATGTAAAGCCAGCATTCAAGTTTTCAGCAAAGATTATGAACTAATCATATCCACAATAACATTTAGGTCTCATGTTTACTCATACCAATGCCATAACCAACTAGCGAGCAATAATAATAAATCTCGGATGACAACACTTTCTCAAAACAATCATAATATGATATAACAAGATGGTATCTCGCTAGCCCTCTCTGAGACCGCAAAACATAAATGCAGAGCACCTCTGAAGATCAAGGACTGACTAAACATTGTAATTCATGGTAAAAGAGATCCAGTCATAGTCATACTCAATATAAATTAATAGTAATGGATGCAAATGACAGCGGTGCTCTCCAACTAATGCTTTTTAAAAAGAGGGTGATGACTCAACATAAAAGTGAATAGATAGGCCCTTCGCAGAGGGAAGTAGGGATTTATAGAGGTGCCAGAGCTTGATTTTAAAGCAAGGGTAAATAATATTTTGAGTGGTATACTTTCATTGTCAACATGACAACCGAGAGATCTCGACGTCTTCCATGCTACACACATTATAGGCGGTTCCCAAACAGAATGGTAAAATTTATACTCCCTCTCCACCAACAAGCATCAATCCATGGCTTGCTCGAAACAACGAGTGCCTCCAACTAGCAACAGCCCTGGGGGAGTTTTGTTTGCAATTATTTTGATTTGATTTCCTTAAAGCATTGGACTGGGCATCCCGGCGACCAGCCATTTTCTCGTGAGTGAGGAGCGGAGTCCTCTCCTCTTGAGAATAACCCGCCTAAAATGGAAGATACAGACAACCCTAGTTGATACATGAGCTATTTGAGCATACAAAATATAATTTCATTTGAAGGTTTAGAGTTTGGCACATACAAATTTACTTGGAACGGCAGGTAGATACCGCATATAGGAAGGTATGGTGGACTCATATGGAATAACTTTGGGGTTTAAGGGATTGGATGCACAAGCAGTATTCCCGCTTAGTACAAGTGAAGGCTAGCTAAAGACTGGTTAGCGACCAGCTAGAGAGCGACAACAGTCATGAACATGCATTAAAATTAATAAACATTGAGTGCAAGCATGAGTAGGATATAATCCACCATGAACATAAATATCGTGGAGGCTATATTGATTTTGTTTCAACTACATGCGTGAACATGTGCCAAGTCAAGCCACTCGAATCATTCAAAGGAGGATACCACCCTACGATACCACATCACAACCATTTTAATAGCATGTTGTCACGCAAGGTAAACCATTATAAACTCCTAGCTAATTAAGCATGGCATAAGCAACTATAATCTCTAATTTTCATTGCAAATATGTTTATTCATAATAGGCTGAATCAGGAACGATGAACTAAATAATGCATATAAGAGCCACTCAACAATTTCATTATGGTCTTCTCCTCTTGAACCCCAAAGAAAAGAAAGGAAATAAAACTATTTACACGGGGAAGCTCCCAACAAGCAAAAGAAGAACAAGAAATCTTTTTGGGTTTTCTTTTAATTATTACTACTACAGGCATGAAAAGTAAACTATCTAAAAGCTACAACTAATTTTTTTGTTTTCTTAAGGTTTTTCAAACACACAAGAAGAAAGCAAGAAAATAAAATAAACTATCATGGATAGTACAATGAAAAACTATGAGCACCGACAACTAGAATGAGTGTGTGAACATGAATGTAATGTCGGCCAGAAATACGTACTCCCCCAAGCTTAGGCTTTTGGCCTAAGTTGGTTTATGCCCATCGGGATGCCACTAGTTGGCGATCTCCTCCGGATCCCACTGATAAACAGACAAACGGTGTGGATCAAGTGGTGGTTCCGTCTCTGGTTCTGGAGCTAGTGCTTGATTCCGGTAGGCATGGATGGCCTCCGGCAGAACACGGTACTTGCCTGCGGATAAGTTAAACAAAGTAGGAGCAAGCAAAGTAACAGTTTCAAAGTAATCTTTATCAAATATCAGTCTATAGTTAAGCATAATTTTCTTATTCTTAACAATAAAATCATGTGCTACCATACTCTTATAGTCTAGAAAAACAGGACGCAGCAACTTTTCTTCTTTCTCATAATGCGTAATAGGTATGTTAAAGTGTGCAGCTGTAACACCCCAAATTTTCTGGCCAAGTTTTTGATATTAAAATTTTTGCCAGGAGTTTTAAATTTTTATTTCTGTGGATTTTCAGAACTCTTCTTTGATTATTAAGGAGTTTCATCTTTTTCCCAAGTAGAGCTTTCCAAAATGTATTGGACTTCTATGCCAGCTCATTATAACATTTTCTTAATCAGTGGACTTATTTATTAGATTATTTCACCCTAAGTTTTAATTATTAAAATGGCTTGTTTTAAATTGTTTTGAGCTCTGTTTGTACGGCAACCAGTTGATAACTTTAACTAATTTTCCAACCAAAATTTGGAGAGGTCATGAGATGTCTCTAAATCAATTATGTGCATTAATAAAATTATTTCATTGCTTATTTTGGGTTTTCCACCTGGTTTGCTTCTCTGGTCCAGTGGGCATTTTTGCACTACAACCCATTTAAATATTTCCCTAGAGCCTCCACCAAAATTATGGGATGTCAGTGGTAGCATGCCATTCAACTTTATGCAAAAGCATAGTGATGTTCTTTGGAAAATTTGAGTGCAATGACCTCTTTTCATTCTGGACCAGACTTGTGTTTTCTACTACAACTCTGTTATTGCTTGCTCTAATGACCTTGTGTTTTCTCATGCTTGTAGTCAACCCTGCAAAACCCCTTAGTCCAGGAGCATGCTCTTTTTGGAACACTTTTGGCCCATGTAATGATGCCACTCACTCCCCCAGAATCGAAAGTTTTGCAAAACTTGCACTAGCAAGTTTCTCCTTTTTGCAAACTGACTTCACCACCCTCTCTTATATCCATAGAGACAATGATCTGGAGAGTTTGACCAACCTAGCCACACTATATAAGGAGACCCGAGCTCAAGCCCGCACGCAGGAAGCCTCACACCGTCTCGCTAGTGCCCCCCTAGCCGCCAATTGGAGGGGAGCAGGCCATCTTCAACCTCTCCGGCGACTCCAGCCGCCACCACTAACCAGGCCATTCCGGCACAACCAGGGCTTCCCCCTCTCCACTCTCTCCACCAGGAACTTTCCCTTCCTCCAGTGATCACATCCCCCTACTCCATTTCGGTCGGGAACCACCGCGGCCCCAAAACCACTTCGCCCCGAAGCTTTCCTCCGCCGCGAAGCTCGCCGCCGGCAGCTCACGCCGTCCCCGCCGACCCAGCGACTACCAGTAGGATCACCCTCGACCCGCGGATCCATCCCCGCCCTCAGCTTCCCTCAAGGACCCGCCTGCTCACCATAGCGGTCGCCGGAGTCCCGCCTCCACTCGGGACAGAGGGAGAAGAAGGAAGGCGGACTAGTCAAACCTGACTAGTGGGCCATCTAGGACCCACTATCAGTGACCATGCCCGGTCCATGCAGAGTAAGTGGAAGCGTATTTCCATATTACGCTTTCGACGTGTACGTGTCTAATCAAACCGTTTTTTCTGTTTTTCTGTTTTATTTTAAAATCAGATTTGACCAGAACTTTGACTGTCGATAACTTTTTAAATACAACTCCAAATGAATTGATTCTTTTTGCTGCCTCTCTCAAATATTGTCTAGTTTATTATAAGATTTATTTAAAAAAATTCAAAACAACTTTTTGTGCTGTTTTTATTTTTTGTGTTACTTCAAATATATTATTTTAAATAGGATTTTTGAAGATTTCAAGATGTTTTGGGTGCACCCTTCTTTCCCATGACCTGAAGGCAAGCATTCTGAACCCTGGTGTAAATTTTGTGTGTGTTGCTTAGCACAGTGACAACACCACCCCGACACGTGCATACGTCATTTTATGTGAGAAGGTGTTCCTACTCATGAGTGCATGTTAACAGGTTTCATGCAAATGAAGTTGAGATGATTGTGATTGAAATCACCGACATATGCCTTTCACGATACCGAGGAAAGCTGAAGGCCCTTTGTCTTGGGTAGACACGGTCTTGCCCCTAGTCCTCCGTCGAGACGGACGTGTCCGGTATGGCATGAGGGGGATATGTCGTGTGGTGTTTCTATCTACTGTTTGTAATATATGCATTGTTATACTAATCATGCAGGAAATGTTACAACCTCCTGAGTCGACCGTAGATCGAGTCTTGTGCCAGTAACCCCCATACTTGCTTCGTACTACCACTCGTCTCTACACCAAGTAGGGTACGGTTCAGTAAGTTGTCAACCCCTTTCCTAGCACACACCGTACATAGAGGCCATGGTGGAAGATACCGGAGGCATCCGGTAGTCATGCCACCGGGTTCGGGAGCATGGGTGTTTTGGTTGTAGCTGAAGGGGGTAGCTCCCAGTTCTTGTGCCAGTATAAATTTTGTGATCCCATGTTACGCCGAGGTTGTGGCCTCCCACTTAGAGTTTTGCTTAACAGTGTCGTGGGTGATTCTGCATACATGTGAGTTAAGCTGGTGTGTGCAAGTTAGGAGTGTTTTCAACAAAAAGGCCGTAGACGGAATTAGTCCCGATGGACTAAAGGAATCTGTTACTCGTGGGTAAAGAGTACACCCTCTGCAGAGATTAAACCTATTCGAATAGCCGTGTCCATGGTTAAGGATTACAGTCTGGGATGGGTCAAGTGTCGGTCTTAGTGTCGGTCTTCGGAGGTGAAACTGTGAAACTGTTAAACCAGAACTGAATTTCACAACTTGTGGATTGTGAAAATTATGATATTTATTCTTATTGTTGACCAACCCGTGATTTCATTGGTATTATCGAATATCCCTGGGATGGTTCTACCTCCTGGATATTCACTGTGTTTATTTATAAGCCCTTTATGTGGTGTCGCTTAGACGCCCGACTGTGGCATTTCTTTTAAAGCCCTTTATGCGGTGTCGCTCAGACGCCCGACTGTGGCATTTCTTTTAAAGCCCTTTATGTGGTGTCGCTTAGACGCCTCGATCGTGGCATTTCTTTTAAAGCCCTTTATGCGGTGTCGCTCGACGCCTGATCGTGGCATTTTTTAAAGCCCTTTATGTGGTGTCGCTTAGACGCCTCGATCGTGGCATTTCTTTTAAAGCCCTTTATGCGGTGTTGCTCAGACGCCCGACTGCGGCATTGTTCTTGTTTATTTATAAGCCCTTTATGCGGTGTCGCTCAGACACCCGATTGTGGCATTTCTTTTGAAGTCCTTTATGTTATTTACTTCATGATTTTAAATACTACCATATTATTGTATATTCGCAAATAACATGCTTGCACGCATCAGAGTTTTACTTATCTCATGTGACTAACGTCTTGAGCATAATATATTTTCAGCACATCATTATTAAATCATGCATGTGTTCATTATGTTTGCGAGTACATTCAAAGTACTCTCAGCTTGTCCTCGCTATTGTCTTGGCCAGATTTCCTTGCTTGGAGAGGAGCGTTGCGATGACAGTCCCGTAACCTAAGCAACGATGATAACAGCCACGCGAAGATAGGAGTTAACCTGGTCACTGTTCCTGTGGGAAATGGAGTCCCATAGACGAGGATATTTCATAACCCGCTCCGCCAAAGAACCTTTAGAAACCTTTTGTTGTACTCACAGGCCAGAATGGTCTTGTACTAAATATATTGTATTTTTGCTTGGATTTTCTGTATCAAGTTAGTGCCTTATCAGCTAACAATTATCCTGGGGCTGGTAAACACAAGGACCATTTTCCTGGGATTAACACCCGGAGAATCGGTCGCCACAGCAGCGAGGCGCGAGGAAGATACCTCCCAAGATGGGGCCCTTCGTACGGTTCAGATTTAGCCGCTTTGCAACAATAGCGCCCATACTAAATGTGTTATCATGGAACAAGGCATGGCACAAAATAACAATGTCAGGGGCACTAAGCTTTCCACAGTTTCTGTGACCTATTAAACATCTACTAGCAAATATTGCAAAGTAACATAGAACAGGAAAGTGTATGCTAGTAATTCTTGCTTCGGAAACCTTCCTAGAGCAATTGTATCGATAAACCCTTCCACATCATTATGATGTGGTTCCTCTATGCTACCCGTAAAGGGCAACTTGCAAACCGCACAATAATCATAGAGGGACATCTCTTTATACTCATCATATAAATAAAAATCCACCGAAGGTGGTGACCTCCTGAAATGAAAGTTTTGCACAAAGATATTAGTGAGTGAGAGATACTGTTCGCGTTGGTCGTGCAGGAAGTCGGTCAGGCCTGCATTCTCGGCCAATTCATAGAAATCAGCATAAATCCCAGCTGCTTTCAAGAACTCATCACAAGGCCATTCGCATGGCCGAACCTCTGCGGTACGAGGGATATTATATTTTGGCCTCTTATCTCCTTCACTTTGCTTATCCTTCGAGCTTCGGCTCGAAGAGCCCCTCAAAAATCTCTTCATCATTTTCTGAATATTTCTGAAATTTTTAGTAACTTGAAAATAAAAGTGGACCAAACTCAACAAAATTGATAGCAACTACTCCCACAAGTGCCTAGAGACTATATCATGCATTCGAACTACTTGGGACCAAATAAATTTGACATGCAAGCTAAAGAACAGGGTCACATAAGCAGCAAAAAATTGCAATAAATAAAGCATTAGAACAAAACCTAATTGGACCATTGGAGGAGTCACATACCAAAGAATAATCCCCCAAAGCAGTTTTGTGGGTGGAGCTTTGGGCTAGGAGATCGAAAATGGCAGCAAGATGAGCTAGAACTCGTGCTTGAGCTGGCTGGTGATTTTTTTGGGAGGAAGAAGAAGTGTGTGGGTGCAGGAATAAGTGGAGGGGGGCCACCACGGGCCCATGAGGCAGGGGGCACGCCCAGGGGGGTGGGCGCGCCCTGGACCCTCGTGGCCAGGTGCTTGCTCCCCTTGCTGTGTTCTCAGTGCCAGATATTCTCAAATATTCCAGAAAAAATCAGATTTCAATTTCGGGGCATTTGGAGAACTTTTATTTTTGGGGTATTTTTTTATTGCACAGATAAATCAGAAAATAGACAGAAAATACTATATTTGCTTTATTTAATCTAAATAACAGAAAGTAGAAGGAGGGTACAGAGAGTTGTGCTTTCTAACTTCATCCATCTCATGCTCATCAAAAGGAATCCACTAACAAGGTTGATCAGGTCTTGTTAACAAACTCATTCCGAATCGCATGAAACCAAAGAATTTTCAAATAGCACTAGGTTACCTCAATGGGGATATGCACGTCCCCAATAATAAGAATATCATATCTCTTTTTGATAGTAGGAAGAGGAAATTCAAAACCTCCAATAGTAATAGTTGGAATTGTTTCAATAGAATTGTTACTGTGGACTTGAGGTTGTTTCCTCGGAAAGTGTACCGTATGCTCATTACCATTAACATGAAAAGTGACATTGCCTTTGTTGCAATCAATAACGGCCCATGCGGTATTCAAAAAGGGTCTACCAAGGATAATCGACATACTATCGTCCTCGGGAATATCAAGAATAACAAAGTCCGTTAAAATAGTAACATTTGCAACCACAACAGGTACATCCTCACAAATACCGACAGGTATAGTAGTTAAATTATCGGCCATTTGCAAAGATATTTCAGTATGTGTCAACTTATTCAAATCAAGTCTACGGTATAGAGAGAGAGGCATAACACTAACACTGACTCTAAGATCACATAAAACAGTTCTAACATAGTTTCTTTTAATGGGGCAAGGTATAGTTGGTACTCCTGGATCTCCAAGTTTCTTAGGTATTCCACCTTTAAAAGTATAATTAGCAAGCATGGTGGAAATTTCAGCTTCCGACATCTTTCTTTTATTTGTGACAATATCTTTCATGTACTTAGCATAAGGATTCATTTTAAGCATATCAGTCAAACACGTACGCAAAAAGACAGGTCTAATTATTTCAGCAAAGCGCTCAAAATCCTCATCATCCTTTTTCTTGGATGGTTTAGGAGGAAAAAGCATGGGTTTCTGAACCCATGGTTCTCTTTCTTTACCGTGCTTCCTAGCAACAAAGTCTCTCTTATCATAACATTGATTCTTTGATTGTGGGTTATCAAGATCAACAGCAGGTTCAATTTCTACATCATTATCATTACTAGGTTGACCATCAACATGAACAACATCCTTAATATTATCACTAGCTACATGTTCATCATCAGATTGTGTTTCAGCATCAGAAATAGAAATATCATTGGGATTCTCAGGTGTGTCATCAACAGGTTTACTAGAAGCATGCAAGGTCCTATCATTTTTCTTTTTCTTCTTCTTTTTAGAAGGACAAGGTGCATCAACATTAGATCTCTGAGAATCTTGCTCAATTCTCTTAGGGTGGCCCTCAGGATACAAAGGTTCCTGAGTCATTTAACCCCCTCTAGTCATAACTCTAACAGCATTATCATTTTTCTTATTATTTAATTCATTGAGCAAGTCATTCTGAGCTTTAAGTACTTGTTCAACTTGAGTGGTAACCATAGAAGCATGTTTACTAATGAGTTTAAGTTCACCTTTAACTCTAGACATATAATCACTCAAGCGTTCAATCATATAAGCATTGAATTTTAATTGTCTACCAAAATAAGCATTGAAATCTTCTTGCTTAACCATAAAACTATCAAACTCATCTAAGCATTTGCTAGCAAACTTAGTAGGCGGGATTTTAGCTTTATCATATCTATAGAGAGAATTTACCTTTACTACCTGTGTCGGGTTATCAAGACCATCTATTTCTTCGATAGGTGGTAAATTAAGGCCATGTATTTCTTCAAGAGGAGGTAAATTCTTAACATCTTCAGCTTTAATACCTTTTTCTTTCATAGATTTCTTTGCCTCTTGCATATCTTCAGGACTGAGAAATAGAATACCACTTTTCTTCGGAGTTGGCTTAGGAGTTGGTTCATGGAGTGTCCAATTGTTTTCATTCATCAACATATTATTCAATAGAATTTCAGCTTGATCAACAATTCTTTCCCTGAAAACACAACTAGCACAACTATCCAGGTGGTCTCTGGAAGCATCGGTTAGTCCATTATAAAAGATATCAAGTATTTCATTTTTCTTGAGAGGATGATCAGGCAAAGCATTAAGTAAATTGAGAAGCCTCCCCCAAGCTTGTGGGAGACTCTCTTCTTAAATTTGCACAAAATTGTATATTTCCCTTAAGGCAGCTTGCTTCTTATGAGCAGGGAAATATTTAGCAGAGAAGTAATAAATCATATCCTGGGGACTATGCACACAACCAGGATCAAGAGAATTAAACCATGGCTTAGCATCACCCTTTAATGAGAACGGAAATAATTTAAGGATATAATAGTAGCGAGTTTTCTCATCATTAGTGAATAGGGTAGCTATATCATTTAATTTAGTAAGATGTGCCACAACAGTTTCAGATTCATAGCCATAGAAAGGATCAGATTCAACCAGAGTAATTATCTCAGGATCGACAGAGAAATCATAATCCTTATCAGTAACAAAGATAGGTGAAGTAGCATAAGCAGGATCATATTTCATTCTAGCATTCAGAGATTTTTCTTTCAGCTTAACTAATATTTCTTCATCCACAACATAACCTTCAGGCACAACAGGCAATTCATATCTAGGGGGAGAATCTTCATCATCACTTCCATCAATATTATCAGTTTCAATAATTTCATTCTCTCTAGCCCAGCAAGTTGTTCATCCATAAATTCACCTAGTGGCACAGTATTATCAAGCATAGAAGTAGTTTCATCATAAGTATCATGCATAGCAGAAGTGGCATCATCAATAACATGCGACATATCAGAATTAATACTAGAAGCAGGTTTAGGTGTCGCAAGCTTACTTAAAACAGAAGGTGAATCAAGTGCAGAGCTAGATGGCAGTTCCTTACCTCCCCTCGTAGTTGAGGGATAAATTTTAGTTGTTTCATCTTTCAAGTTCCTCATAGTGACTAGCAGATATAAATCCCAAGTGACTCAAAGAATAGAGCTATGCTCCCCGGTAATGGCGCCAGAAAATAGTCTTGATAACCCACAAGTATAGGGGATCGCAACAGTTTTCGAGGGTAGAGTATTCAACCCAAATTTATTGATTCGACACAAGTGGAGCTAAAGAATATTCTCAAGTATTAGCAGCTGAGTTGTCAATTCAACCACACCTGGATAACTTAATATCTGCAGCAAAGTGTTTAGTAGCAAAGTAGTATGGAAGTAACGGTAACAGTGGCAAAAGTAACAATAGCAGTTTCGTAGTAATTTTAACAGTGGCAATGGTAAAGTAACTAAGCGAAGAGCAATATGTGAAAAGCTCGTAGGCATTGGATCGGTGATGGATGATTATACCGGATGTGATTATTCATGCAACAGTTAAAACATAGGGTGACACAGAACTAGCTCCAATTCATCAATGTAATGTAGGCATGTATTCCGAATATAGTCATACGTGCTTATGGGAAAGAACTTGCATGACATCTTTTTTCCTACCCTCCCGTGGCAGCGGGGTCCTAGTGGAAACTAAGGGATATTAAGGCCTCCTTTTAATAGAGTACCGGACCAAAGCATTAACACATAGTGAATACATGAACTCCTCAAAGTATGGTCATCACCGGGAGTGGTCCCGATTATTGTCACTTCGGGGTTGCCAGATCATAACACATAGTAGGTGACTATAGACTTGCAAGATAGGATCAAGAACTCACATATATTCATGAAAACATAATAGGTTCAGATCTGAAATCATGGCACTCGGGCCGTAGTGACAAGCATTAACCATAGCAAAGTCATAGCAACATCAATCTCGTAACATAATGGATACTAGGGATCAAACCCTAACAAAACTAACTCGATTACATGATAGATCTCATCCAACCCATCACCGTCCAGCAAGCCTATGATGAAATTACTCACGCACGGCAGTGAGCATCATGAAATGGTGATGGAGGAAGGTTGATGATGACAACAGCGACGGATTCCCCTCTCCGGAGCCCCGAACGGACTCCAGATCAGCCCTCCCGAGAGAGATTAGGGCTTGGCGGAGGCTCCGTATCGTAAAACGCGATGAATCCTTCTCTCTGATTTTTTTTTCTCCCCGAACGTGAATATAGAGTTAGAGTTGAGGTCGGTGGAGCACCAGGGGCCCACGAGGCAGGGGACGCGCCCAGGGGGGTAGGCGCGCCCCCCACCCTTGTGGACAGGGTGTGGGCCCCCTGGCCTTGATTCTTTCGCCAGTATTTTTTATTATTTCTAAAAATCATCTCCGTGAAGTTTCAGGTCATTCCGAGAACTTTTATTTCCGCACAAAAATAACACCATGACAATTCTGCTGAAAACAACGTCAGTCCAGGTTAGTTCCATTCAAATCATGCAAGTTAGTGTCCAAATAAAGGGAAAAAGTGTTTGGAAAAGTAGATACGACGGAGACGTATCAATAGCCTCCACGCGCCCTGACGGGGTCCCTCCCGGGCGTGTGGGGTTTCGGGTCATCAAAAGCGCCCGCCGGATTGCTTGCGTACCGCGCTTCCGGACGGGTCTCCTTCGACGTGAGATACGGTGCATCACCCCCGGCATCGAGGGTACACGGTGACGTGTTCGTGTGTGAACAGCAACTTCATCAACACCGTCATCACGCCATCGTGCTGACGAAACTCTCCCTCAACCTCAGCTGGATCTAGAGTTCGTGGGACGTCTCCGAGCTGAACGTGTGAAAATCGCGGAGGTGTCGTACGTTCAGTACTAGGATTGGTCGGATCATGAAGATGTACGACTACATCAACCGCGTTGTCAGAACGCTTCCGCTTTCGGTCTACGAGGGTACGTAGATAACACTCTCCCCTCTCGTTTCTATGCATCACATAGATAGATCTTGCGTGATCGTAGGAAATTTTTTGAAATTATTCTGTTCCCCAACATAAGATACCATCATATTGAGAATAAAAAGAGAGAGAGAAAGCCATCTAGTGACTAACTACGGACCTGTAGGTCTACAATGAACTACTCACGCATTATCGAAGAGGCACCAATGAGGATGATGAACCCCTCCATGACGGTGTCTAGATTGCATCTGGTGGTTCTAGAACTTGCGGCGGCTGGAATTGATTTTCGTCGACTCCCCTAGGTTTTCTGGAATATTTGGGTATTTATAGAGCAAAGAGGCGGTGCGGGAGGCCACCAAGGTGGGCATGATAACCCACAAGTATAGGGGATCGCAACAGTTTTCGAGGGTAGATTATTCAACCCAAATTTATTGATTCGACACAAGGGAAGCCAAAGAATATTCTCAAGTATTAGCAGCTGAGTTGTCAATTCAACCACACCTGGATAACTTAATATCTACAGAAAAGTATTTAGTAGCAAAGTAATATGATAGTAATGGTAACAGTAACAAAGAGTAAAGGTAATATTTTTGGTGTTTTGTAGTGATTGTAACAGTAGCAACGGAAAAGTAAATAAGCGAAGAACAATATGTGAAAAGCTCGTAGGCATTGGATCGGTGATGGAGAATTATGCCGGATGCGGTTCATCATGTAACAATCATAACATAGGGTGACACGTAACTAGCTCCAGTTCATCGATTGTAATGTAGGCATATATTCGAATATAGTCATACGTGCTTATGGAAAAGAACTTGCATGACATCTTTTGTCCTACCCTCCCGTGGCAGCGGGGTCCTAGCGGAAACTAAGGGATATTAAGGCCTCCTTTTAATAGAGTACCGGAACAAAGCATTAGCACATAGTGTATACATGAACTCCTCAAACTATGGTCAACACCGGGAGTGGTCCCGATTATTGTCACTTTGGGGTTGCCGGATCATAACACATAGTAGGTGACTATAGACTTGCAAGATAGGATCAAGAACACACATATATTCATGAAAACATAATAGGTTCAGATCTGAAATCATGGCACTCGGGCCCTAGTGACAAGCATTAAGCATAGCAAAGTCATAGCAACATCAATCTCACATAGTGGATACTAGGGATCAAACCCTAACAAAACTAACTCGATTAAATGATAGATCTCATCCAACCCATCACCGTCCAGCAAGCCTACGATGGAATTACTCACGCACGGCAGTGAGCATCATGAAATTGGTGATGGAGGATGGTTGATGATGATGACAGCGACGAACCCCCCTCTCTGGAGCCCCGAACGGACTCCAGATCAGCCCTCCCGAGAGGTTTTAGGGCTTGGCGGCGGCTCCGTATCATAAAACACGATGAATTCTTCTCTCTGATTTTTTCTCCCCGAAAGCAAATATATAGAGTTGGAGTTGAGGTCGGAGGAGCTCCAGGGGGCCCACGAGGTAGGGGCGCGCCCTAGGGGGGGGGGCGCGCCCTCCACCCTCGTGGCCAGGGTGTGGGCCCCCTGGTCTTCATCTTTGGCAAGGATTTTTTATTATTTCCAAATAGACGTTCCATGGAGTTTCAGGTCATTCCGAGAACTTCTGTTTCTGCACATAAATAACACCATGGAAAGTCTGTTGAAAACAGCGTCAGTCCGGGTTAGTTCCATTCAAATTATGCAAGTTAGAATACAAAACAAGGGCAAAAGTGTTTGGAAAAGTAGATACGACGAAGACGTATCAACTCCCGCAATCTTAAACATTTGCTAGTCCTCAAGCAATTCAGTTGATAAACTGAAAGTGATAAAGAAAAACTTTTACAAACTCTGTTTGCTCTTGTTGTTGTAAATATGTAAAGCCAAAGATTCAAGTTTTCAAAGAAAGATTATGACTAACCATTTTTGCAATAACTCTCAGGTCTCATGTTTACTCATATCAATGGCATAATCAACTAGCGTGCGATAATAATAAATCTCGAATGACAACACTTTCTCAAAACAATCATGATATGATATAACAAGATGGTATCTCGCTAGCCCTTTCTCGAGACCAAGAAACATAAATGCAGAGCACCTTTAAAGATCAAGGACTGACTAGATATTGTAATTCATGGTAAAAGAGATCCAATCATAGTCATACCCAATATAAATTAATAGTAATGAATGCAAATGACAGTTGCGCTCTTCAGCTAGTGCTTTTTAATAAGAGGGTGATGAATCAACATAAAAGTAAATAGATAGGCCCTTCGCAGAGGGAAGCAGGGATTTGTAGAGGTGCCAGAGCTCGATTTTGAAATAGAGATAAATAATATTTTGAGCGGCATACTTTCATTGTCAACATAACAACCAAGAGATGGCGATATCTTCCATGGTACACACATTATAGGCGGTTCCCAAACAGAATGGTAAAGTTTATACTCCCCCTCCACCAACAAGCATCAATCCATGACTTTCTCGAAACAACGAGTGTCTCCAACTAGCAACAGTCCCAGGGGGAGTTTTGTTTGCAATTATTTTGATTTAGTTTGCATAAAGCATGGGACTGGGCATCCGGTGACCAACCATTTTCTCATGAACGAGGAGCGGAGTCCACTCCTCTTGAGAATAACCCACCTAGAATGGAAGATACGGACAGCCCTAGTTTGATACATGAGCTATTCGAGCATACAAAACAGAATTTCATTTGAAGGTTTAGAGTTTGGCACATACAAATTTACTTGGAACGGCAGGTAGATACCGCATATAGGAAGGTATGGTGGACTCATATGGAATAACTTTGGGGTTTAAGGGATTGGATGCACAAGCAAGATTCCCGCTTAGTACAAGTGAAGGCTAGCTAAAGACCGGTTAGCGACCAGCTAGAGAGCGACAAATCATGAACATGCATTAAAATTAATAAACATTGAGTGCAAGCATGAGTAGGATATAATCCACCATGAACATAAATATCGTGGAGGCTATATTGATTTTGTTTCAACTACATGCGTGAACATGTGCCAAGTCAAGCCACTCGAATCATTCAAAGGAGGATACCACCCTACGATACCACATCACAACCATTTTAATAGCATGTTGTCACGAAAGGTAAACCATTATAAACTCCTAGCTAATTAAGCATGGCATAAGCAACTATAATCTCTAATTGTCATTGCAAATATGTTTATTCATAATAGGCTGAATCAGGAATGATGAACTAATCATAGGTGGGATCCTACGTCTATGACAAAAAATCATGACAGAAAATGGGCTTTTCGTCGTGGGCGGGCCGGAGACACAGTTGCATGACAGTCTTTGGGCCGTCCAAGACGGAAAAAACTGTGGTAGAAGCGAGGGGGAGGAAAATTTCGGGGAGTTCCCGGTTACGGTGGGAGGTCGGGGCCGAGCGATGCTGCTTTCTCGTACACATATGCTGCGTGTGTGCGGCGTTGGCTCTAATCGAACCCGAGTGACGCGTTGGGCTCTAATCGAACCCGGCGATTGTACCGCAGGCTACGCTACATCGAACCCGAGCGATCGATCGATGGTCGTTAATCGAACCCGATCGAGCGATTCTTCGCTATCGCTGCTAATCAAGCCGATCGATTGGATGAACAGTGAGTGTTGCGGGGCGGTTTGGATGAACAGTGAGCGGTGGCGTTGCCTCTGGATGAACAGGACCCCGTGGTGTGGTGGAGGGCTGGATGAACAATAGGCGGTGGAGGGTGCCCGTGGAGGGGTGGTTGAACAGGACCCCGTGGTGTGGAGGGCTGGATGAACAGTAGACGGTGGAGGGGTGCCCGTGGAGGGGTGGTTGAACAGGACCCCGTGGTGGGGAGGGCTGGATGAACAGTAGATGGTGGAGGGGTGGTTGAACAGTAGCCGGTGGAGTAGCGCGGGGTGGAGGCTGGATGAACAGGAGCCCGTGGAGGCTGGAGGAGGTCGACGGTAGCCCATGGAGGCCGGAGGAGGTCGACGGTGGAGATGAACAAGATCCCGTGGAGTCCTGCTTTTGCGGTATGCCAAACCCTCCGATGAACAGGACCCCTGCCGACCGTAGGAGGTCCGTTTCATCTGCTTACGGTACGCCGCACCTCCCGATCAACAGGACCCCTGCTGACCGTAGGAGGTCCGTTTAAATCTGCTTTTGCGGTACGCCACACCCTCCCGATCCACAGGACCCCTGCTTCGACCATAGGAGGTCCGTTTCCCTGCTTTTGGCGGTATGCCACACCTCCCGATCAACAGGACCCCTGCTTCGACCGTAGGAGGTCCGTTTAAATCCGCTTTTTGCGGTAAGCCACACCCTCCCGATCAACAGACCCCGTTTTGACCGTAGGAGGTCTGCTTCTCTGTTTTGCGGTACGCCACACCCTCCCGATCAACAGGACCCTGCTCGAACATAGGAGGTCCGTTTCCTCCGTTGTGCGGTACGCCAGGCCTCGTTTCCATCGCATGTTCCGTCCAAGCTCTCCCAATGAACACGACCACGCATTCCGTTCCGACCCAGCCGGTTGGCTCCCCATAAACACGACGACGACGTTGTTTCTCTGTTTCGACCCAGCCATGTACGTATGCGCGAGTAGGCGTTCGAGACCCCGCCCGTATGTACACATACGTGGCCGTATTTTCTTTCTTGCACCCTGGCCGCTGTACGTACGTGTACATGCTACGTGCGCGCCTCTACTACGACACGTGCGCGCCTCTACATCGACCAGTATATATGTACGTACACGTTCGCGACCAGAATGACAACACTACGTACGCTTCGACCAGGTGGGTCCCGACTGTCAGGCACTTGCTTGCGTGCGAAGATGTAGCTGGTGGGTCACAGCAGTCATGGGGGAAACATTTTTTTCACGAAATATGGTGACCCGTCCGGTGGGTCCCTGCTGTAAGGTGGAGGAATAATTATTTTGCGCGTAATAAGGAGGCACTTTCTTGCGGCCGCCGTGGACCCAGCTATCAGCCTCTCCACGCACAGTACTCTTCCGATGGAAGTCGGTCGTTGACCACATTGACCACGCCGCGCCGAGAGCAACAAGGCAGTGGACGACGGCGAGGCCTAGGAAGGGGACGACGTGGAGCCGGGGAAGACACAGCAGGGGATGCCCACGCGAACAGGAGTACGAGGGTGAGGCTGTCATCGCCGCAGAATAACAGGGGGTGTGGGTGAGTAGAGGGATGGCCTGGCCAGCGGTGGGAGTAGTAGGGGGCCGTGAGGCCTCCGTGGCATAACAGCCGGCCACGGGAGGCAGGAGCATGCGGCACGACCGGCGCTGCTTTGGGCGGCTGGAGCACGAAGACCAGAGGTTGAAGAAGCACTACGGCCGTTGGATGGACATCGTACGGTCACTGGAGCTAGAATCGTTCATATTGACTAAGTTGAAAAAGCCCTCTGTCCCCGTAAACTTAGTAGGCCCACAAGTCAGCCTCCCACCAAGGTGAGTCCCAGCTAGCAGGGGGAGTATTCATTTTTTTGTGCGTAATAAGGAGGCATTTCCGGTGGGTCCGAGCTGACAGCGGAGGGAACGTTTTTTTTCGTGAAATACAGAGACCATTCCGGTGGGTCCCAGCTATCAGGCGGAGAAATCATTATTTTGCACGTAATAAGGAGGCATTTTCCTGTGTGGGCCCCTACTGTCAGCCTCTTCCAATGGATGTTGTTTGTTGACCATGTTGACCTCGCCGCGTCGAGAGCACAAACGCGGTGGACGAGGGCGAGGCCCAGGAAGAGAACCACCCGGAGCTGGCGAAGCCACCGCAGCGGATGCCCACGCTGAGGGAGAACGAAAGCAATCGACCGGGTCGGGTGCAGGGTGAGGCCGACGCCGCCGGAAAATAACAAGATGTGTGGGTGGTTAGAGGGATGGCTCAAGGCACCACAGCCGACCACGGGAGGAGGGAGCGTGCAGTCCGCCGGTGCTGGTTTGGGCGGTCGGAGCAGAAGATCAGAGATTGAAGAAGACGGCGGCCGTTGGATGGACATCCAACAACAACTGCTGTGTGTTGACTAAGTTGACAA
Organism: Aegilops bicornis; assembly: GCA_021605145.1. NCBI lineage: Eukaryota > Viridiplantae > Streptophyta > Magnoliopsida > Poales > Poaceae > Aegilops > Aegilops bicornis. Next base: position 642,649,437 of record CM038670.1, on the reverse strand, counting down.
AGCCTTCCGTGACGCCAAAAAATTTAGGACAGCGTCATCACAACCTAGTAGGCCCGTAAGTCGACTCCAAATCATGGAAAACAGCATACAGCCCATTAGCCATTATTTTCAATAATTTACAGCCCATTTGCTAATTCTTAAGGATATTTGAAGCCCATATTCTTTTTATTAGCATTACGCACCATATATTCTGGCAATCGCTAAAAAATTCGACGAATTTTTGCATATTTCGATGGGGTCCGAACTCTTTTAATCACGAAATTTTGAGTCACGTTAAAAATAATTTTTAAAAAATTATATCAAAATAAAATTAAAAAACAATTCTCCGCAAAAAAATGAATGAAATTTAAAATCTTAACTAGCAAGATGCCCGTTAGATTTACGGAACATGAAGATTCATTTGTATGAGTAGTTTATCTTGTGGGAGAAAAGATGATATTTTAATGTAATTGCCAGTTGGCTTTGGTTTTTATAAGAGTAGAGAGTAGAGAAATCTTGAAAAAAAAATGATATTTTAATGCAATTGCCGGTTGGCTTTGTTTTAAAAATTTACAGCCCATTTCTTACAACTTATAGCCCGTTTTCTGGGGAAGCCCATTTCTTACTACTTACATCCCTCCTCGTCTTGAAAGATTTGCAGCCCAGCAGGGCTGAGAAAAAGCAAGTAGGCCTCGGTCTTGGTATTCTTCAAAAAAAAAAGAACTGGGCTAGCCAATTTCAGAAAGAAAAAATATATTAACTGGGCTCGTCATGTGCTTAATAAAAGCGTAAGCATGGGCTAGACGGGCCACAGCCCCCCACAGCACGCAGTTGAGCTCCGTCTCTTAAACTGAAAAACAACTGGGCGAGATGCTGGGTCCCAGGTGTTATCCGCTCGTTGTGTAATTTTCTCGTTTATTGACTACATTGACAATGGCGTGGAACCTAGTTGTCAAACAATTAGGAGGAAGTATTTTTTTGGCTTGTAATAACGAGGCACCTGCTTGCGAATTGCAATGACCCTGGTGGGTCCCTACTGTCAGCCTCCTCCACGTACAGTCATCTCCTGATTCCTCTTGGTTGTTGACCATGTAGACAACGTCAGACGGCGGCGGGCACAACAAGCTACCCAAGGCGGAGAACGACGGCAAGGCCTCGGACGGGAACGAACAGCAGCCATGGAAGATGCAGCAGTGTAGTGGCAGGTGGCGGGGAGTACGAGGGAAACAACATGCAAGTCAAGCATACAAAATGGTACAAAAAGCCCAAGGATTAATTGTTCATCAAATTTTTAGAGAAAACCCAGATTGAACATGACAGTAACATCTAACCCAACCACTCTTTTTTGTAGTCACAAACATATGGATCTGTCTGATCCATAAAATCAACATCCTGTGCAAAAAAAATTATTCAGGATGTCTACAACTTATTGTAAATATAAGCCGAGCACGTTTAGAAGCCCATTTGTCCACCTGAAACTTCTTTTTTTTCTGTTCAACATGTTCGTCCGTGAGAAATCTCTTGCTGTAAAAATTAAGCCTCATGGACAATAGTAACCTCGCGTTCAACAGGAAGAATGTGACAAAGCTTCTGTTTGCCTGGTTGGATGCATATCGTCCCATCGTTATCGCCCTCAAACGAATGTCATGAGAACTGAGAAAATCCTTGTGCTTATTACGCCAATGATTGGTTATATGTTTTTCTCCATGTGGTTCTCCCTAAGTAGACATGAAGATTGAAAACAGTTAAGGTCTAAAAAAAGAGTATGTCGAAAGAACGACAGCTGAACAGTTAATTCTAGTACAATATATACGGGCTTTCAATGTGCATGAAATCATCACCTCTATGTATAAATTCTCCAGAGATCGAAAGCATCGCAATAACAAGCCAATAATTATGTCCAGATCAAAACTATACATTCTCGATATATATGATCTTGACAGAATCCAAAGAGCATTGATAGGCTATCAATGGACGAACTCTTCATTGAGCATATAACATAATATTAGTACCCAAAGTGTACTCCAAGATGATATAAAACTTATGCGCACAAATGAAAAATGCAGCATATGATTACAAATGTGTAGATAATATACGTTACCTGAAAAAGTGAGGAGCCAAACACCAACTCCTTGTGATTATTAAACGGGTCACGAATTACACCCAAGGTCTCCAGTTTGGGCGCAGAGACGACAGTTATTTCTAAAGGTGTATAACAAATATGAAGGAGCAACCTTTCAAGTGAAGGGGCATCTTCGATGATGAGTTGATGTCCTTTAAAACAAATTCCAATGCTTTTAAGGTGAGGCGACTTTATTTGGAGACAACTGATACCGATTTCTATTCCCAAAACAATAAGCAAGCGCTCCAGGGCAACCGGAGTGGATGATGTTGTGCAAAGGAGGCCTCCGATAGATAAACCACCATAAGCGAAAGTTTTTTAGCGGTGGGAGTTGAAGCATTTGTACCGGATCGTCTGGTAGATGGCACCGGGCGAAGGTGGCGGTGTGGAGAGAGGAGGAAAACCGCGAGATGGACAACGGTGGTGTGGGCACGAATTCTTGGTATGTTCGTGGTATGAAACTTTCGTGGTAATGGTAGAACTAAAAACTGCTGGAGTTCTCCGAATTCAGGGGATGTCAGCCAAGCGTCCACCTTGCCGGGTATGGACCGCAGGTAGCTTGTCGGGATGCAGAGGCATTGAACGGGGCCCTGCTGGTGAGAAGAGACGATGGCTCTGATGAGATCAAATTCAGGAAGGATAGATATCTGACGTTAGTCGAGATTGAGCGGCGCGGTGCGCCATAGAGGGCGCCACCGAGTTGCGAGGACTTGTGTGCGGCAGCAATCCTTGTTGGGGAGAAGCGAGATGATCTCCTCAAGGATGACGCCCGGGAGATCGCTGATGCGGTCCACCGGAGATTCTACCGGTTCCTCGATCCGGTGGGGGGGCTCGCCGCTTCTCCCCAGCCACCGGGTGCGGGATCTACAACCGGCGTCGCCGCTGGCGGGAGCCTCATCTTCTTGGCGATGGGGCCAGCCGACTCCATTTTCCTTGTGGGCGTCGCGCCGAGCTCACGGGTTTGAGCAGAGTAGGCAGAGACGAGCCTAGTGGCAGTGCTAGTGGGGAAGAAGGCGGGCTGGGGATTTCTGTAGGAGTGGTAGAAGAGGAGCAGGCGTTTTCTGTACGAGTGAGGAAGAAGGTGAGCGGGGTTTTCTGGACGAGTGAGGAAGATTGGGGAGCGGGGGGAATTGGGTTGGGAGACCGAAGCGGGAGAGCAAGTTGTTCGTGTTTATAAGGCCCACTCCACTAACTACTCGCTTTTTCCCAAGAACCGCTCTCTTCTTTTGCATTGCTGCATTGGAGCTGGCGCATGGGCTTGGCTGACTGGCCATGCATGCAGGATGCATGTGCCCGCCGGCCACTGCATGCGCCTAGTTTGTTACTAGGCCTATTTAATAGGGTGGTTATGGAGTAAATTAAGGAGATTTATTTTCTCTGTGTGCATCCACCAAATTAGAGGATGCGGTACTGGATGCAGACACTCACATTAAACTAACATTGTAAGAACAAAAGTTCAGCATATCTATGCATCTCAATGATTCACCATACTATAACCAATATACAAAGTTGTGAGAAGGTGTGGAAATAAAGAAAATCGGTCGATGCTTCTCTCGAGCAAAGGGCCTCCTCATACGCATTAATTTCTGGGCATGCTTGTTTCTTCTCAATGTTGCGAGCACTTTGAGCATGTTGGCAACTCCACAACTAGCTACCTGCCTCATCTTGCAATTGATCTTTGACAGATTTGCTGCAAACACATGAGGCAATAGAGGTGACTCAACATGGGTCCATATTGTGCAGTTACCTGATATCATATTCATTGTCCTGAATCTGAAAAGATAGGAAAACAGTAGCTATACTTAAACGGTGTTGCAAAACAGTAGCACATATCAATAGCTCGGCATGACAAAACACGATCATCTAGACAAAGGGGATACTGACCTGCCTGAGGAAGATTACATATAATTTCATAAGTCCTTGGTTGATTTCCACCTTCGGCCGCACTGCTTGTTTGCTCCTCCATACATGACAGGATCGAACCGCACTGCATTCAGCAAGTCAATGTACGAATAAGCTAATTTCATCTTGCGGTGGTCATTGTACCTGAATTACGAATGTAGGAATACCGAGCACCATGAGGTTAGCCGACAACAGGTAGATGCAGCCATATAAATTTTGTGCCGTGCTACCAAAATTGAGGTTTGTATCCCTTCTCGTTATGAGAATTCTTCTTGAAGTTGGTAGAATGTGACGGCTTGTTCTTTGCATCAAACTTGCCTTTCCCCTGAGATTTGTTCTTGTTGTTTTGGGGCTGGTTGGGCTGGAAGTTCTTCTCGTGTACCATGTGGGCACTAGAAGCTCCCGAGCACGTGTGTCTTTTGCTCTCGCCTTCTCCTCAAAATTAAGAGTGCTAATGAGATCCAAAACAGAAAACTCATGTCTCTTGTTTTTCGTAGAAGTAGCAAAATCGTTCCACGAAGGTGGAAGCTTGGCAATGATGGTCCCAAAGAACAAATTTGTCGTGCAACACACACTTAAAGTACTCAAGTTCCTTAGAGAGTGATCAGATCTCATGAGTCTGCTGAACAACAGAGCGCTCATCACCATCTTGTAGTCACAGAATTGCTCCATGACGCATAACTTCGTTGCCACCGAGGGCCCAAAGCGTGGCCTCGAGCGCAGCCCACATGTCTTTGCCGCTGTCAAACGACATATATGAATCCACAATGGAATCGTCAAGAACACCCAGCAGGGCGGCTTTGAAGAGGGTATCAATGTTCTGAAAAGCTTCCTGCTGTGTAGGATTAAGATCGCCCTCAGGCTTACCCTTAGTGGCGTCATAGCAGTACATGATCTGAAACCAATATACTGCTCTTGTCGCCACCTTTTATATTGCACCCCTTAAAAGTAGGCGGCTTCAAAAGCTCAGCAAAACCACTCGGAGTAAATTGCCTGTGATCAGGTTTTTGGATTGGATTGTTGAATATATGAGAAATTTAGTATGAGTTTAATCCGAAACAGCAGTATAGATCATGACGACAATTGCAAACATCAAAGTAATGATGCGGACTAAACCAGGAGGACAGAATCACATATTGTACATCGGGAGCAGAACCGATGTGGTTGATGTTGTCACTCATGTCGTTGATGAAGAGGTTACCGAGGTCGGGGAAGAAGGTTGTTGTTGAGGAAGTCGTCATTGGCAGCGATCCAGGAGTGTGCTCCCCAAAAACCTGATCGCCCCTCTCCGTCTGAGGATCACGAAAGGTGGGGTTCGGAGGACTGCTGTCCCTTCTCGCGGTGCACGCCGGAAGGAGGGCTGGAGAAGAATTGCGTGGTAACGCTAAGATCTGGAACGGTGCGAAACCATATGATACAGCGGCAGCTAGGGTAGAGTATGTCAGGTCGGTCGTATGAAAGTATAATAGTAGGCCTTTGCCCCAAACCCCACGCCCAAGTCAATAATAGCTCAAAAAAGTCAATAATAGCCCCACCAAGGTTTCTCTAAAAAACGGAGTAATTAAGGCGTATGTTAGTCCCTTTAGTATAAATACAATATCATTAATAATGGCCCCACCTTTTGTCTCACAAAGTACGTCGGAGTACAACCGGCTACACATTTACAATCCGCTTATCTTCTCTCTACTTTAACTAAGCACAAATACTATATTTAAATCCTTATAGCCTGCTTATGTCATCTAATTGTAGTACTTGCTCTAAAGTTACTATCCATCGTAGTCTGAAATGTCGGGCGTAGAAGCGGGCGGTGCCCTCGGTCGGCGCGCCGCTTCAATGGCGGAAGTAGTGACAGGTCGCGTCGCCCTGACTTGCCATCAATGTGGAGCGGCAGGCTCAGCTAGCGCCGGGCGGGAGGGGGGAGGGTTTTTTGTTGGGCCGAGAAGGTGAGAAGCCAACTAGGGATCGGTCCGGACGGGGAAATATCATGTGCTCCCATACTCTGCTTATGAAACTAGTCTAGTATGTTACTACTCCCTCCTTCCTGGTTTATAGAGATGTTTAGAGTAACATAGTAATATGTTAGAGTACAAGTTACTCCCCACTATGACCAGCCTTGGCCTCTCCCAGTGCTCCACCATGTATAGCTGCTAAGCCTGCCACGTAGGCATAAAATATGATGTGGCACCAATAAACTAAGCACCTATGCATTGAAGACTTGAGTTACTAAGCCATTTAATGCACTTAGCACCTCATCTAAAGAGCATTAATAGTATAGCCAGCTGTTGGCTATAAGTCAGTGCCATGTCATCTACAGCCTATCTTATAGTCAACATGTACAATAGTAGATCAAAAGAGTGTACTACTAGGTTTTTGTTCTGTGGCCCACCTTTCATTCTCACAAAGTGCCTAGGAGCACGTGCTAGAGCTGGCTCTTCACGAAGAGCCCGCTTACCTTCTCTCTCCTCTTCTCTTTCCTCCAACTAAGAAGAAATATACTATAGTTTATTCCTTATAGCCCGCCGACTCAGCTCTATTGTACTTGCTCTAAGCACATCTAAGCACTTACTAGCACCCCCTTGACCGTGGACCTTGATGGTGTACAACACCTTGTGTCTCATAATTTTCCTCGTCATCATCTGAGTCCTAGAAGATCTCACCCACATCATCATTAGCATGCAGCCGCCTTTGATAGACAACGTCTTGCAGAAGCGAGTAGAGGCGACTGGGGACGCACCACCACCATGTCGTGGGCACTCAGAATGTGCTCGTGTGCGTGCAGTGTGCGTGTTTTTCCATCGGTGCTAGCTCTAAGGCCGAGTCTGCGGTCGTCTTCGTCTCCGACTAGTAGTTGAGCAACGACGGCAAAGAGGTGCTGCAAGAGATGCGATCTTGCCGTTGCATGCGAAGCCGCCGTATAGCACGACGAACCGGACATCGCCGCGGATGGCGCACGCCTCCATGCAGCCGAGTGTGTGCGCATGCATCTGTTATTCATGTGCATTCTGCGGCCGAGCGTGTGTGCATGCACGTCTTGTGTACGTGCGTTGTGTGCTCCATGCTTTGTCAGGCGTATGTGCATGAGTTGGATCGGATGGAGTTAGTGCGTTGGCTTGTGTACATGCGTGGCTGCAAGCGTCCTATACATGCGTGGCTTGTTGCGTGGTTATCAATAATTCAATATAAACTACTCCCTCCGTTCCTAAATATAAGTCTTTCTAGCCATTTCAAATAGACTACAACATATGGATGTATGTAGACATATTTTAGAGTGTAGATTCACTCATTTTGTTTTGTATGTAGTCCCTTATTGAAATATCTAAAAAGACTTATATTTGGGAATGGAGGGAGTATAAAACATCTTCAACTTAGCATCCTGATGTACCGTTTCTAGTGGTTAGCGAAAAGTTCATGTTCTTTTAGTTGTTTATAGGTGGGCAGGCAGCAAAAAACAGGGGAAAACACGCAAGGTTCCTTGCAGACGCTCCACCGCGAGGTTCCTTGCTCCTCCTCGGTCATCGGGAATCTATGCTCTTCAACTCTTTTCTTTTACATGAGCTTTGTTCATCCTTTTCCCAACACGCGAGACATCTAGCATCAAGGTGCACGTGTCATGCAAGAAAATGGAGATAATCAGATAAGCAGTGCGTAAGTGAGTCGTGCGGGGGAAAAGCGGGGGGAAACCCTTTTTCGTAAGTTAGTCGTGCACTTCGATGGCACTTACGCGATATTTTTTCTCCTCGATGGCACGTGAATAGTGCACGTACTCAACGATGGAGCACGGGATGGTAGCAATGACATGGTCAGCCCTTTTTTGGAGAGAGTACGTACTACTTGTAAATAACTTTGATGTGTCCCGTCAACTCGCAGAACGACGAGAAGCTTGATTACGCCTTCTCCCTCGCCAACGCGTGCACGGTGTCTCGCGGCACGAGGAGAAAATTTTGCTTACAAGCGGTGGACGTGCAGTAGTTCATTTGGTGTCAGATTGCCAGAAGCACTATTGTCTAGACTTCCGGAAGAGGCGAAGAGCCAAGCGCAAGGTTACCTACTAACCTTAGGCTAGGCGTAGTGGGAGTAACATAAGTAGGGGTACCTCCTTTTTTTATTCTAGAAACAACCACACGCGAATATCAAGGTGCTGGTTACGTAGAAAAAATTTCCTGCAGTCCGTGCTTAGCCCTCCTCTATCTCTCTTCTCATCCAGCCAGCGGGCGCACAGAGCCCATCGTCTGTTTGCTCACATGTGGCCCCACATGTCAGTGAAAACGCAAGAGGACCCACTGAACTTGCACATCTTTCACCTCGACGTGCTGGTGATAAAAAACAAATCCAATAAAGATCTTCGGTGGCCGCTTTTGGAGTTACTCAAGAGTAGTAAGATTCTACTTACAGTTTAACCCAAGATGCACATCTCGTGGCTTCAACTACCACTCTATTTTCTTTCAGGACACGACCTGGATGCTAGATGTCCCACGTGTCGGCAAAAGGAGGAAGAACCCGACCAAATCTTTGGTTGTGCTCTCGGATTAGACTAGTTGTGCTAACTTCAAAAATTTATTGTGTACTCCCTCCGTTCCAAAATACTTGACTTCCATTTGTCCAAAAATGGATGTACCTATATACTAAAACATGTCTAGATACATATATATTTTGACAAATAGAAGGCATGTATTGTGCAACGGAGGGAGTAGAATGGATGCAAGTTTTTGTATTGCGAAGAAGAGTACATCCATATATTGATAGTGCATTGGAGTTGGCCTTACAAGTGGGACCGCAGTTGAGGAAACCGACTATCGGCAAACCCCCACCTCGCCCACCGCGCGATGGCTGAGTTAGAGAAACGATGAGGTTGAAGAGATTGCTCTAGCACGGACTCCAAGAAATATGGTGTCAGATGGAAGTCGTGCTGGTGGCGTGTGCCGTACTCCTGGACGTCAATGCTTGTTCTGGCCCATGCCACCCTACTACTCCTACTACTTACTATATAGTACTAGTATCGAGGATTCGAGGTGCTGGTTACGTAGTACAATATGGCTACAGTAAAAACACCCGCACGACGCGTGAAGCATGTGAAGCTAGTACAAATAGTGTACTACTTCCTCCGTTCCTAAATATAAGTCTTTGTAGAGATTTCACTAGGTGGACTGCATATAGAGCAAAATGAATGAATCTACACTTAATATGCATCTATATACATCTCAGATATGGTTCATAGTGAAATCTCTACACAGACTTACATTTAGGAACGGAGGGAGTACTATTGTTGATTGGCCTCATCCGATAACCTGTTGCAATGCACGTACAATTATGGAGGAGGGAGAGGAAGAGCGTGCGACAGCAGTTCCAAATCGAGAGGGAAAGGCAAAGAGTCGGTGGATGGTTGCCAGTTTGCCACGGTTCACGAAGGGGCGCCCCGGCCTACACGTTGGTTCGGAAATACTCCTACTACTCGTCGTCGTCTTCCTGATATGTTGGAACGGGACCACATGTCAACGAAACATGGTGTGTAATTTCTCGTGCAAAATGCGACCTGGCCGCGTTGGCCCGAGGTGTCGCATTAGTTTTTTTTTTGAAAGTTTGCCGCATTAGTTATCGACCTTTATTTTTTTAACATGCAATCTGAATGGATAGCTCCTGTTGTCATCACACGTGAGCGGATATAGTGATGGTTGATTCGACCGAGCAACTTATTACTATGGGAATATGGGAATACCAGCGGATTCAAGGAACAGAGAAATGATGTTTGCTTCGTCCAAGCAACTTACTGTGGCGAAGGTGGGGCTCTGTGATTTGACTGCTCACTAGTCATTACTACTGTGGCGCAACGACCGGGGTGAATCTTTCCTTGAAGTTGTGTTGTGCACTCAATATTGCTGCATGGCAGGTGGAGCCGGATGAAGGATGTCCAACATGTCGGCGAAACGAAGTTGAATTGTTTCTGGCATTGCTATCAATCCTTCAGGATTTGTTTATATGTACGCATAATTTTGATGAAATTGTACTGTGATGCTATGAAGGTTTCAACTTCGGTTCCCGCAGGAAAAAATGTTTCAACTTGGGATTCATGTGTCTTGCCTCGAGATTATCTCGTTACAACATTCCATCAAATACAAATGAAACTACCATGGCTAATGCATCACAATGGTTCGCAGATCAGCGCCAATATTCACATCACAACTGAAGACAAAGTTGTGAGAAGGTGTACAAATAAAGAAAAAATATATAATTGATCAATGTTGTTCGTAGGCATGGCTCCATTTCCTTGGCGCAGTCTTCATTGCTTGGCAGCTAGTTTCACCCAGCTTTGTAGCCAAAAAAAGAGGTGTGTGAAGGACACCACAATCCGATCATTTTGTGCAGCTCCACTAAAATAGAGCGGACCATCCATGTTTGCAAAGATATCCAGTTAGTGTGATTACAATAATAGTGGAACTAGATGATGAAACATAACACAAATAAATAGAAGCCGATCACCTCTACGATCTCTCTTTAGGACTAAATTCTTGTTGGAGAAAGATTAGGCACGGAGTTGGATGAGGAGGATAGCAAAACCAATCTCCCTTTTCCAGTCCCACAGAAATGTAAAAACGTTGCCCATGTGACATTTTGGTGGAACTGCACAAAACACTCTTCAGAAAAGTGATTTGTGCAGTTCACCAAAAGGTCGCAATAGCAACAAGGTGAAAATGGATAGCCCTGTTTGCAAAAGGAGGTCGAAAGGAAACAATTACTGCCCAATAACATGAGTTGAAGACACATACCCCGACAAAAAAGAAGCATGTTCCATGTAAAAAGGGAAAGATAGCACATGGTGGTTTATCAAAAATGGTTTGAGGACGAGATTGCAAGATGGAAAGTACGCCAGCCGAGATACAATTTAAGCAAACAACTAAAGAAGATCCACATGTAGCAACGTGGGAAGATGGGCGGTGGAGCAAGGCGGAGGAAGCTGTACCGAGGGTCGCCGGATGTTACTAGGAGGGCGCCGGCGGCCGGGATCTGCCCATACTGCGGCAGCGAGCAAGTGGCGAAGGCCCTACAGCGCCGGAGCTTGGTCAGAGAGAACGGAGGGTACCGCAGATCGGGACGAGCTGCCTCAACACCGTCGAACGGAGAGACGATGCACATCCTCCCTTTCCACCGGCTTACGGGATGCGGCCGGATCACTGACCAACGCTGAGAGAGAGAGGCCACGGCGGCCTTGTGTGAGAAGGTGTGACGAGAGACAAACCCATTTTTCCATTTTCCACACGGCAATCGTTTTATATTCTAGGCGTGGTACCCGGCCCTCCTTCGAGTAAACAACTGCTACACGCGTCAAATTATCACGTGGGCTGCCTTTTCATACAGAAATGAACTCCATCGTGTACCCGCGCGGGTGTGGACGGGAATGAGACGTGAGTACGTGCGCCCTGCGTGCACTTCTTCTTTAGGTGCAGGTACATACGTGGGTGGGTGTGAGAGAGATGGTTTGTGCGAAATAGAGGCAATGTATTGATGATATCTCAATCAGAAAAACGTAACATATGCAATGTGTGTGAAATGGAGTCATGGACGTGAGATATCGATAGAATTGAAAACATGGATGAAGTGTGTGGCTCGTGATCGATAAAGAGTGCCATCGAATTTGTGTTTGCCCACGTCAAAGATACAAGGCGGCTGGGCTACTGGAATTTGAGAGGGCAGAGGTGCAGTTCTTTTTCGTGGCATGGATACCTACCTACAACGTTCGACTATCGGTGTGTGTGGGGGGGGGGTAGAGACCGGTCGACTAGTATATGTGTGGGGAAGGAGAGAGACCTAGCTATGTATTGTGGAAGATCGATCGACATCCATGGATATGTGTAGCAGAGGAATAAGGTTGGGGAAAAGACAAAGGTAGAGCGTCGGAGGGTTGGTGGTGGAGTGGCGTCTCACAAATGGTGGGAGAGGCCTGCTAGACAAATGGAGGGTATGAGTGCAATATCAATAAGAGAGGGCGGGGGATGTCTGTCTGTCTATGCAAGTGCGTGTGACAGACTGTCGGGAGGTATTCAAGGATGATGAGGGGAGAAGATATGGTTGTGGTAAGCATGCGTAACTACATAGGAAAATCAACCGTCGTGTGTCCGAGAAAACGAGAGACATAACTAGCGAGGTAAGTGTATCGGTGCTTGGTGAAAACAAATTATAGTCGACCTGGCTATATGTAGGGAGATCAGTTCATATACACGCCTGCATGTGTTAGAAGCAAATAAGGTCCGGAGAGGCAGACAGGGGGAGAGGGTGTGGCTAGGAGGTGGTGCGAGAGGCCTACCATGTCGAGGGGGGAGAAGTGTGCGAGCATGTGATTAATGAAAAGAGGGGTGGGACTGAGCACCTGCGTGGAATCGTATTGGACATATGGGGGCATGGACGGTGAGAAGAGAAGAGGGGAAGTATATATGTGTTTGTTGTAGTCACACTTGGCTAGAGAGGTATATCGACCGGTGTGTGCCAGAAAGAAGGAGCTGGGGGCCTACACACACCGCTGGTGGACGACCTAAAGAGAAATAATGAACGTGTGTGATGGAGGGGACGCTAAGGGTGTGCTAGGGGGGTGGGCGTGTGCATGCATGATAGAAAGTTAGCGCTTGCTAGCTACAAATAGAAGAGGATCGTGAAGGTGTAAAAGACGAACAAAGATCATAATTCATTATAAAAAATTGGATACAGATACTTGAAGAAGATATCATAATGTAGAACATTGATTATAATTTGGGCTAATGTGTGGCTTTTGCAACTCAGATCTAAATACTTGTCATAATGTAGGGGGCGGGGCACTATACTTTGTGTGATAAACACGGTGTACGTATGGAACATGGTTTAGATTATGAATATATAGTTAGTACATCAAATGTAATATTATTTGGAATCAACATCAAGTGTTTTAAAAAAATAGAATTCGAGTTCATGTAGTACACATAGTTCATATCTATCTCTATAGCAATCATGTGGTGTGTTATTAAGGTAATACACGAATGATGGTTGAAGTTGGCAACAATCATGATTGTAGATTCTTATTGAAATAGAGAAACGAATTCAAATTTAGTTCGAATTGCAGCGGTAGTATAGACATTTGGAATGCACTAAAATGTTGGTATGAGTAGGTTACATGCATTATACAGCAAGCAAAAAAATTAATCGGACATAACATGGATTCATACTCCCTCCTTCCATCTATATAGGGCGTAATGAGATTTTTAAGACCGCCTTTGACTATTGACAAGATTAATCGTACATGACATGCACAATGTGAAAATTATATCATTGAAAGAACCTTTCACAGACGAAGTTAACGGTGTGCTTTGTGTAATTTGCATGCCATATATCATTGCTCTAATATTTGGTCAAAGTTAGCATCGAAAAACGCATTAGGCCCTATATAGATGGAAGGAGGAGTAGCTGAATAGCATTTGTATAGTAAAACGGGGCAAGACTCTCTCTTTGTGTGGTGTGAATAGTTTTATTTTTTTCATTTTCTTTTTGGTTGAGGGAAGTGCGAATTGATTTGGTACGTACAAGTACAATAGTACTACACGTTAGGCTTGTCCCTAAAATTCAAGCCGCGTCTTGTTATATCCCGAAAATTCAGATATCGTGCTCCCAAAACTGGCGCCTTCACAACCCGCGCCTTGCTATCCCAAAGTTACAACGCGCGTGAAAACTCCCTCCAGCTGCCAAATCCCGACACGTGAAATCCCCCTTCTAACCCTGAGCCGAAAGGGCCACTAGTTCAAATCGGTGGGGGGTACTTTTGTAACGCACCCTACATTTTGGACAAGCACGTCCCTAAGTCATCCTTCACCCCCTCCCATCGCCCTTTTTCGCCATTCGAAATCCCAGGCCGCCATAACCTCTCCGCTCCAGCCGCGAAACCCCACCCTCCTCCATCCGCCACGTCACCGCTGCCCAGCCGGAGCCTCTTCCCCGACGACGTCGTCAACCGCAATAGCTCGACGTCCCTCGTCCACCTCCCTGGATGAGGATCTGTTGTCCATCTCGCCGTCCCGCCGGTTCAGTCGCCCCGTCCTCCACCTCCAAGGAGCTGCTCCAACGATCGCCTCGTCTATCGCGGCTGCTCCATCCCCACAGCGCTGCCTTAACCTGCCCCACCGGAACCGCATCATCCTCGCTGACTCCTCAGACGAAGCCGAGGCCTACTCGGCGCCACCAAAGAGGTTGTACACTCATCACATCGCACCTTCTCCTTAACTCAACCTCCCGGCGCTGATGGTGCTCCATCCCGCACCCCCATGGAGCAGCTACCTTGAAGCCGGCGCCGCAGGCGATATCTCCACGGCGGCTCTCCCCTAGCGAGGCCCCTTCGGCGACGGTGTCCATACCAGCCGGATCTGCTGCTGCTGCTCCAGCTCTTGCTCGCTCGCGCTGCTGCTGCTGCTCCGTCTCTCGCTCGATCGCTCGCTCGCCCAGCTGCTGTTGCTGCTCTCCCCCTCGCTCGTGCTGCTGCTTTGCTCCGATTAAGCCACACTTCATTCGACTGAATCGACTTTTGGGTCACCGATTTTTGAGGGTTGGGGGCTCATGGGAGTTAAGGAAGAACCACCAGCAATGGGATGGGGGCTCACGGAGAGGTACCCCACTATCTATCTTAGGGTTCGTGGTGGGGCGGGGGCTAGGGGCTGGGCTGAGCAGCGCGGCGAAGTTGTTTGGGCGGCGAGGCGGCGCCAAGGCCGGGCGGTTCGGCCGGTGGTGGTGGCTGACTCGAAGTGCAGGTTGAAGATGAACTGTAGGCCCTCCCTAAACTACATGTCAAGTGCCTCTCTGCTACCATTGCGTTCAGGTTCAACAATAACATTCAGATTCCACAGTAAATTTCAGTTTCAATAGTTAACTTCAGAGTCAACAGTTTTTACCTCATCTGTTGTAGTCAGGTGGTTTTTGGTGATGTTAATTTTACATCCATTTTACATCATCTATTGGAGATGCTATTAGAATCCCACTTGAGATTGACGATGTTTGTCTTGTGCTGCTTCAGCCTTGACTCTTACGGCTCACCGGAGCTGCTCCAACGACAGAATGATCTATCACAACAGAGCAGTGCCCTGGACGCCGTCTACAGATTCCTCATATCTTCCTCCACACCTCCGACAGCCACCTCTGCCTCAACTGCTTCAGCGACCAACGCAATGATGTTGAGGTCGACACGGCTACTGACAAGAGGTTGTACACTTGTTGCATCACTTATTACTATACATTCACGTCGATCCATTAGGGCTATTTTGGTTCAACGAAAAACATAGCAATAGGGAATTTTCCAATGGCACTCTACTATTCAATTATTCATGCATTTTTTTGAAAGGAATGAAGCAAAACATCCACCTGGACCTACTTTTCAAAATCCTATGCATGAAAACAAGACCAACTGCATTAGTGCCAGAATAACATTCTAACTGTACACGCTTTCATATGGTTTCACTTTATTTTGGCCATGTTTCTTTGCATTCCTCTGCTCTTCCAATTCCTGTAAACCAAACACCCAAGTTGACAGAAATTCTCTATTTACAAATGCTCTGTTTACCATGTGCATTTTCCTATCCTATCCCGGTGTTTGTCCTATCCCTGCGTTTTAAGAATCATGCAAGCCAAATGAGCCCTTACAAAATTACTTCAGTTAAAGGTACGTGTCGAAGGGAACTTTGTGTGGTTTGTCCTGCTCCTACCGCGACGTCGTCCACCTCACCTAAGCTGCTCCATCGGCAGAAGCATCCACCAAACCAGACATCACGACTCCTGACCGTCTTTCGCCGCCTCAGATCTCCTTCCTCGCCATTGGCACCCACCGCAACGGCATCACCATCATCGACTCGTGAGATGAACCCGAGGAGTACACGGGTCCACAAGAGAGGTCGCTCTCTTTTTTTCTGCTTATGTTATGCATTGCTTAAACTTACCTGCTACTTTATCGTCATGTTCAGCTCTTGGACTCCCAAGTCAGGTCCAAATTAATGTTCAAACTTGAGTTCTAAATTAGTTGTGGGGCACATATCGAGGCAGCAATGAATAGTTTGTCTGTCTAATATCTGGTTCACCTAGGGTTTGCCTATGTTGTTCATCTTGGGTGGGAAACAAATAGTAAAGCAATCATCATCTGTCTTTTTATTAATTTAAAGCAATCATCAGCCTGCTATCATTATTTTTGGATCCATCCACTGGTTGTTACCATCACTCTAAATTTCTGCATGCTCTCCTTACATAATCTCACCATATTTTTTCGTATGCATGTCAGATATTCTACACAGTCATGTTGAACATGTAGAGAAAAATAGAAGAGTTTTGCGCGGCAATACAGTGTCATGCAGAAATCGCTCCATGGTGGGTTCAATGGCAAACCCTCCCCACCCCTCTCCAAATTGTAATCCAGAGGAAGATATCTGTTCTGAGGCGGATTCAGATTCCGCTGACCACTACTATTTACCCCCAAGGTATTTGCTCTAACTTGGCAAGATGATGTTAGTCATATCATGCATATGTTGCCTTGCAAGGCCTACTTTTGACATCATATATGTCATCTGCTTAGTTTAGACATGTTTTGTAATGCCACCTGTTTAGTTTCTACATCATATATGGGAATTATGCAGTCTCATGTCTTTTAGCCAGCCATAATATATGTGAAATGTGCAATGCCATCCTGTTTAACCAGGCATCATATATTTGAATGATATCTTGCCCATCCTTTTCTTCATTACATTTCCATTTGTCGACAATGTTTGTACATTAAACTTCTCTTCATGTGAATCAGCCATTTGGGTGGGAGAAGGAAAAATCTGGAGTGAAAACAAGGCCTTCAGAGCAGACAGTGCTACAGCCGAGCAGATCTCTTGTTGGGTCTCGATAGCTCCTCGTAGATGGATTCAGAGGCAGATGACCAGTCCTATTCCCCCACTAATGTGTATGCTCTAACTTGGCACGGTTATATCGCTCATATCATGCATACGGTGTCTTGCATTGCATAGTTTAGACATCATATACACAATATTCAACACCATGTTCTTAGTTCAGACATCATATCGAATACCCTCTGTTTAGCATATAAATCACATATGTGAATTAAATGATGCGATCCTGATTACTTAGATAACATGTAGGTGAATTATGTCATGCGATCCTGTTTAGTTATTCATCATATCTTTGAATTATGTTATGCTATGCTATCCAGTTTAGATAGACGTCATATATGTGAAATTATGTCATGCTATCCGTTTTAGTTAAACAATATACATGTCAACTATTTCATGCCCTCTTTTTCCCACACTATCTATTGCATCTGTCTCTCATACAATGTATGTACATTCAACTATGTTTCTTGTTTATCAGCTATTTGAATTGGAGCGGGTGATGCCAGTATGTAGCGGACTAAAAACAAGGTCTTCAAATAAAACAGTGCTACCTCTTGGTGGAGATAGCACCCCGGTTGTACATGCACAAGAACCAGCCCTACCACACATAACCCAAACTCTCGCAGATTGAACCCCTCATTGCGATGGACAGAGAACCAGCTTCACCCAATCTAACCCCAAATGATAGTAACCCAGTTCCTGTTGACACAACACCATCTCCACCATAGGGCTCCCAAACAAGAGCAGTGAGTAAGGCAGCTCCAGTGCCCAAAGGGCCAGTACTATCACGGCGAACCCAACTCCACCAGTTAGTACGCCTATTCCTGTGGAGGAAGCACAACTAGCTAGTCTTAGTTTAGCATCTATCGCATTTTATGTTGTTAAATCGTATGTGCGTATCTTCCCATCTTGGAAATATTATATTGAAGATGAAGGAAAATGCCAGTTGCAGGTGTTTGTCCAGGAGTTATGTGTAAGTAATGTTATTCATGGCTATTACTTTGCTTCTTCCCATACATCCTACCTCCATGATGGTTATAATACATCAAATTTTCCCATTTTTCTCTTTAGAGAAGGACCGATTTGGAAACTCAGGATGAGGTAACCTGTGCTAATACCTCTGCTATCTTCAAGAATGCTTGGTGGCAGTATCGGAATTACTCAAGAAAACGTACTTCACCGGCTAAAGAAACTCATCAAATTCCCTTACGTTCTCCTAAGACACATTTATCTTTGGGCGATGACTGGAACGCCTTGTTCAGATCTTGGTCCCGAACCAAGAATGTGGTAAGGTCCATGAGCTCATTTTCTATTTTTATGTATTATATTCTTGCGTCTTACTATACTCTGTTCATGTAGAACAAGTGCCTAAACCTGAAGAACAACTATTCTAATTTAAGATTCCATTGCTATCATAGTTCAAAAAAGCGCTAGCCGTTAATTGTGCGTTTTGCCACCGCCTTGCGCTTTATTGACCAAAGTGCATGCTTATGCGCAGTTATGCACAGATTAAGCATAGTTATGCGCAATGCGTTTATAACGCTTAGAGCCTAAGCGCTTAAGCGCCGCTTAAGGCGCGCCTTTTTAACTATGATTGCTTTGCTCTTGTATAAGCTGTATTCTTGATACAAACTTATTTTTAAATTGAAGGATCCAATCGAAACTCCAATGGCACAGCAGGTATGTTCACTCATGTTTCTTTAACAGGTTTGCTCTTATCAATAGCTCTTTTGATTTCAAGTCAATTATGTATACAGTTGACTTTCATATCATGCACATTACTAGCATCACAACAGAGCCAATAGTGTTATTGTACATGTAGACCCATGGTACCCATCTGAAATCTTGTTATGCCGTGTAGTTTCCCACGCTTTGTATTCTTTCACTGCTGCTTTGTCTTGAACTGATATGATTTGAACCGTGTCTCTATTTTGATTTGGCAAGACAATGCACGGTGACCCAGGACATAGATATATGTTTGTTTGATGCTTTTATTATGTACTAGTACTTGGCAATAGAAGACTTGGTAGTTTAATCATGTCCACCTTACTAATGAACTGGTTCACGAAATGAGTTTCATATACTAGTACATGCTAAACTTGTTATGTGTCCGCTTGTTTCTTCTTTTAGAATCTTTGGCAGAATATTGGGGCAGAGTGCCTTATTAAGCAATGGTAAAGGAAGTAATGCAGATAAGGTTCAGGATAGTGACACATCCTTGTTGGTCTCCAACAAAGCTGATAAAATAGCTAAGGAAGACTATCTTGAAGACAGCAAGACAACCCCAAAGTCCTGTCTTGGTTTAGTCTTTGAGTTACTGGCTACTACCGCTTGCACAAGCTATTCAAACTCACTGTCTGAATCAATTCGGTTTCTTGAGTCTCAACTACAAGCTGAAAGACATCGATCAGCTGTGCTGCGACAAGAAGCGGAAGGACTGCGGAAGTCCCTGGAGCATTCAGATGCATACTTTCGGTGCAACAGACAAGCATTGGAGGATTTTAGCGCCAAAGCAGGACAAAGCTAATCAGCTTGCTAAGCTTATTGCCGACATGGTGGATACCAGATAATGTTTCTTGAGCTCTTGAAGTTGTTTCAGTTATGCTCTTGTTTTGTCAGCCGCGTTTATTTGCACCGGTGGCCAATTTTGGCCGGCGATGTATGTAATATGCTCCTTTGTTCCCTATATTTGCACTGGTGGCGAACTTTGATGCCCAGTGGATGTAATATGTGTAATAACGGTAATAGGATAGCGTTAATTGCTTGCTTATTTATTTCCTTATTGTCTTGTTTAGTTGTTTGCTTGTAGTCACTGCAGTTCTTTTACGTGTTTTCTAGTGGCCACAATAGCCTATTTTTGGTAACTAGGCCAAAATAATCATGGCAACGCACGGACTGTTGTAACCATGGGCCTCCTGCAGGCCGTATGATCCATGGGCCTTCGTCCGGCCGTAGGATCCATTGGCTTTCTATACGGGCCGTAGGATCCATCGGCCTTCTATACGGGCCTTAGGGCCCATGGGCCTTCTACGGGCCATAGGGTCCATGGGCCTTCTACGGGTCGTACGATCCATGGGCCTTCTACAGGCCGTACTATCCATGGGCCTCATACGGGTCGTAGGATCCATGGGCCTTCTACGGGGCGTATCATCATTTCACCAATCATGGGACGTACTATTCGTGGACCATAACGGGCCGTTAATAGGCTGTATTTGATAACTCTATGAAAACAGCCCAACGGGTTTTTTACAAGAAAACGGCCCAATGTATTAACGGTCCGCAAACGGGTCGACTGTAACAACGGGCTGAATTTGGCCCACAAGCAGAAAATGACAGTAACGGGCCGTATGTAACTGAATGCTGCAAATGAGCCCAAGAATCAATGGGCCCTGAGAAGGCCGAAAGATAACTTAATGGAAACGCCCAATGGAATAACGGGCCGTTAATGTGTATAAAGTGATATAATGTTCATTACGGGTCAGTTTCACCACGGGCCATTAATGGGCCAAGAGTTACAAAGGTCCTCATATGGGCCGAAAGAAGTCATGGGCCGCACATGGGCCGGAAGTTAAAACGGGCTGAATCATATGGGACGGCCCAGATGACGCTAGTGGGCCTAATTCAGATAGGGCGTAACGGGCCCTGGGTTAGCGGGCTGTAAATGGGTTATATGCGAACAGGCCGTTAACAGGCTTTATGTGGGCCGGGCCACCACCTTATGACCAAGTCAAACGGGCCGGCCTTTTCACACGAATGGACCTCTGTTGGGCTGTGCCACGTGTCGCTGTATCATAGGGGACTTCGGTCCAATGAACGGATGACATCTGTCTCAACGGTGAGCCGACACGTGTTTCCTCCAGCCAATGATGATTTTACACATGGAAAATCCCCATTGGTCAGGGCTGTTAACGGGTTATCGGATCCAAAACCCGACCCGATAGCTTAACAGCGTTCCGTTACGGTGGATGCGACGTGTCGGTCACCCTTGACAAATTCACTTCTGTGACGCTCGATTTATCGTCATGGAAGTGGACACTTCCATGATGATAATTTTGGTAATGTCATGGAACACTTCTACGACAACACAGGTATGACTATCTTGATCTTGTCATAAATTTGTCATGGATGTACATGCATGACAAAAAACGCGACCTACTGTGACAAACACGTATCATCACAGAAGTGTATTTTTTTTGTGATGCAAGCATGAGTAGGATATAATCAACCATGAACATAAATATCGTGAAGGCTATGTTGATTTGCTTCAACTACATGTGTGAACATGTGCCAAGTCGAGTCACTTAAATCATTCAAAGGAGGATACCACCCCACTATACCACATCACAACCATTTTAATAGCATGTTGGCACACAAGGTAAACCATTATAACTCATAGCTAATCAAGCATGGCACGAGCAACTATGATCTCTAATTGTCATTGCAAACATGTTTATTCATAATAAGCTGAATCAGCAACGATGAACTAATCATATTTACAAAAACAAGAGAGGTCGAGTTCATACCAGCTTTTCTCATCTCAGTCAGTCCATCATATATCGTCATAATTGCCTTTCACTTGCACGACCGAATGATATGAATAATAATAAGAGTGCACGTGCATTGGACTAAGCTGGAATCTGCGAGTATTCAATAAACAGGAGAAGGCAAGGCAATATGGGCTCTTGGTGAAATCAATAATAATGCATATAAGAGCCACTTCAACAATTTAATCATGTTCTTCTCCTATCGACCCCCAAAGAAAAGAAAATAAATAAAACTATTTACACGGGAAAGCTACCAACAAGCAAAAGAAGAACGGGAAATATTTTTGGGTTTTCTTTTTAATTATTACTTACTACAGAAAGAAAAGTAAACTAACTAAAAGTTACACTAATTTTTTTGTTTTTCTTAAAGTTTATTAAACACACAAGAAGAAAGCAGGAAAAAGAAAATAAACTAGCATGGATAATACAATGAAAGAGTATGAGCACCGACATCTAGCAATGAGTGTGTGTGAACATAAATGTAATGTAGGTGGGAAATACATACTCCCCCAAGCTTAGGCTTTTGGCCTAAGTTGGTTTATTGCGAAGGATGGCCTGGCGGATACCCGTAGGTGTAGCTGGGGTCGTACTGAGATGAAGAGGACTCTGACTGCCACTGGTTGGCAGTCATCTCCGGATCCCAAAAGTAATCAGACTGTCGTGGAGGCTCAAATTGTGGTTCCGACTCCGGGGCTGGTGTAGGGTTCCGGTAATCTTGAATGGCCGCCCACGCAATGAGATACGGACCTTCAGATAAATTAAACAAGGAAGGAGCAGGCAAGGTGATAGTCTCAGGCTGATGTTTATCAAAGAACAATTTGTATTTAAGCTCCCCTTCCCTATTCTTAACAATGAAATCATGCGCTACCATACTCTTATAATCTAAATAAGCATTGGGCAGCAATTTTTCTTCTTTCTCATAGAGCCTAATAGGTATGTTATAATGTGCAGCAAGGCATGAAGCATAGATACCTCCAAAAATGGGACCCTTAGTACGGTTCAAACTTAACTGTTTAGCAATAATACCGCCCATACTAATAGAGTTATCAAAAAATAAACCATGGAACAAAATGATAATATCAGGAACACTGAGGTTTCCACAGTTTCCGCGACCAATCAGGAAACGACTAGCAAATATGGCAAAGTAGCGTAAAATAGAAAAATGTATGCTAGTGATTCTTGCATCGGAAACCTTCCTAGTTTCCCCCACAGTAGTCGTGTCAATAAACCCGTCCACATCTTTACGATGTGGTTCATCTAAGGTACCCTCGAAAGGTATTTTGCAAACCTTGCAAAATTCTTCTAGTGGCATTTTCTTAACAACATCATATAAATGAAACTCTACTAAAGGAGGTGTTTCTTTAGGAAAGTAGTAGAAGTTTTGCACAAAAGTATCAGTGAGTAAGAGATACTGATTACGTTGGTCGCGGAGGAAGTTGGTGAGGCCAGTGTTCTCAGCCAATGAATAAAAATCATCATAAATCCCGGCTTCTCTCAAGAAATCATCGGAAGGCAATTCACACGGCCGGACCTCCGTGGTGCGAGGCAAATTATATTTGGGCCTCTGTGCTTCTTCACTTTGCTTTTCCTTCGAGCTTCGGCTCGATGAGCCCCTCAAAAATCTCTTCACTATTTTCTGAAATATTCTGAAATTTTTAGTAACTTCAAACAAAAGTGAACCAACTTCAATAAAATTGATTGCAACTATTCCTACAAGTGCCTAGAGCCTATATCAAGCATTAGAACTACTTGGAACCATATAAATTTGACATGCAAGCTCAAGAACATGGTCACCTAGGCAGCACAAATTTGCAATGAATAGAGCACTAGAACAAAAACTAATTGGACCAATGGAGGAGTCACATACCAAGGAACAATCTCCCCAAGCAGTTTTGTGAGAGGTGCTTTGAGCAAGGAGATCGAAAATCGCGGCAAAATGAGCTAGAACTCGTGCTTGAGCTGGATATTGGTGTTTGTGGGAGGAAGGAGTGTATGGGTGCAGGAATAAGTGGAGGAGGGCCACCATGGGCCCACGAGGCAGGGGGGCGCGCCCTCCACCCTCGTGGCCAGGTGCTTGCCCCTCCTGCTGTGTTCTCAGTGCCAGAAGTTCTCAAAAATTCTAGAAAAAATCATATTCCATTTTCAGGGCATTTGGAG
Source organism: Aegilops bicornis (assembly GCA_021605145.1). Taxonomy (NCBI): domain Eukaryota; kingdom Viridiplantae; phylum Streptophyta; class Magnoliopsida; order Poales; family Poaceae; genus Aegilops; species Aegilops bicornis. The sequence goes on along the minus strand of CM038670.1, from coordinate 642,625,855 downwards.
AACTTTTATTTTCGAGGTATTTTTATATTGCATGTATAACTCGTAAAAATGCGAGGAAAATGTTATTTTTACTTTATTTCAACTAAATAACAGAAAGTAAAAGGAGGGTACAGAAGGTTGTGCCTTCTAGTTTCATCCATATCATGCTCATCAAAAGGAATCCACTAACAAGGTTGATCAAGTCTTGTTAACAAACTCATTCCGAATAACATGGAACCGGAGAAATTTCGAATGACACTATGTTACCTCAAGGGGGATATGCACATCCCCAATAATCTCTACCTAATATTAAAGGACGGATTGTTTTTCCACTTTTTTGTCAAAGGTGTTTTTCGTACGTCAAGCACAGCTATCAACCGCCGATCTTTTTTCGTACGTGGTAAAAATTACGTCCGTCCGTAGTATACCTCGAGCCAACAAAGGTAAAGAAAAATTGATATTGCCAGGATTCCAGGCCTGGTCGTTGGGAAGAGCCCATAGCTGCTAGCCAACTAATCACGCATTACTTTCTTGCAATTACAAAGAAGCTTATGCTATTTGATCATCGTACTATCGTACGACAACCCATTGGACCTCTGTGTTGGGCCTGGAAAAAAAACGCTCGATGCATCGTTTTTCTATACGTCAGCAACGAAGAGGAAAACAAATACAACTCAATCATTGGTGTTGGGATGGTGGCTATCGTATAATTGCTCTCCTTGTGCTAGAACGAATATAGTTACTCATCTCCTCAATGTTTCCCGATGAAGTTAGACCATCGACCATCAATTCGCTGACAATCTTGAGCCCATCAATCTTTGGGCCGACAAGAGGAAGGAACGGCACCGCGGCGTTCTCGGTTGATTGTTTCAAGGAGGTCATGTCACTTCTGATCAGATCGAGATCGAGAGGGCTCGCTGCTAGATCGAGATCGAGGCTGTTGCTCAAATCGAGAAAAATATTAGATCGAGAATGAGAGGCCAGGGGAATGTCGAAAGAGTCGCCGCTCACTGGATGTGCTTTTAGTCGCTGCCACCCGCTGGATAGAGCCGACGTGCGCTGGTTAAGACCAAACATGAATGAGGCCGTCGCCTAAGTTATCACTAATCACGAGCCCATATGGCGCCCGTTGGGTCAGTAATATGCCGCTGCGCTAGGTGCCGACAAGGCCACACCGCACGCGAGAGCTGTAGCATGACGGGGCAGCGCATTTTTTTTCGAGAGTATGCCAATGGCATACCGTATTTTTATAGAAGGCAGAGAAATATGTACAAGACCCCATACGAGATGCGAACAAGTCGTAGGGCGTACCCACCCAACACCTACGCCCTAGCTACTAAGACTACTCTCTCGCGAAGGGTCTAAAGCACCAGCTCCGCCAAGCTCGGCCTTCCTCCATTCCTCGATCTCATCAAGGATTTCTTCCTTAAGCTGAGCCACCGATCTTTGCTTAGGAACATTGTTGAAAGCTCGTGCATTGCGGTTCTTCCATAGTGCCTAGGCAATTAAGATTATGATGGAGTCGAATCCTCGTCTCAACTTGCGTTTGAACTGCCTCCTCTGTTCAAGCGACCATTGCAAGAACGTTGCAAGAACTTTTTTGACGCCCCCGATTCAATCATACACTAATCATGCACGCAAATGTGTACGATCAAGATCAGGGACTCATGGGAAGATATCACAACACAACTCTACAAATAAAATAAGTCATACAAGCATCATAATACAAGCCAGGGGCCTCGAGGGCTTGAATACAAGTGCTCGATCATAGACGAGTCAGCGGAAGCAACAATATCTGAGTATAGACAGAAGTTAAACAAGTTTGCCTTAAGAAGGCTAGCACAAACTGGGATACATGATCGAAGAGGCGCAGGCCTCCCGCTCGGGATCCTCCTAAACTACTCTTGGTCGCCGTCGGGAAAGGCACGTAGTAGTAGGCACCTCCAGGTAGTAGTCGCCATCGGCAGTGGTGTTCTGGCTCCTGGGCTCCATCGTCTGGTCGCAGCAATCGAGTAGAGATAGGGGGAAAAGGGGGAACAAGGCAACCGTGAGTACTCATCCAAAGTACTCGCAAGCAAGGAGCTACACTACATATGCATGGATATATGTGTAAAGGGCCATATCAAGGACTGAATCGCAGAATGCCGTGGTAAGAGGGATAGCTAGTCTTATCAAAGACTATGCTTCTGGTCACCTTCGTCTTGCGACAGGTAGAAGAGGGTAGGTTGAAGTCCTCCAAGTAACATCACATAGCAATAATCCTACCCGGCGATCCCCTCCTCGTATCCCTGAGAGAGAGCGACCACCGTTGTATCAGCACTTGGAAGGGTGTGTTTTATTAAGTATCCGGTCCTAGTTGTCATAAGGTCAAGGTACAACTCAAGTGGTCCTCATCAAGATCACGGCTATTCAATAGATTAACTTCACTGCAGGGTGCACCACATAACCCAACACGCTTGATCCCATTTGGCCGACACACTTCCTGGGTCAAGCCCGGCCGCGGAAGATCAACAACTCGCAACCCCACCAATGCACAACACAGAGGCCAAAACCCCGGTCTAAACCAAAGCGCACAGGGGTCTGGGCCCAAAGCCCAATGCACACCTGCACGTTGCGTACGCGGCCGAAAGTAGAACTAGCCCCCTTAATACAAGAGCAGGCTTACGTTCCAATCCGCCGCGCGCCACTCAGTCGCTGGCGTCACGAAGTGCTTCGGCTGATACCACGACGCCGAGTGCCCATATCTCTCCCACGTAGTTGGTTAGTGCGTATAGGCTCGTAGCCAACTCAGATCAAATACCAAGATCTCGTTAAGCGTGTTAAGTATCCGCGAACGCCGAACAGGCTGTGCCCACCTCTCTCCTAGGCGGTCTCAACCTGCCATGTCGCCCGCCACAAAGATCCACTCGCAGTGCTCCACCAGCCGACCCGACTTTAGTCTCCACATGTATCATGTATAAGTATATAGTATATACCCGTGATCACCTCCCGAGTGATCACAGCCCGATAGTATAGCACAGCAGACGGACAAGAATGTAGGGCCATAGATGAAAATAGTAGCATCCTATACTAAGCATATAGGATTGCAGGTAAAGGTAACAACAGTAGTAACAAGGATGTACTATGCATCGTGATAGGTACAATGTAGCAAGAATGCTACACTACTCTAATGCAAGCAATATAGAGTAGAATAGGCGATATCTGGTGATCGTGGGGGCTTACCTGGTTGCTCGCAAGAGAGAGGTCGCCAACTCCGTAGTCGAACCGGCCAAAGAACAATGGCGGTCTCGTAGTCTATCGGAGAGGAGAGGAGGAAGAAACAATAAATATAATGCAAACATAAGCATGGCGGTGCATGACAAGAAAATGCGCGGTGCTAGGTGTGCCCTAACGCGGTAGGAGGTGATACCGACGGAGGGGGAAAACATCCGGGAAAGTATTCCCGGTGTTTCGCGTTTTCGGGAAGAGGAGCCGAGGGGAAAGTTGCGAGTTCGATAGGTTAGGGGGTGTGGCGATTTAACGGGTTGCGTATCCTAATCGCCTCGCTGCTCCGAGCAACTTTCATGTTGAAAATATTTTAATCCCAGTTACGGATTAAAAGATATTATTTTTTTAAAAGATTTTATTAATTTTTGGAATTTAATTAATTATTTAATTAATTCGAAAAACAAATTAATGGCATCAGCATGATGTCATGCTGACATCAGCAGTCAACAGAGTTGACTTGGTCAACTGACATGTGGGTCCGTGGGGACCCACCGTCATCCTCTAATTAGGTTAATTAGGGTTTAGGTTAATCTAATTACAGTTTAATTAAACTAACATGTTAATTAGTTTAGTTAATTGATCAGGTTAATTTAACTCAATTAATTAAGTTAATTAATTTAGTTTATTAATTAATTAATATTTTTATTATTATGATGATTATTTTCTCTTTTTTTTTGTTCTGGGGCTGGGGCCCCTTTGTCAGTGGGCCAAAGGACTTAGCGGGTCAACGGGCGCCACCGTGCAGTTGGCGCACCGTGCAGGGGCCGAGCCCGACCAAAGGCGAGGCAAGGCGAGGCCACCGGGAGCAGGGGGCTGCCGGGCGCGCCGAGGCGCCGCCTTGAGGCCGGACGGGCAGATGCGGGCGGAGGCGCCGAGGGCGCTACGAGGCAGCCGCAACCAACGCGGCCGGAGTTGCGACGCGGGAGCGCTGGGGAAGAGGGCGCGCCACGCGCCAGGGCTGATAGGAGCGCGACGAGCGCGGGAAAGGAGGAGACGGGGCGGGACGGTCCGGCGCGGTTGGTGCCGCGCGTGCCCAGGGCGCGGCCCGCCCGCGGTGAGCGCGGGGCCGGAGCACGCGAGGCGCGGCGACGGTCGCGGGGCGAGGGAGTGCGAGGAGAGGGGGTGGGAGCCCGGGGCCTCACCGGGGTTCGCAGGGTTCGAGGCAGCGGGCTCGGTGGAGGTCGGGGAAGGCCGTTGTGGAGGGGGACGGGGACGGCGTCGACGAGGAGGAGGCAGGCCGGCGATGGAGCGCTCCGGCGAGGACGAGCGGCTTCGGGCGCGGGCAGTGGCGGCAACGCGCATCGGGCTCGGGCGCCATGAGGTTGAGCCCGTTCGGATCGTGGGTGGGATGACGGGCGGCGAGGTGGCCTCGGCCGGTGAAGCCACCGGCGGCGACCGCGATGGTGCTTTCGGCGAGGCGTCGTTGCCGGGGGTTAAGGGAGTGGGTTACGTGGGCCGGCCTGCTCGGGCGGCCGGCTGGTCTGGGTTGGCCAGTTGGGCCACCTAGTCCAGGGGAGAGAGGTGGGGTTCCTTTTGTTTTTATTATTATTATTATTATTTTTCTTTTTTACTTTTCTTTTCTGTTTTAATTTTAATTCCACATTAATTTTACTTAGTAAAATATGACCATAGCTCCTAAAATAACGTTTCAAAATAACCCTCAGCCACAAAAGGTTTTAACCCAAACTAAAAATAGTTTAGTGTTTTATAAAATACCAAAGGCATCGAAATAATGTTTTTGCTACCGTTTAAACCTTTTTAGAGCATTTATTCATTATATAAAAATGTGGATTCTTCATCAAAACCATCTATGCATTAACTGGCACAACCCGAACATTTTGTTTTTAATATTTGAAATCTTTTGATGTATGCCATATTTGGAATTTGAACCTTGAATCGGTTTTTGAACTAACGAGGAATTAGCAACAGTAACGGAGGTGACGTGGCATCATTAGCAGAACTTTACTGTAGCCTAATTATCCGGGCATCACAATTCTCCTCCACTACAAGAAATCTCGTCCCGAGATTTAAGCGGTGGAGTAAGGGGGGTGCTGGTAGCGAGAAACCTAACGACTCTTCTCGGTCTTGGTTGTCCTTTCGAAGAGGTTGATCCCTTTCATTGCTGTCTTCATTTCTCTGCTTCAAGTCATCATGATGAAGTCGACATCCTTTCTTCGGGAGCTCCATCGTACTTACGAAAAATAAGAGGGTTACTTCGGGAGAACGGACCCTTGCAAGGTTGACTACCTGGTAGCTAACATCGGGGGAAGGTGGCGGAAAGTAGCTCTCAAACTGAAACTTTAAGAAAATATCGACAGCAAAGTAAGGAGGTAATCTGGGAAGTTTCGAGCGGGCAGGCAATCGTTCGATGCCTGTTATAGGGCGTGAAAGGGTCAAAACAACGGGAATAAGCATTGTGTCCGATATCGACCAAGATGGCTCGTGAATTACATACGAGGCCACGCGCGAGGAACATCTTTGACAACAGGTTGTACAGGAGAGTCAGGTTTCGATCCTGTGGAACTGTTGGTTATGGGCCCACCATGTGGGTTAAAAGTAGAAAGGGGGCTGACACCTTGTACAATCACTATAGCAAGGCGTGTCAGAGATTAGCATGTCAGTTATGTCGGCAACAACATCGGTACCAAGGGCGAGGGATGAAGAGAACCATTTTCCTGCTCGTTAGGACGAGGCGGACCAATAGGCAAAGTTCTCGTCCATCGGTGGTTACCGGAATGTCATCAACAATAGTAACAGGGTCTTGCCGATAGAATTGTACACCGTGGTGTTTACATAAGGTGAGAATAATACTGCTTAGCTCATATAGATCACAAGAAAGGTTAAACCAAACAATGGAAAGTAAAATATGAATATCAGATTAATCGGAACAATGGAAAGGAACATGTGTTAAAACACATATTTCACGGGTATTTCCTTCCCAAGGTCAACAGAGCACGATATCCATGACAGGATATAACGAGGGAAACCATTTAGGTAATGGGAGAGAATTTTCATGGCATTACCCATACAACGGTGTTAGGATAAATGATAAATAAAATTTAGCATCGGGCTTCAAATGTTCCTGTTGAAAATCGGAGTACCATTGACATGCTTCGAGATAGCATTGACATGGTCTTCAGGTGAAGATCAGACTTTGGAAACACGAAGGATCCATCAGGAATAACTTGTAGAATAAGTCTTACAATTTCCTCATGGATGAATGGATAATCCTTGCTGAAAAGGAACCTATAATGATAGGTCCTCCAGCCGGGGGGGGGGGGGGTGCTAGGCATGACATCATGTTACCGGGTCATCAAAGGATCAACATCATAACTCTTGGAAAGTTGTCCCAACCATCATATCTGACCGAGATTCATATCCTATTGGTGTCATGATACCTCAAACTCAGGAGGTCCGAGAGGAAAAGGTGCAACACAATCGACGAAATGACATTGCAAGATTCTCGAGAAATGAACTATGGGAGCGGGTTTCTGAAGCAATAGTTCATCATTAAACCAAGGAGGGGATGAGAAGGTGGCTGATGGGCTCAGCGACAATTCATTGAGAATTCCAAACGGATGGATTTCCACGATAATGTGAACAAGAAGATGACACTTGTTAGATCAAATGATATAATGTTGTATGCTCGAGGAAAACATACACCATTAATCATTAGTTGAAAGGTGTACCCGAAATATGACCTTAGGCAGCAAGATCATCATTAGAGTGACGATTCAATAACCAATGTCTAAGAACGAATCGTCGATCGTTAACTTCAAAGCAATAGGGTTGCTAGAAGTACAGAATCCAAGTAGCATCATTCCCTTGTTGGAATCCGGTTAGAATCAACACAGGAACAAGAAGGAATGGTGATGGTGAGAAGTATCACTTGTATCAAGAATTCTCAAGAGGTGGTGAAATTACCACGACATTTTTCACATAAAAGATGGTAATATTCCAAGCTAAAGAAGAACAAACGTTGGATAGCAAGGAACTCAAGGTATAACACAAAACACGAACAAGTTTTGTGTTGAACGGAAGGCAATAAAGTGGTCACTGATATCACAAATCATCGAGGGCAAGGATGGTATTACTCAACATGAATTCAACTGATATCCTGGAAGTGCTCAGAATGCTGATGATGATCACGACACATTTGGCGAGAGATTTCATGAAGATGTAATCGATCGGCGATAACATCAAGTCAAAGGAATTATGAAGCAAAAGGTTATTGGAACCATGCGTATTTACACAAACTCAAAATCAAGCTTGTTGTCCAAAGCGAAATGATATGATGAGGAAGATCGACGTAAGCTTAGCTCATCGTCAAAAATATGCTCTGGGAAGAGGACCAGGTAGCACAGTTAAAATCGGCACGACAAGGATATAGCCAAACAGGCTAGGAATGACGTGATTGAGTTCAAACATCGTAAGTAATGAAGGTTACCAAGAGTTGCTTAATCGCGATGCGGACTCGAGTCAGTTATCGGTGTCTTTGAGTGTTTAATAACTCAGAGCCCGTGAAAAATTGGAATCAGTGGGAATGTAGCACTTGATGAAGAACTCATAAGAAGTTATGCGGTTCCATGATAATCTCGAGATACCAGGGGTAATACTCGATGACAGATCAAAGTAGAAGTTGGATCGGGTATTGCTCTCACCGAAGACAAGTGCTTAAACTTGCACGAGAAATGGTATCTCGTAGAGAACATGGTCGGAACCACGATTGCAAAAGGCCGGATCCCAGATATAAGATGAACTTATACCAAAGGAATAATTAATTTAAGAGAAGCTTTAATGATAAGATCTACATCGTGTCCATGGGCATGAACACAAAGTTCAAGGTCGACTCCCACTTCTCCAATGCATAACCTTTCATTCACTTCTCACCTTCGAGGAAGTTGTAGTGTTGAAATTTTATCCGCAAAATACCGTAAGTGTATTACTCATGAAAACTGCCGAGTTCACACATATTAAGGAAGGCATAGGTTCAACCCATCGTGGTACCGTGGAAATATATACCACAAGCTTCAATAGAAATACCACCATCTCGAAAAGTCGAAAGGTATTGAGAAAGCGAGAGGATACAATTTACCAAAGGCAATATGTATCGGAGAAAGAACTCACAAAGTGATTAATTATGATGGACACCGCCGGATAACAATCCAACAAAGGACTTGATGGTCCACAAAGGATCCGATATGAGTATCGATACTCAACCGTAAGAGGAAGGCATGCAAATGCAACAGGTTATGGAAGCATCTGAATAATTCGCAGCTTAAATGCAAAGGAATTATGATTTCCAAAACAAAGGATCGAAGCGAGCGTTACGATCAAGGATGGATCAATTGAATATACCAGAGGCACAATCGACGACAGATAGTTTGGTCGAGAACCAGCTCATGTTCAAAATGATGTCTGAGCCGGAAAGATATTTTAGAAGGGTTGATAGATGATTGTGTGCATTCGCACACATGTTAAACCAATAGGACCAAAATGACGGTGTCAAAAGATACTAGTGAATATTGCTAGATATATGGGAAGCACCCATAATGCAAGTAGACAAGTATTTGCAGAGCAATAAAGCGGCTAAGGATTTTCGGAGGATTGAATAGTATTTCAAAGACTTTTGTGAAACACCTGAACAATCGGGATGAGCGGATACTCGGAAAGTCGAGAAATTATTCTTAGGGGTATTCAGTGGCAAAAGAAGTGCAAGGCAAGAGGTGCAAAGTATTCTCGGAACTTTAGAGGGAATTTCAGGGTATCTTGTAATAACAAGATTAACTGGGAACAAAAGTAAGAACGACAGGCGTAAGTATTTATCCATAGGGATGTTTCGGTGGTAGGGAATTGCAAAAGCGACAGGCACAAGGTCTCGAGAGAATATCGGAGAGTATCTTCAAATTCTTCTGGTTCATGGAGCAATCACCTGTAGTGAGGGGTTCTCCGGGAGGAAGTAGTAACGAGATCCTAAAGTTAGATTTTAGTAAAAATCGTTTAACCCGAATAGAAGAGAGTTCAGAGTCCCAGAGTAAAGGTCGAGGAGTAAATGATCCTAGTACCACCCGATGGCGACGTGGGCCCGTAAGGCACACAGCCATGTTAGTAAAAGTTTTGTAATGTCTAGACTCGACTTCGGCCAAGGAGTGTGGAAGGGGGATTCCTACAGGCAGTCGGCTCTGATACCAACTTGTGACGCTTCGATTCAATCGTACACTAATCATGCACGCAAATGTGTACGATCAAGATCGTGGACTCACGGAAGATATCACAACACAACTCTCTACGAATAAAATAAGTCATACAAGCATCATAATACAAGCCGGGCCTCGAGGGCTCGAATACAAGTGCTCGATCATAGACGAAGTCAGCGGAAGCAACAATATCTGAGTACGCATGAAGTTAAACAAGTTTTCCTTGAGAAGGCTAGCACAAACCGATACCGATCGAAGAGGCGCAGCATCCTGCCTGGGATCCTCCTAAACTACTCTTGGTCGCCGTCACAGGCGTACGTAGTAGTAGGCACCTCCGGGGTAGTAGTCGCCATCGGCCGGTGGTGTCTGCAGCTCCTGGGCTCCATCGTCTAGTTGCAGCAATCGAGTAGAGATAGGGGGAAAAAGGGGGAACAAGGCAACCGTGAGTACTCATCCAAAGTACTCGCAAGCAAGGAGCTACACTACATATGCATGGATATATGTGTAAAGGGCCATATCAAGGACCGAATCTGCAGAATGCCGTGGATAAGAGGATAGCTAGTCTTATCGAAGACTACGCTCGTCACCTTCGCCTTGCAACAAGTAGAAGAGGGTAGGTTGAAGTCCTCCAAGTAACATCACATAGCAATAATCCTACCCGGCGATCCCTCCTCGTATCCTCGAGAGAGAGCAACCACCGGTTGTATCGGCACTTGGAAGGGTGTGTTTTATTAAGTATCCGGTTCTAGTTGTCATAAGGTCAAGGTACAACTCCAAGTCGCCCTCACATCAAGATCACGACTATTCGAATAGATTAACTTCCCCGCAGTGTGCACCACATAACCCAACACGCTTGATCCCATTTGGCCGGACACACTTTCTGGGTCATCCCCGGCCGCGGAAGATCAACACGTCGCAGCCCCACCTAGGCGCAACAGAGAGGCCAGCACGCCGGTCTAAACCTAAGCGCACAGGGGTCTGGGCCCATAGCCCAATGCACACCTGCATGTTGCGTACGCGGCCGAAAGCAGAACTAGCCCCCTTAATACAAGAGCAGGCTTACATTCCAATCCGGCGCGCGCCACTCGATCATTGGCGTCACGAAGTTTCTACCGATACCACGACGCCGGTGCCCATATCTCCCACGTAGTTGGTTAGTGCGTATAGGCTCGTAGCCAACTCAGATCAAATACCAAGATCTCGTTAAGCGTGTTAAGTATCCGCAAACGCCGAACAGGGCCAGGCCCACCTCTCTCCTAGGCGGTCTCAACCTGCCTGCCGCCTCCGCCACAAAGATCCACTCGCGGGTGCTCCACCAGCCGACCCGAATTTAGCCTCCACATGTATCATGTATAAGTATATAGTATATACCCGTGATCACCTCCCGAGTGATCACGGCCCGATAGTATAGCACAGCAGACGGACAAGAATGTAGGGCCACAGATGAAAATACTAGCATCCTATACTAAGCATATAGGATTGCGTAAAAAGTAACAACAGTAGTAACAAGGACAAAGCTATGCATCGGGATAGGTACAATGTAGCAAGAATGCTACACTACTCTAATGCATGCAGTATAGAGTAGAATAGGCGATATCTGGTGATCAAGGGGGCTTGCCTGGTTGCTCCGCAAGAGAGAGGGTCACAACTCCGTAGTCGAACCGGGCAGCAGCAGCTGGGCCTCGTAGTCTACCGGAGAGGAGAGGGGGAAGAAACAATAAATATAATGCAAACATAAGCATGACGGTGCATGACAAGAAAATGTGCGGTGCTAGGTGTGCCCTAACGTGGTAGGAGGTGATACCGACGAAGGGGGAAAACATCCGGGAAGTATTCCCGGTGTCTCGCGTTTTCGGGAAGAGGAGCCGGAGGGAAAGTTGCGAGTTCGATAGGTTAGGGGTGTGGTGGACAAACGGGTTGCGATCCGGAATCGTCTCGCTGCTCGAGCAACTTTCATGTTGAAAATATTTTAATCCCGATTCACGGATTAAAAGATATGATTTTTTAAAGATTTTATTAATTTCTCGAATTTAATTAATTATTTAATTAATTCAAAAACAAATTAATGACATCAGCATGATGTCATGTTGACATCAGCAGTCAACGGAGTTGACTTGGTCAACGACATGTGGGTCCAAGTGGACCCACCGCCATCCTCTAATTAGGTTAATTAGGGTTTAGGTTAATCTAATTACAGTTTAATTAAACTAACAGGTTAATTAGTTTAGTTAATTGATCAGGTTAATTAAACTCAATTAATTAAGTTAATTAATTTAGTTTATTAATTAATTAATATTTTTATTATTATGATGATTATTTTCTCTTTTTTTTTGTTCTGGGGCTGGGGCCCCTTTGTCAGTGGGCCAAAGGACTTAGCGGGTCAATCGGGCGCCCCCGGTGCAGTTCGGGCGCACCCGCGCGGGGCCGAGCCCGACCGGGAAGGCGAGGCAAGGCGAGGCCACCGGGAGCAGGGGTTGCCGGCCGAGGCGCTGCCTTGAGGCCGGACGGGACAAATGCGGGCGGAGGCGCCGAGGGCGCTGGCCGGGCAGCCGCAACCAACGGGCGCCGAGTTGCGTACGACGCGGGAGCGCTGGGGAAGAGGGCGCGCCACGGGCGCGAGGGCCATGGTGAGCGCGACGAGCGCTGGGAAAGGAAGAGATGGGGCGGACGGTCCGGGCCGGTTGGTGCCGCAGGCGTGCGCTGCCGCCCGCTGTGAGCGCTGGGCCGGAGCACGCGAGGCGCGGGCGACGGTCATGGGCGAGGGAGTGCGAGGAGAGGGGTGGAGCCCGGTCCTCACCGGGGTTCGCAGGGTTCGAGGCAGCGGGCTCGGTGGAGGTCGGGAAGGCCGTTGTGGAGGGGACGGGGACGACGTCGACGAGGAGGAGGCAGGCTGGCGATGGAGCGCTCCGGCGAGGACGAGCGGCTTCGGGCGCGGGGCGGTGGCGACGGCGCGACATCGGGGCTTGGGGCGCCGCGGGGTTGAGCCCCCGTTCCAGATCGGGGGTGGGATGACGGGCGGCGGCGAGGTGGCCTCGGCCGGTGAAGCCACCGGGCGGCGACCGGCGATGGTGCTCGGGGCGAGGGGCGTCGTTGCCCGGGGGGTTAAGGGAGTGGGTTAGGTGGGCCGGCCTGCTCGGGCGGCCGGCTGGTCTGGGGTGGCCAGTTGGGCCACCTAGTCCAGGGGAGAGAGGTGGGGTTCCTTTTGTTTTTTTTTATTTTTCTTTTTACTTTTCTTTTCTGTTTTAATTTTAATTCCACATTAATTTTACTTAGTAAAATATGACCATAGCTCCTAAAATAACGTTTCAAAATAACCCTCAGCCACAAAAGGTTTTAACCCAAACTAAAAATAGTTTAGTGTTTTATAAAATACCAAAGGCATCGAAATAATGTTTTTGCTACCGTTTAAACCTTTTTAGAGCATTTATTCATTATATAAAAATGTGGATTCTTCATCAAAACCATCTATGCATTAACTGGCACAACCCGAACATTTTGTTTTTAATATCTGAAAACTTTTGATGTATGCCATATTTGGAATTTGAACCTTGAATCGGTTTTTGAACTAACGAGGAATTAGCAACAGTAACGGAGGTGACGTGACATCATTAGCAGAGTTTTACTGTAGCCTAATTATCCGGGCGTCACAACTTTGGATGATTGGGCAGTGCATTTTGAAGAAGAGATTGCTGGTGTTGTGTGAGTACTACCGCTGCTAATATTTGGTGTTGTGCCTCTATTGCATGCCGCTAAATTGCAAGAAAATACTATAAACAAAGGACGATGCATAGTATGCTCTCTCTCTCTCTCTCTCAATTCGTTTAGCGGGAATCACTAAATATTGTGTTTGATGAAATGCCCAACCACACCGTCAACACGGAATTAAACCTATAAGATTAGGTATCAACTTTGGATGATTGGGTATCAAGTTGTTCCTTTTTCAGGATTCTTATTTTCATGATTTTGTGCATTAACAACAAGCCAGATCGTGATTTTTTGTCATGCAAGCATAATATACCCATCTTGCCACAAATTGAGGTTTTCGATGATTGGGAGTGGGAACCTACACGCTATCTATACAAATTTTTTCCATACCACCTATCCACATGAGTAGAAAATTTTCCTGTTATTTTCATTTAAATTACATCTTCATGCCATTGTATTGCCAGTTGTTATAGGCTGAAAGCTCGACGGCATGGATGATGCAGAAAGGCTAGGGTATAATTTAGTCCCATGATTTTGTACCAAACAGAACATGCTTCTTGATGTTTATTGCAGTTATAGCAGTTGTTTGGTTATGTCAAAATTTTGTTTAATACTCCCTTCATCTCATAATATAAGATGTTTTATAAGCTTTGAAATTCTAATTTTAGAATTGTTGATAATAATTTAAGTCAAACTAAAATTTCATGTTATTTGTAAACCAAACCTGTCAAAATAACATTGATTTCTCGAAATATTCACGTGCGCAGCCACAACGCTAGCGTATTCGCCGTCCTGTGCACCCCAGGCTGCTAGCGTTAGTAGAATAATTATACTCTGCTTTCGCAAAAAAAAAGAATAGTTACTCTGCCATCTTACAAAAAGTAGAATAGTGTTTCCATTACACTCTTTCCTTTGCCTGACCCACCTACATCATCCTCCCTTCCATTTTTATTTTAATTGTTGCACCCGTTGCAACGCACGGGCATTTTTGCTAGTAAGAATATCATATTTCTTCTTGATAGTAGGAAGAGGAAAATCAAAACCTCCAAATATAATCGATGGAATTTTTCCAATAGAGTTGATACTATGAACTTGAGGTTGTTTCCTCGGAAAGTGTACCGTATGCTCATTGCCATTAATATGAAAAGTGACATTGCCTTTGTTGCAATCAATAACAGCCCCTATAGTATTCAAAAAAGGTCTTCCAAGAATAATAGACATACTATCGTCCTCGGGAATATCAAGGATAACAAAGTCCGTTAAAATAGTAACATTTGCAACCACAACAGGCACATCCTCACAAATACCGACAGGTATAGCAGTTGATTTACCGACCATTTGCAAAGATATTTCAGTAGGTGTCAACTTATTCAAATCAAGTCTACGATATAAAGAGAGAGGCATAACACTAACTCCGGCTCCAAGATCACATAAAGCAGTTTTAACATAGTTTCTTTTAATGGAGCATGGTATAGTAGGTACTCCTGGATCCCCAAGTTAATTAGGTATTCCACCCTTAAAAGTATAATTAGCAAGCATGGTGGAAATTTCAGCTTCCGGTATCTTTCTTTTATTAGTGACAATATCTTTCATATACTTAGCATAAGGATTCATTTTGAGCATATCAGTTAATCGCATATAAAAAAGATAGGTCTAATCATTTCAGCAAAGTGCTCAAAATCCTCATCATCCTTTTTCTTGGATGGTTTGGGAGGAAAAGGCATGGGTTTATGAACCCATGGTTCTCTTTCTTTACCATGTTTCCTAGCAACAAAGTCTCTCTTATCATAATGTTGATTCTTTGATTGTGGGTTATCAAGATCAACAACAGATTCAATTTCTACATCATTATCATTACTAGATTGAGCATCATCATGAACAACATCATTAACATTATCACTAGGCACATGTTCATTACCAGATTGTGTTTCAGCTTCAGAAATAGAAATATCATTTGGATTCTCAGGTGTTTCAGCAATAGGTTCACTAGAAGCATGCAAAGTCCTGTCATTTTTCTTTTTCTACTTTTTAGGAGGACTAGGTGCATCAATATTATTTCTCTGAGAATCTTGTTCAATCCTCTTAGGGTGGCCTTTAGGATACAAAGGTTCCTGAGTCATTCTACTAGTTCTAGTAGCCACTCTAACAGCATAATCATTTTTCTTACTATTCATTTCATTGAGCTATCATTTTGAGCCTTAAGTACTTGTTCTACTTGAGTGGTAACCATAGAAGCATGTTTACTAATGAGTTTAAGTTCACCTTTAACATTAGCCATATAATTACTCAACTGCTCAAGCGTATCGGAATTGTATTTCAATTGTCTACCAAAATAAGCATTGAAGTTTTCTTGTTTGACAATAAAATTATCAAACTCTTCTAAGCATTGTCTACCAAACTTATAGTGAGGAATAACACCTTCATCAAATCTATAGAGAGAATTTACCTTTACTACCTGTGTCGGGTTATCAAGACCATGAGTTTGTTCAATAGGTGATGGATTGAGATCATATGTTTCTTCAATAGGCGGTAAATTAAGACCATGTATTTCTTCAATAGGAGGTAAATTCTTAACATCTTCAGCTTTAATACCTTTTTCTTTCATAGATTTCTTTGCCTCTTGAATATCTTCAGGACTGATAAATAGAACACCTCTCTTCTTCGGAGTTGGTTTAGGAATGGGCTCAGGAATTGGCTCAGGAAGTGTCCAATTATTTTCATTTGTCAACATATTATTCAATAGAATTTTAGCTTCATCCAGTGTTCTTTCCCTGAAAACAAAACCAGCATAACTATTCAGGTAATCTCTGGAAGCATCGGTTAGTCCATTATAAAAGATATCAAGTATTTCATTTTTCTTAAGAGGATGATCAGGCAAAGCATTAAGTAACTTGAGAAGCCTCCCCCAAGGTTGTGGGAGACTCTCTTCTTCAATTTGCACAAAATTGTATATTTCCCTCAAAGCAGCTTGTTTCTTATGAGCAGGGAAATATTTAGCAGAAGTAAAATATCATGTCCTGGGGTCTACGCACACAACCAGGATCAAGAGAATTAAACCATATCTTAGCATCACCCTTTAATGAGAACGGAAATATTTTAAGGATATAGAAGTAGCGAGATCTCTCATCGTTAGTGAACAGGGTGGATCTATCATTTAATTTAGTAAGATGTGCCACAACAGTTTCAAATTCATAGCCATGAAAAGGATCAGATTCAACCAAAGTAATTATATCAGGATCAACAGAGAATTCATAATCCTTATAAGTAACATAGATAGGTGAAGTTGCAAAAGCAAGGTCAGGTCTCATTCTATCATTAAGAGATTGCTTATTCCATTTAGCTAATAACCTCTTGAGCTCATATCTATCTTTGCAAGCTAAAATAGCTAAAGAAGCTTCTTTATCAAAAACATAACCCTCAGGAATAATAGGCAAGTCTTCATCATCACTTTCATCAATATATTCAGTTTCAATAATTTCTTTCTCCCTAGCCCTAGCAATTTGCTCATCAAGAAATTCACTAAGTGGCACAGTAGTATCAAGCATAGAAGTAGTTTCATCATAAGTATCATGCATAGCAGAAGTGGAATCATCAATAACATGCGACATATCGTAATGAATAAGCGAAGCGAGGTTTAGGTGTCGCAAGCTTGCTCAAAACAGAAGGTGAATCAAGGGCAGAGCTAGATGGCAGTTCCTTACCTCCCCTCGTAGTTGAGGGATAAATTGTTGTCTTAGCGTCTTTCAAGTCCTTCATAGTGACCAGCAGATATAAATCCCAAGTGACTCACAGAATAGAGCTATTCTCCCCGGCAACGGCGCTAGAAAATAGTCTTGATAACCCACAAGTATAGGGGATCGCAATAGTTTTCGAGGGTAGAGTATTCAACCCAAATTTATTGATTCGACACAAGGGGAGCCAAAGAATATTCTCAAGTATTAGCAGTTGAGTTGTCAATTCAACCACACCTGGATAACTTAATATCTGCAGCAAAGTATTTAGTAGCAAAGTAATATGATAGTAATGGTGAGAGTAACACAGAGTAAAGGTAATATTTTTGGTGTTCTGTAGTGATTGTAACAGTAGCAACGGAAAAGTAAATAAGCGAAGAACAATATGTGAAAAGCTCGTAGGCATTGGATCGGTGATGGAGAATTATGCCGGATGCCGTTCATCATGTAACAATCATAACATAGGGTGACAATGAACTAGCTCCAGTTCATCAATGTGATGTAGGCATGTATTCCGAATATAGTCATACGTGCTTATGGAAAAGAACTTGCATGACATCTTTTGTCCTACCCTCCCGTGGCAGCGGGGTCCTAGCGGAAACTAAGAGATATTAAGGCCTCCTTTTAATAGAGTACCAGAACAAAGCATTAGCACATAGTGAATACATGAACTCCTCAAACTATGGTCATCACCGGGAGTGGTCCCGATTATTGTCACTTGTGGTTGCGGATCATAACACATAGTAGGTGACTATAGACTTGCAAGATAGGATCAAGAACACACATATATTCATGAAAACATAATAGGTTCAGATCTGAAATCATGGCACTCGGGCCCTAGTGACAAGCATTAAGCATAGCAAAGTCATAGCAACATCAATCTTAGAACATAGTGGATACTTGGGATCAAACCCTAACAAAACTAACTCGATTACATGATAGATCACATCCAACCCATCACCGTCCAGCAAGCCTACAATGGAATTACTCACGCACGGCGGTGAGCATCATGAAATTGGTGATGGAGGATGGTTTATGATGACGACGGCGACGAAACCCCCTCTCCGGAGCCCCGAACGGACTCCCAGATCAGCCCTCCCGAGAGGTTTTAGGTCTTGGCGGCGGCTCCGTATCGTAAAACGCGATGAATTCTTCTCTCTGATTTTTTTCTCCCCAAAAGCAAATATATAGAGTTGGAGTTGAGGTCGGAGGAGCTCCAGGGGGCCCACGAGGTAGGGGGCGCACCCTAGGGGGAGGGCCCGCCCTCCACCCTCGTGGCCAGGGTGTGGGCCCCCTGGTCTTCATCTTTGGCGAGGATTTTTTATTATTTCCAAATAGACGTTCCGTGGAGTTTCAGGTCATTCCGAGAACTTTTCTTTCTGCACATAAATAACACCATGGAAAGTCTGCTGAAAACAGCGTCAGTCCAGGTTAGTTCCATTCAAATCATGCAAGTTAGAGTCCAAAACAAGGGCAAAAGTGTTTGGAAAAGTAGATACGACGGAGACGTATCAGGGCACAACCCACCAGGGCGCGCCTGGGCCCCCAGGCGCACCCAGGTGGGTTGTGCCCCCTCGAGGCACCCCTCTAGTTCTTCTTCGGCCAATCTTGTGTCTTCTGGTCTAGAAAAATTCTCCAAAAAGTTTCGCAGCGTTTGGACTCCGTTTGGTATTGATTTTCTGCGAAGTAAAAAACAAGCAAAAAAACAGCAACTGGCACTGGGCACTATGTCAATAGGTTAGTCCCAAAAAATGATATAAAGTTGCTATAAAATGATTGTAAAACATCCAAGAATGATAATATAGCGGCATGGAACAATCAAAAATTATAGATACATTGGAGACGTATCAGCATCCCCAAGCTTAATTCCTACTTGTCCTCGAGTAGGTAAATGATAAAAACAGATTTTTTTATGTGGAATGCTGACTAACATGTTCATCACATATTCTTTTCTTTGTAGCATTGACATTTGAACTTCTATATGATTCAAAGCAATAGTCTAGTTTTGACATGAAGATTTCAATACTCAAGCATATCAACAGGCAACCATGTCTTTCAAAATATCAATACTAAAGCAAGTTATCCCTAGCCCATTATGCTCAAACATTGATCCATTCATGAATCACACTCGCATATTAGCTACACCTAATGCTCAAGTACGATCATAGTGCCCTTAGTTGGTGCTTTATAAGAGAAGAAGGATATTCAAAATAAAAATTGCATAAAGTAACTAGAAAGACCCTTCGCAGAGGGAAGTAAGGATTTGGAGAGGTGCCAGAGCTCAAAGCAAAAAATATAGATATAAAATCATTTTAGTTGGCATGCTTTTCCTGTCAATGAAAACGATTGAGTAGTTCCCAATACTTTCCATTCTAGATATATCATAGGCGGTTCCCAAACAGGAAATAAAGTTTATTCCTTTTTCCACCATACTTTCACTTTCCATGGCTAGTCGTATCCACGGGTGCCTTCCATACCAACACTTTCCAAGGAATTTATTATTTGACAACATAAAGTAAATTCATTTTTTTTTCATTTCGGGACTGGGCATCCCTAATACCTTTGCCGTACTCTCGTGCAATGACAAGTGAATAAACACTCATCTTGAGAATAACATATCTAGCATGGAAATATATTAGCCACCCCCTACCGTTTCATGAGCGGTACGAGCACACAAAAGAGAAGCTTATTTTGAAAATTAGAGATGGCACATACAAATTTGCTTAGAACGGCACGGAAATACGGCATATAGGTAGGTATGGTGGACTCATGTGGCAAAACTGGGTTTAAGGATTTTGGATGCACAAGTAGTGATCCTACTTAGTGCAAATGAAGGCTAGCAAAAGAATGGAAATCATCCAACCAAGAAACAAAAAATCTCATAAGCGAGCATTAAGCATAACTAACACCGAATAATGCACCCCAAGTAGGATGTAATTTCATTGCATAACTATTGACTTTCATGCTTGCATAGGGAATCACAAACCTTAACGCCAATATTCTTACTAAAGCACAATTACTCATCAACATGACTCACATATCATATCATCATATCTCAAAACTATTACAAAGATTGAAGTTTATTTTGTCCAATGATATTCATGAAAGTTTTTATTGTATCCTCCTTGGATATCTATCACTTTGGGACTAGTTTCATATGTTTCTTTTGATACGCTCAAACAAATTTAAGTGAAGATCATGAGCATAAAATTTTCTTCTCTCAAAATAATTTAAGTGAAGCAAGAGAGAATTTCTTCAAAATTTTACTAACTCCCAAATAAATCTAAGTGAAGCATGAGAGCATTTCCTCAAAAATAACAAAGCACAGTGTGCTCAAAAAGATATAAGTGAAGCACTAGAGCAATTCCATGGCTCATAAACATTTAAGTGAAGCATAGAGAGCAATTCTAACAAGTCATAGCATAATTTTGGCTCTCTCAAATACGTGTGTCCAGCAAGGATTGATGACACAAAATAAAAGGCAAAACAAGCAAAGACTCATATCATACAAGACGCTCAAAGCAAAACTCATGATATGTGACGAATAAAAATATAGCTCCAAGTAAAATACCGACGGTCGTTAGAAGAAAGAGGGGATGCCACTCGGGCATCCCCAAGCTTAGTTGCTTGATTTTCTTTGGATAATAACTTGGGGTGCCAAGGGCATCCCCAAGCTTAGGTTCTTCTTACTCCTTATTCCTTCATCCATCGTGATCTCACCCAAAACTTGAAAACTTCAATCACACAAAACTCAACAAAACCTTCGTAAGATCCGTTAGTATAACAAAGAAAATCACTACTATAAGTATTTTTGCAAACCCATTCATATTTTATTTTTGCATTATATTTACTGTATTCCAACTTTGCAAGGGCTCAAACCCCCGAAAGAGTCCATAGATTTATCAAAATAAGCACACAATGCAAAGAAAACAGAATGTGTCAAAAACAGAACAGTCTGTAGCAATCTGAAAACTTCGTATACTTTTGTAACTCCAAAACTTCTGAACAATTAGGAAGATGTAGAAAAATTTTATATCAATCTTATGTAAAAAATTCAGAAGCTTTCGTCAATTCTGTGATTTTTGAAAATTGTTTTTTTGGACCCAAAAGTTTCTGTTTTCCAACAAAATCAAATCAACTATCACCCAACATGATCCCAAAGGCTTTACTTGGCACAAACACTAATTTAAACATAAAAAAATCATAACAGTAGCATAATTGTGAAAACACTCAAGAACAGAAAGAGAAAGACAAAAATAACTTTTATTCAATGGGTTGCCTCCCAACAAGCGCTATCGCTTTACGTCCCTAGCTAGGCATTGATAATTTTAATGATGCTCACTAGAAAGATAGCAATTGAAACACAAAGAGAGCATCATGTAGCATGTGAAAAACAAGTTTAGGTCTAACATACTTCCTATGCATAGGCATTTTATAAGCAAACAATTTATCAAGACAATAAATATATAGCATATGCAAGGAACAAGAAAGAAACAATTGCAATCTCAACATAATGAGAGGTAATTTAGTAACATGAAAATTTCTACAACCAGATTTTCCTCTCTCATAATAATTACATGTAGGATCGTAATCAAATTCAACAATATAGCTATCATATAAAATTTTCTTTTCATGGTCCACATGCATAAAAGTTTTATAATCTTCCAAGATAGTGGGATTAACATCAACTAAAGTCGTGACTCTCCAAACCCACTTTCCTCGAGAATTTCGTAGGACTGAACACTCTCCAAATATGTGGGATTATTTTTACCTAAAGTTGACGCTCTTACAAACCCACTCTCAATATTATTGCAAACAACATATTCATCATGAGGCTTAAATAAATTTTCAAGATCATAAGAAGAATCACCCCAATCATGATCATTGCAACAAGTAGTGGAGATAGGAAAATTAGCATCCCCAAGCTTGGGGTTTTGCATATTATTAGCACAATTGACATTAATAGAACTTATAATAAAAGCATTGCAATCATGCTTTTTATTCAAGGAGCTATCATGAATCACTTCATAATTTTATTCATCACAATTTTCAGATTCACGAATCTCAAGCAAAACTTCATAAAGATAATCTAGTGCACTCAACTCACTAGCAATTGGTTCATCATGATGGATCTTTTAAAAAGATTAGCAAGTGGATGGGGATCCATATCGATAGATTTTTAGCAAGCGAAGATGCAAGCATATAGAAGGCACATGGCAACACAATCAAACAAAAGATCGAACGAAAAAAGGCAAACGAAAAAGAGGGCGAATAAAACGGTAAATGGTTGTGAAGTGGGTGAGATGAAAATGAGAGGCAAATGGAAAATAATGTAAATTGCAAGGAGACGATATTTGTGGTTAGAAACCTGGTAGATGTTGATGATGTCTCCCCGGCAACTGCGCCAGAAATTCCTTTTGATGTTTGCTTGAACTACGTCGGTATTTCCACAAAGAGGAAGGGATGATGCAGCACAGCAACGGTAGGTATTTCCCTTAGTGATGAGACCAAGGTTATCAAACCAGTAGGAGAACCACGCAACACCACATAAACAGCTCCTGCACACAAAGAACAAATACTTGCAACCCGATGTAAGAGAGGGGTTGTCAATCCCTCACGGGTAAAAAGATAGATAAAATTGTAGTATATTGGATAAATAGATCTCGCGGGAACGCGAGATAAAATAAATAAAAATAAATTGCATCAAGGTATTTTTGTATTTTTAGTTTAATAGGTCTTAAAATAAAATCAAATAAAAATAGATCGTGAAGGTGAATATAATAAAGAAGAGACTCGGGGCCGTAGATTTCACTAGTGGCTTCTCTCGAGAAAAATAGCATACGGCGGGTAAACAAATTACTGTTTGGCAATTGATAGAAATTCAAATGATCATGACGATATCCAGGCATTGATCATTATATAGGCATCACATCCAAGATTAGTAGACCGACTCCTGCCTGCATCTACTACTACTACTCCACACATCGACTGCTATCCAGCATGCATCTAGTGTTTTAAGTACATGGAGAAACGGAGTAATGCAATAAGAACGATGACATGATGTAGACAAGATCTATTTATATAGAAATAAACCCCATCTTGTTATTCTTAATAGCAACGATACATACGTGTCGGTTCCCCTTCTGTCACTGGGATCAAGCACCATAAGATCAAACCCATCACAAAGCACCTCTTCCCATTGCAAGATAAATAGATCAAGTTGGCCAAACAAAACCCAAATATCGGAGAAGAAATATGAGGCTATAAGCAATCATGCATATAAGAGATCAAAGAAGACTCAAATAACTTTCATGGATAAAAACATAGATCTGATCATAAACTCAAAGTTCATCGGATCCCAACAAACACACCACAAAAAGAGTTACATCAAATAGATATCCAAGAGACCATTGTATTGAGAATCAAAATAGAGATAAGAAGCCATCTAGCTACTAACTATGGACCCGTGGGTCTACAATGAACTACTCACGCATCATCGGAGAGGCACCAATGAGGATGATGAACCCCTCCATGATGGTGTCTAGATTGGATCTAGTGGTTCTGGAACTTGCGGCGGCTGGAATTGATTTTTGTCGACTCCCCTAGGATTTTTTTGAATATTTGGGTATTTATAGAGCAAAGGGGCGGTGTGGGAGGCCACCGAGGTGGGTGATACGTCTCCAACGTGTCTATAATTTTTTATTGTTCCATGCTATTATATTATCCATCTAGGATGTTTTATATGCATTTATATGCTATTTTATATGATTTGTGGGACTAACCTATTAACCTAGAGCCCAGTGCCAGTTTCTCTTTTTTCCTTGTTTTTGAGTATTGCAGAAAAGGAAAACCAAACAGAGTCCAATTGACCTGAAATTTCACAAAGATTATTTTTGGACCAGAAGAAGCCCACGGAGCATCGGAGATGGACCAGAAGAGTCCCGAGGCACCCATGAGGGTGGGGGCGCGCCCTACCCCCTGGACACGCCCCCCCCCCCTACCTCGTGGCCGCCTCGGAGACCCCCCTGACTTGTTCCCGATGCCAACACCTCTTATTTATACCCAAACTTCCAGAACATAACCAATATCGGGAGTTCCGCTGCCGCAAGCCTCTGTAGCCACCAAAAACCAATCAGGACCCTGTTCCGGCAGCCTGCCGGAGGGGGGTCCATCACCGGTGGCCATCTTCATGATCCCGGCGCTCTCCATGACGAGGAGGGAGTAGTTCACCCTCGGGGCTGAGGGTATGTAGCAGTAGCTATGTGTTTGATCTCTCTCTCTCTCTCTCTCTCTCTCTCTCTCTCTCGTGTTCTTGATATGGCACGATCTTCATGTACCACGAGCTTTGCTATTATAGTTGGATCTTATGATGTTTCTCCCCCTCTACTCTCTTGTAATGGATTGAGTTTTCCCTTTGAAGTTATCTTATCGGATTGAGTCTTTAAGGATTTGAGAACACTTGATGTATGTCTTGCATGTGCTTATTTGTGGTGACAATGGGATATTCACGTGATCCACTTGATATATGTTTTGGTGATCAACTTGCAAGTTCCGTGACCTCGTGAACTTATGCATAGGGGTTGGCACATGTTTTCATCTTGACTCTCCGGTAGAAACTTTGGGGCACTCTTTCAAGTTCTTTGTGTTGGTTGAATAGATGAATCTGATATTGTGTGATGCATATCGTATAATCATACCCACAGATACTTGAGGTGACATTGGAGTATCTAGGTGACATTAGGGTTTTGGTTGATTTGTGTCTTAAGGTGTTATTCTAGTACGAACTCTAGGATAGATCGAACGGAAAGAATAGTTTCGTGTTATTTTACTACGGACTCTTGAATATATCGATCAGAAAGGATAACTTTGAGGTGGTTTCGTACCCTACCATAATCTCTTCGTTGTTCTCCGCTATTAGTGACTTTGGAGTGACTCTTTGTTGCATGTTGAGGGATAGTTATATGATCCAATTATGTTATTATTGTTGAGAGAACTAGCACTAGTGAAAGTATGAACCCTAGGCCTTGTTTCGAAGCATTGCAATACCGTTTACGCTCACTTTTACCATTAGTTACCTTGCTGTTTTTATATTTTCAGATTACAAAAACCTATATCTACCATCCATATTGCACTTGTATCACCATCTCTTCGCCGAACTAGTGCACCTATACAATTTACCATTGTATTGGGTGTGTTGGGGACACAAGAGACTCTTTTTTATTTGGTTGCAGGGTTGTTTGAGAGAGACCATCTTCATCCCACGCCTCCCACGGATTGATAAACCTTAGGTCATCCACTTGAGTGAAATTTGCTACTGCTCTACAAACCTCTGCACTTGGAGGCCCAACAACGTCTACAAGAAGAAGTTTGTGTAGTAGACATCAAGCTCTTTTCTGGCGCCGTTGCCGGGGAGGTTAGTGCTTGAAGGTATATCTTTAGATCTTGCAATCGAATCTTTTCGTTTCTTGTTTTATCACTAGTTTAGTCTAGAAAAGAAAACTACAAAAAATGGAATTGAGGGTGCCTCATATGCTTCATCTTTTTAATCTCTTCCATGAAAATAAGGATTCCGATAATTGTGCTCAATTGCTAGAGGAAGAATGGATTAAAACGTTTGACACTAAATATTTGAATGATGAGCATGATTGCAATGTTGTTAGTATGAATTCCTTGAATACCCATGATGCTAATGATATGCAAAGCCACAAGCTTGGGGATGCTATGTTTGATGAAGATGATATGCTTAGTCCCCCAAGTTTTGATCAGCAAATTTATTATGATGAAAGCATGCCTCCTATTTATGATGATTATTGCGATGACACGTATGCTATAAAGAATAAAGATAACCATGAAACTTGTCATCATGATTTTAATTTTCAGTTGGATTATGCTTCACATGATACTTATTTTGTTGAGTTTGCTCCCACTACTATTGATGAGAATAAATTTGCTTATGTGGAGAGTAGTAAAATTTCTATGCAAGTAGATCATGAAAACAATGCTTTATGTGCTGGTTATATGGTTGATTTCATTCATGATGCTACTGAAAATTATTATGAGAGAGGATCATATGCTTCTACATATTGCAATAATATCAAGTTTACTCTCTATGTGTTCAAATTTTTAAAGTCATGTTTGTTTTGCCTTCCTATGCTAGTTGATTATTGCTCCAATAAATTGTTTGATCACAAAACCCCTATGCATAGGAAGTGGTTTAGGCTTAAATGTGCTAGTTACATTCATCATGATGCTCCCGTTATATTTCAATTCTTATCTTTTATGCGAGCATCATTGAAATCATCATGCCTAGCTAAAAAGGCATTAAAGAAAAGCGCTTGTTGGGAGACAACCCAATATTTACCCCTACTGTTTTTGTGTGTTCACATGATTATGCTAATATAGTAGTAATCATGTTTTATAGATTTTGTTTCGATAAAGGGCCAACTAAGACCTTTAGGATAACTTACGGTGGTAGTTGTGTTGATCCTGCTGAAAATCAGAAACTTTTGCACCCAGTAAATTAGTTTTGATAATTCACAGAAATGTGCTTTTGACCTGATTCTTTCTGCTTTGGTTTGGTACACAAATTGCTCAGGTTTTCCTAATTTGGTACAATTTTTGGAGTTATAGAAGTATTCGAGAGTTACAGATTACTACAGACTGTTCTGTTTTTGACAGATTCTGTTTTCTATGTGTTATTTGCTTATTTTGATGAATCTATGAGTAGTATCGTAGGGTATGAACCATAGAGAAGTTGGAATATAGTGGATAGTAAACCAATATGAATTTAGAATGAGTTCACAACAGTAACAAAAGTGGTGATTTATTTTCTTATACTAACAGAGCTCATAAAATTTTCTATTGAGTTTTGTGTTGTGAAGTTTTCAAGTTTAGGGTAAAGATTTGATGGACTATGGAATAAGGAGTGGCAAGAGCCTAAGCTTGGGGATGCCCCGGATGGCATCCCCTCTTTCGTCTTCGTTCATCGGTAACTTTACTTGGAGCTACATTTTTATTCACCACATGATATGTGTTTTGCTTGGAGCGTCATTTTCTTTTGTTAGGATTTGCTTTCTGTTATTTAGAATAATGTTTTGCATCTTCCTTTTCACTAAAATGTCAAGGATAGCCTTTACCATGCTTATTTTGCAAGTATACATGTTGCTGTTTCAAAACAGAAAGTTTATCGCTGTTGCAAAAATTCCCTAGAAAAGTCTGAATGTCATAAAATGTTGAAACTTTTTGCATATTGAGCTCTGATAAATTTTCTACAGTGTGGTCAATTTTCATAATTTTTGGAGTTAGGGAAGTATGGTTCCACTTGCATTCTTTACAAATTGTTCTGTTTAGACAGATTGCTGTTTTGGTTGTATTGTTTGCATATGTTTGCTTGTTTAATGATTCTATTTGAGGATAGGAGTGTTAAATATGCAGAGGCATTTAGTAGGCAATATCAAATAATAATTTTAGTGATTTTATACAGTAGAGAATGATAAGGTTTTGCATGGATTTATACTAACCTATCTCATGAGTTTTTGTTGAGCTTTGTGTGGATGAATTTTTTGAGATTTAGGGAAACCGAGATATAAAAGGAATTAAGGAGACGCAAAAGTTCAAGCTTGGGGATGCCCCGCTAGGCATCCCACCTTTCTTCTTCAACAATTATCGGTTAGTATCGGTTGAGCCTAAGTTTTTGCGTCTTCACATGATGTGTGCTATCCTTGAAATGTCATTTTGTTTTGTTTTGCTTGTTGTATGAATAATATCCCAAGATCTGAAATACTTAAATGTTAGAGAGTCCTCACATAGTTACATAATTATTCAACTTCTCATTGATCTTCACTTATATTTTTCGGAGTAGTTTGTCGTTTGCTCTAGTGCTTCACTTATATCTTTTTAGAGCACGGTGGTAATTTTATTTTATAGAAATTATTGATCTCTTATGCTTCACTTATATTATTTTGAGAGTCTTTTAGAAAAGCATGGTAATTTGCTTTGGTTATGAATTTAGTCCTAATATGATAGGCATCCAAGAGGGATATAATAAAAACTTTCATATAAAGTGCATTGAATACTATGAGAAGTTTGATACTTGATAATTGTTTTGAGATATGAAGATGGTGATATTAGAGTCATGCTAGTTGAGTAGTTGTGAATTTGAGAGATACTTGTGTTGCAGTTTGTGATTCCCGTAGCATGCATGTATGGTGAACCGTTATGTGATGAAGTTGCAGCATGATTTATTTATTGATTGTCTTCCTTATGTGTGGAGGTCGGGATCGCACGATGGTTAACTCCTACCAACCCTTCTCCTAGGAGAATGCGTGTAGTACTTTGTTTTGATGACTTGTAGATTTTTGCAGTAAGTATGTGAGTTCTTTATAACTAATGTTGAGTCCATGGATTATACGCACTCTCACCCTTCCACCATTGCTAGCCTCTCTTGTGCCGCGCAACTTTCGCCGGTACCATACACCCACCATATACCTTCCTCAAAACAGCCACCATACCTACCTCTTATGTCATTTCCATAGCCATTCCGAGATATATTGCCATGCAACTTTACACCGTTCCGTTTATTATGACACGCTTCATCATTGTCATATTTCTTTGCATGATCATGTAGTTGAAATTGTATTTGTGGCAAGGCCACCTTTCATAATTCTTTCATACATGTCACTCTTGATTCATTGCACATCCCGATACACCGCCGAAGGCATTCATATAGAGTCATATTTTGTTCTAAGCATCGAGTTATAATTCTTGAGTTGTAAGTAAATAAAATTGTGATGTTCTTCACTTTTAGAGCATTGTCCTAGTGAGGAAAGGACGATGGAGACTATGATTCCCCCACAAGTCGGGATGAGACTCCGGACGAAAAAGAAAAAAAAAGAAAAAATTAGGCCATAAAAAGAGAAAAAGCCCAAATAAAAAATAAAAAAATGAGAGAAGGGGCAATGCTACTATCCTTTTACCACACTTGTGCTTCAAAGTAGCACCACGATCTTCATGATAGAGAGTCTCCTATGTTGTCACTTTTATACTAGTGGGAATTTTACATTATAGAACTTGGATTGTATATTCCAATGACGGGCTTCCTCAAATTGCCCTAGGTCTTCATGAGCAAGCAAGTTGGATGCACACCCACTTAGTTTCATTTGTTGAGCTTTCATACACTTATAGCTCTAAGTGCATCCGTTGCATCGCAATCCCTACTCACTCACATTGATATCTATTGATGGGCATCTCCATAGCCCGTTGATACGCCTAGTTGATGTGAGACTATCTCCTTTTTGTCTTCTCCACAACCACCATTCTATTCCACCTATAGTGCTATGTCCATGGCTCAGGCTCATGTATTGCATGAAAGTTGAAAAAGTTTGAAAATACTAAAGTATGAAACAATTGCTTGGCTGAAACCGGGGTTGTGCATGATTTAAATACTTTGTGTGATGAAGATAGAGCATAGCCAGACTATATGATTTTTGTAGGGATAGCTTTCTTTGGCCATGTTATTTTGAGAAGACATAATTTCTTGGTTAGTATGCCTAAAGTATTATTATTTTTATGTCAATATTAAACTTTTGTCTTGAATCTTATGGATCTGAATATTCTTGCCACAATAAAGAAGATTACACTGAAAATTATGTTAGGTGGCATTCCACATCAAAAAATCTGTTTTTATCATTTACCTACTCGAGGACGAGCAGGAATTAAGCTTGGGGATGCTTGATACGTCTCCAACGTATCTATAATTTTTTATTGTTCCATGCTATTATATTATCCATCTAGGATGTTTTATATGCATTTATATGCTATTTTATAAGATTTTTGGGACTAACCTATTAACCTAGAGCCCAGTTTCTGTTTTTCCTTGTTCTTGAGTATTGCAGAAAAGGAAAACCAAACGGAGTCCAATTGACCTGAAATTTCACAAAGATTATTTTTGGACCAGAAGAAGCCCATGGAGCATCGGAGATGGACTAGAAGAGTCCCGAGGCACCCACGAGGGTGGAGGGCGCGCCCTACCCCTCCTAGGCATGCCCCCTACCTCGTGGCCGCCTCGGAGACCCCCTAACTTGTTCCCGACGCCAACACTTCTTATATATACCCAAACTTCTAGAACATAACCTAGATCGGGAGTTCCGCTGCCGCAATCCTCTGTAGCCACCAAAAACCAATCGGGGCCCTGTTCCGGCACCCTGCCGGAGGGGGGATCCATCACCGGTGGCCATCTTCATGATCCGGGCGCTCTCCATGACGAGGAGGGAGTAGTTCACCCTCGGGGCTGAGGGTATGTACCAGTAGCTATGTGTTTGATCTCTCTCTCTCTCTCTCTCTCTCTCTCTCTCTCTCTCGTGTTCTTGATATGGCACGATCTTGATGTACCGCGAGCTTTGCTATTATAGTTGGATCTTATGATGTTTCTCCCCCTCTACTCTCTTGTAATGGATTGAGTTTTCTCTTTGAAGTTATCTTATCGGATTGAGTCTTTAAGGATTTGAGAACACTTGATGTATGTCTTGCATGTGCTTATCTATGGTGACAATGGGATATTCACGTGATCCACTTGATATATGTTTTGGTGATCGACTTGCGAGTTCCGTGACCTCGTGAACTCATGCATAGGGGTTGGCACACGTTTTCTCTTGACTCTTAGGTAGAGACTTTGGGGCACTCTTTGAAGTTCTTTGTGTTGGTTGAATAGATGAATCTGATATTGTGTGATGCATATCGTATAATCATACCCACGGATACTTGAGGTGACATTGGAGTACCTAGGTGACATTAGGGTTTTGGTTGATTTGTGTCTTAAAGAGTTATTCTAGTACGAACTCTAGGATAGATCAAACAGAAAGAATTGCTTCGTGTTATTTTACTACAGACTCTTGAATAGATCGATCAGAAAGGATAACTTTGAGGTGGTTTCTTACCCTACCATAATCTATTCGTTTGTTCTCTGCTATAAGTGACTTTGGAGTGAATCTTTGTTGCATGTTGAGGGATATTTATATGATCCAATTATGTTATTATTGTTGAGAGAACTTGCACTACTGAAAGTATGAACCCTAGGCCTTGTTTTGAAGCATTGCAATATCGTTTACGCTCACTTTTACCATTAGTTACCTTGCTGTTTTTACATTTTCAGATTACGAAAACCTATATCTACCATCCATATTGCACTTGTATCACCATCTCTTTGCCGAACTAGTGCACCTATACAATTTACCATTGTATTGGGTGTGTTGGGGACACAAGAGACTCTTTGTTATTTGGTTGCAGGGTTGTTTGAGAGAGACCATCTTCATCCTATGCCTCCCATGGATTGATAAACCTTAGGTCATCCACTCGAGGGAAATTTTCTACTATCCTACAAACCTCTGCACTTGGAGGCCCAACAACGTCTACAAGAAGAAGGTTGTGTAGTAGACATCAATGGGCGCAACCCACCAGGGCACGCCTGGGCCCCCAGGCGCGCCCAGGTGGGTTCTGCCCCCCTCGGGGCACCCCTCTGGTACTTCTTCGGCCCATCTTGTGTCTTCTGATCCAGAAAAATTCTCCAGAAAGTTTCGCTGCGTTTGTACTCTGTTTGGTATTGATTTTCTACGAAGTAAAAAACAAGCAAAAAGCAGCAACTGACACTGGGCACTATGTCAATAGGTTAAGCCCAAAAAATGATATAAAGTTGTGATAAAATGATTGTAAAACATCCAAGAATGATAGTATGACAGCATGGAACAATAAAAAAATTATAGATACGTCGGAGACACATCACGACCTTCCTCGGCCTTCGCACACCTGGTTGCCATATTGAACATATCCAGAGCCGAGCACAGGTCCTCATGAATGGCAAGCTCGTCTTTCATCTTGACATCCCGGACACCATCAGAGAATGCCGAGATGATAGCCTCATTCGACACCTTCAGGATCTTGAGGCGAACGTTGGTGAAGCGTTGTATGTACTTGTGCAGAGTTTTTCCCGACTGCTGCTTGATGCACCAAAGGTCGCTGATAATCCCCAAGTGCAGGGAATCATTGTAGCAATTTCCAAAGGTGGAAGTGATAAGTATGGAGTGTCGAACCCACAAGGAGCTAAAGGTAAGATAAATATTCTCTCAAGCCCTATTCCGCCATCGACACGACTCTCACGCATAATTTAACGAGCGTATGCTTCCAACTAGAAACAAGAAGTAAAACTATGTTGTGGGTATGAAAAGGGTAACTTTGCATGATATCGGAGAGCTAAAACATAAAAGTAGTTGTTGTTATGATAAAGTTAGAATATATTACTAAATATTATAAGTAGCTAGTGTGGAATAATGGTGGATCGGTGTGCGGAATTGTCCTAGGCAATTGTCAACAAGACCGGCAGTCGTCATTGCAATTTCATGAGGGAGAGGCATAAGATAACATACTTTCTCTTCTTGGATCATATGCACTTATGATTGGAACTCTAGCACGCATCCGCAGCTACTAAAGATCATTAAGGTAAAACCCAACCATAGCATTAACATATCAAGTCCCCTTTATCCCATACGCCACAACCCCCTTACTTGGGTTTATGCTTCTGTCACTCAAGCAACCCACTATAAGCGAATCATGAACGTATTGCAACACCCTACAGCAGGAATCCCTCACGCTTGCGCGACACGGAGGGCACCATAGGACAGCACCAAAATAAAACATACAACTCGTACCAATCTAGATCATCATCAACCCAAGGACAAAAGATATCTACTCAAAACATCATAAGATGGCAACACTGAAGGAAATATGCCCTAGAGGCAATAATAAAGTTATTATTTATTTCCTCATATCATGATAAATGTTTATTATTCATGCTAGAATTGTATTAACAGGAAACATAATACATGTGTGAATACATAAACCTACAGAGTGTCACTAGTATGCCTCTACTTGACTAGCTCGTTAATCAAAGATGGTTATGTTTCCTAACCATGAACAAGGAGTTGTTATTTGATTAACGGGATCACATCATTGGTTGAATGATCTGATTGACATGACCCATTCCATTAGCATAGCACCTGATCGTATAGTTTGTTGCTAGTGCTTTTCTTCATGACTTATACATGTTCCTATGACTATGAGATTATGCAACTCCCGTTTGCTCGAGGAACACTTTTGGTGCTACCAAACGTCACAACGTAATCGGGTGATTATAAAGGTACATTACAGGTGTCTCCGAAGGTACATGTTGAGTTGGCATATTTCGAGATTAGGATTTGTCACTCCGATTGCCTGGAGAGGTATCTCTGGGCCCTCTCGGTAATGCACATCACATAAGCCTTGCAAGCATTGCAACTAATGTGTTAGTTGTAAGATGATGTATTATGAAACGAGTAAAGAGACTTGCCGGTAACGAGATTGAACTAGGTATTGGATACCGACGATCGAATCTCGGGCAAGTAACATACCGATGACAAAGGGAACAACGTATGTTGTTATGCGGTCCGACCGATAAAGATCTTCGTAGAATATGTAGGAGCCAATATGGGCATCCAGGTCCCGCTATTGGTTATTGACGGAGAGGTGTCTCGGTCATGTCTACATAGTTCTCGAACCCGTAGGGTCCGCACGCTTAACGCTTCGATGATGATTACTATGAGTTTTTATGATGTTTCTGTACCGAAGGTTGTTCGAGTCCCGGATGAGATCACGGACGTGACGAGGAGTCTCGAAATGGTCGAGACATAAAGATTCATATATTGGAAGTCTATGTTTGGACATCGGAAGTGTTCCGGGTGAAATTGGGAATTTTACCAAGTACCGGAGGTTACCGAACCCCGGAATGCTAATGGGCCAACATGGGCCTTAGTGGAAAGGAGAAAAGGGGCCCAAGTGCTGGCCGCACCTTCCCCTTCCCTTGTCCTATTAGGACTAGGAGAAGGGGCGCCTCTCTCTCCCTTCCCACTTGGGGAAACCTAGTTGGACTAGGATTTGGGGGGGGAATCCTACTCCTAGTAGGAGTAGGACATCCCTGGCGCCTCCTTCCTTGGCCGGCCAGCCCCTCCCCTTCCCTCCTTTATATACAGGGGCAGGGGGCACCCCATGACACACAAGTTGATCATTGAGATCTTTCCTTAGCCGTGTGCGGTGCCCCCTTCCACCATATTACACCTCGAGAATACCGTGGCGGAGCTTAGGCGAAGCCTCGCCGGTGGAACATCATCATCGTCACCACGCCGTCGTCGACGAAACTCTCCCTCAACACTCGGCTGGATCGGAGTTCGAGGGACGCCATCGAGCTGAACGTGTGCAGAACTCGGAGGTGCCGTGACGCTCGGTACTTGGATCGGTTGGATCGTGAAGAAGTACGACTACTTCCTCTACGCTATGCGTCAACGCTTCCGTTGCTGGTCTCACGAGGGTACGTAGACAACACTCTCATCTCGTTGCTATGCATCACCATGATCTTGGCGTGATCGTGAGGAAAATTTTTGAAATAACTACGATCCCCAACAGTGGCATCCGAGCCTAGGTTTTTATGGAATGATGATATGCACGAGTAGAACACAAGTGATTTGTGGACGATACAAGTCATACTACCTACCAGCATGTCATACTTTGGTTCGCCGGTATTGTTGGAAAGACGATCCAGACCAACCTTACGCGTGCATTTCCACGCGAGACCGGTTCCTCGACGTGCTTTGCACATAGATGGCTTGTGGAAGACCTGTCTCTCCAACTTTAGTTGAACTGAAAAGTGGCTACGCCCGGTCCTTGAGAAGGTTAAACGGAGTCTATTTGACGGGCATCGTTGTGGTTTTGATGCGTAGGTGAGATTGGTTCTTGCTTAAGCCCGTAGCAGCCACGTAAAATTTGCAACAACAAAGTAGAGGACGTCTAACTTGTTTTTGCAGGGCATGTTGTGATGTGATATGGTCAAGACGTGATGCTATATTTTATTGTATGAGATGATCATGTTTTGTAACCGAGTTATCGGCAATCGGGCGTGAGCCATATGGTTGTCGCTTTATTGTATGCAATGCAATCGCCTGTAATGCTTTACTTTATCACTAAGCGGTAGCGATAGTCGTAGAAGCATAAGTTTGGCGAGACGACAACGATGCTACGATGGAGATCAAGGTGTCGCTCCGGTGACGATGGTGATCATGACGGTGCTTCGGAGATGGAGATCACAAGCACAAGATGATGATGGCCATATCATATCACTTATATTGATTGCATGTGATGTTAATCCTTTATGCATCTTATCTTGCTTTGATTGACGGTAGCATTATAAGATGATCCCTTACTAAATTATCAAGAAGTGTTCTCCCGAGTATGCACCGCTATGCGAAAGTTCTTCGTGCCGAGACACCACGTGATGATCGGGTGTGATAGGCTCTACGTTCAAATACAACGGGTGCAAAAGCAGTTGCACACGCAGAATACTCAGGTTATACTTGACGAGCTATGCATATAAGATATGACCTCGGAACACGGAGACCGAAAGGTCGGCGTGAATCATATAGTAGATATGATCAACATATTGATGTTCACCATTGAAACTACTCCATCACACGTGATGATCGGTCATGGTGTAGTTGATATGGATCACGCAATCACTTAGAGAATTGGAGGGATATTTTCTAAGTGGGAGTTCTTAAGTAATATGATTAATTGAACTTAAATTTATCATGAACTTAGTACCTGATAGTATCTTGCTTGTCTATGATGTGTAGATAGATGGCTCGTGCTGTTGTTCCGTTGAATTTTAATGCGTTCCTTGAGAAAGCAAAGTTGAAAGATGATGGCAGCAATTACACGGACTGGGTCCGTAATTTGAGGATTATCCTTATTGCTGCACGGAAGAATTACGCCCCTGGAAGCACCGTTAGGTGCCGTGCCTGGTGTAAGGGCTGCGCCGAAGTTGTGAACGTCTGGCAAAGCAAAGTCGATGACTACTCTATAGTTCAGTGTGCCATGCTTTACGGCTTAGAACCGGGACTTCAACGTCGTTTTGAACACCATGGAGCATATGAGATGTTCCAAGAGTTGAAGTTAATATTCCAAGCGAATGCCCGGATTGAGAGATATGAAGTCTCCAATAAGTTCTATAGCTGTAAGATGGAGGAGAACGGTTACATCGGTGAGCATATACTCGTAATGTCTGGATATAACAATCACTTGATTCAACTGGGAGTTAATCTTCCGGATGATTGCGTCATTGATGTAATTCTCCAATCATCGCCACCAAGCTACAAGAGCTTCGTGATGAACTATAATATGCAAGGGATGACCAAAACAATGCCCGAGCTCTTGGCGATGCGAAAGCCATGGAGGTAGAAATCAAAAGGAGCATCAAGTGTTGATGGTTAACAAAACCACTAGTTTCAAGAAAAGGGCAAAGGAAAGAAAAAGGAAACTTCAAAAAGAACGGCAAGCAAGTTGTCGATCAAGAGAAGAAACCCAAGTCTGGTCCTAAGCTCTAAACTGAAAGTGCTTCTATTGCAAGCGTGCTGGTCATGGAAGCGGAACTGCCCCAAGTATTTGGCGGATAAGAAGGATGGCAAGGTTAACAAAGGTATATGTGATATACATGTTATTGATGTGTACCTTACTAATACTCGCAGTAGCACTGGTATTTGATACCGGTTACATTGCTAATATTTGCAACTCGAAACAGGGCTACGGATTGCGAAGATTGGCTAAGGACGAGGTGACGATGCGCGTGGGAAATGGTTCCAAAGTCGATGTGATCGCAATCGGCACGCTACCTCTACATCTACCTTCGGGATTAGTATTAGACCTAAATAATTGTTATTTAGTGCCAGCCGTTGAGCATGAACATTATATCTGGATCTTGTTTGATGCGAGACGGTTATTCATTTAAATCGAGAGAATAATGGTTGTTCTATTTATATGAATAATATCTTTTATGGTCATGCACCATTGAAGAATGGTTTGTTTTTACTTAATCTCGATAGTAGTGATACACATATTCATAATGTTGAAGCCAAAAGATGTAGAGTTGATAATGATAGTGCAACTTATTTGTGGCACTGCCGTTTAGGTCATATCGGTGTAAAGCGCATGAAGAAACTCCATACTGATGGACTTTTGGAGTCACTTGATTATGAATCACTTGGCACTTGCGAACCGTGCCTAATGGGCAAGATGACTAAAACACCGTTCTCCGGAACTATGGAGAGAGCAACAGATTTATTGGAAATCATACATACTGATGTATGTGGTCCAATGAATGTTGAGGCTCGTGGCGGATATCGTTATTTTCTCACCTTCACAGATGATTTGAGCAGATATGGGTATATCTACTTAATGAAACACAAGTCTGAAACATTTGAAAAGTTCAAAGAATTTCAGAGTGAAGTGGAAAATCATCGTAACAAGAAAATAAAGTTTCTACGATCTGATCGTGGAGGAGAATATTTGAGTTACGAAGTTTGGCCTACATTTGAAACAATGCGGAATAGTTTAGCAACTTACGCCACCGAACACCACAACGTAATGGTGTGTCCGAACGTCAGAATCGTACTTTATTAGATATGGTGCGATCTATGATGTCTCTTACTGATTTACCGCTATCATTTTGGGGTTATGCTTTAGAGACGGCTACATTCACTTTAAATAGGGCACCATCTAAATCCGTTGAGACGACGCCTTATGAACTGTGGTTTGGCAAGAAACCAAAGTTGTCGGTTCTGAAAGTTTGGGGCTGCGATGCTTATGTGAAAAAGCTTCAACCTGATAAGCTCGAACCCAAATCGGAGAAATGTGTCTTCATAGGATACCCAAAGGAGACTGTTGGGTACACCTTCTATCACAGATCCGAAGGCAAGATTTTTGTTGCTAAATTCGGAAACTTTTTGGAGAAGGAGTTTCTCTCGAAAGAAGTGAGTGGGAGGAAAGTAGAACTTGATGAGATAATCATATCTACTCCCTTATTGAGAAGTAGTACATCACAGAAATCAGTTTCCGTGACATCTACACCAAATAGGGAGGAAGCTAATGATGATGATCATGAAACTTCAGATCGAAGTTTCTCTGAGAACCGTAGATCAACCAGAGCAAGATCCGCACTGGTGTGGTAATGCGGTAATCCTGTTCGAAGTCATGTTCTTTGGAACATGATGAACCTACGAACTATGAAGAAGCGATGGTGAGCCCAGATTCCACAAAATGGCTTGAGGCCATGAAATCTGAGATGGGATCCATGTATGAGAACAAAGTGTGGACTTTGGTTGACTTGCCCGATGATCGGCAAGCAATTGAGAATAAATGGATCTTCAAGAAGAAGATAGACGCTGATGGTAATGTTACTGTCTATAAAGCTCGACTTGTTGCAAAAGGTTTTCGACAAGTTCAAGGGATTGACTACGATGAGACCTTCTCACCCGTAGCGATGCTTA
Organism: Aegilops bicornis; assembly: GCA_021605145.1. Classification (NCBI taxonomy): domain Eukaryota; kingdom Viridiplantae; phylum Streptophyta; class Magnoliopsida; order Poales; family Poaceae; genus Aegilops; species Aegilops bicornis. The sequence continues at coordinate 642,587,581 of CM038670.1, read as the reverse complement.
AGTCCGTCCGAATCATGTTAGCAATTGCCGCATTTTATGATTATGAAATTTGGCAAATGGATGTTAAAACTGCATTCCTGAATGGATTTCTGGAAGAAGAGTTGTATATGATGCAACCAGAAGGTTTTGTCGATCCAAAGGGAGCTAACAAAGTGTGCAAGCTCCAGCGATCCATTTATGGACTGGTGCAAGCCTCTCGGAGTTGGAATAAACGTTTTGATAGTGTGATCAAAGCATTTGGTTTTATACAGACTTTTGGAGAAGCTCAGTATTTACAAGAAAGTGAGTGGGAGCTCAGCAGCATTTCGATATTATATGTGGATGACATATTACCGATCGGAAATGATATAGAATTTCTGGATAGCATAAAGGGATACTTGAATAAGAGTTTTTCGATGAAAGACCTCGGTGAAGCTGCTTACATATTGGGCATTAAGATCTATAGAGATAGATCAAGACGCTTAATAGGACTTTCACAAAGCACATACCTTGATAAAGTTTTGAAAAGGTTCAAAATGGATCGAGCAAAGAAAGGGTTCTTGCCGGTGTTACAAGGTGTGAAGTTGAGTAAGACTCAATGCCCGACCACCGCAGAAGATAGAGAGAAAATGAAAGATGTTCCCTATGCTTCAGCCATAGGCTCTATCATGTATGCAATGCTGTGTACCAGACTGATGTGTGCCTTCTTTGTAAGTCCGCAGGCGGTACCAAAGTAATCCAGAGTGGATCAATCGACAGCGGTCAAGAACATCCTTAAGTACTTGAGAAGGACTAAGGATATGTTTCTCATTTATGGCGGTGACAAAGAACTCGTCAGAACGGTTACGTCGACGCAAGCTTTGACATCGATCCGGACGATTCTAAATCGCAAACCGGATACGTATTTACATTAAACGGAGGAGCTGTCGGTTGGTGCAGTTCCAAACAAAGCGTCGTGGCGGGATCTACATGTGAAGTTGAGTACATAGCTGCTTCGAAGCAGCTAATGAAGGAGTCTGGATGAAGGAGTTCATAACCGATCTAGGTGTTGTACCTAGTGTATCGGGTCCAATGAAAATCTTTTGTGACAATATCGTGCAATTGCCTTAGCAAAGGAATCCAGATTTCACAAGAGAACCAAGCACATCAAAAGACGCCTTCAACTCCATCCGGATTTGGTCCGTGGGAGACATAGAGATTTGCAAGATACATACGGATCTGAATGTTGCGGACCCGTTGACTAAGCCTCTTCCACGAGCAAAACATGATCAGCACCAAGACTCCATGGGTGTTAGAATCATTACTGTGTAATCTAGATTATTGACTCTAGTGCAAGTGGGAGATCAAGGAAATATGCCCTAGAGGCAATAATAAAGTTATTATTTATTTCCTCATATCATGATAAATGTTTATTATTCATGCTAGAATTGTATTAACAGGAAACATAATACATGTGTGAATACATAAACCTACTGAGTGTCACTAGTATGCCTCTACTTGACTAGCTCGTTAATCAAAGATGGTTATGTTTCCTAACCATGAACAAGGAGTTGTTATTTGATTAACGGGATCACATCATTGGTTGAATGATCTGATTGACATGACCCATTCCATTAGCATAGCACCTGATCGTATAGTTTGTTGCTAGTGCTTTTCTTCATGACTTATACATGTTCCTATGACTATGAGATTATGCAACTCCCGTTTGCCCGAGGAACACTTTGGGTGCTGCCAAACGTCACAACGTGAATCGGGTGATTATAAAGGTACATTACAGGTGTCTCCGAAGGTACATGTTGAGTTGGCATATTTCGAGATTAGGATTTGTCACTCCGATTGCCTGGAGAGGTATCTCTGGGCCCTCTCGGTAATGCACATCACATAAGCCTTGCAAGCATTGCAACTAATGTGTTAGTTGTAAGATGATGTATTATGAACGAGTAAAGAGACTTGCCGTATCGAGATTGAACTAGGTATTGGATACCGACGATCGAATCTCTGCAAGTAACATACCGATGACAAAGGGAACAACGTATGTTGTTATGCGGTCCGACCGATAAAGATCTTCGTAGAATATGTAGGAGCCAATATGGGCATCCAGGTCCCGCTATTGGTTATTGATCGGAGAGGTGTCTCGGTCATGTCTACATAGTTCTCGAACCCGTAGGGTCCGTGACGCTTAACGCTTCGATGACAGTTACTATGAGTTTTATGATGTTTCTGTACCGAAGGTTGTTCGAGTCCCGGATGAGATCACGGACGTGACGAGGAGTCTCGAAATGGTCGAGACATAAAGATTCATATATTGGAAGTCTATGTTTGGACATCGGAAGTGTTCCGTGAAATTGGGAATTTTACCAAGTACCGGAGGTTACCGAACCCCCGAATGCTAATGGTCCAACTTGGGCCTTAGTGGAAAGGAGAAAAGGGGGCCCAAGTGCTGGCCGCACCTTCCCCCCTTCCCTTGTCCTATTAGGACTAGGAGAAGGGGGCGCCCCCCCTCTCTCTCCCTTCCCACTTGGGGAAACCTAGTTGGACTAGGATTTGGGGGGGGAATCCTACTCCTAGTAGGAGTAGGACATCCCTGGCGCCTCCTTCCTTGGCCGGCCAGCCCCTCCCCTTCCCTCCTTTATATACAGGGGCAGGGGGCACCCCATGACACACAAGTTGATCATTGAGATCTTTCCTTAGCCGTGCGGTGCCCCTTCCACCATATTACACCTCGAGAATACCGTGGCGGAGCTTAGGCGAAGCCCTGCGCCGTGGAACATCATCATCGCCACCACGCCGTCGTCGACGAAACTCTCCCTCAACACTCGGCTGGATCGGAGTTCGAGGGACGCCATCGAGCTGAACGTGTGCAGAACTCGGAGGTGCCGTGACGTTCGGTACTTGGATCGGTTGGATCGTGAAGAAGTACGACTACTTCCTCTACGCTATGCGTCAACGCTTCCGTTGCTGGTCTACGAGGGTACGTAGACAACACTCTCATCTCGTTGCTATGCATCACCATGATCTTGCGTGATCGTAGGAAAATTTTTGAAATTACTACGTTCCCCAACAAACACATCATTGGATCATAATATGTGGCATAAAGCACCATGTTCAAGTCGGGATTACAGCGGGGTGCGGGAGAGTGGACCGCGTAAAATAGATGATGATGGTGATGTTGATGAAGACGATAACCCCGGCGATGATTCCCCTCCCGATGGCACTCCGGTGCCACCGAGAGAGAGGAGAAGAGGTTCTCCCCCTTGTGCTTCCTCCTCCATGGCCTCCCCCCTAGAGGGGGAGAGGTTCACCCTCTGGTCCTTGGCCGTCATGGCGATGATGGCCCCTCCAGGATCCTCCTCCATGGCCTCCGATGACGATGGCTGCCGGTGTACAAAAGAAGGGGCGCACCTTTGTACCCCTTTACCTGTGCACGGGCAGTCAGAGCCGCGCCCACGGCCACACCAAGCAGAGCAGGGGAGGTGAACCAAGGCAAAACCAAAGTCCAAGACAGCCAGAGCAACGCCAAGACCAAGAACGCAAAGAAGCAAAGGGGCGGAGCAGTTTCCTCCGGCAAGACCCTTGCCAGGGACTGCCTCAGCAGCCCTGGCAAGACCCTTGCCGGGACAGCGCAACCAAACACCGACAGGGCGAGCCACCCTTGAGCCCACGTCCCCAGCACCATCAACCACGTGGGGCAAGGGCTTGGGAGGCACCTCTATGGTGGCATGCAGATCTTTGTGAAGACATGTTCAAGATCAGATGAAGATTAGAAGACAACGATCCTCGACAAGGTCCTTGCCGAGGAGAGCCACGAGACCCCCGGCAAGATTCTTGCCGGGGACGACAGCGCGCCACGGCAAGACCCTTGCCGGGCCCCCCGGCAAGACTCTCGCCAAAGACGCCAGCTGGGCCACTGCCAGGCCCGCACCAGCCAAGTCTCCACCACCGTTCGCATGCAGCTGCCAGCCCAAACCTGCTGGGCGGGCACCTGCGTGGCAACATGCAGCTTCCAGGCCAACTCAACACGCGCTTGCGTGGCGGCATGCAGATCTTCGTGAAGACCCTACCACAGCACCACCTCAGCTGCCTGCCTACCTACATGGCGCCACACGCATCGCTGGCCAGGGCACGTGTCGAAGCGAGGAGAAGCGATGACGGACAGGACGAGCCTCGCCCCCGTTACCGATAAAGCTAGGGGACACCTCAGCGGCGCATTAAATGCGACTTGTCCTATAACATGAGTGATAAGCTCACAATACTGTACGCCTTTCCACCTCCTGTATGCCACTGTGGCAGCCCCTTTCGCCTATAAAAGGAGGCCCATGGCATACTGGAGAAGGATTCGGCTCTTTGGAACCATGCACTCACCATAGCTAGTTAGAGAGCTCAAGAACTCTCTAAAATACAGCCACCAAAGCAGGACTAGGGTTTTACGCATCCTCGCGGCCCGAACCTAGGTAAACAATCCTTGTGCTGACTACTGATCCTGCTCTTCTTGCAACCCTGCACCTCGGCAACCATAGTAGGGATTCTCGTGATCCCATAGGTGTCGTTCCACATCGACATCTTTGGCGCGCCAGGTAGGGGGCGCAATTGTGAGAATCTGGTCTAGTAGCTAGCCTAGCGTTTCTTCGTTGTCATGGCTCCCAAGAAGAAGACGGCCACGGCGATCGGCTCGTCGGGGGCCGAACGGCCACTACGGGCGAACTGCGGCCCGGTCGTGGACAGGACCCGGGCCGCGGTCCGCGAGCACTAACATCACCCTGGCAGTCAGAGCCTGGCGAGCGACATTGTTTTCGCATGCCCGTCGACCGGACGCACGTCGCCAGATCCAAAGACGGAGCTGGGGCCCCCGCAGGCAGCGTGGGGCCCTCCATGGGTGTCGTTGTGCCACCTTCGGGTGGCGCAGCGACCTCCAAGACACCCACGCTGGCGACCACCGCGCGCTCTTCCCATGGTGTGCGTGACGAACAGCGTCACCACGCCGGCGACCCTGGGCACCGCCGTGGGAAGAGCCCTGTGCGTCGTTCGTGGGATGAAGGAGTTCAGCATGCCCGCCGAAGTGCTGGCGAAAATGGCGCGCAGCCGCTGGGCCGTGGTGGAGCTCCTTCTAACATGATTATAAGTCGAAGCACGCCACGGTCCACGCAGCTATCACCGCCGCCCACGTCAGCGGAAGCTTTGGTTAGCGCAGCTGCTCCTCGACTTCCCTCCTGCTGAAGAGAAGCTCGACGAGTGGAGGGCCACCATCCAGAGCCTCGTCGCCGTCGCCAATAAAGATGATCCGCGACCGGCGGGGCCCTCGGGTCGGCGCCCCACTGAGCGACCACCTGCTGGCACTGGGAGGACCAGGGGAGCTGCGGCCACGGTGCACTCTCCTCCTCCTCGCCAGCCGCCGCGGGCGTCTGCCCGTCGTGACGACGCTTGTGATAACATCTCTATAGCATCGTCCGACCCGCGGACCCACCGCGACCAGCGCCAAGTTCTTCGAGAACGAGCTCACGAAGATGCTCGGACCACTATTGAGCGCCGGCGTGATATGCGCCACCAGTCGGACAAGCGGGCGGGACCCGCTATGGACCACCCAACACCGGGGGGCTCCGGCGGCTTACCTTACGAGGTGGGCTGCCCGGCCTTTACCCGTGACCAGCGGCAGTTCCAGTGGCCGTCCCGCCGCATGTTCAAGCCCGACGTCGGCGAGAAATACACTGGCAAGACCCATCCGTCTGAGTTCCTCAGCATCTACACCATCGCGATGCAGGCGGCCGGAGCTCGCGACGACAAGGTGCTTGCCAATTATTTCCCGCTGGCATTGAAGCCCAATGTTATGTCTTGGTTGATGCACTTGTCGGCGGATTCCATTTCTTCTTGGTCGGATCTGTGCCATGAGTTTGTTGGCGCCTTCACAGGAGGCCACCGGGCTCATGGCCGTGCCGATGATCTCGCATATCATTCCCGAAGGAATGGGAAACCCTCGCATGTACATCCGGAGGTTCGGGCCGGTGAAGTACAACATCCCCGACGTTCATCCCACAGCCAGATCAGCGTTCCACCAGAACGTGCGCAATCGCAAGATGCGCGAAGAGCTGGCGATGACCAGGGTTAGGGATGTGGCCGAGCTCTACGTTCTGGCCGAGAAATGCGCCCGGGCTGAAGAGGGAAGGAAGTACCCCGGCGAAGACACCGGTGCGGAAACCGACTCTACCGATGAAGACGCTGCCACCACGACGAAGAAGGGTCGGCGTCGCAACAGGAAACGCAAGGGCAAGGTCGTACTTGCCGTCGAGGGGTCTGACGACACCGGCGCTGCCAAGAAGGTCAAGGCAGACGGCCCCGGCTAGGAGATTGCTGGGTGCGCCGCCTGCCGGGCCTTAGCAGCTGCCGACAAGCCAGGGGGCTCCGGCAAGCAGTACTGCAAGATCCACCGCACCAAGGGCCATGACCTCCAGAACTACCGACAAGTCGAGCTGCTTGCTGAAAAGAAAAAGGCCGAGTATGAAAGGCGGGACAAGGAGAAAGGTTAGGACGGTGCTGAGGGATCCGGCAAGAAACGTGGCGGCCAAGGAAGCCGCCCCGGCAAGGACAACCAGCAAGAGAGGCCCTCCCGGGGCCGTGACAAGAAACAAGACGATGATCACGACGACGACGACGAGTCCGGTGAGCAAGAGTTCCAGAAGGCTACGGAGGCCATGTGCCTCGATGGTGGCGCCTCGCTGCATACTTCTCACCGCCAGCTCAAGCAGTGGGCGCATGAGATTACAGCAATGGGCCGTCGTTCCACGCTCAGAAGCCGCTGAAGTGGTCCAGCACGCCCCTCATCTTTGACGCCGAGGACCACCCTGACCACACGACCGCGGTTGGGTGTTTGCCATTGTTGGTCTCACCAACGATACGCAACCTCAAGGTGAACAATATGTTGGTTGACAGCGGGGCCGGCCTGAACTTGATCTCACCCGTCGTGATCAAAAGGCTGCAAATTCCTGAGGAAGACCTCGAGGAAATGGCATGTTTCAAGGGGTCAATCCGGGGAGGAGCCAGCCAAAGGGGAGGGTCACACTGCCCGTGACGTTTGGAGGAGAGTTGAACTACAGGACGGAGAGGATCATCTTCGACGTGGCCGAGATCCCCTTGCCCTACAACGGGATCCTCGGCCGCCCGGCACTAGCCAAGTTCATGGCGGCATCGCACTATGCCTACAACATGCTAAATATACCCGGGTCGTTGACCATCATCTCCATCCCCTCCGACAAGAAGGACACGCTGATCTGCACCGACCAACTCTATCGGGAAGCAATTGCAGCAGCTGCCGTCAAGGCACCTGCTCCTGCCGCTGAAGGCCCGGGAGGGAAGAAGAAGCCCGGCGGGACCTCTCGCACCCACTCCAGCAAGCGCACCTCCTCAGAGTGTTGTGCTACCGTCGAGGACGTGCCAGAGAGTTCTACCGGCAAGAGCAAGAAATCAAGAGCTGAGCCGCTGCAGACTAAGAAGGTGACCGCTAGGGAGGATGGCACGGGAGAGGCCTTCACCATAGGCTCCACCCTCGACAGCAAATAGGAAGGCGCGCTCGTCACCTTCCTGCGGGCGAATGTCGACGTGTTTGCATGGCAAGCATCCGACATCCCCGGTGTTCCCAGGGAGGTGATTGAGCACCACCTAGTTGTTTGTCCTCATGCGTGGCCAGTCAAGCAGAAGGTCAAAAAGCAGGCTCTGGAGAGGCAGTAGTTCATCACAGAGGAGATTAGGAAGTTGGAAGCGGCAGGTTTGGTGAGAGGAGTGCTCCACCCGACGTGGTTGGCCAATCCGGTAGTGGTGCGCAAGGCAAATGGGAAGTGGACGTTGTGTATTGACTACACAGATATCGATAAGGCTTGTCCTAAGGACCCCTTCCCGTTGCCGCGAATCGACCAGATTGTCGAATCCACGGCCGGGTGTGATCTGTTGTCATTCCTCGACGCCTACTCGGGCTACCACCAAATCTTCATGACGGGAGAAGATGAAGAGAAGACAGCATTCATCACCCCATGTGGTACGTATTGCTTTTTGCGGATGCCTTTTGGGTTGAAGAGTGTTGGCTCGACGTTTGCAAGAGCAGTCCAAATTGGTTTTGAACCCCAGCTCCGTAGAAATATGGAAGCATACATGGATGCCATAGTGGTCAAAACCAAAGACGGGGCAACTCTTGTGCAAGATCTAGAAGAGACATTTGCCAACCTGCGCAAGATCAACCTCAAGCTGAACCCTGAGAAGTGTGTCTTCGGCGTTCCGTCCGACAAGCTTCTCGGGTTCTTTGTGTCGCAGTGCGGGATCGAGGCAAACTCAGACAAAATCAAGGCTATTAAGCAGATTGAGGCACCCAAGCCGATCAAGGATGTGCATCGGCTCACCGGCTGCGTCGCCGCCATGAGCCGATTCATCTCCAAGTCCGCCGAGCGTGCCCTTCCTTTCTTCAAAATCTTGAAGAAGGCATGCCCGATGGAGTGGACCACAGAAGCCGAGCCAGCATTGCAGGATCTGAAGAAATACCTTTCCTCCATGCCAATACTGGTTGCGCCTAAACCACAAGAGTCGTTCTTCTTTGTATCTCATGACGAATCAAGTGGTGAGCGCCGCACTGGTGGCATAGAGGGAGGTCGACGAGGAGGCAGTGACAGGAGCAGAACCAGCGGATGGCAAGCCAAAGATTCCCCCGGCAGGGCCTGGTGCCGGCAAGGCGAGGCACCCGGCAGAGTCTGATGCCACCAAGGCAGTGCCCGCGCAGTCGAGTGAGGTGGTGCAGAAGAAGATGATGATGCAGCACCCGGTTTACTTTGTCAGCTCCCTCTTGCGGGGAGCTAGGTCGAGGTACTCCGGCAGTAGAATTGCTCTTCGGCCTCCTTATGGCCTCGAGGAAGCTGCGTCATTACTTCCAAGCCCACGAGATCACTGTCATCACCCGCCTCCCGTTGCAACGGATACTGCATAACCCAGATGCAACCGGAAGGATTGTGGAATGGGCCTTGGAGTTATCAAGTTTCGGTTTGAAGTTTGAAAGTACCTCGAAAATCCAGAGCAGAGTCTTGGCGGAGTTCATTGCAGAATGGACCTCAACGCCTGACGAAGAAATCCAGGAGACCACTCTCCGCAGCATGGAAGCAGGACCGTGACTGGATCATGTACTTTGATGGGGCTTTCTCGCTGCAAGGCGCCCGTGCCGGTGTGCTGCTCGTCGCACCCACCAGAGAGCACCTCAAGTATGTGATCCAGATGCACTTTCCCAGGGAGATGTCCACCAACAACACTGCTGAGTACAAGGGATTGCTCGCCAGTCTCAGGATCACCGCAGACCTCGGGGTTAAGAAGCTCGTCGTCAGGGGTGACTCTCAGCTTGTTGTTAGGCAGGTCAAGAAGGATTACCAGAGCCCACTGATGGAGGCCTACGTAGATGAGGTGACAAAGCTGGAGGACCACTTTGACGGCATCCAAGAAGAGCACGTCCTCCGAGCGGAGAACGATATCACCGATTACCTGTCAAAGCGTGCTGCATTCAATTTACCTGTGGAGCCGGGTAACTTTTTGCTCTGTCTAACTCAGCCATCCGTCGAACCATCAACGGAGCAGAACAAGTGGAGGAAATCAGGTCCCGGCAAGTACCTTCCCGCCGAGCCCTCTAGGACGGCCGGCAAGGATGTTTCCGTGCATACTGAGCCTGCCCAAGAGCAACTGGCTCTGGCAGGGCGTCAAGCCCTGGCCGTAGAGACAACCGCTCTCATGGCGGAAGAGATGCCTTTGGTCCTTGCCATCGAGCCCCAGGCTCCGGCATGGGCGCAGCATACTGTCCAATTCCTCCAAACATGGGAGCTTCCTGAGGAGCAGGAAGAGGCAGAGAAAGTAGCCTGTCGGTCCGCTTCTGCACCAGTTAAATCGATGACGTCCCCTGCATGTGAGAAGGCCAAACGTTGTGAAATTGAAGTGCATCCCCTGGGAGGAAGGACTGGAGCTGTTGGCAGAGATACATGGAGGCATATGTGGCTCCCACATAGGGTCGAGGGCCCTTGCCGACAAGGCGTTCCAGCAAGGTTTCTTCTGGCCCACCGCCCTCCAGGATGCGACAGCACTAGTAACCAAGTGTGAAGCGTGTCAGTTCCATTCAAAGAAGCTTCATCAACCAGCTCAAGCCCTTCATCCATCCCTCTCTCCTGGCCATTCTCGGTCTGGGGGCTCGATATACTGGGCCCTTTCCCCCGCGTTGTCGAGGGCTTTGAGTACTTGTACGTTGCAATCGACAAGTTCACAAAGTGGCCGGAAGTGGAAGCAGTGAGGAAGGTGACTGCTCAGTCAGTCGTCAAGTTCTTCAAGGGACTGGTCTGCCGTTTTGGGGTGCCAAACAGATTCATCACCGACAACGACACGCAGTTCACAAGCCACACCTTCATGCAATACATCCAAGACCTCAGTAGCAAGGTCTGTTTTGCTTTTGTCGCACACCCACGGAGCAATGGCCAAGCAGAGAGGGCAAATGCTGAAGTGTTGCGAGGCCTGAGAACGAAGACCTTTGATAAGCTGCATAAGAGTGGAAGCCGCTGGATTGATGAGTTGCCATCGGTTCTTTGGTTGATCAGAACGACGCCAAATCGAGCCACCGGTCAGACACCCTTTGCCCTAGTGTATGGGGCGGAGGCAGTTCTCCTCACGGAACTCATATACGGGACACCTCGAGTGCTAGCTTATGATGAGCTTGAGCAAGAGCAGTTGCGGCAAGATGATGCAATGCTCCTTGAGGAAGATCGTCTTCGGGTGGCTGTGAGAGAAGCATGCTACCAGCAAGCCTTGCGCCGCTACCATAGCCGCAAGGTGTTGGAAATATGCCCTAGAGGCAATAATAAATTAGTTATTATTATTATATTTCCTTGTTCATGATAATCGTTTATTATCCATGCTATAATTGTATTGATAGGAAACTCAAATACATGTGTGGATACATACAAGGTTGTCAGAATCGCGATTCTATTGTACGATTCTACGACTTTACGATCCAAACTAACCCCTCTGATTCTACGATTTTAGTCTCTAGAATCTACGTTTCTACGATCCTGATAGTGAAGATTCTACGATTTACGATCCAACCATCGGAGCTCCGATCCGATTCAGAATCACGATTCTGACAACCTTGGATACATAGACAACACCATGTCCCTAGCAAGCCTCTATTGGCTAGCTCGTTGATCAATAGATGGTTACGGTTTCCTAACCATGGACATTGGATGTCATTGATAAGGGGATCACATCATTAGTAGAATGATGTGATGGACAAGACCCAATCCTAAGCCTAGCACAAAGATCGTAGTTCAGATGCTAAAGCTTTTCTAATGTCAAGTATCATTTCCTTAGACCATGAGATTGTGCAACTCCGGATACCATAGGAATGCTTTGGGTGTACCAAACGTCACAACGTAATCGGATGACTATAAAGGTGCACTACGGTATCTCCAAAAGTGTCTGTTGGGTTGGCACGAATCGAGATCGATTTGTCACTCCGTGTAAACGGAGAGGTATCTCTGGGCCCACTCGGTAGGACATCATCATAATGTGCACAATGTGACCAAGGGGTTGATCACGGATGATGTGTTACGGAACGAGTAAAGAGACTTACCGAAACGAGATTGAACAAGGTATCGGATACCGACGATCGAATCTCGGGCAAGTACAATACCGCTAGACAAAGGGAATTGAATACGGGATTGATTGAGTCCTTGACATCGTGGTTCATCCGATGAGATCATCGTGGAACATGTGGGAGCCAACATGGGTATCCAGATCCCGCTGTTGGTTATTGACCGGAGAACGTCTAGGTCATGTCTGCATGGTTCCCGAACCCGTAGGGTCTACACACTTAAGGTTCGATGACGCTAGGGTTATAAAGGAAGCTTGTATGTGGTTACCGAATGTTGTTCGGAGTCCCGGATGAGATCCCGGACGTCACGAGGAGTTCCGGAATGGTCCGGAGGTAAAGATTTATATATGGGAAGTCCTATTTTGGTCGCCGGAAAAGTTTCGCACTTTATCGGTATTGTACCGGAGTGCCGAAGGGGTCCGGGGTCCACCGGGGGTCCACCTGCCCTGGGGCCACATGGGCTGTAGGGGTGCGCCTTGGCCTATATGGGCCAAGGGCACCAGCCCCAAGAGGCCCATGCGCCAAGGAAACTTGGGGAGGGAAGAGTCCTCAAGGGGAAGGCACCTCCGAGGTGCCTTGGGGAGGATGGACTCCTCCCCTCTTGGCCGCACCCCTTCCTTGGAGGAAGGGGCAAGGCTGCGCCTCCCTCTCCCTTGCCCCTATATATAGTGGAGGGGAGGAGGGCATCCACACATGAGCCCTGGCGCCTCCCTCCCTCCCGTGACACCTCCTCCTCTCCCGTAGGTGCTTGGCGAAGCCCCGCAGGATTGCCACGCTCCTCCACCACCACCACGCCACGTTGTGCTGTTGTTGGATGGAGTCTTCCTCAACCTCTCCCTCTCTCCTTGCTGGATCAAGGCATGGGAGACGCCACCGGCTGTACGTGTGTTGAACGCGGAGGTGCCGTCTGCTCGGCACTAGGATCTCCGGTGATTTGGATCACGACGAGTACGACTCCTTCAACCCCGTTCTCTTGAACGCTTCCGCTTAGCGATCTACAAGGGTATGTAGATGCACTCTCCTTCCCTCGTTGCTAGTTTCTCCATAGATCGATCTTGGTGACACGTAGGAAAATTTTGAATTTCTGCTACGTTCACCAACAGTGGTATCAGAGCTAGGTCTATTGCGTAGATTCTTTGCACGAGTAGAACACAAAGTAGTTGTGGGCGTTGATTTTGTTCAATATGCTTACCGTTACTAGTCCAATCTTGTTTCGACGGTATTGTGGGATGAAGCGGCCGGACCGACCTTACATGTACTCTTACGTGAGACAGGTTCCACCGACCGACATGCACTTGGTGCATAAGGTGGCTAGCGGGTGCCGATCTCTCCCACTTTAGTCGAACGGATTCGATGAAAAGGGTCCTTATGAAGGGTAAATAGCAATTGGCATATCACGTTGTGGTTTTGCGTAGGTAAGAAACGTTCTTGCTAGAAACCCATAGCAGCCACGTAAAACATGCAACAACAATTAGAGGACGCCTAACTTGTTTTTGCGGGGTATGCTATGTGATGTGATATGGCCAAGAAGAATGTGATGAATGATATGTGATGTATGAGATTGATCATGTTCTTGTAATAGGATTCACGACTTGCATGTCGATGAGTATGACAACCGGCAGGAGCCATAGGAGTTGTCTTTATTTATTGTATGACCTGCGTGTCATTAAACAACGCCATGTAATTACTTTACTTTATTGCTAACCGTAGCCATAGTAGTAGAAGTAATAAGTTGGCGAGACAACTTCATGGAGACACGATGATGGAGATCATGATGATGGAGATCATGGTGTCATGCCGGTGACAATAATGATCATGGAGCCCTAAGATGGATATCAAACGGAGCAATATGATATTGGACATATCATGTCACTACTATATAATTGCATGTGATGTTTATTATGTTTATGCATCTTGTTTACTTAGAACGACGGTAGTAAATAAGATGATCCCTTACACAAATTTCAAGAAGTGTTCTCCCCTGACTGTGCACCGTTGCTTCAGTTCGTCGCTTCTAAGCACCACGTGATGATCGGGTGTGATGGATTCTTACGTTCACATACAACGGGTGTAAGACATATTTACACAGCAAAACACTTGGGGTTAACTTGACGAGCCTAGCATGTACAGACATGGCCTCGGGAACACAGAGACCGAAAGGTCGAGCATGAGTCGTATAGTAGATACGATCAACATGAAGATGTTCACCGAGTCGACTAGTCCGTCTCACGTGATGATCGGACCACGGCCTAGTTGACTCGGATCATTTAATCACTTAGATGACCGGAGGGATGTCTATCTGAGTGGGAGTTCATAAGATGAACTTAATTATCTTGAACATAGTCAAAAGACCTTTTGCAAATTATGTCGTAAGCTCGCGCTTTAGTTCCACTGTTTAGATATGTTCCTAGAGAAAATATAGTTGAAAGTTGAAAGTAGCAATTATGCGATCAAGAGAAAGCTTATGTCCTTAATGCACCGCCAAAGGAGCTGAACCCCAAAACATCGTTTGTGGATGTTCCAACACATCGGACATACACGCTTTTGATAACTACGTGATAGTTCGGTTGAACGGTTTAGAGTAGAGGCACCAAAGACGTTTTTGAAACATCGCGGAACATATGAGATGTTTGAGGGCTGAAATTGGGATTTCAGGCTCGTGCTTACGTCAAGAGGTATGAGACCTCCGACGAGTTTTCTTAGCCTGCAAACTAAGGGAGAAAAGCTCAATCGTTGAGCTTGTGCTCAGATTGTCTGAGTGCAACAATCACTTGAATCAAGTGGGAGTTGATCTTCCAGATGAGAAAGTGATGTTTCTCCAAAGTCATTACCACCAAGATGCTAGAGCTTCGTGATGAACTATAACATATCAGGGATAGATATAATGATCCCTTGAGGTATTCGCGATGTTTGACACCATGAAAGTAGAAATCAAGAAGGAGCATCAATTGTTGATGGTTGGTGAAACCACTAGTTTCAAGAAGGGCAAGGGCAAGAAGGGACACTTCATGAAACGGCAAATCAGTTGCTGCTCGGTGAAGAAACCCAAGGCTAAACCCAAACCCGAGACTAAGTGCTTCGTAATAAGGGGAACAACCATCGAGCGGAACCACCCTAGATACTTGGTAGATGAGAAGGCTGGCAAGGTCGATAGAAGTATATTTGATATACATTAAGTTATTGTGTATTTTACTAGCACTCCTAGTAGCACCAGGGTATTAGATACCGGTTCGGTTGCTAAGTGTTAGTAACTCGAAATAAAAGCTACGGCATAAACGGAGACTAGCTAAAGGAGAGCTGACGATATGTGTTGGAAGTGTTTCCAATTTTGATGTGATCAAACATCGCACGCTCCCTCTACCATCAAGATTAGTATTAAACCAGAATAATTATCATTTGGTGTTTGCGTTGAGCATAGACATGATTGGATTATGTCTATCGCAATACGGTTATTCATTTAAGGAGAATAATGGTTACTCTATTTATTTGAATAATACCTTCGATGGTCTTGCACCTTAAAGGAATGGTTTATTGAATCTCGATCGTAGTGATACACATTTTCATGCCAAAAGTATAAAATAGTAATGATAGTACCACTTACTTGTGGCACTGCCATGTAAGTCATATTGGTGTAAACGCATGAAGAAGCTCCATGTTGATGGATCTTTGGACTCACTCGTTTTGAAAAGTTTGAGACATGCGAACCATGTCTATTGGTGCATACGCATGAAGAAACTCCATGCAGATGGATCGTTTAGACTCACTTGATTTTGAATCACTTGAGATATGCAAATCATACCACATGGACAAGATGACTGAAAAGCCTCGGTTTCAGTAAGATGGAACAAGATAGCAACTTGTTGGAAGCAACACATTTTGATATGTGCAGTCCAATGAGTGCTGAGGCATGCAGTGAATATCGTTATGTTCTGACTTCACAAATGATTCGAGTAGATGTTGAGTATATTTACTTGATGAAACACAAATCTGAATTATTGAATGGTTCAAGTAATTTCAGAATGAAGTTTAAGATCTTCGTGACAAGAGGATAGAATGTCTATGATATGATCATAGAGATGAATATCTGAGTTACGAGTTTTGGCACGCTATTAAGACATTGTGGAAATTGTTTCACAATTAATACCGCTGGAACACCATAGTGTGATGGTGTGTCCGAACATCATAGTTGCACCCTATTGGATATGGTGCGTACCATGATGTCTCTTATCGAATTACCACTATCGCTCATGGGTTAGGCATTAGAGACAATTAGAGACAACCGCACTCACTTTAATAGGGTACCACGTAATTCCGTTGAGATGACACCGTATGAACTATGGTTTAGAGAAACCTAAGCTGTCATTTCTTAAAAGTTTGGGGCTGCGACGCTTATGTGGAAAAGTTTCAGGTTGATAAGCTCGAACCCAAAGCGGACAAATGCATCTTCATAGGACACCCAAAACAGTTGGGTATACCTCCTAATTCAGATCCGGAAGCAATAGGGATTGTTTCTTGAATCGGGTCCTTTCTCGAGGAAAAGTTCGTCTCGAAAAGTTGAGTGGGAGGATGGTGGAGACTTGATGAGGTTATTGAACCGTCACTTCAACTAGTGTGTAGCAGGGCACATGAAGTTGTTCCCGTGGCACCTACACCAATTGAAGTAGAAGCTTATGACAGTAATCATGAAGTTTCGGATCAAGTCACTACCGAACCTCGTAGGACGACAAGGACGCGTACTGCTTCAGAGTGGTACAGTGATCCTGTCTTGAAGGTCATGTTGCTAGACAACAATGAACCTACGAGCCATGGAGAAGCGATGGTGGGCCCAAATTCCGACAAATGGTTAGAGGCCATGAAATCCGAGATAGTATCCACATATCAGAACAAAGCATGGACTTTGGTGGACTTGCCCGATGATCGGCAAGCCATTGAGATGAATGGATCTTTAAGAAGAAGACGACGTGGACGGTAATGTCACCGTCTATAAAGCTCGACTTGTGGCGAAAAGTTTTCACAAGTTCAAGGAGTTGACTACGATGAGATTTTCTCATCCGTAGCGATGCTTAAGTCCGTCGGAATCATGTTAGCATAAGCTGCATTTATGAAATCTGGCAGATGGATGTCAAAATGAGTTTCCTTACCAGTTTTCGTAAGGAAAGGTTGTATGTGATACAATCAGAAAGTTTTGTCGATCCTAAGGATGCTAAAAGGTATCTTGACTCAAAGCAATCCTTTCTAAGGACCGGAGTAAGCATCTCGGAGTTGGAATATGCACTTTGATAGGATGATCAAAGATTTTGGGTTTATACAAAGTTTATGAGAAACTTGTATTTCCAAAGAAGTGAGTGGGAGCACTATGGAATTTCCGATAACAATATGTTGTTGACATATTGATGATCGTAAATGATGTAGAATTTCTAGAAAGCATATAGGGATGTTTGAAAAGTGTTTTCAATAGAAAACCTGGATTAGGCTACTTGAACAATAAGCATCAAAGATCTATAAGATAGATCAAAATGTTTAATAATACTTTCAAATGAGCATGTACCTTGACATGATCTTGAAGGTGTTCAAGATGGATCAGTCAAAGAAGGAGTTCTTGCCTAAGATGTAAGGTATGAAGTTAAGACTTAAAGCTCGACCACGGCGTATCAGAGAGAAAGGATTTAAGGTCGTCCCCTATGCTTCAGACATAGGCTCTATAGTATGCTATCTGTGTACCACACGGAAGTGTGCCTTGTCATGAGTCACTATAGTACAAGAATGATCCAGAATGGATCATTGGACAATGATCAAAATTGTCCTTGGAGTAAATAAGGACATGTTTCTCGATTATGGAGGTGATAAAGAGTTCGGCGTAAAGGGTTACGCCGATGCAAGCTATAACACCTATCCGAAAGTGACTCGAGTAGCAAACCGGATACGTATAGTGGAGCAACCATTTGGAATAGCTTCAAGTGGAGCGTGGAAGCAGCATTTATAATATGACCTGGAAATTTGCAAAGCACATATGGATCTGAAAGGTTCAGACCCGTTGACTAAAACCCGTTGACTAAAACCTCTCACAAGCAAAACATGATCAAACCTCGTAAATCATTGAGTCTAAATCACATAATGATGTGAACTAGTTTACGCACACTAGTAAACTCTTTGGGTGTTGGTCACATGGCGATGTGACCTATCGATGTTAATCACATGACGATGTGAACTAGATTATTGACTCTAGTGCAAGTGGGAGACTGTTGGAAATATGCCCTAGAGGCAATAATAAATTAGTTATTATTATTATATTTCCTTGTTCATGATAATCGTTTATTATCCATGCTATAATTGTATTGATAGGAAACTCAAATACATGTGTGGATACATAGACAACACCATGTCCCTAGCAAGCCTCTATTGGCTAGCTCGTTGATCAATAGATGGTTACGGTTTCCTAACCATGGACATTGGATGTCATTGATAACGGGATCACATCATTAGTAGAATGATGTGATGGACAAGACCCAATCCTAAGCCTAGCACAAAGATCGTAGTTCGTATGCTAAAGCTTTTCTAATGTCAAGTATCATTTCCTTAGACCATGAGATTGTGCAACTCCCGGATACCGTAGGAATGCTTTGGGTGTACCAAACGTCACAACGAAACTGGGTGACTATAAAGGTGCACTACGGTATCTCCAAAAGTGTCTCATTGGGTTGGCATGAATCGAGATCGATTTGTCACTCCGTGTAAACGGAGAGGTATCTCTGGGCCCACTCGGTAGGACATCATCATAATGTGCACAATGTGACCAAGGGGTTGATCACGGGATGATGTGTTACGGAACGAGTAAAGAGACTTGCCGGAAACGAGATTGAACAAGGTATCGGATACCGACGATCGAATCTCGGGCAAGTACAATACCGCTAGACAAAGGGAATTGAATACGGGATTGATTGAGTCCTTGACATCGTGGTTCATCCGGTGAGATCATCGTGGAACATGTGGGAGCCAACATGGGTATCCAGATCCCGCTGTTGGTTATTGACCGGAGAACGTCTAGGTCATGTCTGCATGGTTCCCGAACCCGTAGGGTCTACACACTTAAGGTTCGATGGCGCTAGGGTTATAAAGGAAGTTTGTATGTGGTTACCGAATGTTGTTCGAGTCCGGATGAGATCCCGGACGTCACGAAGAGTTCCGGAATGGTCCGGAGGTAAAGATTTATATATGGGAAGTCCTATTTTGGTCGCCGGAAAAGTTTCGCACTTTATCGGTATTGTACCGGAGTGCCGAAGGGGTCCGGGGTCCACTGGGGGTCCACCTGCCCGGGGCCACATGGGCTGTAGGGTGCGCCTTGGCCTATATGGGCCAAGGGCACCAGCCCCAAGAGGCCCATGCGCCAAGGAAACTTGGGGAGGGAAGAGTCCTCAAGGGGAAGGCACCTCCGAGGTGCCTTGGGAGGATGGACTCCTCCCCTCTTGGCCGCACCCCTTCCTTGGAGGAAGGGGCAAGGCTGCGCCTCCCCTCTCCCTTGCCCCTATATATAGTGGAGGGAGGAGGGCATCCACACATGAGCCTCGGGCGCCTCCCTCCCTCCCGTGACACCTCCTCCTCTCCCGTGAGGTGCTTGGCGAAGCCTGCAGGATTGCCACGCTCCTCCACCACCACCACGCCGTTGTGCTGCTGTTGGATGGAGTCTTCCTCAACCTCTCCCTCTCTCCTTGCTGGATCAAGGCATGGGAGACGCCACCGGGCTGTACGCGTGTGTTGAACGCGGAGGTGCCGTCTGCTCGGCACTAGGATCTCCGGTGATTTGGATCACGACGAGTACGACTCCTTCAACCCCGTTCTCTTGAACGCTTCCGCTTAGCGATCTACAAGGGTATGTAGATGCACTCTCCTTCCCTCGTTGCTAGTTTCTCCATAGATAGATCTTGGTGACACGTAGGAAAATTTTGAATTTCTGCTACGTTCACCAACACAAGGTTCATGCCCGAAGCTTTGAGGAAGGCGACCTTGTTCTTCGGCGCGTTCACTCGGCCAAGAATTCCAACAAGTTGATGCCAAAGTGGGAAGGCTCTTATCGGGTGATACGAGTCACCAGGCCTGGCGCAGTCCGCCTGGAGACCGAAGATGTTGTGCCAGTGAGCAACTCCTGGAACATCGAGCATCGTCGCAAGTTTTACCCATAAGGCGCGGTCTGCCGGGCCTCCCGGCAAGCCACCTTTTGTACAAGCCTTGCCGGCAAGGCATGTAACCCTTTGTACAAAGCCAGGCGCAGAGCCTGAGCATAAATAAATGAAGTGCTGGTGCCCTAAGTTATAGCATGCATGCTAGGTCGAGTCTCTTCCTTGGTTGGGGTTGATAGTGCTTGGCGGCGACTAACCCCTAGCCTAGAGGTCGAGTGCGCATCTATCTGTTTCTTTTTTGTCCTCCTTTGGTTCGCAGGGCACATGAGAATTTCTGCTGAGCTACTTGGAAGAGAGGAAACGGACCGGCGTCCCGACCCCGGCAAACCAGAGTTGCCGGGGGGCTGCAAGCACAAGGATCCAACCATGGAAAGACAAGGTTGCCGGGGGCTACAGATCCAGATAAGTCTTTCATCCTCTATCATGCATTTCAGAACGGAACTGGGATATGTGAGACCTCATTTTATTTCTAGGCCACCGTGCTCCCCTTTTCTATACCCAAGGACTATCTCCTGGGCCCGGATTTGGTTGTAGTCGCGGTGGCACGGAAGCAGAACGAGGAGCCTAAGCCTGCTTCATCCCTGCCTCCGCCAAGGGCGTGAGAATGGTCGAGCGAAGTGGGGGACGGCAAGGCCTGTTGCCGGGCGAAAAACGTTTATCTTAAACTATAACAAGGATTTGCTCCTTGTCGCGGGGTCTACCCGCGAACGAAAACCCGACAAACATCCCTTTTTCATTAAAAAAACATCCCACACAGGTACAGTCCGTACGGAATGAAAAACATGAACAAGGGGGATTACAAGCTTTAAATTTAACAAGGCCCGAAGGCTTATAGATTAAAAAAAGAGATGAGATGCCTGTGATCTCTTTCTTGTCCCTCTCCTCAGGAGGCAGGTCAAGGAGGCGAAAGGGCAAAAGGGGCACCTAGGCGAGCTACGAGCAGCAGAAAGCACCAAGAGAACACCTTGGTGGCCTCCCACGGGTGGGCCGGTGATGACGGTGCTGGGAAAGGAGCTGGAAGATGAGGCGGCGGGACTGGCAATACGCGATGGAGGTGTTGGTGCCCGTGTACTCCGAGTTTACGGCCTTGCCGCCCGCCCTCTTCCTCTTCTGCAGCCTCCCGACACAAGCCGCCCAAGGAGACGGCCCCGAGAAGTTCAAGGAGCTGGCCCCACCCCCGGAAAAACTCTATCGGAGGAGCGACCAGGTGCAGATGCTGCTGCTGCCGCACCCGCCCAGGCGCGGGGCGTCCGACGCCTAGTCGGACTCGTCCCCGTCATCTGCCCCGCTGTCCTCCTCGTCACTTTCGCTCGAGGAAGAGCTTCCATCGTCGGAATCTCCATTGGAGGAGCTCTCCACGTAGCACTTCAGGCGAGTCCCGAAGTCTCCGAAGACCTTGACGGAGAGCAGGTCGTCCTCCATTAATTTGAAGTAGAGGACGAGCCCCGCCATCAGGCTGTGGATGCGAGCGAACGTCTTCCATCCACGACGGAGGTACATGACCTGAGGAGCCGGGAAGTCGACGTCGACCCACATGCCCCATTCCCACAGCCCCTCATGTGCAATTTGAGGGATTGGGGCGGGTCACGCTCCATCTCCCGAGCAAACGGGGCGAGAAGACGAAGACGGCGATGCGGAGGCCGGTGTAGCCTGATGAAGAACTCGCGGGGCTGGTCTCCAATATGGCCTTCCATCAGAAAAGGCATCATTGGCGGGGGCGAAGCCGGCGCGCTGCCCCGTCCTCCTCTTCCCCGAGCACTATGACCTCTGCCCGGCCTCGCCCCTCCCCTTCCCTGGGCCGGCTCCACCACCACGGGCTCGGGAGGGGAGGGATGCTTGTCGAGCAGCGACCCTCGCCACCACCGATGAAGGACCAGGGTTCCCTTTCTCCATGGCGAGTGAAAGGAAGAAGCGGAAGCAGGAGGAGATAGATGACAGAAGAGTGCGGGATGCCACCCCCCCTTCCCCCTCCTTATAAAGGGGAAGGGGTCGGGGCTCAACCGCCCCGCTCGGCCAATCCATCCACCAGAGGTGCAGGGAATCGAGACCGACCCGATGCCCCAACCAGCTACCCCAAGCGCATGGAGGACGCGTGGCAAACGTGCAGAATCAAGGGGACGTGTCGTGGTTTTGTCACGGTAGATGTCCTTAGTGTCAAGACTTAGTCGCGAGGCCAACGGATCTATGTGGTAGCTTGAGAGGGGTTGAGTGGGACGAGAGATGCAGGGCGGATCAACACGCAAGACAAGGGTTTAGACAGCTTCGGGCTCCGGGAAACATCATCCGGTAATAACCCTACATGCTGTTTGAGGCTAGGTCTCATTATGCTCATGAGGGAGTCGCAGCATAAGCCGGCTCCCCCTTTGTGTCTAGCCCTAGATATTGTTTCTTGCTGCTTGTCCCTCTTTAGAGCCCTGCCCTCCTTATATAAGTTAGAGGGGCGGGTTACATGTGGATTCCTAGTAGGACTAGGACTAGTCTATCTTTTCTTACAAGTTGAATACAAGTCCGGGTCTTGCTTTCTTCCTCTTAAGCCGGCCTATCATAACGTAAGCCGGCCTTCTGGGCCTTGAGCCTCTTGGGCCCCCGGGTCTTGTCGCTCCTCTGATCCGCTTGCCAGGTCACCCATAAGTCGCCAGGCTCGGGCGGGTCACTTAGTGAGTCGTCCAGTCAGGGCGGATCATTAGTGAGTCGCCAAGTCTGGCCGGGTTATACATCCGGCCGGGTCATACCGCGGGGTATATCCCCGACATTAGCCCCCAGTTCAGCTTGGATTTATCCATGGTAAACTTATGCTGCAAAATAAATACAAGAACAAAATTGATAGGTTGTGCTCCGGATTAATATTCTTGTAAGTCGGCACTTGATCATCCTTAAGTCCTTGTCATTTCCTCCTTCTAAAAAATCCGGGTCAATAAACCATCTTCATACTCAAATTGCTGACGTTGGTATCTCATAGAGAAATATTGTGAAGAATAATCCACTTGAGTTGGCTTCCAAAGCGCCGGCTTAAGAAATATTTGTCTTGAAATACTCATATGATATTTAGCCGGTTTGAAAATATAGAACTTGCCGATCTCTGATTTCCAAAATCATCGGGTTATAAAAACTGATAATTCCTGGTCATGATTGTTTCCAACGCCGGTTCATGATTGTTGCCAATGTCGGTTCATGATTATTGATGACACCGGGTTATAATTGTTGCAGACACCGCGTCATAATGATTGGTGATGCCGGGTCAATCTATTTTGCTCAAAACTGAAAATTGGAAGATATTTCTCCCTTATATCCATATTACCTGTAGCCCCCAAGTCTTGAACAGAACAAAGTGATGATTTAAGACTTAATTCCATATAATTACTGCCACTTTGAAGAAATCCATGTTCATCTCAGTCACTAGTAAAAACTGAATACTCCATATATGTAGCCCCCAAGTGTCGGGTTGTCATGCTTGCAAAGAACTGGGACTTGAATTGCCTTATGCTCATAAAAAACTTCAACCAGTGTAGCCCTCTAAGGGTCGGGTCATTATGCAATAATGAGCAGGACTTTGTAGATATAACCATGTAAACTTGAATAAAGCAATGTGTAGCCCCAAGGGCCGGCTTAATAAGATAATCTTGAAATGGGACTTTGTATATAATTGATAATAACATCATATAATATAATCTCCACCATAGGGCTTGAACCCACGCGTCCACAAGTTTAAGAGCTTTGTACTCTACCAACCTGAATAGTGAACCGTTCAATATAATGGATTAATGCTTGTGTACCTTGAATTTTGACAGAGCAATTGGTAGCCCCCAAGGGCCGGCTCATTACGATGTGATGAATCGGGTCTTCAATGAGGTGAACAAAAATGACTTTGCATTAGCCCCAAAGTGTCATGGTGCATGCTTGCAGCGACATGAGACTTGCATATTTGATGTAACCTCAATTTGAATAATGTAGCCCCCAAGTGCCGGGTCGTAAGCCTGCAGCGACTGGGACTATTCCTTCCATTGTAGAATAAATCATATCCATTAATAAAATAATAGCCATTGCGCCTAAAGCGACTTTGAATACCTCATCTGCTGATAAGTAAATCCAGAGTTTAAATACCCGGCTCTTGGCCGATGGCGATTGAATACACCTCCATTGTAAGCCGGAATTTTTATAACCCGGCGGCTTATAGCCTTTGAGAAAAATCCAGAACGAATAATCATTTTGAAGCATCAACTTAGGTAATGAGCTTGAACATAATCATTTATATGTCATATTTCTGCAAATCCTGCAAAGAGTTTAAACAACAACCACCCAAATGTAGTCTTATCTTGCACACAAGTAGATCACAAGATCCCTATGATCCTTTGAATGATACCACCGGCTTATGTGACCCGGACAGTGAAGTTGATAACTCAAGTCTGTAAAAGCCGGCACATATGATATTTGTGGCAACTCAAATACTTGCGATTGTATAAAAACAGATAAAAAATTTGAGGCTTCTGATTCGAATACGATCAGTAAACCGTTCCAAAGGGGTTAAGCTAAGATTCGAATACGATCATATAGCCCCCAGTGGCATTGGCGTTGCCGATCAAAGTGGGTATCGACAGCTATGTTCTCTTTGGTTCGAATACGACCTATGTTTGAACAGGAAGCCCCCAAATGACCTTAAAAGTTGTTTAACGACGCTGATTCGAATACGATCCACGTCGATCCCCAAAGGGGTTGAGCTATGATTCGGATACGATCAAGAAGCCCCTAAGTAGGTTCAGCAGTTTGCTAATCAAAAGGGTATCGACAGCTATGTTCTCTTTGGTTCGAATACGACCTATGTTTGAACAGGAAGCCCCCAAGTGACCATAATAAAATAGGCCGTAAGGCAGGATACCCATGTTTTGAACCATGCATCATGGCAGCAAATTCCCTTTGGTAACCATTAATTTGTCTGAGATCTCGAACTTGCGAGAGATTAATTATTTTGAATCGGAAATTCTTAAATCGGATATTGAGATCCTCAAAGCTTTGTAAGGGACAAATTTACCTTGATCCGGATGTTGAACCGGTTTTGAGAGCTTCAAAGCTTTGCGGGAGAAAGATGTCTCTTGAGCTGTATTTTAAACCGGAATCTTCATTTTGAACCGGAAATTTTTTTGACGGCCTTTAAATATTTGCCAATAAAGCAGTAGCCTCCAGGTTCGGGTTATCTTTCCCTTCAATGACCCGGAGTTCTTGAATTCATTGAAACCGGCTAATTTTGCCGAGCCATACCATTGTAGCCCCCGAGTCTCAAAATGACTCGAAGTGTTGGCTTGAGATTCTTCATATTTGACCATAGCAGAAGGTGTATATCATTGCGTTGATAGCGCGATGTGAATCCACAGAAGGTTGAGGTGACTGCGGTGGTTCATAAATGATCCCGTATGAACCGTGTCAGCAACTCGGCCAATGGTTCCTTCCAACTGGCTGTTTGAAGTTAACTAAACCGTAGTGTGGCGACTTGTGCGCCTGCCCATTGAGCCATCCAGTGCAGACGGCGGCTAATAATACATGATAATTTGCCTCCAATTTGTTGGAAGAAAACCGGGCTTCCCAAGCAGTGACTTGCTCATACTCAATAACAGCTCATGCATACAGGTGCGGCCCGGTGTGTTGATGTAGACCAGGCCGCAAGAGACGGACGATAAAGACGACTGCAAAATCTGAGGCGGCACAGATAGATGAATCGGTCATGGCATTGTAAACCGGTGCAGACGGGCAAGTTGTCCTCCTTGTTGTAAGCCAACGTGGTCGCGAGAGACGGCCACGGCGTTGTAAGCCGGCGCGGTCGCGAGAGACGGCCACGGTGTTGTAAGCCGGTGCGGGAGTCCGTTGAGTAACGACGACCACCTGTGCCAAAAGATGTTGGCATGCCTTCATCTCCGCGGTATAATATCACTTTTTGTCATAAATAATTGCCCTGCATAAACAATATTGCAGACCAAGGCAAAGATAAACTTGTTCTTTGACAAAAACAACATGTGCTAATAAAACAAACTCGGATGGATATCACCTGATTTGTTTGGACGACGGATGATCCGTTTATCGCGACAGAGGTGACTCAGGCAGACCAGCGACTCAATATAGTTCCGGCGACTCAGGCTTACCGGCGACTTAATATAACTCCGGCGGCTCAAAGCGGCAAGGGCGGCTCAACGCGGCTCCGGTGGGTTGTTGCAGATTAAGCTGCACGGGCGGCGACTTGCACACACCTGCTCCATCAGTAAGTGTGCGCAAATGCCGGTGCATGATGGTCCTGACGTACACTTCATAGGCACAACATGGCACCACCTTTGCTGCACATAAAAGTATATAGACTAAAGTAATTGTTCTTTGATGAAAATAATATGTTTAATAAAATAAACTTAGATGGATATCACCTGGCATTTTTTGTCAGACAGACAGAGACGGAGTAGATCAAGTTTCAACACGCAGATAAATCCACAGTTGGATTTCTGAACAACATCCAGCAACCCAGTGCTAGGTCAAATTGCCTGACACCTTTGACGCGACTCTGGGCAGATTTTATCTCCTCATTGTTTTAATTGGTAAAGTAACAATAGCACCCTGCCCATATTTTTCCCTTTTTTTGGGGGGGTACTTGTCTCTATTACCAAACCCCATACTACTGTTGATAAAACAGAGACGAGGTGGCTCATGCGACAGTGAAGGAAGAGGTCGACCCCTGGGTAGAACAAGGGGCCGAGGTGCCGCGAAGCAACTTGGTACAGCGGTGAAAGCCTCCGCGGAAACGGCTCGATGTAGCTTGGTCTCGCATCTTCGGAAGTGACCGCTGTTTGGCAGCGACTTAGTCATAACGTTGGCGGCTCACCCGCGGCGGGTCACAACAGCGGCTGTTCGGCAGTGGGCCGCGGCAAAGCGAGGTTGAACCGGCGAAGCGGGTCATGCGTCGGTGCAAGGTCTGCGACGGCCGTAACCGTGTAGTGGCGGCTCGTCGGTGTCCGGCAGACAGCGTTGATGGTTGACGATAATGGCGATGAGACAGATTTTGAGTTCCATTTTCAGAACAGACAGTTCAACCATTGAATAAAAGTCGTGGTGCTCCAAACTTTTCTCCACGTACCATCTGTGGATGCTTCTTCATCGTTTATAACTATCCTTTGGCTGTTCTGTCGGTTCATCATCAGAACAATCACCATTTGATTCTTGGTTCGGCCTTGACGAAGTTGACACAGGGAACAGATGATGCCAAAGAACCATCTTCAGGTGGCAGTGTCATGGAGAGCACAACGGCGACTCTGCAGTGATGGCAACTTTGTTGCATCGAACTGATTTTGATAGTGGCGTTTCGGGTCACTTCAGATTTAGACCGTTGCATGTGGAGCAGCTGCAATGACTTGGCAGGCGGCAACGGCGACTCTCCAGTGGTGGCTCAATGATTTTGCTGATCTCTATTTCGTGCTCTTCCAAAGAATTATACAGTACTTCCTTTTTGCATGATCTCAATCTTGGCCGTGGCGGTTCGATGGAAGCGTGACGCGACGGTGCACGGGAGCCTGGTGCGGTGGCTTACCACGAACCGCGGAGGCGACAGTGGCAGAGGCAAGCTTGGTCCGCAACATCACGGCGAGGTGAAGGCGGCTTGGGCAGGCGGGCGTGTAATCCGCGGCCAGTAGAGGAACGGAGGGCTGGTCGGCGACTCAGTGCGGGACGGCAGCGGAGGAGCAGAGACCCGGGGCACCCGGTCCGGCGACTTAGCCCGGGATGGCAGCGGAGGAGCAGAGACCCGGGGCACCCGGTCGGGCGACTCAGCGCGGGGTGGCGATTGCCCGGAACGGCGGCTCAATGGACGCACGGACGGCTCGAAACCAGTGGCTCGCGGCATACCACGGACGAGGCGTCCCGAGGCGAGCGGCAGGGGAGTAAACTTCTCGGTGGCTTAGAAGCAGCCCTCCGACGGCGGAGAGCCGGCGGGTCGGAGAACTCCTAAAGGTGAGGGTGCAGTGGCAGCCTGCATCGATGGTGACTTGGGGCCGGCTCGTGGTCGGAATGGCGCGCGCCGGCGGCTCAGAGAAGGAAGGGGCCTAGCTGTGATTGAGGCCGTCAGGCGAGGCCAAGGCACTCCAAAACCGCGGCGACTCGCGGCCATCCGAAGCAGAGCCGAGGGCGGAGCAAAAGTCGCGGGTGCCGAGCGGGTCGAGGCGCAAAGCAGCGATAGCGAGACGGAGACCGTGGAGATGTCAGAATCCAAGTCCAATCCGGGACTTCCTCCACATTGTGGTTGGTTTGATCAATCCGTGCCCGGGTCATCGCTGGTCTGGAGACCCACGTTGATCTGATCTTGTATCTGTAGTAGTCTTTGATCTCTGTGTTGGGATTAGTACACGCCTTGACGTGATGGCTGTCCGATTTACTTTCCTGATTGCCACCAATTTTGACTTTTCTCTCTTGACATGAAGTGCACTAATCGATATGCTAGTATACATCGTTTGTGCGAACATAATAGTGGATCGCTTCCAATAACTGTGGATTTCCTTCGGTTGTTTTGTGATCGGAAAGATCTAAAAACAATGGACGCAAAAACTTACACAGATCCTTCCAAACGGGCTATTTTTCATTGCAAACTTCTCGATCCTTGTGAAAGATCCCTCCAAGAACTCAACACCACTGTGCGCTGGCCCCATGGTGCGCGCCAACTGTCGTGGTTTTGTCACGGCAGATGTCCTTAGTGTCAGGACTTAGTCGCGAGGCCAACGCATCTATGTGGTAGCTTGAGAGGGGTTGAGTGGGACGAGAGACGCAGGCCGGATCAACACACAAGACAAGGGTTTAGACAGCTTCGGGCTCCGGGAAACATCATCCGGTAATAACCCTACATGTTGTTTGAGGCTAGGTCTCATTATGCTCATGAGGGAGTCGCCGCATAAGCCGGCTCCCCCTTTGTGTCTAGCCCTAGATATTGTTTCTTGCTGCTTGTCCCTCTTTGGGGAGCCCTGCCCCTCCTTATATAAGTTAGAGGGGCGGTTTACATGTGGAGTCCTAGTAGGACTAGGACTAGTCTATCTTTTCTTACAAGTTGAATACAAGTCCCGGTCTTGCTTTCTTCCTCTTAAGCCGGCCTATCATACCGTAAGCCGGCCTTCTGGGCCTTGAGCCTCTTGGGTCCCGGGTCTTGTCGCTCCTCTGATCCGCTTGCTAGGTCACCCATAAGTCGCCAGGCTCGGGCAGTCACTTAGTGAGTCGTCCAGTCAGGGCGGGTCATTAGTGAGTCGCCAAGTTTGGCCGGTTTATACATCCGGTCGGGTCATACCGCGGGGTATATCCCCGGCAGGATGGGTGAAGCGACCTCTCCCCACCCTGTGAATCGTGGGGTGTGGACGCCTTGAAGACCGCAACCCGGCCTCGCGCAGTAAATGAGCCGCGCCTCCATGCCTCCCTCCTTTCATGGGGAAGGCGCGAGCTGCCCGTTTACTATGATGTGACGCATGCGTGCGGGAACCGCCCCACGCATGCCGCCCACATCACGTGCGCCCCTCCACATCGCGCATTCAACATGGGTCGTGGGAAGCGCAGCGCGCAAAAAGTTTTACCGCGGTGAAAACCATCTCGCCTGCCCACGCACTGTTTTGGGCCTGGCCCAACAACGTGTCGCGCTTATGTGTGGCCCAGGACTGGGGGCTCCTGTCGGTGTACAAAAGAAGGGGCGCACCTTTGTACCCCTTTACCTGTGCATGGGCAGTCGTAGCCGCGCCCACGGCCACATCAAGCAGAGCAGGGGAGGTGAACCAAGGCAAACCGAAGCCCAAGACAGCCAGAGCAACGCCAAGACCAAGAACGCAAAGAAGCAGAGGGGCGGAGCAGTTTCCCCCAGCAAGACCCTTGCCGGGGACTGCCTCAGCAGCCTCGGCAAGACCCTTGTCGGAGCAGCGCGCCCAAACACCGACAGGGCGAGCCACCCTTGAGCCCACGTCCCCAGCACCATCAGCCACGTGGGTTCAGGGCTCGGGAGGCAACTCTGTGGTGGCATGTAGATCTTTGTGAAGACATATTCAAGATCAGATGAAGATTAGAAGACAACGATCCTCGGCAAGGTCCTTGCCGAGGAGAGCCACGAGACCCCCGGCAAGATTCTTGCCGGGGACGACAGCGCGCCACGGCAAGACTCTCGCCAAAGACGCCAGCTGGGCCACTGCCAGGCCCGCACCAGCCAAGTCTCCACCACCTTTTGCATGCAGCTGCCAGCCCAAACCAGCTGGGCAGGCATCTGCGTGGCAACAGGCAGCTTCCAGGCCAACTCAGCAGGCGCCTGCGTGGCGGCATGGAGATCTTCGCGAAGACCCTACCACCGCGCCACCTCAGCTGCCTGCCTGCCTACATGGCGCCGCACGCATCACTGGCCAGGGCGCGTGTCGAAGCGAGGAGAAGCGGCGATGGACGGGACGGGCCTCGCCCCCGTCACCGATAAAGCAAGGGGACACCTCAGCGGCGCATTAAATGCGACTTGTCCTGTAACACGAGCGATAAGCTACACATCAGACGCTTTTCCACCTCCTGTATGCCACTGTGGCAGCCCCTTTCGCCTATAAAAGGAGGCCCATGGCATACTGGAGAAGGATTCGGCTCTTTCGAACCACGCACTCACCATAGCTAGTTCGAGAGCTCAAGAACTCTCTGAAATACACCCACCAAAGCAGGACTAGGGTTTTACGCATCCTCGCGGCCCGAACCTGGGTAAACGATCCTTGTGCTGACTACTGATCCTGCTCTTCTTGCAACCCTGCGCCTCGGCAACCGTAGTAGGGATTCTCGTGATCCCATAGGTGTCGTTCCACACCGACAATGGCCCCCTCCGGCAGGGTGCCAGAGAGGGCCTAGATTGATTTCTCGTGGCTACAGAGGCTTGCGGCGACGGAGCTTCCGATCTAGGTTATTTTCTGGGGGTTTCTATATTTGTAGGAATTTTTGGCGTTGGTTTCACGTCAGGGGGGTCTCCGAGTCGTCCACGAGGCAGGGGCCCACGCCCAGGGGGGTGGGCACGCCCCCCACCCTCGTGGACAGCTCGGGACTCTTCTGGCCCAACTCTTTTGCTCCAGGGGCTTCTTTTGGTCCATAAAAAATCAACAAAAATTGGCACGTCAATTGGACTCCATTTTGTATTACTTTTCTGCAAAACTCAGAAACAAGGAGAAAACAGAAACTGGCACTGGGCTCTAGGTTAATAGGTTAGTCCCAAAAATCATATAAAACAACATATAAAAGCCCATTAAACATCCAAGATAGATAATATAACAGCATGAATACTTCATAAATTATAGATACGTTGGAGACTTATCAGCATCCCCAAGCTTAATTCCTGCTCCTCCTCGAGTAGGTAAATGATAAAAGAAATAATTTATGAAGTGTGAATGCTAGCAAGTGCTTAAGTTTGATCAATGATAATTCCAATCACTTTTTCTAGCATCATTATATGTCATAACAGTAGCTCATCTCATAAAAAATTTCATGATCAAGTAACAAGCTATTCACATGTTAAAGTATAGATCATAAACTTTCTTGAAAACTAACAAACCGTGTTATCAGTCATCACACAATTACAATTCATCTTATTTTCAAGAAGAGTCTATGGCAGAGCTTTGATTTAGCAAACTCCACATACTCAACTATCATTTAGTCTTTCACAATTGCTAACACTCACGCGATATTTATGGGTTCAAAGTTTTAATCAGACACAAAGAAAGATATGGGCTTATAGATTCGCCTCCCAACCTTTTGCCTTAAGGGTAATGTCAACAATAATAGTTCATGATGCCTTACATCCAATTGGATATATATATATATATATATATATATATATATATAGATATATATATATATATCAGAATCTTTCCAACACAATGTGCTTGCCAAAGGATAAAATGTAAAAAGAAAAGGTGAAAAATCACCATGACTCTTGCATAAGGGTAAGAGATAAAAGTAAAAGATAGTCCCTTCGCAGAGGGAAGCAGAGGTTGCCATGCGCTTTCAGGGTTGGATGCACAAAATCTTAATGCGAAAGAACGTCACTTTATATTGCCACTTGTGATATGGACCTTTATTATGCAGTCTGTCGCTTTTATTTCTTCCACATCACAAGATCGTATAAAGCTTATTTCCTCCACACTAATCAATCATACATATTTAGAGAGCAATTTTTATTGCTTGCACCGATGACAACTTACTTGAAGGATCTTACTCAATCCATAGGTAGGTATGGTGGAATCTCATGGCAAAACCGGGTTTAAGGGTATTTGGAAGCACAAGTAGTATATCTACTTAGTGCAAAGAATTTGGCTAGCATGAGGGGAAAGGCAAGCTCAACGTGTTGGGCGATCCATGACAATATACTTTATTTCAGATATAAGAAAACATAACCCATTACGTTGTCTTCCTTGTCCAACATCAACCTTTTAGCATGTCATATTTTAATGAGTGCTCAAAATTACAAAAGATGTCCAAGATAGTATATTTATATGTGAAATCCCTCTTCCTTCAATATTCTTTCATGAATTGTTCAAGTGACCAATTCTACGTTTGCTAACTTTCAATAAGTTTACTACCTATACTTATTATGTGTGAAGTCATTACTCCCCATGTTATAATCATATGAAACATATATAAATTAAGTTTTATGACATTCAGTTTATTCAACCATTTACTCATAGGATATACGTGAAGCACATGAGTAAATGACAAACTACTCCAAAAGATATGAGTGAAGAACACTGAGTAGTCAAATAATTAACTAGCCATGGGAGGATTCTTTTCATTCAAGATTTCAGATCCAATGATTTTATTCAAACATCAAGTAAAATTGAAAATACGCTCCAAGAAAAACACATATCATGTGACGAATAAAAATATAGCTCCGAGTAAGGTATACCGATAGTTTTGAAGACGAAAGAGGGGATGCCTTCCGGGGCATCCCCAAGATTAGGTACTTGAGTCTTCCTTGAATATAACATTGGGGTGCCTTGGGCATCCCCAATCTTAGGGTCTTTCCACTCCTTATTCTCCTCATATCGATGTCTCACCCAAAGCTTGAAAACTTCAATCACACAAAACTTAACAAAACTTCATGAGATAGGTTAATATGATAAAGAGTAAACCATCCACTTTGGTACTGTCTAAGACAAGGTTCATAATTGTTCCCGCACAATTTATACTGTACCATATCATTTATATAATTTATATTGAGACATATAAGCCATAGAAACTAGAAAACAAGCAAACTATGCAATGAAAACAGAATCTGTCAGAAACAGAACAGTCTGTAATGATATGAACATAAACCATACTTATGCTACTCCAAAAATTATGAAATAAATTGGTGGACGTGAGGAATTTGTATATTAATCTTCTGCAAAAAGAATCAACTCAAAATCTCTCTTATGTAAAAAATGACAGCTAATCTCGTGAGTGCAAAGTTTGTGTTTTTTACAGCGAGATCACATTAACTTTCACCCAAGTCTTCCCAAAGGTCTTACTTGGCACTTTATTGAAACAAAAGCTATAAAACATGATTAATACAGTAGCTTAATCATGTTAACACACAAAAACAGTAAGGGTAAATATTGAGTTTTTTCCCAACAAGCGCTTTTCTTTAATGCCTTATAGCTAGGCATGATGATTTCAATGATGCTCACATAAAAGATAAGAATTGAAACATAAAGAGAGCATCATGAAGAATATGAATAGCACATTTAAATCTAACCCACTTCCTATGCCTAGGGATTTTGTGAGCACACAATTTATAGGAACGAGAATAAACTAGCATAGGAAGGCAAAACAAGTATAACTTCAAAACTTTAAGAACATAGAGAGGAAACTTGATATTATTTCAACTCCTACAAACATGTATTCCTCACGCATAATAATTTTCAGTAGCATCATGAATAGAAACTTTGTTCTCATAATCAATTGGAACCTCTTCTGAAATAGTGGAATCGTTACTAGCTAAAGTTGACACTCTTCCAAATCCACTTTCATAAATATCACACTAAGATTCAACACCCTCCAAAATAGTGGGATCACTAATTCCTAAAGTTGACACTCTTCCAAACCCACTTTAAATGATAGTATTATTCATACTCCAAAAGATATAAGTGAATTTTATGGAGCATTCTACAATTAACATAGACTAACCAATATCCAAGCTCAAAATATATAAATGAAGCATACGAAGCATTCTATAAAACCATACTCAAAAGATTTAAGTGAAGCACAAAGAGCAATTCTATAAGGTCATACTTAAAAGATATAAGTTAAGCACATGAAGTATTCTATAAATTGATGAAGGGACATCTCACATTACCATGGTTCTTGAAGAAAAAGAAAAACACAAAGGACACAAATCATGTGAACAAAACAAAAACCGAGGTATACCGATATTTATTGAAGAAGAAAGATGGGATGCCACCCGGGGCATCCCCAAGCTTAGATGCTTGAGTATCCTTGAAATATTTACTTGGGGTGCCTTGGACATCCCCAAGCTTGAAATCTTGCCTCTCTTTATTCTTCTCATATTGATAGCTCCTCGATCTTCGAACACTTCATCCACACAAAACTTTAACAAGAACTTTGTGAGATCCGTTAGTGTAATAAAGCAAACTACCACTTTAAGGTACTGTAATGAACTCATTATTTATTTAAATAGGTGTTAAACCTACTTTATTCCAACTTCTCTATGGTTCATACCCCCCGATACTAGCCATAGATTCATCAAAATAAGCAAACAACACGCGAAAAACAGAATCTGTTAAAAACAGAACAGTCTGTAGTAATTTGGAAGTTTAGTAAACTTATGTAACTCCTAAAATTATGAAATAAATTTCACAATTTGAACAATTTGTACAGAAGTAATGTGAGAAAAGTTTCAGACCGATATGACCTTCCAGTATAAAATGTAAATTCATGCACTACAGCCAAAGTTTCTGTTTTTGTTTTGCACATAGTAAACAAGCAATCTAATCATCCTAAAACCAAAGCTTGGCACATTATTTTTATAATACAATGGATATATACAAGGGGATAATTATTTACAGAGAAACTTCCATGAAAAATTCTACATTGTTTCCGTGAGCATGAACACAAGTGCTCAAGGTCGACCCTCACTTCTTCAATGCATAACTTTCCAACCACTTCTCTTTTTGAAAAAACTTTGGAGGCATGAAAGGCAAGTAATTTTTTTGTATTTTCATTCTTTTAAATTTTTTTGTATGTTTCACCCACAACTAAACAGAAACAAAAAGGAAAAACAAAATCTACTTAGTGAAGAAAGCAAACAAGCACACACGAGAATATCAACCCCACGCTATTGTTCCCCGGCAACGGCGCGAGAAAAGAGCTTGATAATCCCCAAGTGCAGGGAATCATCGTAGCAATTTCCAAAGGTGGAAGTAATAAGTATGGAGTGTCGAACCCACAAGGAGCTAAAGGTAATATCAATATTCTCTCAAGCCATATCTGCCACTGATACGACTCTACGTACACCGAACGTATGCTTCCAACTAGAAACGAGAAATAAAATTACGTTGTGCGTATGAAAAGGATAACACATAAAACATAAAAGTAGGTGCTGTTATAATAAAGTTAGAATATATTACTAAATATTATAAATAGCGAGTGTGGAATAATGGTGGATCGGTGTGCGGAATTGTCCTAGGCAATTGTTAATAAGACCGGTAGTCGTCATTGCAATTTCATATGAGGGAGAGGCATAAGCTAACATACTTTCTCTTCTTGGATCATATGCACTTATGATTGGAACTCTAGCAAGCATCCGCAGCTACTAAAGATCATTAAGGTAAAACCCAACCATAGCATTAACATATCAAGTCCCCTTTATCCCATACGCCACAACCCCCTTACTCGGGTTTATGCTTCTGTCACTCAAGCAACCCACTATAAGCGAATCATGAACGTA
The DNA here is from genome assembly GCA_021605145.1 of Aegilops bicornis. Classification (NCBI taxonomy): domain Eukaryota; kingdom Viridiplantae; phylum Streptophyta; class Magnoliopsida; order Poales; family Poaceae; genus Aegilops; species Aegilops bicornis. The sequence goes on along the minus strand of CM038670.1, from coordinate 642,551,841 downwards.
TTGCAACACCCTACAGCAGGAATCGCTCACACTTGCGCAACACGGAGGGCACCATAGGACAACACCGAAATAAAACATACAACTCGTACCAATCTAGATCATCATCAACCCAAGGACAAAAGATATCTACTCAAAACATCATAAGATGGCAACACATCATTGGATCATAATATGTGGCATAAAGCACCATGTTCAAGTAGGGATTACAGCGGGGTGCGGGAGAGTGTACCGCGTAAAATAGATGAGGATGGTGATGATGATGGTGATGTTGATGAAGACGATCACCCCGGCGATGATTCCCGATGGCACTCCGGTGCCACCGAGAGAGAGGAGGAGAGGTTCTCCCCCTTGTGCTTCCTCCTCCATGGCCTCCCCCCTAGATGGGGAGAGGTTCTCCCTCTGGTCCTTGGCCGTCATGGCGATGATGGCCCCTCCGAGATCCTCCTCCATGGCCTCCGGTGATGATGGCCCCCTCCGACAGGGTGCCAGAGAGGGCCTAGATTGATTTCTTGTGGCTACAGATGCTTGCGGCGGCGGAACTTCTGATCTAGGTTATTTACTGGGGGTTTCTGTATTTATAGGAATTTTTGGTGTTGGTTTCACGTCAGAGGGGTCTCCGAGTCGTCCACGAGGCAGGGGCCCACGCCCAGGGGGGTGGGCGTGCCCCCCACCCTCATGGACAGCCCGGGACTCTTCTGGCCCAACTCTTTTGCTCCAGGGGGCTTATTTTGGTCCATAAAAAATCAACAAAAATTGGCACGTCAATTGGACTTTCCTTTTCTGCAAAACTCAAAAACAAGGAGAAAACAAAAACTGGCACTGGGCTCTAGGTTAATAGGTTAGTCCCAAAAATCATATAAAACAACATATAAAAGCCCATTAAAAATCCAAGATAGATAATATAACAGCATGAATAGTTCATAAATTATAGATACGTTGGAGACTTATCAAGCGCCTGCTGCGGGGGCGCGGTCACGAGCGCCCTGGAAGTTGGCGATGAAGCGCTTGCGCAGCTTGTCCCAAGAGGAGATCGACCCCACCGGGAGGTTCAGGTGCCATGAGCGTGTGCCATCCTTGAGAGCCGTGGGAAACCAGATTGCCATGACTTTATCATTGCCATTCACTGCCTCGATACTCAGCTCATAGGGCTGGAGGAAATCAGCGGGTCAGGAGTGCTGTCGTAGCACGGAGGCAGGTCTGACTTCAACTTATCGGGCCATACAATGCGGCGCAGCTCTGGGGTGAAAGCACGGCACCCCATCGCACTCAAGGGGCCAACCGCGGGGCAGGAACCTGATCTTGACACCGGCGCGTCGTTGCCTCTGGCTGAACGCGATCTTGACGGTGCGGTGCTGGAAGCGCACGCGCCTCTGCTTGGGGCCGCTACACCACCTGGCAGCTTTCTTCATCGCGCCCCGGCGCCCTGCACGACGGGTCATGCTGGGGTGCCTCATGCCTGGGCTTGGGGATGACGTCACGCTGAGGAGGAGAAGGAGGTGCGTCTTGGGCCACATCGCCCGCTTGAGGTGGTGGGGGAGGCAGCGAGTGAGACAGCGCAGGGGCCTCTCCATCAGCGCTGAATAGGTACAATTACAAATTTTAATTATGACTTGGCAATTTTAGGCAATAATGCGGAATGTGAAGGTGAGCCTAACAATTGCAAGTGTAGTACTAAGTGCTAAGCAAGTAAAGCAAGTATGTAAGTAGGCAAGCACAATATGATAAAAGTAAGTGCTAAGAGACAAGTAACCACAAGTAGGGAGTTAGGGTTAGGAATAACCGCAACTCTGGGAGACGAGGATGTATGCCGATGTTCACTTCCTTGGAGGGAAGCTACGTCACCGTTAGAGCGGTGGATGTTACCACGAAGGCACACCAACGCCACGAAGGCTCACCCTATTCCCCCTTTGAGACAACACCACGGAGGCGTTTCTCAAACACTAGTGGTAGACCTTGGGGTGGTCTCCAAACCCTCACAAACTTTTGCGGGGGTAATTACAAAGGTCGATTCCTCTCCGAAAGACTCCTACCGCCTAGGAGTCTCCAACCTCCAAGAGTAACAAGAACGATGGGGAAGAGCTCAAGACTTGCTCAAATCACGAATTCCTTGGGAGCAAACAAGGGGAAGGAGTGGATCTATCACTTGATTGGAGAACTTCTCTCAAATGTTCCCAAATCACTTGGGGATCTAGGATTTGGTGTAGAGGATTGAGAGAGAGAGAGAGAGAGAGAGAGAGAGAAAAGTGTTCTTGGCAAGCTCAAAGTGAAGGGTCAATCTTCTCTCGTGGGAGGGAGAAGGCTATATATAGTGGGTGTGGAAAAAGTAACCGTTTGAGCCACTTAAGTGTACTGGAAAGGTCGGACGTCCGGACGGGACCGGTCGTCCGGTGGCACAAATGAGTCCGGACGTCCGACAGCCATCGGTCGTCTAGCCGCTGGGAATTCATAAGCCACGAACCAGCACACAGCAACCAGACGTCTGAGGCGTGCCGGTCGTCCGGAGACCGGACGTCGGGAGTGGCCCGGAAATCCGTAAATATTGTTCTATGGAAGAAACACCAGACGTCCGAGACGTGCCGGACGTCCGGAGACCGGACGTCCGTGGGGCTCGGAAATCCGTGATACGTCTCCGTCGTATCTATAATTTCTGATTGTTCCATGCCAATATTATTCAACTTTCATATACTTTTTGGGAGTAACATATTGATCCAGTGCCCAGTGCCAGTTCCTGTCTATTGCATGTTTTTGGTTTCGTAGAATATCCATATCAAACGGAGTCCAAACGGGATAAAAACGGACGGAGAATTATTTTGGAATATTTGGAAAATCTGGGAGAAAGATCAACGCGAAACGGTGTATGAGGTGGGCACGAGGTAGGCGTAACCCCAGGCGCGCCCTGACCCTCGTGGGTCACCCGTAAGGCTGTTGATGCCCTTCTTCGGCCGCAAGAAAGCTAATTTTTGGTAAAAAAAATCACGACGAAGGTTTCAGACCAATCGGAGTTACGGATCTCCATATATATACAAAACGGTGAAAGGGCACCAGAGGAGAACGCAGAAACGGAGAGAAACAGAGAGATAGATCCAATCTCGGAGGGGCTCTCGCCCCTCCCATCCCATGGAGGCCAAGGACCAGAGGGGAAACCCTTCTCCCATCTAGGGAGGAGGTCAAGGAAGAAGAAGACGAAGGGGCCCCCTCTCCACTTCTCTTCCGGTGGCGCCGGAACGCCGCCGTGGCCATCATCATCACCGCAATCTTCACCAACAACTTCACCGACATTATCACGAACTCTCCCCCCCCTCTATGCAGCGGTGCAAACCTCTCTCTTACCCGCTGTAATCTCTACTTAAACATGGTGCTCAACGCTATATATTATTTCCCAATGATGTGTGGCTATCCTATGATGTTTGAGTAGATCCGTTTTGTCCTATGGGTTATTTGATGATCAAGATTGGTTTGAGTTGCATGTTTTATTATTAGTGATGTCCTATGGTGCTCTCCGTGTCGCGCAAGCGTGAGGGATCCCCGCTGTAGGGTTTGCAATATTTTTATGATTTGCTTATGGTGGGTGGCGTGAGTGTGAAGCGCGAGACCGAGTAAGTAGGTTGTTTGCGTATGGGATAAAGGGGACTTGATACTTTAATGCTATGGTTGGGTTTTTACTTAATGATCTTTAGTAGTTGTGGATGCTTGCTAGAGTTCCAATCATAAGTGCATATGATCCAATTAGAGAAAGTATGTTAGCTTATGCCTCTCCCTCAAATAAAATTGCAATAATGATTACCGGTCTAGTTATCGATTGCCTAGGGACAAATAACTTTCTCGTAACAAAAAGTTCTTTACTAAAACTAATTTAGTTGTGCCTTCATAAAACAGCCCCTAGCTTTTATTTACTCGCTCTTTACTTTCTTGCAAACCTATCCAAAAACACCTACAAAGTACTTCTAGTTTCATACTTGTTCTAGGTAAAGCGAACGTCAAGCGTTAAATGAGAGTTGTATCGGTGGTCGATAGAACTTGAGGGAATATTTGTTCTACCTTTAGCTCCTCTTTGGGTTCGACACTCTTACTTATCAAAAGAGGCTACAATTGATCCCCTATACTTGTGGGTTATCAAGACCTTTTTCTGGTGCCGTTGCCGGGGAGTTATAGCATGGGGTGAATATTCTCGTGTGTGCTTGTTTGCTTTATCACTAAGTAATTTTTATTTGATGTTCTTAGTTGTTCTCTATGTTTAGTTATGGATATGGAACACGAAATACCAAAAAATTTAGGTGTACTTGCTACTCATGGAGATGGGGAACCTCCTAAAACCCTCGATGCTCAATATGTGAAAAATATTATGTACCACTTTGATAATCCTGAGAAAACCTCATTCAATTTGATAATGGCAGTAACGTTGGATCAACATGAATACTTTAGGGATTATTGCTTGACACAAAAAGGGAAACTATTATGGGATCAAATTTATATATTGAAGTGGTATGCTCGGCAAGTATGCTTGAATTATGATTATAACTGTTGCTCTAGGATGAAGGCTCCACACCTTACCTTTTCATGCAAATTTAATGATAATGAAACCTTGGCTTCTTATGCCAGAGGTATATATGATTACTATGATGTGGAACAAATAGAAGAATTTGTTGCTTTTAAGGGTGCTTATGAAATTGAATCTTTGTTTGAAAAGTATGAAGCTTTTGATGATGATGTTTATAGGCCTGAAAATCTTGCTATATTGAAATATTTCTATGATAATTATGAATATAATTCCTATATTAATGCACTTATTAAGAAGGTCTCCGCTGTCCAAGAAGAGACTAATATTTTGCAGGAATCTATGGAAGAAGAAATTGATGAAACTGTGAGCTCATTGGATGAAAAGATGAGGAGGAGAGCGAAGAACAAAAGGAGGAAGAGCGGATTAGCTACCCGTGCCCACCTTCTAATGTGAGTAACTCTTCAACTCATACATTGTTTAATTCCCCTTCGTGCTTACCGAAGGATGATTGCTATGATGACTGTTATGATGACTGTTATGATCCCTTTGATTCTTTTGAAATATCCCTTTTTGATGATGCTTACTATGATTGTGGCCAAGATGCCAATATGAATTATGCTTATGGAGATGAACTTGCTATAGTTCCTTATGTTAAACATGAAATTGTTGCTATTGCTCCCACACATGATAGTCCTATTATCTTTTTGAATTCTCCCGAATATACTATATCAGAGAAGTTTGCCCTTATTAAGGATTATATTGATGGGTTGCCTTTTACCTCTACACATGATGATTTTGATAGATATAATATGCATGTCCTTGCTGCTCCTACTTGCAATTATTATGAGAGAGGAACTACTTCTCCACCTCTCTATGTTTCCCACATGAAAAAATTGCAAGAAACTATTTATACTATGCATTGGCCTTTACTATGTGTGCATGAATTGTTCTTTTATGACATGTTGATGCATAGGAAGAGAGTTAGACTTCGTCATTACATGATATATGTTGCTTTGTGCTCACTACTAAATTACAAATCATTGTTGATTCAAATTGGCTTTGATATACCTTGGGATCCGGGTGGATCCATTACTTGAGCACTATATGCCTAGCATAATGGCTTTAAAGAAAGTGCTGCCAGGGAGACAACCCGGAAGTTTTATGGAGTCATTTATTTCTGTTTAGTGCTTTCATATAGTTTAAAAACAACAAAAATAAAGAGGGGAACCCAAAACTTTTTCAAAAAGGAAAGTGAAAGTGAGAAAGACAAGCATTGTTTTAGTGGGAGAGCTCCTTGAACTTTGTTCATGCTCACGGCAACTTTGTGAATCTTGATTACAGAAAATTTTCAATAAAAATAATTATCCCCTTGTACAATTCCATTGTATTATAAAAATAATGTGCCAATATTTGCCTTTAGGATGTTTACAATGCTTGTTGGTTTGTGCGGTGCAGGACAGAAACTTTGGCCGTAGTGCGTGAATTTTAATTTTTTACTGGAATGTCAAATGGTCCTGATTATTTTTGCACTGTCTTTCTATACAATTTTTTATTTTTCCTATTTTTTGCAGAATTTTTCAAGTATCAGAAGTATGGTTAATGTTCAGATTATTACAGACTGTTCTGTTTTAGACAGATTCTGTTTTTGATGCATAGTTTGCTTGCTTTGATGAAACTATCGATTTATATCAGTGGATTAAGCCATGAAAAAGCTATATTACAGTAGACACAATGCAAAAACAAAATACGAATTTGTTTGCAACAGTACTTAGAGTGGTGATTTGCTTTATTATACTAACGGATCTTACCGAGTTTTCTGTTGAAGTTTTTTGTGGATGAAGTGTTCGATGATCGAGGAGGTCTCGATGTGAGAAGAAGGAAGAGAGGCAAGAGATCAAGCTTGAGGATGCCCAAGGCACCCCAAGTAAATATTCAAGGAGATTCAAGCGTCTAAGCTTGGGGATGCCCCGGTAGGCATCCCCTCTTTCTTCAACAAGTATCGGTATGTTTTCGGATTCGTTTCATTCATGTGATATGTGCAAATCTTGGAGCGTCTTTTGCATTTAGTTTTCACTTTTCTTTTATGCACCATGCTGGTATGAGATGGTCCTTGGTTGATTTATAGAATGCTCTTTGCACTCTTATATCTTTTGAGTATGGCTTTATAGAATGCTTCATGTGCTTCACTTATATCATTTGAAATTTGGATTGCCTGTTTCTCTTCACTTAGACAACCGCCATTTGTAGAATGCTCTTTTGCTTCACTTATATTTGTTAGAGGGTGGGCATATCTTTTGTAGAAAGTATTAAACTCTCGTGCTTCACTTATATCTATTTAGAGAGATGACAGGAACTGGTCATTCAGTTGGTTAGTCATAAAATCCTACATAAACTTGTAGATCGCTGAATATGATATGTTTGATTCCTTGCAATAGTTTTGCGATATAAAGATGGTGATATTAGAGTCATGCTAGTGGGTAGTTGTGGATTGTAGAAATACTTGTGTTGAAGTTTGTGATTCCCGTAGCATGCACGTATGGTGAACCGTTATGTGATGAAGTCGGAGCATGATTTATTTATTGATTGTCTTCCTTATGAGTGGCGGTCGGGGACGAGCGATGGTCTTTTCCTACCAATCTATCCCCCTAAGAGCATGCGCGTAGTACTTTGTTTCGATAACTAATAGATTTTTGCAATAAGTATGTGAGTTCTTTATGACTAATGTTGACTCCATGGATTATACGCACTCTCACCCTTCCACCAATGCTAGCCTCTCTAGTACCGCGCAACTTTTGCCGGTACCATAAACCCACCATATACCTTCCTCAAAACAGCCACCATACCTACCTATCATGGCATTTCCATAGCCATTCCAAGATATATTGCCATGCAACTTCCATCATCATCATATACATGACTTGAGAATTTATTGTCATATTGCTTTGCATGATCGTAACATAGCTAGCATGATGTTTTCATGGCTTGTCCGGTTTTTGATGTCATTGCTACGCTAGATCATTGCACATCCCGGTACACCGCCGGAGGCATTCATATAGAGTCATATCTTTGTTCTAGATATCGAGTTGTAATATTGAGTTGTAAGTAAATAAAAGTGTGATGATCATCATTATTAGAGCATTGCCCCAGTGAGGAAAGGATGACGGAGACTATGATTCCCCCACAAGTCGGGATGAGACTCCGGACTTTATGAAAAATAAAATAGGCCAAAGAAGCCCAAATAAAAAAAGAGGCCAAAGAAGCCCACCAAAAATAAAAAAAAGGAAAAAAAATGAGAGAAAAAGAGAGAAGGGGCAATGTTACTATCCTTTTACCACACTTGTGCTTCAGAGTAGCACCATGTTCTTCATATAGAGAGTCTCTTGAGTTATCACTTTCATATACTAGTGGGAATTTTCATTATAGAACTTGGCTTGTATATTCCGATGATGGGCTTCCTCAAATGCCCGAGGTCTTCATGAGTGAGCAAGTTGGATGCACACCCACTTAGTTTCAGTTTGAGCTTTCATACACTTATAACTCTTAGTGCATCCGTTGCATGGCAATCTCTACTCACTCACATTGATATCTATTAATGGGCATCTCCATAGCCCGTTGATACGCCTAGTTGATGTGAGACTTTCTCCTTTTTTGTCTTCTCCACATAATCCCCACCATCATATTCTATTCCACCTATAGTGTTATGTCCATGGCTCACGCTCATGTATTGCGTGAAAGTTGAAAAGGTTTGAGAACGTCAAAAGTATGAAACAATTGCTTGGCTTGTCATCGGGGTTGTGCATGATTTGAATATTTTGTGTGGTGAAGATGGAGCATAACCAGACTATATGACTTTGTAGGGATGAGCTTTCTTTGGCTATGTTATTTCAATAAGACATAATTGCCTGGTTGGTGTGCTTGAAGTATAATTGTTTTTATGTCAAATGATAGACTATTGCTTTGAATCACTCGTGTCTTAATATTCATGCCATGATTAGACATATGATCAAGATTATGCTAGGTAGCATTCCACATCAAAAATTATCTTTTTTATCATTTACCTACTCGAGGACGAGCAGGAATTAAGCTTGGGGATGCTGATACGTCTCCGTCGTATCTATAATTTTGATTGTTCCATGCCAATATTATTCAACTTTCATATACTTTTGGTAACTTTTTATACTATTTTGGGACTAACATATTGATCCGATTGCCTGTGCGGTTCACATGTCATTGCATGTTTTCGGTTTCGCAGAATATCCATATCAAACAGAGTCCAAACGGGATAAAACGGACGGAGAATTATTTTGGAATATTTGGAAAATCTGGGAGAAAGATCAATGTGAAACGGTGTCCGAGGTGGGCACGAGGTAGGGGGCGCGCCCTACCCCCCCAGGGCGCGCCCCTGACCCTCGTGGGCCACCCGTAAGGCGGTTGATGCCCTTCTTCGGCTGCAAGGAAGCTAATTTTTGGTAAAAATCACGGCAAAGGTTTCAGTCCAATCGGAGTTACGGATCTCCATATATATACAAAACGGTGAAAGGGCACCAGAGGAGAACGCAGAAACAGAGAGAAACAGAGAGATAGATCCAATCTAGGAGGGGCTCTCGCCCCTCCCACGCCATGTAGGCCAAGGACTAGAGGGTAAACCCTTCTCCCATCTAGGGAGGAGGTCAAGGAAGAAGAAGACGAAGGGGCCCCCTCTCCCCTTCTCTTCCGGTGGCGCCGGAACGCCGCCGTGGCCATCATCATCACCGCAATCTTCACCAACAACTTCACCGCCATCATCACCAACTCTTCCCCCCTCTATGCAGCGGTGTAACCTCTCTCTTACCCGTTGTAATCTCTACTTAAACATGGTGCTCAACGCTATATATTATTTCCCAATAATGTATGGCTATCCTATGATGTTTGAGTAGATCTGTTTTGTCCTATCGTTTATTTGATGATCAAGATTGGTTTGAGTTGCATGTTTTATTTATTGGTGTTGTCCTATGGTGCTCTCCGTGTCGCGCAGGGTTTGCAATATGTTTCTGATTTTCTTATGGTGGCTGGCGTGAGTGACAGAAACACAGACTCGAGTAAGTAGGTTGTTTGCGTATGGGATAAAGGGGACTTGATACTTTAATGCTATGGTTGGGTTTTACCTTAATGATCTTTAGTAGTTGCGGATGCTTGCTAGAGTTCCAATCATAAGTGCATATGATCCAAGTAGAGAAAGTATGTTAGCTTATGCCTCTCCCTCAACTAAAATTGCAATAATGATTACCGGTCTAGTTATCGATTGCCTTCATCTAAACAGCCCCTAGCTTTTATTTACTCGCTCTTTACTTTCTTGCAAACCTATCCAAAAACACCTACAAAGTACTTCTAGTTTCATACTTGTTCTAGGTAAAGCGAACGTCAAGCGTGCGTAGAGTTGTATCGGTGGTTGATAGAACTTGAGGGAATATTTGTTCTACCTTTAGCTCCTCGTTGGGTTCGACACTCTTACTTATCAAAAGAGGCTACAATTGATCCCCTATACTTGTGGGTTATCAATCCATAAATATTGTTCTGTAAGAGAATCATCGGATGACCGTAGAGAGCCGGACGTCCGGACAGCTGAGAGGGATCGGACATCCGTAGAGTACCGGACGTCCGGAGAAAAGCTGGAGTTGGTGGGTTTGAGCAAATCTTTCGCTAGATCCAACGATCCCCTCTTAATAGTGCGGGGTCCCTATACTCAAGAACAAACAGTAAAAAAAGCCAAGGCTAATGTCTTGTATCTCCGATCTTGAGCAATATGCATTTGTCCCTAGTCATGATCCACACACGGCCTTTAAGACATAATCCTGAGATATACTTGATAAACATGATTAGTCCCATATATGCATGTTGTCATCAACATCAAAATATGATTAAGGGCATGATTGCACTTTCAATCTCCCCCTTTTTGGTAGTTGATGACAACATACATGCACTTCTTAATTATACTAAAACTTTGAATATCGAAGGAGTTGTTGTGGAGCTCCCCCTAACCATGTGCATAGGAAAAAATGCGAGGAGCTCCCCCTCAGATTTATACCGAAGCACCCAAACCAAAATACAGCCAAACATTCAAAGAACACAAGAACCCCTAATACCATAATAAGTACCTCACTCATATCATAGATCATAAAGCATAGTGAACAGGGTACATGGAAGGATACATAACATAGTTCATGGTACGATACAAACTAACAAACTAATATCACCATATTACACAGTACTAAAAGGAAGTGCTACTCCCCCTTGGCATCAAGTACCCAAAAAGGGGCCAAGAGGAGCAACCAGAACAGCATCATCATCATCAGAAGCCAGCCTCATCATCATCATGAGCACCATTGCCACCGGCCTCGTCAAAGAAATCAGACCACTCAGGACCCGAGGGAAAGCCAAAGTCAGAAGGGGTCTCATCAGGAAAACGGTCATCATCACTCACATCGAACACTCCGGAATCTCTCAGACGAGCCTTCAGAGCATTCTTGGAGGTGATAAGACGCATGACAACATTGTGATTTTGGGAGCAGTTAAAAGTAACAGCCTTCATCAAGGCAGAATGGGCCTTCCCATAAAACGAGCAATGCGACCAAAGGGGGCAGATCCAGAGGGAGCGGAACGAGGGATGCTAGCAGCAGTGCGGTGCGGATGAGCAGAAGAGGAAGATTCCTTGGGAACATAGTTATCAGCCATGTGAGCGGGAATGACCCATCGCTCATGCAAATGAGTGCGAACAATAGGAAACGGAGCCACACTCTCAATAAATTCCTGAAGAAAGGGAGCATGAGGAAAGGCCCGCTTGTGCTGAAAGGAAGCGAGGCGAATCTCATGCCATAGAAAATGAGGCACATTGATCTTTCCTTTCGGAGACGCATAGAGGCGATGCATGAGATCAATGCAGTAGCTACTGCAGGACCCCTTGTCACCCATCTTAGGATAAATGGTGCGAATAATACATTGATACATAATGAAGAAAGGAGCACGCCGAATGGAGACTTGGTTAAAACCCTTGTGTTTCTCCTCATCAGTTAGTTCTGTTATGGGTTTGATAAGATTAGCACATGCATCAGTGCCCTTGGGTCTATGTTCTGGATCATCATTGAGAATTTGGAACCTGGTATCGGGAAAACCAAGGGCAGCAACAAATTGAGAATAGGAAGCCGAGAGCTTCGTGTCGGAGGCCATCCAAGTAGCATTGTTATTTGGACCGAAGAAACATGTGGTATAAAATTGATGAATGGCGGCTCGGTTAAGGTCATGTTTAAATGCAAAAGGGGCAGCAAGATTGGAGGACTCAATGAGCTCAATAGCCCCGGAATATTTCTCCGAATGAGTTCGAATATGCTCTAAATCAATGCATAGATACAGAGAAAGACCCTTAGGGATGATAATAGTGGTAAAAATGTCAGCTTGGACATTAGTGTGAAAACGATTATCCCTAGAGTCACGAGCAACCGTAAATTGATCAACATCACGACGCAACTTAAGATAGGAAGCAATTGGAACCACGTTGAACCGCTTAACATGACGACCGTTTGGTAAAGGAGGTTCAAGTAAGATATGGCGAGCATCACCGTGAGGTTGGACTGGAGGAGGTGGAGGCTAGAAGGTGGGCCGTCGAGTCCTAGGCTTGGGAGTAGTGGTGCGAACAGGGACAGGCTCTCCTCTCTCTCCATATGAGCCAGCTCATCTTCATAGTCAGAGCCCTCCGATGAGTCTTTGCTTGGAGAGCGGTGAGGTGGTGGAACACACTTCCGAGGACGAGCCCGTTCTTTGGGAATCGTCGGAATCACCGTGGTGGGAGGGACGAGAGGACCCAGACGGGCGGTCCTTGCGAGAAGTGTGCTTGGTCTTCACCATTCTGACCTAGAACAGGAGGGAAGCCCAAATCAACAACCCACCACCATAGATCGACGAATCGATGGATGAGGGAAGAAGAGATAGGTGCTACCTCGGAGTGAAGAACGCGGAGGAAGACGACGACCGGAGAGAACCCTAGTGGTGCAGCAACGGGGAAGGATCCCGAGCGACGAGCGGCCGCGACGAGGAGCCGCGAGGCAGGGGCGACCCTAGCGGTGCGGCGTCGTCGAGGGGACCGGGCGACGAGTGGCCACAGCGAGGAGCCGCGCGGCAGGGCGGCGGCGGTGGAGAACAGAGGGGGGAACAAATGGATTAGGGTAAGAATGACGCGAACCGCAACCCGCGCTATATATATGTGCCCAAGACAAGCCTGTACGACCGGGGTTCTATAGACGACCAAAGACTGGGCCAGAAAAAGGTAACGGACAACCGGATGGACCGGACGTCCGGACTAAGTGTACCAGAAGGCTTTTTACGGATGACCGGGGTTCTACGGACGTCCGAAGCCTGGACCAGGTGAAAAATTCTCGGAAGAAGGAATAGGCCGGACGACCGGGCAGAGGGCACCAGAAGACTTTTTATGGACGACCGGAGTCCTACGGACGACCGGTGTCCTACGGACGTCCGGTGCCTGGGCCAGGAAAAATAGATAGGACATCAGAAGGGATTTTACAGTCGACAGGATACCATCGGACGACCGATCAGGAGAGTCATTACGGACGTCCGGAAAATGTCGGACAACCGACACACTGAAATTTTTCAATGACAAAAAGAGAGGAGATGATGGAAATGATGATCTAACTTATGAGTAAGGGTACCAATGATGATTACAGTATGTAGTAAGAAGAATTACCCTAAGGTCCGAAAGTGAGTATTCTAGGCTAAAAACAACAATAACACAACTAGAGCACACTGATCAAACCATGTTTGAGTATATGTGACATGGCACAGCAAAAATTTGAACTTTGGGTGCATACTTACTACTCCATCATATTAAAGCACCATAGTTAGAATAACATGGTAGCTTTGAGAGTGTTTGTTCTTTTTGTGCATTTCATAGGGTGAGAGTACTCATGAGTTGAGTGTCTTCCCCTAAATATATGCCTACATCAAGACAAGACATTATGACAATGCATGAATGGGTACTAGATTTCACATAATATTGTCAAGCTCTAAGATACCAAGTTCACGCCTAAGTTGACAAACCTTTGCTTCATCCAATGGCATGGTGAAAATATCTGCAAGTTGCATGTCTGTGCCAACATGAGCAATGTCAATATCACCCTTCTCCACATGATCTCTCAAGAAGTGGTACCTAATGTCAATGTGCTTTGTGCGGGTATGATCCTTGGGGTTCTCAGCAATATTGATGGCACTTTCATTATCACATATAAGAGGCACATGTCTATAGGTGATACCGTAATCCTTCAAAGTTTTGTTGGGTTCTACGGTAGGGTGCATCGACTGCAAATTAAAAATTCCTACGCGCAGAACATCCAGGAACATGCTACGGGAGATGGATCACAGTTTGTTACCACTAGACGCACAGTGTCGTGCAGCGGAAGAAGAGTTGGGGGCAGCGCGTCCACGTGGATCGTCTCCTCCTCGTTCGATCTCCCTCGAGCGCCCGGTCGTCCGATCCCACGTACGAGTTCGCCGGAGCGGCGCAAGTGCACCGCCTCTAACGGTATCCGCGCGTGCGGGAGGAACGTCGTGCGGCGGACTGCTAGGTCCGATCACACAGTCGGCGGCAAGTGGAGGTGGCTCCTGAGGCCGAAGCGATCTGCCTCCTGAGGCCGAAGCGTTCTCACTACTGATTGGTGTGCCGCACCTCCAATTTATATAGGCGTCCGTCGCGAGCTCAACACTTGGGCCTCGCACGGACCCTAAAGCCCAAAGTCTACTCGGTCACGTTCCTAGTCCAGTTCGGATCACATCTGACCAGTGTCCTACGAACCGACCTCGTAGGTTCCTTCCCTTAAGCGCGCGACCCCTTAGGTTCAAGTTAGTTTGGTCACAGTTCGGATCACCTCCGACCTGTACGGTTGGTAGCGGCCTCTAGCAAGGCATGCCGACCACCAAGCAGACGATGAAGCTGGTTAGGCGAACACAGCCTGGCGTGTCACACTTCTGTTCCCTTTGCCGCCGATATATGTTGTCGGGCTCAAAGGCGAGACTGTCATCCTTGTGCTAGCCCGACCTCTTTCTCGTTCGGTGATACCGACCACAATCCGGATTATCTCATAATCCTTGTCGCATGGCCATGCTGTTCTGGTCGGATCACACGAGGGGCCCAGAGTATATCTCTCCTGATCGGAGGGGCAAATCCCATCTTGCTCGACCATGTCTCGCAGCATGGGACTGGACAAAACCGAAACCTACCTTTGTAACTACCCAGTCACAGAGTAGCGTTTGGTCGGCCCAAAGCAAGTCTGTCACCATCCGAGTACATGCGTCGACTCAGGTCTTAGGACATAGAACGTATGTTGTACTAGAGACTCACAGATGACATATTGATGCGTCTCATAGTTGGGTCTGTCCGACTCGGACCTTATCTTGACTCGGATCCGACTATGTCGAATCCGAACAGACCTTTCCAAGTCGATATTATCCGGTTAGCATCCAATGCTCCATGGCTAGTGAGACCGAGCCATCAACCGTGCCATATGCTAGTCTAGTCGGCTGCGCGTCCACACAGCCCTTTCGACTAGGGACCTTTTAGGACAGTCATCATACAATGCATAGTCCCACAAACAAGTCACGTGCTTGCGATACACATCATTGATAATGTCCAAGGACTATCTTTATTCATAAACACATAGGAAATATCATCATACATGATTGCCTCTAGGGCATATCTCCAACAGTCTCCCACTTGCACTAGAGTCAATCAAATAGACATCGAATGCCCATAGCTCTAACGTGCCCCTCATGCTTGGGTTGTGGAAGCGGCTTAGTCAGCGGATCTGCAACATTTGCATCCGTGTGAATCTTGCATAACTCTACATCACCATTCTTTACGATCTTTCGTATCGGTGATATTTCCGGTCTATGTGTCCGACCTTGTGGTGATTCCTCGGCTCCTTGACTTGTGCGATGGCACCAGAATTATCACAATAAAGGTCCAACAGTTTCACCGAGGCTGGGAAAATACCAAGATCATCCGAAAATGCCGGATCCAAACACCTTCCTTTGCAGCTTCACAAGCCGCAATGTATTAAACTTCGTGGTAGAATCGTCCACCGTATCCTGCTTGGAACTCATCCGATTACCTTTGCTCCTCCGCTCAGACGCGTACCACGAATCCGCATCGTGATCGACAATCATCTCTGTCGGTTTGGAAACTAGCATCGGCGTAACCCCTTACGACGAGCTCTTCCTCACCTCCATAAACTAGGAACATCTCTTTAGTCCTTTTCGGTACTTCAAAATAGTCTTTACCGCTGCCCGGTGACTCTCACCGGGTTGGCCTGGTATCTACTTGTTAGGCTTATTGCAAAAGCAACATCAGGCCTTGTACATATCATGGCATACATGATGGATCCGATTCTTTGAGGCATACTGAATCCTACTCATCCTGCTTCGCTCATCGGATGTCGAAGGACTACGAGTCTCGCTTAGCCTTATACCATGTGAGAGCGGCAAGAACCCTTTCTTCGCCTCACTCATGTTGAACCGCTTCAACACTTTATCTATGTACGTGCTCGCTTAAGCCGAGCAGCCTCCTCGATCTATCTTTATAGATCTTAATGCCTAAAATATAGACTGCCTCACCAAGGTCCTTCATCGAAAACTTGCCATTCAATGATCCCTTGACCGAGTTTAACATCGAAACATTATTTCCGATCAGTAGTATGTCATCCACATACAAGATCAAAAACACTATCGAGCTCCCACTTAACTTCTTGTATAAACAAGGATCCTCTTCACTTTTGATGAAACCGAGACCAGCGACGACCTCATCAAAACGAATGTTCCAACTCCGAGATGCTTGCTTCAACCCATAAATGGATCTCTTGAGCTTGCATACCTTACTAGTGCTAGTCGGATCGACAAAACCCTCGGGTTGTATCATATACACATCCTCGGTTAAATTTCCGTGAAGGAAAGCCGTCTTGACATCCATCTGCCATATCTCGTAATCGAAATATGCAGCTATAGCTAGTATGATCCTCACCGATTTCAGCATCGCTACCGGCGAGTAAGTCTCGTCGTAGTCAATTCCTTGAACTTCTCCATAACCTTTAGCGACAAGCCGAGCTTTGTGGATCTGAACATTTCCATCCACATCGGTTTTCTTCTTAAAGACCCATTTGCAACCAATGGCGATTCGCCGGTGGCGGATCAACCAAGTCCCGCACTTGATTCTCATCCATGGACTTTAACTTTCGGATCTCATGGCCTCCGGCCATGCCTCGAATCTGGGCTCACCATCGCTTCCGCGCCGTGGCCGGTTCGTCGCTTTCTAGCAACAATACATCACGCACTCTGCGTAATCTCTCCGACCTTCGTGGTTCCGGTGCCGCTTCCACTACAGGTTCCCTGACTGACTCCGGTATGATCTCATCACCAGCCGAGCCGTCCCCGAGTGGTCCTCGAATTTCTTCGAGTCGAACCGTCCTTCCACTGGCCTCCCGGCTGAGAAAATCTTTCTCAAGGAAAACCCCGTTCCGAGCAACAAACATTTTGTTCTCTTCCCGGTTGTAGAAGCTATATCCCAAGGTTTCCCTCGGATATCCCACGAATATGCATTTATCCGACTTGGGTGTAAGCTTGTCCGACATAAGTCGCTTGACAAATGCTTCACAGCCCCAAATCTTTAGAAAAGACAAACTAGGACTCTTCCCAGTCCACATCTCATGTGGTGTCTTGTCTACGGATTTTGATGGTACCCTATTAAGTGTGAAAGCTGCAGTTTCTAGAGTGTATCCCCAAAATGACAAGGGTAAATCCGGTTTGCTCATCATAGACCGGACCATGTCCAACAAGGTCCTATTCCTCCGTTCTGACACGCCCGTTTCTCATGGCGTGCAGGAGGTGTGAGCTGAGGTACTATACCTCGACCTTCGAGATGATCATCGAACTCCTGGCTCATGTACTCACCTCCACGATCAGATCGCATAAGCTTTATAGTCTTGCCGAGTTGATTCTCAACCTCGTTCTCAAACTCTTTGAACTTTTCAAAGTCTCCGACTTGTGCCTCATCAAATAGATATATCCATATCTACTCAAGTCGCCGGTAAAAGTCACGGCATCTTGATAGCCACCTCTGGCGGTTGTGCTCATTGGACCACACACATCACTATGTATAAGTTCCAATAGCTCGAACGCCCTCTCGCAACTCTTTGCGAAAGGAGACTTAGTCATCTTGGAGAGCAAGCATGATTCACATGTCTCGAACGACCCGAAGTCGGATGAAGTTAGGAGCCCATCATCATGGAGCTTCTTCATGCGTTTCAGACTAATGTGTCCAAGCCGGCAATGCCAGAAGTATGTCGGATTTATCTCATTTGGCTTATGCCTCTTGACATTCATGTTATAGACCGGTTCCTGTTCTAGATTCAATATAAATAGCCCATCAACAATGGGTGCATAGCCGTGGAACATACCATTCAAAAATATCGAACAACCATTGTCCTTTAAATTGAATTCATAACCTTGACTCATCAAACATGAGGCGGAAATAATGTTCCGACTAAGTGCAGGAATGTAATAACAATTATTCAATTCCATAATGAATCCGGAAGGAAGCTGGAGCTGCATCGTGCCGACCTCCAACGCAGCAACTCTTGCTTTGTTGCCGACCCTGATGTCAATCTCTCTTGTGCCACACACCTAGTTCTTACCAGCCCCACGCATCGAGTTGCAAATATGAACAACCGATCCGGTATCAAATACCCAAGAGCTACTAGGTATGTCGGCAAGGTAAATTTCTATAACATATGCAACAAGTGTACCTTTGCACGAAGAAGCATTTCCGGCCTTCTTGCCATGCTCGCAAGCCACTTGCTACAGTTCCTCTTCCGATGACCGGTCTCCTTGCGGTGAAAGCAAAGCGGTCTTGAGTCCGTCCAGACTTGGTAGCGGCAGAGGTTACCGCCTCCGTGCCCTTTGCCTTAGCCTTTTCTTGGACCAACTCTTCTTGAACTTAGCGATTTCTGCACCATCAACACTTGATGCGTGCCTTTCTTAATATCCTGCTCTGCCACTTTGAGCATCCCATGCAATTCGGTGAGCTTCTTATCCATGCCATGCATATGGTAGTTCGAGATGAACGTCCCATAGCTGGGCGGAAGAGAACCCGTAACAGCATCGATGAGCGGCTCATCCAAGAGCGGGAAGCCCAAACGATCCAAAGCTTGCACATATCTGATCATCTTGATCACATGTGGGCTCAGTGGATCACCTTCCTTCAGCCTGCAATCCATCAAGGATCGCCAGACGTTGAACCTTTCGGTCCTAGCCTGTGTCTGAAACATGCTCTTGAGACTCTCGATCATATCGTAAGCCTCAACGTTTTTGAAATGCTGTTGCAAATCGGGCTCCATACAAGCCAGCATCAGACAGCTGATCTCCGTTGATTCATCAACGAGTTTCTGGTAGGCATTTTTAGGCTGTGGCACTAGCATTATCAGCAGGTTCCTCTGAAGTGGATCCTCTAGAACATGTTCCTTTTTATCGTGCTTGAGAACAATTCTCAGATTTCTATGCCGGTGGTAAAGTTTGTTCCATTCAGTTTATCCTTTTCCGTAATTGATTTCAATGCAAAGTTGGGTTGAGCAGGTGGTGCCATTGATCTACAACAGAAAACATGCAATCACTAAGCAATGTGTTTATGTAGAGTAATTCTAGCCTAAACAGAAATACTCCCATCAAGTCAGCATCCCTCCGCAAACTCTCGGTGATTCAGGATCCGACTAGCGCATGCGACTAGTGAGCTTTAGCATCACTGCTAGCCAACATACCTATCCGGTAAGCAACTCCTTGCTAATCGCATCTCTATACGACTCCTGTCGATCGGGAAGGTATCTCATACCCCGGCTCCCAACCTCCTTTGCCACAAGGCCCAAAACCGTTTTGATAGCCTTGTCAAGTTAACCTGATGCAGTGCATGTCCGTGTCAAACCACGAACCCTTCATTCAAGGACACCCAAAGCACCCCAATTTTATGAGCCCACTACTAGGCGTACTTGGCGTGCGAAGGTGCAACATCGGGATGGCAATTCGCTTGATATTCATGAGGATCATTCTATCATTTTAACATGCATAGAAACAAAGAAGCATAACAATCACAAATAAACATATATTGTGAAATAGTATGGCTCCTTTCATGGGCGTTCTTACGGGCCAGCTCCGACTCGATGACCATCTAAGAACTCCATCTTGTTTGTCACGCCGGACGCCAAGCCACCAACCTGATCTCTATTATCCAACTACTACAACTAGTAATGAATTTTACATAGAGTCACAAGTCGACACGCAGGTCGTTATACAATATAATGACAGCACTTTGGCTCTGCCGGTGACAAACATGAAACATGACACGCAGGCCACGTATAAATTACACACATGCATCACATACACATGAGCCATACTATCCACATCAAACCTGCAAAACGAAGTATAGAATAGCATTCTACCGGTTTGTGTGGCGGGTACGAAATACACGGCGCTACGCACACGGCGGGGTTCGAAGGGGCAGCGCCCCTCGCGGGTGCGGGCAGCGCCCGACGTTTTCAGAAATCACAGATCACATCTGAACTCCGATCACGCCGAATTCTCTGATCTGACCGATCTTATCGATCATCGCGAATCCGATTCGGATTTACGTTTCACTGTTAACCCTGATGGCGGATAACCGACCGGTAGGGGTAGATCGTGTCCACGACCTCATCGATCCCGATTTACGAGAAAACATAGCCACATCGATCCCCATGTGCGGTTGATCTCATCAACCGTGCATACACGATCTCTTCAAGGACAACAGATCTAATCGCCGCCTCCACATATCTAATATGCATACGATCTGAATCCAAATCCTATAACAGAGGCTCGATACCACTTGGGTTCTCTCTACGGTAGGGTGCGTCGACTGCAAATTAAAAATTCCTCGCGCAGTAACATCCAGAACATGCTAGGGAGATGGATCACGATTCGTTACCACTAGACGCGCAGTGCCGTGCAGCGGAAGAAGAGTTGGGGCAGCGCGTCCGCGTGGATCGTCTCCTCCTCGTTCGATCTCCCTCGAGCGCCCGGTCGTCCGATCCCACGTACGAGTTCGCCGGAGCGGCGCAAGTGCACCGCCTCTAACGGTATCCGCGCGTGCGGGAGGAACACCGTGTGGCGGACATCTAGGTCCGATCACACGATCGGCGGCAAGTGGAGGTGGCTCCACGAGGCGGCGATCTACCTCCACGAGGCGAAGCGATCTGCCTCCACGAGGCCGGCGTTCTCACTACTGATTGGTGTGCTGCACCTCCACTTTATATAGGCGTCCGTCGCGAAGCTCAACACTTGGGCCTCGCCACGGACCCTAAAACAAAGTCTACTCGGTCACGTTCCTAGTCCAGATTCGGATCACATCCGACCCGGTGTCCTGAACCGACCTCGTAGGTTCCTTCCCTTAAGCCTTGCGACCCCTTAGGTTCAAGTCGGTTTGGTCACATTCGGATCACCTCCGACCTGCGGTTAATGTAGCGGCCTCTAGCAAGGCGTGCCGACCACCAAGCGAGCGATGAAGCTGGTTAGGCGAACTCGTACAACGTGTCACACTTCATTCCCTTTGCCGACGATATATGTTGTCGGGCTCAAAGGCGAGACTGTCATCCTTGTGCTAGCCCGACCTCTTTCTCGTTCCAAAGGATACCGACCACTATCCAGATTATCTCATAATCCTTGTCGCATGGCCATGCTGTTCCTGGTCGGATCACACGAGGGGCCCAGTATATCTCTCTGATCGGAGGGCAAATCCCATCTTGCTCGACCATGTCTCATGACATGGACTGGACAAACCCGAAACCTACCTTTGTAACTACCCGATCCACGGAGTAGCGTTTGGTCGGCCCAAAGCAAGTCTATCACCATCCAGTACATGCGTCAGCTCAGGTCTTAGGACATAGAACGTATGTTGTACTAGAGACTCACAGATGACATATCGCTGCGTCTCATAGTTGGGTCTGTCCGACTCGGACCTTATCTCGACTCGGATCCGACTATGTCAAATCCGACCAGACCTTTCCAAGTCCATATTATCCGGTTAGCATCCAATGCTCCATGGCTAGTGAGACCGAGCCATCGACCGTGTCATATGCTAGTCTAGTCGGTGGCGTCCACACAGCCCTTTCGACTAGGGACCTTTTAGGACAGTCATCATACAATGCATAGTCCCACAAACAAGTCACGTACTTGCTGATACACATCATTGATAATGTCCAAGGACTATCTTTATTCATAAACACATAGGAAATAGCATCATACATGATTGCCTCTAGGGCATATCTCCAACAAGTTTGCCTCATCCATAGTAATTGAGTTGCACAACTAGCTGTTGCAATATATTCAGCTTCGGCGGTGGAGAGGGCAACACATTTTTGCTTCTTCGAGGACCAACTTACCAAGGAGCGTCCAAGAAATTGACATGCACCGGAGGTGGACTTACAATCCACTTTGTCTCCAGCCCAATCCGCATCCTGTACCCAATGAGATCAAACTTAGCATCCTTGGGGTACCATAGACCCAACTTTGGGGTATGAACAAGGTATCTAAGAATATGCTTAACCGCCTTATGATGACTTTCCCTAGGGGAAGCTTGAAATCTAGCACACATGCATACACTAAACATGATGTCTGGTCTAGATGCACAAAGATAAAGCAATGAACCAATCATAGAGAGGTATTTGGATGGGTCGAAGGGGATACCGTTTGTGTCTTCAGTGAGTACTATTTTGGTTGGCATGGGTGTCTTACATGGGGTAGCATCAGTCATGCCAAATTTTGCTAGGATATCCTTGAGGTATTTTGCTTGAGACAAGAAATTTCCTTCTTGAAATTGTTGAATTTGAAATCCGAGGAAGAACTTCAAATCCCCATTGAGTGACATTTCAAAATTCTTGGTCATTGAAGCCGCAAACTTCTTGCACAAATGCATGTTAGGAGAACCAAAAATGATATCATCTACATAGATTTGGCATAAGATCAAATCACCTTTTTCCCTCTTAGTAAAAAGAGTGGGATCGATCACCCCTCTCACAAAACCATCATCGAGTAAAAACTTCTTAATATGATCATACCAAGCACGAGGTGCTTGTTTGAGGCCATACAAAGCCTTATGAAGTTTATACACATAGTCTTTGTGATCGGGATCAACAAACCCATGTGGTTGTGATACATATACTTCTTCTTGTAGAGGACCGTTAAGGAAAGCACTCTTCACATCCATTTGATGTAATGTAAAACCATTGAAAGCAGCATAAGCAAGTAAGATGCGAATGGATTCAAGACGGGCAACGGGGGCAAAGGTCTCACCAAAGTCCAAACCTTCAACTTGTGAGTACCCTTGTGCCACTAACCTTGCTTGTTCTTGAAAATCCACTTTGTTCCAATGATGTTGTGTTCCGTAGTTGCCTCTTGACTAATGACCACACTTGATTGCGCTCAAAACGATTCAACTCTTCTTGCATAGCATTGAGCCAATCGTTGTCTATCAATGCTTCTTGTACCTTGAGAGGCTCAACACTAGACACAAAAGAGAAGTGAGCACAAAAGTTTGTAATTGTTTATGAGTGACTCTACCTTCCGATATGCTGGTGAGGACTTTATCAACATCAACACGACCGGCCACTCGAGGCATGATGGAGGTTAAGGTTTCGCAGGTTCAAATTCATGTCCATCATCCACGTCCTCAACATATGGATCATTAATGTGTGGTGGAAAATCTTCTTCTTCATCTTGCATTTGTTGAGGTTCATTGTCAATGATTGCACTTTCTTGTTCTTGCCCTTGAGGATGATCTTGTTCTTGATGATTATCATGAAGAGGAACTTGATCATATTTTGTACTTGGACTACGGGCATTGGTTGAGTAATAGGAACTTGTGTTGGAGTAGATGTTGAAGTAGCTTGATGATGTGTGAAGCTTCCATCTTATTCTTTCTTGTTCCATTGGAAGAAGTGCACCGACACCCATGGTCAAGATATCTCGAGAGGGATCTTCTTCACTTAGATCAACTTGCTCCCCATGGGAGCCATTAAATTCATCAAACATCACGTCACAAGTTTCTACAACACATCCATTGGATTTGTTGTAGACTCTATAGGCGTGAGAGTTTGATCCATACCCAACAAATATGCCCTCAGTTGTTTTGGATTTAAATTTCCCTAACCGTTCTCTTTTGTTGAGGAAGCATTTACACCCAAATACGCGAAAGTACTTGAGATTTGGCTTGTTCCCGGTTAGGAGTTCATATGGAGTCTTTTCCAATATTTTGCGGAGGAAGAGCCGGTTTGATGCATGGCATGCGGTGTTGACAGCCTCGGCCCAAAAACTATGTGGCGACTTGTATTCATCCAACATGGACCTTGCCATATCCACAAGTGTTCGGTTCTTCCTTTCTGCTACACCATTTTGTTGGGGAGTATATATGGAGCTGAATATTGATGCTCAATCTCTTCATCACTAAGAAATTCTTCCAAGGTGTAGTTCTTGAACTCAGAGCCATTATCACTTCTTATTGCCAAGATTTCTTTGTCAATCTTGCGTTGAGCTTGCTTGGCAAAATCAATGAAGGTGATCTTCGTCTCGTCCTTGGACTTGAGGAAGAAGAACCATGTATATCTTGAGTAATCATCAACAATGACAAGCCCATAATTTTTCCCACCAAGACTATCCCATGACAGGGGCCCAAAAAGATCCACATGAAGGAGCTCCAAGGGTCTTGAAGTAGACACAATATTCATGGGTGGGTGCTTTGATTGATGTTGCTTCCCGGCTATGCATGCACTACACACACGATCTTTCTCAAAAGAGACATTTGTTAGTCCAAGGATGTGATTACCCTTTAAGAGATCTTGAAGATTTCTCATGCCAACATGGGCTAGCCGGCGATGCCATAGCCACCCCTTGTCGGCCTTGGTCATTAGACAAGTTGCATGGAATGTGCTCTCTTTCGAGAATTCAACCGTGTAAAGGTTGCCATCCAACTCTCCAACAAAGGCCACTTCGAGAGTATCTCTCTTAAAGACTTTCACATCCGTTAGTCCAAATAGTGTATCATAACCAACAGAAGCCAATTGGCGAACAGGAAGCAAATGATATTTAAGGGATTGGACAAGCATGACATTTGCAAGAGACATGTGATACGTCTCCAACGTGTCTATAATTTTTGATTGCTCCATGCTATATTATCTACTGTTTTGGACAATATTGGGCTTTATTTTCCACTTTTATATTATTATTGGGACTAACCTATTAACCGGAGGCCCAGCCCAGAATTGTTGTTTTTTGCCTATTTCACAGTTTCGAAGAAACGGAATATCAAACGGAGTCAAAACGGAATGAAACCATCGGGAACGTGATTTTCTCACCGAATATGATCCAGGAGACTTGGACCCTACGTCAAGAAAGAAAGGAGGTGGGCACGAGGTAGGGGGGAGCGCCCTCCCCCCCCCCCCAGGCGCGCCCTCCACCCTCGTGGGCCCCACGTTGCTCCACCGACGTACTTCTTCCTCCTATATATACCTATGTACCCCCAAACGATTAGATACGGAGCCAAAAAGCTAATTCCACCACCGCAACCTTCTGTACCCACGAGATCCTATCTTGGGGCCTGTTCCGAAGCTCCGCCGGAGGGGGCATCCATCACGGAGGGCTTCTACATCAACACCATAGCCTCTCCGATGAAGTGTGAGTAGTTTACCTCAGACCTTCGGGTCCATAGTTAGTAGCTAGATGGATTCTTCTCTCTTTTTGTATCTCAATACAATGTTCTCCCCCTCTCTCGTGGAGATCTATTCGATGTAATCTTCTTTTTGCGGTGTGTTTGTTGAGATCGATGAATTGTGGGTTTATGATCAAGATTTTCTATGAACAATATTTGAATCTTCTCTGAATTCTTTTATGTATGATTGGTTATGTTTGCAAGTCTCTTCGAATTATCAGTTTGGTTTGGCCTACTAGATTGGTTTTTCTTGCAATGGGAGAAATTCTTAGCTTTGGGTTCAATCTTGCGGTGTCCTTTCCCAGTGATAGTAGGGGCAGCAAGGCACGTATTGTATTGTTGCCATCAAGGATAACAAGATGGGGTTTTTATCATATTGCATGAATTTATCCCTCTACATCATGTCATCTTGCTTAAGGCGTTACTCTGTTCTTGAACTTAATACTCTAGATGCATGCTGGATAGCGGTCGATGAGTGGAGTAATAGTAATAGATGCACGCAGGAGTCGGTCTATTTGTCTCGGACGTGATGCCTATATACATGATCATACATAGATATTCTCATAACTATGCTCAATTCTGTCAATTGCTCAACAGTAATTTGTTCACCCACCGTAAAATACTTATGCTCTTGAGATAAGTCACTAGTGAAATCTATGGCCCACGGGTCTATCTTCATCATATTTATCTTCCATCACTTTATTATTGACTTTGCTTTTTTACTTTGCTTTTATTTTTACTTTGCATCTTTATCATAAAAATAACAAAAATATTATCTATCATCTCTATCAGATCTCACTCTCGTAAGTGACCGTGAAGGGATTGACAACCCTTAATCGTGTTGGTTGCAAGGAGTTATTTGCTTTGTGTAGGTACGAGGGACTCGCGCGTAGCCTCCTACTGGATTGATACCTTGGTTCTCAAAAACTGAGGGAAATACTTACGCTACTTTGCTGCATCATCATTTCCTCTTCAAGGAAATCCAACGCAGTGCTCAAGAGGTAGCAAGAAAAATTTCTGGTGCCGTTGTCGGGGAGTCTACGCAAAAGTCAACATACCAAGTACCTATCACATCCCTTATCTCCGGCATTACATTATTTGCCATTTGCCTCTCGTTTTCCTCTCCCCCACTTCACCCTTGCCGTTTTATTCGCCCTGTCTTTTTCCATTCGCCTCTTACTCGCTTTCTTGTCGTCATGGCTAGTCTTATATCTTCTCCGTTGTCTCCGGAGAATAAAGTTCTAAATTTTAAGCAAAGGGAGGGAGAAAATCTAAAATACTCTTGGTATAGAATTTGCAATGCTCAAAATAGATCTACTAGGAAGCAATCTACTTCAGTTCTTCTCCACAATTTTTATGTAGGTGCTAATCCTTGGTATAGATATATCCTTGATACCATTACCTGAGGGAATTTCTTGGGTAGCCACACTTTTGACTCTTATAATGCTATGATAGATTTATTTGGTTCACCACCTCTCTTGGTTAATGGAACTATGTTAACTTTTGAGCATGTAATGCAAAGACTTGAAATTATTGAAAATAAATTTGCTACCTTTGAGTTAATTGAAAATCTAGATAAAAAGATCCACAATCAAATTACCCAATATGGATCTAAGGTAGGAGTAACTTTGAAAAATATTAAGGAGAAGGAACCCATAGTTAATGAGAGAATAAATCAAGATTCCACTAGAATCGATAAACTTGAGGGTATCATTACCAACTTGGGGACCGCTTTTTCTTCTGTAAAGAATACTCCAAGTCCTCCTACTAAAATTGCCAAGCTTATGTATGTTCCTAAGAATAAGGGTGAATCCTCCAGTAAGGAAACTGCGGATCTTAAATCTATAAGTATTCATCCCAATCTTTTTGCTATCATTAAGGAACCATTTGCTACGAATGAATTTTTCGATTTTGTGCCTAAAAGTTTGATAATTACTAAAAAGAAAGAAATTCCTAAGGATGATAGATGTCTCATTGAAGAATTGCCTACCAAAGATGGGAATACCTAAATCTATCCTTGCTTTTATGCCTAGCTAGGGGCGTTAAACGATAGCACTTGTTGGGAGGCAACCCAATTTTATTTTTAGTTTTTGTTTTTGCTTTTGCTTTTGTTTAGGAATAAATCTTAGATCTAGACTCTGGTTAGATGTGTTTTTATGTTTTAATTAGTGTTTGCGCCAAGTTAAACATATAGGATCTTCTTGGATGATAGTTATTTGATCTTGCTGTAATTTCCAGAAACTTCTATTCACGAAAACAATTGTTAAAAATCACCAGAACGTGATAAAATAGTGATTACAATTGCTTCGGATCAATAAACAAATTTTCTATGTCTTCCTATTTTTGCTGAATTTTTGGAGATCCAAAAGTTTGCGTTAGTTACATATTACTACAGACTGTTCTGTTTTTGACAGATTCTGTTTTTCGTGTGTTGTTTGCTTATTTTGATGAATATATGGCTAGTAAAATAGTTTATAAACCATAGAGAAGTTGGAATACAGTAGTTTTAACACCAATATAAATAAAGAATGAGTTACTTACAGTACCTTGAAGTGGTCTTTTGTTTTCTTTCTCTAACGGAGCTCACGAGATTTCTATTGAGTTTTGTGTTGTGAAGCTTTCAAGTTTTGGGTGAAATATTTTGATGGATCATGGAACAAGGAGTGGCAAGATCCTAAGCTTGGGGATGCCCATGGCACGCCCAAGATAATCTAAGGACACCAAAAAGTCAGAGCTTGGGGATGCCCCGGAAGGCATCCCCTCTTTCGTCTACTTCCATCGGTAACTTTACTTGGAGCTATATTTTTATTCACCACATGAAATGTGTTTTGCTTGAACCGTCTTGTATGATTTGATTCTTTGCTTTTTAGTTTACCACAATCATCCTTGCTGTACACACCTTTTGAGAGAGCCATACATGATTAGAATTTGATAGAATACCCTGTGTGCTTCACTTATATCTTTTGAGCTATATAGTTTTGCTCTAGTGCTTCACTTATATCTTTTAGAGCACGGTGGTGAATTTGTTTTATAGAAACTATTGATCTCTCATGCTTCACTTAGATTATTTTGAGAGTCTTAAATAGCATGGTAATTTTATTAATAATCTTAATATGCTTGGTATTCAAGATTTGTAAAACTTTCTTTTGAGTGTGTTGAATACTAAGAAAAGTTTGATGCTTGATAATTGTTTTGAGATATGAAGATGGTGATATTAGAGTCATGCTAGTTGAGTAGTTGTGAATTTGAGAAATATTTGTGTTAAAGTTTGTGATTCCCGAAGCATGCACGTATGGTGAACCGTTATGTGATGAAGTCGGAGCATGATTTATTTATTGATTGTCTTCCTTATGAGTGGCGGTCGGGGACGAGCGATGGTCTTTTCCTACCAATCTACCCCCCTAGGAGCATGCGCATAATACTTTGCTTTGATAACATGTAGATTTTTGAAATAAGTATATGAGTTCCTCATGACTAATGTTGAGTCCATGGATTATACGTGCTACCTCTTGAGCACTGCGTTGGATTTCCCCGAAGAGGAGAGGATGATGCAGCAAAGTAGCGTAAGTATTTCCCTCAGTTTTTGAGAACCAAGGTATCAATCCAGTAGGAGGCCACGCACAAGTCCCTCGTACCTGCACAAAATGATAGCTACTCGCAATCAACGCGATTAGGGGTTGTCAATCCCTTCACGGTCACTTACGATAGTGAGATCTGATAGAGATGATAGATAATATTTTTGGTATTTTTGGTATAGAGATGCAAAGTAAAAAGTAAAAGGCAAAGTAAAAACAAAGCAAGTATTAAAGTGATGGAGATTGATATGATGAGAATAGACCCGGGGGCCATAGATTTCACTAGTGGCTTCTCTCAAGAGCATAAGTATTCTACGGTGGGTGAACAAATTACTGTTGAGCAATTGATAGAATTGAGCATTGTTATGAGTATATCTAGGTATGATCATGTATATAGGCATCACGTCCGAGACAAGTAGACCTAAACTATTCTGCATCTACTACTATTACTCCACTCATCGACCGCTATCCAGCATGCATCTAGAGTATTAAGTTAAAAACAGAGTAACGCCTTAAGCAAGATGACATGATGTAGAGGAATAAATACATGCAATATGATAAATACCCCATCTTGTTATCCTCGATGGCAACAATACAATACGTGCCTTGCAACCCTTTCTCACATCGGGTAAGGACACCGCAAGATTGAACCCAAAGCCATGCACTTCTCCCATTGCAAGAACTACCAATCTAGTTGGCCAAACCAAACGGATAATTCAAAGAGACTTGCAAAGACAACTCAATCATACATAAAAGAATTCAGAGAAGATTCAAATATTATTCATAGATAAGCTGGATCATAAACCCACAATTCATCGGTCTCAACAAACACACCGCAAAAAGAAGGTTACATCGAATAGATCTCCATGAGAGAGGGGAGAACATTGTATTGAGATCCAAAAAGAGAGAAGAAGCCATCTAGCTACTAGCTATGGACCAAGGTCTCAAGTAAACTACTCACACTTCATCGGAGGGGCTATGGTGTTGATGTAGAAGCCCTCCGTGGTGGATGCCCCTCCCGTGAAGCCTCGAACAGGCCCCAAGATGGGATCTCGTGGATACAGGAAGTTGCGGCGGTGGAATTAGGTTTTTGGCTCCTGTTCTGATCGTTTGGGGGTACGTAGGTATATATAGGAGGAAGGACTACGTCGGTGGAGCAACAGGGGGCCCACGAGGCAGGGGCGCGCCCTAGGGGGGCGCCCCCACCCTCGTGACCGCCTCTGTTACTTCTTGGAGTAGGGTCCAAGTCTCATGGATCACGTTCGGTGAGAAAATCACGTTTCCGAAGGTTTCATTCCATTTGGACTCCGTTTGATATTATGTTTCTTCGAAACACTGAAATAGGCAAAAAACAGCAATTCTGGGGTGGGCCTCCAGTTAATAGGTTAGTCCCAAAAATAATATAAAAGTGGAAAATAAAGCCCAATATAGTCCAAAACAGTAGATAAAGTAGCATGGAGCAATCAAAAATTATAGATACGTTGGAGACGTATCAGGCATCCCCAAGCTTAATTCCACTCGTCCTCGAGGTGGTAAATGATAAAAACAGAATTTTTGATGCGGAGTGATACTTTGGCATAATTTCAATGTAAGTCCTCTTAATTGTAGTATGAATATTCAGATCTGAAAGATTCAAGACAAAAGTTCATATTGACATAAAAATAATAATACTTCAAGCATACTAACTAAGCAATTATGTCTTCTCAAAATAACATGGCCAAAGAAAGTTATCCCTACAAAATCATATAGTCTGGCTGTGCTCCATCTTCCCC
Source organism: Aegilops bicornis (assembly GCA_021605145.1). Taxonomy (NCBI): domain Eukaryota; kingdom Viridiplantae; phylum Streptophyta; class Magnoliopsida; order Poales; family Poaceae; genus Aegilops; species Aegilops bicornis. Next base: position 642,521,184 of record CM038670.1, on the reverse strand, counting down.
ACATAAAATATTCAAATCATGCACAACCCCGATGACAAGCCAAGCAATTGTTTGATACTTTAACATTTTCAAAACTTTTTCAATCTTCACGCAATACATGAGCGTGAGCGCATGGATATAGCACTATATGTGGAATAGGATGGTGGTTGTGGAGTAGACAAAAAGGGAGAAGATAGTCTCACATCAACTAGGCGTATCAACGGGCTAAGGAGATGCCCATCAATAGATATCAATGTGAGTGAGTAGGGATTGTCATGCAACGGATGCACTAGAGCTATAAGTATATGAAAGCTCAACAAAAGAAACTAAGTGGGTGTGCATCCAACTCGCTTGCTCACGAAGACATAGGGCATTTGAGGAAGCCCATCATTGGAATATACAAGCCAAGTTATATAATGAAAAATTCCCACTAGTAAATGAAAGTGACAAAACGAGAGACTCTCTATCATGAAGATCTTGGTGCTACTTTGAAGCACAAGTGTGGTAAAAGGATAGTAACATTGTCCGTTCTCTCTTTTTCTCTCGTTTTTTTTATTTGGGCCTTTTCTCTTTTTTATGGCCTCTTTATTATTATTATTTTTTATTTTTTGTCCGGAGTCTCATCCCGACTTGTGGGGGAATCATAGTCTCCATCATCCTTTCCTCACTGGGACAATGCTCTAATAATGATGATCATCACACTTTTATTTACTTACAACTCAACAATTACAACTCGATTCTTAGAACAGAGTATGACTCTATATGTATGCCTCCGGCGGTGTACCGGGATATGCAATGATTCAAGAGTGACATATATGAAAGAATTATGAAAGGTGGCTTTGCCACAAATACGATGTCAACTACATGATCATGCTAGCAATATGACAATGATGGAGCGTGTCATAATAAACGGAACGGTGGAAAGTTGAATGGCAATATATCTCGGAATGGCTATGGAAATGCCATGATAGGTAGGTATGGTGGCTGTTTTGAGGAAGATATATGGTGGGTGTATGATACCGGCGAAAAGTGTGCGGTATTAGAGAGGCTAGCAATGGTGGAAGGATGGGAAAAATGCATATAATCCATGGACTCAACATTAGTCATAAAGAACTCATATACTTATTGCAAAAATCTAGAAGTTATCAAAGCAAAGTATTACGCGCATTCTCCTAGGGGGATAGATTGGTAGGAAAAGACCACCGCTCATCCCCGACCGCCACTCGTAAGGAAGACAATCAATAAATAAATCATGCTCCGAGTTCATCACATAACGGTTCACCATACGTGCATGCTACGGGAATCACAAACTTCAACACAAGTATTATTTAAATTCACAACTACTCAACTAGCATGACTCTAATATCACCATCTTCATATCTCAAAACAATTATCAAGCATCAAACTTATCTTAGTATTCAAAGCACTCAAAAGAAAGTTTCACATATCTTGAATACCAAGTATATTAACATTAAGCAAATTACCATGCTATTAACAACTCTCAAAATAATCTAAGTGAAGCATGAGAGATCAATAGTTTCTTTAAAACAAATCAACCACCGTGCTCTAAAAGATCTAAGTGAACTACTAGAGCAAAAATTATCACGCTCAAAAGATATAAGTGAAGCACTATGAGCAAAACTATCAAGCTCAAAAGATATAAGTGAAGCACATAGAGTATTCTATCAAATTCCAATTCATGTATGGCTCTCTCAAAAGGTGTGTACAGCAAGGATGATTGTGGTGAACTAACAAGCAAAGACTCAAATAATAGAAGACGCTCCAAGCAAAACACATATCATGTGGTGAATAAAAATATAGCTCCAAGTAAATTACCGATGGAAGTAGACGAAAGAGGGATGCCTTCCGGGCATCCCCAAGCTTTGACTTTTGGTGTCCTTGGATTATCTTGGGGTGCCATGGGCATCCCCAAGCTTAGGCTCTTGCCACTCCTTGTTCCATAGTCCATCAAAATAATTCACCCAAAACTTGAAAACTTCACAACACAAAACTCAATAGAAATCTCGTGAGCTCCGTTAGAGAAAGAAAACAAAAGACTACTATAAGGTACTTTAATGAACTCATTATTTATTTATATTGGTGTTAAACCTACTTTATTCCAACTTCTCTATGGATTATAAACTAGTTTACTAGCCATAGATTCATCAAAATAAGCAAACAACACACGAAAAACAGAATCTGTCAAAAACAGAACAGTCTGTAGTAATTTGTAACTAAAGCAAACTTCTGGAACTCCAAAACATCTACCAAAATTAGACGACCTGTAAAATTTGTTTATTGATCAGCAGCAATTGAAATCAGTACTTTATCACGTTCTGGTGATTTTTAATAATTCGGGCACTGAGCGCAAAGTTTCTGGAAATTACAGCAAGATCAAATAACTATCATCCAAGAAGATCCAATAGGTCTAGCTTGGCACAAACACTTAAAACATAAAACCACATCTAAACAGAGGCTATATGGATTATTTATTCCTAAGAAGAAGCAAAAACTAAAAAACTAAAAATAAAATTGGGTTGCCTCCCAACAAGCGCTATCGTTTAACGCCCCTAGCTAGGCATAAAAGCAAGGATAGATCTAGGTATTGCCATCTTTGGTAGGCAATCCATAAGTGGCTCTCATGATAGATTCATATGGCAATTTTATTTTATTTCTATGAAAGTGTTCCATGCCTTTCTTCAATGGAAATTGGAATCTAATATTCCCTTCCTTCATATCAATAATTGCACCAATCGTTCTAAGGAAAGGTCTACCAAGAATAATAGGACATGAAGGATTGCAATCTATATCAAGAACGATAAAATCTACGGGCACATAATTCATATTTGCAACAATAAAACATCATAAATTCTTCCCATAGGCTTTTTAATAGTGGAATCCGCAAGATGCAGGTTTAGAGAGCAATCATCAAAGTCACGGAGATCTAGCAAATCACACAAAGTTTTGGGAATAGTAGAGACACTAGCACCCAAATCACACAAGGCATTAAACTCATGATCTTTAATTTTAATTTTAATAGTTGGTTCCCACTCATCATAGAGTTTTCTAGGTATAGAAACTTTCAACTCAAGTTTTTCTTCATAAGATTGCATCAAGGCATCAACAATGTGTTCGGTAAAGGCCTTTTTTTTACTATAAGCATGAGGAGAATTTAGCACGGATTGCAACAAGGGAATACAATCAATTAAAGAGCAATTTTAATAATTAAATTCCTTGAGATCCAAAATAGTGGGTTTAGCAACATCTAGGTTTTTATTTCTTTCAATCCCACACTTATCAATCATCAAGATCTAAAAACTCCGAATTATTAGAACGCCTTCTAGGTAAAGGAAGATCATATTCAGTTTCATCAAGATTCATATTGCAAAACAAAGATTTAATAGGGGACACATCAATAAATTTTAGATCTTCATCTTGATTTTCATAGGAATTGGAAGAACACGCTTTAATAAAGGCATCTTTGGAAGCACGCATCCTAGCGGTTCTTTCTTTGCACTCATCAATGGAAATTCTCATGGCTTTGAGAGACTCATTGATATCATGCTTAGGAGGAATAGATCTGAGATTTAAAGAATCAACCTCGAGAGAAATTATATCAACGTTCCTAGCCAAATCATCAACTTTAAGCAATTTCTCTTCAAGCAAAGCATTAAAATTCTTTTGTGAATTCATAAACTCTTTAACACTACTCTCAAATTCAGAGGGCATCTTACTAAAATTTCCATAAGAGTTGTTGTAGGAATTTCCAAAATTATTAGAAGGATTACTCGGATAAGGCCTAGGATTAAAATTCCCTCTATAATGCGTTGTTACCAAAATTATTCCTACCAACAAAATTCACATCCATAGATTCATTATTATTCTCAATCAAAGTAGACAAAGGCATATCATTAGGATCAGAAGAAACACTCTTAGTAGCAAATAATTTCATAAGTTCATCCATCTTTCCACTCAAAACATTAATTTCTTCTATCGCATGCACTTTTTTATTAGTAGATCTTTCGGTATGCCATTGAGAATAATTAACCATAATATTATCTAGAAGTTTAGTAGCATCTCCTAGAGTGATTTCCATAAAAGTGCCTCCCGCGGCTGAATCTAAAAGATTTCTAGAAGCAAAATTCAATTCGGCATAAATTTTTTGTATAATAATCCACAAGTTCAAACCATGAGTAAGACAATTACGTATCATTAATTTCATTCTCTCCCAAGCTTGTGCAACATGTTCATGATCAAGTTGCTTAAAATTCATAATATCGTTCCTAAGGGAGATAATCTTAGCGGGAGGAAAATACTTAGAGATAAAAGCATCTTTGCACTTGTTCCAAGAATCAATACTATTTTTAGGAAAAGATGAAAACCATGCTTTAGCACGATCTCTAAGCGAAAAAGGAAATAGCTTCAACTTAACGACATCATTATCGACATCTTTTTTTTTTGCATATCACATATCACATAAATCAACGAAGCTATTCAGATGAGTAGCGGCATCTTCACTAGGAAGGCCGGCGAATTGATCCTTCATAACAAGATTCAACAAAGCAGTATTGATTTCACAAGATTCAGTATTGGCAAGAGGAGCAATCGGAGTGCTAAGGAAATCATTATTATTGCTATTGGTGAAGTCACACAATTTGGTAGCATCTTGAGCCATCGCGACAAACAAGCAATCCAACACACAAGCAAACAAGCGGACGAGGAAAAGGCAACGGAAAGAGATGAGGAGATTGGGAAAGAGAGGGCGAATAAAATGGCAAGGGTGAAGTGGGGGAGAGGAAAACGAGAGGCAAATGGCAAATAATGTAATGCGAGAGATAGGGATTGTGATGGGTACTTGGTATGGTTGACTTTTGCGTAGACTCCCCGACAACGGTGCCAGAAATTCTTCTTGCTACCTCTTGAGCACTGCGTTGGATTTCCCCGAAGAGGAGAGGATTATGCAGCAAAGTAACGTAAGTATTTCCCTTAGTTTTTTAGAACCAAGGTATCAATCCAGTAGGAGGCCACGCACAAGTCCCTCGTACCTGCACAAAATGATAGCTACTCGCAACCAACGCGATTAGGGGTTGTCAATCCCTTCACGGTCACTTACCAGAGTGAGATCTGATAGAGATGATAGACACTACAGGAAACTGCTAGTTTGCCGTCAGTGAGCGGCTTTGCCGTCAGCATTTCGTCGGGGTAGACGGCAAAGAAAGTTTTGCCATCAGGAGCTTATGACAAAGTATGACTAACAGCAAATCTGCGCTTTGCCGTCTGTGAGCGCACTGGCTGACGGCAAACCTAGCGAAAGGATGACGGCAAAGAAACCAAGACGGCAAACTGGCTCTTCGCCGTCTGTTGTTTCACTGAGTGACGGCAAAGGATGGACACGTGTCTAGTTTGACGGTAGGTAACGGTGCCCAGTTTTGCCGTCTGTGTTTGTCATCCATCGACGGCAAAGTCGGTTGCTTTGCGATCGCCTTCCGCCCCATCGACGGCGAACTAATAGAAAAAAACCCTGGCACCGAGCCTTGTTTTGTCGTCTCCTTTTGTTCCCACTAACGGCAAATTAATGGAAATTAAGAAAAAAAAACCCCACCCGACCGCATCATCCCCGATTCCTCTGTCTCGACCGCGCGCACTAGGTTATCCCCGCCCGTCCCCGGCTCCACCGGCGCCGCCGCCACCGCCCGTCCCTGGCTCCACCGTGCCGCCGCCGCCCGTCTCCAGCTCCACCGCGTCGCCGCAGCTGGTCCCCGCCTCCACCGCGCCGCCGTCGGGACCCTTGTCCACTGCGCCCCCCACACATCCTCCTCCAATGGCGCTACCGCCACCGGGCCGTCCTCCTATGCCCTAGCGGCACGGCTGCCGTGGGCAGCACCACCGCCGGTTCCCTCCTACGCATCCGCCGCCGCTGGTCACCACCGAAGCGGGGCACCACCTCCCCCTCTGCCCCACCCCACGGTGAGCACCGCTCCCCATCTCTATTCGTATTCTTTTAGATTTTTAGATGTATGGATTGCAGTATATGTGGATGGATTTATAGATGTATGTAAGGATGGATGCGTAGATGGATGTATGGATGATTTGCTGATGGATGTATCCCTTTCCATTTTCTTCTGCCTAAATTTTTTAGTATAAGTGAGCCTTGTGCTTGTCCATAATATGGTTGTTCTGCAAGGCAAAATTTCAACTTTTGATCAATGCTCGTAGGAAATTAAATGCTCAGTTTTTTGCAACATGCTTAGATTGGAGAAGACAATCCAGAGAGTCTAGTATTGCTACACATATATATATAGTTGTCAACTGTGAGATGATGTTGATAATGTTTTTATCAGATTGTTTCACGAGTGCTTATGTTGGTTGTGCCGGTGCTTTTCATGTGCAGGGATTTTCTCTTCACCTCGAGGAGCATTGTCCGTCCCGTTGCCATTGCCATCGTTGTTCGACTACCTCCTCTACGGTCTCGGGGTGAGCTTGACTGTCATCTCGTCCCCCTCCCCTATTTGCTTCGTTCCGTTCGTCGTGTCGATGCCACTAGATTTTATTTTCATGTCAAGTCTCGTAACCTAGGCGTCTCCCGTTCGAAAGGGTGGCATCTATAAATATGCATGTCTTTGCATATTTATAACCGTCGTCCTTTCGAATTGTCCACGTTATCCATGGACAGCCCGAGTACGTGTAGATTGGGTTTCGTTTCCCGTGCTCTACTTCGGTCCTCGGCAAAATTTCTTCAGCGCCACCTCGTTGTTCTCCGGGTGCACATTCTCTCGGCTTGTTGTCGAGACGTGTATCTGGAGAACAGCGGGGAGGTGCTGCTGAAATTTTGCCGAGGACCGAGTAGAGCACGGAAACGAACCCAATCTACACGCATCGGTGTGATTAGGACCCATCTTTACCTATTAGAGATAGGATTCAATCCATGGATGCACGTTTCCCTTTTGTATGGTAAAAAATTAAAATCATGGCGTAAATAATATGGCAATGGTAATTAGGTGTGTATCTAGTCTTAGTTACATTATACATATCTTGATGAATATGAATTTGGTGCCCCTACTGTTAGTGCAAGTACCAGTATGGATGATCGTGAGTGGATGTGCACTGGACACCCTAGTCAGGCTGGCGTGACCACTGAATGGGTGACGAAGACCAACGAATTTGTGGAGGCAGCATTTGCTAGAGGCCAAAGAAAAAGTTGGTGCCCTGCTGAAGTGTCGCAACGGCACGTAACAGTCGAAGAAGGCGATGTGTGTGCACCTGCAGAAGCATGGGTTTAAGCGTGGGTATACCGGTGGACCCTTCATGGCGAGCCCGAACGTAGCGTAGAGGAGGTGGTGCATCGGCGAACCGACAACAATGGTACCGGGATAGTTGACATCGTAGCTGACTTCAACGATGCACGTGAAGAGGGATCAGAGAAAGAACCGGAGGAGTCTGCGAGGGCCTTCTTAGAAATGCTGAATTCCTCACAACAACCTCTTCACGACCACACAAACCAATGTCAGCTGGATGCCATTGCACAAGCAATGTCTATAAAGACCCAGTTCAACATGAGCAGAGATTGCTTTAATTCGATGGTGACATCGAGTTTCACAACAAAGTCGAGCGGGTCTTTGCCGAACTTTGGGTAATCATTAAGTTTCCTTCACACACTGCATCTCCACCGTCTTGTAGTAGCAAAACTTCTAGCCGTTGATATATATGCTGCACTCGATAATTAAATATTCCACCCATGAGAAAACTTAGATTTAGATTTTACTTTATTTTTCTTAACAGAATGCTAGCAGACTATAATACTGCAGTAGCAAAACTATCTAGAAAACTTAGATTTAGATTTTACTTTATTTTTATTAATAGAATACTAGCAGACTATAATACTGCAGTAGCAAAACTATCTAGAAAACTTTGATTTAGATTTTACTTTATTTTTCTTAATAGAATGCTAGCAGACTATAATATTGCAGTAGCAAAACTATCTAGAAAACTTAGATTTAATATTCCTGTGGCCACAAAGGCGAGGAGGCGCCCACCATGGACGGACGGACATCCTAGTTTATTTATAAATGTGTGTGTATACCACATGAGGCATTCTTTGAGCTCTGCTGATTAACCTGCAGATATCTAACTTGAATAAAAATCTGTGACGTGGATACTTTGCTGTAAATCTTGGTTCAATAGACCTCTAGTTATTAATATATGAATTCCTAGAAAGAGTACATGTTCAGTACTGGAGCTCCCTATGTTGGAAAACTAGTGCGTACTGTATTTCTTAATTGTGTTATTTGTATCTAGAGTATATTTCTAGAACCTGGGTGCATATATATAAACCTGATTTTTGGACCTGTCAATTCAAAGAAATATGTGCATCTAATCATCTGTATTGAATGAAATTTCTGAGCAACAATGTTTAATTCTTAGTGTAAACATACTTCAATTCTTGGTGAAATTTATGCGTTCACCGTATAATGTATCTTCTATGAAGTGCATCATAATTGATTATAAATTGAGCAGTGGCAATTGATTAGAATCCACTTTATGGGTATTCCTAATAATAATAGATCGAATTATGCTTATCTAACTCTTGATTGTCATCAACTCTGATGGTCTTTTTAACCTTTTGATTTCTGGGATGGAGCCATTGTCTCTATATTTGCCTGTTTTGACTATAAATAAACTAGCAGATTTTACTTTATTTAGATTTTATAAGAAACCTCAGACTTAAAGGTTTGAAAATTACTGCACCAAACTAATTTTCTCTATATTTGCAGGATTTCTATAGATGCGAGGATGGAAAGTTGGAGGAGGCACGAGCAGTTGTCAACAAACATTGCCCGAGCTTGTGCATAATCTGATGCATGAGGCGTGCCCTTTAGCCGTCCGCAAATATATGGCAACTCAAGGCTATAAGAGTCTTGATAAGAAAGTTGGTAGGAGAATCCGTCTTGAGAAGGACAAGTACATGCAGTAAAGCATATTCATGCTTGTTATTTCCTCAACAGGCTGGCACTCAATTTCTTTTTGACATATATGAGATGCAATTGATCAATTAGGTTACTCTGAGATGGTGCGTCGATAAGGGGGAGTGTTGGGAGCGGATCATGGACTATTGGTGTTCCAAAGAGTACAGGGCGAAAACCAAAGATTATAGAAATCGGCGAGCCGGAATGCTGGATCCACCACATCATCAAGGCAACTTGAACGTTATGGAGTACGGTGAATGTTGGGTATATCTTATGGAGTTCTTCATAAGCTTTTTCTTGTCATACATGTTGCCAATCATTGTGATGAAATCTTAATCATGTTGCTTTGGTTGCAGGCGTCTCACCATAATGCTCCACTGCCCAACCTTTTCATCTCGTATGCTTTGGCCCATAAGGCACCGTACTGAACAGCCACGCCTTACGATGAGAATGACACAGCGTCCGCGTACTCCAGCAAGACCGCCTACGATCGGATGGAGAAATTTAAAGGGATGGCAAAAGAGTTGAAAGGGCCCGAGTATGATGTGACAACAGAGCCTCTTAACCACGCATTGGTCATGATCTCTGGAGAAGGCAGGAAACATGGCAAGGAAGCAATTGCAGGAGGCATGTTCCCTAGTTCCTCCCGTAGCTCTCTCCCTGAATACAAAGCTCGGTTAGGTATCTCAAAATCTTCTACATGTAAACGCTCAACTCCAGCTATGGTTGAGATGGAGGTATTCTATACAAGTCCTTCTATATATGTTTGTTTCTTACTTACTGTTGGATTGAAGATGCGATTGCCATGCCATATTTTGCAGGCGAGACTGGCGGAGTTGAGGCGAGTGGCGGCGGAGGAGAGGGCGGAGGAGAGGCGACTGGCTGATGAGAGGACGCAACAAGCGGTGCAGCAGACGGTGCAAAGAAAGTGTGTTGGCACAAACTAGTCAATGCTTTGCAATGTTTGCGGTTAGTTCCTTAATTGCCAAAGACATACATGAACTCTTCTACCACCAGTACTTAATCTTCACTCAAACATAATTTGCAGGCTTATTGTACCCAGAATGGTATGCCCGCTATGCCGATGCCTCATCAATCAGGCCATGGATCTAATACTGATGGATCTTCACATGCACGAGGCCCAAGTGACAACAACCTTGGTGGTTATCCGAATGTTTGAGATCGAGTATGGTTGGTGGTTCTTTTGTCTGTTTGGCATATTGATGATTTCAAGCACGTTATTTGTTCTTGTGCCAAAACGTGACAGTCACCATTCAATCTTGTAGGTTGCCACCTGGATGTTCTTTGGACTACGACATGGACATGAAGGCATTTTTTGTAGTGCCAAATCTTACGTAGTGATGACATCTTTGTTCATTGTGTATTATATATGTATGGGACTATATGCTGTGGAACTATATGCTATGGAACTTTGTTTTGGGACTATATGCTATGGAACTTTGTCCTGGGACTATATGCTATGGAACTTTGTTCATTGTTGCTTATATTTGCTATGGAACTATGTTGTCCTGTTATGGTTCTGTGCTATGAGGATCTTTGGTTATGGATCAAGGCAATTACTATATTGTGTATTAAACTGTTTAATTGTGTACTAAAATTTGAGATTATAAAAAAGCTTTGCCGTCTAGGGATGTACGGCAAAACTCTCTTTGGAATGTTGCCGTCGCCAGCCTTGATTGACGGCAAAGAGGTGGCTATTTGCCGTCTGGGACAACCCTACCAGACGGCAAAGTATGCATCTTTGCCCACTGGGGAGCGAATAGCAGATGGCAAAGTCCAGCTATTTTGCCCACTGGCCCAAGAACGACAGACGACAGAGTATGAGTTTTTCCCGTTTTCCTGCCGCGACAGTTGACGGTAAAGTTAATAGACTTTGCCGTCTGCCTGGACGGCCGGTAGACGGAAAAACACTTGACGCCGTCCGTCAGTCCATCCATTCTGTCTGCTGCAATATTTTGCCGTCTGGCTTTACCCGCTGACGGCAGAAGGTATAGGCCACGGCAAAGTCTTTGCCGTCAAGCAAAAAAGTAGACGGCAAAGTATTCTTTGCCGATTAATCTTTGCCGTCTGACTTTGCCGTCTACTTCCTGACGGCAAACTCTTTGCCGTCTGGATTTACGTCTGTGCCGTCTGTTATCCACAGACGGCAAACTAGCAGTTTCCTGTAGTGAGATAATATTTTTGGTATTTTTGGTATAGAGATGCAAAATAAAAAGTAACAGGCAAAGTAAAAACAAAGCAAATATTAAAGTGATGGAGATTGATATGATGAGAATAGACCCGGGGGCCATAGGTTTCACTAGTGGCTTCTCTCAAGAGCATAAGTATTCTACGGTGGGTGAACAAATTACTGTTGAGCAATTGATAGAATTGAGCATAGTTATGAGTATATCTCAGTATGATCATGTATATAGGCATCACGTCCGAGACAAGTAGACCAAAACGATTCTGCATCTACTACTATTAATCCACTCATCGACCGCTATCCAGCATGCATCTAGAGTATTAAGTTAAAAACAGAGTAACGCCTTAAGCAAGATGACATGATGTAGAGCAATAAATTCATGCAATATGATAAATACCCCATCTTGTTATCCTCGATGGCAACAATACAATACGTGCCTTGCAACCCTTTCTACATCCTTGGGTAAGGACACCGCAAGATTGAACCCAAAGCCATGCACTTCTCCCATTGCAAGAACTACCAATCTAGTTGGCCAAACCAAACGGATAATTCGAAGAGACTTGCAAAGATAACTCAATCATACATAAAAGAATTCAGAGAAGATTAAAATATTATTCATAGATAAGCTGGATCATAAACCCACAATTCATTGGTCTCAACAAATACACCGCAAAAAGAAGGTTACATCGAATAGATCTCCACGAGAGAGGGGGAGAACATTGTATTGAGATCCAAAAAAGAGAGAAGAAGCCATCTAGCTACTAGCTATGGACCCGAAGGTCTGAAGTAAACTACTCACACTTAATCGGAGGGGCTATGGTGTTGATGTAGAAGCCCTCCGTGGTGGATGCCCCCTCCGGCGGAGCTCCGGAACAAGTCCCAAGATGGGATCTCGTGGATACAGGAAGTTGCGGCGGAGGAATTAGGTTTTTGGCTCCTGTTCTGATCATTTGGGGGTACGTAGGTATATATAGGAGGAAGGAGTATGTCGTGGAGCAATAGGGGCCCACAAGGCAGGGGGCACGCCCTAGGGGGGGGCCCACCCTCGTGACCGCCTCTGTTACTTCTTGGACTAGGGTCCAAGTCTCCTGGATCACGTTCGGTGAGAAAATCACGTTTCCGAAGGTTTCGTTCCGTTTGGACTCCGTTTGATATTCTGTTTCTTCAAAACACTAAAATAGGCACAAAAAAACAGGAATTCTGGGTTGGGCCTCCGGTTAATAGGTTAGTCCCAAAAATAATATAAAAGTGGAAAATAAAGCCCAATATAGTCCAAAACAGTAGATAAAGTAGCATGGAGCAATCAAAAATTATAGATACGTTGGAGACGTATCAATACGCACTTTTGTTCCTTCCACCGTTGCTAGCCTCTCTAATACCGCGCACTTTTCGCCGGTATCATACACCCACCATATACCTTCCTCAAAACAGCCACCATACCTGCCTATCATGGCATTTCCATAGCCATTCCGAGATATATTGCCATGCAACTTTCCACCGTTCCGTTTATTATGACACACCCCATCATTGTCATATTGCTAGCATGATCATGTAGTTGACATCGTATTTGTGGCAAAGCCACCATTCATAATTCTTTCATACATGTCACTCTTGATTCATTGCACATCCCGGTACACCGCCGGAGGCATTCATATAGAGTCATATTTTCTTCTAAGTATCGAGTTGTAGTTGTTGAGTTGTAAGAAAATAAAAGTGTGATGATCGTCATTTTTAGAGCATTGTCCCAAGTGAGGAAAAGGATGATGGAGACTATGATTCCCCCACAAGTCGGGATGAGGCTCCGGACGAAAAAAAGAGGCCAAAAAAAAGAAAAGGCCCAAACAAAAAAAATGAGAGAAAAGAGAGAAGGGACAATGTTACTATCCTTTTACCACACTTGTGCTTCAAAGTAGCACCATGATCTTCATGATAGAGATTCTCTCATTTTGTCACTTTCATATACTAGTGGGAATTTTTCATTATAGAACTTGGCTTGTATATTCCAATGATGGGCTTCCTCAAAATGCCCTAGGTCTTCATGAGCAAGCGAGTTGGATGCACACCCACTTAGTTTCTTTTGTTGAGCTTTCACATACTTATAGCTCTAGTGCATCCATTACATGGCAATCCCTACTCACTCACATTGATATCTATTGATGGGCATCTCCATAGTCCGTTGATACGCCTAGTTGATGTGAGACTATCTTCCCCTCTTTTTGTCTTCTCCACAACCACCATTTTATTCCACATATAGTGCTATATCCATGGCTCACGCTCATGTTTTGCGTGAAGATTGAAAAGGTTTTGAGAATGTCAAAAGTATGAAACAATTGCTTGGCTTGTCATCGGGGTTGTGCATGATTTAAATACTTTGTGTGGTGAAGATAGAGCATAGCCAGACTATATGATTTTGTAGGGATAACTTTCTTTGGCCATGTTATTTTGAGAAGACATGATTGGTTTGTTAGTATGCTTGAAGTATTATTATTTTTATGTCAATATTAAACTTTTGTCTTGAATCTTTCGGATCTGAATATTCATACCACAATTAAGAAGAATTACATTGAAATTATGCCAAGTATCACTCCACATCAAAAATTCTGTTTTTATCATTTACGTACTCGAGGACGAGAAGGAATTAAGCTTGGGGATGCCTGATACGTCTCCAACGTATCTATAATTTTTGATTGCTCCATGCTATATTATCTACTGTTTTGGACAATATTGGGCTTTATTTTCCACTTTTATATTATTTTTGGGACTAACCTATTAACCGGAGGCCCAGCTTAGAATTGCTGTTTTTTGCCTATTTCAGAGTTTCGAAGAAAGCGGAATGAAACCTTCCTAACGTGATTTTCTCACCAAATATGATCCAGAGACTTGGACCCTACGTCAAGAAAGAAAGGAGGTGGGCACGAGGTGAGGCGCGCCTCCCCAGTGCGCGCCCTCCACCCTCGTGGGCCCCCTATTGCTCCACCGATGTACTCCTTCCTCCTATATATACCTACGTACCCCAAACGATCAGATACGGAGCCAAAAACCTAATTCCACCGCCGCAACCTTCTGTACCCACGAGATCCCATCTTGGGGCCTGTTCCGGAGCTCCGCCGGAGGGGGCATCCATCACGGAGGGCTTCTACATCAACACCATAGCCTCTCCGATGAAGTGTGAGTAGTTTACTTCAGACCTTCGGGTCCATAGTTAGTAGCTAGATGGCTTCTTCTCTCTTTTTGAATCTCAATACAATGTTCTCCCCCTCTCTCGTGGAGATCTATTCGATGCAATCTTCTTTTTGCGGTGTGTTTGTTGAGACTGATGAATTGTGGGTTTATGATCAAGATTATCTATGAACAATATTTGAATCTTCTCTGAGTTCTTTTATGTATGGTTGGTTATCTTTGCAAGTCTCTTCGAATTATCAGTTTGGTTTGGCCTACTAGATTGGTTTTTCTTGCAATGGGAGTATGGGAGTAGTGCTTAGCTTTGGGTTCAATCTTGCGGTGTCCTTTCCCAGTGACAGTAGGGGCAGCAAGGCACGTATTGTATTGTTGCCATCGAGGATAACAAGATGGGGTTTTATCATATTGCATGAATTTATCCCTCTACATCATGTCATCTTGCTTAAGGCGTTACTCTGTTTTCTTGAACTTAATACTCTAGATGCATACTGGATAGCGGTCGATGAGTGGAGTAATAGTAGTAGATGCAGGCAGGAGTCGGTCTATTTGTCTCGGACGTGATGCCTATATACATGATCATACCTAGATATTCTCATAACTATGCTCAATTCTGTCAATTGCTCAACAGTAATTTGTTCACCCACCATAAAATACGTATGATCTTGAGAGAAGCCACTAGTGAAATCTATGGCCCCCGGGTCTATCTTCATCATATTAATCTTCCATCACTTTATTATTGCCTTTGCTTTTTTACTTTGCTTTTATTTTTACTTTGCATCTTTATCATAAAAATACCAAAAATATTATCTATCATCTCTATCAGATCTCACTCTCATAAGTGACCGTAAAGGGATTGACAACCCCTAATCGCGTTAGTTGCGAGGAGTTATTTGCTTTGTGTAGGTACGAGGGACTCATGGCGTAGCCTCCTACTGGATTGATACCTTGGTTCTCAAAAACTGAGGGAAATACTTACGCTACTTTGCTGCATCATCCTTTCCTCTTCAAGGAAATCCAACGCAGTGCTCAAGAGGTAGCAACATGTCATTTTTGATAGCCACCTTACCCAACCCGAGTACCTGTCCTTTTGATCCTCCACCAAACATAATGCTCATAAATGGTTGAATAGCTTCCATGAAATCGTAGAGCAATTTGCTATCTCCGGTCATATGATTGGTACATCCACTATCAATCACCCATTTTACTCCACCGGAGAAGGCAACCTACACACAATTATTACTTGGTTCGAGGCACCCATTTTGCAATGGGACCTCTCAAGTTAGTCACAAGGGTCTTAGGGACCCAAATAGCATGAAACCGAAGTGCATTTCGAGGACCAACAAAATTTGCATAAACTTCTCCATCCTTAGTCTTACGAAGTACATAGGATGGAGGCATGAACTCTTTTGGCTTGTTGAGAGTGGGCATGCCCCTTGTGGCCTTCCCACTAATTTCTCCTTGTGCCCTTCTGGTACAAAAGTTTCTTTTAGAGGGGTGGTGCACTTTTGAGAGGACATCTTCTTCTTGCTTGTGCTTGGGTCAAACCCGAGTCCCTCTTTGGCAAACACTTCATTGTGTTGGCTCAACACCTCATTAAGGTTCTTTTGCCCTTGGGCACATGTCATGATCCCTTTTTCGATTTGAGCCTTGAGAAAATGGTTCTCCTCAAGAATAGATGCTAGATCACTACTAGAGTTAGTAGAACAAGCATCAACATTTATAATAGGAGAATAGTAAGCCTTGGCTAGAGTTTCAAGATAAGTAAGCTTGAGTGTCTCAAAACTCTCTGTAAGAAGGGTGAGATCTTCTTCCTTAGTCTTCAGGAACACGGATATGAGCTCACAATCCTTAGAGAGAAGCATTAGACTTCTCAAGCTTACTTTTATCATTCATCAACTCTTCGGAAGAGTCAATAGCCTTTTTCAAGGAGGCAAGATCTTTAGTATGAACATCAATGTTTGCACCAATTTTTATGCATAGTTCATCATTTCGTGCTTCCTCATATTGGACTTTTCGCTCAAGGATTTCATATTTTTCCTTTTCCTCAGTGACGAGGGTTTCGAGTTCCTTTAATGGAAATGGTGTGCTTACTCACCATCTCCATAAGCATACGAAACATAGTGAGCTTCTTCCCTTTAAGGGAGCACATGAATTTATTTAGTTTAGCAAGCATAGGATCATTTATATCATCATCCTCATAACTATCCTCCGCATCAAGATACTCATCACTAGGAGTAGGAGGAATGAAAAGAGGAGGGTTTGATCGTGGGGTTACCTTGACCTTGTCAGGAGAGTGTTGGTCCTCTCCATCTTCTACCACGGCCTTCGCCATGAGGCACTTGTGAGCATTTCCCTTGTAGTCCTTCATGTAGTTGTAGGTGACAACATCACCACTCTTGTTGACTAGCCTCAATGTGTTTTGAGAATCTTGAGCAACTCCGGCAACACCACTAACATCATCCGGATCGGATTCTTCTTGAGCAACCATTGCTTTCCCATCTCTCTTCTTGAGTTTGGAGTTCAAAGGATTTGGCAACTTCTTCTTGGGAAGGGTCTTGGGAAACCTTGGTTTATCTTATCTCTTCTCATAAGGGCACTCGTTGGACACGTGGTTGGTTTCTTCACAGTTGTAGCATTTTCTTATGTTCTTCTTTTGAAATCTTCCCTTGAATTTTCCCGCGCTAAACTTCTTGACAAAGAGAGCCATGTCTTCATATGAAGGGACCTCATCGGATTCAACCTCATCACCATCATCATCATCTTATTCTTCTTCTTCTTCTTCTTCTTCTTCTTCTTCTTCTTCTTCTTCTTCTTCTTCTTCTTCTTCTTCTTCTTCTTCTTCTTCTTCTTCTTCTTCTTCACTATGCTCATCTTCACATACATGCTTGGCCTTCAATGCAAGATTGATCTTTGACGATGGAGTACCATGCATGGCAAGATGTTCTGTAGCATTTGCCTTTGACTCTTCAAATAGTTGGAAAGTGGATATGATGTCATCTGTAGTCATTTCCTTCAAGACATGGTGTTGTCTTATGTCCCATACCATTTGATGGTGATATGGGGCAAGAGCATGCATGTGACGCCCGGATAATTAAGCTACAGTGAACCTCTGCTAATGAAGCCACATCACCTCGATTATAGTTGCTAATCTCGAATTTGTTCGAAACCGATTCAAATTCAAATTCAAAATCAGGCAAACAATAAAAGTTTTCAAATATTAAAACTAAAATGATCGGAATGAACCAAATACTGCATAGGTAATTGTGGTGAAGAAGCAACATTTTTATAAAGCGTTCAAATGCTCTAATATAAATAAAATAGTAGCAAACATAATTATTTAAATGCCTTTAATAATTAATAAAATATCAAACTAAATTATTTGGGGACTAGACTTCTGGTGGCAGTGCAGCTTATTGCATAGTATTTATGTGTTAATGCTCCACTTTTACAAAAGTCATTTGGATCAAGTTTTAAATGGAAAACAACAGCTAATTAAAATAAAAGCAGAAAGGAAGAAAAAACAAGAAAAGAAAACGGAAACCACCCCTTTCCCCATCACAACCGCCCACTGCCAACTAATCCCACCAGGCCGGCCCATGCCTCTGGCCTAAATAGGCCTCCCCCCCCCCCCCCCCCCCCCCCAAACCCTAACCGCACTCCCCCCCCCCCGACTCCCCACGACCACACCCACTCCCCCCACTCCCTCGTCTCACCCTGTCGCCCGATCCAATCGGGATCGGGCGCCCATCGCCGCCGCCTCCCGATGTCTCCAGCGACCGCCAGTAGGACGCCGCCCCCGCCGCACGCCCCTACAGCCGACGCCGCACGGAGCCCGCGTCGCTCGCCTCCTCGCCGGAGCTGGCCTGCCGACCTCGACCTCACCGTGGCCTCCTCGTCCCCTCCCCGACTCGCTGGACCTCGCCGTACGCCACCATCACCGCACGAAGGCCTCGCCGTCACGGACCTCCCACCGGACCTCCTCATCTCCTCCCGTCGGACTGCCTCCCGCCACCATTGCCGAACCGTCCCGTCCTCCTCCCCGGACCACATCGAGCCTCGCCGCCACCTCTGCTTTCGCCGCTAACGCCGGTCGTACGCACCTCCTCGTCTCCTCTCTACCCCGTGTGCCACGACCTCATCCGTCGCTCGGCGTTGCCACTGACCCGCGCGGATGCACCAGTGCATGCGCCGCGCCCGTCGGCGGTGCTCTGTCCATTCTTTGTTGCGGCCAGCAGCTACTGCGCCCCACCTCGGCGCCTCGCCCAGCGGCCATCTCCGCCTTCCCCTCGCCCGCGCCGGGCTGCGCCCGCCACCGCCGCGCGCCCGCGCCGTGCCTCTGCACGCTCGCCCGTTCCCCATACGCCGCCCTCTGGCGGCCGCCATCGGCCGAGGCCATGGCCTCGACGACCCTGCTGGGCGAGCGCCCGTGCCCCCGCCCGATAACCCGTGCCCGCTATGGCCTATGGGCCCTTGACAGCGGGGCCCCACACCCCCTTTCCTGTAAAAAAAAGAAATAAATATATAATAAAATTATTATTTATTTAATTGATTAATTAATTAATTATGTTTAACTAAACTAATTAAAATTAGTTAATCTAATCTTTTAATTAAAACTAATTAACCTTGCTTAATTACTCTGAGCCTATGACGAACGGGACCCACGCGTTAGTTTGACTGGTCAACGTTCAACATTGATCGTTGATGTCGTGCTGACATCATGATGACATAGTAATTCTTTTTGATTTAGCTAAATAATAATAATCCTAGAAAATGATTAAAACTTTAGAAAATCATAAAAAATAAACTGTAGCTCGGATGAAAAACTTTTCTACATGAAAGTTGCTCAGAACGACGAGACGAACCCGGATACGCAGCCCGTTCGTCCGCCACGCACCCCTAACATATCAAACTCGCAACTTTCCCCCTCCGGCTCCTCTGCCCGAAAACACGAAACACCGGGGATACTTTCCCGGATGTTTCCCCCTTTTCGCCGGTAAGACCTACTGCCGCGTTAGGGCACACCTAGCACCGCGTATTGCCATGTTACGCTTTGTGATGCTTTGATTGCTCTGTTCTTTATTGTGTTCCCCCTCCGTTACTTCTTTCCGGTAGACCCCGTGACGATGCTGATGCCCCTGTGGTCGACTACGTCACCGACGACCCCTCCTTGTCTGAGCAACCAGGCAAGCCCCCCCTTTGATCACCAGATATCGCCTACTCTTCTCTATACTGCTTGCATTAGAGTAGTGTAGCATGTTCTTGCTTTCGATTAATCCTATCTTGATGCATAGCCTGTCCTTGTTACTCATTGTTGTTACCTTTACCGCAATCCTACATGCTTAGTATTGGATGCCGGTATTCCATCTGTGGCCCTACATTCTTGTCTGTCTGCTGTGCTATACTATCGGGCCGTGATCACTCGGGAGGTGATCACGGGTATATACTATATACTTATACATGATACATGTGGTGACTAAAGACGGGTCAGCTTGAGGAGCACCCGCGAGTGGACCTTTGAGGCGGAGCGACAGGGCAGGTTGAGACCACCTAGGAGAAAGGTGGACCTGGCCCTGGTCGGCGTTCGCGGATACTTAACACGTTTAACGAGATCTTGGTATTTGATCCGAGTTTGGTCATTTGGTCTATACGCACTAACCATCTACGTGGGAGTAGTTATGGGTATCCGGCGTCGTGGTATCGGTAAGCACGCCGTGACGTCGGCCCAGGCGGTCTTGCTGGATTGGACTGGAACGCCACTAGGCTAGGTCTGCTTCCGGCAGACGTCATAGCGTCTTGTGTGTGCTCGAGGCGATGGGCCCGGACCCACTGTGCGCTTAGGTTTAGACCGGCGTGCTGACCTCTCTGTTGAGCCTAGGTGGGGCTGCGACGTGTTGATCTTCCACGGCCGGGCATGACCCAGGAAAGTGTGTCCGGTCAAATGGGATCAAGCGTGTTGGGTTATGTGGTGCACCCCTGCAGGGAAGTTTAATCTATTCGAATAGCCGTGATCTTGATGCAGGACGACTTGGAGTTGTACCTTGACCTTATGACAACTAGAACCGGATACTTAATAAAACACACCCTTCCAAGTGCTAGATACAACCCGGTGGTCGCTCTCTCTCGGGGTTACGAGGAGGGATCGCAGGTAGGATTATGCTATGCGATGCTACTTGGAGGACTTGATCTACTCTCTTCTACATGTTGCAAGGACGGAGGCTGCCAGCGTAGTCTTGACGGGATTAGCTACCCCCCTCTTATTCGGCATTACGCAGTTCAGTCCACTGATATGGCCCTTTACACATATATCCATGCATATGTAGTGTAGCTCCTTGCTTGCGAGTACTTTGGATGAGTACTCACGGTTGCCTTGTTCCCCCTTTTCCCCCTATCTCTACTCGATTGCTGTGACCAGACGATGGAGCCCAGTAGCCAGACGCCACCGTCGATGACAACTACTACACTGGAGGCGCCTACTACTATGTGCAGCCCGCGGACGACGACCAGGAGTAGTTTAGGAGGATCCCAGGCAGGAGGCCTGCGCCTCTTTTGATCTGTATCCCAGTTGTGCTAGCCTTCTTAAGGCATACTTGTTAACTTATGTCTGTACTCAGATATTGTTGCTTCCGCTGACTCGTCTATGATCGAGCACTTGTATTCGAGCCCTCGAGGCCCTGGCTTGTATTATGATGCTTGTATGACTTATTTTTGTTTTAGAGTTGTGTTGTGATATCTTCCCGTGAGTCCCTGATCTTGATCGTACATGTTTGCGTGCATGATTAGTGTACGATTGAATCGGGGGCGTCACAAGTTGGTATCAGAGCCGACTGCCTGTAGGAATCCCCCTTTCCAACTCCTTGGCCGAAGTCGAGTCTAGACGTTGCAAAAACTTTTACTAACATGGCTGTGCGGCCCATGGGCCCACGTCGCCATTGGGTGGTATTAGGATCTTTTACTCCTCGACCTTTACTCCTGACTCGATCTCTCTTCTATTCGGGTTAAATGAATTTTACTAAATCTAACATTAGGATCTCGTTATCACTTTCACCCGGAGAGCCCCTTATTACTGATGATCGTCTGCTGCACCAGAAGACCCTGAAGATGCTCTTCGCTGTTAACTCGAGAACTTGTGTTCATCGCGTTTGCAATTCCCCTTCCACTGTAAACCCTTATGGATAACTACTTGCAGTTGTTATTCTTACCTTCATCCCCAGTTGGTCTTGTTATTACAAGATACCCTGAAAAACTCGTCGTTGTTTTGATAATCCTTTGAGCTTACTGCCTTGCAGTTCTTTACCACATGAATATCCCTATTGAAAATTCCTCGCACTTTGAGTATCTGTTCATCTCCAGTTGTTCGTATGCTTCATAAGATACTCTGAAATACTATCCGACCTTCTGAGCATCCTCTTCAAACTATTGCTCGGCAAATACTTGTATGCTTACATTATGGATGCTCCCATATCACTAGCAATATTCACTAGTATCTTTTGACACCGTCATTTTGATCCTTTGATTCAGCATGTGTGCGAATGCACACAATCATCTATCAACCCTTCTAAATTATCTTTCTGGCTCGGGCGTCATTTTGAACATGATCCGTTCTCGACCAAACTATTTGACGTCAATTTTGCCTCTGGTCTATCCAACTTATCCATCCTTGATCAGAGCGTCTGCTTCTGATCCTTTGTTTTGGAAATCATAATTCCTTTGTTAGCTAAGCATCAAATTATTCCAATGTTCTATAATATGATGCTCGTGCATTCCTTCTGGAGTACCGATACTCACATCAGCTCCGTTGCGGATCGCCCGATCCATTGTTGGATTTCATCCGACATCGTCCTTCATATTCAATCACTTTGGAAGTTCTTTCTCCATTGGTAAATCCTACCCTCTGATTGACCAACCATGATCTGCTTTCGAGCTGGTGGTATTTACTATTGAAACTTGTGGTATATGTTTCCATGATACCCTGACGGGTTGAACCTATGCCTTACTTTATATGTGTGAACTCGGAAGTTTTCACGAGTCATACTCATCTGGTATTTCACCAGGTAAAACTTTCAACACTAATGCCTTTATCAAAGCGAGAAGTGAATGGAAGGTTATACATTGGAGAAGTGGGAGTCGACCTTGAACTTGTGTTCATGCCCATGGACACGATGTAGATCTTATCATTAAAGCTTCTCTTAAATTAATTATTCCTTTGGTATAAGCTCATCTTATATCTGGGATCTGGCCTTTTTGCAATCGTGGTTCCGGCCATGTTCTCCTTTAAATACCATTTCTCGTGCAAGTTTAAGCACTTGTCTTCTGCAGAGCAATGCCCCAGTCCAACCTCTACTTTGATCTGTCATCGAGTATTGCCCCCTGGTATCTCGAGATTATCATGGAACTGCATAACTTTTTATGAGTTCATCAAGTACTACCTTCCCACTGATTCCAATTTTTCACGGGCTCTGAGTTATTAAACACTCAAAGACACCGATAACTGAACCGAGTCTGCACTACGGTTCAACAACTCTTAGTAATCTTCTTTAAGTACGAGTTTGTACCCGATCATGTCATTCCTAGCCTGATCGACTATATCATTATCGAGCTAATTTTAACTGTGCTACCCGGTCCTTCTTCCCGGAGCACAATTTTCGACGATGAACTAACCTTACGTCGATCATCATCGTCATATCATTTCGCCTTGAACAACAAGCTTGGGTTCGAATTTGTGTCGCACCTTGGTTCCAATAACCTTTCACTTTATCATTACTTCGACTTGATGTCGTCGCCGATCGATTACATCTTCATGAACTCTCGCGACAAATGTGTCGTGAATATCATCAACATTCTGAGCCCTTCTAAGAGATCTATTGAAATCATGATGAGAAATACCATCCTTGCCCTCGATGATTGGTGTTATCATCGACCACTTTATTGCCTCCCGTTCAACACAAACTTGTTCGTGTTTTGTGTTATACCTTGAGTTCCTTGCTATCCAGCCTTTGTTCTTCTTTATCTTGGAGTATTACCATCTTTTATGTCAAGAATGTTCTGAGATTTGTTCCACCTCTTGAGAGTTCTTGGTGTAGTGATACTTCTCGCCATCTCCATTCATTCATATGTTACCGTGATGATTCTAACCGTGATACGAACAGGTGAACTGAGTTGTTCGGATTCTAAAACCTCTAGCAACCCTATTGCTTTGAAGTTAATGGTCGATATTTCATTCTTAGACCATTGGTTATCAAATCACCATTCTAACATTGATCCTGCTACCTAAGCCCATAATTCGGGTGCACCTTTCAACTAACGATTGATGGTGTATGTTTTCCTCGAGCATACAACATTATATCATTTCAATCAACAAGTGTCATCTTCTTGTTCACATTATTGTGGAAATCCATCCGTTTGGAATTCTCGATGAATTGTCGCTGAGCCCATCAGCCACCTCCTCATCCTCTCCTTGGTTTAATGATGAACTATTGCTTCAGGAACCCGCTCCCATAGTTCATTTCCCGAGAATCTTGCAATGTCATTTCGTCGATTTATGTTGCACCTTTTCCTCTCGGACCCCCTGAGTCTGAGGTATTATGACACCAATTGTATATGAATCTTGGTCAGATATGATGGTTGGGACAACTTTCCAAGGGTTATGATGTTGATCCTTTGATGACCCGGTAACATGATGTCATGCCTAGCGCCCCGGTGGAGGACCTATCATTATAATTTCTTTTCCAAGATAACCATTCTTCCTGGAGGAAATTGTAAGACGTATCCTACAAGTTGTTCCTAATGGATCCTTCCAATATCCGTAGTCCGCCCTTGATTGAAACACCATATCATTGCTACACGAAGCTTGTCTGCGGTACCCGTTTTCAACAAGATCATTTGAAGCCCAATGCTAAATGTTCCCTGCTCAATTATCCAAACACCGTTGTATGGGTAATGTCATGAAAAATTCTCTCCCCTACCTAAAGAGTTTTCTACATTATATCCTGACATGGATATCATGCTCTGCTTGTCCTTGGGAAGGATATACCCCTGATATACGTGTTTAAACACATTTTCCTCCCCGTTGTTTTGTTCAAACTTTCTTGTAAACTACTTAACCGAGCAGTGGTAATCCCCTGCTTAGGTAAACACCTCGGTGTACCTTCCTGTCTGGTGTAACCCTGTTTCTACTGTTGATGACTTCCGGTAACCGCCGATGGACGAGAACTTTGCCTATTGGTCCGCCTCGTTCAACGAGCAGGAAAATGGTTCTCTTCGTCCCTCGCCCTTGGTATCGATGTTGTTGTCGACATAACTGACAGGCTATCCTCTGATATGTATTGCTTACATGATCGTGCGAGACATTACCGCCCTTCCTACTTTTAACCCACATGGTGGGCCCATAACCCACAGTTCCACGGGATCGAAACTGACTCTCTGTACACCCTCATGTTTCCAAAGTTATTCCTCGTAGCGTGGACTCGTATGAACTTCATGAGCCACCTACCGATGAGATCATCAATTCTGGTATCAGACGCAATACTTATTCTCGTTGCTCTGAACCCCTTTCACCTTCTGATTAGGCATCAAACGCTTGCCTATCTGTTTGAAACTTCTCATGGTACCTCCTTACTTTGCTCTCGATATTTTCTTAAGTTTAAATTCAAGAGTTACTTTCGGCCACCTTCCCCGATGTTATCGACGGGATAGTCAACCTTGCAGAGGTCCGTTCTCTCGGAATACCCCTTTATTCTTTCATAAGTACGATGAAGTTCTTGAAGAAAGTACGACAACTTCATCATGATGACCTGAAGCAGAGAAATGGAGACATCAACTATGGATCGACCACTCGAGAAGAGCAACCAAGACCGAGAAGATCCGTTAGAAATTTCGTAACCAAATCCCTTTCCCGTCACTTCCCCTCTTAAATCTCGGGACGAGATTTCTTGTAGTGGAGGAGAATTGTGACGCCCGGATAATTAAGCTACAGTGAACCTCTGCTAATGAAGCCACGTCACCTCGATTATAGTTGCTAATCTCGAATTTGTTCGAAACCGATTCAAATTCAAATTCAAAATCAGGCAAACAATAAAAGTTATCAAATATTAAAACTAAAATGATCGGAATGAACCAAATACTGCATAGGTAATTGTGGTGAAGAAGCAACATTTTTATAAAGCGTTTAAATGCTCTAATATAAATAAAATAGTAGCAAACATAATTATTTAAATGCCTTTACTAATTAATAAAATATCAAACTAAATTATTTGGGGACTAGACTTCTGGTGGCAGTGCAGCTTATTGCATAGTATTTATGTGTTAATGATCCACTTTTACAAAAGTCATTTGGATCAAGTTTTAAATGGAAAACAACAGCTAATTAAAATAAAGCAGAAAAGGAAGAAAAAAAACAAGAAAAGAAAACGGAAACCACCCCTTTCCCCATGGGCCAACTGCCCAAATTGCTCAACTAACTCAGGCCGGCCCATGCCTCCGCCTACATAGGCCTCTCCACTCCCCCCAAACCCTAACCGCACTCCCGACTCCCACGACCACACCCACTCCCCCCACTCCCTCGTCTCACCCTGTCGCCCGATCCAATCGGGATCGGGCGCCCATCGCCGCCGCCTCCCGATGTCTCCAGCGACCGCCCAGAGGACGCCGCCCGCCCGCCACGCCCCTACGGTAGGCCGCGCCCGAGCCCGCGTCGCTCGCGTCCTCGCCGGAGCTGGCCTGCCGACCTCGACCTCGCCGTGGCCTCCTCGTCCCCTCCCCGACTCGCTGGACCTCGCCGTACGCCACCATCACCGCACGAAGGCCTCGTCGTCGCCGGACCTCCCCACCGGACCTCCTCATCTCCTCCCGTCGGATCGCCTCCCGCCACCGTTGCCGAACCGTCCCGTCCTTCTCCCGCCGGATCACATCGAGCCTCGCCGCCACCTCTGCCGCCAACGCCGGTGAGGCGCACCCTCCTCGTCTCCTCTCTACCCGTGTGCCACGACCTCGTCCGTCGCTCGATGTTGCCACGACCCACGCCGGGATGCACCCGGTGCATGCGCCCGCGCCCGCCAGCGGTGCTCTGTCCATTGCTATTGCGGCCAGCCGCTGCCTGCGCCCACCTCGGCGCCTCGCCCGCGGCCATCTCCGCCTTCCCTCGCTCTTGCCGGGGCTGCGCCTTCGCCACATACGCCGCGCGCCGTGCCTCTCTGCCGCTTCGCCTGTTCCCCATACGCCGCCCTCTGCGGCCGCCATCGGCCGAGGCCATGGCCTCGGCGACCTTCTTTGGCGGCGCCCGTGCCCCGCCCGATAACCCGTGCCCGCTATGGCCTATGGGCCCTTGACAGCGGGGCCCCACACCCCCTTTCCTGTAAAAAATAAAGAAATAAATATATAATAAAATTATTATTTATTTAATTGATTACTTAATTAATTATGTTTAACTAAACTAATTAAAATTAGTTAATATAATCTTTTAATTAAAACTAATTAACCTTGCTTAATTACTCTGAGCCTATGACGAACGGGACCCACGTGTTAGTTTGACTGGTCAACGGTCAACATTGACCGTTCTTTGTCGTCTTGACATCATGATGACACAGATAATTCTTTTTGATTTAGCTAAATAATAATAATCCTAGAAAATGATTAAAACTTTAGAAAATCATAAAAAATAAAGCCAGCTTCGGATGAAAAACGTTTCTACATGAAAGTTGCTCAGAACAACGAGAGGAACCCGGATACGCAGCCCGTTCGTCCGCCACGCACCCCTAACATATCAAACTCGCAACTTTCCCCCTCCGGCTCCTCTGCCCAAAAACATGAAACACCGGGGATACTTTCCCGGATGTTTCCCCCTTTTCGCCGGTAACACCTACTGCCGCGTTAGGGCACACCTAGCACCGCGTATTGCCATGTTACGCTTTGTGATGCTTTGATTGCTCTGTTATTTATTGTGTTCCCCTCCGTTCCTTCTTTCCTAGAGACCCGTGGCGATCTTTGATGCCCTGTGGTCGACTATGTCACCGACGACCCCTCCTTGTCGAGCAACCAGCAAGCCCCCTTTGATTACCAGATATCGCCTACTCTTCTCTATACTGCTTGCATTAGAGTAGTGTAGCATGTTACTGCTTTCAGTTAATCCTATACTGATGCATAGCCTGTCCTTGTTACTACTGTTGTTACCTTTACCTACAATCCTACATGCTTAGTATAGGATGCTAGTATTCCATCTGTGGCCCTACATTCTTGTCCGTCTGCTGTGCTATACTATCGGGCCGTGATCATTCGGGAGGTGATCACGGGTATATACTATATACTTATACATGATAAATGTGGTGACTAAAGACGGGGCGGCTTGAGGAGCACCCGCGAGTGGACCTTTGAGGCGGAGCGACAGGGCAGGTTGAGACCGCCTAGGAGAGAGGTGGGCCTGGCCCTGGTCGGCGTTCGCGGATACTTAACACGTTTAACGAGATCTTGGTATTTGATCTGAGTCTGGCCATTTGGTCTATACGCACTAACCATCTACGTGGGAGTAGTTATGGGTATCCCGGCGTCGTGGTATCACCGGCACTTCGTGACGTCGGCCGATCGAGCGGCGCGCACCGGATTGGACCGAACGCCACTAGGCTAGGTCTGCTTCCGGCCAGACGTCGCATAGCGTGCAGTGTGCTTTGGCGATGGGCCCGGACCCTGTGCGCTTAGGTTTAGACCGGCGTCTTGACCTCTCTGTAGAGCCTAGGTGGGGTTGCGACGTGTTGATCTTCATGCGGCGGGCATGACCCAGAAAGTGTGTCCGCCAAATGGGATCAAGAGTGTTGGGTTATGTGGTGCACCCTGCAGGAAGTTTAATCTATTCGAATAGCCGTGATCTTGATGTGACGACTTGGAGTTGTACCTTGACCTTATGACAACTAGAACCGGATACTTAATAAAACACACCCTTCCAAGTGCGGATACAACCCGGTGGTCGCTCTCTCTCGTGGTTACGAGGAGGGATCGCAGGTAGGATTATGCTATGCGATGCTACTTGGAGGACTTGATCTACTCTCTTCTACATGTTGCAAGGCGGAGGCTGCGAAGCGTAGTCTTCGGCAGATTAGCTATCCCCTCTTATTCTCGGCATTCTGCGATTCAGTCCACCGATATGGCCCTTTACACATATATCCATGCATATGTAGTGTAGCTCCTTGCTTATGCAGTACTTTGGATGAGTACTCACGGTTGCCTTGTTCCCCCTTTTCCCCCTATCTCTACTCGATTGCTGCGACCAGACGATGGAGCCCAAGAGCCAGACGCCACCGTCGATGACGACTACTACACTTGAGGCGCCTACTACTACGTGCAGCCCGCGGACGACGACCAGGAGTAGCTAGGAGGATCCCAGGCAGGAGGCATGCGCCTCTTTCGATCTGTATCCCAGTTTGTGCTAGCCTTCTTAAGGCAAACTTGTTTAACTTATGTCTGTACTCGAGATATTGTTGCTTCCGCTCACTCGTCTATGATCGAGCACTTGTATTCGAGCCCTCGAGGCCCCTGGCTTGTATTATGATGCTTGTATGACTTATTTTTGTTTTAGAGTTGTGTTGTGATATCTTCCCGTGAGTCCCTGATCTTGATCATACACGTTTGCGTGCATGATTAGTGTACGATTGAATCGGGGGCGTCACAATGCATCAACTTGTCCACAAGGAATCGCTTAGTCATGTTGAACCCATCTTGTGTCTTGTCACACTCACACGACTCAATATCAGCGGCGAGAGTCATGAGACGCTCAAGGAGTTGATTGGGAGTTTCACCTTTTTTCATACAAAAGTTTTGCAATTGCCCCTTGGCAATTTCATATTGAGCACTCCGGATGGTGGAGGTACCGGTCTTGGATCTTATAATACTTTCCCATAGTTCCTTGGCACTTGTGATGTGTATGAAAGGTCTCCTTTGCTTTTCAACCATACCTCTCCTTATACACATGATTGAAGTGTCATTGAGATTCTTGTCATAAATTTCTCTTGGTGTAGGATTCTTTGGATCAACCACATGGTAACCATACTCCAAGATCTCCAGCATCTCATCGTTTCCATATCGAAGATGATCCTGCATAGCAACTCTCCACAAGGCAAAATCGGAAGTGGCATCAAGTAAAGGAGGTTTGCCTTGAGGGTTATATTTCGGTTTCTCAACTTGCGGTCTTGCATAAAGCCAAGGAACACTAGAGTGTTCATTGCTAGGAGGTTGTTGACCAAGTGACAGAGTAGGCACAGTTGGCCTTGAAGCCGCACCACCCGAAAGTGGTGCAAGCACCGTGGACAACGTGGCTATCCTCATTTGGACCAAGGCCTCAAGAGAAGCATCATGCTCCTCCTTTTGCTTAGCAGAGGGCCTGTTCCAGATCCTCAGAAGTAAAGGTCTTGACTTCAGAAGAAGCCTCGCCTTTATCCTTCGGATATACAACAAGGGGAGTCCCATCAGGGTTCATCTCGCTCTAGGGCGGTTAAGCCACAAGAATAGAGCACGAGGCTCTGATACCAATTGAAAGGATCGAGATGGACCTAGAGGGGGGTGAATAGGTACAATTACAAATTTTAATTATGACTTAGCAATTTTAGGCAATAATGCGGAATGTGAAGGTGAGCCTAACAATTGCAAGTGTAGTACTAAGTGTTAAGCAAGTAAAGCAAGTATGTAAGTAGGCAAGCACAATATGATAAAATTAAGTGCTAAGAGACAAGTAACCACAAGTAGGGAGTTAGGGTTAGGAATAACCGCAATTCCGGGAGACGAGGATGTATGCCGATGTTCACTTTCTTGGAGGGAAGCTACGTCACCATAAGAGAGGTGGATGTTACCACGAAGGCACACCAACGCCACGAAGGCTCACCTTATTCTCCCTTTGAGACAACACCATGGAGGCGTTTCTCAACCACTAGTGGTAGACCTTGGGGTGGTCTCCAAACCCTCACAAACTTTTCCGGGGGTAATCACAAAGTTCGATTCCTCTCCGAAAGACTCCTACCACCTAGGAGTCTCCAACCTCCAAGAGTAACAAGAACGATGGGGAAGAGCTCAAGACTTGATCAAATCATGAATTCCTTGGGAGAAAAGAAGGGGAAGGAGTGGATCTATCACTTGATTGGAGAACTTCTCTCAAATGTTCCCAACTCACTTGGGGATCTAGGATTTGGTGTAGAGGATTGAGAGAGAGAGTGAAAAGCAGGGCCGTCCCCAAAAATTCGGGGCCCCGGGCGAAAACCAAAATGTGGCCCAAATTTTGAACAATTCACGCAACATAGTAGTGTGAGTATGTGTACATCATACTCTCACTTTATTATATAATTTTGTGTCTGTTTTATTTGTACCTTATTTCGGCATATATCAAACACTAATCTAAAAAAGATAAAGGGACTGGAAAGCAATGAACATACCTCATGTTCTACCAAAAAGGAGCATATGTCAAGTATTTCTTGAAATAATATCTTCACATGTATCTTACGCTTTTCAGAACCATATTCATGCTTCCTAATTCTAGTAGACATGGTGAAGATCAGAAACAAAACCTAACAAATTATAAGTGACCATTGATCAAATAGAATCTAATCAGTTTCTAATAGTATCGATCGCTAGATGACTAGATCATTCAAATAAAAAGAAAATGAATTGAAAAAAGAACCTTTCTTTCGGAGATTAGAACATAGTTCATAGTTTGGCCTGATGTGTTCCTCAATCCTTATTGAAGCAACCAACGGATCCGCAACCCATACTGTTGCATCTTCATGCAGCAAGACGATCAGCAATGGATTGGATCGGAGGTGACTGCACCGGCGCCGGCATGACTGCTAGGACCACGGGTAGGGCAAGGGTTTGGTGCTTCGTCAATCCCGGATCACCGGTCGCGAGACCGAGAGGGTAGTTCGCTGGCAGTTCGCCTGCAATCGCTGGAATCTAGCGATCTGTGTCCAGTGTTCCGATGGGCCTCTAGCCTTCTTTTCTCTGTAAGTATATATTATTTGGGCCTCTATAACTAGCAGACCGGAAACCACATCAATCTAGTCAACACACATACGTCAGTTTTCTAGTTTTTCTAGCGATCTTTCAACGGAAGGAGGCATCGTACACGAAGCGGATTTTCCCTCGACGGGGCCCCCACGATTTTGGGGGCCCTGTGCGGTCGCTCACCTCGCTCCCCCTCATCGATGGGCCTGGTGAAAAGTGTTCTTGGCAAGCTCAAAGTGAATGGTCAACCTTCTCTCGTGGGAGGGAGAAGGCTATATATAGTGGGTGTGGAAAAAGTAACCGTTTGAGCCACTTAAGTGTACTGGAAAGGTCAGACGTCCGGACGGGACCGGTCGTCCGGTGGCACAAATGAGTCCGGACGTCCGACAGACATCGGTCTTCCGGCCGTTGGGAATTCATAAGCCACGAACCGGCACACAGCAACCGGACGTCCGAGGCGTGCCGGTCGTCCGGAGACCGGACGTCCGGAGTGGCCTGGAAATCCATAAATATTGTTGTGTGGAAGAAACACCGGACGTCGGAGACGTGCCGGACGTCCGGAGACCGGACGACCGGAGGGGCTCGGAAATCCGTAAATATTGTTCTGTAAGAGAATCACCGGACGTCCGGACAACTGAGAGGGATCGGACATCCGGAGAAAAGCTGGAGTTGGTGGGTTTGAGAAAATCTTTCACTAGATCCAACGATCCCCTCTTAATAGTGTGGGATCCCTATAATCAAGAACAAACAGTAAAAAAAGCCAAGGCTAATATCTTGTATCTCCGATCTTGAGCAATATGCATTTGTCCCTAGTCATGATCCACACACGGCCTTTGAGACATAATCCTGAGATATACTTGATAAACATGATTAGTCCCATATATGCATGTTGTCATCAACATCAAAATATGATTAAGGGCATGATTGCACTTTCAACTGGGCTCTAGGTTAATAGGTTAGTCCCAAAAATCATATGAAATAGCATATAAAACATCCAAGATAGATAATATAATAGCATGGAACAATCAAAAATTATAGATACGTTGGAGACGTATCAAGCATCCCCAAGCTTAATTCCTGCTCGTCCTCGAGTAGGTAAATGATAAAAACAGACTTTTTGATGTGGAATGCTATCAAGTGCACAAGTTTGATCAATGATAGTTTCAATCACTTTTTCTAGCATCATTATATATCATAAAAGTAGCTCATATCATAAAACTTCTCATGATCAAGTAGCAAGCTATTCACATGTTATAGCATAGATCATAAACTTTCTTGAA
The DNA here is from genome assembly GCA_021605145.1 of Aegilops bicornis. Taxonomy (NCBI): domain Eukaryota; kingdom Viridiplantae; phylum Streptophyta; class Magnoliopsida; order Poales; family Poaceae; genus Aegilops; species Aegilops bicornis. The sequence goes on along the minus strand of CM038670.1, from coordinate 642,488,605 downwards.
AACTAATAAACTATGTTCTCAGTCATCGAACAATTGCAATTCATCTTATTTTCAGGAAGGGTCTATGTAAAAGCCTTGATTTAGCAAATCCCACATACTCAACTATCATATAGTCTTCCATGATTGCTACCACTCAAAGCATATTTTTAGAACAAATAGCATTCGTCGAACACAGAGAAAGATAGGCGCTTAATGTTTCGCCTCCCAACTTATTTATCATATAGATAATTTTCAACAATAATAATTCATGATCAAATATATTGAATGGCCATATATGATTAGATATTTCCCCATCACATGATGCTTGCCAACTAAAGAGTAGGTTGGAATGAGAAGGAATACTACTGACTCTTGCATAAAAGTAAAAGATAGACCCTTCGCAGAGGGAAGCAGGGATTTGCAAAGGTGCTAGAGCTTGAAGCTTTTAAAACAGAGATGAAAATAATTTTGAGAGGTACGCTTTCATTGTCAACATAACAACTAAGAGTTCCCAATATCTTCCATACTAGATACATTATAGGCGGTTCCCAAACAGAATGGTAAAGTTTTTACCCCCCCCCCCACCACCACCACCACCACCAACAAGCACATTCCACGGTTGGTCCGAAACAACGGGTATCGTCCAACTATCAACAATCCTGGGAGAGTTTTGTTTAATTTATTTACGATTTTTTTTTTGATATTTTGATCATAGGACTGGGCATCCCAATTACCAGCCATTTTCTCGTGAATGGTGAGCAGATTCCACTCATCGTGAGAATAACCCACCTATCATGGAAGATACTGACAGCCCCTAGTCGCTACATGAGCGATTCGGGCATACAAAACAGATTATTATTTGAAGGTTTTAGAGTTTGGCACATGCAAATTTACTTGGAACGACAGGTAAATACTGCATATAGGTAGATATGGTGGACACTCATGGAAGAAACTTGGTTCAAGGATTTTGGATGCACAAGCAGTATTCCCGCTTAGTACAGAAATTTTGGCTAGCAAAAGATTCTAAAAAGCAAGCACCACATGTTGAAGGATCCATAACAATATACAAATATACCCAAACGTAACTCATTAAGTTGTCTTTCTTGTCCAACTTCAACTAATTTGATCAAGTTTGAAAATAATTAATGGGGCTCACAATCATAGAAGATGTCCAAGATAGTATATTTATATGTGAAACCTCTCTTCCTTCTATATTCTTTCATGAATTGTTCAAGTGACCAATACTATGTTTGCTAACCTTCAATAAATTTACCACCTCTACTTCTTATATGTGAAGTCATTACTCCCCATGGGATAAGCATATGAAACATATATAATTTCAGATTTATGATATTCAACTCATTCAACCATTTACTCATAGGATATAAGTGAAGCACGTGAGTAAACGACAAACTACTCCAAAAAATATAAGTGAAGATCAATGAGTAGTCAAATAATTAAGTAGCTATGTGAAGACTCTCTCTCATTAAATAATTTCATATCTTAATATTTTATTCAAACAGCAAGCAAAACAAAATGAAATAACATTGCAAGGATAGCACATATCATGTGAAGAAGCAAAAACTTAGGCTCAACCAAAACTGACCGATAGTTGTTGAAGAAGAAAGGTGGGATGCCAACCGGGGCATCCCCAAGCTTAGATGCTTGAGACTTCTTGAAATATTAATTAGGATGCCTTGGGCATCCCCAAGCTTGAGCTTTTGTGTCTCCTTAATTCCTTTCATATCATAGTTCTCCGGAATCTTAATAACTTCATCCACACAAAACTCACAAGAACTCGTGATAAGTTAGTATAAATCCATGCAAAACCTTACCATTCTCTACTGTATAAAATCACTAAAATTATTATTTGATATTGCCTACTAAATGCCACTGAATATTTAACACTCCTATACTCAAATAGAATCATTAAACAAGCAAACATATGCAAACAATGCAAACATAACAACAATCTGTCTAAATGTAATAAATCAGAAGAATGCAAGAGGAATCATACTTATTTAACTCAAAAAAATCTGAAAATTTACCACACTGTAGAGAATTTATCATATCGTATTCTGCAAAAAAAATCAACATTCTATCACATTCTGACTTTTCTAAGGAATTTTTGCAATAGCGACAAACTTTCTGTTTTGAAACAGCAACTCATATACTTGCAAATTTTGCAAGGTGAAGGCTTTCCTTGATACTTTTATTGAAATAAAAGATACAAAACCTTATTCTAAATAACAACAAGCAAATATAAAAGAAAATGACGCTCCAAGCAAAACACATATCATGTGGTGAATAAAAATATAGCCTCAAGTAAAGTTACCGATGAACGAAGACGAAAGAGGGGATGCCATCTGGGGCATCCCCAAGCTTAGTTGCTTGGGTATTCCTTGAATATTACCTTGGGGTGCCTTTGGCATCCCCAAGCTTAAGCTCTTTCCACTCCTTATTCCGTAGTCCATCAAAACTTTACCCAAAACTTGAAAACTTCACAACACAAAACTCAACAGAAAATCTTATGAGCTCTGTTAGTATAAGAAAATAAATCACCACTTAGGTACTGTTGTGAACTCATTCTAAATTCATATTGGTGTTATGTCTACTGTATTCCAAATTCTCCATGGTTCATACCCTCCGATATTACTCATAGATTCATCAAAATAAGCAAACAACACATAGAAAACAAAATTTGTCAAAAACAGAACAGTCTGTAGTAATCTGTAACTCTCGAATACTTATGTAACTCCAACAATTCTGAAAAATTAGGAAACCTGTGAAAATTGTGTACCAATCAAATGCAAAAATAATCAGATCAAAATCACGCTTCTGTGAATTATGAAAATTATTTTCCTGGGCGCAAAAGTTTATGTTTCTCAGCAAGATCAAAACAACTATCACTGTAAGCCATCCCAAAGGTCTTACTTGGCACTTTATTGAAACAAAATCTATAAAACATGATTACTACAGTATCTTAATCATGTGGACACACGAAAACAGTAGGTATAAATGTTGGGTTGTCTCCCAACAAGTGCTTTTCTTTAATGCATTTCTAGCTAGGATGATGATGTCAATGATGCTCACATAAAAGATAAGAATTGAAACATAATGGGAGCATCATGAAGCATATGACAAGCACATTTAAGTCTAACCCACTTCCTATGCATAGGGATTTTGTGAGCAAACAACTTATGGGAACAAGAATCAACTTGCATAGGAAGGCAAAACAAGTGCAACTTCAAATATTTCAACACATAGAGAGGAAACTTGATATTATTGCAATATGTAAGAGCACATGTTCCTCTCTCATATTAATTTTTAGTAGCATCATGAATGAATTCAACAATATAATCATCACATAAAGCATTATTCTCATGATGCACAAGCATATAAATTTTACTACTCTCCACATAAGCAAAATTCTTCTCATTCAGAATAGTGGGAGCAAACTCAACAAAATAACTATCATGTGAGGCATAATCCAATTGAAAATTAAAATCATGATGACAAGTTTCATGGTTATCATTATTATTTATAGCATACATGTCATCACAATAATCATCATAGATAGCAACTTCGTTCTCATAATCAGTTGGGACCTCTTCCGAAATAGTGGATTCATCACTAAATAAAATGATGACCTCTCCAAATCCACTTTTATCATTATTGTAAGATTCAACACCCTCCAAAATAGTGGGATCATTACTTCCTAAAGTTGACAGTCTTCCAAACCCACTTTCATCAATATAATCATCATAAATAGGAGGCATACTATCATCATAATAAATTTCCTCATCAAAACTTGGGGGACAAAATATATCATCTTCATCAAACATAGCATCCCCAAGCTTGTGGCTTTGCATATCATTAGCATCATGGATATTCAAAGAATTCATACTAACACCATTGCAATCATGCTCATCATTCAAATATTTAGTGGCAAACATTTTATAGACTTCTTCTTCTAGCACTTGAGCACAATTTTCCTTTCCATCATTTTCACGAAAGACATTAAAAAGATGAAGCATATGTGGCAACCTCAATTCCATTTTTTGTAGTTTTCTTTTATAAACTAAACTAGTGATAAGACAAGAAACTAAAAGACTCGATTGCAAGATCTAAAGATATACCTTCAAGCACTAACCTCCCCGGCAACGGCGCTAGAAAAGAGCTTGATGTCTACTGCACAACCTTCTTCTTGTAGACGTTGTTGGGCCTACAAGTGCAGAGGTTTGTAGGACAGTAGCAAATTTCCCTCAAGTGGATGACCTAAGGTTTATCAATCCGTGGGAGGCGCCGGATGAAGATGGTCTCTCTCAAACAACCCTGCAACCAAACAAAAAAGAGTCTCTTGTGTCCCCAACACACCCAATACAATGGCAAATTGTATAGGTGGACTAGTTCGGCGAAGAGATGGTGATACAAGTGCAATATGGATAGTAGATACAGGTTTTTGTAATCTGAAAATATAAAAACAGCAAGGGAGAAAGTGGTAAAAGTGAGCGAAAACGGTATTGCAATGCTTCGAAACAAGGCCTAAGGTTCATACTTTCACTAGTGCAAGTTCTCTCAACAATGATAACATAATTAGATCATATAACAATCCCTCAACGTGCAACAAAGAGTCACTCCAAAGTTACTAATAGCATAGAACAAACGAAGAGATTATGGTAGGGTATGAAACCACCTCAAAGTTATTCTTTCTGATCGATCTATTGTGCTATTCCTATAAGTGTCACAAACATCCCTCGAGTTCGTACTAAAATAACACCTTAAGACACACATCAACCAAAACCCTAATGTCACCTAGATACTCCAATGTCGCCACAAGTATCCGCGGGTTTGATTATACGATATGCAATACACAATCTCGGATTCATCTATTCAAACCAACACAAAGAACTTCAAAGAGTGCCCCAAAGTTTCTATCGGAGAGTCAAGACGAAAACGTGTGCCAACCCCTATGCATAAGTTCTCAAGGTCACAAAACCCGCAAGTTGATCACCAAAATATACATCAAGTGGATCACGTGAATATCCCATTGTCACCACAGATAAGCACATGCAAGACATACATCAAGTGTTCTTAAATCCTTGAAGACTCAATCCGATAAGATAACTTCAAAGGGAAAACTCAATCCATTACAAGAAGGTAGAGGGGGAGGAACATCATAAGATCCAACTACAATAGCAAAGCTCGCGGTACATCAAGATCGTGCCAAATCAAGACCACGAGAGAGAGAGAAATCAAACACATAGCTACTGGTACATACCCTCAGCCCCGAGGGTGAACGACTCCCTCCTCGTCATGGAGACCCCCGGGATGATGAAGATGGCCACCGGTGATGGATTCCTCCTCCGGCAGGGTGCCGGAACAGGGTCCCGATTGGTTTTTGGTAGCTACAAAGGCTTGCGGCGGCGGAACTCCCGATCTAGGTTCTGTTCTAGAGGTTTGGGGTATATAAGAGGTGTTGGCGTCGAGAACAAGTCAGGGGAGTCCACGAGGGGCTCACATGGTCGGGGGCGCGCCTCCCACCCTTGTGGTGGCCTCAGGACTCCTCTGATGCATCTCCGGTACTCCGTGGGCTTCTTTTGGTCCAAAAACAATCGTCGTAAAGTTTCAGGTCAATTGGACTCCGTTTGATATTCCTTTCCTGCGAAACTCAAAAACAAGGAAAAATACAGAAACTGGCATTGGGCTCTAGGTTAATAGGTTAGTCCCAAAAATCATATGAAATAGCATATCAATGCATATAAAACATCCAAGATAGATAATATAATAGCATGGAACAATCAAAAATTATAGATACATTGGAGACGTATCAGCTTGCGCGTTGGCCGGACCGCGCCGAGCGTGGGAGGACGAGTTGTGGCTGGAGTGGGTGATGGAGTCACGGTGCGGCCGCCGCGCCGCACGGATGGAGGCAACGACGAGTCCTGCTGTTCGCGGGCAGCAGGGTCGGTGGCCGCGTTAGCCACCGGGGAGGCAGAGCGGCGAGGGGCGCGGTAGCCCACAGGCGCCATCTAGGCAACGTGAGCGGCCTGACGCTTGCCACGAACACGGTGAGCATCGTCCATAGGAACGACGGAAGGGCGATGGAGCGAACGGTGGATGAGAGGCTTCGACGCGCCCCTACCTGGCACGCCAAATGTCGGATTCAGGACTCCGCAGACCCAAGAAAGGTTCAAACTCTGGGGCGTGTGCGAAGAACTCAACCTCCCCGGCCAACCAGTTCGTTGCCCCCATGGCCTAGCTCGATGAACAAGGAGGAAGAAGAACACATCAGTTTACCCAGGTTCAGGCCACCTTGCGGTGTAATAACCTACTCCTGCTTTGGGTGGATTAGCCTCACGAGGGGCTGATGATGAACTAGTACAGTGGAAGAACAATCTCACGAGGCCGCTCTTGTGTGGGATTGAGTTGAGGATTCGATCTCCTCCCCCCCCCCCCCCTCTATGGTGGTGGCTAACCTATATATAGAGAGGCCTCGGTCCTCTTTCCGCGAAATGAAGGCGGGAAGGGATCCCACAGTGGCCAATTTGAAAGGGGACAAGCAGTATATCTTATCCCAACGAAAGGTGGTCTTCGCCTGCAAAGCTTTTGGTCGTGACACCGTGGTGGGCTTGGTGATGACATCTGTCATGCCGTCCTGGAGGTTTTGGTCTTGTTGCACGGGAATGGGAACCTTTGGGTGATTCCTCGGGACCCCGCGCATGTGCTTGCCTCCTTAGCACCAAAGAGGAAACCTGCTGCTCTGCGCCCGCTGACGCCCGCCTGACCTTGGTCGTCACGGCTTGCGTCACCCAAACCTCAGGAGGTGGGCACCTGCATAGAAATTTCCGCTCCTCGAGAGCCATCCTGGGGAGGCCGCTCCCTCTGGAGGCCTGGATGTCGCCCGCCTCGCGAGGGTCTTGTCTTGTTGGTGTTGTAGATGGGACGTATCAGGACATCGATGGAGCCACGCCGTGGTCCGCTGGCAGGCAAGTCTAGGTATCCGGGTTCCTAGAACGCCGACAGATGGGGTGGTGGGTGGTGAGATGATAGGGGCGAGAGGATGGGAGGGAGCGGCGATGGTGGTTTTCTGTGCGAGGAAACTGACAGGCACTCACTGCGGGAGGAGGAAGACAAGGGTTTCTGGTTTCAATGAGAAACTAAACGGACAAGGCTAAGCTGCGCACGACCGCGGGTTGCCTGGAAAAGACGGACTCACTTGCTACGCTGTGAATGACCGCTTCCGACCGAGTCGGGTCAATGGCCATTAACGACCGTTAACAGCGCTCCATCCCCCGTTGTCGGCCAGAAGGCAATCTGCCACATCAAAACAATATCATTTTTGCGTTCAGTGTTTTTTGCCACGGTCAAAACTGCGGCGCGATGCAAATCAGTTTTACGAGAGTTAGGACACTATAATGTGGTTGTTCTATGCATTTTACTCAAGCATTCTGTCTAAATGATAATGCACTAACGAATCAACCTGTGGTTGGATGGCTAGAGAGACTGTGGTACCCCAGACCACCAGGGTTCAAGTCATGGTACTTGCATTTATTCCTGGATTATTTTAGGATTTCCGGCAATGCGTTTTCAGTAGGAGGAGACGTTCCCGTCGACGACAAGATGCTTACGGTGACTTCGTAAATTTCAAGATGATATACCACCTCAGTCTTTCGGAGGTGCTCGTAGGGGTAGGGTGTGCATGTATGCGTTCATAGAGGTGAGTGTATGCGCGTGTATGTGAGCGTTTACGTTTGTACTATGTTAAAAAAATAATGCACTAGATAGACGCTAAGAGTATTCGACCTCTACAATATGGTGTACATCTGCATCGATAAAGGATGGTCCCTCCTAATTTCGTTCACGAAGGACTTGACGTTCCGTTGCGCCAAGCTCGTCGCCTCGGCCGTCACGGCTCTCTCCCTCAGCACGTCCATCTTCTCCTGCAGACGCCTCCCTTCCTTGCCGTCCATGACCCTCTCGATGCAGTCCTTCACCTCGTCCCTGCTCATGCCGCCGCCGCCGAGCCTGATCCCGATCCCCCACACCCGAGTGATGTAGGCGCAGTTGATGAACTGGTCGCCGGAGACGGGGCAGCACAGCAGCCGCACCCCGTGCCGTATGGCCTCGACGGTGGAGTTCCAGCCGCAGTGCGTGAGGTAGCAGCCGACGGCACCGTGCGTGAGCACCTCCTCCTGCGGCGCCCAGCCCACCACCTTGCCGCGGCCGGCGGCGGCCACCCTCTCGGCGTACCCGTCGGGGAGCCCCGCGCGCCACGACGGGTCCTGCCTGAGCGCCCACAGGAAGGGCCGCCCGGTGGCCTCCAGCCCCAGCGCGAGCTCGCGGACCTTCTCGGGCCCGATCGGCCCCACCCAGCTGCCGAACGAGACGTACACCACTGACGCCGCACGTTGCCTGTCCAGCCAGCCCATGCACGTCGAGTATGCCTGCCACATGCTGCTGGGCTGCTGCTTGCACGGTGCCACCGGGGGCCCGTCGCCTTTCGCTCGCTGCTCCGTGCTGTTGTCGCCCCGCCGGCCGCCAGCAGCGGCCCCACCAGGAAGACCCGCGGGCCCTGCCGCGCCGGGTGGCCTTCGCCTGCGGCGGCGACACCGCCGGCCTCGCCGGGGAAGGAGTTGACGAGGACGGATCGGAAGCTCCGCGCGCGGTGCAGAGCCCGCAGCCAGAACGCGAACCTCGATTTCTGGGTGGCCGAGTCGCCCACGAGCCACGGCAGCTCTTCGTTCTTGAGTTCTACCTCTGCCGGCAAGAGGTTGAGGGCTCGTGGGCATTGCCCCCTCAGATTAGGATTGCATGCAGCCACCGGGCGAGCCCAGCGACTCGTCGCGTCGATCCGACTTGCGCTTGGACTTGCCATGCTTGGATTTTGGAGATGGCGCACAACACCCACTGATCGTTCTTCTCTGTCGATACCACGAACATAATCCAGTCAGTACAGGCTGCATTTGTCCTGCTTGTCATGTACGAAAATCTCCTCTTCATCCCTAGAAGAGAGCCATCCCCGCCATGGATGTGTTCACGGCTCTCCGAATGACAGAAGCCGCCGCCAGTCACTACGCGCGCTCTGTGAGGCGCGAGGCAGTAGAAGTAGCACGAGCCGTCCTTGCCGTCACCTGTCCTAGGAGCATGGGCCTTGAGCTTGAAGAGGTTCTCCGGCGGCGCGGAATAGACATCGACCTGGTGCACATGGGGTGGCAAGGGATTTCCTCCGGCCTGGTTCAATCTGACGAGAAGCTTGCATAGCTCCAGGTCGCTTGGGGAGGCATGCATTCCCGTCCCAGCACCACTCCTCTGCGGCCAAGGCAGCCCCCGCCAATGGCTCAGCTGTTGTAGCCGCCGCCTCGCCAACCGCAGTAGCATCCTCCTCCACCGCTGCCCAAGCGCCTCCATCGACCAGCATGGCCACTCTCTTGATCGGCAGAACCTTGGAGAAGTTGTAATGCTACTATGCTAGTGAGTACAGTGGCGGAGCTAGCTTGGGATGACTGGGGCAATGGGAAAATATGAACTCTTGGTGAGGTAAAAGTCTGTACTTTCGTCGATCTATAAAGCTGCAGAAAAATTTCCTCAGAAAAAATCTGAAGGCTGGGGGCAATCCCTCCCTGCTACCCCCCCGGCCTCAACATAGCTCCGCCACTGGTGAGTAGTAGTGTAAGTAACTGAGAGAGTAGTCTGTTTTGTAAAGAGTGGGGGTTTATATAGGGAGTTTCTAAGGCGTGCGATTTCGGACGTACATTGGAGGGTTTTTTTACATGCACATCGGAGTTCGGACTATGGATACTTATTTTCGGAGATGCATATACCAAGCCCCGCTACGCTCGTCGGGCGTACATAGCGCGCCTCCCGAAATAGCAAGGACTTTGACTGCCGTTTCCAGAACGGAAGTGCCTCGCATACAACTATATTTCGGACATGACAGTAATGTGCGTCCGATAACTCGATTGAGTTTGACATAACTAGGAGTATTTCGGATGAGTGTACCCCCACCACACATCCGAAAAACGCGTCATGAGGAGACATGGAACCAGTAGGCCAAAATCGAGATAGTCCTCCGGTAATTTTTGGCTTCGAAAAAAAAGAGATAGTCCTTTAATAAATGAAGTTGCGGCTGTTTGAAGATGCTGAAGAGAGCATTCACCAATACACCTACAAAAGGATTCGCGGCTGTTTGAAGATGCTGAAGAGAGCATTCGCGGATGCTTGATCAGCAAAGACATAACATCAGTGAAACTAAGCCAGGTAGATTATTCCTACTTTTTTGAATTATACATTGGCTTAATCCATAAGACAAGGGAAACACACCTACAAACGGTTTGGATTAGATGGAGGTCGTGAGAGCGACGTCCAGCTAGGGCGGTGACATTCTGCGAACGAGCGAGGGTGATGGACGAGCGTGTAAAACCTTAGCCTAGGGTTGGTTGAGAAAGATGCACAACACATAAAGGGCTGCTCTTGTCTTCTGTATATTTATATTGATTTAGACCGGATTAAATGTACAATAAATCATACATATTTTGTTAGTTAAGATCATAACCAAATAAATTAGCAACTGCCTGTATAGTGTACTCTGATCTTTTTAATCCGAGGTGCACATGTAGACATTAATAAAGCAAAAAGTTTTACAATACCATACGAAAAATGTTTTTATGAATTTTACAGAGATATGTCTTCTTTACATTTTTATGAATTCTCAATACATAATATGCAAGTGTACCGCCACCCAGAGGACGTTTCCCCTTTGTGTTCTAATACTACATGTGTTGTCGTACTACAGGTATCATAAGAAGTTTGAGAATACTTGATGGTGTTGTCCTATGTATGCTTTGTAGGCTGGAAGAAACTTCACCCGTATGTGATGACTCATGAATTATTTATCATATTTGTACAATAATTTGGATATACTGCAGATGTTTACTTGAGCAAGTATATCATCTGCCTTTATTATCACATAGTTGTTCTAACAATAGTCACAAGACAAATTCAGTGGAACATGTTCTAACATTATCTTCAGCTAGCACCTCTGTTCTAGCGAATGTTATCATTTCCTACACAAAGAGATGGATTTTGAAGGCTGTGTACTAAAAAACTAACTAGAATTAAGTACAACGTGGAAGTTATGAACAAGCAAATAATGTGTTTTAACAAGGGTCTGAAATAGTACGAAGAACAGTTGACAATCGCCCCTTCTAGATGAAAACATGTTTCGACAAATGATAATTTGCCCCATGAAATATTTGTGCACATTAATATTTGTAAAACAGCCTATTCTTGGTGCATTATCGGATACGTGCGTCTGCACGTGCAATTTTACTAGTGTAAGTAAAAATCGACGGGTGAATCAGTGAAATGCAATACTCATGGATTCTACTGCATGCAGTGAACTCGTCCCGTGCCGACAGATGCTGTGCGCTAGCTAGCTACTCTCTTGGTTCCAAAATAAATGACCTAACTTTATACTAATTTTGTGCTAAAATTAATACAAATTTAAGTCATCTATTTTAGAACGGAGAAAATAGATCGAAGTAACACGGACGCACGCATAGTGTAGAAACTAAGGCCAACTCCACCGCACGACTCCAAATTGTCCGGGCCTGTCCGTTTGGGTCTAAACGGACAAATGAAGCGGCCCAACGCGCAACCCCATCCGCAAAAAACGTCCGTTTCTGGTCCGGTTTGCCCCATCCCGAGCGCAAATTTGGTTCCGCTTTGCGGTCGAGCGGACACCAAAAGGACGTTTTCTGCGTGGTCCTCGTCCGCCCCTGTCTCTTTGCATGTGAGGGCTGGCCCGCTAGTCATTGAAACAAATGGGCCCACCAACCCACCCACCCATCCCCCTCTCTCTCCTCCTTTTCTTTGTTCTTCCCCATGGAGCCAGCCCGGGAACACGGCGAGCGCGCAGGCGGCAGGAGCCCCGTCGTCCTGCAGATGGAGAGAAGCAAGCACGAGACCCCATGCTACGACGAGGATGGGGAAGCCGAGCTGCTGGCCGCCGAGGCATGGCGCGGCGAAGGCTGCCGCCGTTTCGCCAACGGGTATGGGCGCTGCGGGCGCTGCTCGCCGTGGCGGGCAGGCGTAACGCTGGCGCGCCGTTTCGCCATGGCGACCGGCCGAGCTCATGGCTGTGGTCGAAGCTGCGGCCATCATGGGCGCGCTGTATGAGCGGCGGCGCTGCCACCGCGGCACGCCTGAACGGCCAGGCGCGTCGGCACCATCATGGGCGCTGCCAGGCGGGCCGCCAGTATGGCATCACGACGCGACCAGGCTGGCCGCTGTAGCTGCCAACACGGGCGCGCCAGTATGCTGGAGCGTCAGCGGCCTCCTAGCGGCTCGTGGAGGCGTTAGCGTGGCGACTCGAGGAAGGCGAGATGCTCGCGTCCGTGAGCGAGAGCGCCGAGCTCATGCGGCGACGAGGCGCAGCGTATGCCGTTGTCGAGGCGGACCATTTGGAGTCGGTCGGCGCGCTGGGCCTTCACCTGCACCCGAACATGCATGTCTGTTTTGGCACCCATTGTTTCCCCAAACGGACAAAATCCGGACGAAACGGACGTTCGTTTGGGGTCTTGCGGTGGGGTTGGCCTAAGGCCACAGTAAGTTATGAGTTCCAGCCGAAGCTCATCCGATCCATTATGCACCATCCCATGTGGCCTGATTGGTGACGTTCAATCATGCACCCGAAGCTTTCCCTCAAAAAAAAAATCATGCACCCGAAGCACATCCGATCTAGTCGTAGTACGAAGCGACCGACCGAGTTGGCAACTGCCGTCACATCGCTTGATGTACAGTACTGCTCGTACGTCAGTACGTGATTGGCTGATTGCTCTTCTGGATCGACCGGTCAGGCCAAGTCGATCGTGTTGTCGTCTTCTGCATCATCTGCTTGCTACACCACAACCGTAATCCGAAGAGAAAGACTATTCCCCGTTGCATCTATGGGAAAAGGTTACACCGTACTGCACGAGCCAGCAGCCACAGGGCCCAGGTTGGTTCGTCCAATAGCTTTGTGTATGCATGTCTAATCTAAAGAAAAGGAAAACCCATGGAGACCACCTCGCTAAGATCTGTTAATCATGCATGCCGAGACGACTCAGCCTTTAATTATTCGTTAATTATGCCCTCTACATGTGCGGGCGTGCTGCATGCAAATCTCGCCGTGATATTATACCCTCTGGCTCCGTAAGCGCAGTGTATCATGGAATGAAAGAAGCGGTCATGTGTCGACCGCCATTTGCCCAAGGGAGAGGAGAGGGGTCAACTTTGGTGAGTTACCATCTGCTCCAAATATGATCAGCTACAAAATGTGTTGCTGGCAGGCCCGAAGACAAGATGGATCAGATCCACAGAGCACTTGGCTGGTGAGGGACCAAATTAACCAAAAGAAACACGGGTCCCCGGCCGGCTTTTATTTTCACACATGCCAAAGCCAATCATCAACTCTCCAAGCAGCTGTGGCAAATACTCCAAAGGAGTTGTACGTAACGGTTCCAAGATCCAACGACTGAACGCACGCCACTTATCCTCCTGGCATGTTCAGTGTGGTTTTCCTAGCAGATCCAGAGAGTAAGTTGACACCAAGCAAAGATGTTTGATAATGAACCCGCAAAAAAAAAAGATGTTTGATAATGGCAGTGTGGTGTATGGAGAATGGAGATAGATCTCAGAGACACATATTTCTATCTGGGAGAGCATCGTACGTAGTGCTTCGAGCGTAGCATTTAGGATCATGCCTCACAGTTTTGCTGCAACTTGCAGCCGTACGTACAGAAGCATGTGAGGGCGTGTGGCATGCATGTCACACCAAGCATGCAAGACCAAGGATCTTGCACTTTTATACTGTAAAAAAATATCAATTTTCGATCCCCAGGTCAACTCTAACCATGTTACGCGCAGTTCAGTGTAGCTACGTCGTTCAGAAAGAAAGTAAAAGGGAACCAACTGCATGGCGTACCAGATTTTGAGATGAGCCCCTCCTCCATGAGCTCCGGGATGGCGGCCACGACGCGGTAGCTCGCGAGCATGGCGGGCCAGAACCCGGCCGCCGGCACGCCGCACCGCTCGGCCACGGGGACGGCCCACGACGCCAGCACGTCCACCACGACGCACGCGACTCGGCGACGCGCCAGCAGGCGCTCCAGGTGCGCGGGCATGTGGTGCTCCATGGCGTGCGCGAACTCGGCGAACCCCGGCGGGTCGCCGTCGCCGACGTCCGCGATGCCGCTGGGGATGGGCGCCAGCGCCACGCCGTCGCTGCCGGCGTCTTCATCGTTGCCGGCCGTCGTCCCCGCGATGCGGCGGTGGATGAAGTCCGGCACGGCGACGGTGGCCGCGACGCCGTGCGCGGCGAGGGCGCGCGCCAGGCGTAGCATGGGCGTGACGTGGCCCTGCGCCGGGAACGGCACAAGGAGCACGGCCAGCGGGATGGCTGCCTCGGCCCCCATGCCGTCGGCGTCTCGCGGTTACGGATCGGCTATTGGATCGTCGATCTCCGTGGCCTGGGCTCAATTAGTTTGGACACATGTGGCTGTGGCCGACGGATGCGTCGTGAGTGGAATTTATAGTGATCGCGTGCTGAGCCAATTCCCTGCTGGCTCTGTCGCTTTCCGTTTCTTTAAGCTTCACGTTTTGTTTCCCTCACTCTCCCCGACAAAGCAGATTATTTGGCCAATTTCTGGCTGTGGTTGTGGTAGTCGGCGGTATTGCCTCGGTTTGTTTGTTGCTATGGAGTCGAAGCTGCGGCGGCGGAGCTCTGTAGTGTATGATGACTGGCTGCAGGTGGCTCGTTCGGCGATCTTCTGTGGCACCAGCCGTGCCTAGTTTTGTTCTTTTAAGTTCTTCGTCAGAGTCGGAGCTGCGTTGTCTGGCCGTAGGTCGACATGTCGTCGATTAGGATGACTTTGCCCTGTGTGTTTTAGTCTGGTGTGAGCTTGACCCTTGTTATTCCGGTTTCGCCTGGTTTTTCGTAATTAGTTGAGCATTTTCTTTCTGCTTAATTAATAGATGAGGCAATTTTTGTCTCTGTTTTAAAAAAATATCTGGCTGTAACCAACCTCAGGGTCTGTAAAAAGGGCAAATCAAGATGGCTGGCCGTCCGTCCGCTTTTAGCAGTGGATAGCAGCAAATGCGCGCGCGCGCGGTACGGGTACGGGGCTGTGAATCGTTTCTTTCCAAACGGAGTATCGAATTGAACACGTGACCGATTAGAGAGTAGGGACAGTTTTGTTTTTTAGCTGCTCCGAACACCCCGAGCTATGCATGCATGCGCGCCACTGGCAGGACCGCACCGCATGCCCGATCGATCAGAGTGCCTTCTCGCCAAACGAGCCTTTTGCTTTGTAGTACAAGAGCAACTACAGCCGTGAACTCTTAAACCCGCCTTATACACTTGAGCGGCCGACCGGCCGTCCGATCACTGCCTGATCACGATTGTTTAATCCGAATGGATTTCTCAAACGTCTGGACTGACCGACACCCTTTATATATAACTATCGTTTTTCTAAATTATTTCGTCATCTTCGTACGTCGTCTTGTGCGTGTTTCTATGTACGGCGTGTTTCCTGGTCAACGCGTGGTGGTACGTCGCGTTGTCTATTGTTCGGTAAATACCCTGGCAGGCCAAATCGCTGGAGTTGTCCGTTCGCAACTGGAGTCATCTATTTTGGGCCAGGCTGGGCCACGGCCTGCCACCAGAGTTGGAATAGTTTCAGTTCAGAAAAGGAAAGTGCATTGCATAGGAATCGAATCGCGGCCTCGACGTACAAGCGAACTGTAGTCACGCTCGCCCACGGGGCGTCCACTCCAAACGATGCGATAGCTGCTCCGATAACCACGTCCACACGGCGAGCGCGCTGTCCGCCCGGATCGACATCCCTCGCCATCAGGAACCTTCACCCCCTCTCCTCATTGACGTCCCTTAAACTTCAAGGAAGTTAGCCCATGGATCCGCCGCCGATGATCTCAAGTCCTTCACATCACGATCCATTGCAAGCCATGTCCCCACGCCCCGATCGATCGCAAGCGAGGCCGACGAGGCGAAGGAAGGGCAACGCGGAAGCCAGTCGGGGTCAATGAGAAGGGGCTTGAAGGACGGGCTCGCAGTCTCGCACAGGTCCGCCTGATCCTCCCACGCCGCTCGATCTCCGGCGCAAGTTGTTTCACGGGTCGGACCTCTTGAGTAAGATCCGCTTCCACCCAATCATGTTTTTTTTCGAAAGCATCACGTTTGCTTACCGCGAGCAACCCGATTTCATGCAGGTACTGCATGATGCGCAGCAGAACCCCCGCAATCTGAGCAACTATAGGTGCTCAGCCTCATGATGGTCCAGCACAAGTGGAGATGAGTGGGAGGAAGAAGAGTGAAAGGAGAAGAAGGGGGCTTGCACAGAGGAGAATTTCTTGTTTGGATGAGGTTGGTGTAGTCTTGCGTGGTTGTGAAGTTTCTGTCTGAGTATACATATGTAGATGCTCCTATATCCAGCAGCCTCTCAAGGTCTCCTAATCCTGTTGGTCTCCAACATTAGCTTTGATTCTCATCACGTTCCGTCATTTATTTTTCGTTTCTAGCCAGCGGCAGCAGTTCCATCTTCGTCATAATCACCTCCGAGGCTCTGACACATGTTGGTTTGGTCTATATTTATGTACATATCAACTATATCTCATGCCCCCAGAGATTGACATGTATTGCTTTTCTATTTAGGTATTGCAAATTCTTCACCTTAATTATACTGATTTTTGCATGAAGCATACGGTCATGAGTTATTGATCCTGTGATCTTTTGGAGACAGAGATTAAATAAAATATGAAATCAGATATGCAAGTTATATTTGAAAAAGCTTCCCACAGTATAAGCAGAATTAAAATTGATTAGTTTTGTTTGACAAAATATATTAGATGTTGCTATACCCATAATTATCAATTTTTAGGCATCAAGATATATATGTTCTTGCCCGCAAAAAAAGAAATATATGCTCTTTTTAATTCCATCTTTACTTTGAATGTGTGTTGTATGGTGCGTGTATTCAGTGCCGACATCTTACCTTGCAGGTCTATAACAAGATTGAACTCTTGAAAAAAATAATTGTTGATTGGCTCAAGAGAAAGGTATGAGAAACTAATGCAACAATTCTATGGAGTTCTGTGATTGTAGTATCTGTCCATACTAGCACGAAAAAGGTCACATGAGTTTTTGTTATAGACATGTATGATGTGTTGTATATTATAAAAAGGCTAGAAGAGAGGACTTCAAGATGATCCGTAGAAAGCAGGAGGAAGTTTAAGTATGGTGCAACTTGCAAATCATGGGTTCTACGAGAAGCCTATTACCTCAGCATAAACACTTTGATCCAATCTTGGGTCATTGTTATGATCAACACTACATACAGAGGGCCAAATTGACCAGTACACATTGCATTGATGTTTTAATATTTGTGTGCCACTCAGTATTCCGCTTCGCACATACTTGTGGGCCAAATTGTTATGATCCTGTAGGAGAACAGAAAGAGGGAGGGAGAGATAGAGAGGAACTACGCGGGAGTGTTCCGAAGTGTTCTCTACCACTTTTTCAAGTTTCTTTTCCTCAAAGTTCCAATAGTTTAAGGAAGCGACTAACCACCAGTCGGTTGGTCGCTAACCATCAGATCCGCACGATACCTTCGACGGTTGAAACAACGCTCCACATCTAGGTGTAATCTCGCATGCAGCGTTGCGGTGCAATCTCCCATACATATATTTTTGATTTGCATGGAATGCACGTCCTATTGAACCCAATTAACAATGCATGCATGTAGATAAAAAAAGAAGATGATGTCAGCAAAGATTCCATTAGAAATTAAACTTCAAAATGTTTTGTAGCTCAAACCGTGGTCCAATTGAAAAACCGTTTTCACATAAAAGATTCGTCGCGACGAAACCTTCAAAACTAGATCCCATGTTGGTATGTTTCAATGATTTTTTTTTCGGATGAAAAGTTACCAGACCTAGGCTAAATAAGTTATCACGTGTGTGGTATGTCAGTTATCATCATGTTTACATGGAAATTACCGGGGCATAAAAATTGCTCCTCCAACATTCCCTCCTCATGCAAAAACATTAGAGCACAGAAAACCTGATGTAATTGTAAATCCTCACTATTTGGAAGATGTTTTATAGCTCAAACTGTCATTTTTGATTGAAAAATTGTTTTCACATAAAAATCCACCATGATGAGAATTTCAAAATTAGATCTCGTGTTGACATGTTTTGATCACTTTTTTGATCAAAAGTTACTGTAAAGTTATCAGTTATGGTATATGTATATTAACATGTTATTTATACAGAAGTGACCGGAGATGTGTTTTAAACGACTTCTTCCCCTGGGTCAAATTTACTGTGGTATTTATATCTAAGTTATCAGCTCCCGGATGCATACATTACCGTTCTATTTGCACATAATGAACCGGGGTATGATTCAATAAATTTTTATCCGGGTATAAAGTTACCGCGTTGTTTATACCTAAGTTATCAGGTCTATGATGTGTGAGTTACCATGATATTGACAAAAGTTAACGAGGTATATTTCATCAACAACCCTCCAGCACTCCTCACCACCGTCGTCAAACTTACAAGGACAGGGGCACACAAATTATCAGGTCTGCGATGTGTGAGTTATCATGTTATTTACACAAAATATTACCATATATTTCATCAACCACCCTTCGCCCACCCAGTCACCGAATTTACCAACGAGTGGGGTACATTAGTTATCAGGTCTACAAGGTGTGAGTTACCGTGCTATTCACATAAAAGTTAACCGGGATATATTTCATCACCCCTCCCTCGCAAAAAGTACCAGGACCGGGATGCATAAGTTTCAGGTCTCCGATGTGTGAGTTACCATGCTATTCACACGAAAGTTACCGGGGGATACTTGATCACCACCCCCCGCCCCCCCCCCCCCCACACACACACCAAAGTTATCAGGTCTATGATGTGTGAGTTACCATGGTATTGACAAAAAGTTACTGGAGGTATATTTCGTCAATAGCCCTCCCCCACCACTCACCACCATCGCCAAAGTTATTAGGACTAGGGCACATAAGTTATCAAACTGTGATGTGTGAGTTATCATGTTATTCACACGAAAAGTTACCAAAGGGTATATTTCATCAACCACCCTCCCCCCACATGGTCACCAAATTTACCAAAAAGACTGGGGCACATAAGTTATCAGGGCTGAGATGTGTGAGTTATCATGTTATTCACACAAAAAGTTATCAAGGATATATTTCATCAACCCCCCCCCCCAAACCAAGTTATCAGGTATATGATGTGTAAGTTACCATGATATTGGTAAAAAAGTTACCGGAGGTATATTTCATCAACAACCCTCCCCTACCCCTCACCATCGTCGCCAAAGTTACCAGGACTGGGGCACATAAGTTCTCATGTCTGCAATGTGTGAATTATTATGTTATTCACACAAAATTTACCAAAATGTATATTTCATCAACCACCGTCCCCCCCACCGAGTCACCAAATTTACCAAAAGACTGGGGTGCATTAGTTACCAGGTCTACGAGGTGTGAGTTACCGAGCAATTCACATAAAAGTTATCGAGGGTATATTTCATCACCCCTCCCTCACGAAAAGTACCAGGACCGGGGGGCATAAGTTATCAGGTCTCCGATGTGTGAGTTACCATGCTATTCACACGAAAGTTGTCGAGGGATACTTGATCCCCCCCCCCCCCCGACAAATTTATCAAGACCAGGGTACATAAATTATCAGGTGTGTGATGTGTGAGTTATCGGGATGTTTGTATGTAAGTTATCATGTTCGCGGTGTGTTAGTGACCACGTTATTCAGGCAACATTATTGCGGGATGTTTCAACAAAAAAATGAGGTCAAAAGAATCACGTTAGTGGGGAAATCATTGACCGGACCACTATTTTTTAATGTTCAAATTCGTATTAACCAAGAACAAGTATCATGTAAACTTGTTTCAAAAACAGCAAGTCCAAGCCGGGCTAGTGGTTTGTGTCAGTAGAAATTACTACTTGAGGAACAGGGTTCGATTCTTATCCAAAGACAGAAGCTATTAATTTTTTTGGAACGTGGGCAAGGATGCGATCGGTAAATGGTCCTCTTAATTTAGGAACATGGGCCGATGGGATGTGATGATGTGAGGAAAAAAAATAGTGGGAACGGGCCTGCATCGGGGAAAAAAGGAAGAGGGAGCGGGCTAGCGTCGGGATATATGTGGGTTGTGCGGGCGATCCAGACGGGGTGCTTGGGGTCGTGCGATCCACAACGAGCAACGATCAGGTGGTACAGATCTATCGCTAACTTCCAGTCGAGCTTTAGGAATTGGCGCAAGTACTACACCACGCAACAATTCTTCAAAAACAATACATGTCCCTCGTCACAATTCTTTGATATTGGAGTTTGACTCTAGCTCCCAGCAAAAAAATTCTGGAATTAGCACAACTTTTATTTTGATGCTATGAGGTATAAAAGGTTAAGTTCTTATGTTTTCCAGTTTGAACAACTAAGATGTTGTAGCTTGTTGGTCGAAGGGAGCATGCGGAGCCTGTGCGTCCTGGGTTTGATTCCTGTCGGGTGCTTTATTTTTTTCCTCGAAAAATAAAGTAGCTAGCGATCTATCGGGAGGTCGAACGTGGATCGTGCGTGCGTGCCTATCGTTAATGACCAGTCGGCAGGTATTTAGCTTTGTCGATAGTTTAAATCTAGCTAGATTATTTGACCTAATTGTGTACTCATAAAAAAATCAATTGCATTGCTCAAAATCAAATATCAAGACGACATTTTTCATGAACGTCAAATGTGTTCGCATGTACAACTCTCAATTAATTTGAATATATACGTCAATTTTTTCCGTCGCAAGGCACGGGCATTTGTGCTAGTTCAACCTAAATATGGAGTGGATATGGGGGCCGCCATGTCGGGCCCAACAGCCGACCCCACCCCAAGTTGCACCAAATCCACCAAACTATTCCTCCTTCTCCCACCGCCCTCCAACCATTCTCGCGCCCGGACCCTCGCCGGCCTCCATCCTTGCTCCCAATCCTCACCTCCGGTCCTAATCCACCGCCGGAGATGTCGTCCAGCCCGACCCACACCACCGCGACGGAGACGCGGTCCGCCTCGTCCGTCGACGGCGAGATATCGTCTGCGGTGACTTGCAAGGCGGAGAACATCGCCCACAAGTTGGGGCGACGCCGACATCGAGAGAGGGCGGCGGCGGCGCAGGGAGGTTCGGACGTGGTGGACCAGCTGTCTCCTCTGCCGCACCTACACGGATTATGTTGTCCGGCCCGCTTGGGACACAGGATGATCCGAGTGCCGGCTGGCCATTCCGGATAGCTTTCCGCCCACTCAGATGCCGGCGGTCGACGCGTGTGACTCGCCGCAACTCGTTTGGGCGTGGAGTGGGACCGGAAGAGGGCGGAGAAGAAGCTGGAAATTGAGAGGGAGAAGATCGAGTTGGAGAAGCAATGAGCGGTGGTCAAATGGGAGCTCGGGAAGGCCAAGACATTTGGCGACATAGAGCTTGAGAAGGAGAGGTTGCAACTCGCACGGGACGCGGAAGATGCGAGGATCATGTTGGAGGACGAGACCCTCTATAATGAGCATTCGAAGAAGTGGCTTGTGGACAAGAAGATGGAGATCAACGACCATAGGAAGTATGAGGCGGCGAGGGCGGCTGCGGCCCGGTTGTAGGCGAAGGAGGCAGCCCGGATGCAGGGGGAGCAGGCAACCCGGATGCAGTCGGAGCAGGACGAGTAGGATGCATTTCGCTCGGAGCAGGCGCCCAGCCAATGATCCGAGGCCATCCGTCACGCTCGTACATTGATTTTGTTTTGCCATGTCCGGTTTGTTGAACTATGATTTGTTTTGCTTTGTTTTGAACTATGGCATTCGGACAGTTTGTACCGTATGATTGACGTGCATGGATTTCATGGATTTGAGGATCGGAATTTGTGATATGTGGATGTGCAGCGCAACATTTGAGGGATGCCCGGTCAGTGCCCGCGAACGCTTCCGCGGGCATTTGAGGGGCCGGATTTGCCAAGTCCGACTGTAGATGCTCCGCGACGGGCGCATCCGCGGCACTAACCGGGCACTCCTCAAATTCTTCATCCACATCCGTGTATCTCATATCCGATACCTCATATCCATACTAAGCATACAACATTGCTAAAAACAATGTAGATCATCACACAAACATAGAATCGGACATAGAAACGCACATCCTAATCACCAAAAGATCACCGATGGATGTCCAAAAGATCACCAAAAATCACATAAACGATGGACAAGTTTAAACTACATTACTAAAAACTTGAGACTTAAGACGGAGAGTCGGAGACGGCGGAGCTTCACCACTTCCTCGTCGGCCCTTTACCCTTCTGGTCACCGGCACAGCTGTAGGCATCGACGGCGGATGGGGGATCGTCCGAGTCATCGGACAAGGAGCCGTGTTCGTCATCATCATCGGAGGTCCCAGAGAGGATGATGAGCCCTTTCAACCGACGGACCTCCCTCTCCTGCTGCCACATGGGGGAGCAGCAGTCGGCGGGGGCAAGGGATGGCATAGGGGAGGCGCGGATTGCGCAGGTCGCCTGTCGAAACGGCGAACGGGCCGGGAAGAGCCAGCGCTGGCGTCCGAGCTGCACCGGCGAGGAGGCCGCGTCTGCGGTGAGGCTGCAGATCCGGAGGTACCCCCGGTCTTCACCTTGGACCACTCCAAGGCGATGCGGCGGGCAAACTCATAGTTCAAATCCAGCTCAAAGTCGGAGCGGCTGCCGGAGCTTGACATTGCGCCGGATTCGATTGGAATCGGCGCGGCGGGAGGAGAGGACGGAGCGAGAGAGGAGAGTGTGAGTGAGCTAGGGTTTCGGAGCGATGAGTCGATGGAATTTTTTGCGGGACAGCTCTGGGGTTGGTGGTGGGCCGGCCTTGTCAGGCGGACGTGCCCGGGCCACTCCATATCCGCCTCATATTTGATCTGGATATGAGGGGTGCCGGTCAGCTCGAGCGTTTGATACCCGTATGAGGCATTCGTTTGGGTCAGAAAATTGTGACCGGACAGGTTGTACGGATGTTTGAGGCCGGTGTAGGGCGCCGGCTGTAGATGCTCTTGCACGGAGGAGAACATCCATGTGTTTATGCTAGCTTCCTCACACGTCATTGCATGCACGGCCTCTCTGATGGCTGCGACTGCAACATCGTCCTACATGCATGCATGAACGGGCGCCAAGATTAGATGCACTATTACTTACTCTCTTCGTCCGCGAATAAGTGTATTTATAGCTTTTATCTTAAGTCAAAATTTTAAAATTTTGACCAACTATATACAAAAGAGTAATAATATACTCCCTCCATTTCTCAATATAAGTTTTTTTTGAAATCCCAATATGGACTACTTACGAAAGAAAATGAGTGAATCTACACTCTAAAATATGTCTATATACATCATATATACTCCCTCTATACCGAAATAGTTGTCGTTTTAGAATCTTAGTACAATTTCCGTCACGCTACCAGTTTTCTTCCCTTTCCCATTTTGCCCTCCCACTCGCACCGACCAGGCGACCACTCGCTCTCTCCCCAGTTGCTCCTCCCGAGCCCAGATCGCTCATGGGCCGCCGCCGTCCACTCCCTCTCGTCGGTATCTTCCTCACCGTCGTCTTGCTCCTCTACCACCCCGATTCGTACCCCTAAGGCCCTAACCCTATTGTCCTGCCTGCTAGCTTGGTCAAAGGTAACATTTTTAGAGCCGATGTGCTCTGTCCGTGGGCGGCGTTGCTCGGTCCTGAAGGAAATATGCCCTAGAGGCAATAATAAAGTTATTATTTATTTCCTCATATCATGATAAATGTTTATTATTCATGCTAGAATTGTATTAACCGGAAACATGGTACATGTGTGAATACATAGACAAACATATAGTCACTAGTATGCCTCTACTTGACTAGCTCATTAATCAAAGATGGTTATGTTTCCTAACCATAGACATGTGTTGTTATTTGATTAATGGGATCACATCATTAGGAGAATGATGTGATTGACATGACCCATTCCGTTAGCCTAGCACTTGATCATTTAGTATATTGCTATTGCTTTCTTCATGACCTATACATGTTCCCTGTAACTATGAGATTATGCAACTCCGTTTACCGGAGGAACACTTTGGTGCTACCAAACGTCACAACGTAACTCGGTGATTATAAAGGAGTACTACAGGTGTCTCCAAAAGTACATGTTGGGTTGGCGTATTTCGAGATTAGGTTTTGTCACTCCGATTGCTCGGAGAGGTATCTCTCGCCCTCTCGGTAATGCACATCACATAATCCTTGCAAGCATTGCAACTAATTAGTTAGTTGTGAGATGTTGTATTACGTAATCCAGTAAAGAGAGACTTGCCGGTAACGAGATTGAACTAGGTATTGGATACCGACGATCGAATCTCGGACAAGTAACATACCGATGACAAAGGGAACAACGATATCGTTATGCGGTTTGACCGATAAAGATCTTCGGAGAATATGTAGGAACCAATATGGGCATCCAGGTTCCGCTATTGGTTATTGACCGAGAATAGTTCTAGGTCATGTCTACATAGTTCTCGAACCCGTAGGGTCCGCACGTTTAACGTTACGATGGCGATGCTTTATTATGAGTTTATAAGTTTTGATGTATCAAGTTTGTTCGAGTCCGGATGTGATCACGGACATAACGAGGAGTCTCGAAATGGTCGAGACATAAATATTGATATATTGGAAGCCTATATTTGGATATCGGAATGGTTCCGTGAAATCGATTTTACGGAACACCGGGGTTACCGGAACCCTCCCGGGGATAATGGGCCTTAGTGGGCCATGAGGGAGAAGAGGAGGGCCGGCCGGGGCAGGTCACAGCCTCCTCCCCTAGTCCGAATAGGACAAGGAAGGGGGCGGCGCCTTTCCTCTTTCCCATCCCCCTTTCCTTCTCCAACAAGGCAGAGGGGGAGTCCTACTCCCGGTGGGAGTAGGACTCCTCCAGCGCACCCTTGGGGGGCCGGCCCCACCTCCCTCCCTCCTTTATATAAAGGCGGGGGCACCCCATAACACACAAGTTGATCTACGGATCGTTCCTTAGCCGTGTCAGCGGTGCCCCCTCCACCATATTCCACCTCGGTCATATCGTCATGGAGTTTAGGCGAAGCCCGCTACCGGTAGAGCATCATCATCGCCACCACTCCGTCAGGTCTTGACGGAACTCATCCCCGACACTTTGCTGGATCGGAGTCCGGGATCGCCATCGAAATGAACGTGTCGAACTCGGAGGTGCCGTGCGCTCGGTACTTGGATCGGTCGGATCGTGAAGACGTACGACTACATCAACCGCGTTGTCATAACGCTTCCGCTTACGGTCTACGAGGGTACGTGGACAATACTCTCCCCTCTCGTTGCTATGCGATCACCATGATCTTGCGTGTGCGTAGGAAATTTTTTGAAATTACTACGTTTCCCAACAGTGGCATCCGAGCCAGGTTTTATGCGTAGATGTCATATGCACGATTAGAACACAAGCAAGTTGTGGGCGATACAAGTCATACTGCTTACCAAAGATGTCATACTTTGGTTCGGCGGTATTGTGACATGAAGCGGCCCGACCGACATTACGCTGCACGCTTACGCAAGACTGGTTTCACCGCTATGCAGCACTCGTGCTTAAAGGTGACCGGCGGTGTCTGCTCTCTCACTTTAGTTGAACCGAGTGTGGCTACGCCCGGTCCTTGCGAAGGTTAAAACAGCACTAACTTGACGAACTATCGCTGTGGTTTTAATGCGTAGGTAAGAACGGTTCTTGCTCAGCCCGTAGCAGCCACGTAAAATTTGCAACAACAAAGTAGAGGACGCCTAACTTGTTTTTGCAGGGCATGTTGTGATGTGATATGGTCAAGACGTGATGCTATATTTTATTGTATGAGATGATCATGTTTTGTAACCGGTTATCGGTAATCGGGCAGGAGCCATATGGTTGTCGCTTATTGTATGAAATGCAACGTCCTGTAATTGCTTTACTTTATCACTAAGCGGTAGCGATACTCGTAGAAGCAATAGTTGGCGAGACGACAATGATGCTACGATGGAGATCAAGGTGTCGTGCCGGTGACGATGGTGATCACGACGGTGCCTCGGAGATGGAGATCACAAGCACAAGATGATGATGGCCATATCATATCACTTATATTGATTGCATGTGATGTTTATCCTTTATGCATCTTATCTTGCTTTGATTGACGGTAGCATTTTAAGATGATCTCTCGCTAAAAATATCAAGAAGTGTTCTCCCTGAGTATGCACCGTTGCGAAAGTTCTTCGTCGAGACACCACATGATGATCGGGTGTGATAGGCTCTACGTTCAAATACAACGGGTGCAAAACAGTTGCACACGCGGAATACTCAGGTTAAACTTGGCGAGCCTAGCATATACAGATATGGCCTCGGAACACGGAGACCGAAAGTTCAAACGTGAATCATATAGTAGATATGATCAACATAGTGATGTTCAACATTGAAACTACTCCATCTCACGTGATGATCGGACATGGTTTAGTTGATTTGGATCACGTAATCATTTAGATGACTAGAGAGATGTCACCTAAGTGGGAGTTCTTAAATAATATGATTAATTGAACTTAAATTTATCATGAACTTAGTACCGATAGTATTTTTGCTTGTCTATGTTTACCGTAGATAGATGGCTCGTGATGTTGTTCCGTTGAATTTTAATGCGTTCCTTGAGGAAGCAAAGTTGAAAGATGATGGTAGCAATTACACGGACTGGGTCCGTAACTTCGAGGATTATCCTCATTGCTGCATAGAAGAATTACGCCCCGAAGCACCGGTGCCAGTGCCGAACTGCCGATGTAACCGACGACGCTAAGAACGTCTCGCGAGCAAAGTCGATGACTACTCGATAGTTCAAGTGCCATGCTTTACGGCTTAGAACCGGGCCTTCAACGACGTTTTGAACGTCATGGAGCATATGAGATGTTCCAGAGTTGAAGTTAATATTTCAAGCAAATGCCCGGATTGAGAGATATGAAGTCTCCAATAAGTTCTCAGAGCTGCAAGATGGAGGAGAATAGTTACGTCGGTGAACACATACTCAAAATGTCCGGGTATAATAATCACTTGATTCAACCGGGAGTTAATCTTCACGATGATAGTGTCATTGATGTAATTCTTCAATCATCGCCACCAAGCTACAAGAGCTTCATGATGAACTATAATATGCAAGGGATGGACAAGTCTATTCCGAGCTCTTCGCAATGCTAAAAGTCGCGGAGGTAGAAATCAAAAAGGAGCATCAAGTGTTGATGGTTAACAAGACCACCAGTTTCAAGAAAAGGGCAAAGGGAAGAAGAAGGGGAACTTCAAGAAGAACAAGAAACAAGTTGTCGCTCAAGAGAAGAAACCCAAGTCCGGACCTAAGCCCGAGGATCGAAAGTGCTTCTCTACCGCAAAGCGACCGACTTTGAAGCGGAACTGCCCCAAGTATTTGGCGGATAAGAAGGATGGCAAAGTAAACAAAGGCATATGTGATATACATGTTATTGATGTGTACCTTACTAATACTCGCAGAGTACAGGTATTTGATCTTGGGTTCTGCTAATATTTGCAACTCGAAACAGAACTACGGATTAAGTGAAGATTGGCTAAGGACGAGGTGACGGCGCGCTGGGAAATGGTTCCAAAGTCGATGTGATCGCGGTCAAGACGCTACCTCTACATCTACCATCGGGATTAGTTTTAGACCTAAATAATTGTTATTTGGTGCGCCATAAGCATGAACATTATATCCGGATCTTGTTCGATGCGTAGACGGTTATTCATTTAAGTCGTGAATAATGGTTGTTCTATTTATATGAATAATATCTTTTATGGCCATGCACCCTTGAAGAGTGGTCTATTTTTATTGAATCTCGATAGTAGTAATACACATATTCATAGTGTTGAAACCAAAAGATACAGAGTTGATAATGATAGTGCAACTTATTTGTGGCACCGCCGCTTGGGTCATATCGGTGTAAGACGATGAAGAAACTCCATCTTGATGGGCTTTTGGAATCACTTGATTATGAATCACTTGGTACTTGGCGTAACCGTGCCTCATGGGCAAGATGACTAAAACGCCGCTTCTCCGGAACTATGGAGCGAGCAACTGATTTGTTGGAAATCATACATACCGATGTTTGTGGTCCAATGAATGTTGAGGCACGCGGTGGGTATCAAGTTATTTTCTCACCTTCACAGATGATTTGAGTAGATATGGGTATATCTACTTAATGAAACACAAATCTGAAACATTTGAAAAGTTCAAAGAATTTCAGAGTGAAGTGGAAAATCATCGTAACAAGAAAATAAAATTTCTACGATCTGATCGTGGAGGAGAATATTTGAGTTACGAGTTTGGTTTACATTTGAAACAATGCGAATAGTTTCAAGAACTCACGCCAATTCAAACACCACAATGAAATGGTGTGTCCGAAAGTCGTAATTGTACTTTACTAGATATGGTGTGATCTATGATGTCTCTTACTGATTTACCGCTATCGTTTTGGGGTTATGCTTTAGAGATGGCCGCATTCACGTTGAATAGGGCACCATCAAAATCCGTTGAAACGACGCCTTATGAACTATGGTTTGGCAATAAACCAAAGTTGTCGTATCTTAAAGTTTGGGGTCATGATGCTTATGTGAATAAACTTCAACCAGATAAGCTCGAACCTAAATCGGAGAAATGTATCTTCATAGGATACCCAAAAGAGACTATTTGGTACACCTTCTATCACAGATCTGAGGGCAAGATTTTCGTTGCTAAATTCGGATCCTTTCTAGAAAAAGAGTTTCTCTCGAAAGAAGTGAGTGGGAGGAAAGTAGAACTTGATGAGATAATCAGATTCGCTCCCTTATTGGAAAATAGTTCATCACAAGAACCGGTTCCTGTGACAACTACACCAATTAGTGAGGAAGCTAATGATATTGATCATGAAACTTCCGATCAAGTTTCTCTTGAACTACGAGGTCAACCAGAGTAAGATCCGCACTGCAGTGGTACGGTAATCCTATTCCGAAGTCATGTTACTTGACCATGGCGAACCTACGAACTATGAAGAAGCGATGGTGAGCCCAGATTCCGCAAAATGGCTGGAAACCATGAAATCTGAGACGGGATCCATGTATGAGAACAAAGTATGGACTTTGGTTGACTTGCCCGATGATCGGCAAGCCATTGAGAATAAATGGATCTTTAAGAAGAAGACTGACGCTGATGGTAATGTAATCGTCTATAAAGCTCGACTTGTTGCGAAAGGTTTTCGACAAGTTCAAGGGGTTGACTACGATGAGACTTTCTCACCAGAAGCGATGCTTAAGTCTGTCTCAATCATGTTAGCAATTGCTGCATTTTATGATTATGAAATTTGGCAAACGGATGTCAAAACTGCATTCTTGAATGGATTTCTAGAAGAAGAGTTGTATATGATGCAACCAGAAGGTTTTGTTGATCCAAAAGGTGCTAACAAAGTGTGCAAGCTCCAGCGATCAATTTATGGTCCAGTGCAAGCCTCTCGGAGTTGGAATAAACGCTTTGATAGTGTGATCAAAGCATATGGTTTTATCTGCACTTTCGGAGAAGCCTCAGATTTACAAGAAAGTGAGTGGGAGCTCAGAGCATTTCTGATATTATATGTGGACGACATATTATTGATTGGAAATGATATAGAATTTCTGGATAGCAGAAAAGGATACTTGAATAAAAGTTTTTCAATGAAAGACCTCGGTGAAGTTGCTTACATATTGGGCATCAAGATCTATAGAGATAGATCAAGACGCTTGATTGGACTTTCACAAAGCACATACCTTGATAAAGTTTTGAAAAGTTCAAAATGGATCGTGCAAAGAAAAGATTTTTACCAGACATAAGGTGTGAAATTGAGTCGACTCAATGCCCCACCACGCAGAAGATTGAGAGAAAATGAAAGATGTTCCCTATGCTTCAGCCATAGGCTCTATCATGTATGCAATGTTGTGTACCAGACCTGACGTATGCTTAGCAATAAGCTTGGCGGGAAGGTACCAAAGTAATCCAGGAATGGATCACTGGACAGCGGTCAAGAACATCCCAAATACACCGAAAAGGACTAAGGATATGCTTCTCAGATATGGAGGTGACAAAGAGCTAGTCGTAAATGGTTACGCCGATGCAAGCTTTGACACCGATCCGGACGATTCTAAATCGCAAACCGGATAATGATTTTTATTAAACGGTGGAGCTGTTAGTTGGTGTAGTTCTAAACAAAGCGTCATGGCGGGATCTACATGTGAAGCGGAGTACATAGCTGCTTCGGAAGCAGCAAATGAAGGAGTCTGGATGAAAGAGTTCATTTCCGATCTAGGTGTGATACCTAGTGCATCGGGACCAATGAAGATCTTCTGTGACAATATCGTGCAATTGCCTTGGCAAAGGAATCCAGATTTCACAAGAAGACCAAGCACATCAAGAGACGCTTCAATTCCATCCGGACCAAGTCCAGTGGGAGACATAGAGATTTGCAAGATACATACGGATCTGAATATTGCGTACCCATCGACTAAGCCTCTTCCACGAGCAAAACATGATCAGCACCAAGACTCCATGGGTGTTAGAATCATTATCATGTACTCTAGATTATTGACTCTAGTGCAAGTGGGAGATCAAGGAAATATGCCCTAGAGGCAATAATAAAGTTATTATTTATTTACTCATATCATGATAAATGTTTATTATTCATGCTAGAATTGTATTAACCGGAAACATGATACATGTGTGAATACATAGACAAACATATAGTCACTAGTATGCCTCTACTTGACTAGCTCATTAATCAAAGATGGTTATGTTTCCTAACCATAGACATGTGTTGTTATTTGATTAATGGGATCACATCATTAGGAGAATGATGTAATTGACATGACCCATTCCGTTAGCCTAGCACTTGATCGTTTAGTATATTGCTATTGCTTTCTTCATGACCTATACATGTTCCTCGTAACTATGAGATTATGCAACTCCCGTTTACGGAGGAACACTTTGGTGCTACCAAACGTCACAACGTAACTCGGTGATTATAAAAGAGTACTACAGGTGTCTCCAAAAGTACATGTTGGGTTGGCGTATTTCGAGATTAGGTTTTGTCACTCCGATTGCTCTGGAGAGGTATCTCTGGGCCCTCTCGGTAATGCACATCACATAAGCCTTGCAAGCATTGCAACTAATAAGTTAGTTGTGAGATGTTGTATTACGTAATCTAGTAAAGAGACTTGCGATAACGAGATTGAACTAGGTATTGGATACCGACGATCAATCTTTACAAGTAACATACCGATGACAAAGGGAACAACGATATCGTTATGCGGTTTCGACCGATAAAGATCTTCAGAGAATATGTAGGAACCAATATGGGCATCCGTGTTCCGATGTTGGTTATCGACCGAGAATAGTTCTAGGTCATGTCTACATAGTTCTCGAACCCGTAGGGTCCGTGCACGCTTAACGTTACGATGACAATTTTATTATGAGTTTATAAGTTTTGATGTACCGAAGTTTGTTCGGAGTCCCGGATGTGATCACGGACATAACGAGGAGTCTCGAAATGGTCGAGACATAAAGATTGATATATTGGAAGCCTATATTTGGATATCGGAATGGTTTCGAGTGAAATCGGGATTTTACCGGAACACTGGAGGGTTACCGGAACCCTCCCGGGGGATAATGGGCCTTAGTGGGCCATGAGGGAGAAGAGGAGGGCCGGCTGGCAGGCCGGCGTGCCCCTCCCCTAGTCCGAATAGGACAAGGAAGGGGGGCCTTTCCTCTTCCTCCCCTTTCCTTCTCCAACAAGGCAAGAGGGAGTCCTACTCCGGTGGGAGTAGGACTCCTCCAGCGCACTTGGGGGCCGGGCCGCACCTCCCCCTCCCTCCTTTATATACAGGGGCAGGGGGCACCCCATAACACACAAGTTGATCTACGGATTATTCCTTAGCCGTGTGCGGTGCCCCCCTCCACCATATTCCACTTCGGTCATATCGTCGCGGAGTTTAGGCGAAGCCCTGTGCTGGTAGAGCATCATCATCATCACCACGTCGTCGTGCTGACGGAACTCATTCCCGACACTTTGCTGGATCGGAGTCCAGGGATCGTCATCGAGCTAAACGTGTGCTGAACTCGAAGGTGTCGTACGTTCGGTACTTGGATCGGTCGGATCGTGAAGACGTACGACTACATCAACCGCGTTATCATAACGCTTCCGCTTACGGTCTACGAGGGTACGTGGACAATACTCTCCCCTCTCGTTGCTATGCCATTACCATGATCTTGCGTGTGCGTAGGAAATTTTTTGAAATTACTACATTCCCAACAGGTCCATGGGTGGCGGTGCTTGATCCATGGGCGGCAGTGCTTGATCTGTGCTGGAGCAGCGGAAGGAGGACGACAGTGCTGGATTGGAGCAACGGGAGGAGGACGGCGGTGCTGAATTGGAGCAGCGGGAGGAAGATGGTGGTGCTGGTCCGAAGCAGAGCGTGTCGGAGCTGGAGTTCGAGGCCTTCATTCGGCAGCACATCACCGCCGCCGAGGCCGAGGCCCAGCGGGGCAGGTGCGGCCATGGACCAGAGACAGCGGGTTCGGCGAGCACGGGCGGGATGATGGCATCTTCTTCCCTGGCGGTGGTGCCAGACCTCTGTTTCGGTGACTCGGTGAGCAGCTGCTAGTATTAGCTCAGTCTTTAACTGAATTTCGTGCGTTTAACTGAATTTCATGGGCGGCGATGCTTTTAAGTGCAGGAGTAGTTCATGTGCTTAACTGAGTTTCCTCCTGTGCTTAACTGAATTTCCTCCTGTGCTCCAGCAGAACTCCCAGGAGCTGCAAGAGAGCAACGCCGGCCAATTGTGGTGGTCTGAAGGCCTCCGGGCGCCAAACCACCACACAGTCCCGACGCCGACCAGCCATCTCCAGTATGCGCAACATACTCCTTCAGCCTATTTTGCTTGGATGTGTGTTTACTGAATGTGTATTTTGCTTGAATGTGTGTTTACACAGAATGTTGTAGGTGAAGTCAACACCAGTTTT
The DNA here is from genome assembly GCA_021605145.1 of Aegilops bicornis. Lineage (NCBI taxonomy): Eukaryota > Viridiplantae > Streptophyta > Magnoliopsida > Poales > Poaceae > Aegilops > Aegilops bicornis. The sequence continues at coordinate 642,455,454 of CM038670.1, read as the reverse complement.
GATTGAATGTGTGTTTACTGAATGTTTGTTTTGCTTGAATGCTGGAGTTTGTGAGGATAGTAGGTATACATTAGATGTAAAAAAAGCTTGATATTCTGAACAAGCTGGAGTACATGTTTCAGTACAGTAGCTACATGTTGGAGTACTTTTGTGTGACAGCAAAATTTGATTGTATCAAAACAGTTAGTTTTGTTAAGTTGGAGAATGTTCAGAATGGTACTCTTACTTTGTCAAATGAAGTATTGAAGAATTTTGCAAATTCAGTAAACAAAATTTCTATTCTTAGGAGTAGCTTGAAGGAGTACAGTGCAACTTCTTTTTCTCCTCTTTTTCTTCTCATTCTCTTCTCTGCTAACAAGAGCACTGCAAATAATTTTGGATAGGATAAGCTTGACAGCAACTACCTCATATTTAGGGAAACACAAGTGCAATAGTTAAAACTTAGTTCTTGGAGTAGGAGTATGGTGTAGGATCTCTTATCTTCTCCTTCCTTTTCTTGGATTTCCAGTAGCAATTCCAGTAGCAGTAAACACAAATTCTACTCCTTAGAAACCACTCACCTTTAAGTTAATTAAGGTGCAGTATGATGAAACTTTTAAGTTAATTAAGGTGAGTGAGATGAACCAAATGAAAATTTGAAGTTAATTAAAACTAAATGAAACTTTTAAGGTAATTAAAACTAAATGAAAATTTTAAGTTAACTAAACTAAAATGGAAATTTGAAGTTAATTAAACTTAAAATGGAAATTCTACCCTCCTCTCCTCCCTTCTCCTCTCCTACTCTTCTCCTCCAACATAATTCGAAAATCAATTAAATAAAACTAAGATAAAGAACTTGGAGTAATTCAAACTAAATTCAAGGATGCATCAAGGAGTTACACATACTCCAACAAGGAGTTTCATCTTCTCTTTATGTTAATTTACACGAGAGAGTTGCCAATGTTGAAAGACAGCAAAAATAATTGGTGAGCATGTACAGTTTGCTTTCAAACAATCCAGACAAAAACTGAATTATGAGCCTAGTTTCAGGATAATAATCCAGTTAGTATCCCAAGAATCTACTCCTTGTTGTTGATCATTAAGAGTACTTGGATTAAAAATGGAGTAGCTAACCTACTGTTGATCTTGCTTTGTCAATTTTCTGCTGATTTGTCAATCTTGCTTTTGTTTTCACAGGTGGACAGATGGACAATGGTCAATCCAAGCAATTCTGATCAAGTGGAGTAACACAATGGGAGGACCCATGTTGCTGTAACACTTCCGATCAATCCAAGCAATTGATCAATCCAAACACATACACCTGTTGGTCCCTGTTGCTGTTCACAAACAGAGCCCTGTTACAGGTAGCAATTCACAATTTGGTTGGTCCCTGTTGCTGTTCTTCCTCCAAACAAACCCATGTTGATGTTCTTCCTCCAAACAGGAGAACCCCTATCGTTGTTCTTGCTCGATTTGCTTGGTCCGCCAGTCACAATTTGGAGGAAGCGAGAGCAGGAGAACCAGTGAGGAAGAGAGGCGCGACGAGGCGACCTGGTTGCTCGCCGACGAGGTCAATTGGCCGGATCCGGAGCTCCGGCGTTGGGAGGCTGAGGTGCTGGAGTCGACGGCGCAGGAGTCGCACAATAGGTGCGACGGGCAGGTGTCTGCAAGCGCTGGAGGCTGTGCTGCTACAGCGGGCGCGACGGGCAGGAGTCGCCGGCGGCTGGAGGCGCTGCTGCTACAGCGGGCGCGACGGGCAGGAGTCGTTGGCGGCTGGAGGCGCTGCTGCTACAGCGGGGGCGACAGGCAGGAGCCACGGGCGGCTGGAGGTGCGGGCGCGACGGGCACGAGTCGCCGGCGGTTGTGCTGCTACAACGGGGCCTGGAGGCTGGGCGGCCACGGCGGAGGGGAGGAGCCTGGCAGAGGGAAGACGACGATTAGGGACAATTTCGTTTTCAAGTTAGGGGTACTTTGGTACATTTCCACCTTTTCACCTAGTCGGAAATTCACTCCGGCGACAACTATCCTGGAACAGAGGGAGTAGTTTGTATTAAAATCTCTACAAAGACTTATATTTAGAAGCGGAGGGAGTACATGACATCAAATTGGTATATTATGAAAGTACATTTCAAAATAGGTCTAGTAATATTAATTTTGTGTCATAAATGCTAGTACCTTTTTCTATAAAGTTGATCAAACCCTAATATACTTTGACCTAGGACAAAACTTAGAAATACACTTATTCACGGACGGAGGGAGTATAATAATTACTTAGTAGACAGATAAGCATGCATTAAGAACTTCAAAGTTCACGTGTGAACAAACTAACCACCAGCGGTTGTACTATCAACACAGACGCACTTGTAATTTGTGCGCACCATCGAGAATGGTTTAGTGTGACATAGGCCCTGTTTGGATCATGGGTTAGAGCTAGTTTGGGTTAGTTGAGGGCTTAAATAACCCAAAAGTATCCAAACAGATAGGGTTAGAGTTGGTTAGTTTTATCTAACCCAACTATCCCGGTGAAGAGGTGCTTATTTGAGTTAGAGTGGGTTAAAAAATAATTCTAATTTTAACTGTGTTAGAGTATCCAAAGAGGGCCATCGCATAGTTCAGAGCCCCTTCCACTATACAGTCAACAGAGAGCATCTTTCTCATAGGATTACGGCGCCGCCTTTTTTTCCCTTCTTTTTTTAAGACTAACGGCGCCGCTGGTCGTGCCCCCGTCATCATGGGCCAATCAGGCGGCCCGAAAGTTGTTAACACGCGCACGTGTAATTTGGCAAGCACCCCATTACCTGCAAAAATATCTGCCAATTGGCAGAACCTGAAGTTTGGTAACGGTGTTTTCTATAGGAAAGCTGCCGAAACCAAGCCGATTTTGCAGCAGTGAACAAAACGGTCACATCGATCCTCGACCTGTGTTGTCGCTACGTGCCACGCCGAACAATGGTTTCTGTTGAAAACTTGAAAACACACAAGCTCCTGTCGACCGCTTCGTCACTTCTCGCAACCGCACGGCCGGAATTGGATCTTCGAGACGGCGCAGACCACGCACCACCCTCTCTCGCTTGGTTCTTATCGAGTTCGTGAGAGTGACCGCAGGCGGCCACTGTTGATAAATTGATAGGGCAAAGACTTTAGTAGCCTGATTTTCATTTTATAAACTGTTACACAGGTGCTATCAAGTGACCAAACATCAACCTCTCACTTGATTCTTATCCGTTCATGGTTTTAGATAAAAGGCAGAGGCTGTGGTGCAATAATAGAAGTACCACTACTCGCAAAGCAAAACAAAAGTACCGTAACTAACAAACTAAGCATTATAAATAACACTCCTTCCGCCCTAAATTGCTTGTCGCGGAAATTGATAGAAATGGATGTATATAGAATTTAAAAATACGCCTATATACATCCGCTTCATGACAATAATTCGAGACTGATTGAGTACATTACAACTTCTCTCAAACATAGAGATAACATAACACTGATGCAACGATCGGATACATTTTAGGCTGTCGTGCTTCTGTTTGTAGCATGTGTTAAAATTATGCCGAATATGTGTATTGGGCTACAATTCGATTTGAAGTACACGAAGGGTTAGGTGTTTGAGATGGACATATGTAACCTGGGAACAGTATAAAGTCACCGTGGATAGTCAAAGTAGATGAGACACAAGATAGGCTACGACAAAGATCACGAGGGCGGTCCAGGCACCAATGATAGGGGTGGGCGGACCGGCCATGGCAAGGGTTGTTGGAGCGTTGTCCGGCGGCCTCGAGGGCTTGTCATCATTTTGTACCGTGTGATTGATACACTGGGAGATGTGCCCATACTCAGTGCCCCGGGGATTAGCCACGATGGTCGCATTGCCGTCCTTACTCTTCCCTATAGGGACTCCCATCGTCGATGAAGTAGAGATCATTTGAAAATATAAGATGGTGGGGATCTTTTCATCAATTGTATGTTTATTGCGGCTAGTCCATAGCACCCAAGAAGGCAGAGCATCCTACTAAACAAGCGAGGATTCTAGTTGCACCAACGAACACAGCTCCATAGGAACTTTGCTAGAAGAAAAATGATATGGTCAATGTTTCCAGGTTCCCCACGGAGGACAAATGTGTCATTCCAGATCCCATTGTGCCTCTAGGTGTTGAGGGTCATGGGAAGGCACTATTTGGAAGCTCATCGTTTTCATTACAGTTGTCGGTGCAACTAGAATCCAAGTTTTTGGTGCTTATCGATTTCATTGTACATCCAAATTACAGTTGTCAGTGCTCATCGTTTTCATTGTACATCCAAGTTTCGCTTTATTTTGTTTTCCTTTTATGTGTTTGAAAAACTTTGAAAATCCAAAAAAAATCTCCGCTTTTTTTTTGTTTTTCTTTCTTATTTAGTTAGTTCGTAGTAGTAAAAGAAAATCCAAAAAGATTTTGGGGCAACTATTGGAGCAGTGGTGCTCTATTTTAGAGCAGCTGTTGGAGAAGAAAAAGATGTTGATGCTCTAGAACTCATTTTCGGCGTATGATGCCGAAGAGTAGCTCCACCCCTCCCTAAACACCGGACCCCTCGTGTTGGGTGAAGCTTTCCTTCAAACATCTTGTGCTCACAACGTAGCCTTCATATGAACTCCACTGCCCGCACCCACCATGTAACGAAAATTCTAGCACAATTCATGGCCGCCTAAACCGCTAGTCAGAAGGGAGAACTTATCCGAGGACATATCTGGTGCACCGAAGTTTCCTTTGCAACCAATGCACCCAGAGTCAAGAGCTCATGCAAAAAGTTCTCAATTTTTTTGAAGATAAGTGAGTATGCAAACACATATCTATCTACCATGTCATATAATTTGAGCTTAAAATTCAACTCACACCAAGAACAAAAAAATGACAAATCATGACATGAATGTAGTTGATTTAAGATGGGTTGTGAATTGAGTCCGTTAACACTATCACAGCTGAATTTTTTTCTTGTTGTGGGATGAAGTTAGAAGTTTTTAGGGGTGAAAACAGTTTATTCATCACCAAAATCCATATGAAGTGGGATACAAGAAGGGTCATGGGGATTACCAAACCAGACGTGGCGTCTCGGACCCTGAGAGAGAGCAAATCTAGCTAGTCTATGTGCTTCATAGTTAAAAAAAGCACGACCCTCGAAACCGAAATTATAATTAAACATAGTAGCTTTGAGATTTATTTCACTAATGATAGCGCAATACGGGCCTTTGACCCCTTTAGAAATGTCTGAGACAACTTGCTTGCAATCCGAAGCAACGATAATTTTTTGCAAATTGAGATCCTCTGCCAACGCTAATGCCTCCCGACATGCAATCGCCTCCAGAACTGTGGGGTCGCAAACGCCATAGATAACAAGCACAGAGCTACCCAGGTAGTTCCCCTGATTGTCCGGGCAGACAGTAGCTGCGGACCCTCCATCCTCAAATCTAACCCCTGCGCCAACATGAATTTTTGCATAGCCTGCTGGTGGAGCCTTGGGTCTAGCCTGAGGAGCCACAGCGATATTGCATGCTGAACAGCGTGTGTGTTGTTGCAGCCAATGATCTCCAAATCTGATATGAACTTGTTTATGAAAGCATGTATGGAGTGTGGACTCTGGAATATACCTTCATGTATTGCCTAGACATGCAAACGCCATGGGCTTGCATCTCTACAAGTGGGGTGTGGCCCATCTGCTTTGCCTCCTTGATCTAACGGATCATATGTATTAGCAGCCCGTGAGCGTCAAACTACTGCGGCTTCGATGAAGCAAAGCAAGCGAGCAACGCTCCATGGGACAACCCACTTCGAGCGAGCAACCGGTTTTGAGAACCTTCTAGAAGATCACTGAACCAGGCATTTCCTGTTTTTGTTTTCTTTTTTCGGGTTTTCTTCGTGTTTTTTCATTTTCTTTTTCCTGCTTATTTCTTCATTTTTTCATAAATACAAAATCTTCAAAAAGTAAAAAACTCATGTTTTCATGTTTTGAAATATTGTTCATTTTTCAAAAAAAGTTTAATTTATTGAAAAAATGATCACCATTCATTAGAAAATGTTCACTGTGTATAAAAAATGTTTATCATGTATAGAAAAATTGTTCAGCATGCATATGAAAAAAGTTCACTGTATTTTTGAAAAATATTCATGGTGTATTTAAATAATGCTCACCGTATGCTAAGAAAATTTTGCTGTGTATTTTGAATTCACCTTTTTAAAATTTGTTCATAGTTCAAAACAATTGTTCAGAATTCGAAATTTGTTCACAATATTTGTTCATGCTTTCAAAAAGTTTCCATGTTTTCAATTTTTGTTAGAATTTCAAATTTGTTCACTATTTGGGGGATTTTAATACTCGAACAGGACGGCTCGCTATGGCGCCACTAAATGGGCTGACCCATTAGGCTCGCGCCCTGCCCAAAAGCGATGTCGTTTGACTCTTCGAAATCACTAGTTGAGGAGTACTCGTTTCAAAGATCACTCCAACCTCCCAGGTTGCGATAAGTGGCGCGCTGCATGTGCGCTACTTGTCGTAACCTGAGAGTTTTCCCTTTTTTCGTAGATCCGTTTATTCAAAACGTTTTATCTCTTAAACCGTGCATCCAAATCTCGAACCACTTTCACCATTGGATTCCTCGCGTCGAGATCTTCAAAACTAGATCCCATGTTGATAGGTTTTGACGAACTTTTTTTAATGAAAAAAAATCAGATGAAAAAACCGAACCGGGAGCACGGGTTTTTTCCCTTTCCGAAAGAGGCACGCCCGTGCCTCTCACGAAATCATAACCGTGCCTCTTGCGGAAACAAAAACCGTGACTCGCGGAAAGAAAAAAAAGAGAAAACGCGTTTTTTTTTCGTTTCCGAGGAGGCACGGTCATGACTCTCGCGAAAGCACAACTGTGCCTCTCATAGAAGCAAAACCGTGGCACTCGCGAAAGAAAAAAAAGAAAAAATGCGTTTTTTTGTTTTTAAGAGGCACGACCATGACTCTCGCGAAAGCAAAACCGTGCCTCTCGCGGAATCAAAACCGTCTCGCGAAAGGAAAAAAGAAAACACGTTTTTTTGCGCAAAAAAAATCGAATTATTTTTTATCGAAAAGCTAAGGCAGACAGGTGGAAAACCAAAACGTCGATAAAAACCGCTAAAAAGCCGAAAACGTGTGCGAAAAAAGAAAAAAAATCCGGAGAAAGCGCCCAGAGCGTGACACGTCGTGAATGGCTGAGAGCGCGCAAAGTGGCGCTGATCGTTACCAGGCTCCCGAAGAAGTGCTCGTTAAGTAGTTGCTCTTTTGACGCTCGCGTTACGCGAGAGGAGGGGGAACACCCGCGTAAACTGCTACATCTCGGGCCGGCCCACTGTAGCGAGAATTTTCAGAAGCAGTTCTATCCCAACGCTGCTAGCCACTGCGACACACTAACTTGTTGTACCCTATGGAGAGCATAGCCTACTAGAAGGAAAAATGAGCTGGGTTTTACCATGTTTACTTTCTTTTCCTGTTTTAACCTTGTTTTTCTTTTCTTTCTTTTCCTTCATTTTTACTCGTCTAATTCAACATGTTTTTTCTGTGTTTTTCTGTTTACTCGGTTTTCACATGATTTTTCGCTAAGTAATGTCGGTTAACAAACATAAAATCAACGTTGGACAAGTATTTGAAAAATGTTGAAGAAGTACTAAAATGTTGAACAAGTATTTGAAAAATATTGAATAGGTATTGAAAAATGTTGAAACGAGTATATTAAAAAATGTTTAACAATTATTTCAAAAATAATGAACAAGTATTTGAAAAAATATTTAATAGGTATTAAAAATGTTGAAGAGTATATGAAAAATATTGAACAAGTATTTGAAAATGTTGAACAAGAATTTAAAAAGTGTTGAATACATATTAAATATGTTGAGTGAGTATTTAAAAAATGTTGAACAAGTATTAAAAATATGTTGAACGAATATTTGAAAAATATTGAATGAGTATTTGAAAAATATTGAATAAGTATTAAAAAATGTTGAACACGTATATAAAAAATGTTGAACGAGTATTTGGAAAAATGTTGAATAAGTATTAAAAATATTGAGTAACTATTAAAATGTTGAACAAATATTTGAAAATGTTGAATAACGTTCGGACAATGTTGAACATGTATACAAAAAATGTTTTTGACATGTACAAAAATGTATAAAGAAACGAAAAGAAACATAACAAAACACAAAAGAAAAGGAAAGAATGGAGAAGAAAAAAAAACCAAGCAAAAATTGGAGAAGAACAAAGAAAAGAATGAAAAAACTGGAGAAGAAACAAATACAAAAAACAATGAAAACAAATGAAGAAGAAAAAAGAAATAGAACCAAAAAAAAAAAAAAAACCCGAATAACATAGAAGAAAATGGGGAAAGAACAGAAGAATAGGGCGCGGCCAGCTATTTATACCTCAAGTAGAGTGCGCCCAGATACTTTAACAGGAGCTTGAGTGTAGCCTATTGGCTACAAATAGCTCCCGTGCTCGCGAGCTTCATCTAGGGGCTCTGGCTCTCCTTGATCCTTCTCGGATTCGCAAGGAGGTGGCGCGCCGTCGCGTGAGATTCATGGGGGAGGAGTAGCTCGCAAGCGCCAGAGGGGGGCACGGTGACGAGCGCAACTCGGATTGACAACATTTAATGTGCCCAATCCGGTGAAAGCCGGGTGATCTCCGGCCAGGAGGAGAGTGAGTCCGGAGCACAGGCACATCCCTCTCCCATGCAGCGGCCGACTCGGCTCCGGTGAGCAATACAACATCCATCTATATAATCTGGGGCATGAACCATCCCATTGCCCACCCATTGCAACAGCAGCCCTAGCGAACTAGCCTGCCTGCCGCCGTCGCCGGGTATGCCGAAAGATCGAACAGTCGATCGAACGCCCACCATGTCGTCCCCTGTCCCTGACCAAACCAACCATAACCTTTCCATGATCATCCCCACCAAGGCAGGGGATGCGCCGCGCTACGCCGGCCGCAAGAGACCACACGCGCTCACCCTGGCTGCGTACGACCCGGCCGCGGTGAAGCAGGGGCCAACGCGGCCAGCCTCTCCCTCTCCGGCGCTCTGGTCTCGCTCCTCACGCCGCCTGTCCATGTGCACCCATAAACGTCGTCCCGCTCTCCGTCGTCACTTCAACCTCCGGCTCGACCTGACGGTGATCTTCATTGACGAGAAGGCCGTGACCGCCACCGACCTCGACCCGCAGCAGAACCAGTTCTGGCTCCCGACAGCAGGCGTGCTGCGCAGCCTCCGCCCGATCCTCTCCAGCGAGGAGCTCGACGCCGCCAGGATACCGCGTGAGGGCGCCGAGGAAGCCCCGAGGCTGCCAAGGCTGCCGCCGACCAAAGAGGAGCTGCAGTAGGGGAGGATCAAGAGAAAGAAGAAGCAGGGGAAGAAGCATGACGGCCTTCCCGTCGTCGTGTGCAACGTCCATGCCGGCACCAAGCAGCTGCAGCTGACGCAGTGGGAGAGCAGCCACGGCAACATCATCAAGGGGGAAGGGTACCTGGACTTCATCACCCGCTGCTGCTTCAAGGAGAATGACATCGTCGAGATCTGGGCCTTCCAGGAGCGCTACTTCCAATTGTTCGGCGTCGACATGTGCCATGCAAGCCTGCTCTACGTCGTGCTAACCAAGAAAGAGCAGTGCCTGGCAGCGTCCATAGGGATTCGCAAATGTACGATGTAGTACAAGATATCCTAGCTAGTTACACAACTATAGATTTGACACCCGCAAAAATAAAATACTGTAGATTTGACTGTGGTCCTTTTAGATTTTGGATCCCAATCTAGGAGTATTAGCCAAGGCCGCTGCAATATTTTCAGACATTCTATTGGATTTGATCCATTTTTTTGGTACATTAAGCGTCTCATGTGCATAGTTTTGAGAAACTCAATCTGAAGTAGCCTTTTTGACTTTTGTATTTCAATCTATGAGAGAAATTCAGTTTTGTTTGAAAATTGTTGAAAAAGCTAAGGAATTATTGAATAATATATTGAAGAATTGTGATGAATGGACACTTCCTGAACCACCTCCTAAACCAACAATGAAGAAGAGGGGTATATTATTTCTTAGTCCTGAAGATATGCAAGAGGCAAAACAATGTATGAAGAAAAAAGGTATTAAAACTGAGGATGTTAAGAATTTATCACCTATTGAAGAAATGCATGGCCTTGACACACCACCACCACAAGTGGTAGAGGTAAATTCTTTATTAAAGTTTGATGAAGGTGACATCCCTTACAATAAACATCCTAGTCAATGCTTATATGAATTTGACAACTACATTATGAAACAAGATCACTTCAATGCCAATGTTATGAAACAATTAAAACAAAACTCTGCTATGATTGCTCGCTTGAGTGACTTGTTATTTGACGGTCATCGGAGGCAAGCAAGGTTCTCCTTCAGTCTTCGGGGAGTTTCATTGGACGGTTTGCTTATGAGTTTTAACTTGCTGATACTAACAAACCTATTATATGACAGGAAGACCCAAAAGCAACATGTGTGAATAAACCATAGAAAAAACACGTCAAACTTGGAACTATTAATTTGTTGAAATCTCATATGTTGTCACAAAGACCCTAGTTGCATACTAGCATAGCCCGCGCGGCAGCACGCCACGCCCATCGTTACGTTGTATTTATATGGATCGTAAAGGGCATTTTTATATTTGTAACAATAGAATCGTCCATGGTTAGAACCCTGAAAGAGTATATCCGATGAGTCCAGTAAAAGAAGATGGAAAAGGGGTCATCTATTGCAGCTATGTATGATACATACTGATGAGCGGAAGTGTACACGCTGATATATTACTAATAAGGTCTACTTACTGGCATTGTATACAACATGTCGCGCCTGTCGATATACTATGTGATAAATTTTGCATGCGGTTACATTATGCTTTAACTGTTAACTATTGGATTAATTATTCAATTGTTGCTTATTCAACTTTAATTTTTATGTTGCAATGTATGTATAAACATCATATTGGTACAGATGCTGAAATCTTTCATAGATAAAATCATTATTGCATAAAAAGAATCAATGCATTGTAGATAAAGGGAATACATATTGATATTGCATGATAAAATCTTGATTCTTCAATAATTCATAGCATCCATGTTCTACCGCTTACCCGATTTGTGTCGACGGTGAAAGTATACAGAACTTTGTTAATACTTTATGTTTAAATTACATACGTGATAAAAGGAAGAGTCATGTGTTAAATTTTTGACTGTTGATTGGTTTCTAGTTTGACATCATCTCTTTCTCGTTTGCAGGGGCATGCAAATAGATATGCTTACTTGGTTTGTTTAATGGGACCGAATACGAAGGTAATTACTAAGGACTATTTCAAGACAACCATTTAAACTCAACCTCGTGATAGCTTCTCAATATAGAGATTGGATCAACTCAAACTGGAATCAATATAATTTTTTCACTTAAGTTTCCGAATTGATGATAGAGAAAAACCTCCCCAAATCAAATCGCAATAATATATGGAGTTTTGCATGGATAAAATAAAAGGTGAAACATAAATTAATGCACCCTTTCACCATTATGTAAGCAGCCCAGTTAAGAAAATAAATTGAACTACCGACGCAAAAGAATAAAGTCTGGCATGAAAGTTGAAAGATGTATCTTGTCATGTCCTAAAGTAGCTTAATAGAGTTGTGTATATCGGCTTAATAATAAAATAATATAGAGAGCCACAAAAATGCAGAGAAAGGGAGCACCCAACTATCTGTAATTTATGTCCGCTTAGTTCAATCATAGATTCCATGCTCATCAAATGAGGATGGGTAGCCTAAATCATCTTCCAAAAAATATATGCAGAAACATTCTTTGCATCTATGTTTTCATTCCTTCAAAAAAAATCCTAATACAAAAATAAATACGATTGTGCCTCATGTGTTCACCACATCATCAAAATAGTGAAAATTCATGATACCGCAAAAGCTCAATCTGCAAAAACCTTAAACACTAAATTTGTATCATGTTCACACTTTGACTCAAATAATAATAATGCCACCTGAAAGAGCAGTTGATCTCCCTCCCGCTCCAACGATTTGGCTTTTTCTTGCTTCAACGCTAAGTTTCTGATTCATTAGATTGAGCTCCGCATGTTATTAACTAATACTTCTCTCTCCATTATCAAACTTGCTTGTAGATTCCTGCACCTCAAGTACATCAAAAGATGCATAGATAATTTGTGCAAATTGGAAGGCTCACAGTACATAGGAATTTGATTTCTCTCATACTTCAAACAGAAGAAGTCAAATAGAGTAGCACGTCAGCTGCATGCATGAAACACGTACCAAAGAAATACATCAAAAAGCAGAGAGAGAGAGAGAGAGAGAGAGAGAGAGAGAACGGACTGCAAACAACAGTCTGCCCTTCAGATGGAAGTAGCCCGTGAGCACATGACTGGTTTTTGCCGGATAATCCTGCAGCTAACCTTGAAGGACGAACAGCAAAGCGACCTAGTGTACGTGCTCCTGTTCATGCTCTTGTTGGCGGAGAACACGTGCACTCGGTGATGGCGCCTGCGGCGAACTGCAACTAGACCTTGAAAGCGCACTGCCCGCACGCGAAGGCGTTGCCGGGCTCGTCGCGACTTGCTGGTACAATAGTGTGGCGCCGTCGAGATGGGTCGGAAGGAAGGGGTGAAGCATGCATGACTGCACCGCGACATACCTCGTCCCCGAGAGGACAAACACAGGACGCAGGCCCATCCCTGTCCATCTCCCACTGACTTTGCCTCCCACTGGTTGCGCTCTTTGCGTGGTCAAAGGGCACACGGCCGGCACCGGTCCTACCGCGCATAAGAGCTCCTTGGCCGCCGACCGGCGGCTGCACATGTATCATGTCCAATACACCGCGCCTGATGAAAGGAGGAGGAAACCGACAGGGAGAGGAGGGCACCTTTATTCAGAATGGCGGCGAAAGCGTAAGAAGAATCCGCACTCCGCTTCGTAAGGCTAAGGGCCGCCACGACCGCGTCGTCGTCAAGGCCGTCTGTTGTCCGTGGCTCTCACACGCTTCCTTCTTCTTCTTCTTTCTCTTTGCTACTATCCACAAACCGAGAGAGAAATCGAGCACAGAGGCGATAGAGCCTGATCGAGAGCCTCACCGTGCAAAAAATATTGTAATTGAGAGGCGGCATCTTTACTCTTCCCAGTCCCTTTTCCTGCTCGATGGCTCCCGCCTCCAACTTCAGCCACGGCTGGCTGTCTCCTGCACCGCCTGGCGATTGGATGCGTCCTGGCAGCGACCATCAACGTGGGCGTCGGGCACGCAATAGGGATAGGCTGCACGTCGTCACCACCATGGGATCGTCATCGATGGCATGGTGGCAACCGGGAGTGTGGTAGAGGGCAGCGAAGCACACCGATGCCAGTGCTACGGCAGTGAACGGCATGCGGGCGGCGCACACGGGGTAACCAGGCAGCGGCAACTCATCCCAGCCTTCAATGTGGAGCTCCGAGAGGAGGTCTGCCACAACATCATGGAGATGGCCGTGGCGGTAGAAACGGGATGGCACCGTGGTGGTGCCTCGAACGACGACACCGGGGAGGGATCCGGTGGTGCTGGGAAACGGCAGGCTGGATGGGCTCACCTCCGTAGTCGTGGCCTCCGCATGGCTTCCATGGAGAGGAGGGCCGGATGGGGATGGTGAGAGGATGAGGCGAGAGCCTGCCGGGGTCCTTTTATACGCGCAATGGGCGGCAAAGCGGTGGCGGAGATTAGACTCGATACTTGTCGACACAAATATCTGAAGAGATCGAGCGAGGCAACACGCACGCACACACGTGTCTACAAAAAAGGAGAGGAAAAAAAGACCACAGCAGCAAGCGGTGAAATATAATTAAAGAACAGACCTCGCGAGAACTCCGAAACAAACGGCAGCAGCGGCGCCGAGAAGAAACACCGAGACAATCCGGATACGACGGTCGAATTGTCTGGACGGAGGGAGTAGTAACATGCTTACGTGGCATGTATGTTACTACTCTATGTTACTCCCCATTGAGGCCAGCCGAAGCGGCACCGCATCTCATCTTGTCGCAGTGCGACGACGCCGACCAATGAAAGCACGCACAACCGCACATGGGCCGACAGAATGCATGCACGGACGCATGCACCGATCGAAGCCCACACAGAAACGTAACGGGATAAATACAATGCAACAAAGTCAACTGGCCGAACTGGCCCACAACAACAACCGATATCGCTACGCACACCAAAATGAACCCTACACCAGTTAAGAAAATTTGAAGCAACAGCCGACATCCACCGCGCGTTTCTACACGGCAAAAACCCAAAATAGTACATGCGTCAAACACACAGCTAAACAAGAAGTCGCATTCACCCAAGTGGGTAAACATGATTGCATAAACTTTTCGGGATATAGTGGTGATGTCTACTACACAACCTTCTTTTTGTAGACGTTGTTGGACCTGCAAGTGCACAGGTTTGTAGGACAGTAGCAAATTTCCCTCAAATGGATGACCTAAGGTTTATCAATCCATGGAAGGCGTAGGATGAAGATGGTCTCTCTCAAATAACCCTGCAACCAAATAACAAAGAGTCTCTTGAGTCCCGAACACACCCAATATAATGGTAAATTGTATAGGTGCACTAGCTCGGCGAAGAGATGGTGATACAAGTGCAATATGGATAGTAGATATAGGTTTTTGTAATCTGAAATAATAAAAACAGCAAGGTAACTAATAATAAAAGTGAGCGTAGACGGTATTGCAATGATAGGAAAACAAGGCATAGGGTTCATACTTTCACTAGTGCAAGCTCTCTCAACAATAATAACATAGATAGATCATATAACAATCCCTCAACATGCAACAAAGAGTCACTCCAAAGCCACTAATAGCGGAGAACAAACGAAAAGATTATGGTAGGGTACGAAACCACCTCAAAGTTATTCTTTCGAATCAATCTATTCAAGAGTTCATACTAGAATAACACCTTAAGACACAAATCAACCAAAACCCTAATGTCACCTAGATACCCCATTGTCACCTCAAGTATCCGTGGACATGATTATATGATATGCATCACATAATCTTAGATTCATCTATTCAACCAACACAAAGTACTTCAAAGAGTGCCCCAAAGTTTCTACCGGAGAGTCAAGATTTAAAACGTGCCAACCCCTATGCATAGGTTCATGGGCGGAACCCGCAAGTTGGTCACCAAATCATACATCAAGTGGCACGTGAAATCCCATTGTCACCACAGATAAACACGGCAAGACATACATCAAGTGTTCTCAAATCATTAAAGACTCAATCCGATAAGATAACTTCAAGAGGAAAACTCAATCCATTACAAGAGAGTAGAGGGGGGAGAAACATCATAAGATCCAACTATAATAGCAAAGCTCGCGATACATCAAGATCGTGCCATAGAGAGAACACGAGAGAGAGAGAGAGAGAGATCAAACACATAGCTACTGGTACATACCCTCAGCCCCGAGGGTGAACTACTCCCTCCTCGTCATGGATAGCGCCGGGATGATGAAGATGGCCACCGGTGATGGGTTCCCCCTCCGGCAGGGTGCCGGAACGGGCTCTCAAGAGGTTTTTGGTGGCTACAGTGGCTTGCAACGGTGGAACTCCCGATCTATCTTCGTCCTCGATGTTTTAAGGGTGCGTAGGCTTATATAGGTGAAAAAAGTCGGTCGGAGGAACCTCGAGGGGCCCACGAGAGGGTAGGGCACGCCTAGGGGGTGGGCGCACCCCCTGTCTCGTGGCTTCCTCGACGCTTCCTTTAATTCAACTCCAAGTCTCCTGGATCATAATCTTTCCAAAAATCACGCTGCCGAATGTTTCATTCCGTTTGGACTCCGTTTGATATTCCTTTTCTTGAAATAATCAAACAGTAATAAAACAAATAATATGGGCCGGGCCTCCGGTTAATAGGTTAGTCCCAAAAGTAATATAAAAGTATATAATAAAGACCGTAATCATTCAAAACAGATAATAAAATAGCATGAATGCTTCATAAATTATAGATACGTTGGAGACGTATCATCATAGCCAAGCTTAATTCCTACTCGTCCTCGAGTAGGTAAATGATAAAATAAAGAATTTATGAAGTGTGAATGCTAGAAGGTGCACAAGTTTGATCAATGATAATTTCAATCACCTTTTCTAGCATGATTACATGTCATAACAGTAGTTCATCTCATAAAACTTCTCACGATAAAGTAACAAGCAATTCACATGTTAAAACATAGACCATAAACTTTCTTGAAAACTAGCAAACTTCATTCTTAGTCATCAAACAATTGCAATTCATCTTATTTTCAGGAAGGGTCTATGTCAGAGCTTTAATGTAGCAAAATCCACATACTCAACTATCATATAATCTACTACAATTGCTAACACTCACGCAATATTAATGGTTATGGAGTTTTAATCAGACACTGAGAAAGATAGGGGCTTATAGTGTTGCCTCCCAACGTGTTCACCTTTGGGTGATGTCAACAATAATAGTTCATGCTAACTTACATCCAATTGGATATATATATATATATATATATATATATATATCAGGATCTTCCCAACACGAGGTGCTTGCCAAAGGATAAAATGAAAAAGGGAAAGGTGAAGATCACCTTGACTCTTGCATAAATTAAAAGACATAAAGTAAAAGATAGACCCTTCGCAGAGGGAAGCAGAGGTTGTCATGCGCTTTTATGGTTGGATGCACAAAATCTTAATGCAAAAGAACGTCACTTTATATTGCCACTTGTATATGGACCTTTATTATGCGATGCACGTCGCTTTTATTGCTTCCATAACAAGATCGTATAAAGCTTATTTTATTCACACTAATAGATCATACATATTTAGAGAGCAATTTTTATTTCTTGCACCGATGACAACTTACTTGAAGGATCTTACTCAATCCATAGGTAGGTATGGTGGACTCTCATGGCAAAACTGGGTTTAAGGATATTTGGAAGCACAAGTAGTATCTCTACTTGGTGCAAGGAATTTAGCTAGCATGAGGGGAAAGGCAAGCTCAACATGTTTGAATGATCCATGAAAATATACTTTAACTGAGATGTGAGAAAACATAACCCATTACGTTGTCTTCCTTGTCCAACATCAACTCTTTAGCATGTCATACTTAATGAGTGCTCCCAATTATAAAAGATGTCTAGGATAGTATATTTACATGTGGAATCTCTCTTCCTTCAATATTCTTTCATGAATTGTTCAAATGACCAATACAATGATTGCTAACCTTCAATAAATTTACAACCTCTACTTCTTAGATGTGAAGTCATTGCTCCCCATGGGATAAGCAAATGAGACATATATAATTTCAGATTTATGACAATCAACTCATTCAACAATTCACTCATAGGATATAAGTGAGGCACACGAGTAAATGACAAACTACTCCAAAAAGATATAAGTGAAGATCAATGAGTAGCTAAATAATTATGTAACTATGCAAAGACTCTCTCTCATTTAAGAATTTCATATCTTGGTATCTTATTCAAACAACAAGAAAAACAAAATAAAATGACATTGCAAGGATAGCACAACTCATGTGAAGAAGCAAAAACTTAGGCTCAATCGATACTAACCGATAGTTGTTGAAGAAGAAAGGTGGGATGCCTACCGGGGCATCCCCAAGCTTAGATGCTTGAGACTTCTTGAAATATTATCTTGGGGTGCCTTGGGCATCCCCAAGCTTGAACTTTTATGTCTCCTTAATTCCTCTCATATCATGGTTTCTCTATTTCTCAAAAGCTTCATCCACAACAAACTCAACAAGAACTCGTGAGATAGGTTAGTATAAACCAATGCAAAACCTTATCATTTTCTACTGTAACAAATCACTAAAATTATTATTCAACATTTCATACTAAATGCCTCTTCATATTTAATACTCCTATCCTCGAATAGAATCATTAAACAAGCAAACATATGCAAACAATGCAAATATAACAGCAATCTGCCAAAACAGTATAGCCTGTAAAGAATGCAAGATTCATCATACTTCCCTAACTCCAAAAATTATTAAATAAAATTCCCACTGTAGTAAATTTACCAGAGCTCATTATGAAAAAAGTTTCATCATTATATCATGCTCTGAATTTTCTGGGGAATTTTTGCAACAGCGGTAAACTTTCTGTTTTCAAACAGCAACAAGTATACTAGCAAAATAAGCATGGTAAAGGCTATCCTTGACATTTTTATTGAAAATAAAGATGAAAAACATTAATCCAAATAACATCAAGCAAATACTAGCAAAATAAATTGACGCTCCAAGCAAAACACATATCATGTGGTGAATAAAAATATAGCTCCAAATAAAGTTACCGATGAACGAAGACGAAAGAGGGGATGCCTTCCGGGGCATCCCCAAGCTTAGGCTCTTGGTTATCCTTGAATATTATCTTGGGGTGCCTTGGGCATCCCCAAGATTTGGCTCTTACCACTCCTTATTCCGTAGTCCATCAAATCTTTACCCAAAACTTGAAAACTTCACAACACAAAACTCAATAGAAAACTCGTAAGCTCCGTTAGCGAAAGAAAACAAAACACCACTTCAAGGTACTGTAATTAAAGCATTCTTTATTTATATTGGTGTTAAACCTACTGTATTACAACTTCTCTATGGTTTATAAACTATTTTACTAGCCATAGATTCATCAAAATAAGCAAACAACACACGAAAAACAGAATCTGTCAAAAACAGAACAGTCTGTAGTAATCTGTAACTAACGAAAACTTCTGGAACTCCAAAAATTCTACCAAAATAGGACGACCTAGATAATTTGTTTATTGATCTGCTGCAATTGAAATAAGTATTTTATCACGTTCTGGTGATTTTAAATAATTGTTTTCGTGAACAAAAAGTTTCTGGAATTTTCAGCAAGATCAAATAACTATCATCCAAGAAGATCCTATAGGTTTAACTTGGCACAAACACTAATTAAAACATAAAAACACATCTAAACAGAAGCTAGGTGGATTATTTATAACTAAACTGAACCAAAAAGCAAGAAACTAAAATAAAAACTGGGTTTCCTTCCAACAAGCGCTATCGTTTAACGCCCCTAGCTAGGCATGATGATTTCAATGATGCTCACATAAAAGATAAGAATTGAAACATAAAGAGAGCATCATGAAGAATATGACTAGCACATTTAAGTCTAACCCACTTCCTATGCATAGGTATTTTGTGAGCAAACGACTTATGGGAACAATAATCAACTAGCATAGGAAAGCAAAACAAGCATAACTTCAAGATTTTAAGCACATAGAGAGGAAACTTGATATTATTGCAATTACTATAAGCATATGTTCCTCTCTCATAATAATTTTCAGTAGCATCATGAATGAATTCAACAATATAACCAGCACCTAAAGTATTATTTTCATGATCTACTTGCATAGAAAATTTACTACTCTCCACATAAGCAAATTTATTCTCATCAATAATAGTGGGAGCAAACTCAACGAAATAACTATCATGTGATTGAAAATTAAGATCAAGATGACAAGTTTCATGGTTATCATTATTATTTAAAGCATACGTGTCATCACAATAATCATCATAAATAGGAGGCATGCTTTCATTATAGTAAATTTGCTCATCAAAGCTTGGGGGACAAAAAATATCATCTTCATCAAACATAGCTTCCCCAAGCTTGTGGCTTTGCATATCATTAGCATCATGGATATTCAAGGAATTCATACTAACAACATTGTAATCATGCTCATCATACAAAGATCTAGTGCCAAACATTTTAATGCATTCTTCTTCTAACACTTTGGCACAATTTTCCTTTCCATCATACTCACGAAAAATATTAAAAAGATGAAGCGTATGAGACAAACTCAAATCCATTTTTTTTGTAGTTTTCTTTTATAAACTAAACTATTGATAAAACAAGAAACAAAAAGACTCGATTGCAAGATCCAAAGATATACCTTCAAGCACTAACCTCCCCGGCAACGGCGCCAGAAAAGAGCTTGATGTCTACTACACAACATTCTTCTTGTAGACGTTGTTGGGCCTGCAAGTGCACAGGTTTGTAGGACAGTAGCAAATTTCCCTCAAGTGGATGACCTAAGGTTTATCAATCCGTGGGAGGCGTAGGATGAAGATGGTCTCTCTCAAATAACCCTGCAACCAAATAACAAAGAGTCTCTTGTGTCCCCAACACACCCAATACAATGGTAAATTGTATAGGTGCACTAGCTCGGCGAAGAGATGGTGATACAAGTGCAATATGGATAGTAGATATAGATTTTTGTAATCTGAAATAATAAAAACAGCAAGGTAACTAATAATAAAAGTGAGCGTAGACGGTATTGCAATGATAGGAAACAAGGCATAGGGTTCATACTTTCACTAGTGCAAGTTCTCTCAACAATAATAACATAGATAGATCATATAACAATCCCTCAACATGCAACAAAGAGTCGCTCCAAAGCCACTAATAGTGGAGAACAAACGAAGAGATTATGGTAGGGTACGAAACCACCTCAAAGTTATTCTTTCGGATCAATCTATACACAAATCAACCAAAACCCTAATATCACCTAGATACTCCATTGTCACCTCAAGTATCCGTGGGCATGATTATATGATATGCATCACACAATATCAGATTCATCTATTCAACCAACACAAAGTACTTCAAAGAGTGCCCCAAAGTTTCTACCGGAGAGTCAAGACGAAAACGTGTGCCAGCCCCTATGCATAGGTTCATGGGCGGAACCCGCAAGTTGGTCACGAAAACATACATCAAGTGGAACGAGATATCTCATTGTCACCACAGATAAACACGGCAAGACATACATCAAGTGTTCTCAAATCATTAAAGACTCGATCCGATAAGATAACTTCAAGAGGAAAACTCAATCCATTACAAGAGCGTAGAGGGGGGAGAAACATCATAAGATCCAACTATAATAGCAAAGCTCGCGATACATCAAGATCGTGCCATAGAGAGAACATGAGAGAGAGATCAAACACATAGCTATTGGTACATACCCTCAGCCCCGAAGGTGAACTACTCCCTCCTCGTCATGGATAGCGCCGGGATGATGAAGATGGCCACCGGTGATGGGTTCCCCCTCCGGCGGGGTGCCAGAATGGGCTCCCGAGAGGTTTTTGGTGGCTACAGAGGCTTGCGGCGGCGGAACTCCCGATCTATCTTCGTCATCGATGTGTTTAGGGTACGTAGGCTTATATAGGTGAAAGAAGTCGGCCGGGGGAGCCTCGAGGGGCCCACGAGAGGGTAGGGCGCGCCCAGGGGGGTGGGCGCGCCCCCTGTCTCATGGCTTCCTCGACGCTTCCTTTACTTCAACTCCAAGTCTCCTGGATCATAATCTTTCCAAAAATCACGCTGCCGAATGTTTCATTCCGTTTGGACTCTGTTTTATATTCCTTTTCTTTGAGATGCTGAAACAGGCAATAAAACAACAATATGGGCTGGGCCTCCGGTTAATAGGTTAGTCCCAAAAGTAATATAAAAGTGTATAATAAAGCCCGTAATCATTCAAAACAGATAATAAAATAGCATGAATGCTTCATAAATTATAGATACGTTGGAGACGTATCAAGTGGCTTGGGTATATATGCATGCTTCATGGCACTACTTTCTCCATTGCAACTCACTCTCACGTGAGGCCTTACATGCGAAGAAACTCATCAAAGCCTCACTTTCGCCTATTCATCGTCCACTAAGTCGTGCATGATAGCTTGTAGTTGATCTTCATCGAACGTGGGCACACAGCAGTCATCGGAGAGCAACTCATGCTCTAGAGCCTGAAGCGCGCTAGCCTCCAGGTGGTCATGACCCGCCACAAAGCCATTCCCATATGTGTCAGTTCAAATTAACAATAGGAAAGGCAAAATGTTACCCCGCGCTACAAGATATTTTTCATTAAAGCGCGAAGTGCTCATATTCAGTCATATTAGCTCCTAACAATTGAAGCTATAAAAATGAACATGGCGAAATTGGCATTACTAAAAATCTGGTGCGCCGTATTCCATATTCTAGTAAACGAAACCGTGTCTTGTTCATTGTAAATCAGGCGCATAGCATGACTTCGACTAAAACTAATGGGCATTCTATTTTCGCAAGAAGGCAGTAGTTACCCAAGTGGGGAATATCTTTGCACTAGTGCATAATCAGCCTTTAGCCTCGGTTCGTAAGGGCCTTTAATGCCAAGGGTGGGGGCTAAGCCCCCCCCCCCCCCCTTATCTCCTAACAAATGAAGTTATTTATGATTGTTTTCTAAGTTGCCTACAAACACTCTGAAGTGGCCACGATTCACTATCATGTTGCCTAGCATAACTAGCAATAGTATGCATGCTGCATGGCACTACTTTCTCCGTTGCAACTCACTCTCACGTGAGGTAGTACATGTGAAGAAACTCGTCAAAGCCTCACTTTCGCCTATTCATCGTCCACTAAGTCATGCATGATAGCTTGCAGTTGATCTTCATCGAATGTGGGCACATAGCAGTCATCGGAGAGCAACTCATGCTCCAGAGCCTGAAGCGCGCTAGCCTCCAGGTGGTCATGACCCGCCACGAAGTCATTCCCATATGTGTCTGTTCAAATTAACAATAGGAAAGGCAAGATGTTACCCCGCGCTACAAGATACTTTTCATTAAAGCGTGAAGTGCTCATATTTAGTCATATTAGCTCCTAACAAATGAAACTATAAAAATGAACATGGCAAAATTGCGATTACTAAAAATCCGGTGCGTCGTATACCAGATTCTGGTAAACGAAACCATGTCTTGTTCATTGTAAATCTGGCGCATAGCATGACTTCGACTAAAACTAATGGGCATTCTATTTTCGAAAGAAGGCAACAGTTACCAAAGTGGGGAATATCTTTGCACTAGTGCATAATCAACCTTTAGTCCTGGTTCGTAAGGGCCTTTAGTGCCAAGGTGGGGGCTAAGCCCCCCCCCCCCTCGCTCCTAACAAATGAAGTTATTTATGATTGTTTTCTAAGTTGCCTACAAACACTCTGAAGTAGCCACGATTCACCATCATGTTGCCTAGCATAACTAGCAATAGTATGCATGATGCGTGGCACTACTTTCTCCATTGCAACTCACTCTCACATGGGGCAGTACATGCGAAGAAACTCGTCAAAGCCTCACTTTCGCCTATTCATCGCCAACTAAGTCTTGCACGATAGCTTGCAGTTGATCTTCATCGAACGTGGGCACATAGCAGTCATCGGAGAGCAACTCGTGCTCCATAGCCTGAAGCGCGCTAGCCTCTAGGTGGTCATGACCCACCATTAAGCCATTCCCATGTGTGTCTGTTCAAATTACCAATAGGAAAGGCAAGATGTTAGCCCGCGCTACAAGATACTTTTCATTAAAGCGCGAAGTGCTCATATTCAGTCATATTAGCTCCTAACAAATGAAGCTATAAAAATGAACATGACGAAATTGCGATTACTAAAAGTCTGTTGCGTCGTATTCCAGATTCTGGTAAACGAAAATGTGTCTTGTTCATTGTAAATCTGGCGCATAGCATGACTTCGACTAAAACTAACGGGCATTCTATTTTCGAAAAAAAAGGCAGTAGTTAACCAAGTGGGGAACATCTTTGCACCAGTGCATAATCAGTCTTTAGTCCCGGTTCGTAAGGGCCTTTAGTGCCAAGGGTGGGGGCTAAGCCCCCCCCCTTTTAGCTCCTAACAAATGAAGTTATTTATGATTGTTTTCTAAGTTGGCTACAAACACTCTGAAGTGGCCACGATTCACCATCATGTTGCCTAGCATAACTAGCAATAGTATGCATGCTGCATGTCACTACTTTCTCCATTGCAACTCACTCTCACGTGAGGCAGTACATGCGAAGAAACTCGTCAAAGCCTCACTTTCGCCTTTTCATCGTCCACTAAGTCGTGCATGATAGCTTGCAGTTAATCTTCAACGAATGTGGGCACATAGCAGTCATCGGAGAGCAACTCGTGCTCCAGAGCCTGAAGTGTGCTAGCCTCCAGGTGGTCATGACCCGCCACAAAGCCATTCCCATATGTGTCTGTTCAAATTAATAATAGGAAAGGCAAGATGTTACCCCGCACTACAAGATACTTTTCATTAAAGCGCGAAGTTCTCATATTCAGTCATATTAGCTCCTAACAAATGGAGCTATAAAAATGAACATAGCGAAATTGCGGTTACTAAAAATCCGGTGCATCCTATTCCAGATTCTGGTAAACGAAACCGTGTCTTCTTCATTGTAAATCTGGCGCATAGCATGACTTCGACTAAAAATAATGGGCATTCTATTTTCGAAAGAAGGCAGTTAACCAAGTGGGGAATATCTTTGCACTAGTGCATAATCAGCTTTTAGTCCCGGTTCGTAAGGGCCTTTAGTGCCAAGGGTGGGGGCTAAGGCCTTCCCCCCTTCAGCTCCTAACAAGTGAAGTTATTTATGTTTGTTTCCTAAGTTGCCTTTTGACGCTAGCGAGCTTCCTTCAGCTTGGGGCTCTGGGACCTCCTGTACGATGCATTCTGCGTCAAACAGAAGCTCGACGCACACGCGCGATGCTCGACTGGGCCGGCCCATCGACGCGAAAGCCACCTGTGTTTCCTGTACTGCACGCGACCTAAAAAAACACCTTAACAAAAACAGGTTGGCTACGCTAGGATTCGACCCCCCCCCCCCCCCATCTCGCGCACACCACAAAGCAGACCGCGACCAGCTAGCCACCCAACCACAAAGGTGCTACTAACTATTAAAGCGCGAAAGGCTATAAACCCATCCAAAAGGGTTGAGATTTTAGAAAAAATATTTTAGAAACATTTCTTGGAAAATTCAAACAATTCGAAATGCCACAAATATTTTCTGATAATCTAAGCTTATTTTCTAAAAACAAATGTGCACAATTTTTCTAATCCGAATTTAGAAAAAACATGGACATTTTTTACAAAACCTAACAGTTTTCTAAAACGTGAACAATTTTGGAAAAATTGAAACTTTTCTGACATTGTGATTTTTTTTGGAAAGAAGAAGAATCTTATGAAATTCTTGAACATTTTTTGAAGCACGAACATTGTCCTGAAATTGTGAGCAAATTTTGGAAATGAGAACATATTTTGAAAATCTTGTACATTTTCTGAAACATAAACATTTTATAAATGACATTCTGAACATATTTTGATAAAGAGAACTTTTTCTTAAAACATGAACATAACAAAGATTTGAAAACGAGAACATTTTTTGAATTAATGAACATTTTCTAAAACACAAAAGTTTTTGAAATTGTGAACAAACTTTAACACAAGAACATTTTTTGAAATTCCTAAAGACTTCTTGAAACATGATTTTTTTTTTGAAATTGTGAACAAAATTTGAAAACAGGACATTTTATGAATTTCCCAAACATTTTTTCAAAACATGAACGTAATGAATATTTGAAAACAAGAACATTATTTTGAATTAACATAACATTTTTTAAAATTTTGAAAATATTTAGAACTAGAACATTTTTTGAAATTCCTGAAAGACTTTTTGAAACACGAACATTATTTGAAATTGTGAACCAAATTGGAAAGCAGGAGCATTTTTTGAAATTCCTGAATATATTTTCCAAAACATGAACGTAACAAATATTGAAAACAAGAACATTTTTTAAAACACAAACATTTTCTAAAATTGTGAACCGAAATTAAAACAATAATATTTTTTGAAATTCCTGAAAGTCTTTTTGAAACATGAACTTTTTTTTGAAAATTTGAACAAAATTTGAAAATAGAAACATTTTATGAAATTCCAGAATAGTTTTTCCAAATATGAACGTAACAAATATTTGAAAACAAGATTTTTTTGAATTTACCACATAATTTTTGAAATTCTGAAAAAAGTTAAAAGAATAAGTTTTTCTGAAATTCCTGGAAGTCTTTTTGAAACACGAACATTTTTAGAAATTATGAAGAAAATTTGAAAATGGGAACATTTTATGAAATTTCTGTACATTTTCTGAATCTGAGAGCAAATTTTGAAAACAAGAATATGTTATAAAACTCTGAATAAATATTTGAAATTCTCAAACAAAAGAAACTTGAAAAAAGAAAAAAAGAAAAGAAAATAGAAAAAGAAAATAAAAATTTTAAATGAAAAAGGAAAAAATAGAAAAAGAAACAAAACAAAAAGGAAATAAAAAAACTGGTTCAGGTACCTTCTAGAAGGTTCCTAAAACCAGAAAAAACTGGCTGGGAACCACCTAGAAGATTCCCAAAACCAGATTCGCACAAACGTTGAACGGGCCGGCCCATCCGAACGCTTCGCCGATCTGCCTGCGGCGTCGTTGTCGACTACTTGCCGCAACGAGCGGCAAATAGGAATTTCCAGGGGTCTGGCTCTTCATGATCCTACTCGGATTCGCAAGGAGGTGGCGTGCCGCCGTGTGAGACGGGGGAGGAGCAGCTCGCAAGGCACCAGAGGGGGGCACGGTGACAAGCGCAACTCGGATTGGCAACATTTAATGTGCCCAATCCGGTGAAAGCCCGGTGTTCTCTCGACCAGAGGAGAGCGAGTCCCGAGCATGCATATCCCTCTCCCACGCAATGCCGACTCGGCTCACGGTGAGCAATGGAGCATCCATCTATATAATCGAGGCATGAACCATCCCATTGCCCACCCATTGCAACAACAAATTTAGCGAACTAGCTCTGCTCGTCCGCATGCGCCGATCGAACGCCCACCATGTCGCCCCCGTCACGACAAAACCACGTGTAACCTTTCCATGATCACCCCTACCAAGACAAGGGTGCGCCGCGCTATGCCGGTCGCAAGAGACCGCGACGCGCCACCACGGCCGTGTCACGACCCGCCGCTGCGGAGCAGCGGACCAAAGCGGCCAGCCTCTCCCTCTCCCGCGCTCTAGTCCCGTTCTTGGCGCCGCCCGTCGATACCACGCCCATAAACGTTGTCCCGCTCTCCATCGTCGCTCCTGAGCCGACGAGCGTGGATACGCGTCCACTTCGACCTCCGGCTCGACCTGACGGTGACCTTCGTCGACAAGAAGGCCGTGACCGCCATCGACCTCGACCAGCAGAACCGGTTCCGGTTCCCGGCAATGGTGTGTTGCGCATCCTCCGCCCGATCCTCTCCCCGAGGAGCTCGACGCCGCCAGATATCGCGTGAGGGTGCCGAGAAGCCCCTAGGCTGCCAAGGCTGCGCCGAGCGAAGAGGAGCCGCAACATGGGAGGATAAAGAGAAAGAAGAAGCGGGGAAGAAGCACGGCGGGCTTCCCATCGTCATGTGCAACGTCCATGCCGACACCAAGCAGCCGCAGGTGATGCGGTGAGAGAAGCCACGGAAACATCATCAAGGGGGAAGGGTATCTGGACTTCATCGCTCGGTGCTGCTTCAAGGAGAATGACATTGTCGAGATCTGGGCCTTCAAGGAGCGCTCCTTCCGCTTGTTCGACATCACATGTGCCATGCAAGCCCGCTGTGCGTCGTGCTAACCAAGAAAGAGCAGTGCCCGGCGGTGTCCATAGGGATTCGCAAATGTACGATACAGTACAAAATATCCTAGCTAGTTACACAACTGTAAATTTGACACCCGCAAAAAAAAGTAAATTGCAGATTTGAAGTGTGGTCCTTTTAGATTGGAAAACCTTTCCACACGGCGTGCCGACGAAATCGTTGGGCCGGTCGCAATGCTCCCTCCGTGTCTCGCTTTGTCTGCACGTAAGCCCACCACCGAACGACCATCTCTCGTATTACCTTATCTCTTCAGGGACAATACCATCCACTCATTCTTCGCTCGTGCATCTCCTCTACCGCAACCTCCGCTCCCCCCTTTTCTTCCTCTCTGTAGATGCTCGCGCCTCCCCCACCGGCGACTGGCTGTGTCGCCAGCCATGGCCATGGCGCCTCCCCCACTGTGGCTGCCCCCACCCCGCGCCCTCACCCCCCATCAGCGACCAGCGATACAAACCAACACCCACCGGTGCTGCCAATGGCGGTGAGGAGTGGTGGAGAGCCGCGGCGGCCGGCCTTGGGGCGTTGCAACCACGGCGACAAGTGATGGAGATCCATCATTTTCTTTTCTTGGAAGCAGCCCCATTTTTTGCTGCCAATGTCCTTGCTTTTTGTTGGAACCAGTGTAAGATTTTGCTACCACCATGTTATTTTTTATGGAACCAACTCAAAATTTTGCTGCCATGTCATTTGCTTTTTGGTACAACCGGTTTTCAATTGTGCTACCACCATATTCAGTTTTTACTGGAACCAATCAAATTTTTTGCTACCACCATGTTCGTTTCTTTTTTATGGAACCAACCTAAATTTTTGCTACCATGTCATTTTTTTTGGTACAACCACTGTACTTTTTTGCTACAACCAACTTCAGTTTTTGTTGGAACCAATCAATTATTTTGCTACCATGTTTTTTGGGGGGGACCGGTGCATCAATTTCTTTGCTACCACCGTTTGAGTTTTTGCTACAACCTTTTTTTTGCTACAACCAATGTTCTCAATTGCTACATCCAACATGCATCACAGTGTCATGTAATTTGCTGGAACCAGCAAACATTCTTGCTCTAAGAGGCATGATTTTTTGTTGGAACCAACGTTTCTTTTTGCTGGAACTAGCTAATTTGTTTGCTACAAATCGACTACCGAAGTTTTTGTGCGGTTGAGATTTTTGCTGGAACCATCATTATTTTTTTGCTGGAATCGGCAAATCTTTTTGCTTCAACCCAGCAATGGAGGTTTTTGTTGCTTTTTTGCTAGACATGGCGGTGCAAGTTGTCAACGGCGGCGAGCCGGAGACGGGGACGTCGGGGATGCTCCAACCATGATAACAGCGCGTTGGAACCCTCTTGTGTTCGAGTTGCAACCATGACGAGCCGAGGCAAGTGAAGGAAATATGCCCTAGGGGCAATAATAAAGTTATTATTTATTTCCTTAGTACATGATAAATGTTTATTATTCATGCTAGAATTGTATTAACCGGAAACATGATGCATGTGTGAATACATAGACAAACTGAGTGTCACTAGTATGCCTCTACTTGATTAGCTCATTAATCAAAGATGGTTATGTTTCCTAGCCATGGACAAAGAGTTGTCATTTGATTAACGGGGTCACATCATTAGGAGAATGATGTGATTGACTTGACCCATTCCGTTAGCTTAGCACTTGATCGTATAGTATGTTGCTATTGCTTTCTTCATGACTTATACATGTTCCTACAACTATGAGATTATGCAACTCCCGTTTACCGGGGGAACACTTTGTGTGCTACCAAACGTCACAACGTAACTGGGTGATTATAAAGGAGCTCTACAGGTGTCTCCAAAGGTACATGTTGAGTTGGCGTATTTCGAGATTAGGTTTTGTCACTCCGATTGTCGGAGAGGTATCTCTGGGCCCTCTCGGTAATGCACATCACTATAAGCCTTGCAAGCAATGTAGCTAATGAGTTAGTTACGGAATGATGCATTACATACCGAGTAAAGAGACTTGCCGGTAACGAGATTGAACTAGGTATTGAGATACCGACGATCGAATCTCGGGCAAATAACATACCGATGACAAAAGGAACAATGTATGTTGTTATGCGGTTTGACCGATAAAGATCTTCGTAGAATATGTAGGAGCCAATATGAGCATCCAGGTTCCGCTATTGGTTATTGACCGGAAACGTGTCTCGGTCATGTCTACATAGTTCTCGAACCCGTAGGGTCCGCACGCTTAAGGTTTCGATGACAATTTTATTATGAGTTTATGAGTTTTGATGTACCGAAGGAGTTCGGGGTCCCGGATGAGATCGGGGACATGACGAGGAGTCTCGAAATGGTTGAGACGTAAAGATCGATATATTGGACGACTATATTCGGACTTCGGAAAGGTTCCGAGTGATTCGGGTATTTATCGGAGTACCGGAGAGTTACGGGAATTCACCGGAAAGGTGTCGTAGTTTCGGTGCTTGATCGGTCGGGCCGTGAAGACGTACGACTACATCAACCGCGTTGTGCTAACGCTTCCGCTTACGGTCTACAAGGGTATGTAGACAACACTCTTCACTCTCGTTGCTATGCATCACCATGATCTTGCGTGTGCGTAGGAAATTTTTGAAATTACTACGTTCCCCAATAGTGGTATCAGAGCCTAGGTTTTATGCGTTGATGTTATATGCACGAGTAGAACACAAGTGAGTTATGGGCGATACAAGTCATACTGCTTACTAGCATGTCATACTTTGGTTCGGCGGTATTGTTGGATGAAGCGGCCCGAACCGACATTACGCCTACGCCATCGTGAGACTGGTTCTACCGACGTGCTTTGCACACAGGTGGCTGGCGGGTGTCAGTTTCTCCAACTTTAGTTGAACCGAGTGTGGCTACGCCCGGTCCTTGAGAAGGTTAAAACAACACTAACTTGACGAACTATCGTTGTGGTTTTGATGCGTAGGTAAGAACGGTTCTTGCTCAGCCCATAGCAGCCACGTAAAATTTGCAACAACAAAGTAGAGGACGTCTAACTTGTTTTTGCAGGGCATGTTGTGATGTGATATGGTCAAGACGTGATTGGATATAAGTTGTTGTATGAGATGATCATGTTTTGTTGAAGTTATCGGCAACTGGCGGAAGCCCTATGGTTGTCTCTTTGTTGCATAAGATGCAAGTGCCAAATAATTGCTTTACTTTATCGCTATGCGATAGAAATAGTTGCAAGAGCAATAGTTGGCGAGACGACCATGTGACGACACATTGATATAGATCAAGATGATGAAGATCATGGTGTCGTGCGGTGACGATAGAGATCATGACAAGATTTTGGAGATGGAGATCAAAGGCGCAAGATGATCATGGCCATATCATGTCACATATTTTGATTGCATATGATGTTTATCTGTTATACATCTTATTTTGTTTTGTTTGACGGTAGCATTTTAAGATGATCTCTCACTAATTATCAAGAAGTGTTCTCCCTGAGTATGCACCGTTGCGAAAGTTCTTCGTGCTGAGACACCACGTGATGATCGGGTGTGATAGGCTCTACGTTCAAATACAACGGGTGCAAAAACAGTTGCACACGCCGAAATACTCAGGTTAAACTTGACGAGCCTAGCATATACAGATATGGCCTCGGAACACGGAGACCGAAAGGTCGAACGTCAATCATATAGTAGATATGATCAACATAGTGATGTTCACCATTGAAAACTACTCCATCTCACGTGATGATCGGACATGATTTAGTTGATTTGGATCACGTGATCACTTAGATGACTAGAGAGATGTCTGTCTAAGTGGGAGTTCTTAAGTAATATGATTAATTGAACTTTAATTTATCATGAACTTAGTCCTGGTAGTATTTTGCAGATTATGTTGTAGATCAATAGCTCACGTTGTTGCTTCCGTATGTTTTTATATGTGTTCCTAGAGAAAACTAAGTTGAAAAATGTTAGTAGCAATGATGCGGACTTGGTCCGTGGTCTGAGGTTTTTTCCTCATTGCTGCACAGAAGAATTATGTCCTTAATGCACCGCTAGGTGACAGACCTATTGCAGGAGTAGATGCAGACGTTATGAACGTTTGGCTAGCTCAATATGATGACTACTTGATAGTTTTATGCACCATGCTTTATGGCTTAGAACCGGGACTACAAACGTTTTTGAAACGCCACAGAACATATGAGATGTTCCATGAGATGAAATTGATATTTCATACTCATGCCCGTGTCAAGAGGTATGAGACCTCTGACAAATACTTCGCGTAAAAGATGGAGGAGAATTGCTCAACTAGTGAGCAAGTGCTTAGATTGTATGAGTACTACAATCGCTTGAATCAAGTGGGAGTTAATCTTCCAGATAAGATAGTGATTGATCGAAGTTCTCTAGTCACCATCACCAAGTTAGTAGAACTTCATGATGAACTATAGTATGCGAGGGATGACGAAAACGATTCCCGAGCTCTTCGTGATGCTGAAATCGACGATGGTAGAAATCAAGAAAGAACATCAAGTGTTGATGATTAACAAGATCACTAATTTTCAAGAAAAGGGCAAAGGGAAAGAAAGGGAAACTTCTAGTAGAATGGCAAGCAAGTTGTCACTCCCATGAAGAAGCCCAAAGCTGGACCAAAGCCTGAAACTAAATGCTTCTACTGCAAAGGAAATGGTCACTGGAAGCGGAAATGCCTTGAATATTTGGTGGATAAGAAGGATGGCAAAGTGAACAAGGGTATATTTGATATACAGGTTATTGATGTGTACCTTACTAGTGTTTATAGTAGCCCCTGAGTATTTGATACTTGTTCGGTTGCTAAGATTAGTAACTCGAAATAGGAGTTACGTATCAAAAGCAGAGACTAGTTGAGGGTGAAGTAACGATGTGTGTTGGAAGTGGTTCCAAGATTGATATGATTATCATCGTACACTCCTATATTTTCGAGATTAGTGTTGAACCTAAATAATTGTTATTTGGTGTTTGCGTTGAGCATAAATATGATTAGATCATGTTTATTATGTATACGATTATTCATCTAAGATGTAGAATAAATTGTTATTCTGTTTACATGAATAAAACCTTCTATGGTCATACACCCAATGTTGATGGTTTATTAAATATTGATCATGGTGATACATATATTCATAATATTGATGCCAAAAGATGCAAAGTTGATAATGATAGTGCAACTTATTTGTGGCACTGCCTTTTGGGTCATATCGGTGTAAAGCGCATGGAGAAACTCCACAAAGATGGACTTTTAGAATCACTTGATTATGAATCATTTGATGCTTGCGAACCATGCCTTTTGAGCAAGATGACTAAAACTCCGTTCTTCGGAACAATGGAATGAGCTACTGACTTGTTGGAAATAATACATCTTGATGTATGCACCAATGAGTATTAAGGCTCGTGGCGGGTATCGTTATTTTCTCGACCTTCACAAATGATTTGAGCAGATATGGGTATATCTCGCTTAATGAAACACAAGTCTGAAACATTTGAAAAGTTCAAAGAAATTCAGAGTGAAGTGGAGAATCATCGTAACAAGAAAATAAAGTTTCTATGATCTGATCGTGGAGGAGAACATTTGAGTTATGAGTTTGGCCTTCATATAAAACAATATGGAATAGTTTCACAGCTCACGCCACCTGGAACACCACAACATTATGGTGTGTCCGAACATCGTAACCGCACTTTATTGGATATGGTGCGATCTATGATGTCTCTTATCGGTTTACCACTATCGTTTTGGGGTTATGCATTAGAGACAATTTGCATTCACGTTAAATAGGGCACCATCTAAATCCGTTGAGACAACACCGTATGAACTATGGTTTAGCAATAAACCTAAGCTGTCGTTTCTTAAAGTTTGGGGTTGCGATGCTTATGTGAAAAACTTTCAGCATGATGAGCTCAAACCCAAATCGGAGAAGTGTTTCATAGAATACCCAAAAGAGACTATTGGGTACACCTTCTATCACAGATCCGAAGGCAAGATCTTTGTTGCTTAATATGGATCCTTTCTAGAGAAGGAGTTTCTCTCGAAAGAAGTGAGTGGGAGGAAAGTAGAACTTGATGAGGTAATTGTACCTACTCCCTTATTGGAAAGTAGTTCATCATGTAAATCTGTTCCTATGATTCCTACACCAATTAGTGAGGAAGCTAATGATGATGATCATGTAACTTCAAATCAAGTTACTACCGAACCTCGTGGGTCAACCAGAGTAAGATCCGCACCAGTGGTATGGTAATCCTATTCGGAGGTCATGTTACTTGACCATGGCAAACCTACGAACTATGAGGAAGCGATGATGAGCCCAGATTCCACGAAATGGCTTAAGGCCATGAAATCTGAGATGGGATCCATGTATGAGAACAAAGTGTGGACTTTGATTGACTTGCCCAATGATCGGCAAGCCATAGAAAATAAATGGATCTTCAAGAGGAAGACGGACGACGATAGTAGTGTTACTATCAAAAAATCTAGACTTGTCGAAAAAGGTTTTTGACAAAGTTCAAAGTGTTGAATACAATGAGATTTTCTCACTCGTATCGATGCTTAAAAGTCTGTCCGAATCATGTTAGCAATTGACACATTTATGAAATTTGGCAAATGGATGTTAAAACTGCATTCCTTAATGGATTTATTAAAGAAGAGTTGTATATGATGCAACCAGAAGGTTTTGTCAATCCTAAAGGTGCTAACAAAATGTGCAAGCTCCAGCGATCCATCTATGGACTGGTGCAAGTATCTCGGAGTTTGAATATATGCTTGATGAGTTGATCAAAGCATATGGTTTTATAGAGACTTTTGGAGAAGCCTGTATTTACAAGAAAATGAGTGGGAGCTCTGTAGCATTTCTAATATTATATGTGGAAGACATATTGTTGATTGGAAATGATATAGAAATTCTGGATAGCATGAAAGGATACTTGAATAAGAGTTTTTCAAAGCAAGACCTCGGTGAAGCTACTTACACATTGAGCATCAAGATCTATATAGATAGATCAAGACGCTTGATAAGATTTTTCAATGAGTACATACCTTGATAAATTTTTGAAATAGTTCAAAATGGAACAGTCAAAGATGGAGTTCTTGCATGTGATGCAAGGTGTGAAGAGTAAGACTCAAGACCCGACCATGGCGTAAAATAGAAAGAGAATGAAAAGTCATTCCCTATGCCTCACCATAGGTTCTATAAAGTATGCTATGTTGTGAACCAGACCTATTGTATACCTTGCTCTGAGTTTGGCAAAGGAATACAATTATGATCTAATAGTAGATCACTGGACAACGGTCAAAAATATCCTTAGTGAGGACTAAGGAGATGTTTCTCGATTATGGAGGTGATAAAAGAGTTCGTTGTAAAAGTTACATCGGTGCAAACTTTTATACTGATTCAGATGACTCTAAGTCTCAATCTGGATACATATTGTAAGTGGGAGCAATTAGTTAGAGTAGCTCCATGAAGAGCATTGAAGACATAGAATATTTGCAAAATACATACGGCTCTGTATGTGATGCACCCATCGACTAAATTTCTCTCACGAACAAAACATGATCATACCATTGTACTCTATGGGTGTTAATCACATATCGATGTGAGCTAGTTTATTGACTCTAGTAAACCCTTAGGGAGTTGGTCACATGACGATGTGAACTATGGGTGTTAAACACATACAGATGTGGATATTGGTGTTAAATCACATGGTGATGTGAACTAGATTATTGACTCTAGTGCAAGTGGGAGGCTGAAGGAAATATGCCCTAGAGGCAATAATAAAGTTATTATTTATTTCCTTATTCCATGATAAATGTTTATTATTCATGCTAGAATTGTATTAACCGGAAACATGATACATGTGTGAATACATAGACAAACAGAGTGTCACTAGTATGCCTCTACTTGACTAGCTCATTAATCAAAGATGGTTATGTTTCCTAGCCATGGACAAAGAGTTGTCATTTGATTAACGGGATCACATCATTAGGAGAATGATGTGATTGACTTGACCCATTCCGTTAGCTTAGCACTTGATCGTATAGTATGTTGCTATTGCTTTCTTCATGACTTATACATGTTCCTACAACTATGAGATTATGCAACTCACGTTTACCAGAGGAACACTTTATGTGCTACCAAACGTCACAACGTAACTGGGTGATTATAAAGGAGCTCTACAGGTGTCTCCAAAGGTACATGTTGAGTTGGCGTATTTCGAGATTAGGTTTTGTCACTACGATTGTCGGAGAGGTATCTCTGGGCCCTCTCGGTAATGCACATCACTATAATCCTTGCAAGCAATATAGCTAATGAGTTAGTTACGGAATGATGCATTACATAACGAGTAAAGAGACTTGCCGGTAACGAGATTGAACTAGGTATTGAGATACCGACGATCGAATCTCGGGCAAGTAACATACCGATGACAAAGGGAACAATATATGTTGTTATGCGGTTTGACCGATAAAGATCTTCGTAGAATATGTAGGAGCGAATATGAGCATCCGAGTTCCGCTATTGGTTATTGACCGGAAACGTGTCTCGGTCATGTCTACATAGTTCTCGAACCCGTAGGGTCCGCACGCTTAAGGTTTCGATGATGCTTTATTATGAGTTTATGAGTTTTGATGTACCGAAGGAGTTCGGAGTCCGGATGAGATCGGGGACACGACGAGGAGTCTCGAAATGATTGAGACGTAAAGATCGATATATTGGACGACTATATTCGGACTTCGGAAAGGTTCCGAGTGATTCGGATATTTTTCGGAGTACCGGAGAGTTACGGGAATTCGCCGGGAGAAGTATTGGGCCTTATTGGGCCATACGGGAAAGAGAGAGGGGCTGCCTAGGGCAGGCCGCGCCCCCCCCAAGGCCTAGTCCGAATTGGACTAGGGGGAGGGGCTGCGCCCCCTCCTTCCTTCCCTTCTCTCTTCCCCTTCCTTCTCTCCTACTCCTACTAGGAAAGGAAGGAGTCCTACTCCCGGTGGGAGTAGGACTCCCCCCCTTGGTGCGCCTCTCCCTGGCCGGCCGCCTCCTCCCCTTGCTCCTTTATATACGGGGGCAGAGGGGCACCCCATAGACACAACAATTGATCCCTTGGATCTCTTAGCCGTGTGCGGTGCCCCCTTCCACCATAGTCCACCTCGATAATATTGTAGCGATGCTTAGGCGAAGCCCTGCGATGGTAGAACATCAAGATCGTCACCACGCCGTCGTCTTGTGGAACTCTCCCTCGACACTCGGCTGGATCGGAGTCCGAGGGACGTCATCGAGTGAGCGTGTGCTAGAACTCGGAGGTGCCGTAGTTTCGGTGCTTGATCGGTCGGGCCGTGAAGGCGTCTGACTACATCAACCGCAAGCGTTAACGCTTCCGCTTACGGTCTACAAGGGTATGTAGACAACACTCTTCCCTCTCGTTGCTATGCATCACCATGATCTTGCGTGTGCGTAGGAAGTTTTTTTAAATTACTACGTTCCCCAACAGCAAGTGCCAGGCACGAGCGGAAGGTAAGCGGCAGGCGAGTGCGGGTGACGGGCGCGGTGGCAAGCAGGCACGGGAAGACGAGGACTATCGCGTGCGGCCTGCGAGCGCACGGATCTGGCATGTGCGCACGCTGCCCTTTTTCCGTGTTTTTTCTGCGTGTTTGACTTTTAAAACAAAGAAATCAGACGGTTGGGAACGGATGTATCGGGCGGCTGGGGTTTGACCGGCCGAACTGCTCGGCCGGCGCGCCGACCCCTATAAGCTCCCTTTTAGATTTTGGATCTCAATCTATTAGCCAAGGTCGCTGCAAGATTTTTAGACATTCTATTGGATTTGATCTGGGTTTTTTGGGTACATTAAGCCTCACATGTGCATAGTTTTGAGAAACTCATTCCGGAGTAGCCTTTTTGACTTCTGTATTTCAATCTATCTGAGAAATTCAGTTCTGTTTGGAAATTGTTTTTGAGAAATTCATGATTGCCTGCAGTTTTGCGAAATCAGTTAATTGGACATTACCGTGCTCATGTGTATGTTGTACCAGTTTCGTCCCCCTCTCTCCGGAGCCCCCCGCCCCCCGCCCTCCTTCGCCTTGCCCTTCTTCCCTGTCGTCCATGGTTTGCTTTACCTTTGATCTGTCCCCTCGCCGATCGCGTCACAAGCTGGTAACTGTTTTTGGGCTATTGCCTCCGATGGAGATTCTGAGGTCGAGGATGGCCATGGTGTTGGCTATTGCTCCATTGTTCGTGTGCCGCCGCCGCTGTGGTGGAATTGTTGCTGCCGCAAGTTCGCTCATGTCAGTCATGGCCTCTTGTCCCTCCCTGCACCCGTAAATTTGGTAAATTCGCCTCCCACTCTCTAGATCTAAGGATTCTTATCTTCGCCGTACTAGACTTTAAAGAGTGCAATAATCACTTGCCCCTTGGAGATGAGTTCTAGAAGTCGCTGAAGAAGCATCAGGTTGGAGCATCACTCCCTCCCTAACAAGTTTGCAATCCATTACCATCGGTCCAGAGGGTTTGAGAAACCGAACCATGCCACAAAACAACACAAAAGAAGATGTTGAAGTCGTTGCACCAATGCCCAGCTGATTGCTCTCCTTGAAGGACACACCAACTGCTAAGATCTCAAGAGACCAACATATTCAGGAACACAAACTCTCGCAGGCCCTTCGCTGACGCCGGATTGAATATCATCGAGGTAGGTAGAGACCGAAGTGACCTTATTGACATGTCATCGCCGCCACTACCTCGCCGATGTCACTGGCGAACAAATTATAAGGAGAGAAAAAATAAAACGGACAGACGAGTCCCCACTTTTCTTGGCACCTCTGACGCTACCAGACAGGGAAGAGGAGGGAGGCCGATGCGACAGCGTGGGGGAGAAACTTGGCGGCGGCCTCTAAGGTTGAGAGTGGTTGTGTGGATTATTTTTAGATCAACGAATAGGGTGTGTTTTTTCTATAACAGCGTGTTTGGTTACAACAGGGAGAGGGAATGGGAGTTTGCCAAGGGATTAGACATGGGAAATTGATTTTAAGTCCCATTCCTCTGTTTGGCATGTGAAAGCAATTAGAAGTGGGATTTTAAGAGTGAGTTAACTGCCCCTGTTTGATTGGTGGGATTAGGCAGGGGAATACCGTCCTCGCGTATGTGCTCAGCTAACCAAAGGTCCCTCATGAACGTGCACAACCAACGAAATGTTTTTCTTTTTTACAAATTCCCGATCCTCAGTTCAATTACTAGGGGTCCCCTGGGGAAGAGATCTGTGGAAGTTGGCCCTCTTAGTTCCCCTTCCCCTCCTTTCTTAATTCCCATGTCCCTGAGTCAATCAAAGGATTTTAAGTATCACTTACCTTAAACTCCCATTCCCAATCAACAACTCCCCCCAACCAAACAAGTTGTAAGGAAAATGAATCGAGGTAAAGGCACCACAGACCCAGGAACTTGTCCGACCCGTGATGTTTCAGCCCACAAACTTGTAAAACCTCACTCCCCCACCCACAAACTTGCAGCCGATGTGCAAATAAACCCAAAGCCAATCCCGACGCGGCATTTGGTGCCATGCTGGCGGAGGCAGGCCGAGGTGGTCGTCGCCCGCTTTTGCAGAAACCACCCTGGGCTTTAGCAGTAATAAACCCGCACTCCACATCTCGGTTGCACGGGAAAAATCTGTAGCCCCTTTCTCTCGTTCCCCATTCGAGCTCCAGCCAAATCCCTAGCCTCTCTCCCTCTTGTTACCCTCTGTCTCGCCCAATGCCAAAAGCATGAGAGCTAGGTCAACGGCGACGGCGAGTCTGGGCTGCGGAGGGAGCGGCAGCAGGAAGACGTCCGTCGTCAACTTTGGGGCTCCATCTGCATCTCAGGTTTAGTTCTTCGCCGTCACGAATTCCCTTTGCTGTTGGAATGTACTACGATTGACAATATAGGGTTTGAGTTTTCGTAGGATGACGTGCTTCCTGATTTGAAAAGAGGGCAAATGGAAGGATCCACAAGGAAAGGCTTCTGTTTTGGGATAGGATCATAACATTTGATGGAATATTAGTCTTCCCGAGATAGAGCTCTGTAGTATTTCTTCTGTTTTGTTCTGATGTAGTTGATGTTGGCATGGTTGTCATTTGTACTGCATCTGTCAAGTGAACTTAATTGAAAAGATCAGAGATTTTACAGTGCGATAAACTTCAGACAGTGTTCATCGCAGCATAGTTCTTTGACTACAAACATGGATACATTGTTACAAACGTTAACTGAACATTGATACAAACAGGCTAAACTGACAGAGTACTAACTGAAAGCTGACAGAATAGTAGTGAACAGGCTAAACTGAAATGAGAATGCATGGATAGATAGAGTGAATTGCAAGTGCTTATTCTACTCGTCGTCGTCAGAAGAGTGGACAATGGGGTTCTTGTTGTTGCCCTGCTGAGCGGCAGACGCAGAGGCAGACACAACCCTTCCTCGCTCTCTGGTTGCGCGCTCTGCTTCTGCAGCCCGGCGGAGGACGGCGCGTGGACCAGGACGCAGCTATGACGGCGTCGTCGAGCTGCTGCTTGGCTGCGCGTAGATCCTCATCGGCCTGCACGGTGAGCAAGGATGCCTCATACGCCGGAGTTGGTACCCCGAAGACGACCTGGTCGGGCGGCAGGTATTCGTCGCCACCAGCATCGCTCCGCTACGCCCGCCGTCTCGCCTGCACCTCCTCAAACTCTGCCTCCTCCCGTGCATCCTTCAACTCATGCCCCCGACGAACAGCAGCGAGCTCCGCTGACGTTGGCTCGATGTCAGAGTTCGCGGTGGAGCGGCTCGAGTAGCTTGGTCGACCCCGTGGGGACCGGTGGACATCCTCCGTACAGCCAAGATGCGGAGTGCGGGTTTACTAAA
Organism: Aegilops bicornis; assembly: GCA_021605145.1. NCBI lineage: Eukaryota > Viridiplantae > Streptophyta > Magnoliopsida > Poales > Poaceae > Aegilops > Aegilops bicornis. The sequence goes on along the minus strand of CM038670.1, from coordinate 642,415,089 downwards.
GCTAAAGCCCAGGGGGGTTTCTGCAAAATGGGTGACGACCGCCTCGGCCCTCCTCCGCCAGCGTGGCGCCAGATGTCGCGTTGGGATTGGCTTTAGGTTTTTTTGCACATCAGCTGCAAGTTTGTGGGTGGCGGGATGAGGTTTTGCAAGTTCGTGGGTTGAAACATCACGGGCCGGACAAGTTCCAGAGTCTGCCGTGCTTTTACCTCAAATGAATTTGCTAATTCTCATCCGAATTGCTATAGTTACATCTAACACTTATACTATTTGATCAATTAAAAAAAGAAAAAACCCACACAAATCTTCACATAAAATCAAGTAGTGTAAGAGTTTGGGTCTGTTTAGGACACATCTAGGTGTGACATAGTTATGTCATATCTAAGCTGATGTCCACTCTGTTCATGGTCTATTTTTTTGTCCTAGTTTTTTGATTTTTGTTGCTGCATTATATATCTGTAGGAGCTTAGATGTGATATCCTTAAAAAACATATATATGTGAATTAGACAAACTGTAAGAGTTTTCCCTAAAAAAAGCAGTGTAAGATTTAGACGAGGCTTAGTTTTTTTTAAGAATCATATGAGACTTGTTTTTTTTTTAAGGAAATGCCATTATGGCTAGCTTTATTTCAACACAAATAACGACAAGTCATCCAAAATAAGGCTACGGATAATACGAGACTTGGTAAATTCTCATGATGAGAGCTAGCCATCCTGGCTTAAAAAAATGGGACATCTCCTTTCGCCTTCGCAAGCTTTCTGGTAAGGGTCCATAAGAGTTCAGCCCGGCCCAAGTTGAACAGATAAGAAGGAACAACCTCACCCTTTCCCCCACACATCGCAACCCACCACTACCTACCTGTTGCTCCCCCATCCTCGCAGCCTTTGTAGCCTCACTCTCACCTACAAGCCACCCCCACCAATGGCGTCCCCACGAACCCACCCTCCCGACCCCACCATGCTTCCCCACGGCCCCACTCGTCTGACCCTAACCCCAACCTCACCCCTCCCCACCCCGCCGTCTCGGTCTCACCTCGCCGCGCCGGGACCCAAGCCCAGACCCAATCCTCTAAACCCGGCCCCAAACCCTAGCGCCGCCGCCATGCTGCGCCGCCTCGCCTCCGCCGCCGCCCCGCGGGCCTTCTTCTCGCCCTCCCCGGCGGCGGGCCACGCCCCGCGCCGCGAGTACGGGCTGGTCCCCATGGTGATCGAGCACACCTCCCGCGGGGAGCGCGCCTACGACATCTTCTCGCGCCTCCTCAAGGAGCGCATCGTCTGCATCCACGGGCCCATCGCCGACGACACGGCCTCGCTCGTCGTCGCGCAGCTGCTCTTCCTCGAGTCCGAGAACCCCGCCAAGCCGATCCACCTCTACATCAACTCCCCCGGCGGGTCGTCACCGCGGGCCTCGCGATCTACGACACCATGCAGTACATCCGCTCCCCCGTCACCACGCTCTGCATCGGCCAGGCCGCCTCCATGGGCTCGCTGCTGCTCGCCGCGGGAGCGCCCGGCGAGCGCCGCGCGCTGCCCAACGCCCGGGTTATGATCCACCAGCCGTCGGGCGGCGCCTCCGGACAGGCCTCCGACATTGCGATCCAGGCCAAGGAGATCCTCAAGGTGCGCGACCGCCTCAACAAGATCTACGCCAAGCATACGGGCCAGGCCATCGACCGCATAGAGCAGTGTATGGAGAGGGACATGTTTATGGATCCGGTGGAGGCGCACGCCTGGGGGCTCATCGATGAGGTCATCGAGCACCGCCCAATTTCACTCGTTTCTGATGCCGTGAGCAGCGATCCACCGAAGAACGGCGGAGGAGGGGAAAACAAGGCAACAGAGGAGCCGTCTCCAGCTTGATGGGTGGTTGCAGCTTGCAAGGTGCAATCCTTTTTGCGTTCCTGTAGCTGTCTCGTTGGATTTCAACATTCAATGCTTAATTCTTACATAAGGTTACAACTTGTTATTCTGCGGCAGACGGTTTATCACTAGCTAAGCTGATGTTTTGCTACTTGAATTAATCTGCTGCTGATAATGGATGCAATCCTTGCTTGCTTAGCCGTATCATAGTTGATGTTATGTTTGTCTGAAATCAAGGTAGCCCAACATGAAGGATAAATGCGGTGTGTTTACAACAAGTAGGCGCATTTTTCGTTGGCCTATTGGAGCAAGTTGGGAATGGTATAAAACAAATTTCTAATTGCTGATTCTTGTACTCCCTCCGTCCAGAAAAACTTGTCATCAAAATGGACAAAAAGGGGTGTATCTAGAACTAAAATACATCTAGATACATCCCCTTTTATTCATTTTAATGACAAGTATTTTCGGACGGAGGGAGTATCTTGTATCTTGTGTTCGATAATTTAGTTGCGCCTTGTTGATGTATGTGATTTCATTTAATGAGTTGATACCATAGTTTTAGTTGTGCCTCCTTGATTATTTGATTTCATTCCAAGAGTCATCCATCGGTTGGAATTTCGTACAATCAATGCTGTCCAGTTTGTCTTTCGTAAAGAAACAATGCTTTATTGTTTAATTCACTACTAGTATATATCACTGATGACCGCTATCTTTCAAAGGGAATAATTCTGTAATGATACCTTTATCTTTATAATAGAAAGAACATGCAGCCTATCACTGAAAAGAAACCCATTGTGACAAACTGTTTTTGCATTTGATAGGTCAAACCATATGAATTGAACCATAAGTTAACTAATACTCAGTAGTCAGTCAGCCATATTTTTGTACCACATCTGTTATATACAGAGATTTCTAGAATTATCCTGGTGCTATCCTTATGCAGCATATATGTATGTTACTTTCAATAAAGTTTGAGGACCCATTATTTCCTTAATAGGTGTCCCATATGGACCACATTAATGCGAAATTGTCCAGTATTGGAATAATACGAAAGCAGTTAAGCCTTGTCTGTTTGAGCTTTGGGTATAGCTTATATTTAATCAAGTCTATAAGCATGGACCATCTGGTGTGAGAATTTTAGGCTCATCAGAACCTAATACTAATTTTGAATGGTTCATTAGAGTTTAATATAGGTCAACAGGTCTGTAGATGGTTTACTGTATGTTTAAGTAGCACTTTCTACAAGACTTAAATCATCTAATGAGAGGCTTCCTAACCTGGCTGGCACCAGTCATTTATGAATGATATACACATGGCACAAATACGCTTAGAGATAGTTCATATGCATCATAGTTTGGACTTTGAAGGCATACCTAAATTTCAAACAACAAAATATTTGATTACCTTATAGGTTTACAGAAATTATGCCCTGTAGCTGACTAGTTGGATGACACATTTACAGCAGTCATGTTAGATCTAATAATTTGAGTAGTGTTTGGTTAGGCTTGGTTTGGTCGAGTCTTTTCGAGTGTGTGGTGGTTATGTCGTCTGATTGTCCTGGGCCTTGGCACTTGTGTTTGGATCAGGTGATGTTCCTTGATGTCGTGTGCATGTGTTCCTCTAGTCCCTATCCCCAAGCTCTTGTTCTTACTTTTGTTCTTTTGTTTTCTCTCAGTTCTTTTACCGGGCTTTGTGGTTTTGGGCCTAGTTTCCCTTATAAACCGGGTCACTCTGTGTTTCTTTTTACATCTTAATGAAATCGGCAGAGCTCCTGCCTTGCATTGTCAAAAAAGAATGTCACCTCACGACTCACGTCATGAACTTACTACCTTCATGTTACTTTCAGTTGTGGAAGGATAGACTACGAAATCTTTGGCAGATAAAATAGTAAAGTCGTGTAAGCCACCAGCATGGTGTTCAGTTCAACCAAGTTTTAACATCTGGAGTTACAAACGTTTTCTGGTTGATTTCTATGGTGAACTGTAGATTAGATGTTACAAATTGTGTTCTCATGTCGATATAACAGAAAAGGTGGGCCTTAATGGTTCAGTGGAGAAAGTATTAACCAAGGTCATGCACTTCCCCTGCCTAATTGTTCTCGTAACAACTTGGATGGTTCTATATAATCACTATTCTTATGTGATAGCCTCCTATGCCTGACTTTTTGAACATGCATATTTGTTAGACTTGTGATTATGTGCAAGGAATTCTACATTCTTTGTACTCCCTCCGTCCGGAAATACTTGTCATCAAAATGGACAAAAAGGGATGTATCTAGAACTAAAATACGTCTAGGTACATCTTTTATTTTTATGCCAGTTCGTCATTACTAATTGTTGTTATGCTTCTGCTGCTGCCAGTTCGTCATTACTAATTGTTGTTATGCTTCTGCTGCTGCCAGTTCGTCATTACTAATTGTTGTTATTTCTCACTGGATTTCTAAGTGAATATAACCTTATTTCTCACTGGATTTCTAAGTGAAGAAAACCTTCAGTTGAGAATCTCTGCAGTTAACTGGTGTAGTCGACTTTACTCCCAATTTCAGTCGCCAGCGGGCTAGACAATATTTAGTTGGCCAGATCAACCAAAATCCATAATTGCTTTATATGTTGATAAGGGCTTTGTAGTACTGATAGCAAATAACACGATTGCTAAAGATCTATTGCCATGTTATCATGTCGAGGAATTTCCCCAGCCTTTTGTGTTATTGTGGTCGTTGCACGCAAGTGAGGAAATCATACAAAGAGGTCCTAGGAACGAGCCTGAGCATTATGCGAGCTTTCCTCAGATTGAAACTCTGAATTTTCCTATGGCATATCCAGCTTCTTGATGTCAAAAGTGGCAAGCAAACTGAGCTAATTTGGCGGTCGCTCCCCACGTGGAACATTAAACGTGGGTAAGACTAATTGTATGGTGTACCACAAAACCAGTACGGTGCTGCGTCTGCCGCGTGTATGAGCATGTCAGCCACTCAGCCCCAGTGTTCAGTGTTTCCATGTTTTGTTTCTGTGACATCTTCTTGTCTATAAACTGAAACACGGCCATGCTCGACAGTTCATTGCACGGTAAAATACACATTTTAGCTTCCCATGAAAATCCCACATTGATATCGTCACATCAGTTACAGGCATAGTACAACGCTACCACCCAATGATGAAGCACTTGCTCGTAGCTTTGCTGAGCAGAAAAATGGACCAGACACACTTCCGCTAGCGTGGGGTGGAGGCCGGCAGGGGCTGGCCCCGGAGGAAGTGGTAGAGCATGGCGAGCGAGCGGTCGGGCGCGAAGAGCGGCACCTGGTGCCCTGCGCCGCGCACCGTCACCAGCGTCAGCCCCTCCTCGTACTCCACCGCCCACCCGGCCACCTGCTGCCGGTAGAACCACGCCCGCCACCCGCTCCTCGCCCGCGCCCGCAGCTTCATCGCGTTGATGCTGTACCGCGTCGACGTCACCGGCACCCTCCCGTCCGTGTCCCCGCTGCATCTAAAAGTTTAGATTGCTATAGTTTTGGATAGAAGGTTATTCACAAGATTTTCAGTACCTGTAGACCCAGATGCGCAGCCCGGCGGCCATGAGCTTCTTCAGGACCGGGAGTACGGTCGCCGGCGAGTCGTTCCATTTACTTATCACCGCGCTGCGCCACAAACAAACAATTCGTCCGGTCTGGTTACTGACTGCTACGTACTACATCCGTAAGAGCTTAAGTATACTGAAACCGTGCAGCTTTGCCCTAGGTAGATGGTAAACCACATGGGCAGTACTACGCGTGTTACACAGAACAGAAGGATGAATGCAATGCAGGTGCAAGTTGCAGCATCAGATCTGGGGACGGGCGTCCGCCATTACACTTCATGGCTGGTAGCAGGTGGATGGGGGTCCATTTGTACCGGCAGGAGTGCATTGCCGTGCAGCCCACGAGCTGGAAGGATCGTAGCGTGCAGTATTGACTGCGTGCTGCCGGGATGGGTTGAGCAGAGCAGAGCAGGGTAGAGAAGACACGAGAGAGCGTGGGTAGGGTAGGGTACTAGCTAGGGTACCAACACCAACCTGCAAGGCGAGTATGGGTACTTGAGGCCCGTCCGGTTGGCGTGCAGCGCCCGCTGCACGTCCTGACGGTTAAAATACCTGGTCACGTACGCCTCCGTGCACGGGTCGTACCCCGCCGGCGCACGCCTCATCATGTGCCATGCCTCCTGCGTACGCACCACCACCACGACAAGACAATTATTTTCTTTCTTGCACACACTGTATGTACTCTATCAGAGATGTCAGAGAGAGGGTAGGACGTACGTGCTGGGAGAAGAGCCGGGGCGCGGCGACGAGCCTGGACGGGCGCGGCGCCGGGGAGGCGGAGCCGGCGGAGGGGGAGAGGCACGTCGGCGTGTAGATGCTGTAGATGTCGATGTCGTCGAAGGCGCCCATGAAGGCGCGGACGGCGGAGGAGCAGCCCTTGCCGGGCCTGCCGCCGTCGGCCTCCTCCTTGAAGGAGTCGCACTCCCGCGTCACCGACGAGTGGAGCTCGTCGGAGATGATGGCGTGGCTCCACGCGTACTCCACCATGCCCAGCTGGTCCGTCTCGTCGTTCAGCACCGCGTTGCCAATCTGTCATGACAATCCAGTCCAATGATTAATCAATTACCGTAATAATCCACACCAGAAAAGAATGGGAAAAAAGAAGCACGAACGAACAACGGTGCAGGTGAAATCGTCGCAGGCTCAAGTACAAAAGCAGGTGCGCAACATGCATGCGTGGAATTATTACCGCGGTTACAAAGGGTTTGGCACAGGCAGTTGGCCGCGAGCTAAAGCGAGTAAAGATACTACGTAGTGGAGATCCGTAGGCACGCTCGTGGCCGTCTTTGGAATAATCTTCTTTCCGCAGGCAGCACTGAATCTTTTCACTCTCTTTTTCCTTTTCCTCTTTATCTTTCTTGGTCACTAACTAACTAACCATGATCGTAGGCACGTGAGTATAGAAGCTGTTTCACGTGCCACTTGGCAATCCTACTGGCATGATTGCAAGCATAACAAGATGGACCAGTTACCCTTTCGGGGTGGAGCTTACCATGAAGCCTTTGAGGTTGATGATCCTGCCTCTGCCCGCCGCTTTGTTCCCCTCGTAGATTAGATCTGCGAGCTGTGGGACGTAGTGCCCTGCAGCAAAAAGCAGATCACGGCAGCTTCAGCAACAGATTATCTTTACCCACAGATTACGACGCAGCTTAGATTAAGCTAGTACTTTTTTCGTCTCATAATGTAAGATGTTTTTTTAGACCTAGGTAGAAGAGTCTGCTGCAGTGCTGCTTCTTCAGACCTAGGGCCCGTACAAGATAGAGTACATACCGGCGTAGCTCTCTCCGGCGATGTAGAAGTCGCGGCCCTTGAACTCCGGGAACTTGGCGAGCCAGTTGAGGAGGAAGGTGTGCGAGTCCTGCGCCGTCACGCGGTCGCCGAGGCGGCCCAGGTCCGCCGTCTTGTTGGTGTAGGAGAACCCCACGCCCACCGGCGCCTCCAGGAACAGCAGGTTCACGGCTGAAACCCATGCGAAATTTTGAAGCGCCCGATCAGACACACGTACGTTTTTCCATGGAGCTCAGCGAGAGAGTGGCGCGCTTGCCTTTGTTCCACGCGTAGGCGTTGCGGGTGAGGTTCGCGCCGTAGCCCCTGACCAGGAACGGACCTAGCTCCTGGGCCGCGCCGTAGGCGATGGACGAGCACCCGGGCCCTGCAATTGCACGGTATACGGTTATCACACAAGGATTTATTATCTTTCGTTCCATCAGATAATAATTCAGCGGATTTGCTATTTTTCAGTCGACTAATTCAGTTGTAAAGAGGCGACTGCAGATCAGTCGACTGCTCTGCACATATGCTGACAGTCCTATCCACTGACTAGTGCGAGATGGATGGCCTGTCGAATTGTTTAGTCTAGGTGCTGTGCTAAAATTACACTACTGTTCTGTTCTTGCTGAGCAATCAGACGCAAAGGCGAGGACAGGGGGATGAGACAGCTGATTTGCCGACTACCCTACCAGTCAAAGCGGCGAAGACTCGCATTTCCATGCAGTAGTAGCAGTTAGCTAACGGACGGCTATTTTTCGTCATTTTTTTCCACACTGTTTCTTTATTATCCTAGGGAAAAATCTGCATGCATATCCACGTTCCTGACTCCTGAGTACTCGTATCCTCGTAGAAAAGATTATCACCTGGCAGCTATGGCAGCAGCACGTGCTGGATACCAGGACAAAGATGTAGCATCAGACCGTAACGCTTACGAGATATTCTCGCAGTAGCTCTGAAGACACATGCTCACGCCGCAGCAGAGGATCAGGAGTTATTAACCTTTGTAAATCCACAAGGATCCAAGGGCATTTCCGATACCATCTCTTGTTTTTGGTTTAATGCAGGTCCCACGGTTGGGTGCAGTGGTGCCCCATCTGCCCATCTTTCCTCTAGAGCCATGGCCCCTCGCCGGCCATGTCCCTCGAGCATTGTCCGTCGGCGCAGGGCAAGCTTCTTCCGGGCCTGCAGGGCAGGGCAGGAACAGGATCTGCTCTCCTGTAGCGCTGCCTCGAGGGAGCCTTCTTTTCTCCTTTTGCCATCTTTTGCAGCGTCTTTTCCTCTGCGCCGCGAGCCTATGCTATGCTCTCCCCTCCCTGCTGCTCTGAATCTGAGTGCATGCCTCCTAGCCTTCCCTGTGGATGGATTCTGGCGCCTTTGCCTTTGAGCTTTTATTGCCGGAAAGCGCCATTCTTCCTCCGTCGCCATACACAGGGTGGCCACGCGGCCCTGCAGGCAGTTGCAACTGCCTGCAGGGCTCGAGCGAGCTTCTCCGAATAGGACTTGCCAAATGAGCAACACATTTGGATGGATGCGCTAGAAATGAACAAGATGGAGAATGGAAGAGCACATCGATCCAAGGCTACGGTTTTGCCTTGAACTCGTCGTATTGCATCTACTGCTTTGTCTATACCACATGTTGCTAGAAACATACTGGTAGCAATACGTTATGAGCAAGTTAGAAACTGAAAACTGAAGAGGCTCACTGTGCCGTGCCGGAAAATTAGCGTAGGTTAGCGAATTTGCAACCGACGGCCGCACTCTGCGGCTGCATTTTTCGCATGACACCGCTACGGGAGTAGGCTAAAATTATCGAAATGTTCGTCATGGAACACTGAAAGCGAAAGCAGGAATCACAAGTGGGCAGCAATCGAGAGATCTGCAGAGCTAGGGATGAACACGTGTGTGCGTACCTCCGTTGAGCCACAGCATGAGGGGCTTCTTCTCCGGCTCCTTCTCGGCCTCGAAGAACCAGTAGAAGAGCGCCTTGTCGCCGCCCGTTCCGACGTCCACGTAGCCGGCGTAGTGCTTGAACCCGACCTCTGGTTGCCCGGGGAGCCCGGTGACGAGGTCGGCCTCTGGCCGCGGGCTCCAGGACGCTCCGGCGACCGCCGCCGACGCCAGCGTGGCAAGGAGGAGCAGTGCCATGGCCATGGCCACGGCTGCTTCTGTGTGGAAGCGCTTGTGTGTGTAGTCTGCTCTGCTTGGGTTTTGGCTCTAGGCGTTTGGGGTGTGCGGTGAGGTGAGCTTGTTTAAAAACGGAGGGAGGGGGAAGAAAAGCTTAGGAGAAGGATTTTGCGGCGGTAAAGAAGTGAGAAGGTTAGGGAGAGGTGGTGGTGGTAAATTATTTGGGTTAGCGGGGTGAGTTTTTGGTAGGTGGTTACTGGTCAGGACGTCGTGTGGGGGTGCCGATGGGAGCCTGGAGATGACGGTGGCTTGTTCACTGGTCACTGCGTGCTTCGTACTGCCATGGTCAGTCAATGGCTTAGGTCATTGCACACGTTTGCCGTGGCATTTGTCTTCTCTCGCAGTTATGTTTCACGGTTCAGATATTTTTGTCCCAGAAGTTGCATTTCGGCGAGTCCGGTCCTGGAATTACGGAGTGGGAGTGTTCGAGCAACTCCAACGAGCCGACCCAAACGGACGGCGCTTTTGTCCGCCTTTTGTTTGTATGGATCGGTCACCCGCCTGCCGTCCGTCTTTTTTTAGATTTGGGTCGGCAGTGCGCCTAACGGGCCGACCCATTTCATGACCGCGCGCTTAGATCATGCCGGTAATGCCATGCCGCCACAGTTTTGGCGCTCAACTCGAGGAAAGGTTCGCGTGCGGAGAAAAGCGGCCTAGAGCCTTGTTGGTTTTGGCGCTCGGTAGCAGAAAGGTTCAGCGGCGCCGGCCGATAAGAAGGCGCTCCCTCCACACTCTATCCGCCGTCCACTCGTCTCGCCCCCTCTCACTAGCCTCGCCGCCTCTGCGCCACCATGTTGATGCGCCGCCTGGGCGCTTCGGATTTTCGCGGAGTCCGCGAGCGCCGCTCCGGAGCCTTCTCCTCTGAGATCTGGTTTGGCGAGAAACACCTCATCCTCGGCACCTTCGACACCGCAGAGGAGGCGGCCCGCACGCACGACGCGGTGGCGTGGCGCCTCCTGAGGCCTCGTCGGGATATGAATTTTCCCGACGTGTCGAGCCAGCGGCCACAGGATCTCGCGCCTCTCCTGCGGCTTTTCATCGACGAGGATCGTCGTGTCCACCGGAGGCGGCAGCGTCGACTGGCCATCGCCGAGATGGACGTGGAAGCCATGGTGTTGTGGCGCGAACGCTTCCCGCAGGACATCGTCGACGAGCGCCAGTTCTACAAGCAAAGGAGGACGGAGAGGGAGGCGAGAAGGACGGAGCGAGCCGCCTATCGGGAGGACAAGCGTGCGCGAAACAGGCCGCTCAATTGAAACTGAAGCTACGAAAAACGTCGGGGTGGGACTTCGAGGACGAGCAGCATGCTGACGCCTACATTCAGACGTCGGAGGAGGACATTACCGAGTCGGAGTCGAAAAGCGACGAGTAGTTGGTATTTTCTTTTATCTGTGTACGCTAGAACTATCTATATATCCTTTTTTATCGGAAAAAATGACTGGTGGCGTCGGCGACGAAGCAGGCGGGCGAGGGTGTGCTGTTTGATGTGGAGAGGCCAGTGTGCCACCGACCAGCGGGCCCGGAAAGGAGAGAGGGCGAGCGCGCGCACGTCCGTCTTGTGTCCGTGCCGATGCAAATCCGGCTCAAAATTGGGCCGGGAATGGGTCGGCAGGCTACGGAAGCGGACGCGTGTCCGTTTGGATCGGCGCGTTGGGCCGACTTTTCTGTCCACGCCGACCCAAACGCCCAAACGGAGGGCAGCGAATGAAATGGGTCGTCCCATTGAAGTTGCTCTAAAATACACAAAGTAAATAGACATAAAGAAATAGTATAGTGTAAAAAACACTCTTGTGGTTTCCTCGTCCTCGGTTTATATTATGGGACAGAGGGAGTAGATGTTTAGAGCTGTTGAGTATATATGTGTTGCATGTATTATGTATATAATTGTGGCACATCTTCTAGTTGTATATAGTTGAGGTTGAGGCCTATCTATACTATATATACGTGCACCTGCACCCATCAATACAACGAATATTGCATTGCCAAACTATCTCTCTACATGGTATCATCATTCCCGTTCCTCCCTTAGGGTTAGCCGCCGCGCCCACGACGCCGCCGCACCACCACCGCCTTCACCCGCCTGGCCAAGACGCTGCCATGGCGCGCTTCTTCCCTAATCGCTGCCCAGTGCTGCCACGCTTCCACCACCTCTGTCGCGCCCGGCCTTGCTGCGCCGCCGCGCCTCCCTTAGTCAGCGCCGCCGCCACGCTCACCTGTCGCGCCGTCCTCTCCCACACGTCGCCGCTGCCGCCCCCTTCCCCACAGCCGCCGCCTTTCTCGCCGCCGCTGTCCCCATCCCTCCTTCTCCCCGAAACCCTAACCCCAGCCGCGCGGCACCATGGACTCCCCCGGTTCCTCCACCACCCGCTCGTCGAACCCCTTCACTGGCCCCGTGCCCTCCGCCACCGCCACGCCCGAATCCCGTCCGCCACGACAGCTCCAGCACGTCGTACTACGCGTGAAAGACCTACTTCAATCTTGTCTTCCGCGAGTACTATATCACCGAGCACATCGACGGCTTCATGGACGGTGACTACATGAAGAGCGATCCGGAGTGGTCCGCCATCGAGGTCACACTCATCCGATGGTTGCACCAAACCGTCTCGAAGGACATCCACATGGTTGTCGCCGAGGACGACGACGCCTACGTCGTGTGGACCAAGATCAGCGCGCTCACCGACAACAAACTTCAACGCCTTGTTTTCTTGCAGCAGGAGTACTTAGGTTGTCACCAGGACAACTCCACCATCGATGAGTACTGCATGAGGCTCAAGATGCTCGCTGATGAGCTTTGCGACATCGGTGCTAAGGTCTCTGACGACCTCATGCTGAGCGCCCTCACCGCCGGCCTCAACGAGGACTTCAGCAACGCGACATCCAACCTCACCTTGCTGCCGCAGCCCACCTTCCAGCGCATCGTCGCGTACCTCAAGCTTGAGGAGCGCCGGATGACGAAGGTGAAGCAGCGGGTCCAGCACATCGCCCTCGCCGCCGGCACCGCCCACGGTGGCCCAGCTCCACAGGCCGCACTCCCATCTTTGAGGAGTTTTGGTCCAGTCTTTGTGTCTCGGCGGCCGCCCATTGCGGGGGTTGGGGGGGGGGGTGGGGGTGGGGGTGATGTTGTGTATATTTGAGGTTGAGGCCTATCTGTACTTATATATACGTGCACATGCACCCCATCAGTACAACGAATATTTCATTGCCAAACTATCTCTCTACAAGAGCCCTATTTGCTACTCATTGATCAACTGTCTGTAGCAGAGGACTCTGCGGGATAGTAGAGCTGTCGTGACCAATGAATCTCTAATATTGTCGAGGACTAGGGTTGGCCTCGACGGTTGGCAAACCCTGGGGCCTAATTAGGTCATACAATCTAGCGGTGGTATTTCTTTGTGAGACGAAAAAAGCAAATGTGATGGAGAAGCTCAAGTGGAGACTTGACAAGGTGTGGCAGTGAGTTGCGTGGGGCAGAGTGACGTTCTAGCTTTGTGGTGGAGAGATAACTTGGAGGTTACCGTGCATTCATGGTCCCAATATTATTTACATTTTAAGATTAAAGCATATGGAATAACATGGAGATTCACTGCAATCTATGGGAAACCAAAAACTGAATTGAGGAAGAAGACTTTGGATGTGTTGTGCTATCTTAGAATCCAAGATAATTTTTATTTATTTTTTTGCGAAAAGAAACCAAGATAATTTACCATTGGTTGCACGCGGGGGACATGAATGAGGCAATGTTTCAAACAATTGGGTGGGAATCATGATGTCCTGCAAGTGGGGTGGCAATCCTGGCGGTCACCTCCCGCCTTCGGGCCACGGTGGCGGAGCGGGCGATGGCCCCGGCGGCCGACGGTGGGGTGCCGATACATCTTCAACGTATCTATATTTTATGAAGTATTTATATCATGTTTACAATAATTTTATATGATTTTGGTATGGTTTAAATGGAACTAATCCAGACTGACGCTGATTTCAGCAGAACTACCGTGGTGTTGTTTTTTGTGCAGAAATAAAAGTTCTCGGAATAAGATGAATTTTTTTATGTTTTTTTTGGAAAAAAGAGAACCAGAAAGCTTCGGGAGAACACCAGAAGACCCACAGGAGCCCCACGAGCCACCTGGGCACGCCCTGGTGCCTCATGGGCCCCCTGTGGCCCCTCTTGACATGAGACCGACGCCAAAAGTTTCTATATATTCAGAAACCTCTAGAAATAACCCTAGAACTTCAACTCCGCAGTCGCAAGTCTCTGTACCTCCGGGATCTCATCTAGGGCCCTGTTCCGGCACCCTTCCAGAGTGGGAAATCATCACCGGAGGCCATCTCCATCATCCTGGCGGTCTCCATGACTAGGAGGGAGTAGTTCACCCTCGAGGCTAGGGGTATGTACTAGTAGCTATATGTTTGATCTCTCTCTCTCTCTCTCTCTCTCTCAGGTTCTTGTTTTAGCACGACCTTGAAGTACCGCGAACTTTGTTAATATAGTTGGATCATATGGTTTTTCTCCCTCTCTATCTTGTTGTGATGAATCGAGTTTTTACCCTAGAGGTTTCACTATTATCGTACTGAATACTTTTATGGATTTGAGAACACTTGATGTATGTCTTGCATATGAATACCCTGGTGACAATGGGGTATTATATTGATTCACTTGATGTATGTTTTGGCACTCAACTCACGGATTCCCGAGGTGATATTTGGGTAGTCTATGCATAGGGGTTGATGCACGTTTTCGTCCTACTTTCTCAGGTAGAAATCTTGGGACACTCTTTGGCGTTCTTTGTGTTGGATTGAATATTATGAATCTGAAGTTTTTTGATGCGGATCGTATAATTGACTCACGGATACTTGTGGTGAATTGGAGTATTCAGGTGACATTAGAGTTGGTTGATACGTATCATATGATATTATTTTAGTACGAACTCTAGGACGGTTCGTGACACTTATAGGGATGACTCGCTAGATAGATCAGAAAACATAACTTTGAGGTGGTTTCGTACTCTACAAACAATTTCATCTTATGTTCTCCGCTAGATAAAAACTTTGGAGTGATTTTTTGCCGCACGTTGAGGGATTGTTATATGATTCAATTATGTTAGCACCATTGAGAGATTGCACTAGTGAAAGTATGAACCCTAGGCCTTGTTTCTAAGCATCACAATACCATTTGTACTCTGTTTTATCACTTGCTACCTTGCTATTTTTTATATTTTCATATTGCAAAAACCTATATCTACTATACATACTACACTTGTATCACCATCTCTTCGTCGAACTAGTGCACCTATACATTTTGCCATTGTATTGGGTCTGTTGGGGACACAAGAGATTTCTTGTATTTAATTGCAGAGTCGTTTGAGAGAGACCATCTTCATCGTACGCCTCCCACGGATTGATAAATCTTAGGTCATCCATTTCATGGAAAATTACTACTGTCCTACAAAACTCCGCGCTTGGAGGCCCAACATGACTCTACAAGAATAAAAGTTTTGTAGTAGACATCAGGTGCCGGCAACAGCGGCTGGCAACAGCTGCCGACGAGCAGCGGCGGTGGAGCGTGTGATATGTGTTGTGCGCACACCCAACAGGGACGCCACGCGCAATACATGACACTGGAGACTGCGCCGCCGCCGCAGTGCAGCCTCTCACCTGGAGTTGTCCTTTGATGACGGCGGAGTGGCCGAGCGACGACGATGAACGGTGCCATTGGCGGTTGTGGGAGAAGCAAACGAGATAAGTTACAGGGAGGGAAGGGAAAACAAGATGCGGACTCGCTGGCCGTCAGGGTTTATATAGCAGGCCGGTAAGCATTGGGGTTTTGGGAGGATTTCACCGGGTCGGGCGGGAAGCTTGCGCGGTTTCGCGTGGGAACCTCCACGGTTGTGCGGGAATGGTCTCTCACCGACATTCACTAGCGCATCTTCGAGCCAACGTTTGGCCAAAAAAGGCATGTGCGGTGCTCAAGCTTGCGCTCGAAGCCTTCTACGGCAACATGGTGACAAGACGTGCGAGAGGAGGACGAAATGACATGTACGCATATGGTTTAAATAATAAACGTTTGCGATTTAGTTACCTACCACACGACCATTCTCTATGCAGTGTCGTGAACAATTGTTCGCCCACTTGTGTGATGTGGAACGCGACGTATATAGTTTCACATCACGTCGTCAGCTCGCAACCGCCGGCTGGTTTGTAGACGTTCATTCCCAGCGTGTTCAACTGATCTATGCGTGTGGTTGCTCGCGGTTGAGGCGGCCGCGTCGTGCTTTGCTCGCGTCCCGCCGCGCGCGCTCTACACGCGTTCCTCCATGCGTGTTGTAAACTTTTGGGGCCGATGCACGATTACATATGTTTGGGGTGGCATATGCATGAAGTTGCGACGGGCGCAGTGCCACGATGCAGTTACCGCTGCAACAACTGCCATGCAGACGTGCTAAGAATCCAGGCCGCCCGCCCCCTATTATTCCCACAGCCATTTACCTTAATCTCTCGCGCCCCACGACGCATACAGAGAAGGTATCCAACGGCTCCAATGGCGCTCCCTATGGCTCCAATGGCGCTCCCATCGGCTGACGACAACGGCGACGGCAGTTCACCACGCCTCACATAGTGGACACCCACGTGAGGGGAAGGACCTCTCAGTGGTTTACACGAATGATCCGATTTCGGTGGAGAGCTCCATCCACACTATGGATCAGTTGCTTGCTGAGGACATGTATCAAGTGGTCGGTGATACGTCTCCAACGTATCTATAATTTTTTATTGCTCCATGCTATATTATCTACTGTTTTGGACAATATTGAGCTTTATTATCCACTTTTATATTATTTTTGGGACTAACCTATTAACCGGAGGCCCAGTCCAGAATTGCTGTTTTTTGCCTATTTCAGAGTTTCGCAGAAAAAGAATATCAAATGGAGTCCAAACGGAATGAAACCTTCGGAAGCGTGATTTTTGGAACGAACAAGATCCAGGAGACTTGGACCCTCGTAAGAGAAGCTTCCAGAGGCCACGAGGTAGGGGGCGCACCTACCCCTGTATGCGCGCCTCCACCCTCGTGGGCCCCATGTTGCTCCACCGACGTACTTCTTCCTCCTATATATACCTAAGTACCCCCAAACGATCAGATAAGGAGCCAAAAACCTAATTCCACCGCCGCAACCTTCTGTACCCACGAGATCCCATCTTGGGGCCTGTTTCGGAGCTCTGCTGGAGGGGGCATCCATCACGGAGGGCTTCTACATCAACACCATAGCCTCTCCGATGAAGTGTGAGTAGTTTACCTCAGACCTTCGGGTCCATAGTAAGTAGCTAGATGGCTTTCTCTCTCTTTTTGGATCTCAATACAATGTTCTCCCCCTCACTCGTGGAGATCTATTTGATGTAATCTTCTTTTTGCGGTGTGTTTGTTGAGACCGATGAATTGTGGGTTTATGATCAAGTTTATCTATGAACAATATTTGAATCTTCTCTGAATTCTTTTATGTATGATTGGTTATCTTTGCAAGTCTCTTCGAATTATCAGTTTGGTTTGGCCTACTAGATTGATCTTTCTTGCAATGGGAGAAGTACTTAGCTTTGGGTTCAATCTTGCGGTATCCTTTCCTAGTGACAGTAGGGGCAGCAAGGCACGTATTGTATTGTTGCCATCGAGGATAACAAGATGGTTTTTTTTATCATATTGCATGAATTTATCCCTCTGCATCATGTCATCTTGCTTAAGGCGTTACTCTGTTTTCATGAACTTAATACTCTAGATGCATCTTTGGATAGCGGTCGATGAGTAGAGTAATAGTAGTAGATGCAAAGGTGGAGTCGGTCTACTTGTCTCGGACGTGATGCCTATATACATGGTCATACCTAGATATTACGATAACTATGCTCAATTCATCGATTGCTCAACAAGAATTCGTTCACCCACAGTAAAATACTTATGCTCTTGAGAGAAGCCACTAGTGAAACCTATGGCCCCCGGGTCTATCTTCATCATATTAATCTTCCAACACTTAGTTATTTCCTTTGCTTTTTACTATGCTTTTATTTTACTTTGCATCTTTATCACAAAAATACCAAAAATATTATCCTATCATATCTATCAGATCTCACTCTCGTAAGTGACCGTGAACGGATTGACAACCCCTTATCGCGTTGGTTACGAGGATTTATTTGTTTTGTGTAGGTACGAGGGACTCGCGCGTAGCCTCCTACTGGATTGATATCTTGGTTCTCAAAAACTGAGGGAAATACTTACGCTACTTTGCTGCATCACCCTTTCCTCTTCAAGGGAAAACCAACGCAGTGTTCAAGAGGTAGCAAGAAGGATTTCTGGCGCCGTTGCCGGGGAGGTCTACGCAAAAGTCACATACCAATGTTGGAAATATGCCCTAGAGGCAATAATAAAAGTATTATTATATTTCCTTGTTCATGATAATTGTCTTTTATTCATGCTATAATTGTATTATCCGGAAATCGTAATACACGTGTGAATACATAGACCACAATATGTCCCTAGTGAGCCTCTAGTTGACTAGCTCGTTGATCAACAGATAGTCATGGTTTCTCGACTATGGACTTTGGATGTCGTTGATAACGTGATCACATCATTAGGAGAATGATGTGATGGACAAGACCCAATCCTAAGCATAGCACAAGATCATGTAGTTCGCTTTTGCTAGAGCTTTTCCAATGTCAAGTATCTCTTCCTTAGACCATGAGATCGTGTAACTCCCGGATACCGTAGGAGTGCTTTGGGTGTACCAAACGTCACAAGTAACTGGGTGACTATAAAGGTGCATTACAGGTATCTCCGAAAGTGTCTGTTGGGTTGACACGGATCGAGATCGATTTGTCACTCCGTATGACGGAGAGGTATCACTGGGCCCACTCGGTAGTGCATCATCATAATGAGCTCAAAGTGACCAAGTGTTTGGTCACGGGATCATGCATTACTGATGCAGTAAAGTGACTTGCCGGCACCGAGATTGAACGAGGTATTGGGATACCGACGATCGAATCTCCGCAAGTAAAATACCGATTAGCAAAGGGAATTGTATACGGGTTGATTGAATCCTCGACATCGTGGTTCATCCGATGATATCATCGAGGAGCATGTGGGAGCCAACATGGGTATCCAGATCCGCTGTTGGTTATTGCCCGAGAGCCGTCTCGGTCATGTCTGCATGTCTCCCGAACCCGTAGGGTCTACACACTTAAGGTTCGGTGACGCTAGGGTTGTATGAATATGAGTATGCAGCAAACCGAATGTTGTTCGGAGTCCCGGATGAGATCCCGGACGTCACAAGGAGTTCCGGAATGGTCCGGAGGTAAAGATTTATATATAGGAAGTCTTATTTTGGTCGCCGGAAAAGTTTCGGGCATTATCGGTATTATGCACGGAGTGCCGAAAGGGGTCGGGGTCCACCGGGGTCCACCTGCCCGGGGCCACATGGGCTGTAGGGTGCTCCTTGGCCTATATGGGCCAAGGGCACCAGCCCCAAAAGGGCCCATGCGCCAAGGAGACTTGGGAGGGAAGAGTCCTAAAGGGGGAAGGCACCTCCGAGGTGCCTTGGGTTGGATGGACTCCTCCCCCCTCTTGGCCGCACCCCTTCCTTGGAGGAAGGGGCAAGGCTGCGCCCTTCCCCCCTCTCTTGCACCTATATAACGGGTGGGGTGGGTGGGGTGGCCGCACCCTGAAGCCCTTGGCACCTCCCCTCTCTGCTACACCTCCTCCTCCTCCCGTAGTTGCTTAGCGAAGCCCTGCCGGAGTTCTGCTGCATCCACCACCACGCCGTCGTGCTGCTGGATCATCATCAACCTCTCCTTCCCCCTTGCTGGATCAAGAAGGAGGAGACGTCATCCGCTCCGTACGTGTGTTGAACGCGGAGGTGCTGTCCGTTCGGCACTAGGTCATCGGTGATCTGAATCACGGCGAGTACGACTCCATCAACCCCGTTCCATTGAACGCTTCCGCACGCGATCTACAAGTGGTATGTAGATGCAATCACTCTTCCATGACTCGTTGCTAGATGAACTCATAGATGGATCTTGGTGAAACCGTTGGAAAAATTTTAATTTTCTCGCAACGCTCCCCAACAAAGGGCATCATGAGCTAGGTCTATGCGTAGTTCTCTATTGCACGAGTAGAACACAATTTTGTTGTGGGCGTAGATCTTGTCAACTTGCTTGCCGCTACTAGTCTTATCTTGCTTCAGTGGTATTGTGGGGTGAAGCGGCCGGACCAACCTTACACGTGCGCTTACGTGAGACCGGTTCCACCGATCGACATGCACTAGTTGCATAAGGTGGGTGGCGGTGTCTGCTCTCCCACTTTAGTTGGAGCGGATTCGATGAAAAGGGTCCTTATGAAGGATAAATAGAAGTTGACAAAAATCACGTTGTGGTTATTCGTAGGTAAGAAAACGTTCTTGCTAGAACCCAATTGCAGCCACGTAAAGATGCAACAACAA
The DNA here is from genome assembly GCA_021605145.1 of Aegilops bicornis. NCBI lineage: Eukaryota > Viridiplantae > Streptophyta > Magnoliopsida > Poales > Poaceae > Aegilops > Aegilops bicornis. The sequence goes on along the minus strand of CM038670.1, from coordinate 642,395,239 downwards.
TTAGAGGACGTCTAACTTGTTTTTGCAGCAATTGTCATGTGATGTGATATGGCCGTAAGTTGTGATGAATGATGAATGATATATTGTGATGTATGAGATCATGTTCTTGTAATAGGAATCACGACTTGCATGTCGATGAGTATGACAACCGGCAGGAGCCATAGGAGTTGTCTTTATTTTTGTATGACCTGCGTGTCATTGAAGAACGCCATGTAAATTACTTTACTTTATTGCTAAACGCGTTAGCCATAGAAGTAGAAGTAGTCGTTGGCGTGACAACTTCATGAAGACACGATGATGGAGATCATGATGATGGAGATCATGGTGTCATGCCGGTGACAAGATGATCATGGAGCCCAAGATGGAGATCAATGGATCTATATGATATTGGCCATATCATGTCACTACTATATAATTGCATGTGATGTTTATTATGTTTATGCATCTTGTTTACTTAGAACGACGGTAGTAAATAAGATGATCCCTTACAACAATTTCAAGAAGTGTTCTCCCCTAACTGTGCAACGTTGCTAAAGTTCGTCGTTTCGAAGCACCAGGTGATGATCGGGTGTGATAGATCCTTACGTTCACATACAACGGGTGTAAGGCAGTTTTACACATGCAAAACACTTAGGGTTAACTTGACGGGCCTAGCATGTACAGACATGGCCTCGGAACACGGAGACCGAAAGGTCGAACACGAGTCGTATGGAAGATACGATCAACATGAGAATGTTCACCGACGATGACTAGTCCGTCTCACGTGATGATCGGACACTTAGATGACTAGAGGGATGTCTAATCTGAGTGGGAGTTTATTAAAATTAAATAATTTGATTAGATGAACTTAATTATCATGAACATTAGTCTAAAATATTTGCAAAATGTCTTGTAGATCAAATGGCCAACGCTCATGTCACCATGAACTTCAACGCGTTCCTAGAGAAAACCAAGTTGAAAGACGATGGCGCAACTATTCGGATCGGGTCCTAACATGAGGATCATCCTCATAGCATCCAAGAAACAATATGTCCTAGAAGCACCGCTTAGGTGAAGCACCCATCCTGCAGAACCAAGACATTATGAATGCTTGGCAGTCTCGTCTTGATGATTACTCCCTCGTTCGATGCGGCATGCTTTACAGCTTAGAACCGTGCTCCAAAAGCGTTTTGAGCAACACGGAGCATATGAGATGTTCGAGGAGCTGAAACTAGTTTTCCAAGCTCATGCCCGGGTCGAGAGATATGAAGTCTCCGACAAGTTCTATAGTTGTAAGATGGAGGAAAACAGTTACATCGGTGAGCACATACTCAAAATGTCCGGGTTGCACAACCGCCGTCCACTGGACATAAACCTCCCGGACGAGGCGGTCATTGACAGAATCCTTGATCGCTCCCACCAAGCTACAAGAGCTTTGTGATGAACTACAATATGCGTGGGATGGTGAAGACCATTCCGAAGTATTCTCAATCTTTCAAGTCGTGAGAGGTTGAAATCAAGAAAGAACATCAAGTGTTGATGGTCAATAAAACCACTAAGTTCAAAAAGGGCAAGGGAAAGAAGAACTTCAAGAAGGACGGCAAGGATGTTGCCCGCCCGATAAGCAAGTTGCCGGAAGAAGTCAAAGAATGGACCCAAGCACGAGACTGAGTGCTTTTATTGCAAGGGAAGGGTCACTTTGGAGCGGAACTGCCCCAAATACTTAGCGGATAAGAAGGCCGGCAACACTAAAGGTATATTTGATATACATGTAATTGATGTGTACCTTACCAAGACTCGTAGTAACTCACAGGTATTTGATACCGGTCTTTGTTGCTCATATTTGTAACTCACGGCAGAGCTGCGGAATAAGCGGAGGCGGCAAAGGACGAGGTGACGATGCGCGTCGGGAATGGTTCCAAGGTCGATGTGATCGCCGTCGGCATGCTACCTCTACATTTACCCACGGGATTAGTTATGAACCTCAATAATTGTTATTTAGTGCCAAGTTTGAGCATGAACATTGTATCTGGATCTCGTTTAATGCGAGATAGCTACTCATTTAAATCCGAGAATAATGGTTGTTCTATTTATATGAGAGATATGTTTTATGGTCATGCTCCGATGGTCAATGGTTTATTCTTAATATATCTCGAACGTAATATTACACATATTCATAGTGTGAATACCAAAAGATGTAAAGTTGATAACGATAGTCCCACATACTTGTGGCATCGCCGCCTTTGGTCACATTGGTGTCAAGCGCATGAAGAAGCTCCATGCCGATGGACTTTTGGAGTCTCTCGATTATGAATCATTTGACACATGCGAACCATGCCTCATGGGCAAGATGACCAAGACTCCGTTCTCCGGGACAATGGAGCGAGCAACCAACTTATTGGAAATCATACATACCGATGTGTATGCGGTCCAATGAGCGTTGAGGCTCGCGGAGGATATCGTTATGCTCTCACTCTCACTGATGACTTGAGTAGATATGGGTATGTCTACTTGATGAAACACAAGTCTGAGACCTTTGGAAAGTTCAAGGAATTTCATAATGAGGTAGATAATCAACGTGACCGAAAAATAAAGTTCTTACGATCAGATCGTGGAGGAGAATATTTAAGTCACGAATTTGGTACACACTTAAGGAAATGTGGAATCGTTTCACAACTCACGCCGCTGGAACACCTCAACAGAACGGTGGTCCGAACGTCAGTGTCGCACTCTATTGGATATGGTGCGATCTATGATGTCTCTTACAGATTTAACGCTATCATTTTGTGGATACGCTCTAGAGACAGCTACATTCACTTTAAATAGGGCACCGCCTAAATCCGTTGAGACGACACCGTATGAATTATGGTTTGGGAAGAAACCTAAGTCATGCGTTTCTAAAAGTTTGGGGATGCGATGCTTATGTCAAGAAACTTCAACCTGAAAAGCTCGAACCCAAATCGGAAAAATGCGTCTTCATAGGATACCCTAAGGAAACCATTGGGTATGCCTTCTACCTTAGATCCGAAGGCAAGATCTTTGTTGCCAAGAATGGATCCTTTCTGGAAAAAGAGCTTCTCTCGAAAGGAGTAAGTGGGAGGAAAGTAGAACTCGATGAAGTACTACCTCTTGAACCGGAAAGTAGTGCAGCTCAGGAAAATGTTCCTGTGGTGCCTACACCAATTGGAGAGGAAATTAATGATGATGATCAAGGTACTTCAGATCAAGTTGCTCTTGAACTTAGGGTCCACTAGGACACGTTCCGCACTGTGAGTGGTACGACAACCCCTGTCACGGAAATCATGATGTTAGACAACGGTGAACCTTGAACTATGAAGAAGCGATGGCGGGCCCGTATTCCAACAAATGGCTTGAAGCCATGCAATCCGAGATAGGATCCATGTATGAAAACAAAGTATGGACTTTGGACAGACTTGCCCGATGATCGGCGGCGATAGAAAATAAATGGATCTTTAAGAAGAAGACGGACGCGGATGGTAATGTCACCATCTATAAAGCTCGACTTGTCGCTAAGGGTTATCGGCAAGTTCAAGGGATTGACTACGATGAGACTTTCTCTCCCGTAGCGAAGCTTAAGTCCGTCCGAATTATGTTAGCAATTGCCGCATACTATGATTATGAGATATGGCAGATGGGACGTCAAAACAGCGTTCCTTAACGGTTATCTTAAGGAAGAAGCGTATATGATGCAGCCGGAAGGTTTTGTCGACCCTAAGAATGCTAACAAGGTATGCGAGCTCCAATGATCCATTTATGGGCTGGTGCAAGCATCTCGGAGTTGGAACATTCGCTTTGATGAGATGATCAAAGCGTTTGGGTTTATCTTGAGACTTATGGAGAAGCCTGCGTTTACAAGAAAGTGAGTGGGAGCTCATAGCATTTCTCATATTATATGTAGATGACATACTTGACGGGAAATGATATAGAACTCTTGGACAGCATTAAGGCCTACTTGAATAAGAGTTTTTCAATGAAGGACCTTGGAGAAGCTGCTTACATATTAGGCATCAAAATCTATAGGGATAGATCGAGACGCCTCATAGGTCTTTCACAAAGCACATACCTTGATAAAATTTTGAAGAAGTTCAAAATGGATCAGTCCAAGAAAGGGTTCTTGCCTGTTTTGCAAGGTGTGAAATTGAGCTCGGCTCAATGCCCGACCACGACAAAAAGATAAAGAAGAGATGAGTGTCATCCCTATGCCTCAGCCATAGGATCTATTATGTATGCCATGCTGTGTACCGGACACGATGTAAACCTTGCCGTGAGTTTGGTAGGAAGATACCAAAGTAATCCCGGCAAGGAACACTGGACAGCGGTCAAGAATATCCTAAAGTACCTGAAAAGGACAAAGGACATGTTTCTCGTTTATGGAGGTGACGAAGAGCTCGTCGTAAAGGGTTACGTTGATGCTAGCTTTGACACAGATCTGGATGACTCAAAGTCACAAACCGGATATGTGTATATGTTGAATGGTGGAGCGATGGTAGTGCAGTACGCAAGCGGAGCGTCGTGGCGGGATCTACATGTGAAGCGGAGTACATGGCAGCCTCGGAGGCAGCACATGAAGCAATTTGGGTGAAGGAGTTCATCACCGACCTATGAGTCATACCCAATGCGTCGAGCCGATCAAACTCTTCTGTGACAACACTGGAGCTATTGCACTTGCCAAGGAGCCCAGGTTTCACAAGAAGACCAGGCACATCAAGCGTCGCTTCAACTCCATTCGTGAAAATGTTCAAGATGGAGACATAGAAATTTGCAAAGTGCATACGGATCTGAATGTCGCAGATCCGTTGACTAAACCTCTTCCATGAGCAAAACATGATCAACACCGAACTCTATGGGTGTTCGATTCATCACAATGTAACTAGATTATTGACTCTAGTGCAAGTGGGAGACTGTTGGAAATATGCCCTAGAGGCAATAATAAAAGTATTATTATATTTCCTTGTTCATGATAATTGTCTTTTATTCATGCTATAATTGTATTATCCGAAATCGTAATACACGTGTGAATACATAGACCACAATATGTCCCTAGTGAGCCTCTAGTTGACTAGCTCGTTGATCAACAGATAGTCATGGTTTCCTGACTATGGACTTTGGATGTCGTTGATAACGTGATCACATCACTAGGAGAATGATGTGATGGACAAGACCCAATCCTAAGCATAGCACAAGATCATGTAGTTCGTTTTGCTAGAGCTTTTCCAATGTCAAGTATCTCTTCCTTAGACCATGAGATCGTGTAACTCCCGGATACCGTAGGAGTGCTTTGGGTGTACCAAAGCGTCCTGGCGAATCGGGTGACTATAAAGGTGCATTACGGTATCTCCGAAAGTGTCTGTTGGGTTGACACGGATCGAGACTGAGATTTGTCACTCCGTATGACGGAGAGGTATCACTGGGCCCACTCGGTAGTGCATCATCATAATGAGCTCAAAGTGACCAAGTGTTTGGTCACGGGATCATGCATTACGGTACGAGTAAAGTGACTTGCCGGCACCGAGATTGAACGAGGTATTGGGATACCGACGATCGAATCTCGGGCAAGTAAAATACCGATTGGCAAAGGGAATTATATACGGGGTTGATTGAATCCTCGACATCGTGGTTCATCCGATGATATCATCGAGGAGCATGTGGGAGCCAACATGGGTATCCAGATCCCACTGTTGGTTATTGCCCGAGAGCCGTCTCGGTCATGTCTGCATGTCTCCCGAACCCGTAGGGTCTACACACTTAAGGTTCGGTGACGCTAGGGTTGTATGAATATGAGTATGCAGCAAACCGAATGTTGTTCAGAGTCCCGGATGAGATCCCTGACGTCACGAAGAGTTCCGGAATGGTCTGGAGGTAAAGATTTATATATAGGAAGTCTTATTTTGGTCGCCGGAAAAGTTTCGGGCATTATCGGCATTGTACCGGGAGTGCCGAAAGGGGTCCGGGGGTCCACTGGGGGGGTCCACCTGCCCGGGGCCACATGGGCTGTAGGGGTGCGCCTTGGCCTATATGGGCCAAGGGCACCAGCCCCAAAGGGCCCATGCGCCAAGGAGACTTGGGAGGAAGAGTCCTAAAGGGGAAGGCACCTCCGAGGTGCCTTGGGAGGATGGACTCCTCCCCCTCTTGGCCGCACCCCTTCCTTGGAGGAAGGGCAAGGCTGCACCCTCACCCCCTCTTTTGCACCTATATAAAGGTAGGGGAGGGAGGGGTGGCTACACCATGAAGCCAATGGCACCTCCGAGCTCTGCTACACCTCCTCCTCCTCCCGTAGTTGCTCAGCGAAGCCCTGCCGGAGTTCTGCCGCATCCACCACCACGCCGTCGTGCTGCTGGATCATCATCAACCTGTCCTTCCCCCTTGCTGGATCAAGAAGGAGGAGACGTCATCCGCTCCGTACGTGTGTTGAACGCGGAGGTGCTGTCCGTTCGGCACTAGGTCATCGGTGATCTGAATCACGGCGGTACGACTCCATCAACCCTGCTCCATTGAACGCTTCCGCACGCGATCTACAAGTGGTATGTAGATGCAATCACTCTTCCATGACTCGTTGCTAGATGAACTCATAGATGGATCTTGGTGAAACCGTTGGAAAAATTTTAATTTTCTGCAACGTTCCCCAACAACCAAGTACCCATCACAATCCCTTATCTCCCGCATTACATTATTTGCCATTTGCCTCTCGTTTTCCTCTCCCCCACGTCACCCTTGCCGTTTTATTTGCTCTCTCTTTTCCGGTTGCCTCTTTTTGTTCGCTTTTCCCTCGCCATGTCAGGACCAAAAAGAGTTGGGGATTCTCTCCCGAGTTTTAGCGCTTTAGACATTCATGCTATCTTATCTAAACTCATAAATAAAAATACTATGGAAAAACCTGCCAGAATTATCAATGAAAACCTTAGCAATTTTGATGAAGAAGATTCTGGAGTATTTCGTTATTTACTTGATGAATCTTTGAAAGATGCTTGGGATAGGCTATTAAGGATCCATGCTAGCTATGTACCTCAATACCAAATTGTGGTTTACTTAAAAAGCTTTTATGTTGGGTTGCCCGCTTCGCTCAAACAAGTCTTGGATTCTATTTTTGAAGAGGATTTTCTTGAAGGGAACCCCATAGATACCTATGAAAAGATGAAAACTATATTTGGGCACCCATTAACGAGAAAGTTGAAATCACATCTCTTTTGCTTTCTTACCAAAACGAATCTATCAAAGAGATAAAAGCTAGCCTAGATGCCAATTTCATAACATACTTAATCTTTCTTCTACCATTAATGGCCATGTACTTTGTCAAAATAGAAAGATTAATTCCATAGATAACAAGTTTGCTCTCTCTTTCCCTAAAACCAAAGATGGCAATACCTAGATCTATTCTTGCTTTTATGCCTAGCTAGGGGCGTTAAACGATAGCGCTTGTTGGGAGGCAATCCAATTTTATTTTTAGTTTTTTTACTTTTGCTTCTGTTTAGGAATAAATATTTGTTCTAGCCTATGGTTAGATGTGTTTTTGTGTTTTAATTAGTGTTTGTGCCAAGTTAAACCTATGGGATCTTCTTCGATGATAGTTATTTGATCTTCCAGAAATTTCCAGAAACTTTCTGTTCACGAAAACAATTGTTAAAAATCACCAGAACGTGATAAAATACTGATTCCAATTGCTGCTGATCAATAAACAAATTGTCTAGGTCTTCCTATTTTGGATGATTCTTTGGAGTTCCAGAAGTTTGCGTTAGTTACAGATTACTACAGACTGTTCTGTTTTTGACAGATTCTGTTTTTCGTGTGTTGTTTGCTTATTTTGATGAATCTATGGCTAATAAAATAGTTTATAAACCATAGAGAAGTTGGAATACAGTAGGTTTAACACCAATATAAATAAATAATGAATTCATTACAGTACCTTGAAGTGGTCTTTTGTTTTCTTTCGCTAACGGCGCTCACGAGATTTCTGTTGAGTTTTGTGTTGTGAAGTTTTCAAGTTTTGGGTGAAAGATTTGATGGATTATGGAACAAGGAGTGGCAAGAGCCTAAGCTTGGGGATGCCCATGGCACCCCCAAGATAATCTAAGGACACCAAAAGGCCAAAGCTTGGGGATGCCCGTAAGGCATCCCCTCTTTCGCCTACTTCCATCGGTAACTTTACTTGGAGCTATATTTTTATTCACCACATGATATGTGTTTTGCTTGGAGCGTCTTGTATGATTTGAGTCTTTGCTTTTTAGTTTACCACAATCATCCTTGCTGTACACACCTTTTGAGAGAGCCATACATGATTTGGAAATTATTAAAATACTCTATGTGCTTCACTTATATCTTTTGAGTTATATAGTTTTGCTCTAGTACTTCACTTATATCTTTTAGAGCACGGTGGTGGATTTGTTTTATAGAAACTATTGATCTCTCATGCTTCACTTAGATTATTTTGAGAGTCTTAAATAGCATGGTAATTTGCTTAAATAATCCTAATATGCTAGGTATTCAAGTTTAGTAAAAACTTTCTTATGAGTGTGTTGAATACTAAGAGAAGTTTGATGCTTGATGATTGTTTTGAGATATGGAGGTAATAATATCGAAGTCGTGCTAGTTGAGTAGTTGTGAATTTGAGAAATGCTTGTGTTGAAGTTTGCAAGTCCCATAGCATGCACTTATGGTAAATGTTATGTAACAATTTTAAACATGAGGTGTTCTTTAATTGTCCTCCTTATGAGTGGCGGTCGGGGACGAGCGATGGTCTTTTCCTACAAATCTATCCCCCTAGGAGCATGCGCATAGTGCTTGGTTTTTGTTGACTTATAGATTTTTGCAATAAGTATGCGAGTTCTTTATGACTAATGTTGAGTCCATGGATTATACGCACTCTCACCCTTCCATCATTGCTAGCCTCTTGATGCAGTGCATTGCCCTTTCTCACATTGAGAGTTGGTGCAAACTTCGCCGGTGCATCCAAACCCCGTGATATGATACGCTCTTTCAAACATAAACCTCCTTATATCTTCCTCAAAACAACCACCATACCTACCTATTATGGCATTTCCATAGCCATTCCGAGATATATTGCCATGCAACTTTCCACCATTCCGTTTATCATGACACATTCATCATTGTCATATTGCTTAGCATGATCATGTAGTTGACATAGTATTTGTGGAAAAGCCACCGTTCATAATTCTTTCATACATGTCACTCTTGATTCATTGCATATCCCGGTACACCGCCGGAGGCATCCATATAGAGTCACACTCTGTTCTAATATCGAGTTGTAATCATTGAGTTGTAAATAAATAGAAGTGTGATGATCATCATTTTCTAGAGCATTGTCCCAAGTGAGGAATTAAAAAATAGAGAGAGAAAGGCCATAAAAAAGAGAAGGCCCAGAAAAATTGAGAGAAAAAGAGAGAAGGGACAATGTTACTATCCTTTGCCACACTTGTGCTTCAAAGTAGCACCATAATCTTCATGATAGAGAATCTCTTGTTTTGTCACTTTCATATACTAGTGGGAATTTTTCATTATAGAACTTGGATTGTATATTCCAACAATGGGCCTCCTCAAGTGCCCTAGGTCTTCGTGAGCAAGCAAGTTGGATGCACACCCACTTAGTTTCTTTTGTTGAGCTTTCATTCATTTATAGCTCTAGTGCATCCGTTGCATGGCAATCCCTACTCCTTGCATTAACATCAATCAATGGGCATCTCCATAGCTCATTGATTCGCCTCGTTGATGTGAGACCTTCTCCTTTTTGTCTTCTCCACATAACCCCCATCATCATATTCTATTCCACCCATAGTGCTATGTCCATGGCTCGCGCTCATATATTGCATGAAGGTTTATAGGTTTGAGATTACTAAAGTATGAAACAGTTGCTTGGCTTGTCATAGGGGTTGTGCATGATGAGAGCATTCTTGTGTGACGAAAATGGAGCATGACTAAACTATATGATTTTGTAGGGATGAACTTTCTTTGGCCATGTTATTTTGAGAGGACATAATTGCTTAGTTAGTATGCTTGAAGTATTATTATTTTTATGCCATTATTAAACTTTTATCTTGAATCTTTCGGATCTGAATATTCATACCACAATTAAGAAGAATTGCATTGAAATTATGCCAAGTAGCACTCCGCATAAAAAATTCTATTTTTATCATTTGCCTACTCGAGGACGAGCAGGAATTAAGCTTGGGGATGCTTGATACGTCTCCAACGTATCTATAATTTTGATTGCTCCATGCTATATTATCTTCTGTTTTGGACAATATTGGGATTTATTATCCACTTTAATATTATTTTTGGGACTAACCTATTAACCGGAGGCCCAGCCCAGAATTGCTGTTTTTTGCCTATTTCAGAGTTTCGCAGAAAAAGAATATCAAACGGAGTCCAAACGGAATGAAACCTTCGGGAGCGTGATTTTTGGAACGAACAAGATCCAGGAGACTTGGACCCTACGTAAGAGAAGCTTCCAGGAGGACACGAGGTAGGGGGACACGCCTACCCCCCAGGGTGCGCCTTCCACCCTCGTGGGCCCCATGTTGCTCCACCGACGTACTTCTTCCTCCTATATATACCTACGTACCCCCAAACGATCAGATAAGGAGCCAAAAACCTAATTCCACCGCCGCAACCTTCTGTACCCACGAGATCCCATCTTGGGGCCTGTTCCGGAGCTCCGCCGGAGGGGGCGTCCATCATGGAGGGCTTCTACATCAATACCATAGCCTCTCGAATGAAGTGTGAGTAGTTTACCTCAGACCTTCGGGTCCATAATTAGTAGCTAGATGGCTTTCTCTCTCTTTTTGGATCTCAATACAATGTTCTCCCCCTCACTCGTGGAGATCTATTCGATGTAATCTTCTTTTTGCGGTGTGTTTGTTGAGATCGATGAATCGTGGGTTTATGATCAAGTTTATCTATGAACAATTTTTAAATCTTCTCTGAATTATTTTATGTATGATTGGTTATCTTTTCAAGTCTCTTCGAATTATTAGTTTGGTTTGGCCTACTAGATTGATCTTTCTTGCAATGGGAGAAGTGCTTAGCTTTGGGTTCAATCTTGCGGTGTCCTTTCCCAAAGTGATGAGGGGCAGCAAGGCACGTATTGTATTGTTGCCATCGAGGATAACAAAGATGTTTTTTATCATATTGCATGAATTTATCCCTCTACATCATGTCATCTTGCTTAAGGCGTTACTCTATTTTCATGAACTTAATACTCTAGATGCATGCTTTGGATAGCGGTCGATGAGTGGAGTAATAGTAGTAGATGCGGCAGAGTCGGTCTACTTGTCTCGAGCGTGATGCCTATATACATGATCATACCTAGATATTCTCATGACTATGCTCAATTCATCCAATTGCTCAACAGTAATTTGTTCACCCACCGTAAAATACTTATGCTCTTGAGAGAAGCCACTAGTGAAACCTATGGCCCCCGGGTCTATCTTCATCATATTAATCTTCCAACACTTAGTTATTTCCTTTTCTTTTTACTTTGCTTCTTTTTTACTTTGCATCTGTATCACAAAAATACCAAAAATATTATCCTATCATATCTATCAGATCTCACTCTCGTAAGTGACCGTGAACGGATTGACAACCCCTTATCGCGTTGGTTGCAAGGAATTATTTGTTTTGTGTGGGTACGAGGGACTCACGCGTAGCCTCCTACTGGATTGATACCTTGGCTCTCAAAAACTGAGGGAAATACTTATGCTACTTTGCTGCATCACCCTTTCCTCTTCAAGGGAAAACCAACGCAGTGCTCAAGAGGTAGCAGTCGGCTTTGACCTCGAGTACACCAGCGGTCGTGCCGGGCATGATCAGGAGGTTGCTGCCGCCCAGTTGTGCGTGCGCCATCACATCCTCGTGTACCACTACTGCCTAGCCACAAGGCCTTGCGAGCGTTTCGCTAGGTTTATCTAGAACCTTGACTATAGTTTCACTATGGTGGACATCATCAGCGGTCTAAAAGCACTCGAGATTTTGGGCTTGTCCTGCCGGAAACTAGTTGACATCCGTGGCCACTACAGGGTCTTCGGTAGCACAAAGAACAAGCATAACTCCCTGGTTGACCTCACCTTGGTCACATCGACCCCTACTAGAAGAACATGAAGGCTGAGTGCAAGAAGGACAAGATCGCCTGACACAGTTCCCGGGTTCATAGACTGGATGAAAAACACGTCAATTATGCGGCCAAGGATGTGTCACACGTACACAAGCTACGAGATGTATAGGCGAATCGTTGACATGAGAAAGTGCCTTCGTCCTGCCCCAGGCGATGGATCGAGCCACAGAGCAGTGGCGGCAGCGTCACAAGAAGTAGATGATTAGATGATCGTTTCTAGTAGTTTAGAATGCATGTAATTGTTTACCTTAGTGTGTGCGAATATTTTGTATAGTCACTTTTGTAATTGGACATTCAATTTTGGTTACATATGTTGTTCTTCTGTAGACAGAGCAAGTCACATCGCACATGGACTAAACTAGGGAACCCGTCGGTGATGATTTCATCAATCACTGACAATTGTATACCAACAAGCGTTTGACCGCAACACACATGACTTATTAGTAGGAATCATCCGTGTTGTTATCGGTCTTCCTACACATTTCTGATTACTGACTTGTTTGCCTCGTATCACACACATCTTCTTAAGTTGAACCGTTTATGTTGTTTTGGCTCATCACAAATAGTTCATCCGAGTAAACTGTATGCCATATGTCGCACACACCTTCATCTGTCTGACCGTCTCTGTTGTGTTGGGTAAATCGCAAATAGTTCATTGACTGAACTGTATGTTGTCTATCGCACACACCTTGATATGGCTGACCATTTTTGTTGTTCTGCCTCATCGCAAACAGTTTGTATGGATACACTGTATGGCACGTATCGCACACGCAAATCTAATCTAAATTGTGTTTGATGACTCCGCCCTCGCAAACAGTTCGTATTATTGGGGACGGTATTATTACGATACCGCTTGCGATTAATGCATCACACACAGTTTCGTCGAAGGGTCTGATTGTAGTGTCGCGTTAGCAGCATCTTGCAGTAGTGGAAGGAGCACAAATTCGAGCGAGATAAAGAGCTAGAACGGACCTATGGTTGATCGCAAAGTGAGTGGGTGCACGTGCGTGGCCATTTGGTCAGCGGAGTGACATCCGCGATAAGCCGAGCGGCGGCAAGCTTCGGTCATGGCGGCAAACGGAGCTAGGAGACGAAATCGCTGGTGCCAATAGAGGGAAATGACGGTCGGGCTCACCGGGGAGTACACATAGCATAGGCTCGTTGGGGCTTACGAGCAGTAGGGCTTCAAATTCTGGGAATGGCAACGGCGGCTGAACTAAGAAGACGCGCTCGATCCAGACGAAGCAGAGGCACCCAGCTTGAACGGTTGGTCATAGACGACGTAGCAGATGACGACAGATCTTCTGGACACGGAGATGTGGCGAGGGGAGCACGGTGACTACGAGAACGACGTCGGTGCAACCATGGGCATCTCGTGGTCGAACAAAGCGGCTAGAGGAGAGGATGTAAATGAGTTAGGGTTTGTCCACATGGCTGCGGGCATTGGTTTATCTCCTCCACGGCAGTGTAGCATCATGGTGGGCGAGCACCGAGCCAGGGGTGACCGTGTATGCGCGCCATGCCATAGCCTCTGCCTCTCCTGGCGAAACATAGAAGAAAGGCCGACTCGGCTGGGCACGACCGCACCGTAGACACCTAAGGCCGAGTGGTGCACTAGGCTTTGCTTTTATTTTTTTATTTTTTCGTTTGAATTTTTCTTCTCTGTTTTGCATTTCTTTTCTATACTAAATGAATTTAGTTGCAAATGTAACTTGGCTCATAAATGCTTTGTGCTATTTTGTAATAGCACACAAAGTTTGAGGTCATTTTGAAATGTTTAAATTTAGTTTAGTATTTTAAATGGGCATATTAAGTGTTGTTGGTCCACTCTAATAATCTTAGGGGCAATTTGGGAATTCAAACATGGTTGATTTCTTCAGGATAATTACTTGGGGATTATTTGAAACATCACCAACATTTTTGTTGTTGTTTTGAATAACTAATATTTTAACTTGCAATTTGAATTTGAATTTGAGTTTAATTTGGAAGAAATAGATTCATTACTACAAAACATGATGGCATAGCAATAATTAGGACAGATCATTGTAGCTTAATTACAGGGGTGTTACACTCAGCGACCAGGTAGCTGCATCCCTTCCAACTCACTTGGCTCGCCGACACCTTGACGACTAAGGCACGACAGCTCAGATCTGCGTCCCTCTAGTCCTAACTTGTCGGTATTGGTGGACGCCACCGCCCCAAAACCCTTGCGAGGTTCGCCTCGTCGCCCGCCCCGCCATGTATGCCTCAAACCCTCTCCTTTTGTGAGATCTGATGACCCACAAGTATAGGGGATCAATCGTAGTTCTTTTGATAAGTAAGAGTGTCGAACCCAACGAGGAGCAGAAGGAAATGACAAGTGGTTTTCAGCAAGGTAATGTCTGCAAGCACTGAAATTGTAAGTAACGAGTAGTTTGATAGCAAGATAATTTGTAACGAGCAAGTAACGATAATAGTAACAAAAGTGCAGCAATGTAGCCCAATCCTTTTGAGGCAAAGGACAGGCCAAAACGGTATCTTATGATAAGCAAAGTGTTCTTGAGGGTACACGGGAATTTCATCTAGTCACTTTCATCATGTTGGTTTGATTTGTGTTCGCTACTTTGATAATTTGATATGTGGGTGGATCGATGCTTAGGTGCTGTTCTTACTTGAACAAACCTCCTACTTATTATTAACCCCCTCGCAAACATCTTCAACTACGAGAAAAGTATTAAGAACAAATTCTAACCATAGCATTAAAATTTTGGATCCAATCGGTCCCTTACGAAATAGCGCACAAACTAGGGTTTAAGCTTCTGTCACTCTCACAACCCATCATCTAATAACTACTCCACAATGCATTCCCTTAGGACCAAATATGGTGAAGTGTCATGTAGTCGACGTTTACATGACACCACTAAGGGAATCACAACATACATACCATCAAAATATCGAACACATATAAAATTCACATGATTACTTGCAACAAGATTTCTCCCGTGACCTCAAGAACAAAACTAACTACTCACAAATGATAATCATTCTCATGATCAGAGGGGTATTAAATAGCATATTGGATCTGAACATATAATCTTCCACCAAATAAACCATATAGTAATCAACTACAAGATGTAATCAACACTACTAGTCACCCACAAGTATCAATCTATAGTTTCGGTACAAAGATTGAACACAAGAGATGAACTAGGGTTTGAGAGGAGTGGGTGTTGTTGAAGATGTTGATGGAGATTGCCCTCCCCAAGATGGGAGAGTTGTTGGTGATGATGATAACGATGATTTCCACCTCCGGGAGGGAAGTTCCCCCGGCGGAATCGCTCCGCCGGAGGGCAAAAGTGCTCCTGCCCAAGTTCTGCCTCGAGACGACGGTGCTTCGTCCCGAAAGTCCTCTCTTTATTTTTTTTCTAGGTCAAAATGACTTATATACAAGAAGATGGGCACCGAAGGTGGGATGGGCTGAGCACAACCCACCAGGGCGCGCCTGGGGGCCCTGGCGCGCCCTGGTGTCTTGTGCTCACCAGGTGGCCCCCTCCGGTAGTTATTTGCTCCAGTATTTATTATTTATTCCATAAAAATTCCTCGTGAAGTTTCAGCTCATTTGGAGTTGTGCAGAATAGGTAGCCTGACGCAGCTTTTTCAGGTCCAGATTTCTAGCTGCCGGAATTCTCCCTCTTTGTGTAAACCTTGCATATTATGAGAGAAAAGGCATTAGAATTACTCCAAAAAGCATTATTATGCATATTTTTTTTTATAAATAACAGTAGGTAAACATGATGGCAAATGGACGTATCAACTCCCCCAAGCTTAGACCTCGCTTGTCCTCAAGTGAAAACCGAAATCGAAAAACATATCCACATGCTTAGAGAGAGGTGTCCATAAAAACAAAATACGAACATAGAAGCATCATGTATATTATTATAACAACAACAAACTTTAGCATAAAACTTTTATCATAAACTTCTCATGAATAAGTAACAATTCATCACAACATTAAAGTATAAAGCATACACTTTATTGGAAACCAACAAACTATGTTCTCAGTCAACTTTGTAACTACAATTCATCATCTTTTCAGGAAGGGTCATGTATCGGAGCCTTTAGGCAAGTCCACATACCCAACCATCATATAGTCTTCTATGATTGCTAACACTCACCGCATACACATGAGCAAAATGTTACAACCGGACACATAGAAAGATAGGGGCTTATAATTTCGTCTCCCAACGTATACACCTCAAGGGTCATGTCAACAATAATAACTCATGCTACTGTGTCGGGGAGGCTGATCGTACCCACGAACACCTATGGGGCCGGCGGACCAGGCCCCTTGTGGTTCGGAGGGGGGCGGAGATCGCACGAAGAGCGGATCGAGGCGAGGCACACGAGCAGTTTACCCAGCTTCGAGCTCTCGGAGAGATAAAACTCCTCTGCTGCTTGTTTGATGTATTGTGTTCTTGCTAGGGAGCAATGAGAGCTACAAAACCTAGCGTGAGTGTATCTGGTCTCGAGTGAGTCGAATGAACCGAACCCTTTCTACGTTGCGCATGGGCCTCCTTTTATATGCTCAAGGGGTCTCCGATAGGTGGCAACATAGATGAGGGTATAAATGTAAAAACAGGAGTTGGTACACCTACCGAGCGATTATGCAGTGCAAAATACCTAACTCGGCGGCAAGGGACAAAAGCAATAAATGCCCGTCGGTGTCGCCCAAACAAAGGCAACAGAGATCGTCAGTGCGCTTCCGCCGCCACGATGGCAAGCTTGTCGGCGCCGCTTATCGCTGCTCTCCGCTGGCTGCACTGACCTCTCGACACGCCGCCGCATGGAACGGTCCCATGGCGACATCGCTGGATGAGCTAGGAGCGAGACGGAGAAGTTGCATGCAGCGGCAAGCGCCTTGCCGCGCCGAATCCTTGTCGCTACCGGAGGCTTGTCGGCGCTCTCGAGCCTTCCCGCAAGCTCCTCTTGCCGGGCCTTGTCTTCTGCATGCCTCGAGTGGCCTTCCCGACAAGCTCCTCTTGCCGGGGCCTTGTCTTCTTAATCAAATACTTTGTTCTTGAATGGCTCCAAAGGAGCCACGGAGGATCTTGGCGGTGACGAGGCAAACCTTGCCGCGGGGTGCTGCAACTGTCCGTGCATGAGTACGGGATACTAGGGTACCCCTACTCTAGTACACCGACAGGAGCCCCCGGGCCTGGGCCGTACACGGTGCCGAGCGCTTGTCGGGCCAGGCCCAAAACTGTGCACGGACACACGCGGCCTCGACCACGTCGCAACTCGCCCGGACCCACCACGATCCCCACTAACGGCACGCACCGGACGTGGCGTCGTCACGAAGATCGTGGGCGCGGTCGTGGGGGTTTCTTTATTAGTATAAGCGGAACGTCCGCCCCCTCCCCCTCTTTATAAGCGGAGGAAACAGAGGCAGGCCGCCCACTCCTGCCATTGCTGTCTTGTCAAGAAAACCACCGCCGCTCCCCTCTTCTTCTCCGGTCGAAGAGCAGCGCCCGCCCCTTCGCCACAAAGCACGCTCACCGCCGCCGCCTCGCTTCGCCGCCCTCGCCATGGCTCAAAGCCGACAAGGAGAAGGCGTCAAAGTCGGCTTGGCCTTGGCGGCTCGCGGCGCTGCGCCAAGAACGGGCCATCTTCCCCGCAGCTCGGCGCAAGGGAGCTGCGGGGCGTCTTCTACCTCTTCCGGTCGACGGATACGCGTGCGCATCCGCGCCGAGGGTACTCCGGCCTCCGCCGCTGATTTGGCCCCAACAGGTACCCCTTTTTCGCCCTTTTCTTCTATTGCGGGCTTTGCCCGCCTTTTCTGAAGTTCTTCTGCGACATCATGAACACGTTTAGCCTCCGCCTCCTTGATTTCACCCCCAACGCCGTCTTGACCATGGCAGTTTTCGGCGCATTTGTGCGAAAACTTTGTCGGAAGTCCACCCGAACGTGGCACTCTTCCGCCATTTCTTTGTTCCCAGCGTCGAGAGAGGAGAGCCACTTGGGAGGGATAGCACAGGTCTCTAGGATGCGACAAGAAAGAGGCCTACCTAGAGGGAGAGTTCTGCAACAAGTGGGAGGAGTGGAGAGCCAACTGGTGCTGGGTCGTGAGGAGAACCGCAGCCCTTCACCGCCGTCGCCAAACCCCAATAGTGCACGGCAGCGAGATTGGAAGTAACTTGGCGGCGGAGGATGCGGTCAAGATAGTTGTGACCCGAATTGCGCCTCGGGCTTGCTGAGTTAACCGTAGGAGCAGTTGGCGCGAGACTTCGCCCGCGCCGCCAGATCGCTCCCTTGCAGGAAAGGAGGAGGCCTGCTTGGGAGTTCCAAAATGCAGCGGACATCATGAGGCTGCGCCCGGGCCTGAATTGGAACTTCACCGTCTTGGAGTTGGATTCAATGCTGCTCGAGCAGTTCAAGAACGACCCCGACCACCCTGAGTGGTTTAGGTTGCCGCGGGGGGTCGTCCCATTGTGCAATAACTCGGCGCTCGACCGCATCCGCGCCATGATGCCGCTGTGCGACTCCACGGATCGTCCCAACTGGCGAGAGCCCCGGCGAGGTCGTGCAGCAGTTCTTCGATGATTTGGAAGAAGTGCCGATCCGCTCCGGCAAGCGCGAAGAGGCTCACCCGCGACACCACCGACGAGGAGATGGCGCGGATTGCCACCAGTGGAGGAGGAGGCGGCAGCGGCCGGCCACTGGAGCCTTCGGGTTCACCGTGGAGGAGGCGGACGCCAAGGCGGCAAGCCTTGCCGAAGCGAGGGAGGTCGTCGGCGAGGACGAGCTTGTCGAGCCCGAGGCCGGGTCGGCGGACCCACCGAGGGCGCTTCTTCTCCACCGCCAAGCGACTTGCCGCCAGCCGAGCCCCCAGCTCGCCAAGAGGCGTCTCGCAAGGCCGGAGACGAAGTCGGGCGACAGACCGCCTACACAGCAGCGGCGCACGCGACGCGCTCCTCCGCTGACAGCGAGGTTGCCGCGAGCGCCCACACTACTCGCGACAAGCCGAGGCGGGATCTTCTCGAGCCACCGCCTCCGCCTCGCCAAGCGGCAAGAGAGCCCACGCCTCCGCCTCGTCGCACCGGAGGCGAGCCGGAGTTTGACTTCTCTACGCTCAGCTCCGAGGAGGAAGGCGAAGAGTAAGCTTCTCGAGATTGTGCTTGTGTTTCTTCAATTTTTATTGCTTCATCTTGAATCTGATTTGCTTCGTTCTGGACTCTTTCCTTTTCAGGACGCTGGCCCAGAGAGCGTCGAAGAGGGCCAAGATCCCGACGGTCGTTGTTGAGGACGATTCTCCCGTGGCGACGGGGGACGCGTCCGAGACTCCCTTGCCGGACCCGGCAATCCTCCCTCTGAGCAGCCTCCAGCACAGCCCCCAGAGTAAGTGTGCAGTTTTCTCCTTACTATTAGGTGTGCAGGGGTGCCCTTTCTTCGTTGATATCTGATTGTTTGCTTGTGTAGGAGCAGAGCAGCCTCATCAGGAGGGCTGGAAGCCGCCTCCGAGATCCTGCCGCTGCCACTACGCCGCCAAGGGAGAACTCCCGGCAAGGGGCGCCCTCAGACAAGGGAGGCCACCCCGGCAAGGGAGGCCACTCCGACAAGGGAGGCTACCCGGCAAGGGGCAGGCGCCAGTGACCCTCCAAGTGGTCGAGGCCATGGCTGCGGATCCCGTTGCGAGTAATTCCCTTACGCGAAAATCTCCCTTGGGCTTGCTTTCTTTTGTTTCTCTTTTGAACATCTGCTGATCGCTCTTTCTTCGTCGACGCAGAGCCGATGGAGGTCGAGGCCGCCGTGAGGAGGGAAGCGTCGGCAACACCGACGAGGCCGCCGTCGAGGAAGAAGAGGTCGTCGTTAATGGAAGAAGAGGCCGTCGCCGACGAGCCTGTTAGTGAGGAGGCCGCCGGGCTGCCGACGCAGAGGCCGGGCGGGGTCGGGCGATCGTGACCGACGGCCCTGAGGCCGCAGGAGCTGCAAGCGCTACACCGACAGCCGACTCCCCGCTGCTGGGCGGGCGGGCTCCGAGGAGCCCGGCCCGGCGCCTACCACCAAGGCCGAAGGCGTCTTCATCAAGCTCCCACAGGAACCGAGCTCGTGGCGCCGGTCGAGGAGAGACCTTCGACGGCGAAGCTACTGCGCCTCATTGGCCGACGCTGGTGGACGCGCCAAGCAGCAGCGGGCGGCGAAGTCTGAGGAGGAGCAGCTGAAGAAGTCGCTGTCGCTCTACCGCGCCCGAAGGCCAAGTTGGAGACTCGGGAGGCACTTGTCGCGAGGGCAGGAGCGGACTTGGAGAAGCGCCACCAAGAGCTCCGGGCGCCAACCAAGAAACCCTCCGCGACGTAGCGAGCTGGGGCAACTCCTGAAGAGCGCACGGCCTTCATCCTTGAGAAGGCCGCGGTGAGGAGGAGCAGCGGCTGGCTGCCGAGAAGCTCGCCAGCAGGAAAGCGAGTTGGCGCAGCGGAAGGTCAACCTGGACAGCCACGAAGAAGACCTCGCCGAGGAGTCACTTGCGTGGCGCCAGAAGCGAAGGACGCCGCCAGCAGCCGCCGAGGCCGCCAAGGAGGAGTTGAAAGCGAAGGTGGCGCGGTGGAGGCCACCCTCAAGAAGAGCGGCGAAGAGCTTGTCGTGCTCAAGCGTGAGCGCCAGAAGGACGCCTACACTCTGGGCGTAGCCGCAGAGTCGTCTCGGCCGATAGAGGCAAGGAGCTCGACGCCGCCAAGGATTCCAAGGCGGATCTTGAGCTAAAGCCGACCACTCTGACGCAGACGTTGGATGGCGCCAGAGGGCGGGAGGTGGGCTTGTTGGAGGCGATCAAGGCCAAGGAGGAGCTGCTAGCGAATGCTGCCTCCATCCGTAACACCTTGAGGGAGAGCGTGGAGCACCGGATCAAGGTCTCGTGGAAACCGGCCACGACATCCACAACGAGCTGATGGAGCTGGGATGGCGGACCTTGCATACTCCTCCGACGAGCATCTCCAACCCAGCGCCAAGCTCAGCTTATTCTTCAAAGGCGTGGTGGACGGGCCTCCAGCTGACTCGGGAAGAGGTCCCAAAGCAGCTGGCCGAGGAATCACGCCAGTGTCTGCAGGGGCCCTCGAGAAGGTGTTGATCAAGGTGGCCTTCCGCAATCCGGGCCTCAACCTTAACGGCGTCCTCAGATTCCTGCCGCCCGATGCCAACGTGGAGGAGCTCAAAGCCCTTGTCGCACCCATTGTGGACAAGGTGAACAAGATCAAGCGGATTGAGGGCGACCGCGTAGACTAGGCCGCCAACTTTATCTTTCCCTTGTCGCGGCTGAGCATGTTTAGACCACTTTGTGAGATCAGCGACAAGTTATTTTGTAATATACTCTATCTTAGGCGATCAATGCAACGTTATTTCCTCTACTTGATTCCTTCCTTTATGCGTTACGCTTCACGCATTTGGGGGACTTGTCGGTGCGGGCACTTTGTCATGGCCGAAAAGTGCGAACGTCGGCAACTTGGCGGCAAGCCGCCTCCGACAAGCAACCTTATCGCGACTAGCCGCAGCTCACTTAAGTTGTTGAGCGGACTCGAAACAAAGTAAGGGCGCGACTAGCCGGCGAGTTGGTTCCTCCGCGCACAGGTTTTCCATACAAAAGTACTATCGTTTGAGGAAGATAACTTGAAAATTTAAAAATTGATTGCTCAAACTTTGGCAACTTAGCTTTTCTGTCTCTTGCTTCCCGATGAGGTGAAACTTCCTCGAGCGGCGCCTGGTCCATAGTATTATCTCCTCCTCCCCCCCTGGTTAACTTGTGCGCGAGGGAGCCTTCCTTTCTTTGAGAAAAGAAAAAGAAGAGGAAATAACGTTATGGAGCCCAGCGGCTCGATTCTGCTTATCGGGCGTGGTTGCTGCACAAAGTGTTAGCTAAAACATGCAATAAAATGATGAAAGCATGAATTTGACAAGTTGTGCGCAACACATGAGCTTTACTGATGCACGGGGTCTGCGCTCGGCTTTGTACAAAGGATTACATGCAACAGCGGCAAGACTTGTACAAAAGGTGGTTGCCGGAACGGGTTCCGACAACCGCGCCCTATGGGTAAAACTTACGAAGATGCTCAATGTTCCAGAGTTGCTCACCGGAATGCCATCTTCGGTCTCAAAGCGAAGACGATGCCGAGCCTAGTGACTCGTTTCACCCGATAAGGGCCTTCCCACTTCGGCGTCAACTTGTTTGAATTCTTGGCGGACTGAACGCGCCGAAGAACAAGGTCGCCTTCCTCGAGACTTCTGTCACTAACTCTGCGGCTATGGTAACGACGCAAAGCTTGCTGGTAGCGAGCGGCTCGCATAGCGGCCTGAAGACGATCCTCCTCAAGGAGCAGCGCGTCATCTTGTCGCAGCTGCTCTTGCTCAAGCTCATCATAAGCGAGCACTCGAGGCGATCCGTATACGAGTTCCGTGGGGAGAACTGCCTGCCTCCGTAGACTAGAGCAAAGGGTGTCCGGCGGTGGCTCGATTTGGCGTCGTCTGATCGACCAAAGAACCACCGGCAGCTCCTCGATCCAGCTTTCTTCCGCACTTGTGTAGCCTGTCGAAAGTTCTGGTCTTGAGCCCGCGAAGCACTTCAGCGTTGCCCTCTCGCTTGGACCGTTGCTTCTCGGGTGAGCAACAGCGAAGCTCATGCGGACCTTGGCGCCAAGGTCTTGACGTCTTGCATGAAGGTGCGACTCAGAATTGTGTGCCATTGTCGGTGATGATCCTGTTGGGGATTCCAAACGGCAAACAATTGACCTGAAGAACTTGATCGCCGACCGTGCTGTCACCTTCCTCATCGCTTCCACTTCCGCCACTTTGTGAACTTGTCGATGGCGACATACAAGTACTCAAAGCCCCGACAGCTCGGGGAAGGGCCGAGGATGTCGAGCCCCGGACCGAAAATGTCCAGATAAAGGGATCGTCTGGAGAGCTTGAGCTGGCCGGGTGTATCTGTTTGGAATGGAACCGCACGCTTCACACTTGGTTACTTGTGCGATTTGCATCCTGGAGGGCTGTCGGCGAGAAGAATCCTTGCCGGAAAGCTTTGCGGCAAGTGCTCTTGCGCCAATGTGGTGACCACATATGCCTCCATGTATCTCGCCAACAGCTTCGGCCCATCTTCCACAGGAATACACTTCAATTTCACACCGTTGAGTCTTCTTCTCATGCAGGTATGCTGTCGACAAACCGGTACATACTTGACCGCCGGGCTACTCTTTCCGCTTCTTCTTGCTCTTCGGGAAGTTCTCTCTGTCTGAAGGAAATGGACAATCTGCTGCCCATCTTTGGAGCTTGCGGCTCGACAACAAGGACTAAAGGCACATCTGCTGCTGCGGGAACATCAGCTTCCACGGCAAGAACTCTGACCTGCCGGAGCTTGATGCTCCCCGACAAGCTTACCGGAGCAAGACTTGTCGGGAGCGTCTGCTTCAACGAAACAAACCATGAGGCTTATCGGAGCAGACTGCCCCTCAGCATTGTTGGTGTTGATCTTGGCGACCTTTGCAACGACGGCTTCGGGAAGCTCTGCCGGAAAGTAGTCACCAGAGATCAACTTCCTCTTCTTGCTTTGTCCAGTTGATGGTGTTACGGTTGGCTGAGTCAGCTTGAGCACGAAAATCCCTGGTTCCACAGGCAACTTAAGTCTTGGCGCACTTTGACAAAGCCGTCGACAATATCATTCTCGAGCTCTTGGAACATGTTCCATTTGCGAGCCGTCAAAGTACTCTTCTAGCTTCCTCACTTCATCGGCGTAGGCTTCCATCAACGGACTCTGGTAATCTTTGTTCACTTGGCGGACGACAAGCTGCGAGTCACCCACGACAATAAGCTTTTTGATCCCAAGGTCCATCGCGATCCCGAGACCGGCAAGCAAACCTTCATACTACTGTAGTATTGTTTGTCGCTTGCTCCTTGGGAAAGTGCATCTGGACTACGTGCTTGAGGTGCTCTCCGGTGGGTGCGATAAGCGACGCCTGACACCGGCGCCTTTGCGGCGAAGGCACCATCAAAGTACATCAGCCACTCTTTGCTTGCTTCCTTGACGGGATGCTCGTCTCCGAATCGCTTCATCCGCGTTGGCGTCCATTCTGCTATGAATTCTGCCAATGCTCGCTTTTGGATAGTTGATGTGCTTTCAAACTTAAAGACCAAAGCTTGATGGTTCCGATGCCCACTCGACAATCCCGCATGTCGCTTCGGATTCTGCAGTATCCTCTTCAGCCGGAAAGCGAGTGACAACTGTGATCTCATGTGCTTGGAAGTAATGGCGCAGCTTTCTCGAGGCCATGAGGAGGAGGCCAAAAGCAATTTCTGCACACCAGAGTACCTCGACCTAGCCCCCAGAGGGAGGGAATCGACAAAGTAGATCTGGCGCCGCACCATCCTTTTCTACATCTGGTCATGCGTCTGCGGATTAAGTCCTTGTCGGGACCAGAGCTTGTGGCGAAGCCCCCGCTTGTCGATGGATGTGCTTGCCGTGGTTGCCGGCTCGTCATCCGCCTCCCTCTCCGCTACTAATGCAGCACTAACCACTTGATTGGTTGCCGCTATATATAGCAAGAACTTCTCTTGTGGCTTAGGTGCGACAAGTGTTGAGTGGAGGACAGGTATCTCTTTAAGTCTGCAGCCGCAGCCTCCGCTTCGAGTCCATTTCATTGGACCTGCCTTTTCAAAATTTTGAAAAAGCGGCGGTATGCGTTCAACAGAACCTAGAAATAAACTTGCTGAGAGCAGCCATGCAACCGGCAAGCCTTCGTACATCCTTGACGCGCTTTGGTGCTTCAATCTGCTCAATGGCCTTGATCTTGTCGGGATTAGCTTCAATCCCTCGTTGAGACACGAAGAACCCGAGAAGCTTGCCGGAAGGGACTCCAAACACGCACTTCTCGGGGTTGAGCTTGAGGTTGATCTTGCGCCAGATTTGCAAAGGTTTCGTCCAAATCTTGAACCAGAGTTGCTTTGTCCTTGCTTTTGACCACTATGTCATCCATGTAGGCTTCTACATTTCGCGTGCATTTGCGGCTCAAAAGCGTCATGGACTACCCTTGCAAATGTTGAACCAGCATTCTTCAAACCGAAAGGCATCCGTATGAAACAAAGATGTGCCACATGGTGTGATGAACGCGGTCTTCTCTTCATCCTCTTCAGCCATGAAGATCTGATGGTATCTCGAGTATGCATCAAGAAAGCGAAAGCAAATCACATCCGGCCGTGGAGTCAACAATCTGGTCAATGCGCGGCAAGGAAATGGATCTTTGGGACAAGCTTTATTAACATCCGTGAAGTCAATACAAAGTCTCCATTTTCCATTTGCCTTGGCGCATGCGACTACAGGATTGGCCAACCACGTGGGATGGAGCACCTCCTCGACAAGGCCTGCCGCTTCTAGTTTCTTGATCTCTTGACTATGAATTCTTGGCGCTCACCGCTTGTTTCACGACTTTTTGCTTGACGGGCGCGCATGAGGACAAACGGCCAGGCGGTGCTCAATCACTTTCACAGGAACACCGGGATGTCGGATGGTTGCCATGCAAACACGTCGACATTCGCCCGCCCGGGGAAAAGCAATGAGCGCCTTCCTATTTAGGGTCGAGAGAGGCACCGATGGTAAAGGTACCACCGGTGCCGTCCTCCTTGGCGGGCACCTTCTTGGTCTTTGGCGGAGCCACCATCTTCTTGCACTTGCCGGTGGAGCTCGATTATGCGTCCTCGACGGTAGCGCAGCACTCGAAGAGGTGCGCTTGCCGGAGTGAGCATCGAGCCCTTGCCGGACTTGGACTTGGTCTTCTTCCCCGGGAGCTTCAGCGGCAAGTGTCCGGCAATCTGTCGCGGCCGCATCCCGGTAGATCTTGTCGGCACAGATAAGGGCATCCTCTTGTCGCCATGGACAGAGATGACGCTTATCGGGCCTGGCATCTTGAGTAGGTTGTAGGCGTAGTGAGAGGCTGCCATGAACTTGGCGAGTCTTTGGGCGGCCAAGTATCCCATTGTAAGGCAATGGGAAATCGGCAACGTCGAATGTAACCCTCTCGATCCTGAAGTTCAGCTCGCTGCCAAATGTTACCGACAACGTAATCTTCCCCTTCGCTTGCTCCTTCCCGGATTGATTCCTTGGAAGGTACCGTCTCTTCGAGCTGTTGTCGAGGATTTGAAGCTTACGGAGTACCGCGGAGGAGATCAGTTCAAGCGGCCCGCCGTCAACTAGCATTTTGGTGACCTTGAGGTTGCGGATGGTTGGTGAGACCAACATCGGCAAGCACCCGACCGCAGATTATGCGATCGGGGTGGTCCTCAATATCAAAAATGATAGGCGTCTTGGACCACTTCAGAGGCTTGCGTGACTCTCACGGATGGTTCCGCTGCATTGACCTCCGCATCCATTGCTTGAGTTGGCGGTGGGAGGTATGCGAGAAGCACCTCCGTCAACGCAGAGGACCTCTGTGGCTTTCTGAAACTCCTGCTCATCGGGCGTAAATGCGTCTTCCATATCTTCGTCGTCGTCATCATCTTCATCCTTGTGGCGGCCGCGGGGAGGTCTATCTCCTTGCCGCTGCTTGGCCTTACCTTGGCGTCCTCCCGGCCGGACGCGTTTCTTGCTTGCTCCCCCAAAGACCTTCCTGGGCCTTTCTCCTTGTCGCGTCGCTTCGTACTCAGCTCTCTGTTGTTCAACGAGCTGCTCGACCTTCTTGCAACTCTGGAGGTCATGGCCCTTGGTGCGGTGGATCTTGCAATCTTGCTTGCCGGAGCTGTCATCTTTGTCGGCGGCCGCCACCGGCCCAGTGGTTGGCGTCGTGACAACTTCCTTGCCGGAGCCACCAGCCTTGGCGTTCTTGTCGCCACCTCCGTTGCGGACTGCTCAACAGCTAGCACTTCTCTACTTTTCTTCTTCTGTTGCCTCGCCGCCCGGCCTTTCTTTGCCGGGGCGGTGTCCTCCTTGTCGAGATCCACCTTCCGCATTCTCTCACCTGAGTCTCCTCCCTTCCTCAGCGCGTGCACACTTGTCGGCTAAGGCGTACAGCTCACTGACGTCCTTGACTTTGCACATCGCCATCTCCTCCCTCATCCTGCGGTTCCGCACATTCTAATGAAATGCGCTGATCACCGCGACAGGGTGGACGTCTGGGATGTTGTAGTGCACAGCTGAATCTCTGAATGAACTTGCGCGAGGACTCTCCTTCCTTCGGGCGGCAGATGAAGGTCACTTTCTTGGCCATGAGGCTTGTGGCCACCTGTGAAGGCGCCAACAAACCGATGGCACAAATCTGCCCAAGAGGATATGGAGCTGTCCGGCAAGTGCATGAGCCAAGATCGGCGTTGGGCTTGAGCACGAGCGGGAAGTAGTTGGCGAGGATCTTGTCGTCCCGTCCCCCCGCAGCCTGCACCGCGATGGTGTAGATGCTAAGGAACTCCGACGGATGCGTCCTGCCATCATACTTCTCCGGCACGTCTGGTTTGAAATTTTTCTGGCTGGGCCACTGGACTTGCCGTAGCTCGCGAGTGAACGCAGGGCAACCTACCGCGTCTGACAAGTCGCTGGCTCCTCCAAAGGCGCATGTCAACAGAAGGCCCGGCCGGCTTGTCGGATCGACGTCGCGCTTCTCTCGGGCGCTCGTTGCGAGTTCGAGCGTCTTGTTGTTGTCGCTCATGAAGAACTTGGCGCTGATCGCGGCGAGCTCGCGGATCCGACGACGCGGTGGAGTCGCTGTCGAGATGGATCCGGTGAGTCGGCGATCTTGGCCTTCGCGGCGGAGAGTGCACGGTGGTTGCACCTCCGACAGTCTCGTCGCCATCGGCTCGTGCCTTGTCGTCTCGCCGCGGCAATGATGGCGTTGGTTGCCACGGAGCGTCGCCGTTGGCAAAGCCGATGAGGCTCTGGATAGTAGCCCTCCACTCGTCGACCTTCTCGGCCGTTGGAGGGTAGTCGAGGAAGCGGTGAGCTCTTGCCGAGCTTCTGCTGGAGTAGTGGGTGGCATTGGCGAGCAGTGCGAGGCGGGATACGCTCGGACTTCTAACTACGTTAGAAGGAGCAGCACCCGTCCGGCGACCGTATCTCACTCGTGCCGGCATGTTGGCGCGCGCATGCTGGTCTTGAGGGTCTCGATCCAGCGAGCGTATGGCGTTGTGAACGCCATGACGTTGTTGGTCCCGCGTCTCCTGAGATGGGCGCGGGGGATGCGCGGACGCCGAGGTTTGCGGTGCCTTGTCCTTGGTCTTGGCAACGTCGCGAGCACCTTCGTCGGCGCCCGTTCCTCCGCCAACGTCTGCCCCACCACCCGTTTGCTGCGGTGAGGGTGGGTACGACGCGGACGGTTCTGCTGCCGCCGAAGCCTTCTTCTTCGGTGGCATATTGAGGAAGATGTTGATGACGCTGCTCGTGTGAACGCCGGATCAGATTCGCACGGCCTCGACGCCCCCTACAGCGCGCCAAAGATGTCGGGAGGCTGATCGTACCCACGAACACCTATGGGGGCCGGGCGGACTGTGCCCCTTGTGGTTCGGAGGGGGGCGGAGATCGCCTGAAGAGCGGATCGAGGCGAGGCACACGAGCAGTTTACCCAGCTTTGGAGCTCTCCGGAGATAAAACTCCCTCTGCTGCTTGTTTGATGTATTGTGTTCTTGCTAGGGAGCAATGAGAGCTACAAAACCTAGCGTGAGTGTATCTGGTCTCGAGTGAGTCGAATGAACCGAACCCTTTCTACGTTGCGCATGGGCCTCCTTTTATATGCTCAAGGGGTCTCCGGCGGTGGCAACATAGATGAGGGTACAAATGTAAAAACAGGAGTTGGTACACCTACTCGAGCGATTATGCAGTGCAAAATACCTAACTTTCGGCGGCAAGGGACAAAAGCAATAAATGCCGGTCGATTAATCGCCCAAAGCGATTACAGAGACCGTCAGTGCGCCTCCGCTTCGCCACGATGGCAAGCTTGTCGCTGCCGCTTATCGCTGCTCTCCGGCTGGCTGCACAGCCTCTCGACACGCAGCGCATGGAGCGGTCCCATGGCGACACGTCACCGGATGAGCTGGGCGGAGACGGAGAGAAGTTGCATGCAGCGGCAAGCGCCTTGCCGCGGCGAATCCTTGTCGCGCCGGAGGCTTGTCGCGGCGCTCGAGCCTTCCGGCAAGCTCCTCTTGCGGGGCCTTGTCTTCTGCATGCCTCGAGTGGCCTTCCCGACAAGCTCCTCTTGCCGGGCCTTGTCTTCTTAATCAAATACTTTGTTCTTGAATGGCTCCGGAGGAGCCACGGAGGATCTTAGCGGTGACGAGGCAAACCTTGCCGCTGGTGCTTACTGGCCCAATGCGTGCTGCAGTCACGGGATACTAGGGTACCCTTACTCTAGTACACCGACATACTGATACGTCTCTAATGTATCTATAAATTTTGATTGTTCCATGCTATTATATTATCAATCTTGGATGTTTTATTACCATTTTATAGTCATTTTATATCATTTTTTGGTACTAAACTATTGACATAGTGCCAAGTGCCAGTTGCTATTTTTTGCATGTTTTTTACATCGTAGGAAATCAATACCAAACGGAGTCCAAATGCAACGAAATTTTACGGAGATTTTTTATGGACTAGAAGACACCCAATGGGCCAAGGCAGCGCCTGGGGGTGCTCTAAGGGGAGCACAACCCACCAGGGCGCGCCAGGAGGCCAAGGTGCGCCCTGGTGGGTTGTGCCCACCTCGGGTGCCCCCCGGACCGCCTCTTTGCTCTATAAATACCCCAATATTCCAGAAACCCTAGGGGAGTCGACGGAAATCAATTCCAGCTGCCACAGAGTCCAGAGTCACCGGATCCAATCTAGGCACCATCACAGAGGGGTTCACCACATCCATTGGTGCCTCTCCAATGATGCATGAGTAGTTCTTTGTAGACCTTCGGGCCCGTAGTTAGTAGCTAGATGGCTTCCTCTATCTCGTTTGATTCTCAATACAATGGTCTCTTGGAGATCTATATGATGTAACTGTTTTTGCGGTGTGTTTGTTGGGATCCGATGAACTTTGAGTTTATGATCAGATCTATCTTTTTATATCCATGAAAGTTATTTGAGTTTATTTGATCTCTTTTATGCATGATTGCTTATAGCCTCGTATTTCTTCTCCGATATTTGGGTTTTGTTTGGCCAACTTGATCTATTTATCTTGCAATGGGAAGAGGTGCTTTGTAGTGGGTTTTATCTTACGGTGCTTGATCCCAGTGACAGAAGGGGAACCGACACGTATGTATCGTTGCTACTAAGGATAAAACAATGGGGCCTGTCTCTACATAGATAGATCTTGTCTACATCATGTCATCGTTCTTGTTGCATTACTCTGTCTCTCCATGAACACAATACACTAGATGCATGTTGGATAGCGGTCGATGTGTGGAGTAATAGTAGTAGATGCAGGCAGGAGTCGGTCTACTAATCTTGAACGTGATGCATATGTAATGATCATTGCCTGGATATCATCATGAGTATTTGAAGTTCTATCAATTACCCAACAGTAATTCGTTTATCCACTGTTTGCTATTTTTCTCGAGAGAAGCCACTAGTGAAACCTACGGCCACCGGGTCTCTTTCTCATATTATTTGCCTTTGCGATCTACTTTTCCTTTGCTTTTATTTTCAGATCTATTAAACCAAAAATACAAAAAATACCTTGCTGCAATTTATTTTATTTGGCGTTTGATTTATCAATCTACTATAATTTTATTTACGTCAGTTTGCCCATCTTGGGGCGGCGCTACCCGAAAGGGATTGACAACCCCTTTTACACGTCGGGTTGCGAGTAGTTGTTATTTGTGTGCAGGTGCTATTTACGTTGTGTTGCTTGGTTCTCCTACTGGTTCGATAA
This sequence comes from Aegilops bicornis, assembly GCA_021605145.1. NCBI lineage: Eukaryota > Viridiplantae > Streptophyta > Magnoliopsida > Poales > Poaceae > Aegilops > Aegilops bicornis. Next base: position 642,364,273 of record CM038670.1, on the reverse strand, counting down.
CCTTGGTTTCATATCTGAGGTAAATACCTATCGCTGTTGTGCTGCATCATCCCTTCCTCTTTGGGGAAATACCGACGTAGCTTCAAGCCGCATCAAAAGGAATTTCTTGCGCCGTTGCCAGGGAGGATCTTCAACATATACCAGGTTCCTAATCACAAATCTCATCTCCTCGCAATTTACATTATTTGCCTCTCGTTTTCCTCTCCCCCACTTCACAAGATATGTCGTTTTATTCGCCTCTCTTTTTCGTTCGCCGTTTTCTTGCTGGATCTATCAACATTCTTGCTTCCTAGTCATAATGGCTAGCGTGCCTACTCCTCCGTCACCAGATTTTGAAGTTCTTTACTTCAAGCAAAGACAAGGATAAAATTTGAAAGATGCTTGGTATAGGCTTATGGAATCTTATCGTATTTGCAATTTAAAGGGGGGCACTAAGATCTTGCTTCGTAATTTTTACATAGGATTGGCTTTGCATCATAGACAACTCCTAGATTTTGCTGCTAAAGGGAATTTTATTGAGCTTGATGCCAATGCTGCCTATGAAATTTTAGAAGGAATTTTGGGGGTCCCACCTCAAAATAAGGGGTTTTCCTTCACCCAGAGGGAGTCCAAATGTTAGATAAACTTGGTGATTTGCATAACATATGGTTGAATTACAAAAATATAATGAACCCCTCAAACATCTCAATGGTAGTATCAATCGCATGAATACCTTGATTACTCTTTGCACCAAGCGATTGGATATTTTGGATCTAAAGATGGTTTCTTTTCCGGAGAATTTAGGGAAGCGTAAAGAGCCTCCTGGGTTTGAGAAAACCCTTATAAAAGTTTCCAAAACTACGGAAAACAAAACTTTGATCCATGCCTTATGCCTAGCTAAGGGCGTAAAACATAACGCTTGTTGGGAGGCAACCCAATGAATAAAATTTATTTTTTGCTTTTTGCTTTATGTTCTTGAGTGTTAGCACAATTATGCTACTGTTATGATTGTGTTTTTTGTGTTTTCATTAGTGTTTGTGCCAAGTAAAGCCTTTAGGATCTTCCTGGGTGATAGTTGTTTGATCTTGCTGAAAAAATAGAAACTTTTTCGCTCGCATAATTTTCATTTTTAACCAGAGAGCGATAAAATACCAATTCCCTTTGCAGTAGATTAATATACAAATTGCCCAGGTCTTCCTAATTTTTCAGAGTTTTTGGAGTTACAGAAGCATTCAAAACATCCAGATTGCTACAGACTGTTCTGTTTTTGACAGATTCTGTCTTCTTTGCATTGTGTGCTTATTTTGATGGCTCTATGGTTTTATTTGATGAGTTTTTGCCATAGAAAAGTTGGAATACAGTAGACATAATGCAAGAATAAAATAGGAATTGGTTTACTACAACACTTATAGTAGTGATTTATTTTCTCATACTAACGGATCTCACGAAGGCTTTTGTTGAGTTTTGTGTGATTGAAGTTTTCAAGTTTTGGGTTATTTTACGATGGATGAAGGAATAAGGAGTAAGAAGAGCCTAAGCTTGGGGATGCTCCGACATCCCAAGCTATTATCCAAAAGAGAGCAAGCAACTAAGCTTGGGGATGCCCCGAGTGGCATCCCCTCTTTCTTCTAACAACCATCGGTATTTTACTCGAAGCTATATTTTGATTCGTCACATACTATGTGTTTTGCTTGGAGCGTCTTGTATGATATGAGTCTTTGCTTGTTTTGTTTTGTGTTTTAAGTCTTGATCCCTTGCTGAACACACTTATTTGAGAGAGACAAAATTATGTCATGACTTGTTAGAATTGCTCTCTATGCTTCACTTAAATTTTTATGAGCTATGGACTTGCTCTAGTGCTTCACTTATATCTTTTTGAGCACAGTGTGCTTTAGTATTTTTTAAGAAATGCTCTCTTGCTTCACTTAGATTTATTTGAGATAGTAAAATTTTCAAGAAATTCTCTCTTGCTTCACTTAAATTAATTTGAGGGAAAAGAAATTTTATGCTTTTGATCTTCACTTATATTTGTTTGAGCTTATCAAAAGCAACACATGAAAATTAGTTCCAAAGTGATAGATATCCAAGAAGGATATAATAAAAACTTTCATTAAGATCATTGGACAAAATAAACTTTATTCTTAGTAATAGTTTTGAGATATGATGATGTGATATGTGAGTCATGTTGATGAGTAATTATGCTTTAGGAAAAATATTGGTGTTAAGGTTTGTGATTCCCTATGCAAGCACGAAAGTCAATAATTATGCAATGAAATTATATCCTACTTGTGGTGCAATGGTCGGTGTTAATTATGCTTAATGCTCGCTTATGAGATTATTCCTTTCTTGGTTGGTCGCTTCTCAATCTTTTGCTACCCTTCATTTTGCACTAAGTATGATCACTACTTGTGCATCCAAAATCCTTTAAACCAGTTTTGCCACACGAGTCCACTATATCTACCTATATGCGGTATTCTCTTGCCGTTCTAAGCAAATTTGTATGTGCTATCTGTAATTTGCAAAATAAACTTCTCTTTTGTGTGTTCGTACCGCTTGCGGAGTAGTGACGGGTGGCTAATTTTTTCCATGCTAGATGTGTTACTCTCACGATGAGTGTTTATTCACTTGTCATTGCACGAGAGTAAAGCAAAGGTATTAGGGATTCCCAGTCCCGAAATGAAAAATGAATTTACTTTATGTTGTCAAATAATAAATTCCTTGAAAATTGTTGGTATGGAAGGCACCCGTGGATACGGTTAGCCATGGAAAGTGAAAGTATGGTGGAAAAAGGAATGAACTTTATTTTCTGTTTGGAACCGCCTATGATATATCTAGCATGTAAAGTGTTGGGAACTCTAAGTCGTTTTCATTGGTGGGAAAGGCACACCTCGCAAAATGTTTTTATCTCCCAATTTTCTCTTTGAGCTTTGGCACCTCTACAAATCCCTACTTCCCTCTGCGAAGGGCCTTTCTTTTACTTTTGGCAATTTTTATTTTGAATTTGAGTCTCCACCTTCTCTTATAAAGCACCAACTAGGAGGCACTATGATCGTACTTGAGCATTTGGTGTAGTTAATATGCGAGTGTGTTTCATGAATGGATCAATGATTGAGCATGATGGGCTAGGGATAGCTTATTTTAGCATTGATATTTTGAAAGACATGGTTGCTTGTTGGTATGCTTGAGTATTTAAGTTATCATGTAAAAACTAGACTATTTCCTTGAACAATATAGAAGTCCAAATGTCCATGCTATAAAGAAAAGAATATGATATGACATTTTAGGCAGCATTCCACATCAAAATTATGTTTTTATCACTTACCTACTCGAGGACGAGCAAGAGTTAAGCTTGGGGATGCTGATACGTCTCCAACGTATCTATAGTTTTTTATTGTTCCATGCTGTTACATTATCAATATTGGATGTTTAATAATCATTTTATATCATTTTTTGGTACTAACCTATTGACATAGTGCTAAGTGCAAGTTGCTGTTTTTTTGCATGTGTTTTACATCGCAGGAAATCAATACCAAACGGAGTCCAAATGCAACGAAACTTTACGAAGATTTTTTATGGACCAGAAGACACCCAATGGGCCAAGGCAGCGCCTGGGGGTGCTCCGAGGTGAGTACAACCCACTAGGGCGTGCCAGGAGGCCCAGGTGTGCCCTAGTGGGTTGTGCCCACCTCGGGTGCCCCACGGACCGCCTCTTTGCTTTATAAATACCCCAATATTGCAGAAACCCTAAGGGAGTCGACAAAAATCAATTCCAGCTGCTGCAGAGTCCAGAACCACCAGATCCAATCTAGACACCATCACAGAGGGGTTCACCACTTCTATTGGTGCCTCTCTGATGATGCGTGAGTAGTTCTTTGTAGACCTTCGGGCCCGTAGTTAGTAGCTAGATGGCTTCCTCTCTCTCGTTTGATTCTCAGTACAATGGTCTCTTGGAGATCCATACGATGTAACTCTTTTTGCGATGTGTTTGTTGGGATCCGATGACTTTGAGTTTATGATCAGATCTATCTTTTTATATCCATGAAAGTTATTTGAGTTTCTTTGATCTCTTTTATGCATGATTGCTTATAGCCTTGTATTTCTTCTCCGATATTTGGGTTTTGTTTGGCCAACTTGATCTATTTATCTTGCAATGGGAAGAGGTGCTTTGTAGTGGGTCCGATCTTACGGTGCTTGATCCCGATGTGAAGGGAACCGACTCGTATGTATCGTTGCTACTAAGGATAAAACGATGGGGTCTATCTCTACATAGATAGATCTTGTCTACATCATGTCATCGTTCTTATTGTATTACTCCGTTTCTCCATGAACTCAATACACTAGATGCATGATGGATAGCGGTCGATGTGTGGAGTAATAGTAGTAGATGCAGGCAGGAGTCGGTCTACTAATCTTGGACGTGATGCCTATGTAATGATCATTGCCTGGATATCGTCATGAGTATTTGAAGTTCTATCAATTTCCCAACAGTAATTCGTTTATCCACCTTTTGCTACTTTTCTCGAGAGAAGCCACTAGTGAAACCTACGGCCCCCGGGTCTCTTTCTCATATTATTTGCCTTTGTGATCTACTTTTCCTTTGCTTTTATTTTCAGATCTATTAAACCAAAAATACAAAAATACCTTGCTGCAATTTATTTTATTTGGCGTTCGATCTATCAATCTATCACAATTTTATTCATGTTCGTTTTCCCATCTTGGGGCGCCGCTACCCGAAAGGGATTGACAACCCCTTTTACACGTCGGGTTGCGAGTAGTTGTTATTTGTGTGCAGGTGTTGTTTACGTTGTGTTGCTTGGTTCTCCGACTGGACTTTGGTTTCATATCTGAGGGAAATACTTACCGCTGTTGTGCTGCATCATCCCTTCCTCTTTGGGGAAATACCGACGTAGCTTCAAGCCGCATCCGCTACCCATATCCAACTGGATATATGTGCCTAGATCTTTCCTCACCACATGATGCTTACCAAAAGAGAAAAATAAGAAGGAATAGAGAGAAAAACTTTGACTCTGGCATGAAAGTAAATACATAAAAGTAAAAGATAGGCCCTTCGCAGAGGGAAGTAGAGGTTGCCATACATTTTTTGTTTGTATGCTCAATCCCTTAGTGCAAAAAATGTCACATTACATTTGAAAGTGCGTTATATCGACTAGAGGGGGGTGAATAGGCGATTTTTATGAATTCTTCACTGAGGAATTTGTGGGCGAGTAAATTCCTGAGTGAAGATCGACTTGCAGTGGAATAAGTACTCAGATGTAAACATAACAGAACACAAGCATGGTCATCATGAAGAAATGAAGACAAGCACAGAGTACAGAAAGCGTAAATACAGGATAACACAGAATGAAGACAATCAGACTGAAGAAATTGAACTGAGGAAATTGAGAAAGTCTTCAGTCAAAGTCTTCAAAACAGATATGAACAAGTGCACAACACAGTAATGAGGAAATGAAAGAGTTGTAGAAATAGAACCAAAGTAGGCTTGGTGAAGATAATGATTTGGTAGACCAGTTCCAACTCTTGTGACAGGTTATGCGTCTGGTTGGAGCGGCTAGGTATTTAAACCTGAGGACACACAGTCCTCACCGTATTCTCTTTGAGCTAAGGTCACACAGACCTCGCCCAATCACTCGTGGTAAGTCTTCAGGTGACTTCCAAACCTTCAGAAACTCGGTCACTCGATGATCCACAATTTCCTCTTGGATGCTCTAGACCATGACGCCTAACCGTCTGGAAGATGCACAGTCTTCAAAGGTAACAAGCATCGGATCCATGCAGGATCAATCTCTTTAGTGATGCTCAATCACTTTGGGTTTGCAGGTGTTTGGGTTTGGGTTTTCCTCACTTGATGATTTTCGCTCAAAGTCCTCAGAGGATGGGATGCTCTCAAATGACAAGTGTCAGTTTCTCTCGGAGCAGCCAACCAGCTAGTGATTGTAGGGGGCGGCTAATTATAGCCTAGGAAGCAGCCCGACATGATAAGACATAAATGCCCTTCAATGATATGACCGTTAGATGGGTAGATATTTTGGGACAGCTGGCGCTTAGCATAGCCACGGTCGGATATATGAGGCTCAAATTCCTCAGGGCTATCATGTTCCTCACTGTGTAGGCAATCCGCACTGGTGAATTCCTAACTCCTCAGTCAGAACAAATTCCTCAGAGACCAGAAGAGCTTTGTCTCATCCTTTGAAGAAATTGATCGAATCGTATGAGATTTCCAATGGCTTCACTCGAAGGGATTGGTAGGTGTAGGATTTTGAGTTGAGCATCACATGGAAATTTTTCCTTAGTATTTCCTCGACCCCCCTTTAACAGTACGGTGTTTCCTATGACTCAAGAAATAGAAACTGAAACTACGAAAACAACAGTCTTCACGCTTCATGTTCCTCGTATGAATACTGATACGTCTCCGCCGTATCTACTTTTCCAAACACTTTTGCCCTTGTTTTGGACTCTAACTTGCATGATTTGAATGGAACTAACCCGGACTGACGCTGTTTTCAGCAGACTTTCCATGGTGTTATTTATGTGCAGAAACAAAAGTTCTCGGAATGACCTGAAACTCCACGGAACGTCTTTTCAGAAATAATAAAAAATCCTTGCCAAAGATGAAGACCAGGGGGCCCACACCCTGTCCACGAGGGTGGGGGGAGCGCCCTCCCCCCTAGGGCGCGCCCCCTACCTCGTGGGCTCCCTGGAACTCCTCCGACACCAACTCCAACTCTATATATTTGCTTTCGGAGAGAAAAAAATAGAGGAGAAGAAATCATCGCGTTTTATGATACGGAGCCGCCGCCAAGCCCTAAAACCCCTTGGGAGGGCTGATCTGGAGTCCGTTCGGGGCTCCAGAGAGGGGGATTCGTCGCCATCGTCATCATCAACAATCCTCCATCACCAATTTCATGATGCTCACTGCCGTGCGTGAGTAATTCCATCGTAGGCTTGCTGGACGGTGATGGGTTGGATGAGATCTATCATGTAATCGAGTTAGTTTTGTTAGGGTTTGATCCCTAGTATCCACTATGTTATGAGATTGATGTTGCTATGACTTTGCTATGCTTAATGCTTGTCACTAGGGCCCGAGTGCCATGATTTCAGATCTGAACCTATTATGTTTTCATGAATATATGTGTGTTCTTGATCCTATCTTGCAAGTCTATAGTCACCTACTATGTGTTATGATCCGGGAACCACGAAGTGACAATAATTGGGACCACTCCCGGTGATGACCACAGTTTGAGGAGTTCATGTATTCACTATGTGCTAATGCTTTGTTCCGGTTCTCTATTAAAAGGGGGCCTTAATATCCCTTAGTTTCCATTAGGACCCCGCTGCCACGGGAGGGTAGGACAAAATATGTCATGCAAGTTCTTTTCCATAAGCATGTATGGCTATATTCGGAATACATGCCTACATTACATTGATGAATTGGAGCTAGTTCTGTGTCACCCTACGTTATGATTGTTACATGATGAACCGCATCCGGCATAATTCTCAATCACCGATCCAATGCCTACGAGCTTTTACCATATTGGTTCTCGCTTATTTACTTTTCCGTTGCTACTGTTACAATCACTACAAAACACCAAAAATATTACTTTTTCTACCGTTACCTTTGTTACCGTTACCACTACTATCTTATTACTTCGCTACTAAATAGTTTGCTGCAGATACTAAGTTATCCAGGTGTGGCTGAATTGACAACTCAGTTGCTAATACTTGAGAATATTCTTTGGCTCCCCTTGTGTCGAATCAATAAATTTGGGTTGAATACTCTACCCTCGAAAACTGTTGCGATCCCCTATACTTGTGGATTATCAAATACCAAGTCTTCAGGTCACACCAATTTCTTCACTTTCAAAGTCTTCAGAAAACCAAAATTCTTCAGTCAACGATATCCATTTTTAGGGGTCAACTTTCTCTGTAAATATTAAACTCCTCATAAACTTATAGGCCTGTGTACACTCATAAACGCATTATCCCCTTAACCTATAAATCTTCAATACACCAAAATCTCTAAGGGGCACTAGATGCACTTACAATCTCCCCCTTTTTGGCGATTGATGACAATATAGGTTAAGTTTTCAACGGGGATAATCATATGGAGTGTAAGTACTGATGAGGGAGTCTTGGATTAGGGGGTCCTCGGACAGGCGGACTATATGCTTTGGCCGGACTGTTGGACTATGAAGATACAAGATTGAAGACTTCGTCCTGTGTCCGGATGGGACTCTCCTTTGCGTGGAAGGCAAGCTTGGCAATTCGGATATGTAGATCTCCTCCCTTGTAACCGACTCTGTGTAACCCTAGCCCCCTCCCATGTCTATATAAACCGGAGGGTTTAGTCCGTAGGACAACAACAATCATAATCATAGGCTAGCTTCTAGGGTTTAGCCTCTACGATCACGTGGTAGATCAAATCTTGTAATACTCATATCATCAAGATCAATCAAGCAAGAAGTAGGGTATTACCTCCATCGAGAGGGCCCGAACCTGGGTAAACATTGTGTCCCCCGCCTCCTGTTACCATCCGCCTTAGGCCTTGCAGTTCGGGACCCCCTACCCGAGATCCGCCGGTTTTGACACCGACATTGGTGCTTTCATTGGGAGTTCCACTGTGCCGTCACCATAAGGTTTGATGGCTCCTTCGATCATCGGCAACGATGCGATCCAGGGCAAGGTTTTTTCCCCCGGGCAGATCATCGTATTCGGCCGCTTCGCACTGCGGGCAAACTCGCTTGGCCATCTGGAGCAGATCAAGAGCTACGCCCTGGCCGTCAGGTCAGGTTTGGAAACTTAAACTATACTGCCGACATCCGCGGAGACTTGATCTTCGACGGATTCGAACCCGGGTCAGGTGCCTCGCACAGTCACGACGAGAATGACTTAGCTCTGCTACCGGACAGTGTTCGGGAGATCACCCCTATGGCAACTCCGGCCCTCGATCTGGAGCAGATCGCGCCGTTTGTGGACGGGTGGATGGACCCCGCCATGGAGGCCGCACACTCAGCGGCGATAGAGCCGAGTACTGACTTCACCTCCTACGAGAGCTGTGTTGCCGGACCCTTGGATTCATCCCGGGCCACGGGCTCCGAACCGCCGGCGTTCGTGCCTATCGAATCTGATTGGGCACCGATTATGGAGTTTTCCTCTCGGATATCTTTCAGCACTCGCCCTTGGGCGACGTGCTGAATTCATTAAGGTCTCTCTCCTTGTCAGAAGGCCCTTGGCCGAAGTATGTCCGGCTCGAGTGGGAAGCAGACGACGAAGAAATTCGTTCCCCACCCACCACCCACTTAATAGCCACTGTCGACGATTTAACCGACATGCTTGATTTTGACTCCGAAGACATCGACGGTATGGACGACGATGCAGGAGAGGAACATGAACCACCACCCACAGGGCGCTGGACAACCACTTCATCACACGATATATATATATATGGTGGATACACCCAAAGAAAACAATGACGAGGAACGGAAGGATGCAGCGAAGGATAGTTCCCTCGAGAAGCAACCAAAGTGACGGCATAGGCGCCGCTCCAAACCCCGCCTCAGAAAAAACAGAGATAACAACGCAAAGACGAATAATACCCCGGTCGACCCCAAAGGAAACGACGACCACATGGATCTAGCGACAGAGCAGGATGAACCAACGAACGACAAACATAGTACGGAGCCGCTGTACAATCACGGCGACACCGAGGGTAAAGCTAATCAACCTGTCTCCGGAGAGGAGAACAGTCCGGACGATGATGCACACATCATCCCGGAAAGGCACTTGGAGCAAGAGAACCTCCACAGAAGGCTTATTGCCACCGCAAGGAGTCTAAAGAAGCAGAAGATAAGGCTTAAGGCCGCGCAAAATACACTCAACAATAGATGGAACAAAGTGCTCGACACTGGGGAAGAGTACGGCAGCAGTCGCCACACAAAGAGCTATCCAAAGCGCAAGTTGCTGCCTGAATTCGATGACGAGGCTTTAGAGCCTATACAACCGAAAAATAAAACGGCCGGTCAGCCGGATCGTCCACCCCATGGCGCGATAGGGCGGCTAACGATGTCACACATAAGTCAGCACACAATTTACGTGAGGACTTGCACCAAAAAGCCGTTATGACCAGGTCCATCTATGGATCTAGGAAGCGCTCCAAAGAGAATAAAAACCGAACACTACAACCATCGAATGCCATGACACATCCAAATACAGGTGCCGCACCCCTATGCTTCACCGATGAGGTGCCGGATCATGAATTTCCGGAGGATTCAAACCCATGAACATAGAGGCATATGACGGAACTACAGACCCTGGGGTCTGGATTGAGGACTTTATCCTTCATATCCACATGGCTCGCGGAGATGATCTCCACGCCATCAAATACTTGCCCCTCAAGTTGAAAGGACCAGCTCGGCACTGGCTGATGTGACGCCCGGATAATTAAGCTACAGTAATTCCATGCTAATGAGGCCACTTCACCACGATTACTGTTGCTAATCTCATGATGATTCAAATCTGGTTCAAAGTCAAATTCAAAATCAAGTCAAACAAATAAAGTTTTAAAAAGTTAAAACTAAAATGTTCAAGATGGGTCAAATAAATCATGAGTAGTTATGGTGGAGAAACCACATTTTGATAAAATAGTTAGATGCTAAAAAATAAACAAAACAATAACAAAACAAATAAATAAATGCCTTTTCAATTAATAAAATATTAACTAAGTTATTTAATTTCCCAAACTTTTGGGGCAGTGGCATGTTTATTAAAACTAAATTAGGTACAACTTTGGTATTTTAAAAAACTATAATAAAATAAAATAAACTAAAAGAAAACAGAAAAGAAATAAAAGGAAAATAAAAACCAAAGAAAAGAAAGGCAAAGCCCCCTCCCCCTGGGCCATTCGGCCCAACTGGGCATCCAGGCCACCAGGAGGCCCACCCCATTCCCCGTTATCTCCCTCAGCGACCGAACCCTAGCCCAACCACCCCCACTTCCCCCCTCGTTCCCCACTCCCCTCCACGTTCTGGATCGGGGCAGCGAACCCTGATCCCTTCGCCTCTGTCGCCGTGCGCCGTCGCCGGCGCCAACCCCGTCGCCGCCTCGCCTTCGTCCGTCGCCGCCCGGAGCGCGTCCTCGCCGGCCTGCTTCCTCTCCGCGTGCAACGTCCCCGGCCTCCTCCCCGAGCAACGCTGCCTTGAACCCCTACACTACCCCTTGAGCTCCCCCTCTCCTTGTCTGGTCACCTTGCCGCCTGCGTGCCGTCCGTGCCTGCACACGCCCTCCCGCGGCTCCCTCGTCCCGTGCACGCACCGTCCGCATGCACACAACAACCGCGCGCCCAGCTCTGGCGCGCTGCCCCCATCGATCTTGTAGCGGCGCCAGCGCCCACCACCCACCAGGCGGCCTCCTTCCCCATGCCGCGCCCCACCACCCGCTCCTCGCGCCACCGCGTTGGCCTCGCCCGTGACCCAGCGCCTCCGTTGCCGCTTTGCTCACCGCGACACCGCTCTCTGCCGCCCGCTTCGCTGCTGCCGCACCGCGCTTCGCCCGCGACTACTGCGCCTCTGCTGCGCGGCCGCCCTCACTGCCTGCGTTCGTCGCGCCTCCCCTACCGCGCGCCGCTGGCCGTGGCCTCGCCACTGCCAGATCGCCGACCTGCCGCCATTCGCGCCCGTCCTGGCCAGCTCGTCATGGCCCGCTCCGTGATCACTCGTCGGCGCCCCGATTTTACCCGTTCGGGCGTGGTGCCCGCCAGCGCCCGCGCGCTAACGGCGCTCCGCCCGCTAGCCCCCCAGGGGCCTATGACAAGGGGGCCCCACCCCTAGAACGTTAAAAAAACAGATATAAAAAAGGAATAAAAAATAATTAATGAACTAAATTAATTAAATTAATTAACTTAACTAATTACATTTAATTAAATTAATTAAAACCTATTAGCCTAATAACCTAGTTAGACTAAATTAACTAGTTAGTTAATGTAACAGCCTATGACATGCGGGACCCACATGTTAGTTGACCAGTCAACGCCTCTGTTGACTGCTGACGTCATGATGACGTCAGCAAACACTATTCTGGATAATGTCGAATTAAATAAATTAAATAAATTCTAAAAATGATTTAGAACTTTAGAAAATCATATAAAATAAACCATAGCTCAGATGGAAAAACTTTGTACATGAAAGTTGCTCAGAAAGACGAGATGAATCCGGATACGCGGCCTGTTCGTCCGCCACACATCCCTAGAATAGCAAACACGCAACTTTCCCCCTCCGGTTCATCTGCCCGAAAACGCGAAACACCGGGAATACTTTCCCGGATGTTTCCCCCCCTTCGTCGGTTTCACCTCCTACCGCGTTAGGGCATACCTAGCATCACGCTTTGTCATGCCATGCATCGTTATGCATCTGTTTGCATTATATTCATTGTTTCTTCCCCGTCTTCTCTCCGGTAGACTACGAGACCGGCCTTGCTTTGGAGCCCCGACCGACTATCTTTGTTGACCCCTCCTTCTTGCCGAGCAATCGTGCAAGCCCCACCTTGATCACCGGATATCACCTATTCCTTCTCTATACTACTTGCATTAGAGTAGTGTAGCATATTCTTTACTTTCGGTTAATCCTATTACGATGCATAGCCTATCATTGTTGCTACGATTGTTACCCTTACCTGCTATCCTACTACTTAGTATAGGATGCTAGTGTTCCATCGGTGGCCCTACACTCTTGTCCGTACGCCATGCTATACTCTTTGGGCCGTGATCACTTGGGAGGTGATCACGGGCATATGCTATATACTTTATCTTGATACATTACTTGTAATCTTTGTTAGGAGATGGGGGTGAAGGCGGTGGCTCCATCCCGGTAGAGGTGGGCCTAGGTTCCCGATGGCCCCGATTGATACTTTAATGGCGGAGGCGACAGGGCAGGTTGAGACCACCTAGGAGAGAGGTGGGCACAGCCTGGTCGGCGTTCGCGGATACTTAACACGCTTAACGGGATCTTGGTATTTGATCTGAGTCTGGCCACTGGCCTATATGCACTAACCAACTACGCGGGAACAGTTATGGGCTCGACGTCATGGTATCAACCGAAGCCTTCGTGACGTCAACGACTGAGCGACGCGCGCCGGATTGGAACGTAAGCCTGCTCTTGTATTAAGGGGCTAGTTCTACTTCCGGCCGCGTTCGCAACATGCAGGTGTGCTAAGGGCGATGGGCCCAGACCCCTGTGCGCTTAGGTTTAGACCGGCGTGCTGACCTCTCTGTTGGCCTAGGTGGGGCTGCGACGTGTTGATCTTCCGAGGCCGGGCATGACCCAGAAAAGTGTGTCCGGCCAAATGGGATGAAGCGTGTTGGGTTATGTGGTGCACCCCTGCAGGGAAGTTTATCTATTTGAATAGCCATGATCTTTGGTAACAGGACGACTTGGAGTTGTACCTTGACCTTATGACAACTATAACCGGATACTTAATAAAACACACCCTTCCAAGTGCCAGATATAACCCGGTGATCGCTCTCTAACAGGGCAACGAGGAGGGGATCGCCGGGTAGGATTATGCTATACGATGCTACTTGGAGGACTTCAGTCTACTCACTTCTACATGCTGCAAGACGGAGGCTGCCATAAGTGTAATCTTCGACATGATTAGCTATCCCCCTCTTATTTTGGTATTCTGCAGTTCAGTCCACCGATATGGACCTTTACACATATACCCATGCATATGTAGTGTAGCTCCTTGCTTGCGAGTACTTTGGATGCCAGACGCCACCTTCGACGACGACTCCTACTACACTGGAGGTGCCTACTACTACGTGCAGGCCGCTGACGACGACCAGGAGTAGTTTAGGAGGATCCCAGGCAGGAGGCCTGCACCCCTTTCGATCTGTATCCAAGTTTGTGCTAGCCATCTTATGGCAACTTGCTTAACTTATGTCTGTACTCAGATATTGTTGCTTCCGCTGACTCGTCTGTGATCGAGCCCTCGTGGCCCCTGGCTTATATTATGATGCTTGTATGACTTATTTATGTTTTAGAGTTGTGTTGTGATATCTTCCCGTGAGTCCCTAATCTTGATCGTACACGTTTGCGTGCATGATTAGTGTATGATTGAATCGGGGGCGTCACAAGTTGGTATCAGAGCCATTTGCTGTAGGAATCCCCCTTCCACACTCCTTGGCCGAAGTCGAGTCTAGACATTAGAAAACTTTTTACTAACATGGATGTGTGTCTTATGGGCCCACGTCGCCATTTGGGTGGTATTAGGATCTTTTACTCCTCGACCTTTACTCCAGGACTCTGATCTCTCTTCTATTCGGGTTTACTGAATTTACTAAAATCTAACTTTAGGATCTCGCTACTACTTCCTCCCGGAGAACCCCTCACTCCAGATGATTGCTCCATGAACCAGAAGAATTCGAAGATACTCTCTGATATTCTCTCGAGACCTTGTGTCTGTCGCTTTTGCAATTCCCTACCACCGAAACATCCCTATGGATAAATACTTACACCTGTCGTTCTTACTTTTATTCCCAGTTGATCTTGTTATTACAAGATACCTCGAAATTCTCTCTAATGTTCCGAGAATACTTTGTGCCTACTGCCTGGTAGTTCTTGCCACATGAATGTCCCTACGGATAATTGCTCGCACTTACCGAGTATCCACTCATCCCCAGTTGATTCATGTATGTGACCAATCTTCGAAATACCATTCGATCTTCCGAAAATCCTCAGGAGCGTATCGCTCTTGAAATTCTTGCTTGCTTGCATTATGGTTAATCCCATAAGTCTCGTAATCATATTGGCATCCCTTGTCATTATCATCTTGAGTCCGTTGATTCAAAATGTTGCGAATGCTCGCAATCCTCAATCAGATCCTAGAATTCATCCTTTCAGCTCAGACGTCATTTTAAACATGAGCTGAATCTTGACCAATCAAATTGTTGTCGATTTTACCCCTAAGCTTACTCAACCTATCCATCCTTAATCAGAGCGTTTGCTTTTGATCCTTTGATTTGGAAATCATAATCCCTTTACATGTGAGCTTTGAATTAGCTAGTTGCTTCTATAATCCAATGCCTTCGCATTGTTTCTTCCTCTGGTTGTGTGCCGATATTCACATCAGCTTCGCTATGGACCGTCGAATCCTTTGTTGAAATATCATCCGATAGTGTCCTTCATATTCAATCACCTTGTGAGTTCTTCCCCGTATACATAATGCCTTTGGTAAATTATATCCTCTGCTTTCTCAAGCATGCTCTACTCGAGCTTGTATAAATTACTCCTGAAGTTTGTGGTATATGTTCCTAAGAGGCCCTGATGGGTTGGACCTATGCCTTTTCTAATCTGTGTGAACCCGGAAACTACTACGGGTCATACTCTACTATTGTCATGTCAGATAAAACTTCAACACTACAACTTCGTCGAAGGAGAGAAGTGAATGAAAGGTTATGCATTAGAGAAGTGGGAGTCGACCTTGAACTTGTGTTCATGCCCATGGACCCGATGCGAAACTTATCATGGAAGCTTCTTGCAAAATATTTAATCATTTTGGCAATTCTTTCGGTGTCATTAAATTGGATCCCCTGCAGCTATGGTTCTGACCATATTATTCTTCTTGATTCCATTTCTTGGACAAGTTAGAGTACTTGCCTTCTGCAGATCAATACGCCTGCCCAACCTCTATTTTGATCTGCCTTCTTGTATTACCCCCATGGTATCCCGAGGATATATCTTATGAATTTCTGATGAAGTAGTACCTTCCCTGTCATAGTCACTCCAATGGTTCTGGGTTGTCATCAACCGAGGACTCTGAGAATTGAGTCGAATCCGCATTGCAATTCGGTACTCCTAGTACTTTGTTGTTGAGAAGTTTAATACTCCATCATGTCATTCCTAGCCTGATCGGCCATCATTATCGTGCTAAATTTAACTGTGCTACCTGGTTCTTCTTCTCAGAGCACAAAATTCGACGGTGAGCTAATCTTACGTCGATCTTTCTCGTCATATCATTTCTCCTTGAACAATAAACTTGATTTCAAGTTTGTGTCGTGCCCATGGTTCCAATAACCGTTTGCTTCATCATTCCTAAGACTTGATGTCATCGCCGACCGATTACGTCTTCATGAAACCTCTCGACAAATGTGTCGTGATCATAATAAACACTCTGAGCGTTTCTAGGATATCAATAGAATTCCTGATGAGAGATATCATCCTTGCCCCCATGATGATTGTGTTAACATCGACAAATTCTTGCATTTCCGCAACCCAAAACTGGTTCACGGTTTGTGTTGTACCTTGAGTTCCTTGCTATCCAATTTATGTTATGTTCTACCTTGGAGCATTACCATCTTTTATGTCAAAAATGTTGTGAGAATTGAACCACCTCTTTAAGATTTCTTGACATAGTAATGCTTCTCGCCATCTTCGTTCATTTCTTGGTCCCCGTGTTGATTTTAACCGGGATACCAACACGTGAACTATGTTGCTTGGATTATGTAATTCAAGCAACCCTAATGCTTTGGAGTTAATGATCGACAGTTCATTCTTAGACTATTGGTTATTGGACCATCATTCTAACAATTGATGAGGCTATCTAGGGCCACATTTCGGGCACACCTATCAACCAATGTTTAATCGATATGTTTTCCTCGAGCATTCATCATTATATCATTTGATCTTACAAATGTTATCTCCTTGTTCACATAATTGTGGAAACCCATCCTTTCGAAATCTCGATGAATTGTCGCTGAGTTCATCAGCTACCTCCTTACCCCTTCATTGGTTTAATGATGAGCTCTTGTTCTCGAACTCGCTTCCATAGTACTTTTTCCGAGATTCTCACAGTGTCATCTCGTCAAATTGTGTTGCACCTTCTCTTCTCAGGCATCCTGATGTCTGAGGTATCCTGACACCAATCGGATCTGAATCTCGGTCAGATATGATGGTTGGGACATATTTCCAAGAGTTTTAACATTGGTCTTTAAATGACCCGGTAAGGTGGTGTCATGCCTACCATACATGGCCGGAGGCCCTATTATTATAGTTTTCTTTTAGCAAGGTTATCCATTCTTCCATGAGGAAATTGTAAGACTTATTTTATAAGTTGTTCGTGATGAATCCTTTGTGTATGCAAAGTCTGACCTTTGCTTGAAGACCATGTCAATGTTATCTTGAAGCATGTTTGTGGTACTCCTATCATCAATAAGAACTTTTGAAGCACAATGCTAAATTTTCCTTATCAGTTATCCAAACACCATTGTATGGGTACATATCATGATTCTTCTTATCCCTTTTACCTGAATGGTCATGCCTTTGGTCTCGTGTCATGGATATCATTCTCTACTTGTCCTTGGTAAGGATATACCCTTGAAATATGTGTTTAAACACATTTTCCTTTCCATTGTTCTGTTTAAACCTGATAATCACTTTTCCTTTCCATTGGTTTGTTTAAACCTTCTTGTGATCTATATAATATAAGCAGTAATATATCCCTGCTTATGTAAATACCTTGGTGTACAGCCGTGTCAGTAAGACCCTGTTGCATTTGTTGATGGCATTTTGGTAACCATCGATGGACGAGAACTTTGCCTATTGGTCCGCCTCGTTTAACGTGCAGGAAAATGGTTCTCTTCGTCCCTCGCCCTTGGTACCAACATTGTTGCCATCATAACTGGCAGGCTACCCTCCGACATGCCTTGCTATCATGACCATACAAGATGTCGCTGCCCTTCTTAGTTTAACCCACATGGTGGGCCCATAACCAAAGTTCCATAGGATCAAAACCTGACTCTCTTGTATATCCCTGTCTCCAAAGTTATTTCTCGAGCCTGGCTACGTAAGTAATTGACGGGTCACCTTCCTAGTGATCTATTCTGATATCAGACACAATACTTATTCTCGTTGCCCTGAAACCCCTTTCACATTTTCGTGTCAGGCAACGAACGATTGTCTATGCACTTGAAACTTCTACTTTGCACCTTCTTACTTTGCTCTCTATAATTTCTTAAGTTTCAATTCGAGAGTTACTGCCACCTTCCCTAATGTTATCTACCGGATAACCAACCGTGGAGAGTTCCTTCTTTCGAGTTACCCCTTATCATTTTAAGTAAGTACGATGGAGTTCCTGAAGAAAGGATGACGACTTCATCATGATGAGCTGGAGCAGAGAAATAAAGACATCAACGAAAGGGATCAACTTCTTCGAGAAGAGCAACCAAGACAAAGAAGAATTGTTATAATTTCGTAACCAGACCTTTCCTCTTATTCCACCTCTTAAATCTCGGGACGAGATTTCTTGTAGTGGAGGAGAATTGTGGCCTTGGGATAATTAAGCTACTGATGAAGTCCCTCGCTAATGAGGCCACGTCACCACGATTATCAAGCTAATCTCATGATGATTCAAATCTCGTTCAAAGTCAAATTCAAAATCAAGTCAAACAAATAAAGTTTTCAAAAGTTAAAACTAAAATGTTCAAGATGGGTCAAATAAATCATGAGTAATTATGGTGGAGAAACCACATTTTGATAAAATAGTTAGATGCTCAAAAAAACAAAAACAAAAACAAATAAATAAATGCCTTTTTCAATTAATAAAATATTAACTAAGTTATTTAATTTCCCAAAACTATTGGGGCAGTGGCATGTTTATTAAAGCTAAATTAGGTACAACTTAGGTATTTTATAAAACTATAACAAAATAAAATAAACTAAAAGAAAACAGAAAAGAAATAAAAGGAAAATAAAAACCAAAGAAAAAAGGCAAAGCCCCCTCCCCATGGGCCATTCGGCCCAACTGGGCATCCAGGCCACCAGGAGGCCCACCCCATTCCCCGTTATCTCCCCGAGCGACCGAATCCTAGCCCAACCACCCCCCACTTCCCCCTCGTTCCCCACTCCCGTCCACGTTCTGGATCGGGGAAGCGAACCCGATCCCTTCGCCTCTGTCGCCATGCGCCGTCGCCGGCGCCAACCCCGTCGCCGCCTCGCCTTCGTCCGGCGCCGCCCGGAGCGCGTCCTCGCCGGCCTGCTTCCTCTCCGCGCGCAACGTCCCCGGCCTCCTCCCCGAGCAACGCTGCCTCGAACCCTTACACTACCCCGTGAGCTCCCCCTCTCCTCGTCCGCTCACCGCACGCCCGTGCCGTCCCGTGCCCGTGCACGAGCCGTGGCCGCGCCCTCTCCCCCCCGCGGCTCCCTCGTCCTGTGCACGCACTGTCCGCCGCGCACCACGGCACCAGCGCGCCGTGCCCAGCTCCCGCGCGCCCGGTCGTCTTGTGGCGCTCGCGCGCCCGCTGCCACCGGTCGCGGCCTCCTTCCCAGCGCCGCGCTGAGCCTGCGCCCCACCGCCCGCTCCTCGCGCCACCGCGTTGGCCTCGCTTCTTGACCCAGCGCCTCTGTTGCCGCTGCTCACCGGCACACCGCTCCGTCCTGCCGCCCGCTTCGCCGTTGCTGCCGCACCCCATGCTCGCCCGCGACTACCTGCGCCTCTGCTCGCCGCGACCGCCTCACTGCACACGCGCTCGTGCACGCCTCCCCACACGCGCGCCCGCTGCACTTCGTGGCCTCGCCACTGCCCAGCATCGCCGACCCGCCGCCCGCCGCCCGGCGCCGTCATGATTGGCTCGTCATGGCCGCGCTCCGGCAGGCCACTCGCCGGCGCCCCGATTTTGCCCGTTCGGGCGTGGTGCCCGCCAGCGTGCTTACGGGGCTCCGCCCGCTGCCCTTTTGCCCGCTAGCCCCCCCGGGGCCTATGACAAGGGGGCCCCACCCCTAGAACATAAAAAAACAGATATAAAAAGAATAAAAAATAATTAATGAATTAAATTTATTAAATTAATTAACTTAACTAATTAGGTTTAATCAAATTAATTAAAATCTATTAGCCTAATAACCTAGTTAGAATAAATTAACTAGTTAGTTAATGTAACAGCCTATGACATGCGAGACCCACACGTCAGTTGACCAGTCAACGCCTCTGGTGACTGCTGATGTCATGATGACGTCAACAAACACTATTCTGGATAATGTCGAATTAAATAAATTAAATAAATTCTAAAAATGATTTAGAACTTTAGAAAATCATATAAAATAAACCGTAGCTCGGATGGAAAAACTTTGTACATGAAAGTTGCTCAGAACGACGAGACGAATCCGGATACGTGGCATGTTCGTCCGCCACACATCCCTAGAATAGAAAACACGCAACGTTCCCCCTCCGGTTCATGTGTCCGAAAACGCGAAACACCGGGGATACTTTCTCGGATGTTTCCCCCCCTTCGTCGGTATCACCTCCTACCGCGTTAGGGCATACCTAGCATCACGCTTTGTCATGCCATGCATCGTTATGCATCTGTTTGCATTATATTCATTGTTTCTTCCCCCTCTTCTCTCCGGTAGACCACGAGACCGACGCCGCTGCTGGAGCCCCGACCGACTATCTTTGTTGTGACCCTCCTTCTTGCCAGAGCAATCGAGCAAGCCCCCCTTGATCACCGGATATCGCATATTCCTTCTCTATACTGCTTGCATTAGAGTAGTGTAGCATGTTCTTTGCTTTCAATTAATCCTATTACGATGCATAGCCTGTCATTGTTGCTCTGATTGTTACCTTACACCTTTATCCTCTTGCTTAGTATAGGATGCTAGTGTTCCATCGGTGGCCCTACACTCTTGTCCGTCTGCCATGCTATACTCTTTGGGCCGTGATCACTTGAGGTGATCACGGGCATATGCTATATAATTTATCTTGATACATTACTTATGATACTGTTAGGAGATGGGGGTGAAGGGCGGTGGCTCCATCCCGGTAGAGGTGGGCCTGGGTTCCCGACGGCCCCCGACTGTTACTTTGTGGTGGAGCAACAGGGCAGGTTGAGACCACCGAGGAGAGAGGTGGGCCTGGCCCTGGTCGGTGTTCGCGAATACTTAACACGCTTAACAAGATCTTAGTATTTGATCTGAGTCTAGCCACTGGCCTATACGCACTAACCAACTACGCGGGAACAGTTATGGGCACTCGACGTCGTGGTATCAGCCGAAGCCTTCGTGACATCAGCGGCGGCGGCGCCGGATTGGAACATAAGCTCGCTCTTGTATTAAGGGGCTAGTTACGCTTCCGGCGCGTTCAAGAACGTCTTGGTGTGCTAAGGCGATGGGCCCGGACCCACAATGCGCTTAAGTTTAGACCGGCGTGCTGACCTCTCTGTTGGCCTAGGTGGGGTTGCGACGTGTTGATCTTACGAGGCCGGGCATGACCCAGAAAAGTGTGTCCGGCCAAATAGGATCAAGCGTGTTGGGTTATGTGATGCACCCCTGCAGGGAGGTTTATCTATTCGAATAACCGTGATCTTCGGTAACAGGACAACTTGGAGTTGTACCTTGACCTTATGACAACTAGAACCGGATACTTAATAAAACACACCCTTCCAAGTGCCAGATATAACCTGGTGATCGCTTTCTAACATGGCAACGAGGAGGGGATCGCTGGGTAGGATTATGCTATACGATGCTACTTGGAGGACTTCAGTCTACTCTCTTCTACATCTTTGCCAAGGCGGAGGCTGCCGAGCGTAGTCTTCGACAAGATAGCTATCCCCCTCTTATTCTGGCATTCTGCAGTTCATTCCACCGATATGGCCCTTTACACATATACCCATGCATATGTAGTGTAGCTCCTTGCTTGCGAGTACTTTGGATGAGTACTCACGGTTGCCTTGTTCCCCCTTTTCCCCCTTTGTTTACCCGATTGCTGCGACCAGACAATGGAGCCCAAGAGCCAGACGCCACCTTCGACGATGACTCCTACTACACTGGAGGTGCCTACTACTACGTGCAGGCCGCTGACGACGACCAGGAGTAGTTTAGGAGGATCCCACGTAGGAGGCCTGCGCCCCTTTCGATCTGTATCCAAGTTTGTGCTAGCCATCTTTATGCGACTTGTTCAACTTATGTCTGTACTTAGATACTGTTGCTTCTGCTGACTCGTCTATGATCGAGCACTTGTATTCGAGCCCTCGAGGCCCCTGGCTTGTATTATTATGCTTGTATGACTTATTTATGTTTTAGAGGTGTGTTGTGATATCTTCCCGCGAGTCCCTGATCTTGATCGTACACGTTTGCGTGCATGATTAGTGTATGACTGAATCGGGGGCGTCACAGCTGAAGAGGCTCCCCGAAAACTCAATTGGAAGCTGGGAAGAGCTTGAGGATGCTTTTAGGGCTAATTTTAAAGGGACTTATGTCCGACCTCCGGATGCATACGATTTAAGTCATATAACTCAACAGCCCGTAGAGTCAGCCCGGAAGCTTTGGAACAGATTCCTCACTAAGAAGAATCAAATTGTCGACTGCCCAGACATCGAAGCCTTAGCGGCTTTCAAACACAGTGTCCGGGATGAATGGCTGGCCAGACACCTCGGCCAGGAAAAACCGAGGACAATGGCAGCCCTAACAAGCCTTATGACCCGCTTTTGCGCGGGCGAAGATAGTTAGGCGGCCCATAAGCGGCACCAATGACCGGGCACATCCGAAGTCAGGGATGGTAATGGAAAACCACGACGCAATAAAAGCAAGCGTCGAAACAATGAACACAACCTAGACAACACAACGGTAAACGCCGGATTCAGGGGCTCTCGACCCGGTCAACGGAAAAAGCCATTCAAAGGCAGCAGAGATGGACTGTTCAGCCTAAACATGATTCTAGACAGATTATGCCAGATTCATGGCACCTCCGACGAACCCGCAAATCACACCAACAGAGAATGCTGGGTCTTCAAGCAGGCCGGCAAGCTAAACGCCGAACACAAGGGGAGGGAGACACCAAGTGAAGATGAGGATGAGCCTCGCTTGACCAAAACACTGGGGACAGAAAAAATTCCCACCAGAGGTCAAAGCGGTGAACATGATTCACGCATAGCGAAGAGGAGGAGCAAACACGCGCCCGAGACACATGCGCCGTGGAGCCCATCACCCCCAAATTCAACCCTTGGTCGGCCTGCCCGATCACTTTTGATCGCAGGGATCACCTGGCCAGTACCCGGCACGGAGGATCGGCTGCCTTGGTACTAGACCCAATAATTGACTCACCCGAGTCCTTATGGACGGCGACAGTAGTCTTAATCTGATATATCAGGACACAGTCTGCAAAATGGGCATAGACCCGACAAGAATCAGCCAAAGCAATACTACCTTTAAAGGAGTAATACCAGGCCCAGAGCCCGCTGCACGGGCTCTCTAGTACTAGAGGTTGTATTCGGTTCTCCCGATAACTTCCGAAGTGAAAAGTTAACCTTCGACATCGCTCCATTCTGAAGTGGCTATCAAGCACTACTCGAAAGAACGACCTTCGCTCGTTTTAGTGCAGTACCGCATTACGCTTATCTTAAGCTTAAGATGCCCGGTCCATGTGGCATCATCATAGTTAGCGGAAACAGGCGTTCGCTACGTGCGGAAGAATGTGTGGCGGCTTTAGCAGCCGAACAATCGAACGGCCCCTCCCACCAGAATAAATGATCGGTCGTCAAGATCGCGGACACGGCTAGACGAGTCCGGCGCACCCCTAGCTGTAACAGCCCAGATAAACCTGAGATTGGGTGGATGGATATACCCCCATAGGTTGCGCTAGGGGCTTCCCGCATGTAAAAAGGACTATAGTTCCCTTGACCTTATTTAGATTGAATTTTAATGGTTTATTAAGAATAACCAATTTTTCGCACGAAGAATTTCACCTGGGTTTTCTCTTTTATAGATGATAATCGTGCTACACCCTTCCAGGATACGGCACAACGGAGACACATGCGCAGACGTGCAACAGGGCCCCGCTCAAATGTTTCTTTTTAGATTAAGACCCTGTGTAACCCTTTTGTACTGTATCTTGTTGCTTTACGCCCTCCGGATACTCAACATAACCAAGAGGGATGCTGGCGTTATTGGCATTTCGACACGTCAGACTAATGCATGTACCTGGAAATTCAGGGCTTATTATCAAGGGCGTTACTCAGCCCAATATACGTTGTAAAGACCGAATACCTTAGGGAGTGTTCAGCGTCACGAGTTTGGCCTTATATGCATCAGCTCCGAATCATGTCTTTGGTCAATAGTTGGGTTTGCCCGTCTCCCGTGTTTTGCTACATTACGTTCCGCTCTATCGGCTAAGGTGGCACCGGGAGAACTACTGCGATTGTGCCCTGGTTCATCTGGACGAGCACCTCAGTAGAGAAAGCCGAAAAATGACTGTCATGATAAAGCGTGAGACTGGTCAACCACTCGATGACTCAGCGGAATCTTCGCGATTCCTCCGCATTAACGAAGGGCCAGTTTCCCGGTCATGTATGTACGCGCCCCATATTCGGACAAGCGCAGAAGTACCAGGGGCTATATAGTAGCCCCACCGTCAAACTCCTATGGCTAAGTGAAAGCGTTAAAGCTATATAGTCCGATTGCCTTGTTCGCCACGCCATCACCTCCTTAATGGACCAAGACGTTGGATTAAGTGTGAATACGCGCTTTTCCGAACACCCCCGCTTTATATGCGTGGGGGCTGAAGCCGACGACTGCAAACTTTCAGGTTATATACATACATAAAACTGCGGCACAGGAGGCATCATAATACTTTCAGGCAAAAGTCTAAACACAACCTTTATAATCCAAATAGCATTGTTTTTACAATTGGGATACATGTCACTCGAACATGATATTCTTCGAGCATTGAGCCTCTATTAAACGAGCACCTTCTAGGACTTCTTCAAAACAGTGCTCGGCTGAGACCTAGCCTACGGCCGGATCCTGGGATGCAATAGCGGTGGCCTCCATCCTTGCCCAGTATGTCTTAACACGGGCAAGAGCCATCCGCGCACCCTCTATGCACGCCGACCTCTTTACAACGTCGATATGCGGCACAACACCAAGGAATCGTTGCACTAAACCAAAATAACTATTCGGCCTTGGTCCATCCGGCCAAAGATGATCCACGACAGACCTCATGGCAAGTCCGGACAATCTATGGAGTTCAGCCCACTCTGCCATTTGTTCATTTAACAGCAGCGGACGCGTTGGAGCACTGAACTGCGACCAGAACAATTTTTCCACTTCGTGATCTTTTTGATCCTTGAAAAACTCAGTCGCGTCAGCAGCACTCGTTGCCAAGTCCGAATACACGTCTACAACACTCCATAACTGATCCAGAGGGGCATACTTCGGATCTCCAAACTTCGTCCGCAACAAAAAGGGCTTCCCAGCCGTGATATCTCCGGCTTGACGAAGCTCCTCCTTCGCCGCTCTGATTTTAGAGCGGGTTTCCTTGGCTGCTACCATGGCTTTCTTCAGGTCCGCCGCTTTCGCTTGGCTTTCCTTTTCAAGAAGCTCATACTGGTCGGCGGCATCCTTCAGCTCAACAGCCAACTTTGCTATTTTATCTTCGCTCTGGCGATGAGCAGCTCGTTCGGCTCTTAACTCTTCGGCCGCCTTTAGGGCGGCCGCATCGCTTCTCCTGGCTTGTTCCTTGGCCCGGGCAAGCTCCGCCCGAAGGGTCTCCATGGCGGTAGCTCCATCTGCAGTCACATCATATTAGAAATACTAGCATCATGCTCCTCTTAATATCTGCTGACCACCGGAGAATACATACCCTGTGCCTCGTCAAGCCACTTGTTTACAAGCACGATGTCGGCATCTGCCGCATCAAGTTGCAGCCTCAATTTTGCAAACTCACCAGTCCAGCCAGCCACCAGACCCTCAGCCGCCTGCACACGAAAGCAGCATGATCATTACCTGGGACTATGATCCTCTGTTTGCCGCCTTTGGACAGCAACCAGAGTCTCAGGGGCTACTATCTGCATAGGGCACACCTAGCGTGTGCGGTACCGTCAAAAAAATATATTACTTTGCGTACCTCAAAGCCTCTTAGCAGGCTCATACAGGCTTCATGCAACCCACTTTTGGCGGATGAAATCCTCTCAACCACCGTACCCATTAAAGTACAATGCGCCTCTGAGATAGCCGCTTACTCCAGAAGACCCGTCAGTGTGTCCGGTCATGCACCGGACAGTCCCGAACTCTTTCTGTTGCTCTCCTTAGGAGCCGAATACTCCGGACTTCGGGTGGCCGAAGGGTTACCTTCTAGCCTTGGTGGATCAGGAGAAATCCTCCGCGACGACACCTCAGGGTCGTCTGCCTCATGAGGCGGGGAGGCACGGGGAGGCGTTTCGCTCTCCATCATCTCCGGAAGAAGATCCCCCGAAGACGAACTCTGTCGAGAAGAACTACAAGACATACGTCTCGGTTATTGTCCTCGGAGATGAAGCAGGATATATTTACTATAAAGTACTCTTGTTCACTTACAACTTGGTGGAGGGCTGATTCCCTTGCGGGCACCGTGCGGTAAGGATGCCCTCAGGCGGGGCCCCCAGCGAAGGTTTTTTCCCTCGTTTGGAAACCCTTGTTCCCAAGTCTTCAGAGGCGGTCCTTTTCCTTCCTTGGGGAGAGGGAATTTCAGATTCTTCTCCCCGATTATCCTCCTTCACGGAGACGCTAATTCCCCCGGTTTGGAAGAGTAATGCGTGAGGCCTGCTTTCGGATTCTTTATTCCTCCCCTGTCTTCCCCCTGATGGCGCTTGATAAGGTGCAAGCTCAAGCATCCTGGCTAGTACGGGATCCGGTGAGCCTTCGAGAAGGGGGGCCAAACACCTGATCATTTTTGCCTTTCTTATCTAGTCCTGGCCAAGAGCAATTTTTTCAGAATGACGTTAGGACAAATGAAAAGACAACGTGTTCGGCCGCAGAATTACTTACGTGGGTATCTGGACGATTGCAGTTTAGACCCGCATCCTCGATGGAGTCCGGACACTTTATTCATGATCCGAAGAACAATCCATACATCCCTTCGAGCGTCACGCTGAAGAATTGCTGAATAGTTCGCGGTCCTTCCGGGTTGAACTCCCACATACGGAGAGGTCGACGTTGGCATGGCAAGACCCGGCGAACTAGCATGACTTGCATTACCTTGACAAGGCTGACATCTCTCTTGAGGAGATCTCGGATGCGACTCTGCAA
Source organism: Aegilops bicornis (assembly GCA_021605145.1). Classification (NCBI taxonomy): domain Eukaryota; kingdom Viridiplantae; phylum Streptophyta; class Magnoliopsida; order Poales; family Poaceae; genus Aegilops; species Aegilops bicornis. The sequence continues at coordinate 642,337,238 of CM038670.1, read as the reverse complement.
TGTCAGCACGTCATTAACTGGCCCCCAGTCCAGCCCCTTGCTGACCCATGACGTCAGTTGTGGCGGGGGGCTCGAACAGAAGGCGGGGGCAGCTGCCCACTTAGTACTTCGGGGAGCTGTGATGTAAAACCACTCCCGCTGCCATAAGTCGGACATCTCCGGGAAGGAACCCTTTGGCCATGGAGCATCGGCGCCTTTGCTTATTATGGCACCTCCGCATTCTGCGTGTCGCCCATCGATCATCTTGACTTCACATTGAAGGTATTGAGCCATAGGGCGAAGTGTGGGGTGATGCGGAGGAAGGCCTCACACGGCGATGAACGACGAGATGTGAAGGATGGAATCCGGAGCCAGATCATGGAAATCGAGCCCGTAATAGAACATAAGCCCTCTAACAAAGGGATCGAGGCTAAAGCCTAGCCCTCGGAGGAAGTGGGAAACTGAAAGTGCAACTATCCCTAGGTGGTTTTGGTAATTCATAACAACATATAGCTCATTGAGCAAATGCTATTCCAAGACAAATATTTCAGGAAATCTCAATGAATGGCATGGCATGGATGATGAAAGTGGATCCCTCAAAATATTAAGGACAAAGGATTGGCTCAAGCTCAAAAGCTCAAGACTCTACATTTTACATTTTAGTGATCCAAGATCACATTGAGTCTATAGGAAAGCCAATACTATCAAGGAGGGATGAGGTGTTGCTTAATGAGCCTCTTGCTTCATGTGCTTAGTGATATGCTCCAAAACCCTCCACTACTTTCTCACACCCACATATGACCTAAACCTAAAGTCAAACTCGCCCTACCGATTCTTTCTATCCGCGCCACCGAGTTCAGATGTCATAGCCACTGCCACAAACCCTAGGCAAATCGGTCTCACTGATAGGGATCTCGGTCTCACCGAGATGGGATTGTAATCTCTGTTTCCCTTCAGAACTTTTGGGTCTAACAAAGTGAGGATCGGTCCCACCGAGATTGCAATGTAAACTCTCTGTTTCCCTTTCGTAACTTTTCAGTCTCACCGAAAGAGCGAATCGGTCCCATCGAGTTTACCTGACCAACTCTCTGGTTAGCTAATTACCAAAATCGGTCTCACCGAGTTTGTGTAATCGGTCTCACCGAGATTACGTTATGCCCTAACCCTAATCATATCGGTCCTACCGAGTTGCATGTCAGTCCCATCGAAAACCCTAACGGTCACTAGGTTTACTAAATCGGTCCGACCAAGTTTGATGATTCGGTCCCAGCGAGTTTGGTAAATTGTGTGTAATGGTTAGATTTTGTGTGGAGGCTATATATACCCCTCCACCTCCTCTTCATTCAAGGAGAGAGCCATCAGAACGAACCTACACTTCCAACTTACCAGTTCTGAGAGAGAACCAGCTACTCATGTGTTGAGGCCAAGATATTCCATTCCAACCACAAGAATCTTGATCTCTAGCCTTCCCCAAGTTGCTTTCCACTCAAATCTTCTTTCCACCAAATCCAAATCATGTGAGAGAGAGTTGAGTGTTGGGGAGACTATCATTTGAAGCACAAGAGCAAGTAGTTCATCATCAACACACCATTTGTTACTTCTTGGAGAGTGGTGTCTCCTAGATTGGCTAGGTGTCACTTGGGAGCCTCCGACAAGATTGTGGAGTTGAACCAAGGAGTTTTTAAGGGCAAGGAGATCGCCTACTTCGTGAAGATCTACCGCTAGTGAGGCAAGTCCTTCGTGGGCGACGACCATGCTGGGATAGACAAGGTTGCTTCTTCGTGGACCCTTCGTGGGTGGAGCCCTCCGTGGACTCGCGCAACCGTTACTGTCGGTGTCAAAACCGGCGGATCTCGGGTAGGGGGTCCCAAACTGTGCGTCTAGGAGGATGGTAACATGAGACAAGGGACACGATGTTTTTACCCAGGTTCGGGCCCTCTCGATGGAGGTAATACCCTACTCCTGTGTGATTAATATTGATGATATGGGTAGTACAAGAGTAGATCTACCACGAGATCAGAGAGGCTAAACCCTAGAAGCTAGCCTATGGTATGATTGTTGTTCGTCCTATGGACGAAAACCCTTGGGTTTATATAGACACCGAATAGGGTTAGGGTTACACAGAGTCGGTTACAATGGTAGGAAATCTACATATCCGTATCACCAAGCTTGCCTTCCACGCCAAGGAAAGTCCTATCCGGACACGGGACGAAGTCTTCAATCTTGTATCTTCATAGTCCAGAGTCCGCCAAAGATGATAGTTGACTATCCGGACACCCCTAGTCCAGGACTCCCTCGGTAGCCCCTGAACCAGGCTTCAATGACGAGTCCGGGCGCGCATATTGTCTTCGGCATTGCAAGGCGGGTTCCTCCTCCGAATACTTAGAAGGTTTTGAACACAAGGATAGTGTCCGGCTCTGCAAAACAAGTTCCACATACCACCGTAGAGAGAATAATTTTTGCACAGATCTGCTGACGTATTCCGCAGCGTGACATCACACCACGGCCAAGCCTTTACTCAAATCGTTTTTTTACTGGCCCACCTCAGCGCGTTTAGCGAGGCGGTTTCCTTGGCACGTCTTATCAAAGCGTAGATCATGCCCCCTTATTCCGGGATTCTCATCAATACGGACGTGGGTAACCCAACCGTGCCCGTTGGCACGCCTCCTCTATCGAAGGCGAGTCCCAATCGACCATGGGGAGGGCTCTTGGTATTCAACCTCTTTATAATGAGACCAAGGCCCTCTTCTTTTTTCCACCCTCCATCGAATTCGCCTCGCGCTTCGAGTTCTAACACCCAAAGCTTCAGATTTAGGCGCTTCGGACCTTCGACGATGTCCGGCTCCGACCAGCTCGGCCGATGGATGTCTTCTTCCGTCATAGAAGAAGATGTGCTAAAAGCTGCGAGACGCCAGTATCTAACCGCGAGATTTCGCATAGGCTGCTGCTCGAGGCAGGTCATTCCCACTCCGAGCCCGGCGAGGCGTGGTGTCACGTGTCTCACTTCCTTCGGGGTTTAGGCTTCCCGACGGATCCCTTTGTCTTGAGGGCTCATGTTTTATTATTGGCTGGATTTCCATGACTTGAATCCGGAGTCCATCCTCCATATCTCGTCATTCATTGTCGTATGCGAAGCCTTCCTCCATATTACCCCTCACTTTGGATTGTGGCTCAAGACCTTCAAGGTGGAGCCAAAGATGATCGAGGGGCAACAAGCAGAATGTGGAGGGGCGATCATAAGCAAGTGTCTTTGATGCTCCGTGGCCGAGGGCTCTTTTCAAGAGGAGCTTGGTTTGTGTAGCAGGGAGTGGTTTTATATCACCGCTCGGGGGCACCAAATGGGTGGCGCCACCCGCCTTCCGCTCAGGTCCACCACAGCGGCTGGCATCATGGGTCAACCGGGGGCTCGACTAGGGGCCGTCCAAGGACGTTCCTCTGTTGCAGGGCCGTCTTCGAGACCTCCAAGAAAGAGAGATCAATCTGGTCTGCCCTGCAAACGTCGCCCCCTCCATCTGTGGGAGTTTAATCCGAAGGGATCATGAGCTCTCCAACATTTCATGGGCACGACGCCCAAGGAGATGTACAAACTGTTCTTCGGATCACAAGAGAAGTGTCCGGACTTGACCGAGGACGCAGGTCTAAGCTGCAATCACCCAGATACTCACGTAAGTAACCTCAGAATCGGACAGGCTGTTCATTCATTTATCATATATATGCCCTTTAAAGGGAGCCGTTTCTTGAGCAGGAGTGGATAGCCAAGGCAAAGTTGATAAGGTGTCCGGCTCCCCTCCGGAGACCACGCGGATCCCATGCCGAACAAGATGTTGAAGGCGCGCCTTTTAAAGAAGGCGAAGGGGAGCAGGGAAGCAAGCTGCCTCTGCGAAGGAGGCTTTCAAGGAAGAGGGGATCAGGGATCCTCCCCTCCAAGGGGAGAAGAGGACCGCTTCCGAAGACCCGGAAGCCAAGGCCTCAAAACAGGGAAAGAAGTCTTCGTCAGAAAGTCCGGCGCCGGGAAGTACCCCAGCCGCACTATTTCCCCAAGGGGATCAGCCCTCCAGCGAGCCGTAAGTAAAAAGAAGGGGTCCTGTGAATAAAGAACATCCCCATATTTATTTGTGAAGATAACCGAAATTGTACCTTGTAGTTCGGATCTCAGCCCTTCTTAGCAGAGCTCGTCTTCGGGGGATCTTCTTCCGGAGATGATAGAGAGCGAAACGCCTCCACCTATCGCGCCTTCGTGCGGTAGGCGACCTGAAGTGTCGCCACGGAGAGTTTCCCGAACCGGCGGCCGGACGGTCCGGCGGCAATCGGGCGTGCTTGGTCGGAGGAGCTGAGGGACCTGCTCGAGGCGGCGTATATCTCGAGAAGATCACCGTGCGCTAATGGCTACGGTAATTGAAATAATTGCATCCGGCGAGAGCGGATTGCATGAAACCGCCAGTTCTTGTGACGGGGTTTGAGGTACGAAAAAATGATGTACCTTCTGACAGTTATGCATATAGAATACACCCTGTATAGATAGTAGCCCCTGAGACTCGGTATGCTATCTCAACTGACGGCATGCCGAGGATCATAATCTCAGTACTAACATGTCGCCGTTCCTATGTAGGTGGTGGGGCGTCCGGTGGCTAGCCGGACTGATGAATTTGCCGAACTAAAGCGGCAACTTGACGAGGCGGATGCGGACATCGCGCTGGTCAATAAACGGTTTGACGAGTCACAAGGTATGCGACTTCTCCGCGGACACCTGGTAAGGGAGCTTGACGCCCATGCCTTACTACTTGTATGCTTTGATGCGAGCCATTTGCGGCTGTGGAGAGGCTGCGGCGGAACTTGCCCGAGCTAAAGAGCAAGCCCGAAAGAGTAATGCGACCGCTTTAAAGGCGGCCGAAGAGCTGAAAGCGAGCAGGCTGCTCACGCCAAGGAAGAGAAAATGGCCGATTTGGCCTCAAATCAAGAATACTACCGACCGCTGCGAGGTTCTTGAAAAAAACGTCAAAGCGGAACAAGAGGACTGAAAAAGGCCACCGCCGAATCCAAGGATGCCCGCTACGCTAAGAGAGCTGCAAAGGAGGAGCTGAGTCAGCCGGGATATTGCGGCTGGAAAACCGTTTCTGCTGCGGAGGAGATATACGGATCCGAAGTATGCTCAGTTGGATAAGCTGTGGAGTTCGGAGGATGCTTATCTGGACTTAGCGGCGAGCACTTCCGAGGCCAGAAGGGGCACAAAAGGGAAGAGCTATTTTGGTCGCAATTCCATAGTCCGGAGCGTCCTCTTCCGTTGACCGATCGGTTGGCCGAATGGGCCGAGCTGAATCGATTATCATTTGTGGCCAGGCGGACCCCAGCCGAAGAGTTATTTTGGCTTAGTGTAGCAGTTCCTTGGTGCGGTACCGCGTATCGATGCACTGAAGCGGTCGGCGTGTATTGAGGGGGCGGATGGCTCTTGCTGTGTCAAGGCATCTTGGGCTGAGATGAAGGCCACCGATATTGCGTCCCCAGATTGGACGGCGGTAAGTACCGGTCGGCGCTATTTCGAGGAAGTTCTTCCGGCGCTCGTTTAATAGAGACGCGATGCTTTCGAAGGATGTTATGTTTGAATGACATGTATAATTTTATGAAACAACGTTTCAATTTAATGTAAGAGCTTTTTATACTTGTGCCTTCAAGTAGAAAACTACCTCTGTCTGGCCGTTGATGTATATATGTATATAACCTGAAAGATGGCAGTCTTGACTTCAGCCCCCACGCACATAGTGCGGGGTGTTTGCAAAGAAGTCGGCGCTTTCACACTTAATCCAACGTCTTGGTCCTATAAAGGAGGTGGTAGCGTAGCAAACTAGGCAACCGGACTATAATGCTTTATCACTTTCACTTAGCCATAGGAGTTCGATGGTGGGGCTACTATATAGCCCACAGGGCACCGCACTCTCCCGAATTGAAGTGCGTATGTGCTGGCGGAAAAGCAGTCCTTCGTTAATGCGGAGGAATTCTAAACATTCCGTTGAGTCATCGAGTGGTTGACCGGTCTCTCGCTATATCATGACAGTCAGTTTTGGCTTTCTCTCTTTGAGGTGCTCGCCCGGCGAACTGGGCACAATCGCAAGAGTTCTCCACAGTGCCACGTTAGCCGATAGAACGGAACGTAAGGCAGCAAAACACGAGCCGGGCAAACCCAACATTTGACCAAAGACATGATTCGGAGCTGATGCATATAAGGCCTAACTCGAGACGCCGAACACTCCCTAAGGTATTCGGTCTTTTATAAAGCGGGCGAACAATGCCCTTGGTAACAAGCCCCTGGTGTCCAGTGCGTGCAAACTTCGACGGCCCGATGCCAACGCTTGACCTCCTCCTCGGTTATAATAAGAGACCGGGGATGAGTAACAACAAGAGACAAGTGAAAAAGGTTTACGCAGGTCTTAATCTGAAAAGAATCCTTGCAACGGGTCCCCTGCTGCACGTCGCACTGTGTCTCCGTTGTCAGCCGTATCCTGAACGGGTATAGCACGGCGTTCATCAAAGAGAGGAACTTAGTTTGAAAAGATCGCTAAAATGTAATTGGAAATAAAATAGAGTATGATTCAAAAATGAGTAAAATTGAGCTTTATTGTCTCTTGTTGTACATCGTGGAGCCCCTTGTAAGAAGTGCAGCGGCTAGTAAACATCATGTTTTTTATCTTGGGACTCGCCTAACCGTGTCCGGGGTCTGAACGACCTGCTTTAGACACTTTTGGCCAGCAAGGCCATATTAGTGTGAGGCTGTTAAGGCAGTCTCACATTCTTTCCTTGAGGGACACGCGCAACTTCCCTTTAATGAAATGATGCCTCGTGGACCGGGCATTTTAAGTTTAAGAGATGCATAATGCGGTATTGCGTTAAAGCGGACGAAGGCTTCGCGTCCCAGTAGTGCTTGATGGCTACTTTTAAATGGGGCGATGTGGAAGACCAACTTTTCTCGACGGAAGTTGTCGGGTGAGCCGAACATAACTTCCAATAGTAGGGAGCCCGTACAATGGGCATATGTGCCTGGAATTATTCCTTGGAAGGAAGTGTTGCTATGGCTAATCCTGTTAGGGTTTATCCCCATGTTGCGGATTGTGTCCTGACATAGCATGTTTAAATCACTGCCGCTGTCCATTAGGACTTGCGTAAATTGAAGACCGTCGATTATAGGTTCTAGTATCAAGGCAGTCCATCCTGCGTTAGGATACTTTCGGGGTAGTCTGATGGTTGAAGGTAATTGGTTTTGACAACCCGGTGTTGGGACTCATTGTGGTAGATTGTGCGATGCGTAATTCAATGGTTGCCGCTCTGTTTTCCCCTTTTGTTACTTGAAGTAAGTTTACTGTTTTGACCTCTTGTGGGAAATTCTTTTGTTTTCCGAGGCTCTGCTTGTGGTGCTCGTCATCATCCTCACTTGGTGTGTCGAGCCCCTTGTGTTCGGCGTTGAGTCCGCCGAATCGCTTGAAGACCCAAAAATCTCTGTGGGTATGGTTTGCGTGCTTCCAAAGTACTGTGGATTTGGCATATCTTGTCCAAGATTTTGTTTAAGTTGGATAGCTCATCGCTATTGTCCTTAAGGGCAGTTTTTATTGTTCTGCCGTGAGCATTTGAATTGGCGTTGATCGCCGCGCTCTTTGGACCGTTCCCCTTAATCCGGCGCTGGTCCTTGCTGCGTCGTGGTTTCCCATTCCCATCCCGACTTGGATGTACTTGGGTCGGTCTTCGCATCTTGCTAGCCAGCTATCCTCTCCCGTGCAAAAGCGGGTCATGAGGCTTGTTAGTGCGGCCATTGTTCTTGGCTTTTCCTGGCCAAGGTGTCTGGCGAGCCATTCGTCTTGGACGTTGTGTTTAAAAGCTGCTAAGGCTTCGGCGTCCGGACAGTCGACTATTTGGTTCTTTTTGGTGAGGAACCTGTTCCAGAATTTTGAGCTGACTCTCCGGGCTATTGGGTTATGTGACTTAGATAAATGCTGCGTCCCGAGGTCGGACATAGGTTCCCCTGAAATTGGCCCGAAAAGCATCCTCAAGCTCTTCCCAACTACCAATGGTGTTTTCGGGAGGCTTTTAAGCCAATGCCGGGCTGGCCCTTTGAGCTTGAGGGTAGGTATTTTATGGCGTGGAGATCATCTCCTCACGCCATGTGTATGTGGAGGATATAATCCTCAATCCGGACTCGAAGTGCAGCCGTTCCGTCGTATGCCTCTATGTTTACGGGCTTGAATCCCTTTGAAATTCATGATCCAGACCTCATCGGTGAAACATAGAGGTGCTTGCGGCGCCCATGTTGGGTGTGCCGTGATGTTCGGATATTTGACGTGTTGTATTGCTCACCGAACTTGTTTGCTTGGCCCGTAGATAGATCTAAGCTGGGCCATCCTTTTGGTGCGAATCCTTATGCGGATCGCGTGCGGCTTGTGTCTTGGCCAGGCCACTCTCGTTTGCCATGTGGTCGCTCTATCCGACCGGTGGCCTCTTTGTTTTTGATCGTGGGGGCTCTCGGCCTCCTCATCGAATTCGGGCGATGGTTTGCGCTTTGGGTAGCTCTTTGCTTGGCGGTACCGCCATATTTGTCTGCGGTGTTGAGTAATTTACTCCATCTCATTCGGGTCGTCTTCCGCTGTTCTAAGCCTCTGTTTCTGCTTTTTTCAAGCTACGCGCAGTAGCGAGGAGCTCTTTGTGGAGGTTCTTCTGATCCAATGACGTGTCCGGCGTGAGATCGTCTGGACTGTTGTCCTTGCCGGGGACGGGTTGTTTGTCCAAGTTGGCCTGTTCGTATGGTTGCTCAATGGCATGTTCGTCGTCGGCCGACTCACCCTGCTCTATGGCTGGGTCTGTGTGGGCGCTTTCTTTGTCGAGGTGGGGTTTTGAGCGGCGCTTACGCCGCCGCTTTGACTGCTTCCCAAGGGAATTTTCTTTCGCAGCGTCTCGTCGTTCCTCGTTATCGCTTCCCTTAGGTGTGTCCACCGTATATATATCGTAAGTTGAGGTGGCCATCCGATTGCCACATGGCGCTGGTTCTTAGTCGTCTTTAGGCGTAAATGCGTCCATATCGTCGATGTCCTCGAGTCAAGTCGAGCATGTCTGTTAAGTCATCGACGGTGGCTACAAAGTGGGTGGTGGGTGGGCGTTGAATTTCTTCGTCGTCCGAATGCCAACCTTCGACCATAGTTCGCCAGGCTCCCGGACAAAGAGAGAGACTTTAATGAGTTCAGGATATCACCAAAGGCGAGTCTTTGAAAGATGTCCGCGGCGGTGAACTCCATAACCGGCGCCTACCGGATTCGACCGGGCAGGGGCGCGGAGGTTGGTCCGGAAAGGAGGCCGACACACAGGAGTCACGAGCTTTGCAAAGGACAGGGATGGTGTTCGGCTCAATCACCGTGAGATTTCAGCCCCAGGCGGTGTCCAACCAACCGTCCTCGATCGGTAAACCGGCTCCGGATTAAAGGGTCGGGCGGGCATCGGTGCGGCCTCGTGGCACTATTCAGCGGCAGAGCTAGATCGTACCCATCGAGGACAAGGCATCGCACGGTATGGCTCGAATCCGTCGAAGATCAAGTCTCCGCGGACATCGGCCGTGTAGTTCAAGCTTTCCAAATCTGACACGATGGCGGGCGTAGCTTCGATCTGCTCCGGATGGCCCTAGCGAATTGGCCCTCAGTGCAAAGTCGCCAAATACGAAGATCAGTCCGGGGAGAAGAGTCTCACCCTGGACTGCGTCGTTGCCGATGATTGAAGGAGCCATCGGGCCTATAGGTGACGACACAGAGGAACTCTCAACGAAAGCACCAATGTCGGTGTCAAAACCAGCGGATCTCGGGTAGGGGGTCCCGAACTGTGCGTCTAGGCGGATGGTAACAGGAGAAAAGGGACACAATGTTGTTACCCAGGTTCGGGCCCTCTCTATGGAGGTAATACCCTACTCCTGCTTGATTAATATTGATGATATGGGTAGTACAAGAGTAGATCTACCACGAGATCAGAGAGGCTAAACCCTAGAAGCTAGCCTATGGTATGATTGTTGTTCGCTCCCACGGACTAAAACCCTTCGGTTTATATAGACACGAATAGGGTTAGGGTTACACGTAGTCGGTTACAATGGTAGGAAATCTACATATCCGTATCGCCAAGCTTGCCTTCCACGCCAAGGAAAGTCCTATCCGGACACGGGACGAATTCTTCAATCTTGTATCTTCAGAGTCCAGGAGTCCGGCCAAAGATGATAGTTCAGCTATCCGGACACCCCCTAGTCCAGGACTCCCTCAGTTACTCTTCGTGGGTTGAAGTCTCCATCAACGTGGATGTACGAGAGCACCACTTATCGGAACCACGACAAAAACATCCGTGTCTCCAATTGCGTTTGAATTCTCCAAACCCTTCCCTTTACATTCTTGCAACTTGCATGCTTTAATTTCCGCTGCCTATATACTCTTTGCATGCTTGCTTGAATTGTGTATAGATTGCTTGACTTGCTCAAAGATAGCTAAAATCTGCCAGTCTAAAATTGGGAAAAGGTTAAGTTTTTAATTGGTCAAGTAGTCTAATCACCCCCCTCTAGACATACTTCAAGGTCCTACAAGTGGTATCAGAGGTACGGTCTCCATTTGCTTTGATTTCCATAGCTTTTGGTGGTCATAGCCTTGGTTTCACAACGTAGGAGAGCATGGCGTCTAGCGAGGGAAATTATCACTGTAGAGGTCCTTACTTTGATGGCACTAATTTTGCTAGTTGGAAGCATAAGTTGAAAATGCATATTCTCGGACATAACCCCCGCCGTTTGGGCTATTGTGTGTATTGGTTTGCAAGGTGAATTCTTTGATGGGAGAGAACCGAACCGTGAAGCTAGCGCAGATGAGTTGAAGATGCTGCAATACAACGCTCAAGCTTGTGATATCCTCTTCAATGGCCTGTGCCCCAAAAAATTCAACAAAATCAACCGTCTTGAGAATGCAAAGGAAATTTGGGATACTTTGATTGATATGCATGAAGGTACCGACTCCGTCAAGGAATCCAAGTTGGATGTGATCCAAAGTCAGCTTGACAAGTTCAAAATGAAGGATGGTGAAGGTGTCATTTGAAATGTATTCTAGGCTTGCTCTTATCACAAATGAGACTGCCGGCTTAGGAAGTGAAGAGATGACCGACAGATTCATCATCAAGAAGATCCTGAGAGCATTGGATGGAAAATATGATACCGTGTGCACATTGATCCAAATGATGCCAAATTACAAAGATCTTAAGCCAACGGAAGTCATTGGAAGAATTGTTGCTCATGAGATGTCACTCAAGGATAAGGAGGAACTTCACAACAAGTCAAGTGGTGCTTACAAATCCTCATGTGAAGCCCCCACATCATCAAGTGAGAAACAAACCTTCAATGAAGAATTGAGCTTAATGGTGAAGAACTTCAACAAATTCTACAGGAGTAGAAGCAAAGAAAGAAGCTCTAAGTCAAGGTCCTACAATGACAAAAGATCTTCTAGTCGAGAGCGCAATTGCTACAATTGTGGGAGACCGGACACTATTCCAATGAGTGTACGGCACCCTACAAAGAAGAGAAGATTCTCCTAAGAGAAGAAGTAGAAAAGAAGAATCACCACCAAGAGAGAGAAGGAGTAGAGATGATCGTTATGAACGAAGACCCTCACAGAGAAGCAAGGATTCGGAAAGGAAGGACAAGTCCTCAAAGAGCTACATAAAACGAAGACATCAAGCTCATGTTGGTGAATGGGTATCCGGCTCCGACTCCGACAATCACTCCGAGAGAAGCTATCACTCCGACTCCGAATACACTCAAGATGAAGGTGTTGCTGATCTAGCACTTGTGTCAACCAACTCCTACGACATATTTGAATCACCAAATGAAGTAATTGGAAGATGCTTCATGGCCAAAGGTCCTAAGGTAACACACCCCGAGTATGTTGATTTTATTAGTGATGAAGATGACTTGTTAGGTGATGATGATTTACTTATTGACAACTCTAGTGATGAATACTATGATGAAGCGTCAATTAATCATGCTAATCAAGATGAAACGAGTGACAATGATAAGGAGAAGATTGAACGTCTAACTAAAGAACTAAACACTCTTAAGTTAGCTCATGAAACTATCTTCGTGTCAGGACCCCGATTCCAAGTCACATCGATCTAGCCGGTAACACCTCATATCACTTTGCGGCCTCACGCACGGTATTCCCACGGGTGTCGCCTTACCATGGCCCGGGACCGTTTAGCCTTCGGCTCACGTATATGATAGTGTCGCTAGCATCCATATGACAGAGAACCCGGGCCGACATGGCTAGTCGTGAACCCAAAGCGGCACTAACCCATGGGGACAGGCATACATGAATCACATCGAGCATGTCGGTCGTGCCGTGTGAATCCGGGCTGTAGCACTAGGCTAACAGGACTCAGGAACCCGAGTATGTGAGGCTAAGCGAGACTCGGATGTCACCGCGTGACATTTCCCGAAGGATGAACCACGAGGCAAGTGAATCACATGCCGGCCAATCAAGTGTTCAAGCGGTAGTCTTTGGGCTAGCAGGACTCCGGTGAACCGGTCAGAAGCGGACTACTATGGCTCATGGAAGCACAAGACTACATTTCCCCATAAGAGAGGCTGCCAAGGATAAACAACTAGATTGTCGGATCCCACACATACCAAGCATTTAAATAACATACACACAATATACTCGATATGTGAAAATACAACATGGCATCACAACATGACTCTACGACTCCAGTATTTATTCATTAGGCTCCGAGGAGCGAGATATTACAAACATGGGTCTCATGACCCAACATACAGAGCATACAAATCAAAGCACATGGAAGCTTAACATGTCTGAGTACAGACATCTTACAAATGAAAAAGGCTTAGAAGCCTGACTATCTTCCAGATCCTGCCGAAGGCACAAGATCGTAGCTGAGGTAACAAGCTAAACGTCGAAGTCCACGCGGAACTACTAGTGAGACTGAAGTCTCTCTGCAAAAACATAAAATAGGCAAACGTGAGTACAAATGTACTCAAGAAGACTTACATCGTAACTAACTACATATGCATCATTATCAACAAAGGGGTGGTGGAGTTTGACTGCGGCAAGCCAGCTTTGACTCGATGGCTATCCCTGAACTACATTTGCAAGTAACTCTTTTGAGGTGGCGCTACGAGTCCACATATTCACCATATGAATACACCACTATGGATCCGCTTCCGTCTCCCTACGAGAACGCCATCAATAGCACTCATGCTTATCTTGCGCATTTTAGAGTATCCACTTTCACTTGTCTATGAACTGTTATAGGCAACCCAGAAGTCCTTTACCGCGGACACGGCTATTCGAATAGATGATGTTAACCCCTGCGGTGTACTTCTTCATACATGTTTCCACCACTTAGCGTCGCACCACGACATGTGCTCGGCGGACTTCAAGCGAAAGCCGACGTGGGTGTCGACCACGACCTACCTAAACACTCAAGTCTCTAGTCCAGGTTTATCGCCTGTTCGGGTTCCATCCGCAGGGAGGCCGGCCGAGGTTTCCACTAACGGCCACGAACGATGTGTGCAGGGTTCCCGAGACACCAAACGGGCGAATCGGTACACCGTGCCACGTGCCTACCGCAACACAGCCCATCCCTAAGGTCAGCGCTGCGTGCAGCCCCCAGCACACTACAAACACCAGAAACTACTTGCAACTCTTGGACAGAGGACAAGGGTGAGTAAGAAGTCGAGCGGGGTCATATTTCAAGGCCCAATGCATGGTAGTAGCTGAATCATGGATCACAAACACAGAACTCAGTTCCTGAGGACGGCTTCAATGAGACAACCCACGATGTACTCCTACATGGCCTCTCACGGCTACCTTTACCAAATCATGTTCACACACTTAGCTCACACATAGTAGGACATGTTCACACAACTCCGATTCATTCCCGATGAATCAGACCTGACTCAACTCTAAGCAGTAGCAGGCATGACAAACAAGCAAGTATGAGTAGGCACAACAGGGCTCAAACAACTCCTACTCATGCTAGTGGGTTTCATCTATTTACTGTGGAATGACAGGTCATGCAGAGGATAAAGGGGTTCAGCTACCGCAACAAGTAACAAATGAATCGTTGTTGTCCTAATGCAGTAAAAGAGAGCAGGAGCGAGAGAGTGGGATTGTATCGGAATGAACAAGGGGGTTTTGCTTGCCTGGCACTTCTGAAGATATTAGAGTTCTTCATCGGTGTCATCGAACAATCGTCGGAACGTCGTCTACTGAGAGGGGACAATCACCGGCAACAGAGAAATAAACACAATCAATGCAATGCACAATATGATGCATGATCATGACATGGCAATATGCTGTGATTTAGTCTAATGCAACTAGCAACAAGTTGAATGGAGCTGGTTTGAACACTAGGTTCAAATTCAAACTCCATGTAAGGCATTTCAAATGCCATTTATTCCAATTGTCTTATACAGCAACTTTAGGTTGTTCAAGCATGCATTAAAATGGTACAGATGGATAGATTAGATTTTTCTGATCATTTTTCATATATAATTTGTTTGATTTGGAGTTACGGTTGAATTTCTATGAATTTTAGAAGTTAGCACTATTTTCTGGAATTTCTGAATTAAAATAAATCCAGAAAAGATTATCTGCGTCAGCATGACAATGGGGTGATGGCATCAGGTCAAAGGCGCCAGCCCAGGTCAAACCTGATGGCTGGGACCCACACGTAAGTGAAACAACTAATTCACAGGGTTGAGTTAACACGAACTAAGCTGTCAGTGGGGCCTGGGCCCGCATGTCAGTGAATTATTGGGTTAACTAAAAGTTAATTAGTGCTAAGCTAAAATTAGCAGGGCTCTGGGCCCACTTTCGTTGACCCAGGGGAGTCAAACCCCAGGTCAAACAAGGTTAGCTCGCCGGCGGTTTGATGCCGGGCGGCAATGACGCGACGGAGGTTTGGAAAATGCCCACTGGCGATGGTTTTGGGCGTGGAGGCGCTTCTGAAGAGCTGCTGCCTGCGAGATGATGGAGCAACCGGCGGGGCTGGGGTGGCGGAGAGGCAGCGGCCACGAGCTTCGAAGCGGCGGCGGAGCTCGTGCGTGCTCGGGTTGGCGTTAGGGCGCCACAGGTGGCAAGGAGGGTGCTACGGCCTCCACAGGGGTGCACCGAGTGCGATGGCAGCGCTTCGGTTTGGACGAAAGCGTACCAAAGCGGCAGCGGCGACAAGTCCGACGCCGGTGAGGTCTCGATCTCGACGGAAACAAGGGCTACGATGAGCTAATGGGCATGGGAGCAGGGGGGATCGGTAGAGGAGCTCACTGCGAGTGCAAAGGTGGCCTCGGCGAGCTCGGGGAGGCACCGGAGCGAGCGGGGCGACGAGAGGGATCTCCGTGCCGACGAGGGAAGCAGGTGACGGGAGGCGTTACAGCGTCCGGGGCCTCGTGGGTCGTCGAGGAGGTTGGTGACGTCGAGGCGGAGCTAGCAGGCACGGCGAGGGGTCGAGGGGGAGGCGGTGGCCGCGGCGAATGGCGTCGGTGGCGACAGCTGCGTTCGGTCCGGGTGAGAGAGAGGGAGCAGGGGAGAGGATGAGGCGAGGAAGAGCGAGAGGGGTCCGGGGGGTGGCGAAGCGCCAGAGAAGTCAGTGGCGGCAAGCGGGAGGTGGCCGTCGGTGGCCGTGTGCGTCTTGGCGGCCCTTGAGCTGCGCCCTCCTGCCCACTAGCAGGAGGTTGAAGACAGTAGGAGAGAGGAGGAGGAGGGCTGGGCCGAGCTGGGCCGGTCCTGTTGGGCCACCAGGTAAGCCCAGGTGAGATTCCTTCTCTCTGCCTCTGCTTTTCTAATTTGTTTCTGTTTTCTATTTTGTTTTTCTGTTTTTGATTTAGTAATAATACTAAACCATTTTTAAAACTCCTGAGAAAAATTGTGGGCACTTTTAAAATGTTTACTAACAGCCCTCAAATGTTTTCAGAATTATTGAAGCATTTAAAATATTTATAGCCACTAAATGCTCCAATTCAAATACTAATGATTTAATCCAAAAACCTGAAATGACCTAGGGAAAATATGCACCAATTTTTGTCAGAGGTTTTCACCAGTTTCAAAAATTATGGACTTTTCCTGAAGTCACTTTGGGTTTATTGGAAGTGATTTTATTTGAGCCTATTTGAATTCATTTGGTGCTAGGGTTTGGTCAGTCCCCATTTCAAGTTTCTGAGAAATTTAAACATGATGCAAGATGATGATGCAATGACAAGCAGGGCCAAGGCTAGGGCTGTGACAACTCACCCCCACCAAACAAGAATCTCGTCCCGAGATTCAAGACATGAGGTAAGAAGACAGAGGGGATACAAAGCTATCATGATCTTAATGATCCAACTGCCCTCATCGTTGATATTGATTCATTGCTCCAAATTGATCTTGACATCTTTGCTTTTGAGATCTTCATCTAACACGACGATGACAGGGAGAAACTCTACTAGGATTGATCTTCTTGAAGATCGAGCTATACAAGATTAACTCGCGAAATGAGATGTTGAAACATCTTGAGTTGAGACACATAACACATCGAGAGGGATGGAAGAACAAATGACGGGGTTTGATTTGGTGGCCAACAATTCCATGCTTAGAAAGATGGTGGACGATGTCAAGGTGGCTAGGAGTTGAATTGCCATGATACCATAACAAGACATCTTAGAGAAGGTGACTCATGGAATCATCCCTTAAGTGGCAAAAAGAATTACCTTTGATTCAAAGATCATTGAAACTCTTTATACCAGCTTAAGGCAAATCACAATCGATCATTTGGAGGAGTACAAAGGGATGGCATACCCGGACTAGAATGGATGATGTGGACTACCTTGTTGAAGACAACGCAATGGATGATTTTTGCTTATCATCGAAATGAATGGGACCTATGTCGTGACACAATGACGGAGTGCGAATCGGGAACAAAATGCAAATATCGAATGACCCAACCATCATATCTGCACGAGATTCAGATCTGGTTGGTGTAAGGACATTCCAGACTTATCAAGTCTAGAAAGAGAAATGAAAGTTTGCAACACAAATCGACGAGATGATGTTGCGAGATTCTCGGGGAATGAACTACGATAGCAAGCTCCAAAACATGAGCTGGTTCTGCTACAACCCCGTGGACACGATGTCCAAGACAAGCATGACCACGTAGTAGTCTTAGAATAAAACACTACCGAGTTCAGGTGGGAAACCATCATCGAGGATATCGAGGTCCTTGCGTAAGTCTAGCTCTTAAGAAGAAACTTCTTCTCCTTGAACAAATCAACCCGGTGGCTTGGGGTGCTAGGGAATACATATGGAGTGGAGGTAATTAATCTTCCAAACCATAGAATACCTCGCATCGAATGCATGACCGACTTGGGATGATTCGAAGGAAGCAAAACAAACCTTTCTCAACTTCATGGCGGCAACTTGCACCAAATGCACATGAATCCGAGGAAGTCACTTCTTCCATCCAAGCATAAGCTTCATGAACGGAACACAAAGGCATTGCTTACAAAGTTTCCAACACTAGGTTGCTGTTCAACATGAATCATGGGGGAGACAAAATGTCATTGATGGGCTCAACGGCAACTCATCGGAATTTCCATATCAGGACTTCCACCATCATGTGAACACGGTGATAGCGTTGGTCGGACCAAAAGATGTAATGGTGTATGCTCGAGGATCAACCACGAGTAAGACAACATTACGAGCATCGTTAGTTCCGATTTGACTTGACGATAGCCCATACTCAAGTCAAAGTTTTGACAAGGCAATAGATCCAACAACCCGACCACGAGGATCAAATGATGGAGATATCATCTTTCTTCAACACACACAAACGCAAAGATATCCCTTCAGAATGAACTAGATTCGACAAAGCTTTTATCCTCCAACTCTCCAAGTTGTTGTTTAGCTTAACCAACTAGCTCAGGGTATCCAACACAGATTCTTGGAGAAAGGGTGGTTTACAAGAAAACCAACTTGGTCATGAACTCAACATGGCGGCCAGGTGACAACCTGGTGATACTTCCGAGAAGATATTCAGAATATCCTGAACCACCGATATATTACTAGGCTCGAGAACAATCTTGCTTTTCAGGGCAAGACGATATGATCAAAAGAGTGAGGGATTGACACAATCCTAACTCATTGATCGTAGAGTGCACCAAAAATAAGGACTAGGTAGCACAATCAACCTTAGGGTGATGATTAAATAATCAACTTGCTAAGGATGAGGTTATTGTCCATTTAACCACCAAGCAACACGGTTGCTAGGAGTATAAATTTCATGCATCATGGTTCACTTGTCGGCATTCCGGTTGCAACAACACGGGACCGAGGGATGAAGGATGATGGCGAGAGTATCACTGCATCAAGAATTCATAAGAGAGGGTGCAATTCTCATGACGTTCCTGACATAAAGTGGGTAATACTTCAGGATAGAACAGAATCAAAAGCTTGATTGCATTTGATCTGCGGATTACAACTGCTTTGACCCAATCCTGGAAATGGATGAGGTACTGGAGTTCGTTTCTCCTAGTCATTCTGAAATAGAATGGCTTGACAAACCACAAGAATAATGGGCATCGAAAATGAATGCACGCATACCCTTGAGTATCAACTGATAGACGGGGGTCAGAATACAACTAAAGAGAACAACTCAAGGAACATATAACTTTCTGAGTTGTGGAGGCATGGATTAGTATGTCGAGCAAAGTTCAACATTTCTTCCGGATAACCCATGCAGAGAAGGTAGAACTGGCAGAGACACAATTATGTATGGAGAACTCCTCAAGAGTACTCTGATTATGATCTTTAATTCAAAGAACTTCTGCCTTATTGGTTCATGGTATTTGGAAGAAGGAAATACCACGGACCTCGAGGACTATCACAAGGTTACTAATATCCTAAAGGTATGAGCAAAACTATCAACACGAGGTAAGTAGAGTGAATCTTGGGTCAAGAACCCAGGAGTAGAATGCCTACTAATTAAATGGCATCACGGGATGCTTTCGAGAATGGTGGCCAGAATCATCGCACTGGGAACACAAAACATGGCTAGATTACTAGGTGGTTCTCTAAGACACCTAGGGTCATAATAGTAGCTCCAACATATATACCGAGGCAATAGAGTACCTCAACGCACCGGTTAGTGTGCTTATTCTGACCAAAAAGGACACCGGGAACGGAAAGAAAGGATTTGCAATGCATCCGACTATTTAGAGACCTGGGATGACTCGGACATCATAACGGCTGTAAATGCTCAAAATGATTGAGACATCCTGCAAAATAGTGGCATGACCACTCAACATCACAATAACAAGGTTCTGGGATCAACTAACAACACACGGAAGTAGTAGGAACTGAACTGGGTCTTGAAACCAACAATCCTGTAAGTCTATGGATTAGTAACACGTCATCCTGATAGATAGATGAGAAGCCTAGTTCTTAAACCCCGTAGAAGAGAAGAGGATGACTCAGATCAGAAGGCCATGAGGTATAAGGAGTAAAAAGAGCCTTACGTTCCTTCCACAATCAATTCCCTTATATAACTAAAGCATTTCTAGACACAACCCGACCGGTTTGGCTTGGTAGACCTCTGACGATCGAGGCTCGATACCAAAGCTGTCGGGACCCGATTCCAAGTCACATCGATCTAGCCGGTAACACCTCATATCACTTTGCGGCCTCACGCACGGTATTCCCAGGTGTCGCCTTACCATGGCCCGGGACCGTTTGCGCCTTTTGGCTCACGTATATGATAGTGTCGCTAGCATCCATATGACAGAGGACCCGGGCCGACATGGCTAGTCGTGAACCCAAAGCGGCACCAACCCATGGGGACATGCATACATGAATCACATTGAGCATGTCGGTCAGCAGCGTGTGAATCCGGGCTGTAGCACTGGGCTAACAGGACTCAGGAACCCGGCTGTAGAGCTAGGCAGGACTCCGGATGTCAACTGCGTGACATTTCACCAAGGGGATGTACACATGAGCTAGTGAATCACATGCCGGCTATCAAGTGTTCCGAAGCAGTAGTCTTTGGGCTAGCAGGACTCCGGTGAACCGGGCTGTAGCGGACTACTATGGCTCATGGAAGCACAAGACTACATTTCCCCATAAGAGAGGCTGCCAAGGATAAACAAATAGATTGTCAGATCCCACACATACCAAGCATTTCAATAACATACACACAATATGCTCGATATGTGCAAATACAACATGGCATCACAACATGACTCTACGACTCCAGTATTTATTCATTAGGCTCCGAGGAGCGAGATATTACGAACATGGATCTCATGACCCAACATACAGAGCATACAAATCAAAGCACACAGAAGCTTAACATGTCTGAGTACAGACATCTTACAAATGAAAAAGGCTTAGAAGCCTGACTATCTACCAGATCCTGTCGAGGGCACAAGATCGTAGCTGAGGTAACAAGCTAAACGTCGAAGTCCACGCGGAACTACTAGTGAGACTGAAGTCTCTCTGCAAAAACATAAAATAGGCAAATGTGAGTACAAATGTACTCAGCAAGACTTACATCAGAACTAACTACATATGCATCATTATCAACAAAGGGGTGGTGGAGTTTGACTGCAGCAAGCCAGCTTTGACTCGGTGGCTATCCTGAACTACGACTGCAAGTAACTCTTTTGAGGTGCCGCACACGAGTCCACATATTCACCATATCAATACATCACTATGGATCCGCTTCCGTCTCCCTACGAGAACGCCATCAATAGCACTCACGCTTATCTTGCGCATTTTAGAGTATCCACTTTCACTTGTCTATGAACTGTTATAGGCAACCCAGAAGTCCTTTACCGCGGACATGGCTATTCGAATAGATGATGTTAACCCTGCAGGGGTGTACTTCTTCATACATGTTTCCACCACTTAGCGTCTGCACATGACATGTGCTCGGCAAACTTCAAGTGAAAGCCAACGTGGGTGTAGACCACGACCTACCTAAACACTCAAGTCTCTAGTCCAGGTTTATCGCCTATTCAGGTTCCATCCGCAGGGAGGCCGGCCGAGGTTTCCACTAACGGCCCCGAACAATGTGTGCAGGGTTCCCGAGACACCAAACGGGCGAATCGGTACACCGTGCCACGTGCCTACCGCAACATAGCCCACCCCTCAGGTCAGCGCTGCGTGCGGCCCCCAGCATACTACAAACACCAGAAACTACTTGCAACTCCTGGACAGAGGACAAGGGTGATTAAGAAGTCGAGCGGGGTCATATTTCAGGGCCCAATGCATGGTAGTAGCTGAATCATGGATCACAAACACATAACTCAGTTCGAGGGACGGCTTCAATGAGACAACCCACCATGTACTCCTACATGGCCTCTCACCGCTACCTTTACCAAATCGTGTTCACACACTTAGCTCACACATAGTAGGACATGTTCACACAACTCCGATTCATTCCCGATGAATTAGACCTGACTCAACTCTAAGCAGTAGCAGGCATGACAAACAAGCAAGTATGAGTAGGCACAACATGGCTCAAACAACTCCTACTCATTCTAGTGGGTTTCATCTATTTACTGTGGAATGACAGGTCATCACGAGAGGATAAAGGGGTTCAGCTACGCAGCAAATGTGAGATGAATCGTTGTTGTCCTAATGTAGTAAAAGAGAGCAGGAGCGAGAGAGTGGGATTGTATCGGAATGAACAAGGGGTTTTGCTTGCAGCACTTAGAAGATATTAGAGTTCTTCATCGGTGTCATCGAACAATCGTCGGAACGTCGTCTACTGAGAGGGGACAATCACGGGCAACAGAGAAATAAATACAATCAATGCAATGCACAATATGATGCATGATCATGACATGGCAATATGCTGTGATTTAGTCTAATGCAACTAGCAACAAGTTGAATGGAGCTGGTTTGAACACTAGGTTCAAATTCAAACTCCATGTAAGGCATTTCAAATGCCATTTATTCAAATTGTCTTATACAGCAACTTTAGGTTGTTCAAGCATGCATGAAAATGCTACATATGGATAGATTAGATTTTTTGATCATTTTTCATATATAATTTGTTTGATTTGGAGTTACGGTTGAATTTCTATGAATTTTAGAAGTTAGCACTATTTTCTGGAATTTCTGAATTAAAATAAATCCAGAAAAGATTATCTGCGTTAGCATGACATCGGGGTGACGTCATCAGGTCAAAGGCGCCAGCCCAGGTCAAACCTGACGGCTGGGACCCACACGTCAGTGAAACAACTAATTCACAGGGTTGAGTTAACACTAACTAAGCTGTTAGTGCGGCCTGGGCCCGCATGTCAGTGAATTAGTGGGTTAACTAAAAGTTAATTAGCGCTAAGCTAAAATTAGCGAGCTCGCCCACTTTCGTTGACCCGAAGTCAAACCCCGTGTCAACGAGGTTAGCTTCGCCGGGCGGTTTGACACCCACGACGGACGCCAGCGAAGGGTTTCGGAAAATGCCCATAGGCGATGGTTTTGGGCGTGGGGAGGCGCTACGAAGAGCTGCTGCACGTGCGCAGCTGATGGAGCAGCCGGCGGGAGCTGGGGTGGCCGGAGACGACGGCCACGAGCTCGGAAGCGGTGGCCGGAGCTCGGGCGTGCTCGGGTTCGGCGTTAGGGCGCACGGCAGGTGGCAAGGAGGGGTGCTACGGCCTCCTGGGGTGTATCTTGAAGTGCGATGTGCGCTTTCGGTTGGGACGGAGGCGTACCAAAGCGACGACGGCGACAAGTCCGGCGTCGGTGAGGTCTCGATCTCGACGGAAACAAGGGCTACGATGAGCTAATGGGCATGGGAGTAGGGGGGATCGGTAGAGGAGCTCACCGCGAGCGCAGAGGTGGCCTCGGCGAGCTCGGGGAGGCACCGGAGCGAAGCGGGCGGCGAGAGGATCTTCGGCCGACGAGGGAAAGCAGTGCGAAGCGTCGTTGAAAGCGTCCGGGGCCTCGTGGAGTCGTCGAGGAGGTTGGTGACGTCGAGCGGAGCTAGCGAACGCAGCGAGGTCGAGGGGAGGCGGTGGCATGGCCGAATGGCGTCGGTGGCGACAGCTGCGTTCGGTCCGGGTGAGAGAGAGGGAGCAGGGGAGAGGATGAGGCGAGGAAGAGCGAGACGTGCCCGGGGGGGGGGTGCGTGGCAAAGCCAGAGAAGTCCAGGGCGAAGCGGCAAGCAAGAGGTGGCCGTCTTGCAGCGTCTTTGGCCTTGGGCAAGACACCCTCCTGCCCACTGGCAGGAGGTTGAAGACAGTAGGAGAGAGGAGGAGGAGGGCTGGGCCGGTCCTGTTGGGCCACCAGGTAAGCCCAGGTGAGATTCCTTCTCTCTCCCTCTGCTTTTCTAATTTGTTTCTGTTTTCTAATTTGTTTCTGTTTTCTAATTTGTTTTTCTGTTTTTGATTTAGTAATAATACTAAACCATTTTTAAAACTCCTGAGAAAATTTGTGGGCACTTTTAAAATGTTTACTAACAGCCCTCAAGTGTTCTCAGAATTATTGAAGCATTCAAAATATTTATAGCCACTAAATGCTCCAATTCAAATACTAATGATTTAATCCAAAAACCTGAAATGACCTAGGGAAAATATGCACCAATTTTTGTCAGAGGTTTTCACCAGTTTCAAAATTATGGACTTTTCACGAAGTCACTTTGGGTTTATTGGAAGTGATTTTATTTGAGCCTATTTGAATTCATTTGGTGCTAGGGTTTGGTCAGTCCCCATTTCAAGTTTCTGAGAAATTTAAACATGATGCAAGATGATGATGCAATGACAAGCAGGGCCAAGGCTAGGGCTGTGACACTTCGAAGATCATCGAGAACTTTTAAGGGCTCATGAGAAGTTATGCTTTGAAAAGCTCAATCTTGAGCAAGAGCATGAGTTCCTAAAAGCGATCAATGATGATCTTCGTAAGAAAAGTTCTTCTTATATTGCCAAGCGTTTACTCTTATCTACTTACATGCCTCAAGTCAAGTCTAGTAACAAGAACAAGAAAGATTCTTCTTCTAGTAGTAACAATAACAATGCTAAACCAAATCTTGTTGCTTCTAGTAGTTCTCTTGATTCCACTAATGATTCTCTTAGCCAAGTTACACTTGAGCAAGAAAATAGCTTATTGAAGGGAATTATAGAGAAAGGTGTATACAAGAGCCTTGTCGGGAGTAAGCAATTTGAGGAAATTGTATGCATAAGCAAGGAAGGCACCGGAAGAATCAAGGTGTTGGTTTTGAACGAAAGTTCAATGCCAATGGAGTTGAGTGGGAAGAAGATCAATACCCCAAGATGAAGTTTGTTCCTCAACAAGAGAAGTATGATCCTACTTCCTTCAAGGGAACACAAGCACAAGATGATCTTCCACCACAAGACCACAAGAACAAAGGCAAGGACAAGCTTCAAGAGGAGACTGATGCATTTGCCAGAGTGCCTCGAGCTCAGAGATCAGCTGCAGAGCCAGTACGAGTCACCAGAGTTACTTCATCAGCTCCAGCTACAGCTCCAGCGCAACCAGCTCCAGCACCAACTCCTTCAGCTCGTTCCACATCTACTGAAGTCTTCGTCCAAGGAGCCATCTCTACGCCACCAGCAGATGACCAAGCCTGAGAGACGATATAGTCCTATGCATTTTCTAGGAACTTTTTGGTAACTTGTTGCCAAAGGGGGAGAAAAATGTATAGATCATAGCTTCAAGAGCGAGATTTGCTACTTTTGTCCTCTCTTGTCTTCTTGGTTGAACTTTGTTTGCTTTTGATTTCTTGAGATACTATGCAATTACCTGTGAGACATTGATGATCATGTGTTTGATCATAAGCTACACTTATGCTTGTTATATGTTAATATCTTACTTATCCTTATATGATCATTCACTTTGCTTGGTGATGAGTACATGTATTCAATCTTTATTATTTTGAGCGCTCCACCAAGATGTATGTGACATGGAAGAGTAACCCATGAGCCTAATTCCTTGTGCATTTGCAGTCCAAAGCAAATCTTGAAATATGCACAAAGTTAGGGGGAGCTCTTGCTTATCACATACTTCTCAAAGCGACGATGTTTTTCAATCTTATTATCATTTGTCGAAGCTTTGATCTATATGTTGTCATCAATTACCAAAAAGGGGGAGAGTGAAAGTGCAACTATCCCTAGGTGGTTTTGGTAATTCATAACAACATATAGCTCATTGAGCTAATGCTATTCCAAGACAAATATTTCAGGAAAGCTCAATGAATGGCATGGCATGGATGATGAAAGTGGATCCCTCAAAATATTAAGGACAAAGGATTGGATCAAGCTCAAAAGCTCAAGACTCTACATCTTACATTTTAGTGTCCAAAATCACATTGAGTCTATAGGAAGGCCAATACTATCAAGGAGGGATGAGGTGTTGCTTAATGAGCCTCTTGCTTCATGTGCTTAGTGATATGCTCCAAAACCCTCCACTACTTTCTCACACCCACATATGACCTAAAACTAAAGTCAAACTCGACCCTACCGATTCTTTCTATCCGGCGCCACCGAGTTCAGATGTCATAGCCACTGCCACAAACCCTAGGCAAATCGGTCTCACCGATAGGGATCTCGGTCTCACCGAGATGGTATCCCTTCGTAACGTTTCGGTCTAACGGAAGTGAGCAATCGATCCCACCCAGATTGCAATGTAAACTCTCTGTTTCCCTTTCGTAACTTTTCGGTCTCACCGAAAGAGCGAATCGGTCCCACCGAGTTTACCTGACCAACTCCCTGGTTAGCTAATTACCAAAATCGGTCTCACCGAGTTTGTGTATGTCGGTCTCACCGAGATTACGTTATGCCCTAACCCTAATCATATCGGTCCTACCGAGTTGCATGTCAGTCCCACCGAAAACCCTAACGGTCACTAGGTTTACTAAATTGGTCCGACCGAGTTTGATGATTCGGTCCCACCGAGTTTAGTAAATTGTGTGTAACGGTTAGATTTTATGTGGAGGCTATATATACCCCTCCACCTCCTCTTCATTCATGGAGAGAGCCATCAGAACAAACCTACACTTCCAACTTACCAGTTCTAAGAGAGAACCACCTACTAATGTGTTGAGGCCAAGATATTCCATTCCAACCACAAGAATCTTGATCTCTAGCCTTCCCCAAGTTGCTTTCCACTTAAATATTCTTTCCACCTAATCCAAATCCTGTGAGAGAGAGTTGAGTGTTGGGGAGACTATCATTTGAAGCACAAGAGCAAGGAGTTCATCATCAACACACCATTTGTTACTTCTTGGAGAGTGGTGTCTCCTAGATTGGCTAGGTGTCACTTGGGAGCCTCCGACAAGATTGTGGAGTTGAACCAAGGAGTTTGTAAGGGCAAGGAGATCGTCTACTTCGTGAAGATCTACCGCTAGTGAGGCAAGTCCTTCGTGGGTGACGACCATGGTGGGATAGACAAGGTTGCTTCTTTGTGGACCCTTCGTGGGTGGAGCCCTCCGTGGACTCGCGCAACCGTTACCCTTCGTGGGTTGAAGTCTCCATCAACGTGGATGTACGATAGCACCACCTATCGGAACCACGACAAAACCATCCGTGTCTTCAATTGCGTTTGAATTCTCCAAACCCTTCCCTTTACATTCTTGCGAGTTGCATGCTTTAATTTCCGCTCCCTATATACTCTTTGCATGCTTGCTTGAATTGTGTGTAGATTGCTTGACTTGCTCAAAGATAGCTAAAATCTGCCAAAGTCTAAAATTGGGAAAAGGTTAAGTTTTTAATTGGTCAAGTACTCTAATCACCCCCCTCTAGACATACTTCAAGGTCCCACAGAAACGAATACGACACTCTCGTTGTGTTCGGGAGTGGGCATGACCTGCCCTTGAGCAGCAGCACATGTTGAGATTTTGGCGGTCGGATACAGCTTCTCTTAGCTTCTTGATGTCGTCCTCTTCAGGATGAGGAGGCCATCCACCGGCCTTGAAGGTTGGATCCGGACATAATTGAAGGTCCGAAGCGCTTAGCCTGAGCCTTGGATGTTGGAATTCGAGGTGGGGGAAGGGAAGGATCGAGCACGAGAAGAAAAGGACAGGCCTTGGCCCCTTTATAAAGAGGGTGAATATCAAGCGTCCTCCGCGTGGCCGTTTGGAACGTGCCTAAAATGAGGAGTCATACCAGCAGGCACGATTGGGTTACCCATACCCGTATTAATGAGAACCCCGTGATAAGGGGACACGATCTGCTTCGACAAGACGTGCCAAGAAAACCGCCTCACAATATGTGTAGTAGCTGGTTGAGAAAAACTGTTCGAATAATGACCGGGCCGTGGCGTGATGTCACGTCATGAAAAGTTGTCAGCAGATTAGATTTGTGGAAATATTATACTCCCTACGGTGGTATGTGGAATTTGTTTTGCAGAGCCGGACACGATCCTTGTGTTCAAAATCTTCTATGGAGTATTCGGAGGAGGAACCCGCCTTGCAATGCTGAAAACAATCTACACGCCGGACTTATCATCATTGAAGCCTGGTTCAGGGGCTACTGAGGGAGTCCTGGATTAGGGGGTCCTCAGACAGCCAGACTATATGCTTTGGCCGGACTGTTGGACTATGAAGATACAAGATTGAAGACTTCGTCCCATGTCCGGATGGGACTCTCCTTTGCGTGGAAGGCAGGCTTGGCAATTCAGATATGTAAATCTCCTCCCTTGTAACCGACTCTTTGTAACCCTAGCCCCCTCCGGTGTGTATATAAACCAGAGGGTTTAGTCCGTAGGACAACAACAATCATAATCATAGGCTAGCTTCTAGGGGTTAGCCTCTACGATCTCGTGGTAGATCAACTCTTGTAATACTCATATCATCAAGATCAATCAAGTAGGAAGTAGGGTATTACCTCCACCGAGAGGGCCTGAACCTGGGTAAACATTCTGTCCCCCGCCTTCTGTTACCATCTGCCTTAGACGCACAGTTCGGGACGCCCTACCCGAGATCCGCCGGTTTTGACACCGACAACTGATAAGAATTTGATTGCAAGATATAGAAGAACTCCCCCTGAAGATGTGCATAGTGAGGAATTTGCTTTTGAAGCAATGCACATTTTAAGAGTAGAATCATAGAGATCTCCCCCTATATCTTGTAATTCATACACGCATTTGACATATAATATGAAGAATTTTAAATGCATGATGAAATATGGTGACTGATGTAACTCATCATGCGTGCATTAACTTCAATGAGGAATAAGCATGCAGAAAATCTTAGCAAGAGTATCAAACCACCATAAATCGATCAAATAAAGTCTCAGAAGAACGAGAGTTGTAACTTAGCAAAAAAAATGCCCATATATGTAGACCCGCTTGAGGACTAACTGAAATTTCTCCCCCTTTGTCATCGAATGACCAAAAGGGTCGAAAAATGAGGACTAACGCCCCTGAAGAATATCAAGTTGATGGAGGAGCGCCAGCGTTGCTGGGGTCGTTTGTTGTTGTAGGGCCTGCCGTAGTGTCATCCAAGTCTTCATACTCGTCGATGTCATGTGATGAAGAATAGGAGCTGGCCACCAAGGAAGGAACTTTGACCTTCTTGTATTTCTTCGGTGGAGGTGCAGACCAGTCAAAATCCTCCTTGAGACCTATTTGCTTTAGATCTTCTTGACCATATAGATGTGACAGAATAGCTCAGGTGCGACCGAAGACTTGATGGAGGTAGTAATGGTTTTTCTTCACTGCATTATGTGTAGCAGTCATGTTGTGAAAAATAGAACCAAACTGACGCTTAACCCGTTTATGGTTTTGATCCACCTATTGGTGAAGACTAAGAAGAAGCTCACGGTCAGTCATGAGTGGCAGAGTCCTCATTGGTGGAATAAGATGTAGCTTTGCGAAACTGACCATCCAATGGACGAATACCTTCATCTATAACAGCAGCGGCCTTGCCCTTTTCATCAGCTGAGGAAAATGTCCTTTTGAGGACTTCAATGGGGGGCAAGTAGCTGCAATGGTTGAGAGTGCCAGCCTTGTAGTTGAGCGAAGACCTTGTTCGGATGAATCTCATAATCCAAGGTGCATAAGGCTTCAACTCAAACGGAGAGAGTGCAACATTTGACAGAGTCCTCATGAAGAAATCGTGATAATTGACAGGAATGCCATGAATGATGTTGAATAGCAGATTCTTCATGATGCCAACAATTACCTCATCAGATGAGTCGTGACCTTTGATTGGACTCATAGTCTTTGTTAGAATGCGATAGACTATTCTTGGTACATATAGCAATTCCTTCACGAGGAATTTGGTCCTTGGGGCTTGACCGGACTTCAGAGGCTTCATAAGCACTTGCATGTAATGAGAAGTGAGTTCAGGCTCCTGGTACAGGCAGCAAGCTCCTTCAAGGGGTGGACTGATGGGCAGGGCGTGAAGTAATTCAGAGGCTGGTGCCTTATAATGAGTGTTTTCAGTCAGCCAGTCCAACACCCAAGAGTTGATATCATCAGCATCGCCTGTGATGTGCAGGCTTGCATAGAATTGAAGAATGAGCTCTTCATTCCAATCGCAAATATCCGTGCAAAATTTGAGCAATCCTGCATCATGAAGCAAACTGAGGACTGGGGTAAAACAAGGCATTGAGTCCATGTCGACGTGAGGAATATGCTCGTGGTCGAGGACTTTGTCCTTGTTGAAGAGCAGTGAAGACTAAAAATTTGCTTGGTGGCAGTCGTAACCGCTTCCTTCTAAGACGAGCAGAGTCATAAGGGTTGAAGTCAGTGAAGAAAACATGCTCGCCGAAGAAGTCATCAACCTTGAATTTCTGCTTCTTCGAGAAGGGATCCTTTGGCTTGGGCTGACGAGTATCAGTCAATTGCATCACCACCTCAGGAATCGCAATCTCAGGCTCCACAGGCTGAGGAATTTCAGGTTCTTCTTCAGTGACAGCCTGGGTCTTTAATTCTTCATTAACATTTTGTTCAACACTAGTGGCTGGAATCTCTTCATGGATAGACGGGTTTGCACGAGGTTCTTCAGATCCCATTTGTACTTCAGTATTGACAGGGGACTGAGGAATTTGTTGCAGTGGTGTGAACAGAGGAGAGTTGGGGTGCTGACTTTCCCAAAAGTCATCATTCAGCACTGGTGATGTACACCCAATGTTTGTTAGGAATAACGACGACGTGTACATGGCCTTATTCGGTTTAGTGTCCGGTTTAGTATATGTGCCTATACGAGTCCGTGTAGCTTTCTAACAATACACCGAGTAGGAGTACTATTAGCCAGGTTAGCTAATATATATACCTATGTACCCCAGGTTGTAAACCATCGTAAGTTGATCAAAGCAATAAAGTAATCACCGGGCACGAGACGTGCCCGTGGCAATCCAATCGATTCCTAAGTGTACGTGTGTGCGTTGTGAGCTAGTTAGCTTGTAGATCGTATTGATCGGCTGTAGCTATTGTGCACTAAGTACGTGTTGGAGATATTGGAGGCTAGCTTTGTACTACGGTCTACGGTGCAACTCGGCGTAAAGCACTTCGTCGAGTTAAATGGAGTGGTGGTTAAACTTCATAAATGCGTTAAATAAATCGATCGTTGCCGTCGCCGGAAAGTACTCGGTGTC
This sequence comes from Aegilops bicornis, assembly GCA_021605145.1. Lineage (NCBI taxonomy): Eukaryota > Viridiplantae > Streptophyta > Magnoliopsida > Poales > Poaceae > Aegilops > Aegilops bicornis. The sequence continues at coordinate 642,306,673 of CM038670.1, read as the reverse complement.
GGGTCTGGGCCAACAACATCTTCATCTTCACTCTTTTCCTCAACGCCGACCTCTTCAGTAGTGAACTGAGGCATGGGCGATGAGACTATTGGGGTTGAAGGGATTGCATCCGCTTCAATTTCTTCATCCAACTGCTCTAGTAAAGCAGCAGAAGGATTCTCTTCATCTGATTCACTTGGAATCACATATTCTTCATCAAAAGGAACAAGGTCCTTTGATGGCATGGATGAGACCGGAATAGCATCAATTGGATTTGCAAAAGAGCTGGTCAATGGCTTCATCTTCTTCGGAGCTGAAGAATCTGATGAAGTTGATGCTTTTCTTTTCTTCACTGATGCATGCTCTGCAGCGGTTTTCTTCACATCTGATGCAGACGGAAGGATCGGAGTTGGGGTAGGTGCAGGAGGAGCAGAGCAATTTTGTTCAATTACTTCAGGCACAACTGATGCAGTTGCCCTGACTTCTTCAGTCTCTCCAGGCGCAACACTAGTGGTTGCCCTGGCAATTTCTTCAATGGTGGAATGCGGTCATCACCACAGTACTCTGAAGTTTCTTCAAGAAGTATGAATGTCATCGGCAGTCTTTGGCATGTTCTTCGGTTGGTGGCGAAGCCTCAGCCTGAGGATTTTCTTGTTGCGTTGGGGCTGCAACATTGGAAGTGAACTTTTCAGTCAAATTCACAAATCTGACTTTGGCTCCAAGCCAGTCAGCACGGTATACATCAAATTCATCACTGAGCTTCTTGATCTCAGACTGCATAGTGACAAGTTCTTCAGTTGTCATAGAGACAACGTTTTTCTTCAGGAAGCGCTCCTTCCTGTACTGCGCTTTCTTCAACTGCCTGACCTTTTCAAATTTCCATTTTTCTTCTTGAATGAAGGCAGTCAGCATATGACTCTGGCCAGGAGTCAGCTTGAAATCAGGCATAGGAGTGTTTAGGTCCTTGTGCCAGAGATCAATGTAATCAAGGATCAACTTTGGATCCAAAAGTAGAGGCACATTTGTGCCTTTGGCTCTAGCGGGCTTGAGCTGCCTGTCTCTGATGATTTCGGCAAGTTCTTCATCATCAGCTTCGTCTTCATCAGACGACACTTGAAAGGCGACCTGCTTCTTGTGAGGACTTGGTCGAGTACCTCGTCCAGCAGTGTCCTTTTTCTTCAGCATAGAGGGGACAATTGACGAATTTGGTGGAACTGAAGAACTAGCAGAAGCTCCTGAGGCAATCGAGATGCCTGTTGTCCTTTGGCACGTGGCGAGATGCACATGTGCTGAGGATATTGTCGGAGGAGCTGAGGACTTTGGTGGAGGAGCTGGAGCAGCTTGAGGAGTTGGCCATGAGGGCTTTGAAGAATCTGGCCGTGAGGGCATTGTTGAGGAACTTGGCCGTGAGGGCATTAAGGATGAAGCACTTGGCTTATGAGCAGGCTTCTTTGCCATGACCTTCTTTGGCTTGACTGCAGAGGCCTCAGCAGAGGCAGCAGCAGCAGCAGAGTCTTCATTACATTTCCTCACTGCTTCCTTAGCTATTTTGGCTAGCTTGGCCTGACGCTTGGCCCATTCATCAGGATAGTCCTCACCACGCTTGAGGCTGGTGGGATCAGCTTCTTGGCCAGGTGCCAATGGAGGTCTTGGGCATGGAGGATTTAGAGCGAATTTCTTCATATACTTGGGAGTAACATATCTGTACTCCCTCCATTCTCGTGCCCATTTCCTCTCAATCTTCTGAATGCGCACCTTGCGCTGATTTTATCCTCCTCAGGGGGTGTCCAGTACCCAGCATAGATGACATCAGGGATCTCAAATGCTGTGTTGACCTCAGGCCTTTTTCCTTCTTTCTGTGGCTTCTTACCGTCAGTCATTTTCTTCAGCCGAGGAATATGAACAACAGAATTTTCTGAAGAGGTGTGCAACTTTTCTTCGAGGAATGCTGCAAATGAGTTAAGTTGATCAGAACCTAGTGATTCAGAAGAGGACATGAGTACCTATGAACAGAGTATAGTTGCAAGGAATTTGGAGAGGTCATATGCATTCTTAGAAGGTTTTTCAAAAAGAACAAGTTTGAGGAATTTGACCAGGTGTGTCTTGAAGAATTTCACTAAGCGTTCTTTGTCTTAGGTTCCAGAGTTGTACAGATCAAAAATCCACACAATTGAGGAATCTTGAAAAATGTTGCTTAGAGAAATGGCTCAAGAACAGATGACATGTGAGGTGTTTAGTGTGTGTGAATTTGAAGAATAAACACCTTTGAAGATTTTGTAGTAAACATTTGTGTAAGTGCATCTAGTGCCCCTTGGTGATTTTGGTGTATTGGAGACTTATAGGTTAAGGAACTAATGCGTTTGTGAGTGTACACAGGTCTATAAGTCTATGAGGAGTTTGATATTTACAAAGGAAATTCGACCCTAAAAATGAAGTTCTTATTTGAAGACTTTGCTGATTTTGAAGACTTTCTGAAGACTTTAAAAGTGAAGAAATTGGTGTGACCTTGAAGACTTGGTATTCATTTGAGGAACATGAAGCGTGAAGACTTTCGTTTTCGTAGTTTCATTTTCTTTTTCTTGAGTCATAGGAAACACCGTCTTTGTTAAAGGGGTCGAGGAAATACTAAGGAAAAATTTCCATGTGATGCTCAACTCAAAATCCTACACCTACCAATCCCTTAGAGTGAAGCCTTTGGAAATCTCATACGATTCAGTCAATTTCTTGATGTGAGACGAAGCTCTTACGGTCATTGAGGAATTTGTTCGGCCGAGGAGTTAGGAATTCGCCATGGATTGCCTACATAGTGAGGAACATGATAGCCCCGAGGAATTTGAGATTCAAATTTCCGACCGTTCTTTGTCTTCTTGCCACTGTCCCAAAATATCTTATCCACCTAACGGTCATATCATTGGAGGGCATTTATGTCTTATCATGTCGGGCTGCTCCCTAGGCTATAAATAGCCGCCTACAACCACTAGCTGGTTGGCTGCTCGAGAGAACTTGACACTTGTCATTTGAGAGCAACCCATCCTCCGAGGACTTTGAGCGAAAATCATCGAGTGAGGAAAAACCCAAAACCAAACCCCTACAAACCCAAAGTGATTGAGCATCATCAAGAGATTGATCCTGCGTGGATCCGGCGCTTGTTACCTTTGAAGACTATGCTTCTTCCAGATGGTTAGGCATCATGGTCTAGAGCATCCAAGAGGAATTGTGGATCGCCGAGTGACCAAGTCTGTGAAGGTTTGGAAGTCGCCTGAAGACTTACCACGAGTGATTGGACGAGGTCTGTGTGACCTTAGTTCAAGGAGAATACGGTGAGGACTTGGTGTCCGGAGATGCGTGCTCAGCGATCGGGTGTCCGGATCGTGTGTCCTCGAGTTTAAATACTCGGCCGCTCCAACCAGACGCATAACCGAGACAAGCAGTTGGAACTGGTCTACCAAATCATTGTCTTCACCAACCTTATCGGGTTCTATTTCCTCAACCCTTTCATTTCCTTATTAATGTGTTGAGTGTTTGTTCATATCTGTGCTTGAAGACTTTGATCAAGACTTTCTCAATTTCCTCGGTTCAATTTCTTGATCTGCTTTGTCTTCATCTTGTGCTATCCTGTGTTTACGCTTTCGTACTCTTTGTTTGTCTTCATTTCATCATGATGACCATGCCTGCATTCTCTTATGCTTACTTCTGAGTACTTATTCCGCTGCAAGTAGTTCTTCGCTAAGGAATTTCCTCACCGCAAATTCCTCGTTGAAGAATTCATAAAATTGCCTATTCACCCCCCTCTAGTCGATATAACGCACTTTCAATTGGTATCAGAGCAAGGTACTCCCTTATTCTGTGTGATTTTGGTTTAACCACCTGGAGTTTTAGTTATGTCGACCGCAAGTATGATCAAGGTCTCAGCAGGGTGTCCTACCTTTGATGGGACGGACTACCCCTACTGGAAGAACAAGATGCAAATGCATCTTGAGGCAATTGACAACAATCTCTGGTATGTTGTGGACAATGGTGTTCCCTTAGTCACACGTTCTCTGAATGCTGGCGATGTGAAGAGATTCAAGCAACTCGATTCTCAAGCGAAGAATATCATATGTGGCCATGTGATCAAAGGATAATATGGAAGAGTGAGTGCTTTGGAAACTGCCAAGCTCATCTGGGACAGGTTGTCCAAAGTAAATGAAGGAGTCTCAACTCAGCGTGACTCTCGAGTTGATGTTCTTCGCAACCTCTTCAACCGCTTCAAAAGACTCGACAACGAAAATGATCAACAAACCTTCGATCGCCTCACTGACATCTCAAATGAGCTTCAAGCACTTGGCGCCACTGACATCACCAACCATGAGGTGGTGAAGAAATTGTTGAGATCGCTGATTCCTCATTTGATACTCCGCACCGATGATACAAGAGCGTCTTGACTACAAGTCACTTGATCCGGTGATATCCTCGAGAGGCTAAATACTCATGAGTTCCAAATTTTGAAAGAGAGATCTCTATGGTTCTAGCTATCGAAAAACACATGCCACGAAGGCCAAGGCTGTGTCTGAATCTGAGTGTGAAGACTCGGTAGTAGCCTTGGAGATCCTGAAGAATTAGGCCAGAGCTAGCACCGCTCGTGAAGAAATTCCAAGTTCTCAAGACGTGGTCGCTTTGGAAAATCCTCAAGAAGTAGTGATTCCTCATCCAGTGACTATAAGAGAAGACTTTGTCACAAATGCAAGAAACCTGGTCACTACATCCAAGATTGTCCTTAGTGGGAAAAGGAATTAAAGAAGAAGAAACACAAGGATTACAGTTACGATGGCCTTGAAGAAGAAGAAGAAATCATCGAAATCTTCATCATCAAAATCCTCAAAGCCTTCTTCTCACAAGAAGAGCAGCTCCAAAAAGGCTCGGCATTCATTAGCAAAGAAATGGACTCTGAAGCTGAATCTGAGGAACATGAGGAAGAGGAGGCATCAGAAGAATCTGAGTCTGGTGTGGCGAGTTTAGCTCTCGCCATCGCTTTCGTCGACAAGTCCATCTTCAACTCAAGAAAATGACCTCACCAACAAAGCTGATGAAGATAGTGATGACTACGCTCCCACCTATTGCTTCATGGCAAAGGGTGTCAAGGTACTCAAATATACCTCCTCTAAATCTAGTGAAAATGAATCGATGAAGATCTAAAGCCCGATTACTCAAAACTTGCTAAGATTGTCAGAAACAACAAAGGGCTTTTGAAAAGGTTCAAAACATGCTAGATAAGAGTGATGATATGTTAGGTGAAGAAATGGATCGACTAAAGCCCCGACCGAAAATCTTCGAGACTTCAGTCTAGGTTTGACAGCCTTCAAGGTCATCATAACACTCTCTTATCTGATCATGAGAAACTTTCTTATGAATTTCTTCAAAGAAAGCAATATCTTGAGAAGCTAAGAGTGAATTATGAAGATCTTCAGAAGGAGCGCGATTCATTACTTGCTCAACAAATCAACGCTTCTCGGGAAGAATTTGTTCCTCCATGTTTAAAGTGCATTGAACGTGAATCTGCTAATTCTTCACCTGAATGTTCAAATGCTTCAATCGTTACAAATTCTTCACCTGCCTCTGCTATCACTAATTCCTCATCCGAGGACATTGCTAGTATCACCTTGACGATGCAGGGCTGAAGGAATTGTATATGACAGCATCTACAAAAGCCTCAAAGGGCATCAGACTCTTTGTGATGTGCTTAAAAGCAGATCCTCAACAGGAACCCTAGGAAAGAGGGTATTGCCTTTGAGAGGAAACTCAATGCCGATGGAACATATTGGAAGCCCGAAAGCGGTATCCCAAAACCTCATGGGTTGCTGCAAAGGGACCTCCAGTTGATCCATCTAATTTATCTGGCTTTACATGCGAATCTCCTCATTCTTCTGATGAGTCATTTGACTCCAACTATAAACTGTTCAAAAATCAAAATGGTGAAGTATTTGCTAGATATGTTGGTACTAACTGCAGGAACGGTTCCCCTATGAATAAAATCTGGGTTCCCAAGAAATGCCTTGAAAGTCTTCAGGTGAATTTCCTCATGACACCACCTGTGAAGAATAGGAACTCCAGATCAAACTCTTCATATGGACCAAATTCTTCATATGGATCCAAGTCCTCATACGGACAAAATTCCTCACGTGGATCAAATTCCTCAAAAGGATCAAAGTCCTCATATGATTATCATCGTGCTAATAACTCTGTTTCGCAGGGTAGAGCTAAGGGCTATGAATATGTGCATTATTCTTAAGGGACAAATGCATTTTTACCCCTAGTTGGTTCCTACCCACGGGTTTTGCCCTTACTTTTCGAGCTTGCTCAGTTTTGCCCTTACTTTTTCCATCGAGGTCCCTCGAATGCCCTTTGACCGTTTGACCAAAACTTTGAAAATTCATAACTAATTCATACGAACTCGGAAAAATGCAAATAAGATATCAAAATGTTCGGATAAACATTACCTTTATGGGCATATCATTTGCATTCAGGACAAACGCATTGTTTAAACTACCGAGGTAATTAATATTATTAACATTATTAAAAATAAATAGGTATAAATAATATTTTTTCATGCATAAAAATTACATGCAAATGTAGGTGATGTTTTCTAACATCCCGATAACTTATTTGCATTTTTCGAAGTTTGTATCAACTTGTTATGAATGTTCTAACGACTTTGACCATTATTTGGAAACTTCATAACAAGTTGATACAAACTCGAAATTGAAAACAAGGTATCGTGGATGTTCGTAAAACATCACCTACATTTGCATATAATTTTATTCACGAAAAAAATATTGTTTATACCTATTTATTGTTAATAATGTTAATAACATTAATTACCTCGGGTAGTTTAAATGATGATTTTGTCTTGAATGCAAATTATATGCCCATAAAGGTAATGTTTATATGAACATTTTGATATCTTATTTGCATTTTTCTGAGTTTATATGAATTAGTTACGAATTTTCAAAGTTTTGGTCAAACGGTCAAAGGGCATTCGAGGGACCTCGATGGAAAAAGTAAGGGCAAAACTGAGCAAGCTCGAAAAGTAAGGGCAAAACCCGTGGGTAGGAACCAACTAGGGGTAAAAATGCAATTGTCCCTATTCTTAAAACCAATATGTTCATAAGTCCTCGAAGAATTTCTCTGCTTATTCATATGCTTACCGTAACCCCTCTTATGTGAAACGAAATGGATTGGCCTCTATGCCACCATTCTCATATGGTGCTCGCAGAGTGATGAACTCTTTGCCACCCCTTCAGATGTGGGTGGTGAAGAAAAAGAACTAACGTCTTCTGCGGTCAGGTCTCGGGCGTGCTTTAAACGTCTGAAGAATTTCTTTGGGGCTGACAAAATTGCTGAAAGAATGGCAGGCTAATCATGATGAAATGAACTTTCATTTCACACGTCCTTATACTGCTTATCTGTCAATACTGACTGATGAAATTCATCTGATGAACTTGATATCATATTCTTCACTTATGAAGTATATGGGATCGTAAGTTGTACTAATTCATTTGCAGGATGATCAACCCAAAGACACTGAGTGGGTTCTCGATAGTGGATGTACAAATCACATGACTGGTGACAAGAATCTATTGATGGATGCTCCCTTATCACCGTCACATCTGAAGCATATCATCTTTCTTGACAAAGGCAAAAGTCGTGTATTGGGTCTTGGTAAGGTTGCGATCTCTAAGGACATACACATGGACAAAGTCATGCTTGTTGAGTCCTTAGGATACAACCTCATGTCAGTCTCAATGCTTTGTGATATAGATATGGTTGTTATCTTTGGCAAGTATCATTGTGTTGTGATTATGGAAGCTGACAATTCCAAAGTCTTCGAAGGCTTTAGGAGAGGAGACTTGTATATTGTTGATTTCTACGGGACCACAACCAGCCGTGTGTCTACTTGCAAAAGCTTCAGAAGGCTGGCTATGGCATCGGCGACTTGGTCACGCAGGCATGAGGAATTTGAACACGCTTGCAAAGAAGAAGCATGTCATTGGCATTGAGAATGTCGAATTCCTCAAGGATCACTTGTGTGGAGCTTGTGAAGCTGGAAAAATGACCAAGGCCAAGCATCCAAACAAGACTATCATGACCACTACTCGTCCCTTCGAATTGCTTCACATGGACCTCTTTGGTCCTAATCATTACTCAGTTGTCACTAATGACGCATCTCTATATGGCTTTGTTATTGTTGATGATTACTCTCATTACACATGGGTACTCATTGTTACTTACAAAAATGAAGTGCAGGAAGTCTTCAAACGATTTTCCTTGAGGGCTTCAACTAACTTTGGTGTGAAGATCAGAAACATCAGGAGTGACAATGGAACTGAGTTCAAGAATTCCGGTCTTGATGCCTATCTTGATGAACTTGGTATTACTCATGAGTTATCTGCTCCCTACACTCCTCAGCAGAATGGCGTCATGGAGCGCAAGAACAGAACTCTCGTTGAGATGGCTTGCACTATGCTTGATGAATACAAAATGCCTAGTCGTTTTTAGATTGATGCAATTGATACCGCGTGCCACATCATCAACAGAGTATATCTTCACAAATTCTTCAAGAAGACTGCCTATGAACTCCTCACTGACAAGAAACCCAATGTAAGTTATTTCAAAGTCTTCGGTGCTAAATGCTAGATTAGAGATCCTCATCACAACTCTAAATTTGCACCGAAAGCACATGAAGGTTTTATGCTTGGTTACGGAAAGGACTCGCACACCTACAGAGTCTTCAACATCGCTCTTAACAAGATTGTTGACATTGTAGATGTGCGGTTCGATGAAACTAATGGCTCGCAAAGAGAGCACCTACCTTGTGTTAGATGAACCAGCTCTGAGGAATCTATCAAGTTCAAGGCAATCGAGGATGTCATTCCCTCTTGAAGAATCTGCTGAAGAATTCATTCCGACGCCGAATAATGTCGAAATGATGGACACGATGATAATGTCAAGACAATGGTGCCGAGGAAAATGATCAAATTCCTCGGCGACAACCAGCTCATCCTCGCGTTGCAAAAGAAGTACAAGTTGACAAGATCATCGATGACATTGAAGCGCCAGGTCCTCTCACACGCTCAAAAGCTTCACATTTATCTAACTTTTGTGGGCACTATGCTTTTGTCTCTATCACAGAGCCCACTAAGGTAGATGAAGCATTCTGGAGCCCGAGTGGATTCAGGCCATGCAAGAAGGATTACATCAGTTCGAGCTCAACAATGTCGGGAACCGTCAAACGTCCGGATCCTCGCAAGCATAATATCATTGGCACAAAGTGGATCTACCGCAACAAGCAAGATGAAAATGGCCTTGTGGTGAGGAATAAGGCACGACTTGTAGCTCAAGGCTACACACGAGTTGAAGGAATTGATTTTGATGAAACTTTTGCACTGTTGCTAGACTTGAGTCTATTTGCATATTACTCGCCTATGCTAACCATCACAATATCACTTTATATCAAATGGATGTGAAAAGTGCATTCCTCAATGGTAAGCTTGAGGAAGAAGTATATGTTGCTCAACCCCGTGTTTTGAAGATCCAAAGAATCCCGACAAAGTCTTCGTGACTCAACAAGGCCCTCTATGGTCTCAAACAAGCCCCACAGGCGTGGTATGATACATTGAAGGAATTCTTCGTGAAGAATGGCTTCACACCAGTTCACTCGACCCTACTCTCTTTACTAAATCATATGATGGTGAACTATTTGTGTGCCAAATATATGTTGATGATATTATCTTTGGCTGTCTTGACCAACGTTACGATTGATGAATTTGCCTATATGATGAGTGAAGAATATCAAATGTCCGTGATGGGAGAGTTGAAATTCTTTTAGGTCTTCAAATTAAATCAACAACACAATGGCATATTCTTATCTCAGAGAAATACCTCAAAGATGTCCTGAAGAAATTCGGCATGCAAGATTGCAAAGGCGTCAAAATTGCTATGCCCACAAATGGCCATCTATGCACTGATGAAAATGGTATTGACTTTGATCACAAGGTATACTGCTCCATGATTGGTTCTCTATTGTACTTATGTGCATCTAGGCCAGATATAATGCTTAGTGTTTGCATGTGTGCCCGATTTCAAGCTACACCGAAGGAATCACACCATAAGGTCATGTGAAGCATATTCTTCGATATCTAGCTCACACACCAACACTAGGATTATGGTACCCCAAGGGCTCTACTTTTGATCTCATTGGATATTACGACTCGACTATCTTTGGTGATCGTGTAGACCGCAAGTCAACATCTGGTACTTGTCATTTCCTCGGACGATCTTTGGTATGTTGGTCCTCGAAGAAAGCGAATCGTATCACCTTGTCTCTGCGGAAGCTGAATACATTGCTTCTTTGGCTCGTGTTGTGCTCAATTGCTATGGATGAAGCAAACTCTCAAGGACTACGACATCAACGTGAAGAATGTGCCTCTCTCTTGTGACAATGAGAGTGCCATCAAGATTGCTCACAACCCAGTTCAGCACTTTCGAAGACAAAGCACATTCAAATTCGTCATCATTTTCTTCGTGATCATGTGTTGAAGGCGACATCTCCATCGAGCATGTGAAGACCAAGAATAGCTAGCCGATATCTTCACTAAGCCCTTGGATGAGAAGAGATTTAGCAAGTTGCGGTGTGAGCTAAATATCTTAGAATCTTGAGCGTTCTTTGAAAAGGACACACATTCTGACACTTATGCAAAATTGACGACTTAGATGTGCAACACATGAAGAAACGTTTTTCTTCAATCAATGAAGAATAACACTCTAAGTGTGAAGAAATTAATGAAGAATTTGATTCTCAGAACCCTACGACAATTGTACGCGGTGTCCGAAATCATCATTTTATATCTGTTGGGTCACGCCACCACCAAAGTTGAAAATCTTCAATTTGAGTTTTTCCTCAGTTTTGAAATTCTTCAGTTTTTCAAATTCTTCAACTTTGCAAAATCTTCACTGTTTCCGTCGTTTTTTCTTCATTGGCAATATATATATGGGTTTATGTCCTCTACAACATTCACTTATGGCTATTTCTTCAAGTTGCTTTTTCTGCTAAGTGAATGTGATCGGACCCTTCCCCTCTATGCTATACTCAACCCAATCTATTCAGAAATTCTTCATGTGCGTTCTATTTGAAACTCGTTCAAAGTCTTCACCATGTCCTTGTCAAATTTGAAGAAATTGCGAACGGAACTTTAAAACTGATCTTATCCAAACTTTCGGTTTTGCCGCTCAAACCGTTCCGCATCCCACGATGCATTATTTTAATCACCCACGATCGTACACGATCTCCACTACTCAGTACGTGGGTGAAAAATGTCGTGAGAAGGAGAATGGTCTGGGGCACGTTCGTCCTAAATCTTCGGGCGAACAGTTTTTCACTGCCTCTATAAATACCCCTCTCTCCATCCTCCCTTCTTTTACTTCGCTCGACCTCTCTCTCCCGCTCGAGCTCCTCAAACACTAGCGCCGCCGCTACTCCATCGTCGCCGGTGAGGAAGAGCTTCGCTGCCTCGACCTCGTCGCCGACGTATTTCGCGCCCGATTGCGGAAATCCTCACTCCGCCGCCCGTAGCTGTCTTCCTCCGCCAAGTTAGGGCGTGGAAGATCTGAGCAGACGAAGCTTCACATCTACAACACTCAGTTAAATGCGTGTTCTTCATTTAGGGTAAATAAAAGTTACTTTTACTGCCCTCGTTGATCCAAATTTTACACTACAAAATCTTCAAAGGTGTTTTATTCTTCAAATCCTTACACACAAACACCTCACTAGTTATATGCTCTTGATTCGTTTGTCTAAGCAATCATTTTTCTTCAAGATTCCTCAATCGTGTGGATCCTCGATCTGTGCAACTCTGGAACCTAAGACAAAGAATGCTTAGTGAAATTCTTCAAGGCTCATCTGGTCAAAATCCTCAAAACTTGTTCTTTTTGAAAAACCTTCTGAGAACGCATATGACCTCTCCAAATTCCTCGCAACTATACTCTGTTCACAGGTACTCATGTCCGCTGCTGAATCACTAGTTTCTCATCAACTTAACTCATTTGCAGCGTTCCTCGAAGAAAAGTTGCATACTTCTTCAGAGAATTCGTTTGTTCAAATTCCTCAACTAAAGAATATGGCAGAAGGAAAGAAGCCACAGAAAGGAGGAAAGAGGCCTGAGGTCATGACCGCGTTTGAAATCCCTGAGGAAATATATGCTGATTATTGCACACCTGATGAAGCCGAGTTCGGCAAAGAGAACAAAAATCAGCGCAAGGTGCACATCCAAAGGATTGAACGGAGATGGGCAAGGGAATGGAGGGAGTACCGATATGTAAATCCAAAGTACATGAAGAAATTCACACTCAATCCTCCATGCCCAAGAGCTCCATTGGCACCTGGTCAAGAAGCTGACCCCACCAGCATCAAGCGTGGTGAGGACTTTCCTGAAGAATGGGCCAAGCGCCAAGCCAAGTTGGTAAGACAAGCCAATGAGGCAATGAGGAAAATCAATGAGGACTCTGCCACTGCTGCTGCCCCTGAGGCCTCTGTCAAGCCAAGAAAATCTATGGCAAAGAAGCCCGCACACAAGCCAAGTGCTTCACCAACAGTGCCCTCACGGCCAAGTTTCCCAGCTGTGCCCTCACGGCTAATTCCTCATGCTGCTCCTGCTCCTCCAAAGTCCTCAGCAGCTCCTCCCAAGTCCTCAGCAGTTCCGACAAAGTCCTCAACACCTGTGCATCTGGCCACGTGCCAAAGGACTGCAGGCTTCTCCATTGCCTCTGGTGTCTCAGCAAGTTCCACAGCTGCACCAAAGTCTTCATCTGGCCCGACTACTGCGAAGACTAAGGCCACAACCGACGAGGTCCTCGGCCAAGTCCCAACAAGAAACAGTCGCCTTCCAAGAGCCACTGAAGATGATGAGGCTGATGATGATGAACTTGCGGAAATCATCAGAGATCGCCAAGAAAGGGCCGCTAGAGCCAAAGGCACATCTGTGCCACTGCTGTTGGATCCGAGGAAAATCCTCGGTTATATTGATCTCTGGCACAAAGATCCAAACACCCCTATGCCTGATTTTCATTTGACCCCTGGACAAAGTCATATGTTGACCCATTTCATCACTGAAGAGAAATGGAAGTTTGAAAAGGCAAGAGAGATCAAGAAAGCTCAATACAGAAAGGAGAAGTTCCTGAAGAAAAACGTTGTCAAAATGACACCTGAGGAACTTCTCAAGGTCCAAAATGAAATCCAAGCCCTCAGCAAAAACTTCGATGCTTATTAAGCTGATTGGCAAGGATCCAAGGTCAGATTCGTCAACCTGACGAAGAAGTTCACAAATGTTGCTGCCCCAACGCAACATGAAATTCCTCAGGCTGGAGCCTCTGCTCAGCCGACTGAAGAACATGCTAGCACCGCTGATGAAGTTCAGGCTGCTGAAGAAAATGCCAGTTCCAGGGCTGATGATCCTATTCCAGCCGCTGAAGAAATTGCCAGGGCATCCACTAGTGGTGCGCCTGAAGAAACTGAACAAGTCAGGCAATCGCATCGATTCTTACCGAGGAAATTCAACCAGATTCCTCAGCTCCTCCTGCGCCAACACCAACTCCAATCCTTCCATCAACCTCTAATGTGAAGAAGACCAAGGCTGCAGAACGAGCTGCTGTGAAGAAATGGAAAGCATCAGCTGCATCAAATTCTTCGGCTGCGAAGAAAATGAAGCCAATGACCAGCTCCTTTGAAAATCCTATTGATGCTGTTCCAACTTCCTCAATTCCATCAAAGGACCTTGTTCCTTTTGATGAAGATTTTGTGATCCCAAGCGGATCTGATGAAGAAAATCATTCTGCTGCTTCGTCAGAGCAGATTGATGAAGAAATTGAAGTGGAAGCAATCCCTTCAACCCCAATCATTTCCTCGCCTATGCCTCAGTTCACAGCTGAAGAGGCCCGTGTTGAGGAACTTGAAGAAGATGTGGATATTGGAAGCACAATGCCAGTGATGAACGATGAGTTTTGGGAAAGTCAGCATCCAAATTCTCCACTCTTCACCCCAATCCAACAGATACCTCAGTCCCCTGCTCCAACTGTTCAAATGGGCTCAAGAAACTCATCCCACTTCATCCGTCCATGAAGAAATTCCAGCCACTAAGCGGCCGATGAACCTGCTGCTGATCCTCGGTACCTGTAGAGGAACAAGAAATTCCTCACCGAAGAACACGAGATTGCGATTCACGAGGTCGTGATGCAACTCACCGACACTCCACTACCAAAGCCAAAGGATCCCTTCTCAACAAAGCAAAAATTCAAGGCTGATGACTTCTTCAAATGAGCACGTATTCTTCATCGATTACAATCCATATGATTACGCTGCATAAGGAAGAGGCGTTTCTGGACTTCCAGTCAAGCCAATTTCTATTCCTCAGTGCTCTTCAATAAAGACAAAGTCTTCGATCATGCTCATATTCCTCATGTGGACATGGAGTCTCTGCCAGGCTTCGAGCCAGTCCTCAGTGTTCTTCACGACGCAGGACTTCAATTTCTGACCGATATCTGTGGATCGGAATGAAGAACTCATTCTTCAATTCTATGCAACGCTGCACATCATCGGAGACGCTGAAGACGTGAACTCATGGGTATTAGACCGGATCTCTGAAAATACTCACTACAAGGCACCAGCAACTGAATTGCTTCGTGCTCTACCACTCAGTCCTTCACTAGACGGTGCTCGTTGTATCTACAATGAACCAGAACTTTCAAATAACTATATGCAAGTGCTGATGAAGCCTTTGAAGCCAGGGCAGGCCCCAAGAACCAAATTCCTCGTCAAGGAATTATTGTATGTGCCTCGGACTGTCTATCGGATTCTGACGAAGACAATGAGTCCTATCAAAGGCCACGACTCAAATGATGAAGAAGTTGTTGGCATCATGAAGAATATGCTTTTCAACATTATTCATGGCGTTCCCGTCAACTTCCATGATTTCTTCATGAGGACTCTGGCAAACATTGCTATGTCACCATTTGAGCTGAAGCCTTATGCACCTTGGATAATGAGATTCATCAGGACAAGGTCTTCACTCAATTACAAGGCTGATACTACGAACCACTGCAGCTACTTGCCCCGATTGAAGTCCTCAAACGGACATTTACCTCGGTGATGACAAGGGCAAGGCTATCGCTGTGATTGATGAAGGCATTCGTCCATTGGATGGACAGTTTCGCAAAGCAGCATCCTACTCCACCAATGATGACTCGCCACACATGACTCTCGCCATAAATACCTCACCAAGCAAAGTCCTCAAGCTACTACACCCAGGGTGATGACTGATCGTGAGTTACTCCTCAGTCTTCATCAGAAGGTTGATCGCAATCATAAATGGGTTAAGCGTCAGTTTGGTTCAATTCTTCACAACATGACCTCTACACACAATGCAGTGAAGAAAAACCACTACTACCTCCATGAAACCTTCAAACGCACCTGGGCTGTTCTTTCAAATGTCTACAATGCGGAAGAACTGAGGACAATGGGACTCAAGGAAGAATTTGACTGGTCTGCACCTCCTCCGAAGAAATACAAGAAGGTCAAAGTTCCTTCCTTGGTGGCCAGCTCCTATTCTTCATCGCGCGACACTGATGAAAATGAATACTTGGACGACACCGCGGCAGGCCCTACTACAACCACCGACCCCAACAACGCTGACGCTCCTTCTTCAACTTGAAATTCTTCAGTGGCGTTATGTCGGTGTACTAGAGTAGGGGTACCCTAGTATCCCGTACTCGTGCACGGACGGTTGCAGCACCCCGCGGCAAGGTTTGCCTCGTCACGGCCAATCTCCTCCGTGGCTCCCTTGGAGCCATTCAAGAACAAAGTATTAGATTGAGAAGACAAGGCCCCGACAAGAGGAGATTGTCGGGAAGGCCACTCCAGACACACGGAAGACAAGGCCCCGGCAAGAGGAGCTTGTCGGGAAGGCCCGGAGCGCGACAAGCCTCCGGGCGCGACAAGGATTCGGCCGCGGCAAGGCGCTTGCCGCGGCATGCAACTTCTCTCCGTCTCCGCTCCAGCTCACCCAGCGACGTGTCGCCATGAGACCGTTCCATGGGCGCGTCGGCTGTGCAGCCAGCAGAGAGCGGCGATAAGCGGCGCTGACAGCTTGCCATCGTGGCGGCGGAGGCGCACTGACGGTCTTTGTTACCTTTGTTTGGGCGACAACGACGGGCATTTATTGCTTTTGTCCCTTGCCGTCGAGTTAGGTATTTTGCACTGCATACCTTTGTTCAAGTAGGTGTACCAACTCCTGTTTTACATTTGTACCCCGCCTACGTTGCCACCTGCCGGAGACCCCTTGAGCATATAAAAGGAGGCCCGAGTGCAACGTGAAAGAGGGTTCAGTTCCGTTCAACTCAAGAGGGTCGGTTTGCCTCGTTGGGTTCATTCGACCCACTCGAGACCAGATAGACTCACGCTAGGTTTTGTAGCTCTCACGGCTCCCTGGCAAGAACACAATAGATCAAACAAGCAGCAGTAGGAGTTTTATCTCTCCGGAGAGCTCCGAAGCTGGGTAAACCGCCCGTGTGCATCGCCTCGATCCGCTCTTCGTGCGACCTCCGCCCCCCCGAACCACAAGGGGCCTGCTCCGCCGGCCCCATAGGTGTCCGTGGGTACGATCAGCCTCCCCGACATCTCTGGTGCGCCAGGTAGGGGGCGTCGAGGCCGTGTGAATCTGATCCGGCGTTCACGCGAGCGGCATCATCAACATCTTCCTCAACATGCCACCAAAGAAGAAGGCTTCGGCGGCAGCAGATCCGTCCGCGTCGTACCCACCCTCACCGCAGCAAACGGGTGGTGGTGCAGACGCTGGCGGAGGAACGGGCGCCGACGAAGGTGCTCGCGACGTTGCCAAGTCCAAGGACAAGGCACCGCAGACCTCGGCGTCCACGCATCCCCCGCGTCCATCTCAGGAGACGCGAGACCAACAACGTCATGGCGTTCACAACGCCATACGTTCGTTGGATCGAGACCCTCAAGACCAGCATGCGCGCCGACATGCTGGCACTAGTGAGATACGGTCGCCCGGACGGGGCGCCGCTCCTTCTAACGTAGATAGAAGTCCGAGCGTGTCCTGCTCCTCGCACCGTTCTCCAATGCCGCCCACTACTCCAGCAGAAGCTCTGGCGAGAGCTCAGCTGCTCCTCGACTACCCTCCAACGGCCGACAAGGTCGACGAGTGGAGGGCCACTATCCAGAGCCTCATCGGCTTTGCCAACGGCGACGCTCCGCGGCAACCAACACCATCGTTGCCGCGGCGAGACGACAAGGCACGAGCCGGTGGCGACGAGACTGTCGGAGGTTTAACCACCGTGCACTCTCCGCCAAGAAGGCCAAGATCGCCGAGCCAACGGATCCATCTCGGCAATGACTCCACCGCGTCGTCGGATCCAGCGCTTCGCCGCGACCAGCGCCAAGTTCTTCATGAGCGACAACAAGAGGACGCTTCGAACTCGCATCGAGCTCAAGAGAAGCGCGACGTCGATCCGACAAGCCGCTGGGCCTTCTGTTGACATGCGCGCGCCGAAGGAGCCAGCGACTTGCCGTCGCGGTAGGTTGCCCTGCGTTCACTTTCGTGAGCTGCGGCAAGTCCAAAGGGCCCAGCCAGAAAAACTTCAAACCAGACGTGCGGAGAAGTATGATGGCGAACGCACTGCGTCGGAGTTCCTCGGCATCTACACCATCGCGGTGCGGGCTGCGGGGGGCGGGACGACAAGATCCTCGCCAACTACTTCCCGCCGTGCTCAAGCCTCAACGTCCGATCTTGGCTCATGCACTTGCCGGACAGCTCCATATCCTCTTGGGCAGATCTGTGCCATCAGTTTTTGGCGCCTTCACGGTGGCCACAAACCCCATGGCCAAGAGAGTGACCTTCACTTGCTCGCCGGAAGGAAGGAGAGTCCCTCGCAAGTTCATCCGGAGATTCAGCCGCGTGCACTACAACATCCCGAGCGTCCACCCCGCCGCGGTGATCAGCGCATTTCATCGTAATGTGCGGAACCGCAGGATGAGGAGGAGATGGCGATGAGCAAAGTCAAGGGCGTCGGTGAGCTGTACGCCTTGGCCGACAAGTGTGCACGCTACCGAGGAAGGGAGGAGACTCCGGGAGAGAATGCGTAAGCAGGATCTCGACAAGGATGACACCGCCCGGCAAAGAAGGGCCGTGGCGAGGCAACAGGAAGAAGAAAAGCAGAGAAGTGCTAGCTGTCGAGCAGTCCGCAACGGAGGTGGCGACAGAATGCCAAGGCTGGTGGCTCCGGCAAGGAGGTTGCCGACGCCAACCACCCGGTCGGTGGCGGCCGCCGACAAGCGGTGACGGCTCCGGCAAGTAGTATCGCAAGATCCACCGCACCAAGGGCCACGATCTCGAGCTGCAAAAGGTCGAGCAGCTCGTCGAGCAACAGAGAGCTGAGTACGAAAGCGAGACAAGGAGAAGGCCTGAAGGTGCTGGGGAGCAAGCAAGAAACGCCCCGGCCGGGGAGGACGCCGCGGCAAAGTCAAGCAGCGACAAGGAGATCGACCTCCAGCGGCGCGATAAGGATGAAGATGATGATGACGACGAAGATATGGAGGACGCAGCGCCGATGAGCAGGAGTTTTAAAGCTCTGAGGTTCTCTGCGTTGACGGAGGTGCTTCCCTGCATACCTCCCACCGCCAACTCAAGCAATGGATGCGGGAGGTCAATGCAGCGGAACCATCCGTAGAGTCACGCAAGCCTCTGAAGTGGTCCAGCACACCTATCATTTTTGATATTGAGGACCACCTTGATCGCATAACTGCGGTCGGGTGCTTGCCGATGTTGGTCTCTCCAACCATCCGCAACCTCAAGGTCACAAAAATGTTAGTTGATGGCGGGGCCGGCTTGAATCTGATCTCCTCCGCGGTGCTCCGTAAGCTTCAAATCCTGACAACAGCTCGAAGAGACCGGAACCTTCCAAGGAATCAATCCGGGAAGGAGCAAGCGAAGGGAAGATTACGTTGCGGTCACATTTGGCGTGAGCTGAACTTCAGGACTGAGAGGGTTACATTTGACGTTGCCGATTTCCCATTGCCTTACAATGGGATACTTGGCCGTCCAGCACTCGCCAAGTTCATGGCAGCCTCTCACTACGCATACAACCTACTCAAGATGCCAGGCCCGATAAGCATCATCTCTGTCCATGGCGACAAGAAGGATGCCCTTATCTGTGCCGACAAGATCTACCGGGATGCAGCAGCCGACAGACTGCCCAACACTTGCCATTGAAGCTCCCGGGGAAGAAGACCAAGTCCAAGTCCGGCAAGGGCTCTGATGCTCACTCCAGCAAGCGCACCTCTTCGGAGTGCTGCGCTACCGTCGAGGACGCACCATCAAGCTCCACCGGCAAGTGCAAGAAGATGGTGGCTCCGCCGAAGACCAAGAAGGTGCCCGCCAAGGAGGACGGCGCTGGTGGTACCTTCACCATCAGTGCCGCTCTCGACCCCAAATAGGAAGGCGCGCTCATTGCTTTTCTGCGGGCGAATGTCGACGTGTTTGCATGGCAACCGTCTGATATCCCCGGTGTTCCCAGGAAAGTGATTGAGCACCGCCTGGCCGTTTGTCCTCATCTTGCGCGCCCGTCAAGCAAAAAGTCGAAGCAAGCGGTGGAGCGCCAAGAATTCATAGCCGAAGAGATCAAGAAACTGGAAGCGGCAGGCCTTGTCGGAGGAGTGCTCCATCCCACGTGGTTGGCCAATCCAGTAGTCGTGCGCCAAAGGCAAATGGGAAATGGAGACTTTGTATTGACTTTACGGATGTTAATAAAGCTTGTCCCAAAGATCCATTTCCCTTGCCGCGCATTGACCAGATTGTTGACTCCACGGCGGATGTGATTTGCTTTCGTTTCTTGATGCATACTCGAGATACCATCAGATCTTCATGGCTGAAGAAGATGAAGAGAAGACCGCATTCATCACACCATGTGGCACATACTGTTTCATACGGATGCCTTTCGGTTTGAAGAATGCTGGTTCGGCATTTGCAAGGGTAGTCCATGACGCTTTTGAGCCGCAAATGCACGTAAATGTAGAAGCCTACATGGATGACATAGTGGTCAAGAGCAAGGACAAAGCAACTCTGGTTCAAGATTTGGGCGAGACCTTTGCAAATCTGCGCAAGATCAACCTCAAGCTCAACCCCGAGAAGTGCGTGTTTGGAGTCCCTTCCGCAAGCTTCTCGGGTTCTTCGTGTCTCGTGAGGATTGAAGCTAATCCCGACAAGATCAAGGCCATTGAGCAGATTGAAGCACCAAAGCGCGTCAAGGATGTGCGAAGACTTGCGGTTGCATGGCTGCTCTCGGCAGGTTTATTTCTAGGTCTGGCTGAGCGTCCTGCCATTTTCAAGATTTTGAAAAAGGCAGGTCCAAGAAAATAGACTCGAAGCGGAGGCTGCGCTGCAGACTTGAAGAGATACCTGTCCTCCACTCCAACACTTGTCGCACCTAGGCCACAAGAGAAGTAATCGCTATATATAGCGGCAACCAATCAAGTGGTTAGTGCTGCATTAGTGGCGGAGAGGGAGGCGGATGATGAGCCGACAACCACGGCAAACACGTCCAAATGACAAGCGGGGCTTCACGGACAAGCTCTGGTCCCGACAAGGATGAGTCCAGCAGACACGTGAACAGATGCGAAAAGGATGGTGCAGCGCCCAGTCTACTTTGTCGATTCCCTCCTGCACGGGCTACGTCAAGGTACTCGGTGTGCAAAATTGCTTTTCGCCTCCTCATGGCCTCGAGAAAGCTGCGCCATTACTTCCAAGCACATGAGATCACAGTTGTCACCGCTTTCCTTTGAAGAGGATATCGCAGAATCCGTGGCGGCAGGATTGTCGAGTGGGCATCGGAGCTGTCAAGCTTTGGTCTCAAGTTTGAAAGCACATCAACTATCCAAAGCGGGGCCTTGGCAGAATTCATAGCAGAATGGGCGTAACGCCAGATGAAGAGATTCCGGAGACGAGCATTCCCGTCAAAGAAGCAAGCAAAGAGTGGCTGATGTACTTTGATGGTGCCTTCTCGCTGCAAGGCGCCGGTGCTGGCGTGCTGCTTATCGCACCCACCGGAGAACACCTCAAGTACGTCGTCCGGATGGACTTTCCCAAGGAGCAAGCGACAAACAATACTGCAGAGTATGAGGTTTGCTTGCCGGTCTCAGGATCGCAGTGGACCTTGGGATCAAGAAGCTTATTGTCAGGGGTGACTCGCAACTCGTCAGTCCGCCAAGTCAACAAAAGATTACCAGAGTCCGTTGATGGAAGCCTACGTTGATGAAGTGAGGAAGCTAGAAGAGCACTTTGACGGCCTGCAAATGGAACACGTTCCAAGAGCTCTAATGATATTGCCGACGGCTGTCAAAGTGCGCGCGCGCTTAAGTTACACAATGGAACCAGGGATTTTCGTGCTCAAGTGACTCGATAGCAACCGTAACACCATCGACCGGACAGAGCAAGAAGAGGAAGTTGGCCTCTGGTGACTACTTTTAAACACGACTTCCGAAGCCATCGTTGCAAGGTCCCCAAGATCAACACCAGCAGTCTTTGAGGAAGCGATGCCTCCGACAGACCCGAGGTTTGTTTCGTTGAAACAAGCGCTCCCGACAAAGGCTTGCTCCGGCAAGCAGCCGGGAGCATCTAACTTCGGCAGAGCCACAGGCTCTTCTTGGTAGAAGCTGATGTTCCGCAGCAGCAGATGTGCCTTTAGTCCTTGTTGTCGAGCCACAAGCTCCAACATGGGCGCAGCAGATTGTCCATTTCCTTGAACAGGAGAACTTCCGAAGAGCAGGAAGAAGCGGAAAGAGTAGCCCGGCGGTCAAGTATGTACCGGTTTGTCGACTGCATACCGCATGTAAGAAGACTCAACGGTGTGAAATTGAAGTGTATTTCCCAGGAAGATGGACAAGCACTGTTGGCAGAGATACATGAAGGAATGTGTGGTCACCACATTGGCGCAAGAGCACTTGCCGGCAAAGCTTTCCGGCAAGGTTTTTCTGGCCGACAGCCCTCCGAGGATGCAACTGCACAAGTAACCAAGTGTGAAGCGTGCGGCCCATTCCAAACAGATACACCAGCCAGCTCAAGCTCTCCGGGCGATCCCTTTATCCTGGCCATTTTCGGTCCGGGGCTCGACATCCTCGGCCCCTTCCCCGAAGCTGTCGGGGCTTTGAGTACTTGTACGCCGCCATCGACAAGTTCACAAAGTGGCGGAAGTGGAAGCAGTGAGGAAGGTGACAGCACGATCAACAGTCAAGTTCTTCAGTCGATTGTTTGCCGTTTGAATCCCTAACCGGATCATCACCGACAACGGCACACAATTCTGATCGCACCTTCATGCGCATGCGTCCAAGACCTTGGCGCCAAGGTTCATGCTTTGCTTCCGTTGCTCACCCGAGAAGCAACGGTCAGCGAAGAGGGCAAATGCTGAAGTCTTTGCGAACTCAAGACCAGAACTTTCGACAGGCTGCACAAGTGCGGAAGAAAGCTGGATCGAGGAGCCGCGGTGGTTCTTTGGTCGATCGAGACAACGCCAAATCGAGCCACCGCCGTGCACCCTTTGCTCTAGTCTATGGAGCAGCAGGCGGTTCTCCCCACGGAACTTCGTTACAGGTCGCCTCGAGTACTCTCTTATGATGAGCTTGAGCAAGAGCAGCTGCGACAAGATGACGCTGCTCCTCGAGGAGGATCGTCTTCGAGCCGCATGCGAGCCGCTGCTTCTACCAACAAGCCCTGCGTCGCTACCATAGCCGCAGGGTTAGTGCCGAAGTCTCGAGGAAGGCGACCTTGTTCTTCGCGCGCGCTTCAGTCCGCCAAGAATTCAAACAAGTTGACGCCGAGGTGGAAGGCCCTTATCGGGTGAAAGCGAGTCACTAGGCTCAAGCGCTGTCCGCTTTGAGACCGAAGATGGCATTCCGGTGAGCAACTCCTGGAACATTGAGCATCTTCGTAAGTTTTACCCATAGAGGCGCGGTTGTCGGAATCTGTTCGGCAACCACCTTTTGTACAAGTCTTGCCGCTGTTGCATGTAATCCTTCGTACAAAGCCGAGCGCAGACCCGATGCATCGATAAAGCTTCGTGTTGCGCACAACTTGTCAAGTTCATGCTTTCATCAATTTATTGCATGCTTTGGCTAACACTTTGTGCAGCAACCACACCCAGTAAGCAGAATCGAGCCGCTAGGCTCCATAACGTTATTTCCTCTTCTTTTTCTTCTCTCAAAGAAAGGAAGGCTCCCTCGCGCACAAGTTAACCAGGGGGGAGGAGGAGATAATACTATGGACCAGGCACGGCTCGAGGAAGTTTCACCTCATCGGGAAGCAAGAAACAGAAAAGCTAAGTTGCCAAAGTTTAAGCAATCAGTTTTTAAATTTTTAAGTTATCTTCCTTGAACGACTGCGCTTTGTATGGAAAACCTGTGCGCGGAGGAACCAAATCGTGACTGGTCGCGCCCTTACTTTGTTTCGAGTCCGCTCAACAACTTAAGTGAGCCGCGACTAGTCCGCGACAAGGTTACTTGTCGGTAGCGACCCCACCAGCGGGCTGCTGAAGTTCCGCACTCGGCGCTCGCGACAAGGGTGCCTGCACCGGCAAGTTTCCCTGAAAAGCGCAGGGCAATAACATACAAAGCCAAGAATCAAGTAGAGGAAATAACGTTGCATTGATCGATTCGCCTAAGATAGAGTATATTACAGAAGAACTTGTCGCTGATCTAACAAAGTTTTCTAAACATGATCAGCAGCGACAAGGGAAAGATAAGGGCGGCGGCCTAGTCCACGCGGTCGCCCTCGATCCGCTTGATCTTGTTCACCTTGTCCACAATAGGTGCGACAAGGGCTTTGAGCTCCTCCACGTTGGCTTCGGACGGCAAGGATCTGAGGACGCCGTTAAGGTTGAGGCCCGGGTTGTGGAAGGCCACCTTCATCAACACCTTCTCGAGGGCCCCCGCACAAACTTGGCGCGATTCCTCGGCCAGCTGCTTCGGGACCTCCTCCCGGAGTCGCCGGAGACCCGTCACCACACCTTTGAAGAATAGGCTAAGCTTGACGCTGGGTTGGAGATGCTCGTCGGAGGAGTACGCAAGGTCCGCCATCCCCAGCTCCATCAGCTCGTTGTGGATGTCGGCGGCGGTGTCCACAAGACATTCGGTCCAGTGCTCCACGCTCTCCCTCAAGGTGTTCTGGATGGAGGCAGCATTCGCCAGCAGCTCCTCCTTGGCCTTGATCGCCTCCAACAAGCCCGCCTCCCGCTCTCTAGCACCATCCAACGTCTGCGTCAGAGTGGTCAGTTTCAGCTGCAGGTCCGCCTTGGAGTCCTTGGCAGCGTCGAGCTCCTTGGCACTGTCAGCGAGACGGACCTGCAGCTCACCCAGCGTGTGGGCGTCCTTCTCGCGCTCACGCTTGAGCACGGCAAGCTCTTCGCCGCTCTTCCTTGGCGGCCTCGGCGGCTGCGGCAGCGTCCTTCGCTTCCTGAAGCGCCCCGACAAGCGACTCCTCACACGCGGCAAGGTCCTCCTCGTGGCTGTCCAGGTTGACCTTCCGCTGCGCCAAATCGCTTTCCTGCGCGGCGAGCTTCTCGGCAGCCAGCCGCTGCTCCTCATCGGCTGCGGCCTTCTCAAGGATGAAGGCCGTGCGCTCTTCTGCGAGCTGCGCACGCGCGTCCGCCACGTCGCGGAGGGTCTTTGTTGGCGCTCCGGAGCTCCTCGGCGCGTTTCTCCATGTCCGCCCCCGCCCTCGCGACAAGGGCTTCCCGGGTCTCTAACTTGGCCTGGCGGGCGCGGTAGAGCGACAACAGCCTCTTCGGCTGCTCCTCCTCGGACTCGCCACGCTACTTGCTGCCAGCGTCCACCGGCGTCAGCCCAGTGAGGCGAGTAGCTCACCGTCGAAGGTCTCGCCCTCGACTGGCGCCCTGGAGCTCGGCTCCCAGGGGAGCTTGATGAAGACGCCTTCGTCGGCCTTCAGGTAGGCACCGGGCTGGGGCTCCTCGGAGCCTGGCGCCGCGGCGGCAGCGGGGGAGTCGGCTGTCGGTGTAGCGCTTGCCGCTCCTGCGGCCTCGGGAGCCGTCGATCTGACCGTCCGACCCTCGCCCGGCCTCTGCGTCGGCAGCCTCGGTGGCCTCCTCGCCAACAGGCTCGTCGGCGACGGCCTCTTCTTCCACGACGATGACCTCTTCTTCTTCGACGGCGGCCTCGTCAGTGTTGCCGCGCGTTTCCTCCTCGCCGGCGATTTCAACCTCCATCGAGTCTGCGTCAGACGAAGAAAGAGCAGTCGAGCAGATATCCAAAAAAGAGAAACAAAAGAAAGCAAGCCCAAGGGAGATTTTCGTGTAAGGGAGTTACCTGCAACGGGATCCGCAGCCATGGCCTCGACCACCTGGAGGGTCGGCTGGCGCCCGTCCTGCCGGGTAGCCTCCCTTGCCGGAGTGGCCTCCCTTGCCGGGGTGGCCTCCCTTGCCGGGGAGTCCTCCCTTGGCGGCGTAGTGGCAGCGGGCAGGATCTCGGAGGCGGCTTCCGAGCCCTCCTGATGAGACTGCTCTGCTCCTGCACAAGCACACAGTCAAATATCAACAAAGAAGGGGCACCCCCGCACGCCTAATAGCAAGAAGAAAACTGCACACTTACTCTGGGGGCTATGCTGGGGGCTGCTCTGGGGAAGGGTTCCCGGGTTGACAAAGGCGGTCTCGGACGCGTCCCCGTCGCCATGGGAGAATCGTCCTCAACGGCGACCGTCGGGATCTTAGCCCTCTTCGCGCTCTACAGGCCAGCGTCACGAAAAGGAAAGAGTCGAGCAAGCAAATCAGACTCAAGATAAAGCAATAAAATTGAAGACATACAAGCACAATCTCGAGAAGCTTACTCTTCGCCTTCCTCCTCGGAGCTGAGCGGAGAAGTCAAACTCAGCCCGCCTCCGGTGCGATGAGGCGGGGAGTGGGCTCTCTTGGCCGCTTATGGAGGCGTCGGCGGCTCGAGAAGATTCTGCCCAGTTGTCGCTGCAGTTTGGGCGCTCCCAGCAACCTCGCTTGCAGCGGTGGAAGCGCGTCGGCGGCGCTGCAGTGTGGGCGACTGTCGCCCAGCTCGTCTCCAGCCTGCGGAGACGCCTCTTGGCGGGCCGGGGCTCTGCTGGTGCAAGTCGCTTGGCGGCGGGGAAGAAGCGCCCTCGGCGGGTCCACTCGTCCCGGCCTCGAGCTCGACAAGCTCGTCCTCGCCGGCGACCTCCCCTCGCTTAGCAGAGCTTGCCGCCTTCGCCGCGTCCGCCTCCTCCACGGTGAACCCGAAGGCTCCAGCGGCAGCGGCTGCTGCCGCCTCCTTCGCTCTGGTAGCGATCCACGCCATCTCCTGGTCGGTGGTGTCGCGGGTGAGCCTCTTCTGCTCGTCGGCGCGGATCGACAATTCTTGCAAATCATCGAAGAATTGCTGCACGACCTCGTCGGGGGGCTCCTGCCAGCCGGGGCGATCCGTGGGAGTCGCCGCAGTGGCATCATGGCGCGGATGCGGTCGGCGCCGAGTTGTTGCACAGTGGGGCGACCCCTCGCGGCAACCTGAACCACTACGGATGTTCGGGGTCGTTCTTGAACAGCTCGAGCAGCACTGAATCCAGCTCCATGACGGTGAAGTTCCAATTCAGGCCCGGGCGCAGCCTCATGATGTCCGCCGCATTCTGGAACTCCCAAGCAGGTCTCCTCCTTTCCTGCAAGGGAGCGATGCGGCGGCGAATGAAGTCTGCGCCAACTGCGCCAACAGTTAACCCGGCAAGCCTGAGGCGCAGAATTCGGGTCACAGCTATCTTCAGCCTCGCATCCTCCGGCGCCAAGTTACTCCAATCCTTGCCACAAGCGCTGGTGGGGTTTGGCGCACGGCGGTGAAGGGCTGTGGGTCCTCCTCTACGACCCAGCACCAGTTGGCTCTCCACTCCTGCCATTTGTTCCGGAACTCCCCCTCTAGGTAGGCCTCTTTCTTGCCGATCCTAGAGACCTGTGCTATCCCTCCCAAGAAGGCTCTCCTCTCTCGACGCTGGGAACAAAGAAATGGCGGAAGAGTGCCACGTTCGGTGGACTCCGACAAAGTTTTCGCACAAATGCGAAAACTGCCATGGTCAAGATGGCGCTGGGGTGAAATCAAGGAGGCGGAGGCCAAAGGTGTTCATTATGTCGCAAAAGAACTTCCGAATACGCGGCAAAGACCGCAATAGAAGAAAAAAGCGGAGAAAGGGTACCTGTTGGGGCGGATCAGCGGCGGAGGCGGGGAGCACCCTCGTGCGCGGATGCGCCCGAGTCTCCGTCGACCAGAAAAGATAGTAGACGTCCCGCAGCTCCCGTGCGCCGAGCTGCGGGGGGAAGACGACTCGCTCCTTGCGCAGCGCCGCGAGCCGCTGCGCCTCGGCCGACTTGACACCCTTCTCCTTATCGGCCTTCGGGGCCATGGCGAGGGGGGCGGAGGAGGCCGACGGTGGTGAGTGTGCTTGTGGCGAAAGAGGCGGGCGCTGCTCTTCGCACCGGAGAAGACGAGGGAGCGGCGGTGGTTTCTTGACAAGACGGCAATGGCAGGAGTGGTCGGCATGCCTCTGTTTCCTCCGCTTATAAAGGGGAGGAGGGGGGCGGACGTTTCGCTTATATTAATAAAGAACCCCCCACGACCGCGCCCATGATCTCTCGCACGACGCCACGTCCGGCGCGTGCCGTTAGTGGGGATCGTGGTGGGTCCGGGGCGGGTTGCGGCGTGGTCGAGGCCGCGCGTGTCCGCAGTTAGCTGGGCACAACCCGACAAGCGCTTCGGCACTGTAATGCCCAGGCCCGGGGCTCCTGTCGGTGTACTAGAGTAGGGGTACCCTAGTATCCCGTGATTGCACGGACGATTGCAGCACCCATGGCAAGGTTTGCCTCGTCACCGCCAATCTCCTCCGTGGCTCCCTTTGGAGCCATTCAAGAACAAAGTATTAGATTGAGAAGACAAGGCCCCGACAAGAGGAGCTTGTCGGAAGGCCACCTCGGACACACGGAAGACAAGGCCCGGCAAGAGGAGCTTGTCGGGAAGGCCCGAGCGACAAGCCTCCAGCGCGACAGGATTCGGCCGCGGCAAGGCGCTTGCATGACATGCAACTTCTCTCCGTCTCCGCTCCAGCTCACCCAGCGGCGTGTCGCCATGAGACCGTTCCATGGGCGTGTCGGCGGCTGCAGCCAGCGGAGAGCAGCGATAAGCGGCGACAGGCTTGCCATCGTGGCGGCGGAGGCGCACTGACGGTCTCTTTTACACTGTTTGGGCGACAACGACGGGCATTTATTGCTTTTGTCCCTTGCCGTCGAGTTAGGTATTTTGCAATCGTACATCGCTCAAGTAGGTGTACCAACTCCTGTTTTTACATTTGTACCCCCGCCTACGTTGCCACCTGTCGGAGACCCCTTGAGCATATAAAAGGAGGCCCGAGTGCAACGTAGAGAGGGTTCGGTTCCGTTCAACTCAGTAGGTCAGTTTCGTCTCTTTGGGTTTATTCGACCCACTCGAGACCAGATAGACTCACGCTAGGTTTTGTAGCTCTCACGGCTCCCTGGCAAGAACACAATAGATCAATCAAGCAGCAGTAGGAGTTTTATCTCTCCGGAGAGCTCCGAAGCTGGGTAAACCGCCCGTGTGCATCGCCTCGATCCGCTCTTCGTGCGACCTCCGCCCCCCTCCGAACCACAAGGGGCCTGCTCTGCCGGCCCCATAGGTGTCCGTGGGTACGATCAGCCTCCCCGACACGTTAGTCCTCAGTTTCGATCCTTTTGGACATTCGATGACAAAGGGGGAGAAATTTGAGTTAGTCTTCAAGCGGGTCTATTATGTGGGCAATTTTTTTGTTAAGTTACAACTCTCGTTCTTCTGAAACTTTTATTGGATCGAGTTGTAATCTTAAACCCGATGGTGCTTTGATACTTTTTGATGCACCGTGCTCTTGCACTATGCTCTGATACTTTTGATGCACTGAGCTCTGATTCTCTTGAGCTCTGATACTCTTGATGCATTATTTTGCATACTTGTTCCTCATTAATGTTATCGCACGCATGCTGAATTACATCAAGCACCATATTTCATCATGCATTTCAAATTCTTCATATTATATGTCAAATGCGTGTATGAATTACAAGATATAGGGGGAGACCTCCATGATTCAACTCTTCAAATGTGCAATGCCTCAAAAGTAAATTCCTCACTATGCACATCTTCAGGGGGAGTTCTTCTATATCTTGCAATCAAATTCCTCAATATCAGTATTTACACTTCATATGTTTATCCCCGTTGAAAACTTAACCTATATTGTCATCAATCACCAAAAAGGGGGAGATTGTAAGTGCATCTAGTGCCCCTTAGTGATTTTGGTGTATTGAAGACTTATAGGTTAAGGAATTAATGCATTTGTGAGTGTACACATGTCTATAAGTCTATGAGGAGTTTGATATTTAGAGTGAAAGTCCACCCCTAAAAATGAAGTTCTTCGACTGAAGACTTTGATGATTTTGAAGACTTTCTGAAGACTTTAGAAGTGAAGAAATTGGTGTGACCTTGAAGACTTGGTATTCATTTGAGGAACATGAAGCGTGAAGACTTTCATTTTCGTAGTTTCATTTTCTTTTTCTTGAGTCATAGGAAACACTGTACTTTTATAGGGGGTCGAGGAAATACTAAGGAAAAATTTCCATGTGATGCTCAACTCAAAATCCTACACCTACCAATCCCTTCGAGTGAAGCCTTTTGGAAATCTCATACAGTTCAGTCAATTTCTTCAGTGACAGAGACGAAGTTCTTCTGGTCGCTGAGGAATTTGTTCTCGACCGAGGAGTTAGGAATTCGCCAAAGGCGGATTGCCTACAAAGTGAGGAACATGATAGCCACGAGGAATTTGAGATTCAATTTCGACCGTTCTTTGTCTTCTTGGCCTGTCCCAAAATATCTTATCCACCTAACGGTCATATCATTGAAGGAATTTATGTCTTATCATGTCGGGCTGCTCCCTAGGCTATAAATAGTCACCCTACAACCACTAGCTGGTTGGCTGCTCCGAGAGAACTTGACACTTGTCATTTGAGAGCAACCCATCCCCCGAGGACTTTGAGCAAAAATCATCGAGTGAGGAAAAACCCAAGTGTTCGGAGGATGGCTTTAAAAGTTCCGTTCGCAATTTCTTCAGCTGACAAGGACACAGTGAAGATTTTGAACGAGTTTCAAATAGAACGCACATGAAGAATTTGTGAATAGCTTGGGTTGAGTATAGCATAGAGGGGGAAGGGTCCGATCACATTCACTTAGCAGAAAAAAAACAACTTGAAGAAATAGCCATAAGTGAATGCTGTAGAGGACATAAACCCATACATATATATATATATAGTAAATGAAGAAAGACAACGGAAACAATGAAGATTTTGCAAAGTTGAAGAATTTGAAAAGCTGAAGAATTTCAAAACTGAGGAAAACTCAAATTGAAGATTTCCAATTTTTGGTGGTGGCGTGACCCACCGTATAAGAATGATGATTTCAGACACAACGTGCAATTGTCGTAGGGTTCTGAGAATCAAATTCTTCATTAATTTCTTCACACTTAGAGTGTTATTCTTCATTGATTGAAGAAAAACGTTTCTTCATGTGTTGCACATCTAAGTCATCAATTTTTCATAAGTGTCAGGATGTGTGTCCTTTTCAAAGAACATTCTAAGATATTTAGCTCACACCGCAACTTGCTAAATCTCTTCTCATCCAAGGGCTTTGTGAAGATATCGGCTAGCTGTTCTTCAGTCTTCACATGCTCGATGGAGATGTCGCCCTTCAACACATGATCATGAAGAAAATGATGACGAATCTGAATGTGCTTTGTCTTCGAGTGTTGAACTGGGT
The DNA here is from genome assembly GCA_021605145.1 of Aegilops bicornis. Taxonomy (NCBI): domain Eukaryota; kingdom Viridiplantae; phylum Streptophyta; class Magnoliopsida; order Poales; family Poaceae; genus Aegilops; species Aegilops bicornis. The sequence goes on along the minus strand of CM038670.1, from coordinate 642,275,760 downwards.
TGTGAGCAATCTTGATGGCACTCTCATTGTCATAATAGAGAGGCACATTCCTCACGTTGATGCTGTAGTCCTTGAGAGTTTGCTTCATCCACAACAATTGAGCACAACAAGAGCCAACAGCAATGTACTCAGCTTCCGCAGTAGACAGTGATACGCAGTTCTGTTTCTTCGAGGACCAACAGACCAAAGATCGTCCGAGGAAATGACAAGTACCAGATGTTGACTTGCGGTCCACACGATCACCAGCATAGTCAGAGTCAGAATATCCAATGAGATCAAAAGTAGAGCCCTTGGGGTACCATAATCCTAGTGTTGGTGTGTGAGCTAGATACCAAAGAATATGCTTCACAGCCTTATGGTGTCATTCCTTCGGTGTAGCTTGAAATCGGGCACACATGCAAACACTAAGCATTATATCTGGACTAGATGCACATAAGTACAATAGAGAACCAATCATGGAGCGGTATACCTTGTGATCGAAGTCAATACCATTTTCATCAAGCATAGATGGCCATTTGTGGGCATAGGAATTTTAACGCTTTGCAATCTTGCATGCCGAATTTCTTCGTAACATCTTTGAGGTATTTCTCCCGAGATATGAATATGCCATTGTGTTGTTGATTTAATTTGAAGACCTAAGAAGAATTTCAATTCTCCCATCATAGACATTTGATATTCTTCACTCATCATATAGGCAAATTCATCACTATAACGTTGGTCAAGACAGCCAAAGATAATATCATCAACATATATTTGGCACACAAACAGTTCACCATCATATGATTTAGTAAAGAGAGTAGGGTCGAGTGAACCGGTGTGAAGCCATTCTTCATGAAGAATTCCTTCAATGTATCATACCACGCCTGGGGGGCCTGCTTTGAGACCATAGAGGGCCTTGTTGTGTCCGAAGACTTTGTCGGGATTCTTTGGATCTTCAAAACCTGGGGTTGAGCAACATATACTTCTTCCTCAAGCTTACCATTGAGGAATGCACTTTTCACATCCATTTGATATAAAGTGATATTATGATGGTTAGCATAAGCAAGTAATATGCGAATAGCCTCAAGTCTAGCAACAGGTGCAAAAGTTTCATCGAAATCAATTCCTTCAACCTGTGTGTATCCTTGAGCTACAAGTCATGCCTTATTCCTCACCACAAGGCCATTTTCATCTTGCTTGTTGCGGTAGATCCACTTTGTGCCAATGATATTATGCTTGCGAGGATCTAGATGTTTGACCAGTTCCCAGACATTGTTGAGCTCGAACTGATGTAATTCTTCTTGCATTGCCTGAATCCACTCAGGCTCCAGAAATGCTTAATCTACCTTAGTGGGCTCTGTGATAGAGACAAAAGCATAGTGCCCACAAAAGTTAGATAAATGTGAAGCGTTTGAGCGTGTGTTAGGACCTGGTACTTCAATGTCATCGATGATCTTGTCAACTTGCACTTCTTTTTCAACGCGAGGATGAGCTGGTTGTCGTCGAGCAATTTGATCAGCATTTTCTTCAGCACCATTTTCTTCAACATTATCTTCAGGTGCATCAGCTCGACGTTCTTCGCGTACCGGAATGAATTCTTCAGCAGATTCTTCAGTAGGAATGACATCCTCGATGCGCCTTGAACTTGATAGATTCCTCGGGTGCTGGTTCATCTATCACAGAAGGTAGGTGCTCTCTTTGCGAGCCATTAGTTTCATCGAACCGCACATCTATAGTTTCAACAATCTTGTAAAGAACATTGTTGAAGACCCTGTAGGTGTGCGAGTCCTTTCCATAACCAAGCATAGAACCTTCATGTGCTTTCGGTGCAAATTTAGCATTGTGATGAGGATCTCTAATCCAGCATTTAGCAATCAAGACTTTGAAATAACTCACATTGGGTTTCTTGTCGTTGAGGAGTTCATAGGCGATCTTCTTGAAGAATTTGTGAAGATATACTCTGTTGATGATGTGGCACGCGGTATCAATTGCATCAATCCAAAAATGACGAGGCGTTTTGTATTCATCAAGCATAGTGCGAGCCATCTCAACAAGAGTTCTGTTCTTGCGCTCCACGACGCCATTTTGCTGAGGAGTATAGGGACCAGATAACTCATGAGTAATACCAAGTTCATCAAGATAGTCATCAAGACCGGAATTCTTGAACTCAGTTCCATTGTCACTCCTGATGTGCCTGATCTTCACACTAAAGTTGGTTGAAGCCCTCGAGGAAAATCGTTTGAAGACTTCCTGCACTTAATGTTTGTAAGTAACAATGTGTACCCATGTGTAACGAGAGTAATCATCAACAATAGCAAAGCGATATAGAGATGCATCATTAGTGACTGCTGAGTAATGACTAGGACCAAAGAGGTCCATGTGAAGCAATTCGAATGGACGAGTAGTGGTCATGATAGTCTTCGCTGGATGGTTGGCCTTGGTCATTTTTCCAGCTTCACAGGCTCCACACAAGTGATCCTTGAGGAATTTGGCATTCTCAATGCCAATGACATGCTTCTTCTTCGCAAGCGTGTGCAAATTCCTCATGCCTGCGTGACCAAGTCGTCGATGCCATAGCCAGCCTTCTGAAGCTTTTGCAAGTAGACACACGGCTGGTTGTGGTCCTCTAGAGAAATCAGCAATATACAAGTCTCCTCTCCTAAAGCCTTCGAAGACTTTGGAATTGTCAGCTTCCATGATCACAACACAATGATACTTGCCAAAGACAAAAACCATATCAAGATCACAAAGCATTGAGACTCACATGAGGTTGTATCCTAAGGACTCAACAAGCATGACTTTGTCCATGTGTATGTCCTTAGAGATCGCAACCTTACCAAGACCCAATACGACTTTTGCCTTTGTCAAGAAAGATGATATGCTTCAGATGTGACGGTGATAAGGGAGCATCCATCAATAGATTCTTGTCACCACCATGTGATTTGTACATCCACTATCGAGGACCCACTCATTGGCTTTGGGTTGATCATCCTGCAGATGAATTAGTGCAACTTACGATCTCATATACTTCATCAGTGAAGAATATGATATCAGTTTCATCAGATGAATTTCATCAGCGAGATAATGATAAACAAGATGATGACGTGTGAAATGAAAGTTCATTTCTTCATGATTAGCCTGCGTCCTTTCAGTGCAATTTTGTCGTGCCCCCAAAGAAATTCTTCGGGCGTTAAAGCACGCCCGGAGGCCTGACCTCTGAAGAGATTAGTTCTTTTTCTTCACCACCCACATCTAAAGAGGTGGCAAAGAGTTCATCACTCTGCGAGCTCCATATGAGAATGGTGGCATAGAAGCCAATCCATTTCGTTTCACATAAGAGGGGTTAGGGTAAGCATATGAATAAGCGGAGAAATTCTTTGAGGACTTATGAACATATTGGTTTGAAGAATATCGCACATATTCATAGCCCTTAGCTCTACCTCATGCGAAAGCAGAGTTGTTAGCACGATGATAATCATATGAGGACATTGATCCATGTGAGGAATTTGGTCCGTATGAGGACTTGGGTCCATATTAAGAATTTGGTCCATATGAAGAGTTTGATCTGGTGTTCCTATTCTTCACAGGTGGTGTCATGAGGACATTCACCAAGACTTTCAAGGCACTTCTTGGGAACCCAGATTTTCTTCATAGGGGAACCGTTCCTGCAGTTTGTGCCAACATATCTAGCAAATACTTCACCATTCTGATTTTTGAACAGTTTATAGTTGGAGTCAAATGACTCATCAGAAGAATGAGGAGATTCACATGTAAAACCAGATAAGTTAGATGGATCAACTGGAGGTCCCTTTGCAGCAACCCATGAGGTTTTGGGATACTGCTCAGGCTTCCAATATGTTCCATCAGCATTGAGTTTCCTCTCAAAGGCAATACCCTCTTTCCTAGGGTTCCTGTTGAGGATCTTTTTTTAAGCACATCACAAAGAGTCTGATGCCCTTTGAGGCTTTTGTACATGCCTGTCATTTACAATTCCTTCAGCCCTGCATCATCAGTGATAATAGCAATGTCCTCAGATGAGGAATTAGTGATAGCAGAGGCAGGTGAAGAATTTGTAACAGTTGAAGCATTTGAACATTCAGGTGAAGAATTAGCAGATTCACGTTCAATGTACTTTAAGCATGGAGGAACAAATTCTACCTGAGAAGCGCTGATTTGTTGAGCTAGCAATGAATCACGCTCCTTCAAAAGATCTTCATAACTCACTCTTAGCTTCTCAAGATCTTGCTTTCTTTGAAGAAATTCATAAGAAAGTTTCTCATGTTCAGACAAGAGAGTGTTATGATGACCTTGAAGGCTGTCAAACCTAGACTGAAGTCTCTGAAGATTTTCAGTCAGGGCTTTAGTGCGATCCATTTCTTCACCCAACATATCGTCACTTTTGTCTAGCATGTTTTGAACCTTTTCAAAAGCCCTTTGTTGTTTTACAGCAATCTTAGCAAGTTTTGAGTAGTTGGGCTTGAGATCTTCATCGGATTCATTTTCACCAGATTCAGAGGAGGTATATTTGAGTACCTTGGCACCCTTTGCCATGAAACAATAGGTGGGAGCATAGTCATCACTATCTTCATCAGCTTTGTTGGTGAGGTCATTTTCTTGAGTAGAAGATGGACTTGCCGGCGAAAGCGATGGCGAGAGCCGTGACTACGCCACACCGGACTCGGATTCTTCTGATGCCTCCTCTTCCTCATGTTCCTCAGATTCAGCTTCAGAGTCCATTTCCTTGCCATTGAATGCCCGAGCCTTCTTGGAGCTGCTCTTCTTGTGAGAAGAAGACTTTGAGGATTTTGATGATGAAGATTTCGATGATTTCTTCTTCTTCTTAGCGTCATCAGAACTGTAATCCTTGTATTTATTCTTTTTTAATTCCTTTTCCCACTGAGGACAATCTTGAATGTAGTGACCAGGTTTCTTGCATTTGTGGCATAGTCTTCTCTTATAGTCACTGGATGAGGAATCACTGCTCCTTGAGGATTTTCCAAAGCGACCACGTCTTGAGAACTTCTGGAATTTCTTCACGGCAGTGCTAGCTCCTTTGCTCAATTCTTCAGGATCTCCAAGGCTACTACCGAGTCTTCACAATCAGATTCGAGACACATCCTTGGACTTGAGGCACGTGATTTTCCATAGCTAGAACCATAGAGATCTCTCTTCAAAGAAGTCTGGAACTCATGAGTATTTAGCCTCTCGAGGATATCACCGGATCAAGTGACTTGTAGTCAAGACGCTCTTGTATCATCGGTGCGGAGTATCAAATGAAGAATCAAGTGATCTCAACAATTTCTTCACCACCTCATGGTCGGTGATGTCAGTGGCACCAAGCGCTTGAAGCTCATTTGAGATGTCAGTGAGGCGATCGAAGGTTTGTTGAACATTTTCATTGTCGAGTCTTTTAAAGTGGTTGAAGAGATTTCGAAGAACATCAACTCGAGAGTCACGCTGAGTTGAGACTCCTTCATTTACTTTGGACAGCCTGCCCCTGATGAGCTTAGCAGTTTCCAAAGCACTCACTCTTCCATATTGTCCTTTGCTCACATGGCCACATATGATATTCTTCGCTTGAGAATCGAGTTGCTTGAATCTCTTCACATCGGCAGCGTTAAGTGAGGGTGAGATGAGGGAACACCATTTTCCACAACATACCGAGATCATTGTCAATTGCCTCAAGATGCATTCGCATCTTATTTTTCCAAAGAGGGGTAGTCCGTCCCATCAAAGGTAGGACACCCAGCTGAGACCTTGATCATACCTGCGGTCGACATAACTAAAACTCCAGGTGGTTAAACCAAAATCACACAGAACAAGGGAGTACCTTGTTCTGATACCAATTGAAAGTGCATTATATCGACTAGAGGCGGGTGAATAGGCGATTTTAATGAATTATTCAATGAGGAATTTGCCGGTGAGGAAATTCCTAAGTGAAGAACTACTTGCAGTGGAATAAGTACTCCGAAGTAAGCATAAGAGAATGCGGGCATGGTCATCATGATGAAATGAAGACAATCAAAGAGTATGAAGCGTAAACACATGATAGCACAAGATGAAGACAAACAGACTGAAGAATTGAACTGAGGAAATTGAGAAAGTCTTCAGTCAAAGTCTTCAAACACAGATATGAACAAACACTCAACACAGTAATGAGGAAATAGAACCAGTTAGGTTGGTGAAGACAATGATTTGGTAGACCAGTTCCAACTGCTGTCTCAGTTGTACGTCTGGTTGGAGCGGCTGAGTATTTAAACTCGAGGACACAGTTCCGGACACCCGATCCGAAAGCACGCAGCTCGGGACACCAAGTCCTCACCGTATTCTCCTTGAACTAAGGTCACACAGACCTCGTCCAATCACTCGTGGTAAGTCTTCAGCGACTTCCAAACCTTCACAGACTTGGTCACCTTCGGCGATCCACAATTCCTCTTGGATGCTCTAGACCATGACGCCTAACCGTCTGGAAGAACATGTCTTCAAAGGTAATAAGCGTCGGATCCACGCAGGATCAATCTCTTCAGTGATGCTCAATCACTTTGGGTTTGTAGGGTTTGGTTTTTGGGTTTTTCCTCACTCAATGATTTTCGCTCAAAGTCCCTCGGAGGATGGGTTGCTCTCAAATGAAAAGTGTCAAGTTCTCTCGAGCAGCCAACCAGCTAGTGGTTGTAGGGGCGGCTATTTATAGCCTAGGGAGCAGCCCGACATGATAAGACATAAATGCCCTTCAATGATATGACCGTTAGGTGGATAAGATATTTTGGGACAGTCAAGAAGACAAAGAACGGTCGGAAATTTGACTCTCAAATTCCTCGGGGCTATCATGTTCCTCACTTTGTAGGCAATCCATATGGCGAATTCCTAACTCCTCGGTCGAGAACAAATTCTCAATGACGGAAGAACTTCGTCTCATCCTTTGAAGAAATTGACTGAGCTGTATGAGATTTCCAAAGGCTTCACTCGAAGGGATTGCTAGGTGTAGGATTTTGAGTTCAGCATCACATGGAAATTTTTCCTTAGTATTTCCTCGACCCCCTTTAACAGTTCGGTGTTTCCTATGACTCAAGAAAGAGAAAACGAAACTACGAAAACAAAAGTCTTCACACTTCATGTTCCTCAAATGAATACCAAGTCTTCAAGGTCACACCAATTTCTCCACTTTCAAAGTCTTCGTAAAGTCTTCGAATATCAAAGTCTTCACCAAAGAACTTCATTTTTAGGGGTCGACTTTCTCTGTAAATATCAAACTCCTCATAGACTTATAGACCTGTGTACACTCATAAACACATTAGTCCCTTAACCTATAAGTCTTCAATACACCAAAATCACTAAGGGTTACTAGATGCACTTACAACACCTAGAATGTTAGTCTTCATTGATTGAAGAAAAACGTTTCTTTGCTTGTTGCACATCTAAGTCATCAATTTTACATAAATGTTAGGACGTGTGTCCTTTTCAAAGAACATTCGAAGATTCTAGGATATTTAGCTCACACCTCAACTTGCTAAATCTCTTCTCATACAAGGGCTTAGTGAAGATATCGACTAGCTGTTCTTCAGTCCGTACATGCTCAATAGAGATGTCGCCCTTCCACACATGATCACGAAGAAAATGATGACGAATTTGAATGTGCTTAGTCTTCGAGTGCTGAACTGGGTTGTGAGCAATCTTGATTGCACTCTCATTGTCACAGTAGAGAGGAACATTCTTCATGTTGACTCTGTAGTACCTGAGAGTTTGCTTCATCCAAAGCAATTGAGCACAGCAAGAACCAGCAGCAATATACTCAAATTTTCAAAGCAGAGATGTGATACGCAGTTCTGCTTTCTTCGAGGACCAACGGACCAATGATCGTCCGAGGAAATGGCATGTGCCTGATGTTGACTTGCGGTCCACACGATCACCAGCATAGTCAGAGTCTGAATATCCAATGAGATCAAAAGCCGAGCCCTTAGGGTACCATAATCCAAGTGTTGGTATGTGAGCTAGATATCGAAGAATATGCTTCATAGCCTTATGGTGTGATTCCTTCGGTGTAGCTTGAAATCGGGCACACATGCAAACACTAAGCATAATATCTGGCCTAGATGCACATAAATACAATAATGAACCAATCATGGAGCGGTATACCTTTTGATCGAAGTCAATACCATTTTCATCAGTGCATAGATGGCCATTTGTGGGCATTGGAATTTTGACCCCTTCGCAATCTTGCATGCTGAATTTCCTCAGTGCATCCTTGAGGTATTTCTCCTGAGATATGAATATACCGCTGCGTTGTTGACGAATTTGAAGACCTAAGAAGAATTTCAGTTCTCCCATCATAGACATTTGATATTCTTCACTCATCATATAGGCAAATTCATCACTGTAACGTTGGTCAGTACAGCCAAAGATAATATCATCAACATAAATTTGGCACACAAACAATTCACCATCATAAGATTTAGTGAAAACAGTAGGGTCAAGTGAACCGGGTTTGAAGCCTTTCTTCATGAGGAATTCCTTCAAACTATCATACCATGCCCGAGGGGCCTGCTTGAGGCCATAGAGGGCCTTATTGAGTCTGAAGACTTTGTCAGGATGCTTTGGATCTTCAAAACCTGGGGGTTGAGCAACATATACTTCTTCCTCAAGATTACCATTGAGGAATGCACTTTTCACATCCATTTGATATAAAGTGATATCATGATGGTTAGCATAAGCAAGTAATATGCGAATAGCCTCAAGTCTAGCAACGGTTGCAAAAGTTTCATCGAAATCAATTCCTTCAACTGTGTGTAGCCTTGAGCTACAAGTCGCGTGCCTTATTCCTCACCACAAGGCCATTTTTGTCTTGCTTGTTGCGGTAGATCCACTTTGTGCCAATGATATTGTGCTTGCGAGGATCTCAGGCGATTAACCGGTTCGAGACGTTGTTCAAATTTTGAACTGATGTAATTCTTCTTGCATAGCTTGAATCCACTCAGGCTCCAGAAATGCTTCATCTACCTTAGTGGGCTCTGTGATAGAGACGAAAGCAAAGTACCCAAAGAAGTTAGACAAATGTGAAGCTTTTGAGCGTGTGAGAGGACCTGGAATGTTGATGTCGCAGATGATTTTCTCAATCTGCACTTCGTTGGCAACACGAGAATGAGCGGGTTGTCGTCGATGAATCTGATCAGCATTTTCGTCAGCACCATTTTCTTTAGGTGCATCAACGTGACGTTCTTCACGTTCTGGAATGATTTCTTCAACTAATTCTTCGGTAGGAATGACATCCTCAGTAGCTTTGAACTTGATAGATTCCTCAGGTGGCTGTTCATCCAACACAGAAGCTAGGTGCTCTCTTTGCGAGCCATTAGTTTAATCGAACCACACGTCTATAGTTTCAACAACTTTGTGAAGAACGTTGTTGAAGACTCTGTAGGTGTGCAAGTCCTTTCCCTTACCAAGCATAAAACCTTCATGTGCTTTCGGTGCAAATTTTGAGTTGTGATGAGGATCTCTAATCCAACATTTAGCACCGAAGACTTTGAAATAACTCACATTGGGTTTCTTGTCAGTGAGGAGTTCATATGCAGTCTTCTTGAAGAATTTGTGAAGATATACCCTATTGATGATGTGGCACGCAGTATCAATTGCCTCAATCCGAAACGCATGAGGCGCCTTGTATTCATCAAGCATAGTGCAAGCCATCTCGGCAAGAGTCCTGTTCTTGCGCTCCACGACGCCCATTTATTTGAGGAGTATAAGGAGCAGATAACTCATTAGTAATACCGAGTTCATCAAGATAGTCATCAAGACCAGAATTCTTGAACTCAGTTCCATTGTCACTTCTGATGTGCTTGATCTTCACACCAAAGTTGGTTGAAGCCCTCGAGGAAAATTGTTTGAAGACTTCCTGCACCTCATGTTTGTAAGTGACAATATGCACCCATGTGTAACGAGAGTAATCATCAATAGTAACCAAGCCATATAGAGATGCATCATTTGTAACTGCAGAATAATGATTAGGACCAAAGAGATCCATGTGAAGCAATTCAAATGGTCGAGTAGTAGTCATGATAGTCTTTGTTGGATGCTTGGCCTTGGTCATCTTTCCGGCTTCACAGGCTCCACATAAGTGATCCTTGAGGAATTTGACATTCTCAATGCCAATGACATGCTTCTTCTTCGCGAGCGTGTGCAGATTCCTCATGCCAGCATGACCAAGTCGTCGATGCCATAGCCAGCTTTCTGAAGCTTTTGCAAGTAAACATACGGCTGGTTGTGGTCCTGTAGAGAAATCAACAATATACAGATCTCCTCTCCTAAAGCCTTCGAAGACTTTGGAATTGTCAGCTTCCATGATCACAACGCAACGGTACTTGCCAAAGATAACAACCATATCAAGATCACAAAGCATTGAGACAGATATGAGGTTGTATCCTAAGGACTCGACACGCATGACTTTGTCCATGTGTCGCCTTTGAGATCGCAACCTTAGCTAGACCCAATACCTGACTTTTGCCTTTGTCAGCGAAGATGATATGCTTCAGATGCGATGGACATAAGGGAACATCCATCAATAGATTCTTGTCACCAGTCATGTGATTTGTACATCCACTATCGAGGACCCACTCATTGACTTTGGGTTGATCATCCTGTAGATGAATTAGTGCATCTTACGAACTCATATACTTCATCAGTGAAGAATATGACATCAATTCATTAGATCAATTTCATCAACCAATAGAATAGATAAAACTGTATGAGGACGTGAGAAATGAGGGTTCGTTTCTTCATGATTAGCCTGCGCCCTATCAGGCATTTTCAGGTCTCCATCAAATTCTTCAGACGTTTAAGCACGTCTGGAGACCTGACCCTGCAGAAGAAATTAGTTCTTTTTCTTCACCACCCACATCTGAAGGGGTGGCAAAGATTTCATCACTCTGCGAGCTCCATACGAGAAAGGTGGCATAGAAGCCAGTCCATTTCTTTTCACATAAGAGGAGTTAGGATATGCATATGAATAAGCAGAGAAATTCTTCGAGGACTTATGAACATAATGATTAGAAGAATAATGCTCATATTCATAGCCGTTAGCTCTTCCCTTTGAAACAGAGGTGTTAGCATGATGATGTTCATATGAGGACTTTGATCCTTTTTAGGAATTTGATCCACGTGAGGAATTTGGTCCGTATGAGGAATTGGATCCATATGAAGAATTTGGTCCATATGAAGAATTTGATCTGGGGTTCCTATTTTTCACAGGTGGTGTCATGATGACATTCATCTGAAGATTTTCAAGGTACCTTTTGGGTACCCAGATTTTCTTCATAGGGGAACCGTTCCTGCCGTTAGTGCCAACATATCAAGCAAATACTTCACAATTCTGATTTTTGAACAGTTTATAGTTGGACTCAAATGACTCATCAGCTGAATGAGGAGAATCACATGTAAAGCCAGATAGATTAGATGGATCTACTGGAGGTCCCTTTGTAGCAACCCATGAGGTTTTGGGGTACTGCTCAGGCTTCCAATATGTCCCATCAGCATTGATTTATCTATCAAACGCAATGATACGTCTCCGTCGTATCTACTTTTCCAAACACTTTTGCCCTTGGACTCTAACTTGCATGATTTGAATGGAACTAACCCAGACTGACGCTGTTTTCAACAGAATTGCCATGGTGTTATTTTTGTGCAGAAACAAAAGTTCTCGAAATGACCTGAAACTTCACGGAGATTATTTTTGGAAAATATAAAAAATACTGGCGAAAGAATCAATGCCAGGGGGCCCACACCCTTTCCACGAGGGTGGGGGGCGCGCCTGCCCCCCTAGGGCGCGCTGTCAGATGTCGGGTTCCGGCAGACCCTTATGGTTTAAACTCTGGGGTGCGCACGAAGATCTCTCCCCTACCGATCTACGTCCGATCGCCTCGTGAGATCTAAGCCGAAAACGATGAACAACACAAGGGACACAAGATTTATACTGGTTCGGGCCACTGTTGTGGTGTAATACCCTACTCCAGTGTGTGGCATGGTGGATTGCCTCAGGGGCTGATGATGAACAGTACAAAGGACGAACAGCCTCGCGAGACGTGTTCCTGAGCTGGTGCGATGAACTGCTTGGGTGAGTTCGATCACCTCTCTCTCTCTGGCTAGGGTTCTATCTCTGATCCCTCTCTCCATGGTAGTGGCTAGCTCTATTTATAGAGGACCTGGTCCTCTTCCCAAATATTGAGCGGGAAGGGCGCCAACAACGGCCATTTTGAAGGGGAACATCTAGTACAAGTTATCCTGACTAAAGTTGGTCTTCGGCTGCCAAAAGCACTGGCAATGACGCCGTCTTGGGCTCCACGGTGACCTCCATCCTACCGCTCCACTGGTCTTGGTCTCATTGCACTGACATGGCAACCTTTGCCTGATGCCTCGGTACTCCACGCCTGTGCTTGCCCCCTTTGCACCAAAGAGGAAACAAGGACAGAACGCAGGCCGGCTCCCGCCTGGCGCCCGCCTGGTCTCGATCGTCATGGCTTGCGTCACGAGCACCTCGCGAGGTACCCTACCTTGATCTCTCCGCCTCCTCGCGAGCCTGCCTGGCGAGGCCGCTCCTGAGGAAGTCTTGTGTCGTCCGCCCATGAGGCTTGGCCCTCGCGAGGGTCTTGAGTCTTCTTGTTGATGAAGATGAGCCGTCTTGGGCCACCACTTGAGCCACGCCCGAGCCGTGGGTAAACAAAGTCAGGGACCCCCGTTCCCAGAACGCCAACAGTAGCCCCCGGGCCCAAGGCGCGCTCGGACTTGGCTTAGCGGAGAAGCGAAGGGGCAAGTGCGGAGCGCCACGGGCCCCATCAGCCTGCGGCCTTGGGCGCCGCGTGGCGGTTGATTGGACGTGGGCGTCTCCGCTTTCCCACGCTGCCTCGGCAACTGCTTGATTGACAAAAGGCTGGCCCGGGGTTAGCCTTACCTTCATTACCCTCGTTCTCCTAGCTCCAGATCCCCTTTCTTGCTCTTCGCCCTCCTGCTTCCAAAATCTCCAGATCTGCCGCATCCTTTCTCCCAGGCGAGCAATGGCACCCCGCAGGACCCCGGTTGGGGCCGCAACGGCCTGGTACTCGGCGGCTCTGGTCTCCCCCAACGTGACGCAGAAAAATCTTGTCCTCACGCGCCAGATGGCGGCGTCGCAGATCAACGAGATGGGGGAGACCGCGCTCCGGCTTGGCTCCGCCCGGCCGGAGGACAAGGGGAGCACCTTCTACCCCCTCTTCATGAGCGCCGTTATCGCTGGTCTGGTTCCTCCTTTCTCTGAGTTCTTCCTCGCCGTCCTTCGCCAGTATCAGTTGCATGCTCTACATATCCATCCCAACTCCATCCTTGTTCTATCGATCTTCACGTGCTACTGTGAGGCGCACGTCGGGGTGGTGCCCTCCGTGGCCTTGCTGCACCACTTCTTCTCCCTCCGGATCTCCGGCGGCAATATCTCAGCATGCGCGAGCTTTGTCGCGTACTCCAAGTCCAACGCCATCTCGAAGGCCGGGAAGAGGGCCGAGGGCTTCCGGAGCAAGTGTGTCATGGTGGACACCAGGTGCCACAACCTCCTGCTGGAGTTGCCCACAAAGCAGCCTGAGGCTGTTGAGGCGTGGTCCCGTGCGAAGCTTGATGATCGGCGGGCGAAGCTGGTGTTGGAGAAGATGAACGCCGACCTGAGGCCGGGCAGTCTGAGGACGGCGAAGCTGAACGAGGCCTCGCTCCTAAGGGAGTTCCTGTCGCACCGGGTGGCCCCTCTTCAGGCGCACTCGCGCCTGCTGTGGAGGCTCGCGGATGCTGACGTTGTCCTCCGCCTGAGCTTGGACACCCTGAACGACGAGGATCTGACCGTGACACTCCGCTTCTTGGTTGGAGAGGAAGTGGCAGGCCCGGTGGATGCTCCGGTCCCTTTGTTCCTTCGTGATGACTGGAGGCTCGTGGTGGACACCATGCCCACCTTCGACAGGGTGGGTCTGGTGCCAGCGGAGGATCCTGAGGGCCAGGCAGTGACGGCGACGGTGAACTTGTCTTGTGGTGACTCCAGCAGGGGAGAGGAGGAAGATGACGACTAGGGCGAGGAGCGTGACTCGGAGGCGACCTTCGAGGGGATGGGGGAGACTTCCCCCTGGCGCAAGTCCAGCACCCTCCACTCCATGCCTGACGGCGACGAGGCTAGCACCGGGCGAGAGGGAGAGGAAGGACAGGTCTGGGCTGATCTCCCGAGGAAGGGCAGGTCTGGGCTGATCTCCCGAGGGTCTACCCCGTCCCTCGCATCGGCTGAAGTCAGTTCTAGCCCTTCAGGTGCGCCTTCCCCTGCGGCCGGGCCTCACGAGGCTGAGCCCCGCAAGAGGCTTTCAGGCTTCAAGCTTGGCCGGAGTCCGTGGGATCCCGCAGCAGTCAACCAATTAAGTGTTCGAATTCCACCCCGTTCCTGTCTTTTGCTGTCGAGGCCTGACATCTTTTATTGGGTAGGCTGCTACCCGCGGCGAAGAGGATGAAGGGAGATGCGGCGACCCCGCCTGGGATGGGCTCCTCGGCCATGGCCGCGTCTTCACTCGCGGGAAAGGGAGGTAGCGGGGCCTGCACGTCCCCTTCCCGGTCATCCTCGCGAGGCCAGCATGGATGCTTCGGCAAGGAGTCAGCCGTCTTGGCCCCGCTGACTCTGGAGGTGCCTGCGCTTGATGCTATCGCCGAGGTGGCCGAGGCTCAGGAGGTCCCTTCCTTCCAAGCTGTGATCACGCTGCCGTCTTCTCCTCCTACTCCGCCGGCTCCCGTCTCCTCTGCTTCCTCTGTTGCCTTGGACTGTGCCGCCGACGAACTGAGTCAGCTGCGGGAGGATTTCTGGAGCGCGGACCCCTGTCTGGTGGCCGGGCGCCTGGAGTTGGTCTCCAGCTGGGTTCGCTCTAACGCCTCTGTCCGAGCGGCACTGGGGCAGGCTGTGACGGCTTCCGAGGAGGGGAAGCAAGCCACCTCCCAGGCCATGGCCGCTCGCGACGCGACGTTGAAGGACGCCTCAACTGCCAAGGGCCACTGCAAGACGCTGGAGGGCGAATTGCAAGGGCTGCGTGATGAGCTCACCAAGGAGATTCGCGACCACCTGGTGAAGGAGGAGGAGATGAAGGCTCGGGAGGCTGCTGTTAAGGACCGCAGCGCCGAACTCTTAGCCGACCGCGACCGGCTGAAGACGTTGGAGTAGGTGCTGAAGACGAAGAGGATCGAACTGGACGCCGAGGCGAAGGTCTTGGCCGAGGATCGCGCGGCCTTCACGCGCTACAGGAGAGGGCTCGCGTAGCGCTGAAGACGCTATATGACGGGGGCCTGGAGAAACCGATGGCTGGAGCCAAGGAAGGCCCCGCCAAGCTGGTTCCCTTCCTCGTCGAGGCGCTTGAGGAAGTCGTGATCGGCATCGGCCCCATGGCCGAAGTTGAAGCTCGCGTCCTTTCCTCCGCAGCGCTGACGCGGATCCTCAGCCACGTCTACCTCCTCAACCCCGACGCCAACCTTGATGACCTGCTAGAGCCCGTGGACGCCAAGGGCTCCGCCGCCGCTGCCGAAGCCGTCAAGGGCCGAGCGGAGGACTTGCTGGTGAAGTTCCGCGCCTTCAACACCGCGCCCAAGCGAGGCGCTGCCGGCTCCACAGCTCCAAGGAATGGGGCTGACAAGCGCGACTCCACCACAAGCGGTGGCGCGGCCCAGGGGTGATCTTCTCGCGGCCTCTTCCTGCTTTGATTCCTGCAACATGCACCATGCCTTGTTGTAAAGCCCCGGATGCAACTTTCCATATTCGTAACTCCAACTCTTGCCTTTTTCGGAGATGTGATATGTTATTTCATTCGTGGTTGGGTTTTTGTCTTTTGTTTTGCTTTTTGTTCATGTCATGCATCTCATCTCATCGCATCATCCGCATTGCATCCGCATTGCATCCGCATGTTTTCATAAAAACTCGTAGCCGTTCGCAGTTGCCCTTTCTCTCTTTGCCTCCATTGGTATTTTGTCAGGCCCTTGTCCTCGTTGACCTTTCTCAGACCCCTCATGTGCGTGTCCGAAACTCCCCCGAACCCGACCTGCATAAACATCACCGAGGAACTGGATCATCCCCAAATATCTATAAAACATCTTCGTTTTATTTATTGGACTTCCTAACCTATTTATCTCGAACCGTCCGATCGAAATCGTAGGGACGAGATATCCCCTAATCTAAATTCATGTGATATAAATATCAGCCCAACCCTAGAAATTAGGCAGCTTGTCCCATCCACCAAATCCCCTCACCCGCCGCCGCCAGTCCTCTTCCTCCTCGGGATCCCTTCCGATCCAATCCACCTCGAGCTCTTCGCCCAACCAACCACCAAGCCGATCCATAAATCCATCTACGACCAACCTCTCCTTCCTCTGCTCGATCCACCCCTACATCCACATCCACCCGTGCTCGTCTTCTCGCGTGTAGCCGTCGAGCCTCCCCTGCTCCTCTACCTCGCCTCGTCGTCCGTGGCCGGCGCCACGCCCGGGCGACCACGAGATAAGCTTCGCTGCCCTTCCCTCCTCCCGTGGTTTCTCCGCCTTCCTCGTCTCACCTCCCTGTCTCTCTTTCTCCGCTCAAACAGGAGTGCCCCGAGCCGCCCGTCGTCCAGAGCCCAAGCTCCATCTTCCACGCCTCGTCTGGCGAGCACCGAGGCCCTGCCTCCTCGTTGCCTCGCCTCCCAGAGACTCCACCTTCGTCCCGAGCACCCGCAGATGCTCCTCGCCTCGAGCACCAGCGCTCCAAAGGCCGGGCCTCCTGTTGTTCGTCATCGCCGGAGCTCCCCACCACCGAGCATCACCAAAGAGGCAGGCCCACGCCGCCCATGCTCCCTTCCCCATTCTCTTCTTTCACTGAAGCTCTCCCGACCACCCCCATCATCATGTTTACATCACAGGAACCATGGTGCCGCCGATTGAGCTCCTTGACCGTGCTTCCTCGCCTGCTCTTCGCCAGATCCGTGGTCCGAGGACTGGATCCGCACGTCCGCTCCATCCTGCCGTCCCACCGGAGTCCCTGCCTCGCCGACACAAGCTTCCGCGCTGCTGCCCTGCCGAAGTCCCAGCTTTGTCTCCCTCTGTTCGGCGTGGGAGGCAAGCGGCGACTCTTCTGCATCGAGCCGCTCGACTCGGCGCTCGCGTTGACCAGCCTTTCGCATGACGCGCCCACTCCAAGCCGCGGCCCAGCCCCAGCTCTCCTCTGCTCTGGCCCGAGGCCTTTGGTGAGCAGCCCCCTCGAGCCCCTTTGCCATGTGCACTGTTAGGCCAGCCAGTTTCGGCCCGTTCACTGTTTTTTTACCGTCTGCGATTTTGTATTTTATCCAGTGAATTACTGTTTTACAGAAAAACCCCTAAGCATCATGCATATAATAATTCACAAACCGTGCATCGGATTAAAATGATTTATATATGTAAAATACTTATAATTTCATCTAGTTTCATAATATGCCACTTTCATCCATGATTAAAAATGTTTAAAATGCTGTTTTTTTAAATTTGTTTAAATGCCATGCTAAAATGATTTATTTCATAACTAAATAACCGTAGCTCGGTTTTAAATAAACTTTATATGTAAATGGGTTGGAAAAATGCCTAGTTTAACATGGTGCACTTTATTTTCCTGTTTAATATGTTTTAGGGCAGAACAGTACCAAATTCGAAATATGCATATGGGGATTTTCCGGAATTGTTGTTTGTTGTTCCGACCTCATTTAAATTTGCCTAAATAGTTAGTTTACTTATGCCACACCTCTTGCCATGTTTAACAACATTTAATATTGTTGAGTAGCTTATAACGAGATCAAACTAAATAATTGCATGTGGTGTTTCCTCATATGCAAATCGTTGCATATTGAGCTCCACTTAATTTGTAGTATTGTTTGTTGCACTTTGCCATGCCATGCCTCATTAAACCGGACATGCATCATATTTGGTTGTGCATCATGACATGTTTATGCTTATGTGTTTACCATGTTGCTTTCTTCTTTCCTGTTTGCTTCTCTCATTAGCTTCGGTTTCGTTCCGGAGTAGTGAGGATTCGTTCGATTACGTCCGGTTGTCTTCTTCATGGACTCGTTCTTCTTCCTAGCGGGATTTCAGGCAAGATGACTGTCACCTTGGATCTCATTACTATCATTGCTATGCAAGTTGGATCGTTCTATCGCTATGCTGCGTTACCTACCACTTGCTTATCAAGCCTCCCAAATTTCCATGAACCTCTAACCTTTGACACCCTTCCTAGCAAACCGTGTTTGGCTATGTTACCGGTTTTGCTCAGCCCCTCTTATAGCGTTGCTAGCTGCAGGTGAAGATGAAGATTGCTCCATGTTGGATTATGTTCATGTTGGGATACCACATTATCTCTTATATATATTATTAATGCATCTAAATACTTGGTAAAGGGTGGAAGGCTCAGCCGTATGCCTGGTGTTTTGTTCCACTATTACCGCCCTAGTTTCCGTCATATCGGTATTATGTTCCCGGATTTTGCGTCCCTAACGCGGTTGGGTGATTTATGGGACCCCCTTGACAGTTCTCTTTGAATAAAACTCCTCCAGCAAGGCCCAACCTTGGTTTTACCATTTGCCTCACCACCACCTATACCCTTTCCCTTGGGTCGGCCAACCCGAGGTTCATCTTTATTTTAGCCCCCCCGGGCCAATGCTTCTCTAAGTGTTGGCCCGAAACGAGCAGACTGCGGGGCAACCTTGGGGAAACTTGAGGGTTGGTTTTACTCGTAGGATGTCTCATCCGGTGTTGCCCTGAGAACGACATATGTGCAGCTCCTATCGGGATTGTCGGCCCATCGGGCGGTCTTGCTGGTCTTGTTTTACCATTGTCGAAATGTCTTGTAAACCGGGATTCCGACACTGATCGGGTCTTCCCGGGAGAAGGAATATCCTTCGTTGATCGCGAGAGCTTATCATGGGCTAAGTTGGGACACCCCTGTAGGGTATAAATTTTCGAGAGCCGTGCCATGATTTATGTGGCAAATGGGAATTTGTTAATGTCCGGTTGTAGTTAACTTAAAGTAAACTCTTCTAAAATACACCAACCGTGTGCGTAATCGTGAGTGTCTCTTTTCGGGGTTGATCGAGAGGAGAACACAGTTTCTGGGTTATGTCTGACGTAAGTAGGAGTTCAGGATCACTTCTTGATCATTGCTAGCTTCACGTCCGGTCCGCTTGCTCTCTTCTCGCTCTTATTTGCGTATGTTAGCCACCATATATGCTTAGTCGTTGCTGCAGCCTCACCACTTTACCCCTTCCTTACCCCTTAAGCTTTGCTAGTCTTGATACCCATGGTAATGGGATTGCTGAGTCCTCGTGGCTCACAGATTACTACACCAACAGTTGCAGGTTCAGGTTATGCGAAGATCTTGATGCGAGAGCGATGTTACTTGTTCTGGAGTTCTTCTTCTGCTTCTTCTTCGATCAGGGGATGGGTTCCAGGTCGGTAGCCTGGGCTAGCAGGGTGGATGTCGTTTGAGTTTCTGTTTATGTTTCATCCGTTGTCAGATGTTGATCTTGTATATGATATATTGTTGTATTCATGTGACATTGTATGTCTTGGATGTATCCCCACTATTATGTAATGTTGATGTAATGATATCCACCTTGCAAAAGCGTCTTCAAGATGCGCTTCTATCCTTGGTGGGACCTTCGAGTTCCTTTAGGATAGGGTCGCATCTTGGGCGTGACAAGTTGGTATCAGAGCCTCGACCGACCATAGGAGACCCTTTGATTGTTGGCTGTTGTTGAGTCTAGAAGAAAACTATTTCGAGTCTTAGGATTATATATATATATCGGAGAGTAGGATTCTTTTTACTCCTCAGTCCCTTCGTCGCTCTGGTGAGGCCTCCTGCCGTAGATGTTTTGTCTTTCCTCTCCTCAATTTTCACGAATTTTTTTTAGGATCACGGGTATCTTGGAATCGTTCGATGGTTTTGTGGCGAGAACATTGTTCTTGGTGCCTCCTAACATTTAGGGGTTGTGGCGGTGTCCCGGGAGTTGAGCTCCGAGGTGTTGTCGTCACAATTTTATCGTTGCGATTCGAATACTTGAGTTTTGCCGACATCGAAAATCTCTTTTATGCGTTGTTGGTGAGATAACCTCGGCGCTACCCAAAGATCTTGGGGAGTTCGGGAGTATTGCCATAACTCGTATAACGGATGCTTTTCGAAGGTTGAGGTACACGATTTCCGGAGTTTTCTTGGTTATGTGTTGACGGATGGATACAACTGGATCTAGGTATTGTTAGTTTGGGTGATATATTTTGTGTCCCCTGTATCCCCAACACCAGATTGCATAACCGTAAAGTTTCGGAGTTTATAGGTGGGTATTCAAGTAGCTCCTAGAATATCTTTCTCGATGATGCGTGATATGGGATTGGGTAAATCTCTATCATATGTATTTGTTCCGGCTTATTCTGCAAGCCAAATCCTTTGTTTTGTTTTATTTGTGGTATTCGAGTTGCTTCGAAGTCAAATGTTGAATCCATACATTTCAAGCGGTGTTCTCATATTTCTATGAGAGTGCTAATCCTTCTTGTTTATCGAGATTGTCATGTCAATTCTTTTCCCAACCGGCATGCTTCTCTTCAAGTGGATCCGATCATTTCAACATTTGTGAGATCAATTCTAAGTTCTCTCAACGGTATCCATTTCATCCATCCCCAAGTTGCCTTTGTTTTCCCGCCCTCCCACCCTTTTCTTCAAGGACTCAGATTTCTTAATCATGTATCCTTTTATTTGTGGGAAGTCTCTTCATTCTTTTCTTTCAATGTTCTTATCCGGTGATTTCCCATGAAGATGCTCAATAGTTTCAAGTTCATCATCCTTCATTGTTGTTTCTTCTCCGGTGGATCCAATTCAAGCTTTCGATATTCATCATATTCCTTTCCTTGTTTCTAATGCTTTCTCATGCCGATGCACCTCTTAATCATTCACCTCTCGCTTTTCATTTGTTCTGGAGTGCTGAAGATATCTTACAAGACTTGTGTTTCCATTCTCAATCCGTTCAAGATATTTCAAGGTTGTTATCCCATTCAAGCCATTTAATTCAACCGGTGCAACCTCTCTTTAAAATTGTTCAACGGTGTTTTCTTTTGAGTGGGCCCTAACCCACAGGTCTTTTTCCAGGATCTTACCTGACTCTTCTAATTTTCCCGGAACTATTCTCAAATTCAATTCAAAGTTTGACGTAAGAATGAATTTTCATTAGTCACATGCCTTCTCCTAGGCCGCTTTCAAAATCTTTTCATCTCTGGCTCAACGTTTCCTCTTTTAATCCTTCCGGAGTTTCTCAACAATTTGGTGGTGTTTCTCCTCGTCATTCTCAGCATGTGAAGACCGAAGAAGAGTTCCTCTTAAATCCTTACCCGTTCTTCCAAAGATGCGTACTTCAAGTTTGATGCCATCCTCTCATAATTGTTTTCGATTGTAGAATTCTTTTCACCCATCCGGAGCATTTCATGAGTTGTTTCCATTTCTTTCCTCCGAAGGCCATCATGTCATAATTCTTCATTCTCAGCGTGTAGCTACCGTTCTCCATATTTTATCGGTGAATCGTTCAAATATCCTCTAATCAGTTCATGATCTCTTCGTTCTCATGTATCTAAATCCTCTCAAGTATCTTCGTTTTCTTTTTCTCCAATTCTTCCCGGTGAATTGTGCCTTCGCTACGTTCATTTTCAATTCTTATGGTGGTTCGTTCAAGATTTCACTTCCTCTGTTATCATATTAATTCATTCGTTGTTTCCAAATTCCTTCGGTGGTTCCATCAATACCTTGTCAAGTTTGCACTATATCTCTTTTCAATCCCTCAAGAAGAATAAGTAGTATGCCAAATCCATTGCTTGTCATCAATGTAAATTGGTGAAGGATACGCATAACGTAATTCTTATTTTTGTTTCATCAAAGTGATCTAGTTTCTTCTTTCCAGAGTTATTCATCATGTCACATTTCTCGGTTCGAGATGCTTCATCTTTTCTTCTCTGGAGTTTCAAGTTTTTCCGCTTTATCTCGTCGTGAAGCTCCATCTAAATCATCGCAAGGCTTCACCTGGTGTTTTCAACTTCTCCTTCTTTTTACCATCCTTTTATTACCGGAGTTCTTCATAGAGGCTCTACATGGTGGCTCGTCAAGGATTCTTTTAATTATTTAATTGTTCTTCAAGATTTCTCTCGAAGTTATGATCCGCCAAGCCATACTCAAAATTAAACATGGTGCTCAACACATGTTTTGTTTTGAGGCGTTCAAGTATTCTTCTTCTTGCATTTCGAAGTGCAATTCTTCCTACCTTATCTTTTGAGGTGATGTTATGTCACTCTTGACAATTTCCTTCATGTTTCATGATTCATATTGTTGTTAAGAATGAGGTATTTTAAATCCATCAATCCCTTTGTTGGAGTTATCTTGGGTCATATTTCACCTAAAGCCTTCCCTAAGGAATGTTGCTATTTGTGGTGCGTACCTATGATCCAATTTTCTCCTTATCATCTCGGTGAAGAAGTTTTTCATATTTTTGGTGCTCTCAATCAAATCAATGGTTTCCATTAGTGGCCGATTGTCACCTCATAGTCTCGTGATGTTTTCCATAAGCCCGCTACAAGCTTATTCTTACCATTGTTGTTTTTTCAAACAACTCCGTTCAATCCTACTTCGTAAGGATGCTCTTTCAAATTCATTTATGGTAGGAGATGTTGGTTTCATTTTTCGTTCTATTCATTCCAACTATCTAACTATCATGCTTTGTTTCCGGAGGCATTGTGATGTTGCTCTTTTCACCCATCACCTCGGTTTGTAAAGATCGTGTTCTTTTCATGCTTATCCATTTAACTGGAGCGTTATGTCCTCTGCTCAAGTTTTTTTCATCTTATCAAGTCTTGCATCTCTTTTCAACCGGAGTGTTGTCCAAATTTGATCTTCCTTGTTTCTTATTTATCTCGTTTCAACCAGAGTGGTTTCAATTCCTTCTTGTCCATTGTGCTCGTCATTCATAGCTTTGCAACTCCAAGGTTCACATGATGTTCCTTGTTTCTCTTTTCTATCGGAGTGCTACCAATTTCGTTCAACTCTGTTGTCTTCTTCTTTCAACTTTCCAACCTCTCAAGGTTCATTGGTTTCACTTTCGTTTCTCAAAGAAGCAACTTTGTCTTACCTCTTTCTCTTCCGTTTCTCTCCGGTGCCATCCTAGATCTCGGGACGAGATCCTCTTGTAGTGGTGGAGTGTTGTAACGCCCCGGATGCAACTTTCCATATTCGTAACTCCAACTCTTGCCTTTTCCGGAGATGTGATATGTTATTTCATTCGTGGTTGGCTTTTTGTCTTTTGTTTTGCTTTTTGTTCATGTCATGCATCTCATCTCATCGCATCATCCGCATTGCATCCGCATTGCATCCGCATTGCATCCACATGTTTTCATAAAAACTCGTAGCCGGTCACAGTTGCCCTTTCTCTCTTTGCCTCCGTTGGTATTTTGTCAGGCCCTTGTCCTCGTTGACCTTTCTCAGACCCCTCGTGTGCGTGTCCGAAACTCCCCCGAACCCGACCCGGACAGTCATCACCGAGGAATCCGGATGATCCCCAAATATCTATAAAACATCTTCGTTTTATTTATTGGACTTCCTAACCTATTTATCTCGAACCGTCCGATCGAAATCGTAGGGACGAGATATCCCCTAATCTAAATTCATCTGATATAAATATCAGCCCAACCCTAGAAATTAGGCAGCGTGTCCCATCCACCAAATCCCCTCACCCGCCGCCGCCAGTCCTCTTCCTCCTCGGGATCCCTTCCGATCCAATCCACCTCGAGCTCTTCGCCCAACCAACCACCAAGCCGATCCAAAATCCATCCCGACCAACCTCACCGGCCTCTGCTCGATCCACCCCTACATTGCAGCCACCCGAGCTCGTCTTCTCGCGTGTAGCCGTCCGAGCCTCCCATGGCTCCTCTACCTCGCCTCGTCGTCCGCGGCCAGCCATGCCCAGCGACCACGAGATAAGCTTCGCTGCCCTTCCCTCGCCCTGTGGTTTCTCTGCCTTCCTCGTCTCACCTCCCTGTCTCTCTTTCTCTGCTCAAACAGGAGTGCCCCGAGCCGCCCGTCGTCCAGGAGCCCAAGCTCCATCTTCCACGCCCTCGCCCGCGAGCACCTGAGGCCCTGCCTCCTCCTTGCCTCGCCCCTCCCAGAGACCCACCTTCGCCCCGAGCACCCGCAGATGCTCCTCGCCTCGAGCACCAGTGCTCCAAGGCCGGCCTCCTGTTGTTCGTCATCGCCGGAGCTCCCCACCACCAGGCGTCACCAGCAGGCCGTCCTCGCCGCCCATGCTCCCTTCCCCATTCTCTTCTTCGCTGAAGCTCTCCCTGACCACCCCCATCATCATGTTTGTGTCACAGGGAGCCATGGTGCCGCCGATTGGAGCTCCTTGACCGTGCTTCCCTCGCCCGTCTCCGGCAAGATCCGTGGTCTAGGGACCGGATCCGCACGTCCGCTTCATCCCTGCCGTCCCACCGGAGTCCCCTGCCTCGCCGACCTGCAGCCTTCCACCGCCAGCCTCCGCAAGTCCCCATCGCTATCTCCCTCTGTTCGAGCAAGGGAGACGATGGCGACTCTTCTGCATCAAGCTGCTCGACTCGGCGCTCGCGTTGACCAGCCTTTCGCATGACGCGCCCACTCCAAGCCGCGGCCCAGCCCCAACTCTCCTCTGCTCTGGCCCGAGGCCTTTGGTGAGCAGCCCCCTCGAGCCCCTTTGCCCTGTGCACTGTTAGGCCAGCCAGTTTCGTCCCGTTCACTGTTTTTTTTACCGTCTGGGATTTTGTATTTTATCCAGTGAATTACTGTTTTACAGAAAAACCCCTAAGCATCATGCATATAATAATTCACAAACCATGCATCGGATTAAAATGATTTATATATGTGAAATACTTAGAATTTCATCTAGTTTCATAATATGCCACTTTCATCCATGATTAAAAATGTTTAAAATGCTGTTTGTTTAAATTTGCTTAAATGCCATGCTAAAATGATTTATTTCATAACTAAATAACCGTAGCTCGGTTTTAAATAAACTTTATATGTAAATGGGTTGGAAAAATGCCTAGTTTAACATGGTGCACTTTATTTTCCTTTTTAACAACAATAAAATATGTTTTAGGGCAGAACAGTACCAAATTCGAAATATGCATATGGGGATTTTCCTAATTGTTGTTTGTTGTTCCGGCCTCATTTAAATTTGCCTAAATAGTTAGTTTACTTATGCCTCACCTCTTGCCATGTTTAACAACATTTAATATTGTTGAGTAGCTTATAACGAGATCGAACTAAATAATTGCATGTGGTGTTTTGTCATATGCAACTCGTTGCATATTGAGCTCCACTTAATTTGTAGTATTGTTTGTTGCACTTTGCCATGCCATGCCTCATTAAACCGGACATGCATCATATTTGGTTGTGCATCATGACATGTTTATGCTTGTGTGTTTACCATGTTGTTTGCTTCTTTCCGGTTTGCTTCTCTCGTTAGCTTCGGTTTCGTTCCGGAGTTGTGAGGATTCGTTCGATTACGTCCGGTTGTCTTCTTCATGGACTCGTTCTTCTTCCTAGCGGGATTTCAGGCAAGATGACTGTCACCTTGGATCTCATTACTATCATTGCTATGCTAGTTGCATCGTTCTATCGCTATGCTGCGTTACCTACTACTTGCTTATCAAGCCTCCCAAATTGCCATGAACCTCTAACCTTTGACACCCTTCCTAGCAAACCGTGTTTGGCTATGTTACCGCTTTTGCTCAGCCCCTCTTATAGTGTTGCTAGCTGCAGGTGAAGATGAAGATTGCTCCACGTTGGATTATGTTCATGTTGGGATATCACATTATCTCTTATATATATTATTAATGCATCTATATGCTTGGTAAAGGGTGGAAGGCTCAGCCGTATGCCTGGTGTTTTGTTCCACTCTTACCGCCCTAGTTTCCGTCATATCGGTATTATGTTCCCGGATTTTGCGTCCCTAACGTGGTTGGGTGATTTATGGGACCCCCTTGACAGTTCGCTTTGAATAAAACTCCTCCAAAGAAGGCCCAACCTTGGTTTTACCATTTGCCTCACCACCACCTATACCCTTTCCCTTGGGTCGGCCAACCCGAGGGTCATCTTTATTTTAGCCCCCGGGCCAATGCTTCTCTAAGTGTTGGCCGAAAGCAACTTCATGGGGCCACCTAGGGGAAACTTGAGGGTTGGTTTTACTCGTAGGATGTCTCATCCGGTGTTGCCCTGAGAACGAGATATGTACAGCTCCTATCGGGATTGTCGGCGCATCGGGAGGTCTTGCTGGTCTTGTTTTACCATTGTCGAAATGTCTTGTAAACCGGGATTCCGAGACTGATCGGGTCTTCCCGAGAGAAGGAATATCCTTCGTTGATCGCGAGAGCTTATCATGGGCTAAGTTGGGACAGCCCTGGAGGGTATAAATTTTCGAGAGCCGTGCCCGCGGTTATGTGGCAAATGGGAATTTGTTAATGTCCGGTTGTAGTTAACTTAAAGTAAACTCTTCTAAAATACACCAACCGTGTGCGTAATCGTGAGTGTCTCTTTTCGGGGTTGATCGAGAGGAGAACACGGTTTCTGGGTTATGTCTGACGTAAGTAGGAGTTCAGGATCACTTCTTGATCATTGCTAGCTTCATGACCGTTCCCCTTGCTCTCTTCTCGCTCTTATTTGCGTATGTTAGCCACCATATATGCTTAGTCGCTGTTGCAGCCTCACCACTTTACCCCTTCCTTACCCCTTAAGCTTTGCTAGTCTTGATACCCATGGTAATGGGATTGCTGAGTCCTCGTGGCTCACAGATTACTACACCAACAGTTGCAGGTTCAGGTTATGCGAAGATCTTGACGCGAGAGCGATGTTACTTGTTCTGGAGTTCTTCTTCTGCTTCTTCTTCGATCAGGGGATAGGTTCCAGGTCGGCAGCCTGGGCTAGCAGGGTGGATGTCGTTTGAGTTTCTGTTTATGTTTCATCCGTAGTCGGATGTTGATCTTGTATATGATATATTGTTGTATTCATGTGACATTGTATATCTTGGATGTATCCCCACTATTATGTAATGTTGATGTAATGATATCCACCTTGCAAAAGCGTCTTCAAGATGCGCTTCTATCCTTGGTGGGACCTTCGAGTTCCTTTAGGATAGGGTCGCATCTTGGGCGTGACACTCGTGGAGGCGTTTAAATTCGTGTCTGGTGCTGTGAGAACAAACTATGGTCTGTAATATTTGCTTCTAGGTTTGCTAGATTTTGCGATTTCCTTCCTATTTGCTTGTGTTCTACGTCGGCAGGGTCCGACCCCGCACATACCTCAGCCGCCGTTAGCCTCGACCGGATCACCAGCACGAGACTAAGGAGTGAGGGGCTACGTGGCAAGTTAGGCTCCTGAGTCGCGATGCTTAGGAGTCCCCCTTGACGCACAAATGGCAAATAGGGAGGGGTAGAAGATAGGATCTGTCGTTCTACGTCGGCAGGGACCGGCCCCGTGCATACCTCAACCGCCGTTAGCCTCGATCGGATCACCAGGACGGGACTAAGGAGTGAGGGGCTACGTGACCAGTTAGGCTACTGAGTCGCGACGCTCAGGAGTCCCCCTTGATGCTCAAACGAGTCTTCATACCTTGGCTCCGCTCGGGGAGGGGCGAGCGACGACCAGGTCTGAGGGACCTGGCTAGGTGGCATGTGCTCGGGTGTGACCCGGGCGCAGCCCCCGTGTCCAGCCCCCTCA
This sequence comes from Aegilops bicornis, assembly GCA_021605145.1. NCBI lineage: Eukaryota > Viridiplantae > Streptophyta > Magnoliopsida > Poales > Poaceae > Aegilops > Aegilops bicornis. Next base: position 642,247,994 of record CM038670.1, on the reverse strand, counting down.
CGCGGCACTCTCGAGGGGAGGCTTTGTGATGGGGCCAGACACTGAGCTCTGGGCTCCCTGAGGTTGATGCAGCCGTGGGCTACCGTCAGTTGTTTATCACCAACGTGGAGCATAGCGCTTCCGTATGTGTACGGGCATAGCCGCTCCTCGGCAGTGTCGTCAGCCAGTGCGGAGCATGGTGCTTCCACTGTTACGTGGGAAGGGGGCTCCCCTACGGGAGGAGTCCCCGGGGCGTGTACTGCCCCGCCCTGACACGTGGCCGGCACGGTAGGGCTTAAGAGAGGTGTATCTAGGCACCCGTGAGCCAACGCGGGACTCACAAGGCCCTACCTCGAGGCGGGTTGCGCCTGGCTCTGGGCCTTTGTCAGTGGTATGTTCCTGCAATGTGGTTAAAATGTGAATGCTCTACGTCCTTATGTCCCGGCCCTCGAGCAAGCTCAGCCGCCACTGGTATGACAAGTCGTTTTGCCGTGGGTCAAGGCCAGGGGGTGAGGGCTGGAGAGCCAGTAAGAGCCCATGAGTCGCGATGCTCAGGTGCCCCCCTTTTAACGTGCAAGCGATCCGCATGAGGAAAAATAGACCCGTGGTGGGCGGCGGACGGCAATCATGGGTAGGTCAAGCATGAAGAAACTAAGCAACTTAGATAGATGCAGAGAAAGCAAACACCACTGGGTCAGGCCCGAGCGGCTTGGGATGATGCAGCCCGAGGGTCGCCCCCAACAAGGCAAGCAGAAGACATAAGCAAAACGGATACATGCCGCAGGGACTGACCCACGCGACCTGGGAATGATGCGGCCCTGGGGGCGCTCCCATCTGAAACGAAACTTGAAAGAAGTCACCTGATACCATTGCAGAACGAGTGTCGGAGTAGCTGGCGGTGCGGGGTGAAGAAGCCGATCCTCACGAGCCCTCAGGACTCCGAGCCTCGGGAGGCTCAGGAGGTCCAGGCGGCTCGCTGAGGTCCATCTCCATCTCTAGGAATGCGCGATGCTTGGCCACCTGAGCTTCCAGGATGCTCCTCATCCGGCGCTGGTGGGCAGCAGCCGCGTTCGACAAGCCGAAGGGCATGCGAACATAGCTGTGCGGTGGACCCGCGCAACACCCCACGCGCGAGGGCCAGAAGCACTCTTGAGACGCGACTCGATTGAGCAGACACGCAGCCCGCCATCCTCGCCTGGATGGGGAGCTACGCTGGGCAGGCGGCGGTTGTCGCGCATGACTCTCGATTCCTGCAACTCCTGAGCGACATTGGTGATGAATTCCTGAGGGTTGGGCCCTCCTTTCCTTGCGCCTTCCTGAGGGAAACGTGCCGCGAAGCACGCCTCCAAGTGGTGCCCAAGTGCCTCCCTCGTGATCTTGGCAAAGTCGGTGGCTCCCCAGGAGAGAGCTCCCGAGCCCTGCCCGAGGAGGGCGCCGGGTGCGCCTTCCTATGCGATGGAGGGTGGCGCCCCTTGGACGGGCGCATGTCCGGATGTGGCGCCTCCGGAGGTGCCTGTCTCCTGAGGCTTTGAGCCAGGTGACGTCTTCTTCTTGGGAGCTACTCCGGGGTGGTTTCCACTCTTGCTGTCCGGGTCCTCGATTGACGCGGCTCGGAAGGCGCGCTCGAGAGAGCACACCGCATCCTTCTCTTCACAGGGGACCGTGATGACCCCGCCACTTCCTGGCATCTTGAGGACGTTGTAGCCATGGTGAGTCACTGCCATAAACTTGGCCAGGGCCGGATACCCGAGGATGGCATTGTATGGCAGGCGAATGTGAGTGACGTCAAAGTCAATGAGCTCGGTGCGGTAGTTGTTGTGCTGTCCAAAGGTGACAGGAAGGCGGACCTGCCCTATCGGGACAAGTGGAACCATCGGTGACTCGAGAAAGGCTTGGTTGGCTGAAGCTGATCATATGGCACTTGGAGATTGTTGAACGTCTCGACGGACAGAACGTTGAGTCCTGCTCCGCCATCGATGAGGGTCCTGGTGACTTGCACATTGCTGATGACTGGGGAATAGAGCATTTGGAGGACTCCGGCCGTCGCCGCACACTTGAGCTGATCAGCTGAGCTGAACGTGATGGCGCACGCAGACCACCTGAGAGGGCGCGTGGCCTCATGCTTGCGGAGGACTGCATTCACCTCGCGAGCAAACTGCTTGAAGATGCGCTATGAGGCTGGGGCCTGAGCGCCGCCCAAGATGCAAGCAATTTCACGTGGCTCGTGGAAGCCCCCAGCCCCCTCGTCCTGATGATGGTCTTCATTCCTTCTTGGTGGTGGTGGCAGAGGAGGAAGTCCTGCGTTGCCTTGCGGGCGAGCCTCACGAGGCTGATCTCTCCAAGCTCCCTCACGAGGCTGGTCCTGCCAGCGGTCCTCGCGAGGCCGGTCACGCCACCCTTGGCGAGGGCCACGGTCGTCCCAGCGTCCTCCACCTCTTGCTCCGCCTCGGCCGTAGCCCCGATCGTCGCACTCGGGACGTCGACCGACACGGCCTTCTCACACGGCCCTGAGCTCTTGACATTCGTTGGTGTTGTAGGTGTGAAGATCGTGGTACACACAGTACCGGCTGCCCTTGGATGACTCCGGATGGTCCCTGCCGTGCTTCGTGTCCGGCTCTGCTGCGAGCACAGCTGCTCCTTTGCGCTTCACATCCTTGGCCTTGGCCTTCTTCTCCTCTGGGTCTGCCGCCGGGAGCTCGAGAAGGGAAAGGCGTCCCTCCTCATCCCTTGCGCACTTGGTCGCCAGGTTGAACAACTCCAGTGACGTACACAGTTCTTCATGGATCGCCAGCTCCTCCTTCATCTTGACGTCGCGGACGCCATCAAAGAACGCCGAAATGATGGCCACCTCGGTCACCCTGGGAATCTTGAGGCGAGCGTTGTTGAAGTGCTGGATGTACTTCTGCAAGGTTTCTCCAGGCTGCTGCTTGATGCAGCATAGGTCACCCACGGTCGGCGGCGGTCGCGAGTGCTCTGGAAGTTGGCGATGAAGCGGGTGTGCATCTCATCCCAGGAAGAGATCGTGCCAGGGGCCAGGTTCAGGAGCCAGGTGCGGGCGCCGTCCTTGAGTGCCATGGGAAACCAGTTCGCCATGACCTTTTCGTCCCCGTTGGCGGCTTCGATGCCCAGCTCGTAGAGCTGTAGGAACTCCGCGGGGTCGGCAGTGCCATCATAGCGAGGGCGCAGGTCAGGCTTGAACATGCCTGGCCAGGCGACACTGCGCAGCTCGATGGTTAAGGCGCGGCAGCTTGGGGTGGCCACCGGAGCTCTCTGCTGATGCGGGGCTTGCTCCTGGGGATTCCCACGCGCTGCTTCCTGGAGCAGCGCGGGGTCTTGACGTGGTGGCACATGGATGCGGTCGTGGCGCGCCGGCGCAGGGAGCACGCGTGCACCTTCTTGGGGACGAGGGATTTCTTGGCAGCTCCTTTCTTGTCATGCGGGTGCCGGACGCGGTGGATCTCGTCCTGGGGCCGCGCGCCTTGGGGCCAGGGCGCCTTCTTGGGGAGGAGGCGATGGTGGCACCTCCTGATCTGCGCCTCCTGCGTAGGACGGAGGGCGAGGCAGCGAGAGGGACGGCATAGGAGAGCCCCCTGCGGCGCTGAGGAGCTCGGTGATGCGGGCGAGCCAGTCCTCGTAGATGTCGTCGATGGGACGGTAGTGCAGGAGCTCACGCGCCAGGAGCAACACGGCGTGCGCGTCCGTGGGGACGCGACGGGCGTGGGACGACGAACCGACCGGGGTCAGCGACGGGGTGGCGCTGCGGCCTTCCCGCCGCACCAAAGGATGCAGAGAAGAGGCCTGCTGCTCGTTCCCCACCGGGCCAATGGCGGCAGGCGACGGGGAACGACGAGGACACCCACCGACGGGAGCCGTCTGGGCGACGCGACGGGCGGCGAGAGAAGCCTGACGCTCGGCGTGAGCCCGGTGAGCGTCAGCTATGGGCACGACGGAAGATCGAACACGGAGCAGCGGAAGAAAGATTCCGGCGCTCCCCTACCTGGTGCACCAAAGGTCGGATGTCGGGTTCCGGCAGACCCTTAAGGTTCGAACTCTGGGGTGCGCACGAAGATCTCTCCCCTACCGATCTACGTTCGATCGCCTCGTGATATCTAAGCCGAAAACGATGAACAACACAAGGGACACAAGATTTATACTGGTTCGGGCAACCGTTGTGGTGTAATACCCTACTCTAGTGTGTGGCGTGGTGGATTGCCTTAGGGGCTGATGATGAACAGTACAAAGGACAAACAGCCTCGCGAGAGGTGTTCCTGAGCTGGTGCGATGAACTGCTTGGGTGAGTTCGATCGCCTCTCTTTCTCTCTCTCTGGCTAGGGTTCTATCTCTGATCCCTCTCTCCACGGTGGTGGCTAGCTCTATTTATAGAGGCCCTGGTCCTCTTCCCAAATATTGAGCGGGAAGGGCGCCAACAACGGCCATTTTGAAGGGGAACATCTAGTACAAGTTATCCTGACTAAAGTTGGTCTTCGGCTGCCAAAAGCACCGGCGATGACGCTGTCTTGGGCTCCACAGTGACCTCCATCCTGCCGCTCAGCTGATCTGGAGTCCGTTCAAGGCTCCGGATAGGGGAATCCATCGCCATCATCATCATCAACCATCCTCCATCACCAATTTCATGATGCGCACCGCTGTGCGTGAGTAATTCCATCGTAGGCTTGCTGGACGGTGATGGGTTGGATGAGATTTATCATGTAATCGAGTTAGTTTTGTTAGGGTTTGATCCCTAGTATCCACTATGTTCTGAGATTGATGTTGCTATGACTTTGCTATGCTTAATGCTTGTCACTAGGGCCCGAGTGCCATGATTTCTTATCTGAACCTATTATGTTTTCATCAATATATGTGAGTTTTTGATCCTATCTTGCAAGTCTATAGTCACCTACTATGTGTAATGATCCGGCAACCCCGAAGTGACAATATTCGGGACCACTCACGGTGATGACCGTAGTTTGAGGAGTTCATGTATTCACTATGTGTTAATGCCTTGGTCCGGTACTCTATTAAAAGGAGGCCATGATATCCCTTAGTTTTCGTTAGGACCCCGCTACCACGGGAGGGTAGGACAAAAGATGTCATGCAAGTTCTTTTCCATAAGCACGTATGACTATATTCGGAATACATGCCTACATTACATTGATGAATTGGAGCTAGTTCTGTGTCACCCTATGTTATGACGGTTACATGATGAACCGCATCCGACATAATTCTCCATTACCGATCCAATTCCTATGAGCTTTTCTCATATTGTTCTTCGCTTATTTACTTTTCCCTTGCTACTGTTATAATCACTACAAAACCCAAAAATATTACTTTGCTACCGTTACCGTTACTTCCATATTACTTTGCTACTAAATACTTTGTTGCAGATACTAAGTTATCCAGGTGTGGTTGAATTGACAACTCAACTGCTAATAGTTGAGAATATTCTTTGGCTCCCCTTGTGTCGAATCAATAAATTTGGGTTGAATACTCTACCCTCGAAAACTGTTGCGATCCCCTATACTTGTGGGTTATCAGGCAATACCCTCTTTCCTAGGGTTCCTGTTGAGGATCTGCTTTTTAAGCACATCACAAAGAGTCTGATGCCCTTTGAGGCTTTTGTACATGCCTGTCATGTACAATTCCTTCAGCCCTGCATCATCAGTGATAATAGAAATGTCCTCATATGAGGAATTAGTGATAGCAGAGACAGGTGAAGAATTTGTAGCATTAGAAGCATTTGAACATTCAGGTGAAGAATTAGCAGATTCACGTTCAATGCACTTCCAACATGGAGGAACAAAGTCTTCTGAAAGCGGTTGATTTGTTGAGCAAGTAATGAATCGCGCTCCTTCTGAAGATCTTCATAACTCACCCTTAGCTTTTCAAGATCTTGCTTTCTTTGAAGAAATTCTTAAGAAATCTTCTCATGATCAGATAAGAGAGTGTTATGATGACCTTGAAGGTTGTCAAACCTAGACTGAAGTCTCAAGATTTTCGATCAAGGTTTTAGTTTGATCCATTTCTTCACCCAACATATCATCACTTTTGTCTAGCATGTTTTGAACCTTTTCAAAAGCATTTTGTTGTTTCACAGCAATCTTAGCAAGTTTAGAGTAGCTGGGCCTAAGGTTTTCATCAGATTCATCCTCACTTGATTCAGAGGATGTATATTTGAGTACCTTGGCACCCTTTGCCATGAAGCAATAGGTGGGAGCGTAGTCATCATTGCCTTCATCAGCCTTGTTGGTGAAGCCATTTTCTTCAGAGTTGAAGATAGACTTGCTGAAGAATGCAATAGCGAGAGCTAGACTCGCCACACCAGAATCGGACTCCTTAGATGCCTCCTCTTCCTCATGTTCCTCAGATTCAGCCTCTGAGTCCATTTCCTTGCCAATGAATGCCCGAGCCTTCTAGGAGCTGCTCTTCTTGTGAGATGAAGACTTTGAGGATTTTGATGATGAAGACTTTGAAAATTTCTTCTTCTTCTTCGCATCATCAGAACTGTAATCCTTGTATTTCTTCTTCTCTGATTCCTTTTCCCACTAAGGACAATCTTGAATGTAGTGACCAGGTTTCTTGCATTTGTGGCATAGCCTCTTCTTGTAGTCACTGGATGAGGAATCATTGCTCCTTGAGGGTTTTCCAAAGCGACCACTGTCGGTGTCAAAACCGGCGGATCTCGGGTAGGGGGTCCCGAACTCTGCGTCTAGGCGGATGGTAACAGGAGACAAGGGACACGATGTTTTTACCCAGGTTCGGGCCCTCTCGATGGAGGTAATACCCTACTCCTGCTTGATTAATATTGATGATATAGGTAGTACAAGAGTAGATCTACCACGAGATCAAGGAGGCTAAACCCTAGAAGCTAGCCTATGGTATAATTGTTGTTTGTCCTACGGACTAAAACCCTCCGGTTTATATAGACACCGGATAGGTTAGGGTTACACAGTCGGTTACAATGGTAGGAGATCTACATATCCGTATCGCCAAGCTTGCCTTCCACGCCAAGGAAAGTCCCATCCGGACACGGACGAAGTCTTCAATCTTGTATCTTCATAGTCTTGGAGTCCGGCCGTGATGATAGTTCGACTATCCGGACACCCCTAGTCCAGGACTCACAAGAGTCTCCTGAACCAGGCTTCAATGACGACGAGTCCGGCGCGTTGATTGTCTTCGGCATTGCGGCGGGTTCCTCCTCCGAATACTTCATAGAAGGTTTTGAACACAAGGATAGTGTCCGGCTCTGCAAAAGAAGTTCCACATACCACCGTAGAGAGAATAACTTTTTGCACAGATCTGCTGACGTATTCCGCGGCGTGACATCACACCACGGCCAGGAATTATATGAATCGTTTTTTTACTGTTCCACCTCAGCGTGTTTAGCGAGGCGGTTTCCCTGGCACGTCTTATCAAAGCATAGATCGTGCCCCCCTATTCCGGGATTCCCATCAATACGGACGTGGGTAACCCATCCGCGCCATTGATTATGGCGCTTGGGAGATAAGCGAGTTTTACCAGGCTGGTGGGGGACGTGTAGCTTCGTCCGTCCATATAAGGGGATAAGAATCCACCTTTTTCACCTACGCCTTCTTCCTCCTTTGCTCATCCATTTCCAAGACTCGAGCTCCAAATACCAAGTCCGCACACCCCACCTCAACCTTCTCCAACTATGTCCGGAGCGGGAGGCAGGTGGATGGCCTCCTCCGTCACGGAGGGGCACATCACAAGACTGCAGGAGGCCGGATACTTGTCCGGCGACATCGCGTGTCGGCTACCCGACGAGGCAGCTCATCCCCACTCCCGGACCCCATGAGAGGGTGGTGTTCCTCACCCACTTCCTCCGCGGACTAGGTTTTCCACTTCACCCATTTGTCCGGGGGCTCATGTTCTACTATGGCCTGGATTTCCACGATCTGGCCCCAAACTTCATCCTCAATATCTCGACATTTATCGGCGTGTGCGAGGCCTTCCTCTGCATCCAACCCCACTTCGGCTTATGGTTGAAGACCTTTAGCGTCAAGCCGAAGATAGTGGGCGGCCGACAGGCGGAGTGCGGAGGTGCTATGGTGGGCAGGATGCCCAATGTTCTTTGGCTCGAGGGCTCCTTCGTGGAGACAATAAAGGGGTGGCAATCGGGGTGGTTCTACATCACCGAGCCGCGCGACTCCAACTGGGCGGCGGCCCCTGAATTCAGATCTAGCTCCCCCACACGGCTCACATCATGGAAAGAGATGGGCCTGAAGTGGGGTGATTCGGAAGAGCTGACCGGACTCCAAACCTGTGTCCGAAACCTGGTGGACAAGAAGGTCAAGCTTGTCCATGTAGTCCAGGTCATGCTCATTCGCCGGATTCTCCCATGCCAGGAACGGGCCTTTAATTTGTGGGAGTTTGATCTGGCACAGCACCGAACCTTGAGCCGGCTCTTCGACACTACGTACGAAGATGCATGGAAGGTGTCTTTGTTCAAAAGGCGCCAGCCCCGCATCCGCTAACAAAGATCGCGGATACAGCTTTCATGAGATCAAGCCGTGAGGTAAGTTATTTTACCCTTTACGGGACTCTTTTTCATAGTTCGACTCTATGCGGGATCTAAAACTCCCTAATCTTTGACAGACTAGCTGAAGACGTCCGGACATATTAATCGTCCGGCTCCTTTGCGGAAGACCCGGCGGACGCCGATTAGCCAGGGCTGCTGCGTCCGTACCCCATGTGGTGCCGGAGAAGAAGGCCAAGAAGGAGACCACGGGAACTCGAAGGAGCTCCGGCGCCGAGTCTTTGTCGATTCTGAAGCAGAATCTTCTCCACGAGAACGAGGAGGAGGAAAAAAGCTTCTCCCCAGTGGGAGGAGAGGAAAAGGAAGGCCGCCCCAACTGGGGAGGCAAGAGGGTCTAAGAAGGGAAGGACCCTTCCTCCAGACTTCACCACCAACGTCGACGACGAGGAGGAGTGGACAACGAGGGCCAAGCCCCTGGCGAGATCGTAAGTGTCCGGACACCCCTGGCTTTTTTATCATTGCATAGTGTTCTCTAATGCCGAACAATCATGCAGCCCGCCCAAGAGCGAGCTCGCCGCTTCGACGAGCGGGTCCCTGAGTTCGTCGGAAATGGAGAGTACTTCACTTCCAGCCGCCTCCTCACCTCACGATGCGGACGACGCTGAGGTGGGGCCCCAAGGGGGGCCTGGTCAAGAGGAGGTGGCGCAGGAGGCGCCGCAAGGCAACCTCCCGGACTCCAGGCGCGTGGGGGGCGAGACCCCCAGGGGCTCTAAGCCCAACCCTCGTCCGGACTCCATGCCGGAACCTTCAGCGGTTCCGGAGTCCGGCAAGCGGTCCCTTCGTAAGAAGGGTAAGACGCCGGTGTCCTCCGTCCAACCGGAGGCACCGGATAGCTTACTGGAGGCGCTTAACAGCGCCTCCATCGAGGAGGAGCACCGCACTGTTATGAGTGCGGTGATCCCAACAGTTCGATCCGCCAAGAGCGGGCTGACCAGCTGTACCAGCCTTCTAACAAGGCTTTGAGGTAAGTTTAGAATATGTAAAAATATTACCGCATATACATTAGCCCACGATGCTTAGTTCGGTGTTCGGAAAGAAAAGCCGGACTAAGGACCTAAAAGATATACGCAGGAGTCTAACATAAGTATGTCAATATGGGAATGCAGGCTGCTTGACTTCTGCCAAGACCGATCAAGGAGGTCAATGCATTGAAGCAGAGCCTCGAGCGGTCCGAGAACGAGCTCGGCCTTGCCAAGAAGCAGCTCGAGAACAAGGAAGGTAAGTAATACCTTATTAAAGAAATACCTTATAGAAAGGTTTCGGTTGCAAAAAATAACTGGAATGGCATGGGTACTGTAGGGGCCACGATCGAGGTGGCGACCCTGAAGGAAGCGGTGTCCGTGTGGCCCAGCTCATGGCTGCGGAATGCACCGAGCGAGAGAAGGGGGAGGCGCAGCTGGCGGAGGTGCGGCAAGAGCTCCAGACTCTTGTGGAAAAACATGAGGGTTTGGAGCGTGACTCGAAGACCCGAGAGTCCTAGCTTGCTTCGGCTCTTGAGAGTGCCAAAGCTGCTAAGGCCGAGGCCCAAAAAGCCCTGCAGGAGATTGAGGCAATAAAGAAGATCGCGGCGGGTAAGGCGTTCTTTATGCAGAGCAAGAATGTGAAAGTGAATTACCTATTACTTACCCGGATTCGGAGCTCTCCAGGAGTGTTCGTGATCTGCCTCGTAGTGTATCGGATGCTGCCGCGTTCTACCGCGCCAAGGAGGGGAGCTCGACGAAGAAGGTGTTACGGTCTCGATGTCTTTGAGGCGAAACGTCCGGTGCCCTGAGCGACCAGCTGAAGCAGCTGGTCGAGCTCCTAAGGTCGCCGAACAGGCCATGAAGGGTCTTATAGTTAATTTGTGGCCATTGGAATCCATGCACAGCAGCTACTTGACTTAGTGCGGCTGGTGGACGCCTTTGTCCACGAATTGAAGTCATCAAGCGCTCCGTCTGCGGTGAAGGTGTTCGTCGGGCCCTTGCCCATGCTAAAGTGCACCGGGCAAGCTGGATGCGGAGAAGCTTGTGATGGACGGGCCACCGAAGGGCAAGGAGCATCGCACGCCCAAATGTACTATGAGGGCCTCTGAAGCGCCCGCCCGAATAGCGGATGAGTGCTTCAAAGATGTAATTTTTAAATAGACTCGCATTTGTTATCCTGTCGCTGAAAACTTGTTCATATCGCTAAGCAACGCTTGTTAATTTAAAATATTACCTTCATGCGGCCGTTTATCAAATTTGAGAGATGGCAAGTCGTTGGCTTCAGCCCCCATGCCACGAGTGCTGGGGTGTTCGTGATAAACTTGAGCACTCTTGTTCCCATCCTTGGGTCCATCTAGGGAGGCGCTCAACACAACGAACAAGGCAACCGAACTTATAATGCTTGAACACTCTCACTTAGCCATAGAATTCTATAATTTTAAATTTCGGCGAAGCCCCTAGTATTCGGAAGACCGAGTTCGGGCGCTATCCACGCCTTTGGCGGACAATTACGGTTCCTCGCTCTAAACGGCATAAGTCTTTAGGGACCCAAAAACCTCTCGAACAACGACGGCTCTCGCCCTATCATGACGGTCGGTTTAGCTTTCTCCATCGAGGTGCTCGACCCAGCTCAAGCTGGGGCACAGTCGCGATGGTTCTCCCAATGCTACCTTAGCCGATATAACGGAACGTAAGGTACCAAAACATGGGAGCCGGGCAAACCCAACTATTGACCCAAGACATGATTCGGAGCCGATGCATATAATGCTATAAGTTCGGGGTGCCGCACTTGTGAAAGTGTTTGGACTTGTCACACCATAATTTTGGGGTACTTAAGCCCCTGGTGTATTGACCGTACCAAAGTGTACGGGTGCAACATGTCATGAAATGAACATATGTATAGATAAAGAAAGGAGTGCAATAATAAGCAAAAGCTATGTATTGTTTATTCAAAAAGGTACTGCAATGAAAGCAGAACGATACAAATAGTGCAATAAGCAAGTGATGGGACTATCTAACATGTCCCCCTCCAGGGGTAAGCCGCAGGATGGTATGTAAAACAGGTATAATGCTCGTAATAGAGACCACATGAACACTCGACGTAGCTTTCTGCTTCCCTGGCTGTTGCATCGTGAGTTCGGCGATTCTAGTGCAGACGGGACTTCTGGAAAACGGAGTCCTGAAAGTAAAAAAAGAAGAAAAAAAGAAAAAGGAAAAAAGAATGACACAATCGGTAGCCCCTGGTGCGGTTGAGCCGCATTCCGGGCGTGCCGTGGTCGTGCCTCTCCCCTTATGCCCATGGTATCTCCAGAGCGTAGTGATGTACGCCAGCGTAATCTTGACCGCAATTTCGCGAGGGCTGGGGTTGGGGCGGATTGCTCTGGCGTGCTTGAATCGTGCCAGCGGTCTTGTTGTAGGTTACTCGGGCGCTTGGCGGTGTCCGGGCGCTTAGTGGCGGACTCGAGAATTGTTGTGAGAGGCTGCTGCGCCTCCGCCCGCGAAACGCCCGTGTGCTCCTCCGTTCGGAGAGCGTTCGATGTTTCCATTGACCGTGATTACTCCTCGAGGGCTGGCATCTTGAGCTTGAGGTATGTGTAGTGCGGCACCGCCTTGAACTTTGTAAATGCGGTTCGTCCTGGCGGTGCATGATAGCCGCTGAACGGGGCGATGTCGAAGATTAACTCTTCGCCCGAAGTTATCCGGGATCCGAAGACCACTTCGAGTGTAATCGAGCCTGTACAATTGGCCTGTACACCCGGTATGATGCCTTTAAAGGTCGTCTTTGTAGGTTTAATCCTTGAGGGTCTATGCCCATTTTATGCGTCAGTATCGATAAAGCAGGTTCAGGCTGCTACCGCCGTCCATCAGGACTCTGGTGAGGTGAAATCGGTCAATAATTGGGTCCAGAACCAATGCGGCGAAACCGCCGTGATGAATGCTAGTGGGGTGGTCCCTTCGATTGAAGGTGATCGGGCAGGAAGACCATGGGTTGAACTTTGGGGCGACTGGCTCCATCGCATATACGTCCCTTAGTGCACGCTTCCGCTCCCTTTTGGGTATGTGGGTTGCGTATATCATGTTCACCGTCCGCACTTGTGTGGGAAAGCCCTTCTGTCCTCTATTGTTCGACGGCCGGGGCTCTTCCTCGTCATCGCTATGCAGCCCCTTGTCATTGAGTTTGGCACTTAACTTGCTTGCTTGCTTGAACACCCAACAATCCTTGTTGGTGTGATTGGCTGATTTTTCGGGGTGCCATGTATCCGCACAAGCGATCGAGTATTCGGTCCAAGTTGGATGGGCCACTGGTATTTCTTCCGAATGGCTTCTTCCGCTGACCGGGTTTAGAGCCTCTGAATCTGGCATTGACGGTCGTATCTTGACATTATCGCCGTTAATGCGGCGCTTGTTCTTGTTGCGACGCGACCGCCGTTCTTGTCCTTGGTATCCGAACTATCGTGGTGTTTGGCCAAGTTGTTGCTTGAGCTAGCCAGCTGTCCTCTCCCGCACAAAAGCGGGTCATGAGTGTTGTGAGGATGCCATGGATTTCGGCTTTTCCTGTCCTAGGTGCGGGCAAGCCATTCGTCGCGGATGTTATGTTTGAAGGCTGCAAGGGCCTCTGCATCCGGACGATCCAACGATTTGATTTTTCTTTGTTAGGAACCATGTCCGTAATTGTCCGCCGATTCTTCCGCTGCTGAATTATATGGCTAAGGTCATCGGCGTCTGGGTGGTCGCACATATGTGCCCTGGAAGTTATCAAAGAATGCGGCTTCCGTGTCCTCCCAACAACCAATTGATTCTCTTTGGCAAGCTGTTGAGCCAATGCCGAGCTGGTCCTTTAAACTTGAGTGGGAGGTATTTGATGGCATGTAGATCATCACCGCGAGCCATGTGGATATGGAGGAGATAGTCCTCGATCCAGACCGCAGCATCTGTGGTACCATCGTATGATTCAATTTTACGGGTTTGAAGCCCTCGGGGATTTGATGATCCATTACTTCATCTGTGAAACATAGTGGGTGTGCGGCGCCTCTGTATTGGGCTATATCACGACGTAGCTCATATGAGATTTGTCTACTGTGTTCGGCCTGGCTGGGTTTGCTGTATCCGGCGTGACGGTAATCATCCCAGTCGCTGGGCGCCCACGCGATCCATAGATCGATCTTGTATGTTTTGCCTTATCCTCCAATATACCTCGCAAGTCCAGCGCGTTGTCCCGTGCGTTGGTACTTTTTGAGCGGCGTCGGGGTATGGCTTGAGCGGAGGGCCGAGAGGCTTCTCTGTCGAGGCCACGGGGTGGCCGGTCTGCCATGTCGTGCGCTGGTGACTTGGGTGCTTCCTCCTCTAATCGAGGCAACGACCTGTGTTTGGGGTAGCTTTTGGAGGGGCGTTCGAGTTCATGCTCTTCGGCTGCAAGGACTTCAGTCCATCTGTCAGCAGCAGGTCTTGGTCAGCTCTAAGTTGTTGCTGCTTTTTCTTGAGGCTGCTTGCCGTGGGAAGCCTGCGTTTGAAACGCTCCTGTTCGGCGGGATCCTCAGGCACGACAAATTCGTCGTCGTCGAGGCTTGCCTCATTTTCGAAGGGAGGCGCGTAATTATCGTCCTCGACCTCTCTTTCTGCCACACTGTCGTGCAGACTTGATTCTCCCTCCTCCTGCGCTGAGTCCTGCTGGAGGGGGTTGTCTTCGGCATAGTCCGAGGTGTTATTATCTCCCATGCCGGAATCACCGTTTTTGCTGTGGCGGGATTTAGAGCGGCGCCACTGACGTCGGCGCTTCGGTTGCTTCTTGGAGGGGTCATCCTCCGTTGTTCCATCGTCGTTCCCATCTTTTGGGATGTCCACCATGTATATGTCGTATAACGAGGTGGCCTTCCAGTGCCCTGTAGGCGCTGGGTTTTGGTCGTCTCCGGCATCGTCGTCCATACCGTCGACGTCTTCGGAGTCGAAGTCGAGCATGTCGGTTAAATCATCGACAGTGGCTACAAAGCGGGTGGTGGGTGGGCGTTGAATTTCTTCGTCGTCCGTATCCCAACCTTCCTGTCCGTAGTCCAGCCAGGGCTCTCCGGATAAAGAGAGAGACTTTAGTGAATTCAGGATGTTGCCAAAGGGCGAGTCTTTGAAAAGATGTCATGACGGTGAACTCCATGACCGGCGCCCAATCGGATTCGATTGGCGGGGCGCGGAGGGTTCGGAGTCCGGAGAGGAGTCCGCACCACAGAGTTAAGGTCTTCGCAGGACAGGGATGGAGTTCGCTCAATCGCTGTAGAGATCGTAGCCCCGAGGAGGTGTCCAACCACTCGTCCTCGATCGGGAATCGGCTCCGGATTAAGGGTCGGAGCGGATCTTTGGTGCAGCCTCCGAGCCTTTGACCGCAGAGCTAGATCATGCCCATCGAGACAGTGCGGCACACTCGGCTGCGGCTCGAATCCGTCGAAGATCAAGTCTCCGCGGACATTGGACGTATAGTTCAAACTTCCAAATCTGACCTGATGGCCAAGGGCATAGCTTTCGATCTGCTCCAGATGGCCAAGCGAATTGGCCCGCAGTGCAAAGCCGCCGAATACGAAGATTTGTCCGGGGAGAAAAGTCCCACCCTGGACCGCGTCGTTGTTGATGATCGAAGGAGCCATCGGGCCTATCGGTGACGACACAGAGGAACTCTCAATGAAAGCACCAATGTCGGTGTCAAAACCGACGGATCTCGGGTAGGGGTCCCGAGCAGTGCGTCTAGGCGGATGGTAACAGGAGACAAGGGACACGATGTTTTTACCCGAGTTCGGGCCCTCTCGATGGAGGTAATACCCTACTCCTTCTTGATTAATATTGATGATATAGGTAGTACAAGAGTAGATCTACCACGAGATCAAGGAGGCTAAACCCTAGAAGCTAGCCTATGGTATGATTGTTGTTCGTCCTACGGACTAAAACCTTCCGGTTTATATAGACATCGGATAGGTTAGGGTTACACAGAGTCGGTTACAATGGTAGGAGATCTACATATCCGTATCACCAAGCTTGCCTTCCACGCCAAGGAAAGTCCCATCCGGACACGGGACAAAGTCTTCAATCTTGTATCTTCATAGTCTTGGAGTCCGGCCGTGATGATAGTTCGGCTATCCGGACACCCCCTAGTCCAGGACTCCCTCAACCACGTCTTGAGAACTTCTGATATTTCTTCACGAGAAGTGCTAGTTCCTAGCTCAGTTCTTCGGGATCACCAAGGCTGCTGCCAGAATCTTCATCTCCAGAATCAGAAACTGCCTTGGCCTTCAGGGCACGTGATCTGCCATAGCTCGAACCATAGAGATCTCTCTTCTCAGCAAGCTGGAACTCATGAGTATTTAGCCTCTCGAGGATATTAGCGGGATCAAGTGACTTGTAATCACCACGTTCTTGTATCATCAGTGCTAGAGTATCGAATGAGGAATCAAGCGATCTCAGCATCTTCTTCACCACCTCATGGTCGGTGATGTCAGTGGCACCAAGTGCTTGAAGCTCATTTGAGATGTCAGTGAGGCGATCGAAGGTTTGTTGAACATTTTCATTGTCGAGTCTTTTGAAGCGGTTGAAGAGATTGCGAAGAACATCAACTCGAGAGTCACGTTGAGTTGAGACTCCTTCATTGACATTGGACAACCTATCCCAGATAAGCTTAGCAGTTTCCAAAGCACTCACTCTTCCATACTGTCCTTTGCTCAGATGGCCACATATGATGTTCTTCGCTTGAGAATCGAGTTGATTGAATCTCTTCACATCAGCAGCATTCAGAGAAGGTGTGGACCGAGGAACACCATTTTCCACAACATACCAGAGATCGTTATCAATTGCCTCAAGATGCATTCGCACCTTATTCTTCCAGTAGGGGTAGTCCATCTCATCGAAGGTAGGACACCCAGCAGAGACCTTGATCATACCTGCAGTCGACTTAACTTAAACTCCAGGCGGTTAAACCAAAATCACACAGAACAAGGGAGTACCTTGCTCTGATACCAATTGAAAGTGCGTTATATCGACTAGAGTGGGGGTGAATAGGCGATTTTTATGAATTCTTCACTAAGGAATCTGTGGGTGAGGAAATTCCTGAGTGAAGAATGACTTGCAGCGGAATAAGTACCCAGATGTAAACATAACAGAACACAAGCATGGTTATCATGAAGAAATGAAGACAAGCACAGAGTACAGAAAGCGTAAACACATGATAACACAAAATGAAGACAATCAAACTGAAGAATATGAACTGAGGAAATTGAGAAAGTCTTCAGTCAAAGTCTTTAGAAAAGATATGAAGAAGTGCACAACACAATAATGAGGAAATGAAAGAGTTGAGGAAATAGAACCAGTAGGCTTGGTGAAGACAATGATTTGGTAGACCAGTTCCAACTGTTGTGACAGTTGTACGTCTGGTTGGAGCGGCTAGGTATTTAAACCCGAGGACGCACAGTCCTGGACACACAGTCCTCACTGTATTCTCCTTGAGCTAAGGTCACACAAACCTCGCCCAATCACTCGTGGTAAGTCTTAAGGTGACTCCCAAACCTTCACAAACTCGTTCACTCGGTGATCCACAATTTCCTCTTGGATGCTCTAGACCATGACGCCTAACCGTCTGGAAGATGTACAGTCTTCAAAGGTAACAAGCGTCTGATCCAGGCAGGATCAATCTCTTCAGTGATGCTCAATCACTTTGGGTTTGTAGGTGTTTGGGTTTGGGTTTTCCTCACTTGATGATTTTCGCTCAAAGTCGTTGAAGGATGGGATGCTCTCAAATGACAAGTGTCAGTTTCTCTCGGAGCATCCAACCAGCTAGTGGTTGTAGGGGGCGGCTATTCATAGCCTAGGGAGCAGCCCGACATGATAAGACGTAAATGCCCTTCAATGATATGATCGTTAGGTGGGTAGATATTTTGGGACAACTGGTGCGTAGCACAACAACGGTCAGATATATGAGGCTCAAATTCCTTAGGGCTATCATGTTCCTCACTGTGTAGGCAATCCGCACTGGCGAATTCCTAACTCCTCAGTCAGAACAAATTCCTCAGCGACCTGAAGAACTTCGTCTACATCCTTTGAAGAAATTGGTGAAGTGTATGAGATTTCCAATGGCTTCACTCGAAGGGATTGGTAGGTGTAGGATTTTGAGTTGAGCATCACATGGAAATATTTACTTAGTATTTCCTCGAGCCCCTTTAACAGTACGGTGTTTCCTATGACTTAAGAAAGAGAAAATGAAACTACGAAAACAAAAGTCTTCACGGTTCATGTTCCTCGTATGAATACTAAGTCTTCAGGTCACACCAACTTCTTCACTTTCAAAGTCTTCAGAAAACCAAAATCTTCAGTCGAAGATATTCATTTTTAGGGGTCAACTTTCTCTGTAAATATCAAACTCCTCATAGACTTATAGACCTGTGTACACTCATAAACACATTAGTCCCTTAACCTATAAGTCTTCAATACACCAAAATCACTAAGGGGCACTAGATGCACTTACAATATTGCCCTTGTGATAGCAACCTTTATTATGCAGTCTGTCGCTTTTATTCTTTGCCATCACAAGTTCGTACAACGCTAAATTTTCTCTTACACTAAATGATCTAACACTTTTAGAAGCAATTTTTATTGCCTTATTGCACCGATGACAACTTGAAGGATCTTGCTCAATCCTTAGGTAGGTATGGTGGACTCTTGAAAATAAGATTTGGGTTTAAGGGTTTCGGATGCACAAGTAGTATCTCTACTTGGTGCGGAATTTTTGGCTAGCAAAGATGGGGGGCAAGCACCACATGTTGAAGGATCTATGACAATATAACTTCTATGTGAATATGAACAAACCTAAATCATTACGTTGTCTTCCTTGTCCAACGTCAACAGTTTTGGAATATAATATTTTGATGGGGCTTGTAAAGTATTGTCGAAGCGTCTCAACCCCCTAGACGGGAGCCCGCGTGCTTATATATTGATAGCGAGAGAAAACCTCTCGAGGAGATTACATAACATACGGTTAGAGGACTAACTGGAAGAGTTTACAGAAGATTGGGGAATAGAGATAGATGTAACTTAAACAGGAAAGGAAAACTATCTCTATCTACTAGAAGTGGCGCCCAAGAATAACTCTTGGCAGCCCATAATATTGGATGTTTAACACCCTCCCTTAATCTAAACTGCTCAAGTTGAGATTACGTTTAAACTCTTCAAACGGTCTTGTGGCCAAAGCTTTCGTGAAACCATCCGCAACTTGATCTCTTGAGGGTACAAAACGAATGTCCAGTTCCTTGTTGGCAACTCGTTCTCGAACAAAATGATAATCTATCTCAATATGCTTAGTTCTTGCATGAAACATGTGGTTAGCAGATAAGTATGTGGCACCAAGGTTGTCGCACCAAAGACAAGGAGTTTGTGTGTGATGAAGGCCAAGTTCCTTAAGAACAGCTTTCACCCAAATAACTTCTGATGTTGCATTTGCCAATGCCTTATACTCCGCCTTAGTACTTGACCTTGAAACTGTAGCATGTTTCTTTGCACACCATGAGATCAAATTTGGACCAAGCAAAACTGCAAACCCTCCTGTTGACCGTCTGTCATCCAAACAGCCTGCCCAATTAGAGTCTGAAAAAGCACTCACAAGCGTGGATGAGGACTTGCTGAAGGTCAATCCAACACTCAAAGTGTGTTTCACATATCTCAATATACGTTTCTTTGCAGTCCAATGGGCAGTAGTGGGTGCATGAAGAACCGGCAGACTTTATTGACCGAAAAGCAATGTCAGGTCTAGTAAGGGTCAACATCAGAGTGCACCTACCAAGCTTCGATAGTTGGTGCCATCCTCCTGACTCAAAGGTTCACCTTCAGTAAGAGAGAGTTTTTCTGAACTGGACAATGGTGTTGGTGAAGGTTTACAATTCTGCAACCCAACTCTCCTCAAAAGATCAGTTGCATATTTTTCCTGAGAAAGATGAAGACCACCTTCCTTGTTTTTCTTGACCTCAATACCAAGGAAGAAGTGCAAATCTCCTACATCCTTGAGAGCAAATTCTGAATCAAATCTGACAAAAGAGCTGTCACTGCTTCATTGGAAAAACTTGTAACAATGATATCATCAACATAAATAAGCACAAAGATTGATGTACGAGACTTGTTGAAGATGAACAGTGAAGTATCAGACTTTGAAGGAACAAAACCAAGTTGCTGCAATTTTGTACTTAAACGAGAGTACCATGCTCTAGGAGCTTGCTTCAGCCCATAGAGAGACTTGTCAAGCCTGCACACATGATACAGTTTGTTCTTGTCTTCAAACCCAGGAGGTTGCTTCATATATACTTCCTCTTCCAGAACACCATGAAGAAACGCATTCTGCACATCTAGCTGCCTGAGACTCCATCCTCTAGATACAGCAATAGACAATACAAGACGAATAGTAGCAGCTTTAACAACTGGACTGAAAGTATCCTCGTAGTCTATGCCATACCTTTGCTTGAAGCCCTTAGCAACAAGCCTAGCTTTATAACGATCTATTGTACCATCAGACTTTCGTTTTATGCGGAATACCCACTTGCAATCAATCACATTTTTACCTTGTCGTGAAGGAACCAAATGCCAAGTACGATTTTTCAGAATAGCTTGAAATTCATCATCCATGGCTGCCTTCCACTTCGGATCAGCAAGAGCCTCAAGATGTGTGCGTGGTTCTCCTGTGGATGCAGCCAAACCAAATTTAGTTTTGTAATTTACAGGCTGAATAACACTTGCTTGGAGACGTGTGCGTGGCGGTGTAGCAGTTTGCGGCACAGAAGATCCAGTGACCGCAGGTGAAGAAGAATCAGCTGTAGGGCTCAGAATCGATCCCGAGAAGGTGGCTGCATCGGCCGTTGTAGCCTCCACGACCGCCGGATCGTCTGTGGCCGAACGAAGCACGGGAGATGAGGAAGGAGCCGCAGAAGATCCCGGGGAAGCAGCAAGATCGGGGTCGGATCCCACACGGACGCACGCGCCGGGCACAGTTGATAGGAGTGGACCACGCCTGATGTAGATGCGGGGCTCAGGGGCAAACCGCGTTGGCCCAGCGCCGGAGGGGCCTGACATGGCAGCGGACAAGTGGGTCGGGCTGGGTGGAGGCGAGAGCCCAGTCGCAGGTGGATGCGGGCCAGGCGTAGGGCGCGGGGCCGCTTGGTAGATCGGCAATCCCGAGGCCGATGTTGTCGGCCCTGGCGCGCTCAGAGGCGCAAATCCCGAAGGCGATCGCACCGGATCGTCCGTGGCAGCTGCAGGACGTGTAGGAGCACCGTTTGCTGCCGTTTTTGCACCGTTTTCACCACTGTTGGCACCTGTAGCAGCACACTCAGATGGATAATTAGAAGAATTAGTCGTAATTGAATCAATACAATCATCATTGCCCACACAATCAACTCCAGATAGATTAGAAGGGAGGAGAAGAATCTCCTTTCGTAGAAGGGCACCGGCATTGGGATGTAGTTTTTCAAAAGGAAACTGGGTTTCATCAAAGACAACATCGCGAGAAATATACACACGACCAGTTGGAATATCTAGACATTTGACACCCTTGTGTTGAGCACTATAGCCAAGAAAAACGCATTGTTGTGAGCGGAACATGAGTTTGCGAGCATTGTAGGGACGAAGATTAGGCCAACACGCACACCCAAAAACACGAAGTGTAGTATAATTAGGGGTGACTTGGAGAAGACGTTCAGTAGGAGTTTCATTGGCAATAGTGCGACTAGGCCACATGTTGATAAGATGGACAACAGTAAGAAAAGCTTCGTCCCAGAATTTCAAAGGCATGGAGGCCGCAGCTAGGAAAGCTAGGCCTACCTCAACAATGTGTCTATGTTTCCGTTCCGCGGAACCATTTTGCTGATGGGCGTGGGGGCAGGACACATGATGAGAAATACCTATCTTTTGAAAAAAAGAATTCAGCTTCTCATATTCCCCACCCCAATCAGATTGCACGGCAATGATTTTGCTATCAAACTTGCGTTCTACTAGAGCTTGGAAATTGTGAATGACTTCAAAAACATCCGAGCATTTTTTAAGAAGATAAATCCAGGTATACTTGCTAAAATCATCAACGAAGCTTACATAGTAAGAATGTCTACCAACCGAAGTGGGTGCAGGACCCCATACATCAGAAAAAATAAGTTGTAACGGTTTGGTAGATATACTAGTGGAAATAGGGTACGGTAATTGATAACTTTTTGCTCTTTGACATGAATCACAAATAGTTTCTGAATCTCTCTCACCAACAACTGGGAGTTTATTTCTACTAAGAATTTGATGAACAGTGGAAAAAGACGGATGACCTAAACGACTGTGCCACCTTTCAGCGGAGAGTTTGATGGCACCATAGACTTGTTTATTAAACTTGCAGTATTGAGGAAGCAACGCATACAGCCCTTGAATACAGACACCCCTATGGAGAACTCTCTTCGTGGCCTGGTCCTTGATCAAAAAGAAATAGGGGTGATATTCTAGAAAGACATTATTATCAAGAGCAATGCGATGGACTGAAAGAAGAGTTTTGGAAGCATTAGGAACATGCAAAATTTCTTTTAGGACAAGATCTTTATGTGGGGTTTTGATAATTGATTGACCAATACGATTAATCTCCATACCTGCACCATTAGCGGCGGTGTAGATCTGATCGTGGCCACGATATTTGTCATGCATGGTCAGCTTATCCAACTCTCCAGTAATGTGGTTTGTTGCACCCGTGTCCATGTACCAATTGGTATCGACACCATATGATCCTTCTGCTGCAGCTGCAATTTTCTTTTTCTGGGAGTTGTCATCGGCGTAGCGCCAATCACAGTCCTTAGCAATGTGGTTTGTTTTCTTACATATTTGGCACTTGCCTTCATAGCCCTCATAGCCTTGGAAGGGGCGCCGGTTGTTGTTGGAGGGGGGTCGTCGATTGTTGTTGCTGCCATTGTTGTTGGAGGAGTGATAGTAGCCGCTGCCACCACCACCCTGATAGCCGCCACCACCATTGTTATGGTGATAGCCGCCGCTGTAGCCTCCGCCACCACCATTGCTGTGGTAGCTGCCGCCACCACCACTCCCTTGGTAGCCACCACCACCACCATGAGGGCCACCGCCGCCACCAGAGTGGTCGCCGCTGCCAGGGCCTCCACGGCATCCGTTGCCAGGGCTGTTCTTCTGGTTGCGATAGCCACCTCTGCCTCCCTGCCTGCCTCGGGAAGCAGAGTTTGCTGAGGATTTGAACCCGCCTCCGTTGTTGCACGTGGTATAGTTCGACCCGCTGATCAAAATTGGCCACCAGAGAGAAAAGGAGATCGACCGTGATAGGCTCGGTGCGGACATCAAGCGCGGAGATAAGTGGCTGGTAATCCATATCAAGGCCGGCGACGATGAACGAGATGAGTTCCGGCTCTCCAAGAGGTCTGCCCGCCGCCGTGAGCTCGTCAGAGAGGGAACGCATATAGCCGAAGTATGTTGAGGCAGATTGTGTGCCCTTTTGGGCGTTGGTGAAGGCAGCACGAAGATTGTTGACGCGAGAGAGGGAGACCGCAGCAAACATGTTGGAGAGCGCCGTCCATATTGCATGCGAGGTCTCCAGCGAAGCCACCTAGACGAGGACCTCCTTGGAGAGGTTTCGGAGAAGGTAGGCAATGATTTGCTGATCCTGGACTAGACAGGGGGCATAGGCAGGGTTTGGCATCTCCTGATCCTTGCCATATTTATTCTTGGCGATGATTGTCTTGGGAGGCTCCGCTATGGTTTTGTCGACGTAGCCATACAAGCCGGCGCCCAGTATTTGGGATCGGGCTTGAGCTCCCCAAAGGACATAGTTCGTCCTGGTGAGAAGCTCGGAGATGTTGTAGTTTAGGCCGGAGGAGGGAACAGTGGAGGAGGAGGACATGGAGGCGATGGAGTTGATCGATGAAGGTCGATGGGGATGATCGATGGAGGTTGATGAGCTAGATGTGATGGAAAAGGCCTGCTCTGAATACCATGTAAAGTATTGTCGAAGCGTCTCAACCCCCTGGACGGGAGCCCGCGTGCTTATATATTGTTAGCGAGAGAAAACCTCTCGAGGAGATTACATAGCGTACGGTTAGAGGACTAACTGGAAGAGTTTACAGAAGATTGGGGAATAGAGATAGATGTAACTTAAACAGGAAAGGAAAACTATCTCTATCTACTAGAAGTGGCGCCCAAGAATAACTCTTGGCAGCCCATAATATTGGATGTTTAACAGGGCTCACAATCACAAATGATATCCGAGATAGTATATTTGCATGTGAATCTTCTCTTCCTTTATGAATTCTTTCATGAATTGCATCATTGACCAATGCTACGTTTATCAATCTCCAATAAAATTTTCTACCTATACTTTTCCTTATGTGGTGTCATTACTTACCGTAAGATTACCATATGATCTTTTCATTTGTTTCCTTTCTTTTTATTGAAACATGAAAGTAAAGAAAAAACTAAAACTAAACTTTATTATATAGCTTGCACACGATTACAAAGATATATCACTAAGCAAACTCTCAAAGAGAAAGGATTGAACTAAACTTTTATTCATCTAAAGCAAAAGATAACTATTGATCGAACTAAGATAAGTAAAGGCAAAAGATAGTGGGGGTGATACGATACCGGGGCACCTCCCCTAAGCTTGGCGCAAGCCAAGGCGAGTGCCCATACCCGATACTTAATTTTCTTTTGGTGATGAAGTAGGAGGTGGTGGTGATGAAGTGGCAGCGATCTTGTCTTCGGGTTTCCATGGCACAAGCTCACCATCATAAGAAGAGGAGTGAGTCTCGCGGGTCCTGCAACTGGAAGCCAGACTCATACCTTTAAACCTTGCCTCATATTCAAAGACTTGGTTTTGAAGGTCGTAGATCTGGCTCTGGAGGAAGTTGATTTGATCGTTGAAGGAGAAGACGATGCGCTTCATGGACTTGCCATCTACCTTGAGATAACGGGTATAGTCCGCGATCATGAGGTGATTGGCATTGAGTCCACGTTCCACCATCCCCTTACACGAGAAGACTTCCTGCTCCATAGCTTCAAGCCTAGCCTCCACGGATCCAGTCCACTTGGGGCCTTGCACATCACGGATGTGGAGCACCCCCTCGCGCATCTGGATAGCTTGAGGGTGCTTCATCACCTCCCACAAATATGGGTTGATGACGTTCTCGAAGAACTTGTCCTTGGAGGAGCTTGAGGCGGCCATGGTGGATTAGATCTGACAGAAAACAACAAGGAAAAGAAACATGAGATTTCTCTATGATACGGTGGTCAATAGGTTCGGGGGGTATATAAAGATTTTTTATCTTGGGAAACAAGCAAACGGAAGAAAAACGGAGTCCGGAAGGTACCCGAGGTGGGAACAACCCACCTGGGCGCGACTGGCGCTGGGCGCGCCCTGGTGTCTTGTGCCCACCAGGGTCACCTTTCTGGTAGTTTCTTATTTTCCTAATTTTTGTTATATTCCAAAACGGACAGAAAATATTTTTGCGGATTATCGGAGTCCGTTTACTTACCCTATCACGTACCTCCTCTTTTTCACGATACTGGAGTGTTCCGAAAGGTTTCTTTTATGTGTTCTTCCGGTGCCATAGTTTGGATAATATTCCTTTCAACTTAATGGCATACCTGTGATATAATGTTTTAGGCCTCCTTTGGTTCATAGTATAGGAATAATATAGGAATAGGAAAATCATAGGAAGTGAGATGACATGCATCTCAAATCCTATAGAGAAAGAGATGTCATTTGATGCATAGGATAGGATATTTTCCATTGAGTCTAGGATAATGTTTTTTTCCCTTTGAAATGTGAAGGATTGAATCCTATCCTACGTAGGAATAGGAATCCATTCCTATATACCAAAGGGCTTCAAAGGATTTTTTTACAAAGTTCTTATCCTTTGCAATTCCTAAAATATTCCTATGAACCAAAGGAGGCCTTATTCGTTGCCCATTAACAACCTTCGGGTTAGTACCTTCGGCATTATTTATTTATTTTGATGGCTCCAGATTGATAAACCTCCTCGATAACATAGGGTCCTTCCCATTTGGAGAGGAGTTTTCCTGCAAAGAATCTAAAACGAGAGTTGTACAAAAGAACATATTCTCCAACTTTAAACTCACGCGTTTGGATTCTTTTATCATGACATCTTTTAACTTTTTCTTTAAATAACTTGGCATTTTCATAAGCTTGGGTTCTCTATTCATCTAGTGAGCTAATATCAAATAACCTCTTTTCACCAGCAAGTTTGAAATCATAGTTGAGTTCTTTAATTGCCCAATATGCTTTATGTTCTAACTCAAGAGGCAAATGACAAGCTTTTCCATAAACCATTTTATAAGGAGACATACCCATAGGATTTTTATATGTTGTTCTATGCTACTACTTGAGCTTGCGTTGGTTTTTCCCTTGAAGAGGAAAGGGTGATGCAGCAAAGTAGAGCAAGTATTCCCCTCAGTTTGAGAACCAAGGTATCAATCCAGTAGGAGACAACGAACAAGTCACAGAATACCTGCACAAACAATCAACAACTTGCACCCAATTCCATAAAGGGGTTGTCAATCCCTTCACGGTTACTTGCAAAAGTGAGATCCGATAGAGATAGATAAACGGTGAAGTATTTTTTTTGGTATTTTTGGTTTATAGATCGGAAAGTAAAAGATTGCAAAGGAGGTAAATCGGAAACTTAAATTGTAGATCGAAAACTTATATGATGGAAAATAGATCCGGGGGCCATAGGTTTCACTAGAGGCTTCTCTCAAGATAGAAAATATTAAGGTGGGTGAACAAATTATTGCCGAGCAACTGATAGAAAAGCGCAAAGTTATGAGGATATCTAAGGCAATGATCATGAATATAGGCATCACATCTGTGTCAAGTAGACCGACTCCTGCCTGCATCTACTACTATTACTCCACACATGACCGCTATCTAGCATGCATCTAGAGTATTAAGTTCATAAAGAACGGAGTAACGCTTTAAGCAAGATGACATGGTGTAGAGGAATTAACTCAAGCAATATGATGAAAACCCCATCTTTTTACCCTCGATGGCAACAATATAATACGTGCCTTGCTGCCCCTACTGTCATTGGGAAAGGACACCGCAAGATTGAACCCAAAGCTAAGCACTTCTCCCATTGCAAGAAAACCCAATCTAGTTGGCCAAACCAAATCGATAATTCGAAGAGACTTGCAAAGATATCAAATCACACATATAAGAATTCAGAGAAGATTCAAATAGTATCCATAGATAAGCTAATCTTAAATCCACAATTCACCGGATCTCGGCAAACATATCGCAAAAAAGTGTTACATCGAATAGATCTCCAAGAACATCGAGGAGAACATGGTATTGAGAATCAAAGAGAGAGAAGAAGCCATCTAGCTACTAGCTATGGACCCGTAGGTCTGTGGTAAACTACTCACGCTTCATCGGAAAGGCAATGGTGTTGATGTAGAAGCCTTGCGTTATCGAGTCCCCCTCCGGCAGGACGCTCGAAAAGGCCCCTAGATGGGATCTCATGGGTACAGAAGGTTGTAGCGGTGGAAAAGTGTTTTTGTGGCTCCCTCTGTTGGTTTTGGGATATATGAGAATATATATAGGTGAAGAAACTAGGTCGGTGGAGTCACGAGGGGCCCACAATGGTGGGGGTGTGCCCTACCCCCTGGGCACGCTCTCCGTCCTTGTGGCCGCCTCGTGGCTTCTCTGACTTGCACTCCAAGTCCTCTAGATGTCTTCTGGTCGAAAAAAAATCATCGTGAAGTTTTATTCCATTTGGACTCTGTTTGGTATTCCTTTTCTGTGAAACTCTAAAACAAGGAAAATATCAGAAACTAGCATTGGGCTCTAGGTTAATAGATTAGTGCCAAAAATAATATAAAATAGCATATTAATGCATATAGAACATCCAAAACGGATAATATAATAGCATGGAACAATAAAAAATTATAGATACGTTGGAGACGTATCATTCTATAAGCCCAAAGTGCATCATGTAATTTCTTAGACCAATTCTTCCGGGACTTATTGACAGTCTTTTGTAAAATTAATTTTATTTCTCTATTGCTAAGTTCAACTTGACCACTAGATTGAGGATGATAGGGTGATGCAATTCTATGATTAACATCATACTCGGCAAGCATTTTACAGAAAGCACCACGAATAAAGTGTGAACCACCATCAGTCATTAAATATCTAGGGACTCCAAATCTTGGGAAAAGAACTTCCTGAAGCATTTTAATAGAGGTGTTGTGATCAGCACTACTAGTTGGTTCAACATCAAATGGTTCAACATCAAGTGAATAATTCATAGGCATTTCTTGACGCTTATCGATATTACCTATTCTTTGACATTCATCACAAGATGAGACAAACTTACGAGCATCCTTGAAGAGAGTAGGCCAATAAAACCCAGATTGCAATACCTTGTGAGCAGTTCTGTCTCCCGCATGATGTCCTCCATAAGCTTCGGAGTAACATTTCTGTAGGATTTGTTCCTGTTCATGCCCATGTACACAAAGTCTAATAATACCATCTACTCCTTCTTTATAAAGATGTGGGTCATCCCAAAAGTCGTGTCTTAAATCATAGAAGATTTTTTTTATTTTGTTGGTATGTAAAGCTAGGTGGTATGTATTTAGCAACAATATAATCAGCCTAGTCAGCATACCAAGGTGTACTATTAGAAACATTTATTGCAGCTAATTGCTGATCAGGAAAACTATCATTAATAGGTTGTGGGTCATCAAGATTATTTTCAAGCCTAGACAAGTTATCAGCTACGGGGTTCTCCGCTCCTTTTCTATCAGTGATATGTAAGTCAAATTCTTGTAGCAAGAGAACCCACCTAATGAGTCTAGGTTTAGCATCTTTATTTTCCATAAGATATTTTATAGCTGCAAGATCAGTGTGAACAATAACTTTAGAATCAACGATGTAAGATCTGAATTTATCACAAGCAAACACAACTGCTAAAAATTCTTTTTCAGTAGTAGCATAATTTCGTTGAGCACTGTCTAGAGTTTTACTAGCATAATGAATAACATTCAGTTTCTTATCAACTCTTTGTGCTAAAAAAACATCAACAACATAATCACTAGCATCACACATAATTTCAAAAGGTAGGTTCCAATCAGGTGGTTGAACAATAGGTGCAGAAACTAAGGCTTTCTTAAGTGTTTCAAAGGCTTCTAAACAATCATCATAAAAAACAAATGGAATATCCTTTTGCAAAAGATTTGTAAGAGGCCTGGAAATTTTAGAGAAGTTTTTAATAAACCTCCTATAGAAACCGCCATGACCGAGGAAATTACGGATACCTTTGATATCTTTTGGACATGGCATTTTCTCAATTGCATCAACCTTAGCTTTGTCCACCTTAATACCTCTTTCAGAAATTTTATGACCCAAAACAATACCTTCGTTAACCATAAAGTGGCACTTCTCCCAATTCAAGACAAGACTTGTTTGGTCACATCTCTGCAAAACTCGATAAAGATTGCTCAAACAATCATCAAAAGTGTTCCCATAAACAGAGAAGTCATCCATGAAAATCTCAACAAAAGTTTCACAAAAGTCAGAGAATATGGCAGTCATACATCTTTGAAAGGTAGCTGGTGTGTTTCATAAACCAAAAGACATACGTCTATAAGCATAAGTTCCAGAAGGAAAAGTAAAAGTGGTCTTTTCTTGATCAAGTTGAGAAACAGGTATTTGTGAAAAACCAGAATATCCATCAAGGAAGCAAAAATGTGTGTGCTACTATGCTTAGTTAATCTTTCTAGCATTTGATCAAAAAAAGGCAGAGGGTAATGATCTTTTCTAGTTGCTTTATTTAATTTTCTAAAATAAATTACCATTCTATAGCCCGTAACAATTCTTTATGGAATAAGTTCATTCTTATCATTAGGAACAACAGTAATACCTCCTTTCTTAGGGACTGATACGTCTCCAACGTATCTATAATTTTTGATTGTTCCATGCTATTATATTATCCATCTTGGATGTTTTATACACATTTATATGCTATTTTATATGAGTTTTGGGACAAACCTATTAACCTAGAGCCCAGTGCCAGTTTCTATTTTTCCTTGTTTTTGAGTTTCACAGAAAAAGAATATCAAACGGAGTCCAAATGAGCTACAAATTTACCGTGATTTTTATGGACCAGAAGAAGCCCCCGAACAAAAGAGTTGGGCCACAAGAGGCACGAGGCCTCCACAAGGGTGGAGGGCGTGCCCACCCCCTAGCGCGCGTCCTCCGTCCTTGTGGTTGACTCGTGGACCCCCTTGACTTGTTCTCGACGCCAAAAATTCCTATAAATATAGAAACCCCAGAAATAAACCTAGATCGAGAGTTGCGCCGCCGCAAGCCTCTATAGCCATGAAAAACCAATCGGAAGCCCGTTCCGGCACCCTGCCAGAGGGGCAAACCATCACCGGTGGCCATCTTCATCATCCCGACGCTCTCCATGACGAGAAGGGAGTATTTCACCCTCGGGGCTAAGGGTATGTACCAGTAGCTATGTGTTTGATCTCTCTCTCTCTCTATCTATCTATCTATCTATCTATCTATCTCTCTCTCTCTCTCTCTCTCTCTCGTGTTCTTGATTTGGCACGATCTTGATGTATCGTGAGCTTTGCTATTATAGTTGGATCTTATGATGTTTCTCCCCCTCTACCTTCTTGTAATGGATCAAGTTTTCCCTTTGAAGTTATCTTATTGGATTGAGTCTTTAAGGATTTGAGAACACTTGATGTATGTCTTGCATGTGCTTATCTGTGGTGACAATGGGATATTCACGTGATCTACTTGATGTATGTTTTGGTGATCAACTTGCGGGTTCTGTAACCTTGTGAACTTATGCATAGGGGTTGGCACATGTCTTAGTCTTGAGTCTCTGGTAGAAACTTCAGGGCACTCTTTGAAGTTCTTTGTGTTGATTTGAATAGATGAAACTGAGATTGTGTGATGCATATCGTATAATCAAACCCGCGGATACTGAAGAAAATATGCCGTAGAGGCAATAATAAAGTTGTTATTTATATTTCCTTATATCATGATAAATGCTTATCATTCATGCTAGAATTGTATTAACAAGAAACTTGATACATGTGTGGATGCATAGACAAAACACAGTGTCCCTAGTAAGCCTCTACTAGACTAGCTCGTTAATCAAAGATGGTTAAGTTTCCTAGCCATAGACATGTGTTGTCATTTGATGAACGGGATCACATCATTAGGAGAATGACTTGATGGACAAGACCCATCCGTTAGCTTAGCATGTTGATTGTTAAGTTTTATTGCTATTGCTTCCTTCATGTCAAATACATATTCCTTCAACTATGAGATTATGCAACTCCTGAATACCGGAGGAGTACCTTGTGTGCTATCAAATGTCGCAATGTAAGTAGGTGATTATAAAGATGCTCTACAGGTATCTCCGAAGGTGTTTGTTCGGTTGGTATAGATCAAGATTTGCATTTGTCACTCCGAGTATCGGAGAGGCATCTCCGGGCCCTCTCGGTAATGCACATCATGATAAACCTTGCAAGCAATGTGAATAATGAGTTAGTTGCTGGATGATGCATTACGGAACGAGTAAAGAGACTTGCTGGTAACGAGATTAAACTAGGTATGAAGATACCGATGATCGAATCTCGGGCAAGTAACATATCGATGACAAAGGGAATAACGTATGTTGTCATTATGGTTTGACTGATAAAGATCTTCGTAGAATATGTGGGAACAAATATGAGAATCCAGGTTCCGCTATTGGTTATTGATCGGAGATGTGTCTTGGTCATGTCTACATAGTTCTCGAACCCGTAGGGTCCTCACGCTTCATTTGTATTATATGAGTTATGTGATTTAGTGAACGAATGTTTTTCAGAGTCTCGGATGAGATCACAGAAATTACGAGGAGACTTGGAATGGTCGAGAGGTAAAGATTCATATATAGGATGATAGTATTTGGACACAGGAAGTGTTCTGGGGGTACCGGGTACGTTCCGGGTCACCGGAAGGGGTTCCGGGGAACCCCCGGCAAGCTATATGGGCTTAATGGGCCTAGGGAGGGACAGACCAGCCCACAGGGGGCTGGTGCGCCCCTCCACTAGGCCGGCCAGCCCTAGGGAAGGCAAGGGAGGAGGGCTAGAACCTCTTTCCTTCCCCTTCTCAGGGGAGAAAGGAAGGGGGGCACTACAAAACATTACACTTCTGTGATGATACATGTTTGTCACAGTAGGTCACGTTTTCTGTCATGCATGTACATCCATGACGATTTTATGACAGAATCAATATAGTCATACATGTGCTGTCATAGAAGTGTTCCATGACATTACCAAAATTATCATCACGGAAGTGTCCACTTCAATGACGATAAATGCCGCGTAATGGAAGTGCTTTCGTCAAGGGTGACTGACACGTGGCATCCACCATAATGGGTCACCGTTAAGCTATCGGGTCAAGTTTTGGATCCGATAACCGACCCGCTAACCCGCTAACAGCCACGACCAATCACTGGTGCGCGTCGGTCCTAAACAAACGGTTTTAACCCCTTTCCGTGATGGCATTTGGAACCGACGCCAAGTGAGTGTGGGCGATAGGGGGGTCCTTCCCACACGACCCGAAACTGTCGGGGATAGGGCCCCCACAATACTCCTACTCATTTCTGCTCGCATTGCCATCGCAGTCGGTATTCTGTGGTGCTACGTTTATGATGAGCGCCCATCACAAACAGTTCACTATTATAGAACGTGTATGATGCGCGGCCCATCACAAATGGTTCATCGTTAAGAAGATTAGCTAATTGTCGTACGAGTGTCGGACGGGATTACAAAATGTCGGACCGTCGTAACATCGTCGTACACGACAACTATCACACACTCTATCCTGTGGTGCAACGTTTACGATGCAAACTTCATCAAAAACAGTTCATGGTTGCGAATCGTGTACGATAAGGCAACTAACACAAACTTTTAGTTTGCTCCCACCGTTGTGATATTGTCTGACAACGCACACGGTTCGCAAACGGCAATTGTGTGCATGCTTGCACACGTTTCCTCTCTGTGAACCGTCTCGTATTATGGTGCATATCGCAAACGTTTGTGTTTTACCAACCGTGTGTGCCGTAACAACCTGGAGAGCGTAATTTCACCCTAATTAATTGCTACTTTTCCCAATTATACCGGATTTGGATTTGAATTTGAATTTGAATGTATGCTACAACTTTATTCATATCCATCAGGTTCAAACAACCAATGCATCATTCGACTCATAGGTACATATGTTCAATAATTAAATAAGAACCAAATAAAGAATGATGAACCTCAGTTGTATACTTGTACTATTAAAGACCGTAAAGAAAGAGGCGAAATATATTCTGGTTGCTGAACAAGGTGAAGCGGAATGCCCATATTGTGCCCTCCTCCATGCAGAAGGCACACACGACTCTAGTCCAACCCCTTGTGATGGCCGACCGCCCATACTTCAGGTCTTCATGGAAACATCTTGATAATCATCGTCTTTTGGTAGAAATACTTTAACCTTTGCATGCCCACCAATCATGTAGTTTGAGAGGTAGTCTTGAGTAAATTGCTTTGGCAACCATTGCAAAGGAAAATGATTCGGACATTGTCATCTAACACAACTCATTATGGGCAGTAAAAAGAAGGCTGCAGAGTTCTTACTTACCATCCTGCAGTTCGCTGTTGTCTTGGATAAAGTGTAAACAAATAGTTTAATGGCCATATTTGGACCCATTTTACTAACAATCTTTATCAGCTTCCTCACTTGATGCTGGTTCATCGATATCTCATTGCCCCATATGCAGAAAGGGTTGAAGCGCGGATCTTTACCAATGACATATGTTCCTAAAAGCACCAAGTTAATATTAGAAGCTAAACATCAATTGCACAATGATGTAGTACAACACTCTTTTATAATATGTCTATATACATGTATATGTGGTAGTCCATTTGAAATCTCTAAAAAGACAAATATTTAGGAACGGAGGGAGTATCTTATAACATCCAATATACTCACATATTAGATGAATTAACATCTTATATTATGGGCCGGAAGGAGTTTAGTGCATTCTTACAAATTATCGGCTGATTAACTGCTGCTGTATCCATGGGTTACAGTTAGTTTGAGCTAGTTTGGGCTCAAATAGCCCTAAAATATATCTAAAAATGAGGGCTAGTTTGAGCTAGTTGCATCTATAACCCACCCAAAAAAACTATCCAACCCAAGAGGTACTAATTGGAGCTAGTTCTCCTAGTGCATTTATTGTCAATCTAACCCTGCCATCCAAACAACTCTTTGGATGGAGTTAGTTACGGGTTAGTAATGAGCTAGAAACTAACTCTAATCTCTAGCTAAGTTGAGTATCCAAACAGGGTTGTGTTGTTGTTGTTGTTGTTGTTGTTGTTGTTGTTGTTGTTGTTGTTGTTGTTGTTGTTGTTGTTGTTATTGTTGTTGTTGTTGTTGTTGTTGTTGTTGTTGTTGTTGTTGTTGTTGTTGTTGTTGTTGTTGTTGTTGTTGTTGTTGTTGTTGTTGCTGCTGCTGCTGCTCTTCTACGTATATCTAGACATCATTAGAAAGTTAACATAACACTCTTCCTTGTTGCTATGTAGCCTAGATTGCATATGTAGACATTAAGTACAGTGCATGTTGCGATGTAGCCTCAGATATATTACATATGGCCCTAGTTAACCTAACGAAAAATGGGTTGCAGATATATCCAGTTAAAAGTCCGATTCACCAATTAGTCCCTTATCAGCCGCCGGCCTATATGGTACCAGCTACGGATATCCTGAACAGTGAGAAGATATAAGCCATGGGATGAAACTAACC
This sequence comes from Aegilops bicornis, assembly GCA_021605145.1. NCBI lineage: Eukaryota > Viridiplantae > Streptophyta > Magnoliopsida > Poales > Poaceae > Aegilops > Aegilops bicornis. The sequence goes on along the minus strand of CM038670.1, from coordinate 642,213,631 downwards.
TCGATGGAAAACAACAGTCATTACCAAAATTGTCCTGTGTAGGTAAATCGAGAAGCATGTTAAGCACAACAGGCTAAACATCAACCAAAATTATACATGGCAGACAAAATAATCTCCAAAAGATAGCTTCAGTGTGCAGGTTTAAGCACGCTAGTAAAGCAAAACAAGTGGAAAGGTGTGCTAACTGCAACATGCCTAACATTTAACAACAAGCAAACATGGTCATTCAAACTGGTATTGTGCCGGTCTAAGTACACTGGTTATTGTTAAATAAAAATGGAAAGGCGTGTTAACTACAAGATGCATCAACCAAATGTAGTCATTCATAGTGGTATAGTTGAAACTGGTACTAATGAAATTGAACTGCACAGTTCATACTTGCACATATAGAACATCACGTTGTGAATAACTGGAATAAACAAGGCATACTACGAACAACCAAACATAGCATTTGAAACTGGACATGTGCTAACTACAAACAACCGACCAATAAAAAAACTTTAAAAGTGGCATATGCTAGCTATAACAGGCTTAACAACAAGCAAATATATGCTTTCCTATCAGTATGTTTAAAACTGGACTGATGAAATGTACTGCACAGTAAATAATTGCACATATAGAGTATCACATTGTGAACAACTGAAATAAACAAGGCATACTGCAAACAACCAGATATAGCAATTAAAACTGGACATATTCTCACTACACTACAAAAGGGACTCGACAAAACAACTCATGGGTTTCCCCCTGTGAAGAGGCACGACAAAACAAATCATGGGTTTCCTCACTTGTCACAGATGGGCTCGTTCCCGTGGGAAGAGCACGGACCTTGGATGCGCTCCGTGTTGTCGCAGATGGGCTCCTTCCCCTTGGAAGTGCATGGCTGTAGGGTGCCCTCCCTAATGTCGCAGACGGGCACTTTCCCCTTGGAAGAGCAGATAGGCTCTTTCCACTTGGAAGAGCCGGAGAGGGTGCCCTCCTCGTGGTCACCGTCGATGAGGTCTGACTTGGAAGCTGTGGACCCCAAGCCAGCGTCGCAGAATGTGTCCTTCAAAAATGGCAAAAGGGGCTCGATGGCGATGTAGAATTGAAAATTGTTGACAGCAAGCCAGAGGAGATCAGCGGTGGGGCCATGGATGAGATCGACGGCGGTTGAACCCGAGGGGTTGGGGTGGGCCACTTAACCTGCGACACAGCCCGCCTCAGGCCGTCGCTGTCGATGACCTCGATGTCGTAGTCGGCGGCCGAGACATGCCCGCATACTCTTGCCCGCTGCTTGAGTGCCCGCCGCCAGTAATGGTCGTCAGCTTCCTCGGCGACGTCGGGCGAAGAGACCGCTATACACCTCTTTTGGGCCAGTCGCTCCTCGAGCTCCACAGGAAGCGTAGCCAGACTTAGGCTGCGACGCTCTGGAGTGAGGGATGGGGATCTGTGGGAAAGGGGGCGTTTGGCAGGCGTCATCTAAGAAACTTAGGGCGGCCTGGGTATGGATATCGGTGGGTAAGCTGCATAGGCAAACCGGCAGATGTTGACAATGGAGGCCTTGTGGCGGCGGCGGCAGTGGCGACAGGGACCTTGCTAGGGATTTGAGTGAGGGAGGGTGTGTGTGTGTGCGCGCGCATGCCCGAGGAGGTTTTGGTGTGTGTGTGTGTGTGTGTGTGTGTGGAAGGGGGGGGGGGTGTTTGAGGAAATGACGCAGGTACTGAAAATTTTACTACGCGGGAGTCAAACACGGGATTGAAATGCCGGGCTATTGAAAATTTTGATGATAGTGCATCGCACACGGTCCGGAGATAGCAACCATGTGTTATGAAACAGAAAAACCCTCGAGGCGGGGAGATATTTTCTAGGGATGCAGGCGGGATTGGGAACAAGAAATATCGCACATGGTCCGGAGATAACAACCGTGTGTTATGAAGCAGAAAAACCCTCGAGGCGGGCATATATTTTTGAGAGGGGGAGCCTCGTGGAGCCCAATGTACTGTGCAGATGTGTGCGTGACAGGTGCACCGGCGTGGCACACGGTTAGTTTGAGTGTATCGTGCCTGTTGCGCCATCCGACTTATCTAATGTTCATAAATTTGGCAAAAAAAGACGCGGGAGATGGTCAGAACACGAACACACTTGCATGTGGACCAAATTTATGTATCAAAAGGGTGGTCCGATTTTAAAATACCAAATGCAACTTCGATGTGGCACCTCTCTCGCAAAGCGCACTGTATTGCTTGCCCCCACCCTCCCCCCTTGTGTCGGCACGAAGGGAATCCTAAGCTATGAATGCATGCCCCTCCCTCCCAACCGATGTTCACCTAGCAAAGTGCGAAGTAGCTAGCAACCCCCCTCCCCCCTTGTGTCGGCATGAAGGGAATCCTAAGCTATGAATGCATGCCCCCCAACGGAGGTTCATTCACCTAGCAAAGTGCAAAGTAGCTAGCAGCCCCCCCCCCTCCCTCATGTCGGCACGAAGGGAATCCTAAGTTATGAATGCATGCCCCCCCAACCGAGGTTCACCCTAGCAAAGTGTGAAGTAGCTAGCAGCCCACCTTCCCTCGTGTCGGCATGAAGGGAATCCTAAGCTATGAATGCATGCCCCCCAACCGAGGTTCACCCTCGCAAGGTGCAAGGTAGCTAGCAGCCCTCCCTCGTGTCGGCACAAAGGGAATCCTAAGCTATGAATGCATGCCCCCAACCAAGGTTCACCCCTAGCAAAGTGCGGTAGCTAGCAGCCCCTCCCTCGTGTCGGCATAAAGGGAATCCTAAGATATGAATGCATGCCCCCCCAACTGAGGTTCACCTAGCAAAGTGCGAAGTAGCTAGCAGCCCCTCTCCCTCGTCTCGGCACAAAGGGATTCCTAAGCTATGAATGCATGCCCCCCCCCCAACTGAGGTTCACCTAGCAAAGTGCGAATGTCGAAGTAATGGGCCACATGCAGCCTAACCCGAGTCCCTGAGCATTTCAAGACATTGGGGCCGGTTGCACCCCTCCAGCATCAAGGATGAAGCGCCGCCTACTGGTGGCCGGCTGGATCAAGCGGCCGGCTGCCAGAAGACGGCAAGCACCAGAGGACGGCCTCATGACGGGCCGACTCCTGGCAGGCGGTCCACGACGCTCTCAAAGTCCGCACCCCATTGAGAAGACACGAAAGGATGTGGCTACAGTGTAGCCCATCATCCCCGTATCCAGGGCAAGGCGCGGCCACAGTGCCCCGTACGGGCGGAGATCTCTGCATGGCGCGACACTGTTGCCACTCCACCATTGACGTCACCCCTGTCAGGTAGAGCCCTGTTCCCACAACGGCCTGTCGGTACGGCCTGCAGGCGGCGGGCCTACCAGGCCACGAGAGCCCGGAAGGCGGCAGAGCCTGGCCAGACGGACCCGTAGGACCTTGAAGTATGTCTAGAGGGGGGTGATTAGACTACTTGACTAATTAAAAACTTAACCTTTTCCCAATTTTAGACTTTGGCAGATTTTAGCTATCTTTAAGCTAGTCAAGCAATCTTCACGCAATTCAAGCAAGCATGCAAAGAGTATATAGGCAGCGGAAAATAAAGCATGCAACTTGCAAGAATGTAAAGGGAAGGGTTTGGAGAATTCTAACGCAATTGGAGACACAGATGTTTTTGTCGTGGTTCCAATAGGTGGTGCTATCGTACATCCACGTTGATGGAGACTTCAACCCACGAAGGGTAACGGTTGCGCGAGTCCACGGAGGGCTCCACCCACGAAGGGTCCACGAGGAAGCAACCTTGTTTATCCCACCATGGCCGTCGCCCACGAAGGACATGCCTCACTAGCGGCAGATCTTCACGAAGTAGGCGATCTCCTTGCCCTTACAAACTCCTTGGTTCAACTCCACAATCTTGTCGGAGGCTTCCAAGTGACACCTAGCCAATCTAGGAGACACTACTCTCCAAGAAGTAACAAATGGTGTGTTGATGATGAACTCCTTGCTCTTGTGCTTCAAATGAGTCTCCCCAACAGTCAGCTCTCTCTCACAGGATTTGGATTTGGAGGAAAGAAGATTTGAGTGGAAAGCAACTTGGGAAGGCTAGAGATCAAGATTCATATGGTTGGAATGGAATATCTTGGCCTCAACACATGAGTTGGCGGTTCTCTCTCAGAACTGGTAAGTTGGAAGTGTAGGTTTGTTCTGATGGCTATCTCCATGAATGAAGAGGAGGTGGAGGGGTATATATAGCCTCCACAGAAAATCTAACCGTTACACACAATTTACCAAACTCGGTGGGACCGAATCATCAAAATCGGTCGGACCGATTTTAGTAAACCTAGTGACCGTTAGGGTTTTCGGTGGGACTGACATGCAACTCGGTAGGACCGATATGGTTAGGGTTAGGGCATAACGTAATCTCGGTGAGACTGATTACACAAACTCGGTGGGACCGAATTTGGTAATTAGCTAACCAGAGAGTTGGTCAGGTAAACTCGGTGGGACCGATTCGCTCTTTCGGTGAGACCGAAAAGTTACGAAAGGGAAACAGAGAGTTTACATTGTAATCTCGATGGGACCAATCGCTCACTTCGGTTAGACCGAAACGTTACGAAGGGAAACAGAGAGATTACAATCCCATCTCGGTGAGACCGAGATCCCTATCGGTGAGACCGATTTGCCTAGGGTTTGTGGCAGTGGCTATGACATCTGAACTCGGTGGCGCCGGATAGAAATAATCGGTAGGGGCGAGTTTGACTTTAGGTTTAGGTCATATGTGGATGTGAGAAAGTAGTGGAGGGTTTTGGAGCATATCACTAAGCACATGAAGCAAGAGGCTCATTAAGAAACACCTCATCCCTCCTTGATAGTATTGGCTTTTCCTATAGACTCAATGTGATCTTGGATCACTAAAATGTAAATGTAGAGTCTTGAGCTTTTGGGCTTGAGCCAATCCTTTGTCCTTGATATTTTGAAGGATCCACTCTCATCATCCATGCCATGCCATTCATTGAGCTTTCCTGAAATATTTGTCTTGGAATAGCATTAGCTCAAGAGCTATATGTTGTTATGAATTACCAAAACCACGTAGGGATAGTTGCACTTTCAATCTCCCCCTTTTTGGTAATTGATGACAACATATAGATCAAAGCTTCAACAAATGATAATAAAATTTGAAAAACATCGTCGCTTTGAGAAGTATGTGATAAGCAAGAGCTCCCCCTAAATTTGTGCATATTAAGATTTGCTTTGGACTACAAATGCACAAGGAATTAGGCTCATGGGTTACTCTTCCATGTCACATACATCTTGGTGGAGCGCTCAAAATAATAAAGATTGAATACATGCACTCATCACCAAGCAAAGTGAATGATCATATAAGGATAAGTAAGATAATAACATAACAAGCATAAGTGTAGCTTATGATCAAACACATGATCATCAATGTCTCACAGGTAATTGCATAGTATAGTATCTCAAACAATCAAAAGCAAATAAAGTTCAACCAAGAAGACAAGAGAGAACAAAAACAACAAATCTCTCTCTCTCGAAGCCTATGATCTATACATTTTTCTCCCCCTTTGGCAACAAGTTACCAAAAAGTTCCTAGAAAATGCATAGGACTATATCGTCTCTCAGGCTTGGTCTTCTGGTGGTGGTGGTGTCCGAGAACTCCAAGAACGAAGGCTTCAATCGATGTAGAAGGAGTGAAGGAGTTGGTCTTTGGAGCTGGTGGTCTTTGGAGCTGTTGGAGCTGATGAAGTGACTCTGGTGTCTTGAACTGGCTTTGCAGCTGATCTCTGAGCTCGTGGCACTCTGGCAAATGCATCGACCGTTGTCCTGCCCTTCCTCTCTCAAGATGTCATCCTGTAGCTGCTCCACACCGATCAATCTCGCCATTACTTTGACATCAAGATCATAAATTTTTGTTCCATGATTCTTTCCAGGCTCTCCTGGTTTGAGTTAGGGTGGCCAACCCCTTCTCAATCCGCAGAGTTGATGCTATCAAGTAACCAAGCTGCTCCCGCTTGTTCTTCAGAAAGTAATCAGATGCCTCTGCTTGAGTTGGCATCTTGGCAGCCTTCTCTTTCCTTGCTTTCTCCTACTTCTCTTGCGCTTGTACTGATGATGGTTCATTCTCAGTCATGACAACATGATTGTCCTCAAAGTCAGGATAGAGAACCATTTGTTCCTTATCCAACAGATACTTTCCTGTGCCCATCTTTGAGTTAATCAACTCCTGAATCTGTGGGCCATATCCACAACTCCTCTTCTGGTCTGCTGCCGTCCTCTTGATAGTTTCAACTATGAGGCTCATGACTTTGAATTTCTGTCGCACATCAAAAATGTGAAGCAAATTGATTGCATGCCCTCTGATCATGTTGTGGTCACCTGATTTGGGCAACAGAGTGTGCCTTAGGATCCAGTTGATTGTAGGCAGCCCTGACAGAAGAAAATGAACTGATCCAAACTTGAAAGACTCAAGTGCAACATCAGGTATCTCCTTGTACATCTGTGACACTGAGTTGTGTCCCATATTATTCTTGGCATAAATGTCCAAGTCATCTTCATTTTCCTTTGGGGCATTGATCAGACTTGCCCATTCCTATATGGTTGACTGGTATCTCGTTCCTTCTGACATCCAAACTATCCTGCCATCTGCATAGAAATGTGTTGTGGAGTAGAATTGCATTATGAGCTCGTCATTCCAATTTGTGAGCTTCTGCCCAACAAAATCCGCAACTCCACAAGCACTGAAGCTGTCATACACTCCAGGATAGTGTTCTGCATTCTCCTGAATGTAGGTCCAACGACCCACCTCATATCACAAACTATGGGCTTCTTATCCAATAAGATGGTCTCATAGAAGTCCTGCTGCTCCTTGGTGTGGAACCTGTAATCTACAACAGTCCTTCTCTTGGTGGCATATGGATATGACTCTCTCCATAGCGTCAACCCTTGATCTCTCTTGATCTTCATGTTCTCAGCCACAGGATGAGCATCATTGTGGTATGGAATCTTGGGTTTGAGCTTCCTTAGGACCTGCCCTTCTTCATCTTCCTCAGCATCAACCTCAGGCATTGGGGCCTTGTTCTTCTCAGTTGCTGGTATACTCCTGGTATTCCTCTTTGGTGCACTATTGGACTTGGGGGCCGCTTTGGGCTTTAAAGTGCAGCCCCTGACTTTATGGCATCACCCATCAGCTTTTGTGCCTTGGGTGCAGGCTCAGCAACCTCTTCTTCTTCCTCTTCCTCCATCGTAGAAGGTTTCCCAATCACTCTGGCCATGGTCTTCTTGACCCTTTCCTTCCTTTTCTTTCCTTCAGCAACAGCAGGTTCTTTGGGTTGGGATTCCAAAGAAGCTTGAGTGGAGACTCTGGCTTTGGACATTCGTTGTCTACCTGCTGGCCTTTTGATTTTCATTCCAGGCTTAACTGCTGTTGAGATGTACTCTTTCTTGAGCACTTTCTTCTTGGAACTGGCCTCATCCTCAGCTGCCACATAATCTTCATCCTCAGACTCTGAGGTCTTCTTCTTTCTTGTCCTTGTGGCAGCCTTGGGAAAATTGCTGGGAGTGCTTCTGCTCCCCTCATCTGAGCTGCTAGAGGGACTAGTGCCCTCACTCATGTGAATCTGCTCTTGACACTGCTCGGCTGTCACTTTGGTCTCGACATGCTGCTCACACTGCTGACCACAATGAATAGTTATAGATGAGGTAGAGTGGATGAGCATCACAAAATGCAGAGATTTTTGCAAAAGAATTATTCAAAAAACTTAGTTTTAGTTTTCCACAGAAAGCATTTCGGATCTACCGATTTTTAAACTCGGTGATACCGACGCAGTTTTGGAACCTAAACTAGTGAACTCGGTCAGACCGAGTCACAGCTCAGTGGCACCGAGACTGCTAGGGTTTCACAAAGTTATAAAATCGGTCACACCAATTTGTAATTCTCGGTCAGACCGAGACTTACTAGTGCAATGGCGTTAGCCAAATCGGTGGGACCGAGTTTTTCAACTCGGTGGGTCCAAGATGGTTTCGGCGGAAACCTAACCCTAAATTTTCGAATCACAACTGATCTAAGGATTGTTTTGACTGGATAGAAGTGTTTCAATCGTGGCAAGATGCATTAGGAACACAATGTGCTGAGAATCAGATGAGGATAGCACAGTGATCGAGTTCATACCCTAGTTCGGCGATGAACTCGCTACGGCGGCAACGGCGGAGAAGAATTCCGTTGACGGCGGCGGAGACCAGCGGCTGGAGGCGGCTGGCGACGAAGTCGACGATCCGTAGACCTAGTAGGCAGAGCGAGCTATGCGCGGGCGAGGAGTTTCGGAGAAAGTTTTCCAAAAATTTGCCCGTGTGTATATATAGCCCGACACTGTCGGTGTGACCGAGTTGAACAACTCGGTGGCACCGAGATGCATAACTGTTAACAGTTGCAACAACTCGGTGTGACCGAAAAGTTAAAATCGGTTGCACCGAGATTGAAAACCTAGATCGACTTAGTACTCGGTGTGACCGAAATGGAGGAATCGGTCGGACCGAAAATCACAAAGAAGTTTTGGAAGTTTAAGTCTATGACGAATCGGGGACCCCGAGTGCTCCTCACACAGAGTGGTTCGAATTTGACTTGATCAAATTTTGTGATGTAGCATGAATAGAGTTTGAGACGAGAAAAGCATAGATAGCTAGAGAAGGTTCTTAGGCATTCTTGTCCGTCCACTTGGCCAAAGAGAAAGAAACCAATCAATCAAAACAACAAGTGGATGTCCTCGAATGAGTAAAATATGCAACCAACATGCTCACTCAATAAAATGACAAATGAAATATGTGACAAAGCATCCACAACCAATTCTAGCATCTATCAAACAATAGGTGATGACTAGGTCATCTATATATGAGTATATTGACTTAGGAGTTAAACGAGAACATTTGATCATAGGTCATACTCATCGTTTAAGCTCAAGTGGGGTTTCCACTTTTACATAAAGCATTTATGTGTTCACATCATTAGAGTTGCTTTGACTCAATTCTTAGAGTTAAGCTCCCTCTAGATGTGAGATCCCCCCTAAGAGGGATAAACTAACCTTGAGTTTTGTCGATGATGACTTCATGTAGGTGTTGAAGATGTGGATGCTCAATGTTGATGTAGATCTTTTGGAGAAATACTTTGGAGTGAGTTGCACTTTCAATACCTACACGGGTTAGTCCCACAAGGAACAAACAAGAATATCCATAGACATAGAGTGATGCACACACAAAATGATGTCCATGAAAACATTTGGTTACCTTGTCCCTTGCCTTACCAACATGAGGGTTTGTGACTCCTTGAACTAGTGCAAGATATGGAAGTTGATTGCACTTGTCCTTGCCATAATGATATGACTCACCCTCAAGAACTCTCTAGTTCTTCTTCTTCGGGATCCACATCATCTTGATGGGAATCCTTGGTGTAGTAGTTGTGCTTGATGAAGTAGAACTTGACATAGTCTTGGGAACCCATTTGACCAAGGCCTTAGGTGCTTCTTCAAATGCATCAATCTCTTCTTGAAGCTTGTCCTTGCCTTTGTTCTTGTGGTCTTGTGGTGGAAGATCATCTTGTGCTTGTGTTCCCTTGAAGGAAGTTGGATCATACTTCTCTTGTTGAGGAACAAACTTCGTCTTGGGGTATTGATCTTCTTCCCACTCAACTCCATTGGCATTGAACTTTCATTCAAAACCAACACCTTGATTCTTCCGGTGCTTTCCTTGCTTGCATAATTTCCTCAAATTGCTTACTCCCGCAAGGCTCTTGTATACACCTTTCTCTATAATTCCCTTCAATAAGCTGTTTTCTTGCTCAAGTGTAACTTGGCTAAGAGAATCATTAGTGGAATAAAGAGAACTACTAGAAGCAACAATATTGGATTTAGCATTGTTATTGTTACTACTAGAAGAAGAATCTTTCTTGTTCTTGTTACTAGACTTGACTTGAGGCATGTAAGTAGATAAGAGTAAACGCTTGGCAATGTAAGAAGAACTTTTCTTACGAAGATCATCATTGATCGCTTTTAGGAACTTATGCTCTTGCTCAAGAGTGAGCTTTTCAAAGCGTAACTTCTCATGAGCCCTTAAAAGTTCTCGATGATCTTCGAAGATAGTTTCATGAGCAAACTTAAGAGTGTTTAGTTCTTTAGTTAGACACTCAATTTTCTCCTTATCATTGACATTCGTTTCATCTTGATTAACATGATTAATTGACGTTTCATCATAGTATTCATCACTAGAGTTGTCAACTAGTAAATCATCATCACCTAGCAAGTCATCTTCATCACTATTAAAATCAACATACTCGGGGTGTGTTAACTTAGGACCTTTGGCCATGAAGCATCTTCCAATTCCTTCATTTGGTGATTCAAATATGTCGTAGGAGTTGGTTGACACAAGTGCTAAACCGGCAACACCTTCATCTTGAGTGTGTTCGAAGTCGGAGTGATAGCTTCTCTCGGAGTGATTGTCGGAGTCGGAGCCGGATACCCATTCACCAACATGAGCTTGATGTCTTCGTTTTGTGTAGCTCTTTGATGACTTGTCCTTCCTTTCCGAATCCTTGCTTCTCCGTGAGGGTCTTCGTTCATAACGATCATCTCTACTCCTTCTCTCTCTTGGTGGTGATTCTTCTCTTCTACTTCTTCTCTTGGGAGAATCTTCTCTTCTTTTGTAGGGTGTCGTACACTCATTGGAATAGTGTCCTGGTGTCCCACAATTGTAGCAATTGCGCTCTCGACTAGAAGATCTTTTGTCATTGTAGGACCTTGACTTGGAGCTTCTTTCTTTGCTTCTACTCTTGTAGAATTTGTTGAAGTTCTTCACCATTAATCTCAATTCTTCATTGAAGGTTTGTTTCTCACTTGATGATGTGGGGGCTTCACATGAGGCTTTGTAAGCACCACTTGACTTGTTGTGAAGTTCCTCCTTATCCTTGAGTGACATCTCATGAGCAACAATTCTTCCAATGACTTCCGTTGGCTTGAGATCTTTGTAATTTGGCATCATTTGGATCAATGTGCACACGGTATCATATTTTCCATTCAATGTCTTAGGATCTTCTGATGATGAATCTGTCGGTCATCTCTTCACTTCCTAAGCCGGCAATCTCATTTGTGATAAGAGAAAGCCTAGAGTACATTTCAACGACACCTTCACCATTCTTCATTTTGAACTTGTCAAGCTGACTTTGGAGCACATCCAACTTGGATTCCTTGACGGAGTCGGTACCTTCATGCATATCAATCAAAGTATCCCAAATTTCCTTTGCATTCTCAAGCCGGCTGATTTTGTTGAATTCTTCGGGGCACAATCCGTTGAAGAGGATATCACAAGCTTGAGCGTTGTATTGCAACATCTTCAACTCTTCCGCACTAGCTTCACGGTCCGGTTCTCTCCCATCAAATAATCCACCTTGCAAGACAATACACACAATAGCCCAAACGACGGGGTTATGTCCGAGAATATGCATTTTCATCTTATGCTTCCAACTAGAAAATTAGTGCCATCAAAGTAAGGACCTCTACGGTGATAATTTCCCTCGCTAGACGCCATACTCTCCTAGGTTGTGAAACCAAGGCTATGACCACCAAAAGCTATGGAAATCAAAGCAAATGGAGACCAACGCTCTGATACCACTTGTAGGACCTTGAAGTATGTCTAGAGGGGGGTGATTAGACTACTTGACCAATTAAAAACTTAACCTTTTGCCAATTTTAGACTGGCAGATTTTAGCTATCTTTAAGCTAGTCAAGCAATCTTCACGCAATTCAAGCAAGCATGCAAAGAGGATATAGGCAGCGGAAAATAAAGCATGCAACTTGCAAGAATGAAAAGGGAAGGGTTTGGAGAATTCAAACACAATTGGAGACACGGATGTTTTTGTCGTGGTTCCGATAGGTGGTGCTATCGTACATCCATGTTGATGGAGACTTCAACCCACGAAGGGTAACGGTTGCGCGAGTCCACGGAGGGCTCCACCCACGAAGGGTCCACGAAGAAGCAACCTTGTCTATCCCACCATGGCCGTCTCCCATGAAGGACTTGCCTCACTAGCGGTAGATCTTCACGAAGTAGGCGATCTCCTTGCCCTTACAAACTCCTTGGTTCAACTCCACAATCTTGTCGGAGGCTCCCAAGTGACACCTAGCCAATCTAGGAGACACCACTCTCCAAGAAGTAACAAATGGTGTGTTGACGATGAACTCCTTGCTCTTGTGATTCAAATGATAGTCTCCCCAACACTCACCTCTCTCTCACAGGATTTGGATTTGGAGGAAAGAAGATTTGAGTGGAAAGCAACTTGGGAAGGCTAGAGATCAAGATTCATATGGTTGGAATGGAATATCTTGGCCTCAACACATGAGTAGGTGGTTCTCTCTCAGAACTGGTAAGTTGGAAGTGTAGGTTTGTTCTGATGGCTCTCTACATGAATGAAGAGGAGGTGGAGGGGTATATATAGCCTCCACACAAAATCTAACCGTTACACACAATTTACCAAACTCGGTGGGACCGAATCATCAAACTCGGTCGGACCGATTTAATAAACCTGGTGACCGTTAGGGTTTTCTGTGGGACTGACATGCAACTCGGTAGGACCGATATGGTTAGGGTTAGGTCATAACGTAATCTCGGTGAGACCGATTACACAAACTCGGTGGGACCGAATTTGGTAATTAGCTAACCAGAGAGTTGGTCAGGTAAACTCGGTGGGACCGATTCGCTCTTTTGGTGAGACCGAAAAGTTACGAAAGGGAAACAGAGAGTTTACATTGTAATCTTGGTGGGACCGATCACTCACTTCGTTAGACCGAGCGTTCTGAAGGAAACAGAGAGATTACAATCCCATCTCGGTGAGACCGAGATCCCTATCGGTGAGACTGATTTGCCTAGGGTTTGTGGCGTTGGCTATGACATCTGAACTTCGGTGGCGCCCGATAGAAATAATCGGTAGGGCCGAGTTTGACTTTAGGTTTAGGTCATATGTGGATGTGAGAAAGTAGTGGAGGGTTTCGGAGCATATCACTAAGCACATGAAGCAAGAGGCTCATTAAGCAACACCTCATCCCTCCTTGATAGTATTGACTTTTCCTATAGACTCAATGTGATCTTGGATCACTAAAATGTAAAATGTAGGGTCTTGAGCTTTTGAGCTTGAGCCAATCCTTTGTCCTTGATATTTTGAAGGATCCACTCTCATCATCCATGCCATGCCATTCATTGAGCTTTCCTGAAATATTTGTCTTGGAATAGCATTAGCTCAATGAGCTATATGTTGTTATGAATTACCAAAACCACCTAGGGATAGTTGCACTTTCAGGACACGAGGGAGGCCGGCCTCTAGAAGGCGGCCCCCCTCCCTCGGAGTCCGTGCACCATTAATCGGATGAGATACGGTGTGGCTATAGTGATATCCCACTAGTCGGCGGGACTGTAGCCACGCCTCACCGACAAAGTGTGCGTCATTAGCATTACGGCTACAGTAACAAGCAGCCGGCAAGACCCCCGAGCGGCGGGAGCAGCCTGTCGGCCCCGTACCAGGCCAGTCGGCGGGGCCCACCAGGCGGTGGACCCCAGCAGCCGGCGGAGAAGCCGGTGGCCAGAGACGCTGACAGCCAGGTCCTACACCCAGCCAGATTACCATTGTACCCCTGGGGGGTAGGCCTATATAAACCCCCTAGGGCGCCCATGCGAGGGGTTCCCAATCTGTTAGACCTAGACTCACACATAGAGATAGGAGAGAGCTAGCCCTGCTTTCTTCTACCTCTAGCATACAACTCGAGGAGCACCATTGTACTCGCTAGTGCCTTAGTGATCATGTGGAGACCCCGCAGAGCAGGACTAGGGGTATTATCTCCTAGGAGAGCCCCGAACCTTGGTAAAGTACGCCGGTGTTCGTGTCTACTCCTCATCCCACTTCCGGGCACTGGGGACGTTCTACTCGCTCCCACCATGATAAGCCATACCTTGGCATATGTCGCACCCAACCCCCGACAGCGAAGTAGCTAGCAGCCACCCTTCCCTTGTGTCGGCACGAAGGGAATCCTAAGCTATGAATGCATGCCCTTCCCCCCAACCGAGGTTCACTCTAGCAAAGTGCGAAGTAGCTAGCAACCACCCCTCCCTCGTGTCGGCACGAAGGGAATACTAAGCTATGAATGCATGCCCCCTGACCGATGTTCACCTAGCAAAGTGCGTAGTAGCTAGCAACCCCCCTCGTGTCGGCACGAAGGGAATCCTAAGCTATGAATGCATGCCCCCCCAACCGAGGTTCACCTAGCAAAGTGCGAAGTAGCTAGCAACCCCCCTCGTGTCGGCACGAAGGGAATCCTAAGCTATGAATCCATGCCCCTCCCCAACCGAGGTTCACATAGCAAAGTGCGAAGTAGCAACCCCCCCACCCACACACACACACTTTCAGTCAGCAGACCAGAGAGGCATATATCTCACCAAGATGGATCGTAAAATGGACCAAGAATAATCCACCTTGGTCGTACAACCTCTCTCTCTTGTTGTTGGTCAAAGTGATGGCCGTCCATGCAACCCCGGAGATGGGCTAGCTCGCCAATAATCACGCAAGTAGCTAGTCCCCGAAGACAACCATTGCATGCTTGTGGCCCAAACATATGTATGGAGAGGTGTGTTTTTGAGTAACGATGGAACAACTTTGATGTGGCACCGTGATTTCAAATTAGAAATCCCCAGACTGAGTGAGGGTTAGGTTGACGATGCATATGTATGTTACACCACACTTCAAGCCAACGACGGGGATTCATGCATGCATGCGTGCATAGTATATGTGCTCAAACTTAATTAGGTCTGAATCTCACCATGACCTATACTACGATAACACGAACCAAATGAAGAATCCGCCATGGTAACCTATCGTGTTGTTGGTCAGGTGATCATGGATGTCCACGCGGGCCCATGAATACATAGGCTTGTCGCCGATAACCACGCGAGGGAGTGTACTGTTCGAAGGCAACCACTACATGCATATGTATGGAGGTAATGCGTGCATGCATGTTTGAATACACAACATTGATGTGGCGCGTGTGTCAAAAATCGTACACTAGCTCCCCACACAGAGCGAGATCGGTTCATGATGTGTCGTTGTACTAGCCACTTCGACTCGATGGGAGGGATTCATTCATACACATGCATGTGTGTGCGCTCAAGCTGTATCATGCATGTCATCCCAGAGCAAATATAATAATCCCCTCCTAAGTCAAATTAACCTCTCTTGTTGTCAGGCAAAAAGTAGTGATGGACCAAGCGGGTCCACAAAATGGAAAGCATCCTATCACTGATAACCGCTTAAGTCGGTGCGAGAGGACAACCATCACCACTTTGCATGTGGGCCAAACATATATATCTTGAATACCCAAAATTCACAACTTTGATGTGCCATATGCCTCAAAACCGTAAACCATGCACCCACACAGAGCGAGGTTCATATCAAGCGTACTACATATGATGGTCCCCTTCCCCCTCTTCGGCGCATACTATATGCTCCTGACGTAATATACGTACAATCCAAAAGAATCCTCATCGATGGTGAAATTAATTAACCTCTCCCGATGTAGGTCAAAGTGATTCATGCATGCATCGATGATGGCCTTGTGGTCCCATAGATGGAAGCGTCACACGTGAGTGTCCTAGCTAGGATATGCACGTGGACCAAAAAGGTGTTGTGTGATGTTTGAATAACCAATTTCACAATTTTGATGTGGCACGTGCACTACAAAAAAAATACACTTCCGTGATGATATGTGTTTGTCATAGTAGGTCGCGTTTTTGTCATGGATGTACATCCATGACGATTTTATGACAAAATCAAGATAGTCATACCTGTGCTGTCATTGAAGTGTTCCATGACATTACCAAAATTATCATCACGGAAGTGTCCACTTACATGACGATAAATCGCGCGTCACAGAAGTGCTTTCGTCAAGGGTGACCGACACGTGGCATCCACCGTAACGGAACGTCGTTAAGCTATCAGGTCGGATTTTGGATCCGATAACCCGTTAATGTACCACGACCAATGGGAAATTTCCACGTGCAAAATTCTGATTGGCCGAAGGGAACACCTGTCAGCTCGTCAGTGGGCCAGATGTCGCATGTCCATTGGAGGAGACATGCCTATGATACGTCGACACGTGGCTGGGCCCAACAGAGGCCCATATAGGTTAAAAAGGCCGGCACAGTCAAAGGCCCGCAGTACTTAATCAAGTACTAGTGGGCCAGCCCAATAACGGCCTGCTTAATAAAGGCCCATTTACGTCCTAAAGCCAGATCTGGCCCGTTAATTGTTCGCCCAATATTTGTGCCCATTTACGGCCCGAAGCCAGATCTGGCCCGTTAATTGCTCGCCCAATATTTGGGCCAATTTGCGGCCCGAAGCTAGATCTGGCCCGTTAATTGTTCACCGAATATTTGGGCCCAACTACAGCCCAGTGACTTTCGGCCTGTTAGAGGCCTGATGTAGACATGGGCCCATTTCAGCCCGGTGTGACTTTCGACCTGGGAATGGCCCGTGCTGCCCATGGGCCATATATGGTCCGACGGGACATCGGGCCCACTAACGGCACGTGCTAAAGGTGGCAATAGTTAAGCCCAACGTGACTTCGGGCCTGTTAAAGGCTCGTCGCGTAATTCGGCTCGTTGATGCCTGTACTAAGCTTTCGGCCTCTTAAAGGCCCATGATATCAGTGGGCCAACTAAGGCCCGAGATATGTTTTGTCCTGGTAACGGCCCGTGAGCTAACTGGGCCCAAAAAGGCCTGGTCTACATTTCGGCCTACTGAAGGCCCGTCGACGACTAGTGAAAATTGAGGGCCAACATGCATTTTGGCCTGCTAAAGGCCCTGGTTTCATCTCGACCATAACAGGCCTGTACAATATTCAGCCTGTTAATGGCCCAACGCTACCTGGGCCAAACTAAGCGCTGGGTCCACAAAAGGCCCAACTAAAATATAGGCCGGTGTAAGTTTGTGCCTGGCGCAATGTGTGAAGCCCCCAATCATTCGGGCCCAAGAAAGACGCGGGTTGGCCCAATTGTGGCCCGCTAAAAACCGGGCACGTTAGAGTAGAATGTTTCGGGCCGGTCGACTACATCTGATTTTTTTTCAGATAGCAAATGATGGCAGTAACTAGTACGAAGTAAGAACAAACCTACTCTATACAATAATGAAATTACGCTATAGTAACTAAGAATAAACCTACACTATACAATAAAGGATTTAAGGTATATTACATCCACTGGGCATCGAAGTTCGCCACGGGTGATCATAAAGCGCAACGAAGAAGCAGTTTACAAAAACTGGGCACCATTGCAGCGTAAAAAAATAATACTGAACCGAGACCACTTCCAAGAAAGTTCAAGAAAGGTTAGCCTTTATGGGGAACTGCCATGCAAGTCAGCCGAAAGCAAGGTGAGACCGCCTAGCATGTCGGTCATAGCTTCCGTGTGTAGCTGTTTAGCGATGAGGTTCTCATTGGTGTTCTCCGCAATCTTTCTTAGAGATAGGACTTCAAGTTGAAGTTGAGTTGCGTAATGCCTTCTGTTAGAACTTGGGACTGAAGAAGTCGAACTGATTCGCATAACAAATTCGATGAGCTTGTCTCATTTGTTAGTCTCAAGTAACTTGAACACTGCATCAAGACAAGACTTTGGGGTTGTCTCGCTATCTTCGAGATGTTTTGCCTTCTTTGCTGCAATATATGTTGGATTTGTCTCATAGCCTTCAGCAGACTTGTGCATGCCATCAGGCATATGACCCTGAAACAAAGCAGAGAGATGACATGTTTTGCACGTGTATAAACAAAGATGATAACTGTGCTGTCAATTCCATCCAATTTCAAATTAGAAAATAAAGAGTAAGTTCAAAATATCAATAGTATAATTTGGCATTGTTCATAATGCGGGGAGCTTCACCACACTCTTTGGATTACCATGTCAACATAACAAGCATAGATGAAGGGCAAAGAAAATCATTGTATCTATTTTGGATAATGTGCATGGCATGTTGTTCATATCATCACCACATCAAGAAGATAAAACAGAGATGACAAGGTGCAAACGTGGGCTGCTTCATCACACACTGGATTATAGATCCACAAAAACAAGCATACATATAGGGAGTATTAAGTAATGTGCATGGTATGAATAAGGAATTTGGTTTTACAAGTAAAACTTAGAACTTACGGTTCTTGTGAACATGCATTTTGGTAGAAACAACAAACTAAACAGCAGTAAATGATAGGGAGTATGAGAAAATTAAACGACACTTGAGTATAAAGGCTTTAGAAGGACTGACTTACATTAATAGTTAACACCGTATTTATAATGCCCTTCTCCATGTCAAGGGAAGGATAACTCAAGAATTTCAGCACAGAATCTTCTTCATAAGCATTGCCTGTACTCTACATTTTGTGAGAGTAATTATAGATATGATGATACTGGAAGGGATAGAGGATAATGAAGATAAGATGCAGATTGATGCTACATAATCAACTACCAATCCCTGGAAGTACAAGCGTTATAGGACAAAATGTACTGACAAGAGCAATGGGCTACACTTCTGCACTGACATTGTCTGTGTATTCTACTTGTTAATAAGATTAAATATAGATCGGATCTTTTTTAGTAAATGGTGGTTGAGGGAGATAAGATGCAGAATGCTACAAAATGAACCAATCCCTCTTCCATAATACAAGAGTGTTTTGAATACTGGTGTACTGTACGCAACATTCTTATATTATGGGACGGAGGGAGTAGCTCTTAATGTAAGTACAGTGATAGACCACGTTCAGTCCTTACAAGAGGACTACAGAGCTAAACCTCTTCAAAAGCATTGGGTTGATTCTAAATTTATGTAAGAGTCCATACGGATCTTATAATGTCCACCAAATGGATGATTACGAGGCTAACATGTGCAGTGATGCTACATAATCAAATAGCTATGAAAGTAAGTATGGTCATACAGGGCAAGAGGTACTCACAGCAATGCAGTGTGCATTATAGTTGCGAGATTCTGTGGTCCCTTGAGAATGAATTTTCTTCTGCTAATAGTTTTCGTACAAGTGAGACATTAAGGCAAATGCAGAAATGTAATTCAAATTGTGATGTGATATCATAGACAGTACCTCACGCTGCAGCTGAGACCAATGTGTAACAAGATTATTCCAGTCACCGTCGGATAAATGTAGCACCGGAGACTTTACATAAATTTCGTTCAGAGGATTGCCATCGAAGTGTGCTTGCCTCAGATAGGAACGATACTTCATCAACGAGTGCTTGAAAAGCGCAACCAACCCTTGCTTGTCATCACAATCCAGTTTGCTCTTCGCCTATTTAAAAGAATGAAATCTTGTGTCTTCTATCAGCAGAAACATATGCAGTAATGACCATGAATAACATTAGTACATTACTTATGCGTAAGTTGCGGAGGAAGACTGGAAATTGTTCTGTGTCTGCGGTATAATCTTTCCATGAAGAAAAGATGCGCACAAAGTTCTTGATAACAACGTAACCTTCGTCTTCTAAACTAGGATGAAATGGAACAGGGGTCCTATTTGCTGCAATTGGGGCTCTCTCTGGTTCAAAAAGGGATTTGGCAACTAGATTTGGTGTACTCTTTCTTTGGAATGGGGTTTTGCCTCAGTCAATTTGGTGCTATGTCAATCGGCATAATCATACTTTGTTTCTGCGGTTGGGGTCTGCTGAGTTGGGGCATCAGAAATGACCAGTGTAGTAGGGATAGAGTCTGCTAGAGTTGGGGTGATTTGTGGGTCAGGTGATATTGCAACTACATCTAATGGGATATTTGATTTATCAGGTGCCACTACCTTCTCCAAATACTTTGCTTGTGCTCCTCCACGATCAACAATCGCCCTCTTCCTTTTGAACGTCTGATACACAAGAACAATATTTGAATGGATAAATATGGTATGATGACAGATGGAATATGTACTGAAAATGGATAGGCAGGGCGTATTCACATACACGATGTGTAATCTAATGTAACATCCCAAAATTCTAAATTTTGGAATGTTATAAACAAATAGATAGATTTGATTGATTGTTTGATTGAATGAGTGAATTCGAAACTTTTTGAAAGTTAAATGAGAGGGAATAAAAGGACTTTCCCAAACTTTCATTTTTGCTTTTATGATCTTCGGGAATTCAAATTCTTTTCATCACAAAACCCTGGAGAGAAGATGACATGACTTCTTCCATTTATTTAAATGACAAGGGGTGTTGAAAATATTTGATTTTCATTTTAGAATATTTCCAATTCTGAAACTTTATGCAACTCAATGATTTTCACGAGCGAAGATAAAATGACTTCTTCAAAACATATGAAATATGAGTTGGGAGTTTCAAAGAATTAAAATTCAAAGTTCTTTTGAATTTATTTTCAATTTGGAGTTATTTGAGTTTTATTCAAATTATTTTTGTCCAAAAATAAAATACATGGAAAATAGGGTAACATGATTCCCTACATCAGAAAATTGGAGAGAAATAAATTTGAAGTCATTTTGGTATTTTTAAAATGATTTTTATTGGATTTTATTAGAGCTGAAGCACTCCTTGATTTATTTGAATTTGTGTGTATTTTATTTGAAGCTAAAATAATGTTCATATTGTAGAAAATCTTTTTCTGAAAATTTTGATATATTATATGCCTATATAATATTTTTATTTCCTTGGTTTTATTATTTTTGTTTGTCTCTGTTAAAAAAACTCCTCCTCACTTGGGCGGCCCGGCTCCCGAGCCGGCTGCCAGCCCACGTCGCCCGTCGCCCTCGTCCCCGAGCGGGACTCTGCTCGGGAGTTCGCCGCCGCCGCCGTCTGAGTCCCGGCCGGGCACGCCTCCCCGTGGCCCCTTCTCCACGCCTCCCGAGGCCGCCTCCCTGCCTTTATAAGGCGAGCCCCGACCCCGGCCCCCTCTCTCTCTCCTCTCGCCGCCTCGCCTCACCGCATCTTGCCGCCGCCCTTGCTTTCACCGCTTGGCCGCTCGCCCGTCCACTTCTGGTCCCCACTGCCCTCGCCTCGTCATGAAGCCCGTCTCGCCGAGTTCGCGATCGCCGCCTCGCCCGCTTCATGGGAGACCCGCCCGTCGAACGCCAACCACCGCTCAACCCGCCGGTTTTCCTGGTCCGGTAATAAACCACCCTGGTCCGCCGGTTTTTTTTGAGTTTCGGTTTTCGTTTAAAAACTCGTTTTTTTATTTAGTTAGTTTAAATAGTGAGCGTTCATTAGTTAGGGTTTACACCGAACGGGTTTCGTTAGTTAAACGTTCGGTAGCGAATGTTCGTTATTTAGTTCTTTTCTTTTTCTGTTAGTTTTAATCAGGGACTTCTTTGTAGATGTTTTATTTACAATTTAGCCCCTGGACTTCGTTAGTCCAAATCCAACGAAACCAACGCCCACTTCTTCGTTACAATACCCTCTTTCCAGTAATCCAACTCAAACATGTTTTTGAAAGTTTTAAAATTTGAATTAGACCAGATTTGGATTTGAACTTCGTTTGATCATAACTTGAGTTTCGTAACTCCGATTTAGTTGATTCTTTTTGCAAATTAAAGCTCTTGACATAAACTTTCTGATAAGGCCAAATACACACAATTTTGGTACTGTTAGAAATTGTTTTATGTTGCAAGCGTTATTTGCTTGGTTTTGATGTTTTCCGAATCGCTTTTCTGCTCGTCCGATCTTTTGAGTGATTGCTTATGTGTGGTTACTATTGATTGCTTACGATAGATTGACCGTAGTGTGACGAGTAGAGCTATCAAGAGTTTTGAGTGCGAATCATCTTCATCAACTTTGCAGGCAAGTTCACATTTTGATCATATCCCTTTCGTACCCAGTTTTTATGCATTAGTTTCAACCCTCAAACATTGCATGAGTAGGATTGATAACATGTGGGTATTGGGAAGTAGTTGCTGAGGTAGGAACCTATTGCCCTGTTAATATCAAACCCTTGGGAGTTACTTCTATGCGTTGCTTATTGCCATGCTATGCTCGTAGACGTGGTTTGGGTATGAGTGAAATCCATGACAGATGTGAGATTGTTATTTAATGGCTCAACTTAAGGTGGCAACTTAAATACACATCTGGGTGGATTGCTAGGGGCACCTGAGGGATATACCAAAGGACTCTGCCTGCACACTGGGATAAACCAGTGTTGTCCTAGGAGATCCCGGGGATATACCGTGTGATCATCCTACGGTCCGCCACCCAGGCTCAAAGGGATCATGAGATTATTCAAATTAGAAATTTCCGTGTGCAGCCACAAGCCATTATGGGCTCTGGCATAGTTGAGTAAGTTGTGCGAACTCTTACGGGTAGACTAGTAGATGTAGGGGAAAGTAGGTGTACCGGTCTACCCACAAGTAAGGTGCTAGTGCTTCTGAAAGACTATGTCTCGGTCATCCGTTTCTCAAACATCATGTAGTGCGAGAAATCCAACGGAGGCGATCGAGTCTGGTGGGGAAAAGTTCGCAAACCTCTGCCGAGTGTATAAACTAATCATGATTAGACGAGTCACCGGTTATGGACATCTTGAGTATCTAGTTCTTGGATTATCCTGTTGATCTCATCACGTTACTTAATATAATTTGTTTGGGTTAATTGTGTACTTTTAATTGGGATTGAGGATGCTGTGAACCATTCTCAGTGTTCAACAACCACCATGATAGTTAAATAAATTTATTCCTTTGCAGTAGGGAAAAATTGGCTTTTCGCAAAAACATTGTAACCATAGAGCCTCCACCATCCATATATGCATGTAGTATAGGCTTATTCTTTCATTACTCTCTATGTGTTACATTGCCAGCATATTCCATGTGCTGACCCGTTTTCGGGCTGCAACGTTTCATGTTGCAGACTTTTCAGACGACGAGTAAGTGATACGTTAGGGTTACGATTTCTACACTCAACTTTGCCGTTGGCATTGATGGGAATCCACAACCTTGTTACTTCCGCTATTTGGATTGAGGTAATAGCATTTACGTTATTTATACATGTGATTTACCTCTGTTATAAATCCTCGAGTACTGTGTGTGTCAGCATACCGATCCAGGGATGACACTTAAGCACAGAGACTTGACCCATTCGGGTCGGGTCGCTACATCTAAGCTAATGGCAGTTCAACAAAGTAGAAGCAATGCAAAGCATCAGTTGCAAGATATGTGCGAGCAATGTAACCTTGGAAAGTTAGAGCAAGTACCTTGATGGGTGAATAAGATAGGGCATCTTCCTCTGACTCCTCCACTAAGGAGCTACATTGACTTAGGTCTCCCTCTAGCTCAGAATCACTGTTAGGTTCATATTCTGAGCATGAATCTATAGGTGGAGAGCGTTTGCATTGCATTGCATCCAGACTTGATTTCAGTCCCTTAATGCCAAGTTTGACAGCCATGGCATTGTTCTGCTTTATTCTTTTCATGCGTGCAAGCTCATAATAATTATGATGCTGTTCAGAATCTGAGATTCATGAAAACATAAGAAGTAGTTAGAATTGTAACTGCAGTAAGAGACCACCCTAAAATAATATTGACAACAAATATGACAAGTCAAGCATAGATGTAGTGAATCAATCATTTACTTGTGAGCTTACTAGGACAAGTGTGCAGAATTGTAACTGCAGTAAGAGACCGTCCAAAATCTGAATGAAGAAGTTTGTCTAGCACTTATTGTTTGCAACTAATCGACGTGAATAATTGGATATTATATCGAATGAGTAAGAAAGACAAGTAAAATTGTCAACAAACCTGGCTTGCAGTAGTAATCTGGGTCAATGTCACTACGATCAACAATCCAAAATGACTAGTGTCTGTTTCGAGGGCCGGAATTTTGAAAACCCTGTGAACTTTAGAGGTACTAAAGATTACCGAAATATATCTTAACCATTAAGTGTAGGTAGCAATGAGCACACAACAAACCCTAATGACAGTCCTGCCTAATGAGTAATGAATCAGTTAGAAAATGGGTGATGAGGAGTGGCTGCTGAGTGTTGAGGATGTATCCCAGGATAAATCGGGTTGGCTTGGTGGGTGCTGCACGCCTGAGCCCTGAACGGACTGGGAAGGTAGGCACGGCGGCGTGCCCGGGCAGCGGCGACGCTGTTGGGCGAGCGGCTCCTGGCCTCTTGTTAGTCCGACGTCTCCTCCTAGAGTCATGCCGTCCGGGGACGGCAAGTCGCCGGCGAGGCAGGCGGTTGGGGGCGAGTAGAGATCAAAAGCGCGCAGCAGAACAGAGGGGAATCGGGGCCTGGGACGACCCAAAATCCCAGGATGGGCCGGCCCACCGTGGGCACCCTGTAGAGATACACACCCGAGCGGTGAACATGCATTTTCGAAACTAATTTGGAACATTGAGCTGACCAATTAAACAACTCTGTTTTAATAATATCAGATTCGTATTTGAACAACTAAGCTTGTTTAGCTTGATGGGTGGAGTAGTGTTATTATGACACGAAGCACGTATTCTGATCGTATAGTGATCATAAAAGGGGGAAACTCTAAGCATATTTTTTTTAGCAAAAGAGGGTTTCCCGTATTATGGCTGTGCCATGATCCGCCACTTGCAAAGAAACCACCACGGAACCAACATGATCAATTAAACCCTAAGCACGATCAATTAAACCGTATTATGGCTGTGCCATGGCAGATTTGAAGCTGCAAATCAGAGAAATGATATTTAGCATCCATTGTTTGCTTCGAACTAAGAACTAAATTCTAAGAGCTGAAAAGAAAGTAGAGTAACCAAGTTAAGATCTATTTTCCGTTGAGATCAAAAGTTGAGGAGATATGAAGTACCACCTCTCTTGCGGCGCCGTGTAGGCATCAGGGGTGCGATGGCTGTCGGTGGCGTTGAAGTAGATCTGCGATGGTAGACGGGTGCATCGGGGGATAAGTCCCGTTGCGGTGGAAGAGAAGGTCGTGTGAGCGGCCCCGGCAAAGAGGACGACGGCGCTGATGAAGCGAGAGGACGCGATGCAAGGCTATTGGTCCGTCGCCGTGGATGAGAAACATCCATCTCTAGCAGTGGATGACGCAGTCTTGGTAGGCGCTCCGGCATGGTGGAGGACGGTGGCGATGGATGTGGTGGAGGATGGCGGCGATGGATGGGGTGGCGGACGGAGGCTGGTGTGGGGATGTGTTGTTCTAGCGCGGACAGTGTATGAATGGGAAAATGGAGGGAGAGGTATGGGGAACCATGTTTCTGGGATGCGCATGTCTGAAATATGGGGAAGTTACGAACTTAGCCCCCGTTTAAAATTTGGACGTCTCGTCGATTGGGGATAGGACGGTAATCTCGCATCTCGCCAATATTTGCCCAGAATGATTTCGGGCGAGGAGAGGCTGGTTGGCGCCCACGGTGTATGAACGGGGCTGGAAGGTAGGGCGGTTGTGTCACGTCTGAGTGAAGTTACAAACCTGCCCCTATTGAAAATATTTGCCTACATCGATTTCGGCCGAGTCGAGTTTGTTTGCCGCCCACCGTGTATGAATGGGGAATGGAGGGAGAAACAGAGGTCTTTCGGACGAGCTTGAATCAAATGTGTTTTGCCGCCCAAGTTTGACGCCCACCGTGCCGGAATGGGCTCAGAGGCGGTCGTGTCATGTCTAATTGAAGTTACTAACCTACCCCTATTTAGAGCAGTGAAAATCGGCCCGATGGATTGTCCGTGTAATGGGTAGACAGTAATTTCCATCTCCCAAACACTTGGCTTCGGGCAGCCAACGTGGGAGTGGACATTTTGTCGCTTCTTTCAAATTTTGGGACAATAAACATCCATGTTTACCCTGGCAACTAAATTCGAATCCATTTTGTATTCCTATATGAATCTTTATAAATCATTCTATGTGTTTTTATATATCTTCAAAAGGACGACAAAGATGTATTCCACTGTCATCTATGAATATGGTTTACAAATGCCGATACTCAAATTCAGAAGCTAGAATCCAGTTTAAGGTGAATTCGAATATTTGGAACACTGCATGTCCAACTCAAATGTCACACGCAGCATAATGTGTACTCCCATTTAGATATGTACACAAGCGGTGTATCAAGAATCAAATACCAAGTCAATCAACCAAGAATGTACAGAACTAACAGACATATAAACACTTATAGAGTATATCCACATTCAGCCCGATTGGCATATTTGTAGGTCTGGCACAACAATCCAAAGGAAATGTCTCCGAGTCTTATCAATTAATACAGACTTGTGCTCAAATAAAATTACAAACCAAAAAACAAAAAAAACAATCATTACATGATCTCTAAAACAAATGGGTTGATTGATTACATGAACAGACAACACAAAGGTTATTCAACGATGGAAAGAACATTTCACCTATGATTTACCAAGTAGGAATTTAATTTGCTTTTTTTTCCTTCAGGACCTTAACAATCTGGTTAGTCTTAGCTTGCTTCATTTTGAAGTCCACCAAATATTTAATGGTTGTCTTGAGTACTGCTTGTGATTGTGCTGTTTGCTTCCTCAACATGTCAACTTCATCTCTAAGTGCGTATGTAATCTCTTTCTACCACTAGTTTAGCCTCTAGAGCATCAACAGTTGGCAATTCATAATGCATGGCTGGGCCGGTGCCACTGCTGTGGGATGATGCAACGTCTATGGGGACCTCACTCTTTGATCTTGGGCTAACCTATTTTGCCATTAAAGTTTTGATTGGATTCAGAAAAGTTAAAGTTAGCAAAACATCTCAACTGGGAGGCACAGTCTACAATATGATTAACAGGTTGTGGCATTATGTAATCAGTAGCAAACTAAATTAAGCCAAGCAATGTAATTGAACAATTTTACAATAAGTGGCTAACTAAAATTCCGAGAAGCAGGTAACTGAACTTACGCTAGTTCTTTGTATAGGCACACTGCAACTTGTTTTTCGCTTACAAGGTTGTACGAAGGAGTCCATGGCATCAATTGCTTGGATACGCAGTCCCAATACTTCTTTCTTCCCACACTGTATTAGTAATTCGAATGGTTAATCTGGTAAGATGGTGCGTCCTTGATATGTTATATGAGGACATGTAGTCAGACTAGTTGTAGCCACACACATCACATCGCTTTTATCATATATTTCATGCGATTACTTTTGGCATATCGAGATCTAAGAAATCTACAATAGGATGAAAAGACTGGCATCCTTCACATTATTGGCGAACTCAGTTCATAGAAACAAGCAATTCAACCATTTGGTGGGTAAATCAAAAGCACCACTGGAATATTTTTCACTATCCAATCATACACGCAAAAAGGGGCGACGCCACCATAGGGGCTGGTATGGGCGACCGCCTCAGGTGGCTGAAAAATGTGCACCTAGTTTGAGTCGTCCAGGTTGGACCATGCTAGTTTTGTTCGTCCCAACGCACGAGCAGGCAATGTAAAAAATGAAGAAAAATGTTTCAATTTGGATGGCCAATAACATAAGTGCAAGGCAGGCCCTATAGCCGGCAGAGCTGTTCTGCCGGGGAAACTTCCCTCCGAGAGTGGGAAATCATCGCCATCGTCATCACCAACGATCCTCTCACCGGGGGAGGGTCAATCTCCATCAACATCTTCACCAGCACCATCTCATCTCAAACCCTAGTTCATCTCTTATATCCAATCTTTGTCCCAAAGCCTCAGATTGGTACCTGTGGGTTGCTAGTAGTGTTGATTACTCCTTGTAGTTGATGCTAGTTGGTTTATTTGGTGGAAGATCATATGTTCAGATCCATTATGCATATTAATACCCCTCTGATTATGAACATGAATATGATTTGTGAGTAGTTATGTTTGTTCCTGAGGACATGGGAGAAGTCATGCTATAAGTAGTCATGTGAATTTGGTATTCGTTCGATATTTTGATGAGATGTATGTTGTCTTTCCTCTAGTGGTGTCATGTGAAAGTCGACAACATGAAACTTCACCATTATTTGGGCCTAGAGGAAGGCATTGGGAAGTAATAAGTAGATGATGGGTTGCTAGAGGGACAGAAGCTTAAACCCTAGTTTATGAGTTGCTTCGTAAGGGGCCGATTTGGATCCATATGTTTCATGCTATGGTTAGGTTTACCTTAATACTTCTTTTGCAGTTGCGGATGCTTGCAATAGGGGTTAATCATAAGTGGGATGCTTTTCCAAGTAAGCGCAGCACCCAAGCACCGGTCCACCCACGTACCAAATTATCAAAGTAACGAACGCGAATCATATGAGCGTGATGAAAACT
The DNA here is from genome assembly GCA_021605145.1 of Aegilops bicornis. Classification (NCBI taxonomy): domain Eukaryota; kingdom Viridiplantae; phylum Streptophyta; class Magnoliopsida; order Poales; family Poaceae; genus Aegilops; species Aegilops bicornis. The sequence continues at coordinate 642,185,400 of CM038670.1, read as the reverse complement.
AGCTTGACGATAATTCCCATGTGTCCTCGGGAGCGCTTTTCTCTATATAAGAGTTTGTCCAGGCTTGTCTACTACAAAAAGGATTGGGCCATCTTGCTCCACCTTATTTACTTTCATTACTTGTTACCCGTTACAAATTACCTTATCACAAAACTATCTGTTACCGATAATTTCAGTGCTTGCAGAGAATACCTTGCTGAAAACCGCTTATCATTTCCTTCTGCTCCTCGTTGGGTTCGACACTCTTACTTATCGAAAGGACTATGATAGATCCCCTATACTTGTGGGTCATCAAGACTCTTTTCTGGTGCCGTTGTCGGGGAGTGAAGCGCCTTTGGTAGGTGGAATTTGGTAAGGAAAATTTTATATAGTGTGCTGAAATTTACTGTCACTTGTTACTATGGAAAGTAATCCTTTGAGGGGCTTGTTCGGGGTTTCTTCACCCCGACCAGTATAGCAAAGAGTTGCTCCTCAACCTACTGAACCTACTGAAAATTTTTACTTTGAAATTCCTTCGGGTATGATAGAGAAACTGCTAACTAATCCTTTTGCAGGAGATGGAACATTACATCACGATTTACACTTAATCTATGTGGATGAAGTTTGTGGATTATTTAAGCTTACAGGTATGCCCGATGATTTTATTCCCTTTATCTTTGAAGGGAGATGCATTGACATGGTATAGGCTATGTGATGATATGGGATCATGGGACTACAAACGGTTGAAATTGGAATTTCATCAGAAGTTTTATCCTATGCATCTTGTTCATCCTGATCGTAATTATATATATAATTCTTGGCCTCGCGAAGGATAAAGCATTGCTCAAGCTTGGGGGAGGCTTAATTCAATGTTATATTCATGCCCCAACCATGAGCTCTCAAGAGAAATGATTATTAAAAAATTTATGCTCGGCTTTCTGACAACAATCGCTCCATCCTCGATACTTCTTGTACTGGTTCTTTTATGACGAAGACTATTGAATTCAAATGGAATTTATTGGAGAGAATCAAACGCAACTCTGAAGATTGGGATCTCGACGAAGGTAAGGAGTCAGGTATAACACTTAAGTTTGATTGTGTTAAATCTTTTATGGATACCGATGTTTTCCGTAAATTTAGCACTAAATATGGACTTGACTCTGAGATAGTAGCTTCTTTCTGTGAATCTTTTGCTACTCATGTTGATCTCCCTAAGGAGAAGTGGTTTAAATATCATCCTCCCATAGAAGTAAAAGTAGTTGAACCTATTAAAGTTGAAGAAAAGACTATCACTTATAACGATCCTATTGTTCCTACTTCTTATGTTGAGAAACCACCTTTCCCTATTATAATAAAGGATCATGCTAAAGCTTCAACCGTGGTTCTTAAAAGTAATATTAGAACTTATACACCTCCTGAGCAAGTTAAAGTTGAACCTAATATTGCTATGGTTAAACATCTCTTGGCTGATAATATTGATGGGCATGTTATTTACTTCTGTGATGAGACTGCTAGAATTGCTAAACCTGGTGCTAAAGATAAACATAGACCTGTGGTAGGCATGCCTGTTATTTCTGTTAAAATAGGAGATCATTGTTATCATGGCTTGTGTGATATGGGTGCTAGTGCTAGTGCAATACCTATTTCTTTATATCAATAAATTATGCATGATATTGCACCTTCTGAGATAAAAGATATAGACATTACAATTAAACTTGCTAATAGAGATACTATTTCACCGATTGGGATTGTTAGAGATGTTGAAGTCTTGTGTGGGAAAGTTAAATATACTGCTGATTTTCTTGTTCTTGGTTCCCCACAAGATAGCTATTGTCCCATTATATTTGGTAGACCCTTCTTGAATAATGTCAGTGCTAGGATAGACTGCGAAAAGGATGTTGTTACTATTGGTTTGGATGAAATGTCTCATGAGTTTACGTTTTCTAAATTTCGTAGACAACCCCATGATGAGGAATTGCCTAGTAAAGATGAAATTATTGGTCTTGCTTCTATTGTCGTGCCTCCTAGTTATCCTTTAGAACAATATTTGCTAGACCATGAAAATGATATGTTTATGAACGAAAGAAGGGAAATAGATGAAGTATTCTTTAAACAGGGACTCATTCTGAAACACAATTTGCCTGTTGAAATCCTAGGGGATCCTCCTCCACCCAAGGGTGATCCCGTGTTTGAGCTTAAACCATTACCGGATACTCTTAAATATGCTTATCTTGATGAAAAGAAGATATATCCTGTTATTATTAGTGCTAACCATTCAGAGAAGGAAGAAGAAAAATTATTGAAAACTCTGAAGAAGCACCGCGCTGCTATTGTATATACTCTTGATGATCTTAAGGGCATTAATCCCACTCTATGTCAACACAAAATAAATTTGGAGAAAGATGCCGAACTGGTTATTGATCACCAATGACGGCTGAATCCTAAGATGAAAGAAGTGGTAAGAAAGGAAATATTAAAGCTCCTTGAGGCAGGTATAGTTTATCCCGTAGCAGATAGTCAGTGGGTAAGTCCTGTCCATTGTGTCCCTAAGAAGGGAGGTATTACTGTCGTTCCTATTGATAAAGATGAATTGATTCCGCAAAGAATTATTACAGGTTGTAGGATGGTAATTGATTTCAAAAAATTAAATAAAGCTACTAAAAAAGATCATTACCCCTTGCTATTCATTGATTAAATGCTAGAAAGATTATCCAAACACACACATTTTTGCTTTCTAGATGGATATTCTGGTTTCTCTCAAATACCTGTGTCAGCTGATGATCAAGCAAAGACCAGTTTTACTTGCCCTTTCGGTACATTTTCTTATAGATGTATGCCTTTTGGCTTATGTAATGCACCTGCTACCTTTCAAAGATGCATGATGGCTATATTCTCTGACTTTTGTGAAAAGATTTGTGAGGTTTTTATGGATGATTTCTCCGTTTATGGATCCTCTTTTGATGATTGCTTGAGCGACCTTGATCGAGTTTTGCAGAGATGTGAAGAAACTACTAACCTTGTCTTGAATTGGGAGAAATTCCACTTTATGGTTAATGAAGGTATTGTCTTGGGGCATAAAATTTCTGAAAGAGGCATTGAAGTTGATAAAGCTAAAGTTGATGCTATTGAAAAGATGCCGTGTCCCAAGGACATCACAGGTATAAGAAGTTTCCTTGGTCATACCGGTTTTTATAGGAGGTTCATTAAGGACTTCTTAAAAATTTCTCGGCCTCTGACTAATCTATTAAAAAAAGATATCCCTTTTGTCTTTGATGATGATTGTGTAGAAGAATTTGAAATACTTAAGAAAGCATTGATTTCTGCACCTATTGTTCAACCACCCGATTGTAGTTTACCCTTTGAAATTATGTGTGATGCTAGTGAGTATGCTGTAGGTGCTGTTCTAGGGCAAAGAGTTGATAAGAAATTAAATGTTATTCAGTATGCTATTAAAACTCTAGACAATGCCCAGAGAAATTATGCTACTACTGAAAAAGAATTATTAGCAGTTGTATTTGCTTGTGATAAATTCAGACCTTATATGGTTGATTCTAAAGTAACTATTCACACTAATCATGCTGCTATTAAATATCTTATGGAAAAGAAAGATGCTGAACCTAGACTTATTAGATGGGTTATCCTACTACAAGAATTTGATTTGCATATTATTGATAGAAAGGGAGCTGAGAACCCCGTTGCAGACAACTTGTCTAGGTTAGAGAATGTTCTTGATGACCCACTACCTATTGATGATAGCTTTCCTGATGAACAATTAGCTATCATAAATGCTTCTAGTACTGCTCCATGGTATGCTGATAATGCTAATTACATTGTTGCTAAATTTATACCACCTAGTTTCACATACCAGCAAAAAAAAGTTTTTCTATGATTTGAGGCATTACTTTCGGGATGACCCACACCTTTATAAAGAAGGAGTAGATGGTGCTATTAGACGTTGTATACCTGAGCATGAACAGGAACAGATCCTGCGCAAGTGTCACTCTGAAGCTTATGAAGGACACCATGCTGGAGATAGAACTGCGCATAAGGTATTGCAGTCCGGTTTTTATTGGCCTACTCTCTTCAAGGATTCCCGTAAGTTTGTCTTATCTTGTGATGAATGTCAAAGAATTGGTAACATTAGTAGACGTCAAGAAATGCCTATGAATTATTCACTCGTGATTGAACCATTCGAAGTTTCGGGCTTTGATTATATGGGACCGTTTCCTTCCTCTAATTGGTATACACATATTTTAGTTGCTCTTGATTACGTTACTAAGCGGGTAGAAGCTATTCCAACTAGTAGTGCTGATCATAACACCTCTATTAAGATGCTTAAAGAAGTTATTTTTCCGAGGTTTGGAGTCCCTAGATATTTAATGACTGATGGTGGTTCACATTTTATTCATGGTGCCTTTCGTAAAATGCTTGCTAAGTATGATGTTAATCATAGAATTGCATCTCCCTATCACCCAGTCTAGTGGTCAAGTATAATTGAGCACTAGAGAGCTTAAATTAATTTTGCAAAAGACTGTTAATATATCTAGAAAGAATTGGTCCAAGAAACTTGATGATGCATTATGGGCCTATAGAACTGCATATGAAAATCCTATGGGTATGTCTCCGTATAAAATGGTTTATAGAAAAGCATGTCACTTACCTCTCAAATTAGAACATAAGGCATAGTGGGCCATTAAAGAGCTCAGTTATGATTTCAAACTTGCTGGTGAGAAGAGGTTATTTGACATTAGCTCACTTGATGAATGGAGAACACAGGCTTATGAGAATGCCAAACTGTTTAAAGAAAAAGTTAAAAGATGGCATGACAAAAGGATACAAAAGCGTGATTTTAATGTAGGTGATTATGTGTTGCTATTCAACTCTCCTTTAAGATTTCTTGCAGGAAAAATTCTCTCTAAATGGGAAGGTCCTTACGTTATCGAGGAGCTCTATCGTTCCGGTGCCATAAAAATCAATAACTTCGAAGGCACAAATCTGAAGGTGGTGAAAACCGCTTGTCATTTCCTTCTGCTCCTCGTTGGGTTCGAAAATCTTACTTATCGAAAGGACTACGATAGATCCCCTATACTTGTGGGTCATCAAGACTCTTTTTCGGCACTGTTGTTGGGGAGTGAAGCGCCTTTGGTAGGTGGAATTTGGTAAGGAAAAATTTATATAGTGTGCTGAAATTTACTGTCACTTGTTGCTATGTAAAGTAATCCTTTGTTGGGCCTGTTCGGGGTATCTTCACCTCGACCACTGCATCCCGATTTACACCTAATCTATGTGGATGAAGTTTGTGGATTATTTAAGCTTGCAGGTTTGCCCAAGGAAGTTATCAACAAGAAGGTCTTCCATTTATCTTTGAAGGGAAAGCCATTGACATGGTTTAGGCTATGTGATGATATGGGATCATGGAACTACAACCGATTGAAATTGGAATTTCATCAGAAGTTTTATCCTATGGATCTTGTTCATCGTGATCGCAATTATATATATAATTTTTGGCCTCGTGAAGGAGAAAGCATCGCTCAAGCTTGGGGAGGCTTAAGTCAATGTTATATTCATGTCCAAATCATGAGCTCTAAAGAGAAATGATTATTCCAAAATTTTATGCTCGGCTTTCTCTCCATAATCACTCCATGCTCGAAGGTTCTTGTACTGGTTCTTTTATGATCAATACTATTGAATTCAAATGGGATTTATTGGAAAGAATTAAACGTAACTCTGAAGATTGGGATCTCGACGAAGGTAAGGAGTCAGATATAACACCTAAGTTTGATTGTGTTAAATCTTTTATGGATACCGATGTTTTCCGTGAATTTAACACTAAATATGGGCTTGACTCTGAGATAGTAGATTCTTTTTGTGAATCCTTTGCTACTCATGTTGATCTCCCTAAGGAGAAGTGGTTTAAATATAATCCTCCCATTGAAGTAAAAGTAGTTGCACCTATTAAGAATGAAGAAAAGTCTATCACTTATATTGATCCTATAGTTCCTACTTCTTATATTGAGAAACCACCTTTCCTTGTTAGAATAAAGGATCATGCCAAAGCTTCAACTGTGGTCAACAAAAGTAATATTAAGACACCCAAACCCCCTGAGCAAATTAAAGTTGAACCTAGTATTGCTATGGTTAAAGATCTCTTGGATGATAATATTGATGGGCAAGTTATTTACTTCTGTAATGAAGCTGCTAGAATTGCTAGACCTGATGCTAAAAATAAACATAGACCTGTTGTAGGCATGCCTGTTATTTCTGTTAAAATAGGAGATCATTGCTATCATGGCTTATGTGATATGGGTGCTAGTGCAAGTGCAATACCTCATGCCTTATACAAAGAAATTATGCATGATATTGCACCTGCTGAGATAGAAGAAATTGATGTTACAATTAAGCTTGCCAATAGAGATACTATTTCACCAGTTGGGATTGTTAGAGATGTTGAAGTCTTGTGTGGGAAAGTTAAATATCCTCCTGATTTTCTTGTTCTTGGTTCCCCACAAGATAACTTTTGTCCCGTCATATTTGGTAGACCCTTCTTGAATACTGTTAATGCTAGGATAGACTGTGAAAAGGATGTTGTTACTATTGGTTTGGGTGATATGTCTCATGAGTTTAATTTTGCTAAATTTCATGAACAACCCCGTGATGACGAATTGCCTAGTAAAGATGAAATTATTTGTCTTGCTTCTATTGTCGTGTCTCCTAATGATACTTTAGAACAATATTTGCTAGACCATGAAAATGATATGTTTATGAATGAAAGAAGAGAAATAGATGAGGTATTCTTTAAACAGGGACATATTTTGAAACACAACTTGCCTGTTGAAATCCTAGGGGATCCTCTTCCACCCATGGGTGATCGCGTGTTTGAGCTTAAACCATTACCTGATACTCTCAAATATGCTTATCTTGATGAAAAGAAGATATATCGTGTTATTATTAGTGATAACCTTTCAGAGCATGAAGAAAAGAAATTTTTGAAAACTCTGAAGAAGAACCGTGCTGCTATTGGATATACTCTTGATGATCTTAAGGGCATTAGTCCCACTTTATGCCAGCACAAAATAAAATTGGAGAAAAACGATAAACCAGTTGTTGATCACCAGCGACGGTTAAATCCTAAGATGAAAGAAGTGGTAGGAAAAGAAATACTAAAGCTTCTGGAGGCAGGTATAATTTATCCCGTTGCTGATAGTCAGTGGGTAAGCCCTTTCCATTGTGTCCCTAAGAAGGGAGGTATTACTGTTGTTCGTAATGATAAAGATGAATTGATCCCACAAAGAATTGTTACAAGTTATAGGATGGTAATTGATTTCCGCAAATTAAATAAAGCTACTAAAAAGATCATTACCCTTTACCTTTGACTGCTCAAATGCAAGAAAGATTATTCAAACATACACATTTTTGCCTTCTAGATGGTTATTCTGGTTTCTCTCAGATACCTGTGTCAAAAGAGGATCAAGAAAAGACCACTTTTACTTGCCCTTTCGGTACCTTTGCCTATAGATGTATGCCTTTTGGTTTATCCAATGCACCTGCTACCTTTCAAAGATGCATGATGGATATATTCTCTGATTTTTGTGAAAATATTGTTGAGGTTTTCATGGATGATTTCTCCGTTTATGGAACTTCTTTTGATGATTGCTTGAGAAACCTTGATCGAGTTTTGCACAGATGTGAAGAAACTAATCTTGTCTTGAATTGGGAGAAGTTCCACTTTGTGGTTAATGAAGGTATTGTCTTGGGGCATAAAATTTCTGAAAGAGGTATTGAAGTTGATAAAGCTAAAGTCGATGCTATTGAAAAGATGTCGTGTCCTAAGGACATCAAAGGTATAAGAAGTTTCCTTGGTCATGCCGGTTTTTATAGGAGGTCCATTAAAGACTTCTCAAAAATTTCTAGGCCTCTGACTAATCTCTTACAAAAAGATATTACTTTTGTCTTTGATGATGATTGTGTAGAAGCATTTGAAATACTTTAGAAAGCTTTGATTTCTGCACATATTGTTCAGCCACATGATTGGAATTTACCCTTTGAAATAATGTGTGATGCTAGTGATTATGCTGTAGGTGTTGTTCTAGGACAAAGAGTTGATAAGAAATTATATGTTATTCAATATGCTAGTAAAACTCTAGACAGTGCCCAGAGAAATTATGCTACTACTGAAAATGAATTTTTAGCGGTTGTTTTTGCTTGTGATAAGTTCAGACCTTATATTGTTGATTCTAAAGTAATTGTTCACACTGATCATGCTGCTACTAAATACCTTATGGAAAAAAAGATGCTAAACCTAGACTTATTAGATGGGTTCTCTTGCTACAAGAATTTGATTTGCATATTATTGATAGAAAGGGAGCTTAGAACCCCGTTGCAGACAACTTGTCTAGGTTAGAGAATGTTCTTGATGACCCACTACCTATTGATGATAGCTTCCCTGATGAAAAATTAGCCGTCATAAATGCTTCTTGTACTGCTCCATGGTATGTTGATTATGCTAATTACATTGTTGCTAAATTTATACCGCCTAGTTTCACATACCAGCAAAAGAAAAGGTTTTTCTTTGATTTAAGACACTACTTCCGGGACGACCCACACCTTTATAAAGGAGTGGATGGTGTTATTAGACGTTGTATACCTGAGCATGAACATGAACAGATCCTACGCAAGTGTCACTCCGAGGCCTATGGAGGACACCACGCCGGAGATAGAACTGCGCATAAGGTATTGCAATCTAGTTTTTATAGGCCTACTCTCTTCAAAGATGCCCGTAAGTTTGTCTTGTCTTCTGATGAATGTCAAAGAATTGGTAATATTAGTAGACGTCAAGAAATGCCTATGAATTATTCACTTGTTATTGAACCATTTGATGTTTGGGGCTTTGATTATATGGGACCGTTTCCTTCCTCTAACAGGTATACACATATTTTAGTTGTTGTTGATTACGTTACTAAGTGGGTAGAAGATATTCCAACTAGTAGTGCTGATCATAACACCTCTATTAAGATGCTTAAAGAAGTTATTTTTCCTAGGTTTAAATATTTAATGACTGATGGTGGTTCACATTTTATTCATGGTACCTTTCGTAATATGCTAGCTAAGTATGATGTTAATCATAGAATTGCATCTCCTTATCACCCGTAGTCTAGTGGTCAAGTAGAGTTGAGTAATAGAGAGATCAAATTAATTTTGCAAAATACTGTTAATAGATCTAGAAAGAATTGGTGCAAGAAACTTGATGATGCATTATGGGCCTATAGAACTGCATATAACAACCCTATGGGTATGTCTCCGTATAAAATGGTTTATGGAAAAGCATGGAACTTACCTCTCGAACTAGAACATAAGGCATATTGGGCCATTAAAGAGCTCAATTATGATTTGAAACTTGCCGGTGAGAAGAGGCTATTTGACATTAGCTCACTTGACGAATGGAGAACCTAGGCCTATGAGAATGCCAACTGTTTAAAGAACAAGTTAAAAGATGGCATGACAAAAGGATACAAAAGCATGATTTTAATGTAGGTGATTATGTGTTGCTATTCGACTCTCGTTTAAGATTTTTTGCAGGAAAACTTCTCTCTAAATGGGAAGGTCCTTACGTTATCGAGGAGGTCTATCGTTCTGGTGCCATAGAAATCAACAACTTCGAAGGCACAAATCCAAAGGTGGTGAACGGTCAAAGAATCAAACATTATATCTCAGGTAATCCTATAAATGTTGAAACTAATGTTATTGAAACCGTAACTCCGGAGGAATACATAAGGGACACTTTCCAGAACATTTCAGACTCCGAAAAATAGTAGGTATGTGGTACGGTAAGTAAACCGTCTCCAAAACAGTTCTAATGGTAATTTTTCTCCATTTTGGAATATTTAAGAAAATAGGAAAATAAGAAGCAGTACGGGAAGGACACGAGGCGCCCATGAGGGTGGAGGGCGCGCCCTACCCCCTGGGCGCGTCCCCCTTCCTCGTGGGCACCTCGTGTGCTCTCCGGACTCCGTTTTCTTGCACGATACTTCTTTTGGTCGGTAAAAATTTGTTATATAATCTCCCGGAGGTTTTGACCCTCGTATCACGCAAATATCCTCTGTTTTTGTTTCGAGCTGTTTTTCTGACAGATCTAGATCACCATGACGTCTCCAAGAGCCCCCAAGGACAAGCTTCGAGAAGGTCATCAACCCCTACCTCACGGAAGTGCTGCAACATCCTCAAACCATTGAGATGCTTGAGGGGTTGCTGCACATCCGCGATGTTGAGGGAACAAGGAGGACCGGAAGCATGGAGACAAGGCTCGAGGCAATAGAGCAACAAGTTTTCAAGTGCCAGGAGATGGTGGAACATGGACTCGACGCCAATCACATAATGATCACGGAGCTCACCAACAACCACAAGCTGGATGCCAAGAACATTGGGGAGGCCATCTTCAAGCTTCACAACAAAATCGAGCACCTCCAGGCCCAGATCTATGACCTGCAGAACCAAGACTGTGAGTATGAATATAGATTCAAGAGGATGAGTTTGGCTGCAGATTTGAGGATCCCGGAGACTCGATCATCTTTCTACGATGGTGAGCCTATGCCCTGGAAGATGGACGACAAGCCTACATCATCAACAACTCCATCATCACCACCTCCGAGGAAAGAGATATAATCATATGGGTATGGGCACTCCCCTTGGCAACTGCCAAGCTTGGGAGAGGTGCCCCAGTATCGTAAAACCATCACACTCCTATCTTTAACGTTTTTCTTAGTTTGATCCTTTTTAGTAATATCTTGATCTAGTAGAATAAAGTTTTAGTATGATCTAGTTTCAGTTTTGCCTTATGATCCTCCTATGTAATCGAGTCCGTGAGCTATATATAATAAAGATTAGTGTTGAGTCAAGGGTTTGATTATCCTGCTATGATCTTGAGTGAATAAAAGAAAAATAAAGAACAAAAAGAAATAAAGAGATCATATTGATCTTATGGAGAGTAATGACTTCACATATATAGAGTATGGTGAATAAAAGTTGTTGAGATTTGACAAAAATAGTTTTGGTCATCATTGCAATTAATAGGAAGTAATAAAGAAAGAGAGGTTTTCACATATAAATACAGTATCTTGGACATCTTGTATGATTGTGAGCACTCATTAAAGTATGACATGCTAAAGAGTTGATGTTGGACAAGACAACGTAATGGGTTATGTTTTCTTATATCCAAAATAAAGTATATTGCCATGGATCATCCAACATGTTGAGCTTGCCTTTCTCCCTCATGCTAGCCAAATCCTTTGCACCAAGTAGAGATACTACTTGTGCTTCCAAATATCCTTAAACCCAGTTTTGCCATGAGAGTCCACCATACCTACCTATGGATTGAGTAAGATCCTTCAAGTAAGTTGTCATGTTGCATGCAATAAAAATTGCTCTCTAAATATGTATGATTTATTAGTGTGGAGAAAATAAGCTTTATACGATCTTGTGATGTGGAAGCAATAAAAGCGACATACTGCATAATAAAGGTCCATATCACAAGTGGCAATATAAAGTGACGTTCTTTTGCATTAAGATTTCGTGCATCCAACCATAAAAGCACATGACAACCTCTGCTTCCCTCCGCGAAGGGCTATCTTTTATTCTTGTCTCATACTTTATACAAGAGTCATGGTTATCTTCACCTTTCCTATTTACATTTTATCCTTTTTACATTTTATCCTTTGGCAAGTAATAAGTAGATGATGGGTTGCTAGAGTGACAGAAGCTTAAACCCTAGTTTATGCGTTACTTCGTAAGGGGCTGATTTGGATCCACATGTTTCATGCTATGGTTAGGTTTACCTTAATACTTCTTTTGTAGTTGCGGATGCTTGCAATATGTGTTAATCATAAGTGGGATGCTTGTCCAAGAAAGGACAACACCCAAGCACCGGTTCACCCACATACCAAACTATCAAAGTAAGGAACGCGAATCATATGAGCGCTATGAAAACTAGCTTGACGATAATTCGCATGTGTCCTCGGGAGCGTTTTTATCTATATAAGAGTTTGTCCAGGCTTGTCATTTGCTACAAAAAGGATTGGGCCATCTTGCTGCACCTTATTTACTTTCATTACTTGTTACCCGTTACAAATTACCTTATCACAAAACTATTTGTTACCGATAATTTCAGTGCTTGCAGAGAATACCTTACTGAAAACCGCTTGTCATTTCCTTCTGCTCCTCGTTGGGTTCGACACTCTTACTTATCGAAAGGACTACAATAGATACCCTACACTTGTGGGTCATCACATCCCTCTCTATGCAACATATTATGTAGTGCACAATTTTTCCCTTTACATACATCAAGGCTCAACGGATGTCATACTGCACACAAACCATGGATTTACAACTGTTGCTACTGTAAGACTTGATGAACGTGGTGACTCCTATTTTGGCACTGGCTTTTGGAATGAAATTGCAAAGTTTTATGTACTGAAATCTGGCACTAAAAATGAACTGCACATAAAAGGGCCTGGTCATGAGATATATGCTAACTTCCTCGACAAAATCATCCGTCCAGACTTTGTTCGAAGTAAGTTTCTTTTCAACTATGTGCATATGTTGACTTACCTAGAAATGTCAAATGAATTGTGTAGTATTTAAGCAACCAATTGTTATTCCCTTTTCTTACTATATTCCTACCTAATAACTTCTAGTTACCAATAAACTTTTCTATTGTCCTGTTTTAACTAAATATTCCCTATACTCTCATTTCTATCAGAAAGCGCCGCTGACAAGGAGACTCCGGAGGTGGAGAACAGGGCTACCAACAAGCGGAGGCGGGGCAAGCTAGAACAGCAAGCGACTCCAGCAGGCCTAGACATAATCAGCAACCTCCTCGATGATATGTTGAGAGTCATCATTGTCGGTGTCAAAACCGGCGGATCTTGGGTAGGGGGTCCCAATCTGTGCGTCAAGGCTGATGGTAACAGGAAGAAAGGGACACAGATGTTTACCCAGGTTTGGGCCCTCTCGATGGAGGTAAAACCCTACTTCCTGCTTGATTAATATTGATGATCTGGGTAGTACAAGAGTAGATCTACCACGAGATCATAGAGGCTAAACCCTAAGAGCTAGCCTATGTTGGTATGAATGTAATTGTGATCGGCCTTCTAAGGACCAACCTCTCTAGTTTATATAGGCACCAGAGAGGGTTAGGGTTTACATGGAGTCGGTTACAAGGAAGGAAATATGATATCCGGATCGCCAAGCTTGCCTTCCACGCCAAGGAAAGTCCCATCCGGACACGGGCCGAAGTCTTGAGTCTTGGATCTTCACGCTTCAATAGTCCGGACGTTGTACACAGTCCGGCTGTCCGGATACCCCCTAATCCAGGTATCCTTGGTAGCCCCTGAACCAGGCTTCAATGACGATGAGTCCGGCGCGCAGTATTGTCTTCGGCATTGCAGGGCGGGTTCCTCCTCCGAATAATCCAAGGTAATTATCGAACACTCAAACCATGTCCGGATCCACACGATGATCTTCATATGTCACCGTAGAGAGAATGATGCTTCACAAAGGCAATCTGCTAACAACTCTTTAGGCAACGCGACGTGTCACTACGGCCAGGTCATTATTCGAACCGTCTTTTCACAACCAGCCACAACGCATATTGCGAGGCGGTTTCCTTGACACGTCTTGTCAAAGCAGAATTCATGCCCCCTCATTATGGGATCCCACCACATCATTAATCGTGGCGCTTGGGAAGCAAGCGATTCCCAACGGGCAAGTGGGGAGGTGCACCGATTTCGTCGCCTCTATAAAGGGATAAGATTTCCTCATTTTTACCCACGCCTTCTTCCTTCTCTACCCATTCTTGCCCCCTCGAGCTCCAACGCCCAAGCCCAAGTCTCCTCGATACAGCTAAACATGTCCGGAGTAGGAGGCAAGTGGGTGGCTTCCACCATCAAGGAGGAACACATAGAAAATCTTTGGGCGGCCGGATACTTGGCCGCAGACATAGCGCACCGGCTACCGGACGCTGGGCAGGTCATCCTGACCCCAGGACTCCACGAGAGAGTCGTGTTCGTCGCCCACCTCGTCTGTGGACTGGGATTTCCACTCCATCCCTTCTTCTGCGGGCTCATGTTCTACTATGGGCTAGATTTCCATGATCTAGCCCCGAATTTTGTCCTCAACATCTCGGCGTTCATCGTCGTTTGCGAGGCTTTCCTCCGCCTCCGGCCTCACTTCGGCCTGTGGCTGCAAGTTTTGTGCGTGAAGCCGAAGATTGTAGCAGCCAACAAGCGGAGTGCGGAGGGGACATGGTGGGAAAGATTCCTAAAGTCACCTGGCTGGACGGCTCCTTCGCGGAGACCGTAAACGGATGGCAATCGGGGTGGTTCTACATCACTGAGCCGCGCGGCGCCAACTGGGCGGCGGCCCCCGAGTTCCGATCCGGAATCCCCATGCGTCTGACCTCCTGGGAAAAGAAGGGCCTGTCTTGGGGCGATTCCACGGAGCTGGCCGGACTCAAGACATGCATCAAAAGCATGAAGGACAAGAACATCAAGCTTGTCAATGTGATCCAGGTCATGCTCGTTCGTCGGATCCTGCTGAGGGAGTCCTGGATTAGGGGGTGTCCGGATAGCCGAGCTATCATCACGGCCGGATTCCAAGACTATGAAGATACAATATTGAAGACTTCGTCCCGTGTCCGAATGGGACTTTCCTTGGCGTGGAAGGCAAGCTTGGCGATACGGATATGTAGATCTCCTACCATTGTAACCGACTGTGTAACCCTAACCTATCCGGGTGTCTATATAAACCGGAGGGTTTTAGTCCGTGGGGCGAACAACAATCATACCATAGGCTAGCTTCTAGGGTTTAGCCTCCTTGATCTCGTGGTAGATCTACTCTTGTACTACCCATATCATCAATATTAATCAAGCAGAGTAGGGTATTACCTCCATCGAGAGGGCCCAAACCTGGGTAAAACATCGTGTCCCTTGTCTCCTGTTACCATCCGCCTAGACGCACGATTCGGGACCCCCTACCCGAGATCCGCCGGTTTTGACACCGACATTGGTGCTTTCATTGAGAGTTCCTGCGTAGTCGTCACCGATAGGCCCGATGGCTCCTTCGATCATCAACAACGACGCGGTCCAGGGTGAGACTTTTCTCCCCGGACAGATCTTCGTATTCGGCGGCTTTGCACTGCGGGCCAATTCGCTTGGCCATCTGGAGCAGATCGGAAGCTATGCCCCGGGCCATCAGGTCAGATTTGGAAGTTTAAACTATACGGCCGATGTCCGTGGAGACTTGATCTTCGACGGATTCGAGCCACAGCCAAGTGCGCCGCACTGTCTCGATGGGCACGATCTAGCTCTGCCGCTGAATAGTGTCCTGGAGGCCGCACCAGTGCCCGCTCTGACCCTTAATCCGGAGCCGGATTCCCCGATCGAGGACGGTTGGTTGGACACAACCTCGGGGGCTGAAATCTATATGGCGATTGAGCCGAACACAATCCCCGTCCTTTGCGAAGACCATGACTGCAAGGTGTCGGACTCCTCTCTGGACTCCGAACCCTCCGCGCCCCTGCCAATCAAATCCGATTGGGCGCCGGTCATGGAGTACACTGCCGCGGACATCTTTCAGCACTCGCCCTTTGGCGACATCCTGAATTCGCTAAAGTCTCTCTCTTTATCCGGAGAGCCCTGGACGGACCACGGTCAGGAAGGTTGGGATGTGGACGATGAAGAAATTAAACGCCCACCCACCACCCACTTTGTAGCCACTGTCGATGATTTAACCGACATGCTCTACTTCGACTCCGAAGACATCGACTGTATGGACGACGATGCTGGAGACGACCAAGACCCAGCGCCTACAGGGCGCTGAAAGGCCACCTCGTCATACGACATATACATGGTGGACATCCCAAAAGATGGGAACGGCGATGGAACAACGAAGGATGACCCCTCCAAGAAGCAACCGAAGCACCGACGCCGCCGTGGCGCCGCTCTAAATCCCGCCACAGCAAAAACGGTGATTCCGGCACGGGAGATAATAACACCCCGGACAGTGCCGAAGACAACCTCCTCCAGCAGGACTCAGCGCAGGAGGAAGGAGAAGCAAGTCCGCACGACAGTGCGGCAGAAAGAGAGGTTGAGGACGATAATTATGCGCCTCCCTCCGAAGACGAGGCAAGCTTCGGCGGCAGCGAAGTTTGTCGTGCTCGAGGATCCCTCCGAACAGGAGCGCGTTTCAAACGCAGGCTTATGGCCACGATAAGCAGCCTCAAGAAAAAGCAGCAACAGCCTTAGAGCTGACCAAGACCTGCTAGTGGATGATGGACTGAAGTCCTTGCAGCCGAAGAGTATGAACTCGAACGCCCCTCCAAAAGCTTCCCCAAACGCAGGCCATTGCCTCGATCAGAGGAAGCACCCAAGTCACCAGTGTACGACATGGCAGACCGGCCAGCTCGTGGCCGCGATAGAGAGGCCTCTAGACCCTCCGTTCAAGCCGTACCCCGACGTCGTTCAAAAAGTACCAGGGCACGGGAAAATGTGCCGGACTTGCGAGATATATTGGAGGATAAGGCAAAACATACGAGATCAATCTATGGATCGTGTGGGCGCCCCACGACACGTGATGATAACCGTCACGCCGGATACAGAAACTCCGGCAGGGCCGAACACAATAGACAAAGCTCATTTGAGTTGCGTCGTGATATAGCCCAATACAGAGGCGCCGCACACCCACTATGATTCACAGATGAAGCATCGATCATCAAATCCACGAGGGCTTTAAACCCGTAAACATCGAATCATACGATGGAACCCACAGACTCGCGGTGCGGATCGAGGATTATCTCCTCCATATCCACATGGCCCGCGGCGATGATCTACATGCAATCAAATACCTCCCACTCAAGCTTAAAGGACCAGCTCGGCATTGGCTCAACAGCTTGCGGCCAGAATCAATTGGTTGTTGGGAGGACCTGGAAGCAGCATTCCTTGATAACTTCCAGGGCACATATGTGCGACCACCAGACGCAGATGACCTTAGCCACATAATTCAGCAGCCAGAAGAATCGGCCAGACAATTTTGGACACGGTTCCTAACAAAGAAAAATCAAATCGTTGACTGTCCGGATGCAGAGGCCCTTGCAGCCTTCAAACATAACATCCGCGACGAGTGGCTTGACCGGCACCTAGGACAGGAAAAGCCGAAATCTATGGCAGCCCTCACAACTCTCATGACTCACGTTTGTGCGAGAGAGGACAGCTGGCTAGCTCGAAGCAACAACTTGGCCAAACACCCTGATAGTTCGGATACCAAGGATAGCAATGGCAGGTCGCGTCGCAACAAGAACAAGCGCCGCATTAACGGTGATAATGCTGAAGATACGGCCGTCAATGCCGGATTCAGAGGCTCTAAACCCGGTCAGCGGAAGAAGCCATTCAAAAGAACTACCTAGGGCCCGTCCAACTTGGACCGAATACTCGATCGCTTGTGCCAGATACATGGCACCCCCGAAAAACTAGCCAATCACACCAACAGGGATTGTTGGGTGTTCAAGCAAGCCGGCAAGTTAAGTGCCGAACTCAATGACAAGGGGCTGCATAGCTATGACGAGGAGGAGCCCCGGCCGCCGAACAATAGAGAACAGAAGGGTTTTCCCACACAAGTGCGGACGGTGAACATGAGATACGCAACCCATATACCCAAAAGGGAGCGGAAGCGTGCACTAAGGGACGTATATGCGAGGGAGCCAGTCGCCCCGAAGTTCAACCCATGGTCTTCCTGCCCGATCACCTTCGATCGAAGGGACCACCCTACTAGCATTCGTCACAGCGGTTTCGCCGCATTGGTTCTTGACCCAATTATCGACGGATTTCACCTCACCGTAGTCCTCGATGGACGACGGTAGCAGCCTGAACCTGCTTTATCAGGATACAGTGCGCAAAATGGGCATAGACCCCTCAAGGATTAAACCTACAAAGACGACCTTTAAAGGCGTCATACCGGGTGTAGAAGCCAATTGTACAGGCTCAGTTACGCTCGAAGTGGTCTTCGGATCTCCGGATAACTTCCGAAGCGAAGAGTTAATCTTCGACATAGTCCCGTTCCGCAGTGGCTATCATGCACTGCTCGGACGAACCGCATTTGCAAAGTTCAATGCGGTGCCGCACTATGCATACCTCAAGCTCAAGATGCCAGGCCCTCGAGGAGTAATCACGGTCAACAGAAACACCGAACGCTCTCTCCGAACAGAGGAGCACACGGCGGCCCTCGCAACGGAGGTGCAAAGCAGCCTCTCACAGCAATTCTTGAGTCCGGCCACTAAGCGCTCGGACACTGTCAAGCGCGCCCGGAGTAACCTACAACAAGACCGCCTGGCACGATTTAAGAACGCGTAGCAATCCGGCCCCAACCCCAGCCCTCGCGAAATTGCGAAGCCAGTATTACGCGTACATAACTACGCTCTGGAGATACCATGGGCATATGGGGAGGGGCACGACCACGTCACGCCAAGAATGCGGCTCGACCGCACCAGGGGCTCCCGATTGTGTCATTCTTTTTCTTTTTTTTCTTCTTTTCTTTTTTCAGGACTCCGTTTTCCAGAAGTCCTGTCCGGCACTAGACTCGCCGAACTCACGATGCAAC
The DNA here is from genome assembly GCA_021605145.1 of Aegilops bicornis. Classification (NCBI taxonomy): domain Eukaryota; kingdom Viridiplantae; phylum Streptophyta; class Magnoliopsida; order Poales; family Poaceae; genus Aegilops; species Aegilops bicornis. Next base: position 642,166,779 of record CM038670.1, on the reverse strand, counting down.
AACCAGGGAAGCAGAAAGCTACGTCGAGTGTTCAGGTGGTCTCCATTACGAGCATTATACCTGTTTTGCATACCATCCCGCAGCTTACCCCTGGAGGGGGACATGTTAGATAGTCCCATCCCTTGCTTATCACACTGTTTGTATCGTTCTGCTTTCATTGCAGTACCTTTTTGAATAAACAATACATAGCTTTCGCTTATTATTGCACTCCTTTCTTTATCCATATATATGTTCATTTCATGACATGTTGCACCATACACTTTGGTACGGCCAATACACCAGGGCTTAAGTACCCTAAAATTATGGTGTGACAAGTCCGAACACTTTCACAAGTGCGGCACCCGAACTTATAGCATTATATGAATCGGCTCGAATCATGTCTTGGGTCAATAGTTGGGTTTGCCCGGCTCCGTGTTTTGGTACCTTACGTTCCGTTATATCGGCTAAGGTAGCACAGGAGAACCATCGCGATTGTGCCCAGTTGAGCTGGGTCGAGCACCTCGATGGAGAAAGCTAAACTGACCGTCATGACAGGCGAGAGCCGGATCGCTGTTCGAGAGGTTTTTGGGTCCCTAAAGAATTATGCCGCTTAGAGCGAGGAACCGGAGTTGTCCGCCAAGGCGTGGATGGCGCCCGAACTCGGTCTTCCGAATACTAGGGGCTTCATGAAATTTAAAATTATAGAATTCTATGGCTAAGTGAGAGTGTTCAAGCATTATAAGTTCGGTTGCCTTGTTCGTTGTGTTGAGCGCCTCCCTAGATGGACCCAAGGATGGGAACAAGAGTGCTCAAGTTTATCCCGAACACCCCAGCACTCGTGGCATGGGGGCTGAATCCAACGACTTGCCATTTCTCAAATTTGATAAACAGCCGCACAAGAGGTAATATTTTAAATTAACAAGCGTTGCTTAGCGCATATGAACAAGTTTTCAGCGTACAGGATAACAAATGCGAGTCTATTCAAAAATTACATCTTTGGAGCACTCATCCGCTATTCGGTGGGCACCCTTCAGGAGGCCCTCATAGTACATTTCGGGCGTCCGACGCTCCTTGCCCTTCGGTGGCCCATCCGTTACAAGCTTCTCCGCATCCAGCTTGCCCCAGTGCACTTTACCACGGGAAAGGGCCCGACGGACACCTTCAATGCAGACGGAGCGCTTGATGACTTCAATCCGTGGACATGCATCCACCAGCTGCTGCACCAAGCCGAAGTAGCTCCCAGGCATGGCCTCCAATGGCCACAGCCGCGCTATAAGGCCCTTCATGGCCTGTTCGGCGACCTTGTGGAGCTCGACCAGCTGCTTCAGCTGGTCGCTTAGGGGCACCGGATGTCCGGCCTCAGCATATTGAGACCAGAACACCTTTTCCGTGGAGCTCCCCTCCTGGGCGCGGTAGAATGCGGCGACATCGGGCCTTTTCTGAGGAAAATCTGCGAATGCTCCTGGAGAGCTCCAAATCCAGGTAAGTAATAGGTAATTTACTTTTACATTCTTGCTTTGCATAAAGAATGCCTTACCCGCTGCTATCTTCTTTAGTGCTTCAATTTCTTGGAGGGATTTTTGGGCCTCGGCCTTAGCAGCTTTGGCACTCTCAAGAGCCAAGGCAAGCTCGGACTCTCGGGTCTTCGAGTCACGCTCCAAACCCTCGTGTTTTTCCACGAGAATCTGGAGCTCTTGCCGCACCTCCGCCAGCTGCGCCTCCCCTTTCTCTCGCTCGGTGCGTTCCGCAACCGCTTTGTTTTCGGCCACGGACACCGCTTCCTTCAGGGTCGCCACCTCGTTAAGTGGCCCTGCAGTACCCATGTTATTCCTGTTATTTTTTGCAACCGAAACCTTTCGATAAGGTATTTCTTTAATAAGGTACTACTTACCTTCCTTGTCCTCGAGCTGCTTCTTGGCTTGGCCGAGCTCGTTCTCGGACCGCTCGAGGCTTTGCTTTAATTCATTGACCTCCGCAGTCAGTGCGGCAGAGGTCAGCAGCGCAGCCTGCATTCCCATATTGACATACTTATGTTAGACTCCTTTGTATATATTTTTTAGATCCTTAGTCCGGTTTGTCTTTCCGAACACCGAAGTAAGCATCAGGGGCTACTGTCTATGCGGTAATATTTTTACATATTCTAAACTTACCTCAAAGCATGTTAGAAGGCTGGTACAGGCTTCGGTCAGCCCGCTCGTGGCGGATCGAATCTGTCAGGATCACCGCACTCATAACAGTGCGGTGCTCCTCCTAGATGGAGGCGCTGTTAAGCGCCTCCAGTAAGCTATCCGGTGCCTCCGGTTGGACAGAGGACACCGGCGTCTTACCCTTCTTACGAAGGGACCACTTGCCGGACTCCGGAACCACTGAAGGTTCTGGCATGGCGTCCGGACAAGGGTTGGGCTTAGAGCCCCTGGGGGTCTTGCCCCCCATGCACCCGGAGTCCGGGAGGTCGCCTTGTGGTGCCTCCTGCGCCACTTCCTCTTGACCAAGCCCCTCTTGGGGCCCTTGTGGCCGTCGTCAGCGTGAGGTGAGGAGGCGGTCGGAAGTGAAGTACTCTCCATTTCCGACGAACCCAGGGACCCGCTCGTTGAAGCGGCGAACTCGCCCTTGGGCGGGCTGCATGATTGTCGACATTAGAGAACACTATGCGATAATGAAAAGCCATGGGTATCCGGACACTTACGATCTCGCCAGGGGCTTGGCCCTTGTTGGCCAATCCTCCTCGTCGCTGTCGATGTTGGTGGAGAAGTCCGGAGGAAGGGTTCTTCCCTTCTTGGAACCTCCGGCCTCCCGGTTAGCGGCCTTCCTTTCCTCTCCTCTTCACCGGGGAGAAGCTTCTTTTTCCTCCTCCTCGTCCTCAGGAGAAGATTCTGCTTCAGAATCTGGCAGCACCTGGCGTCGGGAGCTCCTTCGAGTTCCCATGGCCTCCTTCTTGGCCTTCTTCTCTGGCACCACATGGGGTGCCGGAGCCAGCAGCCCCGTCAATCGGGAATCCGCTGGGTCTTCCGGCAAAGGAGCTGGACAGTTAATCTGTCCGGACGTCTTCAGCCAGTCCTGTCAAAGATTAGGGATTTTTAGATCCCACATAGAGTCAATCTATGAAGAAAGAGTCCCGTAAAGGGTAAAATAACTTACCTCTCCGGCTTGACGCCGCGAGCTGTATCCGCGATCTTTGTTAGCGGATGCGGGGGCTTCAGCACCCTTGAACAGCACCTTCCAGGCATCTTCGTACGTAGTGTCGAAGAGCCGGCTCAAGGTTCGGTGCTATGCCGGATCGAACTCCCACAAATTAAAGGCCCGTTGTTGGCATGGGAGAATCTGGCGGATGAGCATCACCTGGATTACATCGACAAGCCTGAGATTCTTGTCCACCAGGTTCCAGACGCATGTTTGGAGTCCGGATAGCTCGTCCGAATTCCCCCATGTCAGGCCCGTCTCCTTCCATGACGAGAGCCGTGTGGGGAAGCCAGATCTGGATTCGGGGGCCGCCACCCATTCGGGGTCGCGTGGCTCGGTGATGTAGAACCACCCCGATTGCCACGCCTTTATTGTCTCCACAAAGGAGCCCTCGAGCCATAGGACTTTGGCCATCTTTCCAACCATGGCGTCATTCAAGACTGGCTTGATGGCCGCCCACTACCTTCGGCCGGACGTTGAAGATCTTCAGCCATAAGCCGAAGTTGGGCTGGATGCAGAGGAAGGCCTCGCACACGACGATGAACGCCGAGCTGTTGAGGATGAAATTCAGGGCCAGGTCGTGGAAGTCCAGGCCGTAGTAGAACATGAGCCCCTGGACAAATGGGTGAAGTGGAAAACCTAGTCCGCGGAGGAAGTGGGGGAGAAACACCACCCTCTCATGGGGCTTGGGGGTTGGAATGAGCTGCCACTCGTCGGGCAGCCGGTGCACGATGTTGCCGGACAAGTATCCGGCCTCCCACAGTCTTATGATGTGCCCCTCCGTGACGGAGGAGGCCATCCACCTGCCTCCCGCTCCTGACATGGTTGGAGAAGGTTGAGGTGGGATGTGCGGACTTGGGTGCTGGAGCTCGAGTGCGCGAAAATGGATGAGCAAAGGAGGAAGAAGGCGTAGGTGACAAAGGTGGATCCTTATCCCCCTATATGGACGGACGGAGCTATGCGTCCCCCACCAGCCTGGTAAAACTCGCTTATCTCCCAAGCGCCGTAATCAATGGCGCGGATGGGTTACCCACGTCCGTATTGATGAGAATCCCGGAATAAGGGGGCACGATCTATGTTTTTATAAGACGTGCCAGGGAAACCGCCTCGCTAAACGTGCTAAGGTGGAGCAGTAAAAAATGATTCATATAAAGGCCTGGCCGTGATGTGATGTCATGCCGCGGAATACGTCAGCAGATCTGTGCAAAAGTTATTCTCTCTACGGTAGTATGTGGAACTTGTTTTGCAGAGCCGGACACTATCCTGGTGTTCAAAACCTTCTATGAAGTATTCGAAGGAGGAACCCGCCTTGCAAAGCCGAAGACAATATGCGCGTCGGACTCGTCATCATTGAAGCCTGGTTCAGGGGCTACTGAGGGAGTCCTGGATTAGGGGGTGTCCGGATAGCCGAACTATCATCACGGCCGGACTCCAAGACTATGAATATACAAGATTGAAGACTTCGTCCCGTGTCCGCATGGGACTTTCCTTGGCGTGGAAGGCAAGCTTGGCGATACGGATATGTAGATCTCCTACCATTGTAACCGACTCTGTGTAACCCTAACCTATTCGGTGTCTATATAAACTGGAGGGTTTTAGTCCGTGGGGACGAACAACAATCATACCATAGGCTAGCTTCTAGGGTTTAGCCTCCTTGATCTCGTGGTAGATCTACTCCTGTACTACCCATATCATCAATATTAATCAAGCAGGAGTAGGGTATTACCTCCATCGAGAGGGCCCGAACCTGGGTAAAAACATCGTGCCCCTTGTCTCCTGTTACCATCTGCCTAGACGCACAGTTCGGGACCACCTACCCGAGATCCGCCGGTTTTGACACCGACACCTGCCCTGCCAAAGGCGGGCGGTAAATCTGTGGGAGTTCGTACCGGCCGAACACCAGACGCTCCGGAAGCTCTACGGCATGATGCACAAAGGCACATGGAAAGTGTTGTTCAAGGCCTCCGAAGTACGTCCTCCCACATCCAAGGACCATGGACTTCATGCAGCGCGGCCCCCGAATCCGGTGAGTTTTGGGACCTCCACCGGGTTTAGCCTTTTCCCAATACATTTATGGGGGCAGTTTTAAGTATTTGTATATATTTGCCTCAAGATTATGTGAAGACAGCAGAGCAGATTGACTGTCCAGCTCCGTTGCCGGAAGATCCAGCGGATGCTCTCCTGACGAAAATGCTAGTCCCGGCACCATACGAGGTGCCGGAGAAGAAGGCCGAAAAGAAGGCCCCGGGGACCAGGAAGGGTCTCCGGCATAAGGTTGCGTTCGAAGCCTCGTCCGAAGACGACGAGGCGGACTCCTCCCACGAAGGGGAGGAGGAAGAAGAAGACGCCCCATCCGGGGAGGATGAGGGGCCCTGTGAAGCGGGCCAGGGGGCCGGAAAAGGCCCTCGGCGCAAGGCCGTTATTCCTCTATCGTCCGATGACGACGAGACACATTCCTCCGTGAAGTTGGGGGAATCAAGAAGAAATTCCACCTCCCCGCACTAGGGGGGAGAAGAAGAGAAAGCCGCCCGGAGGGGAGGTCAAGGCCCAAGAAGGGGAAGGTAACCCTTCCAGACTATTCCGCCACGGCCGCTTACAGCGAGGATGGGTGGCTGCCCCAGGGGAAGCCCCTGGTGCGATCGTAAGTGTCCGCATCCTATCATGGTTTCACTTCATAGTTTTTATACTTATAGTGCCGAACAGATATGCAGTCCGGCCAGGGCTCACCCCGAGGAATCCTCCTCCGGGTCCCTGAGCGATTCGGCGATAAATTCACTCCCGACGGCCACCACTCCTCAGCCTGCGGACGGCACGGAGGTGTTGTCCCGAAGGTTCCCTGAGCAGGGGGAGGTGGCACTGGAGACGCCCCAGGTCGGACTTCCAAATGTCGGACATGCGGGGTTCAAGATCCCTGTGGATCGCGTCGACGAGAGCCGCAACAAGGCGGGTTCCCAACTGAACACTGCTCCGGAACCTTCGATGGTTCCGGACTTAGGCGGGCAGCCCCACGTTAGGGAGGGCGAGCCGCCCGTGCCGAAGACTTCCATCGCATCGACGGCGCCGGATAGTCTGGTGGAAGCGCTTCGAGGCGCTTCCATGGAAGAAGAGCACCGTACTCTTATGAGTGCGGTGATTCAAAAGGTCCTGTCCGCCAAAAGCGGACTGACCGAAGCCTGCTCAAGCCTCCTGACGGGCTTTGAGGTAAGTAAAAAATGTATGAAATGACCACCCGATAGGTAGTAGCCCCTGATACTCTCGTTGATGTTCTGAAAGAAAAGCCAAACGGAGGGTCAACTATAATCTGCAGGAGTCTAATAATAAGTATTTTGTGAATAAGCAGGTTGTGCTGCTACTGCCCATACTGCCGAGGTTGCCGAACTGAAGCGGCACCTGGAGCAGGCGCAGGGAGAGCTCGTCCTCACGAAGCGGCAGCTCGAAGAGAACAAGGGTAAGTAATTCCCGCTCTTATACGTTTAAGGATAGGCAAAATTGATGAGTCTAACACCTAAGTGTCGTGACCACGTAACAGGGGCAACCGCCGAATTGGCGTCCCTGAAGAAGGCATTGTCCGAGGCCGAAGACAAAGCGGCCTCGGAGTGTAAGGAGCGCGAAAAGCAAAGTGCTAGGGTGGGCGAGCTACAGCAGGAGCTCCAGGACCTCGGCAAAAAGTGCGAGTCCATGGAGAATAATCTGAAGATCAAGGAGGCCGAGCTTGCAAAGGCCCTTGTGCATTTGAAAGATGCCAAGGCCGAGGCCGAGAAAGCACAGCAGGAGATCAAGGAGGTCAAAAAGATAGCAGCGGGTAAGAAATTCTTTATGCAAAGAAAACATGTGGAGGAGGCGTTTCTTTTACTTACTCGAATACAGAGCTCTCCAAGGGCATTTGCAGATCTGCAACGCAGTGCCTCAGACGCTGCGCAGTTCTACCATGCCTAGGAGGGGAGCTCAACAGAGAAGCTGTTCTGGTCCCAGTATGCTGGGGCCGAACATCCGATGCCTCTCGGCGACCAACTGAAGCAGTTGGTCGAACTCCACAGGGCGGCCGAACTGGCTATGAAGGACTTCATAGTCAGGATGTGGCCTGGTGAGCTAGTGCCCAGTAGCTACTTTGGCCTGATCAAGCGGATGGTGGATGCCTGCCCACGGCTTGAAGTGATCAAGCGATCTGTTTGCATCGAAGGTGCCCGCCGAGCTTTTGCCCGCGTCAAGGTGCATTGGGGCAAGCTGGATGCGGAGAAGCTGGCCCAAGACGGGCCACCGGAGGGCAAGGCGCATCGCCATCCCGAAATGTACTACGATGGCGTGATGAAGGGTGCTCGGCTCGTTGCTAATGAATGTACCAAGGATGCCATATTTGAATGAATTCACTTCTGTCATTTTTGTAATTAAAGACGAAGTTACTTGCGCTATGTAGCGCTTTTGTTATTTAAAATATTACCTTTTGTGCGGCTGTTTAAAAAATCCTGAAAGTAGGCCAGTCGTCGGTTTCCTCCCCCACGTGACTAGCACTAGGGTGTTCGTGGAAAACCCGGACACTCTTTACCCAAATGTTTGGTCCTTAAGGAGGTGTCCGGCGCAGCAAACAAGGCAATCGGACTATGAGGCTTTATAACTTTCACTTAGCCATAGAAGTCTACAATTTAAAATTTCGGCGAAGCCCCTAGAATCCGGAAGGCCGAATTCGGGCGCTATACACGCCTAGATCGGACGAAGCCGATTTATCGCCTAAAGCGGAAAATCATTAAGGGTTTTAAAACCTCTCGAACAGCGACCAGCTCTCGCCACATCTTGCCGGTCAGTTTCGGCTTTCTCTACTGAGGTGCTCATCCGGATGAACCGGGACATAATCGCAGTAGTTCTCCCTACTCTACCTTAGCCGATATAACGGAACGTAAGGCACCAAAACAAGGGAGCCGGGCTATCCCAACTATAGACCCAAGACATGATTCGGAGCTGATGCATATAGTGCTATAAGTTCGGGGTGCCACACTGTTGAAAGTGTTCGGACTTTAGTTGCCATATAGCGGGGCGCCATAAGAAGCCCCTGGCAAACCGGCCGCACCAAGGTGCACGGATGCAATATCAAATAAACATTTATAAGAGAAAAATGCTCGAACGAGAATAATAAGCTGACGCTATATATAATCTCTCATGGAAAAAAAGTATGTTTAAGCGTACATTTACAATGGACGCGTTAAGCAAATATAAAATAGGACTATTTGACATGTCCTATCCAGGGGCAGGCTGTGTGCAGGTAGATAAAGCAGGTATAATAATCGTAAATAGATTCCACCTGGGTATTTTCTTCTGTGCACAACGTCTATTGCCTCCCTGGATGCATCTTCCCTATAAGTCCGGCAATTCAGCTCTTTTGAGGATGTTGCGCCAACGCGGTGTCCTGAAAGGTAAGAGGGAAAGAGTATGAAAGTATTTGGCGGTTACCCGCACTATTGACTGAGTCGTTGATGCGCCTCCGCCTATGCCCATGGTATTTTAAGTGCGTAATTGTGTGCACGTGGCACAAATGCTAGTTTGATGGGGCTTAAGCGGAGGCCAGACTGCTAGTCGCGCTCTTGGCATGCCTGATGATCCAGTTGCAGGGTGCTCCGGACTCGCTTGACTGTGCTCGAAGTTGTTGTCGCCGGATTGGTTTGTTGGAGAAGGCCGCATTGTACTTCCGCCGCAAGGGCTGCAGTATGTTCTTCTGTTCGTAGGGAGCAGTCCATATTTTCGTTCACCGTTATGACCCCGCGTGGTCCTGGCATCTTGAGCTTGAGATATGCGTAGTGTGGTACCGCATTGAATCTGGCGAATGCGGTTCGTCCGAGCAGTGCATGGTAACCACTGCAGAAGGGGACGATATCGAAGATTAACTCTTCGCTTCGGAAGTTATCCGGAGATCCGAAGACCACTTCCAATGTTATAGAGCCCGTACAGCAGGCCTCTACTCCAGGAATTACACCTTTAAAGGTGGTTTTAGTGGGCTTGATCCTTGAAGGGTCAATGCCCATTTTGCGCACTGTGTCCTGGTAAAGTAGGTTCAAGCTTTGCCGCCGTCCATAAGGACGCGCGTGAGGTGGAATCCGTCAATGATTGGGTCTAGGACCAATGCGGCTGATCCACCGTGACGGATGCTAGTACGTTGATCCCTACGATCGAAAGTGATCGGACAAGCTGACCATGGGTTGAATTTGGGGGCGACTGGCTCCATCGCATAGACGTCCCTTAGTGCCCGCTTTCTTTCCCGCTTGGGGATGTGCGTGGCGTAGATCATGTTGACCGTTTTCACCTGGGGGGAAATTTCTTCTGTCCCCCCGTGTTCGGACGTCGGGGCTCCTCATCGTCGTCGCTGTGCAGCCCCTTGTCCTTGTCTTTGGCGTTTATCTTGCCGGCCTGTTTGAATACCCAATAATCTAAATTGGTGTGGTTGGCTGGCTTGTCCGGGGTGCCATAAATTTAGCACGAGCGCTCCAGTATGCGGTCCAGACTGGACGATCCCTGATTATTTCTTTTGAACGGCTTCTTCCGCTGACCGGGCTTGAACCTACTGAATCCGGCGTTGACTGTCATGTCTTCAGTGCTGTCGCCGTTGTTATGTCGCTTATGTCTATTACGTCGTGGCTTGCCGTTATTGTCGCGGCCATCTGAATTGCCAGACTGTGGCGTAGTGCTGCTGCAAGCCAACCAACCGTCCTCGCCCGCGCAAAAGCGGGTCATTAATGTTGTGAGAGCTGCCATGGACTTGGGTTTTTCCTGGCCGAGGTGTCGAGCGAGCCACTCGTCAGGGATATTATGCTTGAAAGCCACTAGGGCTTCGGCGTCAGGACAGTCAACTATTTGGTTCTTCTTGGTTAGGAACCGAGTCCAGAATTTCCTAGCTGACTCTCCGGGCTGTTGAGTGATGTGCCTCAAGTCATCGGCGTCAGGTGGGCGCACATATGTGCCTTGGAAGTTGTCGAGGAATGCGTCCTCCAGGTTTTCCCAACTGCCAATGGAATTTGTTGGCAGGCTGTTTAGCCAGTGCCGGGATGGTCCTTTGAGCTTAAGTGGAAGATACTTGATGGTGTGTAGATCGTCTCCGCAGGCCATGTGAATGTGGAGAAGGAAATCTTCGATCCATACTGCGGGGTCTGTTGTGCTATCGTATGATTCGATGTTTACGAATTTAAACCCTTTTGGGAATTCATGATCCATTACTTCATCAGTGAAGCAGAGGGGGTCTTGTGGCGCCTGCGTCGGGCTATGTGGCTACGCAGGTCGAATTGCTCTGGATGGCTATATTCGGCCCGGCCGGACTTGTTGAAGGTGTGTCCGGCGTGACGGTCCTCGTCGTGTACCGAGGCGCGCCCCCGCGATCCATAGATTGATCTTGGCTGTCCCGTTTTGTTGCCCCGGGCCGTTGTATGTTGGCGTGGGGGTGTTGGCTGGTATGCGGACTGGTATGCCGTTTTATCCCAGCCACGAGGTGGCCGGTCAGCCGTATGGTGCTCGAGTCCATATTCCTCGGCTGCCAGGACTTCCGTCCATCTATCTGTGAGCAGATCTTGATCAGCTTGGAGTTGTTGTTGTTTCTTTTTCAGGCTCCTCGCAGTGGCTATAAGCCGACGCTTGAAGCGCTCCTGCTCTACGGGATCCTCAGGCATGCCGAACTCATCGTCGCCGAGGCTAATCTTGTCTTCGGAGGGGGGCATGTAGCTGTCCTCCTCTGGGTATTCGTCCGTCGCCTGTTCTTCTGGGCTGACCTGCTCATCCTCCTGTTCGGCCTGCTCGAAGGCGGGCTGATCAGGGTTGTATTCTTCTTCGGCGCCATTCGGATTGTTTTCATCTCCTGGGCCGGTATTGGTGTGGCGGGGCTTGGAGTGGCGCCGACGGCGTCCATTCTTTGCTTTTTCCCCGAGGTTTTATCCTCCGTTGCCTCACCGCCATTTGTTTCCTTTGGAGTGTCCACCATATATATATATATATCATAAGAAGAGGTGGCTGTCCACCGCCCAGTGTGCGGTGGTTCATGTTCTTCTCCTACATCGTCGTCCATGCCGTCGATGTCTTCGGAGTCGAAGTTCAGTACCTCGGTTAAGTCATCGACCATGGCAATGAAGTGGGTGGTGGGTGGGCAAAGAATTCCTTCGTCGTTTGCCTCCCACTCGAGCCGAACATAGTTCAGCGAAGAGCCTCCTGACAAACAGAGAGACTTTAATGAGTCCAGCATGTCGCCAAAGGGCGAGTGCTGGAAGATATCCGCAGCGGTGAACTCCATTTCCGGAGCCCATCCTGGCCCGACGGGCTCAGGAGTGTACGGACTGGAACTGATGTACGGATACGAATCCAGGGGTTCGGAGTCGCGGGGCACCGTAGAGGTAAGACCCGTGTTCGGCTCCACCGCCGATGAGGGTGCGACCTGCGGGGCGGGGTCCATCCCTCCGTCCCTAGGCAGCACAGCCTGCTCCGGATCTAGGTCCGGAGATACTACGGGGGCGACACCCCGAGCTTCGTCTGATGGCAGGTCTAAGCCGTGCTCGTCGAGACTATCCGGTGCTCCTGGCATGGGCCCAAATCCGCCGAAGATCAAGTCTCCGCGGATGTCCGCCATGTAGTTCAGGTTTCCAAACCTGACCTGGTGGCCTGGGGCGTAGCTGTCGATCTACTCAGATGGCTGCTGAGTTGGCCCGCGGTCAAGCCGCCGAACACGAAGATCTGCCCGGGGAGGAAAGTCTCACCCTGGACAACGTCGTTGAAGCTGATTGGAGAAGCCATCGAGCCTGACGGCGATGACACAGAGGAACTCTAAATGAAAGCACCAATGTCGGTGTCAAAACCAGCGGATCTCGGGTAGGGGGTCCCGACCTGTGCGTCAAGGCTGCTGGTAACAGGAAGCAAGGGACACAGATGTTTACCCAAGTTCGGGCCCTCTCGATGGAGGTAAAACCCTACTTCCTGCTTGATTAATATTGATGATATGGGTAGTACAAGAGTAGATCTACCACGAGATCGTAGAGGCTAAACACTAAGAGCTAGCCTATGATGGTATGAATGTAATTGTGATCAGCCTTCTAAGGACCAACCTCTCCGGTTTATATAGGCACCGGAGAGGGCTAGGGTTTACATGGAGTCGGTTACAAGGAAGGAAATATAATATCCGGATCGCCAAGCTTGCCTTCCACGCCAAGGAAAGTCCCATCCGGACACAGGCCAAAGTCTTGAGTCTTGGATCTTCACGCTTCAATAGTCCGGACGTTGTACACAGTCCGGCTGTCCGGATACCCCCTAACCCAGGACTTCCTCAATCATCTCCCTCCTCCCAATCAAATATGGGGCACGGATAACCCTCCTTTCCCGGCAGTGGAGCCCCCTATGGAACTCCAACCCTCTCGATCTCATTGACATCCATGAGCTCTGCCATGGCTATCGCAAAAGCTTGGATGCGTTCTCCAAGATCCTCGGCAGTCACCTTGGCCCAACCAAAGGCCTTAGAATGGGCAAGTTCTGTTCCAATGGTAAGGACCGAGCCAAGCTTGATGACTGGTTCCGATCCCCCGCCCTAGATCAGCTCGAGGAGCTCACTACTGATGATGGGCATATGCGGTCAGTGCCAACGTTTGCACTCCGCCTTGCGCCCATTCTGTGCGTCACCAAGTTCAGGAACTGCCATTTCCCGCCCCTTAATGACGCGCCTGCTCTTATTCTACCATGACTAAAGCACCTCGAGCTCGTCGTCGTCTGCCTCTCAAAGGATGACATGGAGCACCTGCTCCGTGGCTGTACTGCACTCGAGTACCTTCGTCTTCAGGGGATCAATGGGTTGGGTACCTTCCACATCACCTCCATGACTCTCCGGACTATTTATGTGTGTTGCTAGTGCGGCAGGAAGACATCACAAGATGTGTACCATGGTATGGTCATCCAGGACACACCTGCACTTGAGAGATTACTTGTAGTTGATCAAGAAGGTCCAGCAAGAATCAATGTCATTTCTGCGCCGAAATTGACAGTGCTGGGCTACTCGTCTGACAAATACTCCGAACCTGTTATTGGATCCACACCCATTCAGGTACAACAGCTGCCTTCTACCTCTCCTTCTACGAATTAACATTATTTCTAATTTTGAAGATGTTTGTTTGTCTTTCATTCAGAAAATGATTCCGACAAGCTTGACCTCAAATCAAGACAAGTGAAGGTCTTGGCACTAGAATCTATCGGGCCCGACCTGGAGCAAGTTGTCAGTTTCCTGAGATGCTTTCCGTGCCTGGAGAAGCTATATATAGAGGTGATGTTCCTTTCCTACTAAATGTTAACCATAAGGGAGTTCTATTTGTGACAACTTTTTCCAAGTTTACAATGACAATGTACTATGAATTATGAAGGTTCTTTTGGAGGATTTCAGTACATACATGTCCACCCCCCATATTGGTTGCTTGATCCATATGGTTACAATCAATAAGCATTTCTCCTTTGGATTCATCTGTACTAGTTTTCTTAGGGAACTTTTCATCCACTCCAACCACTTGTGAAGAAGGCTACATTTTTCTAGAATGAAATCGAATGCCCATGTTAATGATGTAAGATCGAAGATGGCATTTTAGTGCATTTTACAAATCCTACAAACCAAATAGCTAGGCCTGTAGTAATGTTCAAAACTGCATGTAGGCATAACACATTTTCTTCTTTTGCAGATAATATTAGGCCCTGTGGTGGATAATGTGATACAATATAAAAATCGCGTCGAATGCCTAGATCTACATCTCCCAGAAATTACTTTGAACTCCTAGCGAGGGACCTTACCGGAGATTATATTCGCCAGGTTCTTTGTTCTCAGAGCAAGAGTGTTGAAGGAAATGAAGTTTGCCCTACATTTATTTCGCAAAAATGAATGGTTTGTTGATCAGCGCTGGCACCTGCGGCAGAATGGAGTAGGCTCCAAAATTCTAAATATCATTTTGGAACTTCAGATGATAGAGTAATCGGAAGTCATCATGTCAACCCCATACATGACTTCTCAGTGGCTGACCCCTTTGCAAAAATTGTGAGGTTTCGAAGCCAGACTTAGAAGCGGTGGTATTAGTTTGAACCTCTCTGATATCCATGTTCAGCGCATCAGCGCGAGCGTTTGCAGCTGATGAGCTGAATTTCATTTCTAATATCAGTTTGAACCTTGTAATCTTCGAATTTGAGCCATATAACTCTGGAATTTGAACCTTGTAACATTTTGAGCTTTTGTGGTACAATCGTTGAAATGGCATCGTATGAGACTCGTATATTGCTAGCACTATTTTGACCTTAATATGCAATGGCCTTAGATGTTATTAACCATTCTCGAATCAGTTTACCTTGTGATCTCACAACACATGATCTGTATAGCTAACTCGACTGCGATCTTTGACATTATTGCACTATTGGTTTCTTCCACTGTGTGCACTGTAGAGCGCAGAATTAATTATCGAACTCGAGTGTCCATCATCACCCTTCTATGTAACTTTGACCTCATCACCTAAGGGTAAACTTATGACCGAAGTCATTCCACACACTTCGTTTTTACAAAGCTTTTTCCCAATAAACGCCCATGATTTGTCCCTCTTCTAGCCGGCGCGTGGCCAAACTAGCTGGGCGGGAAGCTAGCGTGGTAAACAGCACAGTAGCACGGGAACAGGCTCACCGACGATACATTTGGCGCCTCTTCGAGCCAACGCATGCGGTGCGGTGTTGTCAAGCGTGCACTGGAATCCTCCACTATGAAAGCCGTGACAAGACTTGACGATTACAGGCCAGCCGGCCCCCATTTATTATAGCGGCCATTTAACCTACCCTTGTGTCTCTTCAACCTTTCGACCGCGCCCCACCATTGCAAGAAGCACACCCACTACGAGAAATTCTTAGAGGGTATCCTGCGCGGCTCCAATGGCGCTCCAAGCGGCTGCAGACGACGAGCAGCAGTTCACCATGCATGCCGTGGTGGACACCCACAGAAGGTTCCTGGACCTCTTGGTGGTGTACACCAACGACCCGGTCTGGGTGGAGCACTCCATCCACATCATGGAGCTTTTGCTTGCCGAGGGGAAGTACAAGGTGGTCGGGTTCGACCTCGAGTACACCCGCGCTCGTGCCGGGTCTCGTACCAAGGTCGCCATCAACCAGATGTGCGTGAGCCACCACGTCCCCGTCTACTACTACTGCCTAGCCACAAGGCCTTGCGAGCATTTGGCCAGGTTTGTCAACAACCCCCACTACATGTTTGCTACAGTGAACATCACCAATGATGTAAAGGCGCTCGAGAATTCGGGCATCGCCTGCCAGAATCTTGTCGACATCCAGGGCCAATACAAGATCTGGGGCAGCAAGGAGCATGAGAAGGACTCACTGGTTCACCTTGCCGAGGCCATCATCGACCCCTACTGTAGAGACATGAAGGATTCGTGCAACAAGGACAAGCATGCCTGGCACTCGGCCTGGATGGAGAAACTCGACAAAGCTCACGTCGTGTACGCAGCCAAGGAGGCGTACATAAGCTACGACATGTACAGGCTGATCGTTGACATGAGGAAGTGCCTCCTTCCCCAAAACAGCCAGGGATCCAGCCGGAAGCAGAGCAATGGCAAGCGTCGTCACAACACTAAGTAGATAATTAGATCCTCGTTTATCCTACTTTAGTATGCATGTAATTGCTTTCTTTGGTGTGTGGAAATGTTATGTGTGTAGTCACTTGTGTAATTGTATGCTTAATTTGGTTATGCAATGTTGTCTTTTTAAGTATATATGTTGATGCTCTGTAGACAGAGCATAGATGTTGTGTGGAGAAATGCTACGTCTTGAGCTTGCGTTGGTTTTCCTCGAAGAGGAGAGGGTGATGCAGCAAGTGTAGCGTAAGTATTTCCCTCATTTTTGAGAACCAAGGTATCAATCCAGTAGGAGGCTCCTCAAAAGTCCCACGCACCTACACAAACAAACTGAGAACTCGCAACCAACGCAATAAAGGGGTTGTCAATCCCTTCACGGCCACTTGCTAAAGTGAGATCTAATAAAGATAGTATGATAAGATAAATATATTTTTGGTATTTTATAATATAGATGCAAAAAGTAAAGATGCAAATAAAAGTAAATTGGGAGCAAATATGATAAGAGATAGACCCGGGGGCCATAGGTTTCACTAGTGGATTCTCTCAAGATAGCATAAGTATTACGGTGGGTGAACAAATTATTGTCGAGCAATTGATAAAAAGCGCATAGTTATGAGATTATCTAGGCATGATCATGTATATAGGCATCACGTCCATAACAAGTAGACCGACTCTTGCCTGCATCTACTACTATTACTCCACACATCGACCGCTATCCAGCATGCATCTAGAGTATTAAGTTCATAAGAACAGAGCAACACATTAAGCAAGATGACATGATGTAGAGGGATAAACTCATGCAATATGATATAAATCCCATCTTGTTATCCTCGATGGCAACAATACAATACATGCCTTGCAACCCTTTCTGTCACTGGGTAAGAACACCGCAAGATTGAACCCAAAGCTAAGCACTTCTCCCATGGCAAGAAAGACCAATCTAGTAGGCCAAACTAAACTGATAATTCGAAGAGACTTGCAAATATAACTTAATCATACATAAAAGAATTCAGAGAAGATTCAAATATTATTCATAGATAAACTTGATCATAAACCCACAATTCATCGGATCTCGACAAACAAACCGCAAAAAGAGTTTACATCGAATAGATCTCCAAAAGAGAGGGGGAGAACATTGTATTGAGATCCAAAAAGAGAGAAGAAGCCATCTAGCTAATAACTATGGACCCGTAGGTCTGTGGTAAACTACTCACAACTCATCGGAGGGGCTAGGATGTTGATGTAGAAGCCCTCCATGGTAGATTCCCTCCTCGCAGAAATACCGCAAGGGCTCCAAGATGATATCTCGCGGATACAGAAGGTTTCGGCGGTGGAAATTGTGTTTCGTGGTGCTCCTGGATGTTTTCGGGGTACGTAGGTATATATAGGAGGAAGAAGTACGTCGGTGGCCGCCCGAGGGGCCCACGAGACAGGGGGCGCGCCCTCCTATCTCGTGGAGGCCTCGGCTGCTTCTTGACTTGCACTCCAAGTTCTCTGGATCACGTTTGTTCCAAAAATCACGCTCCCGAAGGTTTCATTCCGTTTGGACTCCATATGATATTCCTTTTCTTCGAAATACTCAAATAGGAAAAAAACAGCAATATGGGCTGGGCCTCCGGTTAGTAGGTTAGTCCCAAAAATGATATAAATGTGTAAAATAAAGCCCATAGACATCCAAAAGGGGTAATATAATAGCATGGAACAATAAAAAATTATAGATACGTTGGAGACGTATCAAGCATCCCCAAGCTTAATTCCTGCTCATTCCTCGAGTAGGTAAATGATAAAAGAGAATTTTTGATGTGGAATGCTACCTAGCATAATTCATAATGTAATTTTCTTTATTGTGGCATGAATGTTCAGATCCAAATGAATACAAAATAAAAGTTCATATTGATAAAAGAAATAGTAATACTTCAAGCATACTAATCAAAGTAATCATGTCTTCTCAAAATAGCATGGCAAAAGAAAGTTCATCCCTACAAAATCATATAGTTAGGCTATGCTTCATTTTCGTCACACAAAGATGTTCCCAACTTCTATACCCCCGATCACAAGCCAAGCAATTGTTTCATACTTAAATAATCTCAAACTTTTTCAACCTTCACGCAATAGATGAGCGTGAGCCATGGATATAGCACTATGGGTGCAATAGAATATGATGATGGGGATTGTGTGGAGAAGACAAAAAAGGAGAAAGTCTCACATTGACGAGGATGATCAACGGGCTATGGAGATGCCCATCAATTGATGTCAACATGAGGAGTAGGGATTGCCATGCAACGGATGCACTAGAGCTATAAATGAATGCTCAACAAAAGAAAACTAGTGGGTGTGCATCCAACTTGCTTGGTCGGCGAAGACCTAGGGCATTTGAGGAATCCCATCGTAGGAATATACAAGCCAAGTTCTATAATGAAAAATTCCCACTAGTATGAAAAAGACAATTTATGAGCCTCACTATATGAAAAACATGGTGCTACTTTGAAGCACAATATATGAGACTCACTACATGAAGAACAAGGTGCTACTTTGAAGCAAAAGTGTGGAAAAAGAGATAGTAACATTGCCCTTTTTATTTATTTTCTTTTTTTTGGGCCTTTCTTTTTTTCTTTTTGGCCTTTCTCTTCTTCTTTTTTTTGATTGGGCAATGCTCTAATTATGATGATCATCACACTTCTATTGATTACAAAATAAGGATTACAACTCGAAACTAGAACAAGATATGACTCTATATGAATGCCTCCCGTGATGTGCAGGATGGTGCAATGAATCAAGAGTGACATGTATTAAAAATAATGCATGGTGGCTTTGCCACAAATACGATGTCAACTACATGATCATGCAATGGCAATATGACAAAAGTAAAGTATGTCATGATGATGATGAACGGAACGGTGGAAAGTTGCATGGCAATATATCTCGGAATGGCTATGGAAATGCCATAATAGGTAGGTATGGTGGCTGTTTTGAGGAAGATATAGGAGGTTTATGTGTGATAGAGCATATCGTATCACGGGGTTTGGATGCACCGGCAAAGTTTGCACCAACTCTCAAGGTGAGAAAGGGCAATGCACGGTACCGAAGAGGCTAGCAAAGGCGGAAAGGTAAAAGTGTGTATAATCCATGGACTCAACATTTGTCAAAATAACTCATATACTCATTGCAAAAATTTAGAAGTCATCAAAAATCAAGTACTACGCGCAGGCTCCTAGGGGAATAGATTGGTAGGAAAAGACCATCGCTCGTCCCCGACCGCCACTCATAAGGATGCACAAGCCAGGTACACTTCATGTTTCAAATTTGTTACACAACTTTAACCATACGTGCATGCTATGGGACTTGCTAACTTCAACTCAAGCATTATTTAAATTCATAATCACCTAACTAGCATGACTTTAATATTACTACCTCCATATCTCAAAACAATTATCAAGTATCAAATTGATCATAGCATCCAATTCACTTTCTATGATAGTTTTTATTATACCCAACTTGGATGCCCACCATTCTAGGACCAATTTTATGACCATAGCAAATACCATGCTGTTCTAAAAGACTCTCAAAATAATATAAGTGAAGCATGAGAGACTAGCAATTTCTTCAAAATTAAGACACCACCGTGCTCTAAAAGATATAAGTGAAGCACTAGAGCAAAAACTATCAAGCTCAAAAGATATAAGTGAAGCACATAGAGTATTCTAGCAAATTCTAATCAAATAGGCTTCTCCCAAAAGGTGTGTACAGCAAGGAAGATTGTGGTAAACTAAAAAGAAAAGACTAATATAATACACGACGCTCCAAGCAAAACACTTATCATGTGGTGAATAAAAATATAGCTCCAAGTAAAGTTACCAATGAACGAAGACGAAAGAGGGGATGCCTTCCCGGGGCATCCCCAAGCTTAGGATTTTGGCTATTCTTGAATATCTTGGGGTGCCATGGGCTAAATTATGGCCCATATCAGATTCGGCCCGTCAACTAGACGTTGTGCTTTTGGGCCCACTTGAGGCCCGGTCAGGATTTCTGTTTGCTAAAGGCACATTTAGTAATACGGCCTGATATCAGTTTCGGCCTATTTAACATTTCAACCCAATATTTATTTCGGCCTGTTAAAATCCTGTCATATAGTTGGGCCTAACTATGACCCGCTTTGCATCCGGCCTACTCACAGCCGGTAATCTGATTTGGCCAAACAAGGACCGACACAATTTTGGCCTGGTAACGCCTGTGATGTGATGAGCACAATCATGGGCCGGGGTCTATTACGGCCTGCTGTCGGCCCGTGAGCTATTCAGCATGTTTCACGCCCAACCTACTTTTCAGCCTACTAAAATCCCATTGAATTTTCGTGCGAAAATAGGGTCGGCGGTTTACTCGGCCTATTAAAGGCCCGAAACTACTAGTGGGCCAGTTTACATTTAGGCATGTTAACGGACCAAGATGACTGGGCCCATGATGCGGATAATACATAGTGATTTGCATGGCGGCCCGATTATGCACTGTAATTTTACGTTTTGGCCAGTTTACTACGAAGACAGGATATATATACAGTAAAATAACTGCAACATCGTGAATAAGAAAAAACCTAGACTATACAATAAAGAAATTATGGCATATTACATCCACTGGGCATCAAAGTTCACCACTATGATAATAAAGCACAAGCAGACAGTAGATTACATACACTGGGCATCAAAGATTGCTACTAGTGCAAATAACGCTGACAAAATAATATAGAAAACCAACAACACTTCAATAGAGTTCAAGAAAAGTTAGCCCTACTCGGGAGCTGCAGCACAAGTAGCTAAGCAAGATGATGAGACTACGCTTGTTTGACGCTTATATCCTCCTCACTCTGAAAGAGAAACAAGCAGACAAACAACAGGTTTTGCCCATATAAGTATCAGTGCTGACAATTCATCACATTTCTTATTGACGAATAAAGTGACACGGTTTAAAATAGCATTAACACAATATGGTATTGTTCAGGTTAAGACATGGTAGGAAATGACATTGTGAAGGAGTTGGCAGCTTCACGATACCACTGGATTACATATCATGAACTCATAAGTATCAATGGTTAGTGTGTTGTCTGTCGGATTTCGGGTTCCGGCAGACCTTTGAGGTTCGAACACTGGGGTGCGCATGGAGATCCAACCTTCCACCGTCCCGTACCTCGCCGAATCGCAGGGACCTAAACTACTAACGGAACAGCACAAGAGACACAAGATTTATACTAGTTCGGGCCACCGTTGTGGTGTAATACCCTACTCTAGTTTGTGGTGTGGTGGATTGCCTCTTGGGCTAATGAGGAACAGTACAGGGGAGAACAACCTCGCGAGGGTCTATTCTTGGCGGGTGCGATGAGCTGCTAGGTGGTGTTTGGTTTCTCTAGCTACTGGTTCCTTGATGAGGATTCCGATCTCATACCGAGGGGCCGATCCTTCTACCATGGGGGTGGCTACTCCTATTTATAGGCAAAGGCCCTGGGCCTCTTCCCAAAAATTAAGCGGGAAGGGCGCCAACAATTGGCCATTTTAAAGGGGAATAGCGGGTACACTTATCCTGACAAAAGTTGGTCCTCGCCTGCCAAAGGCTCTGGTGATGACGCCTGCTTGGGCTCCACGATAACCCCCTTCCGGCCGTTGGGGCTGGTCTTGGTCTTGTTGCAATCAAACGGATGCCTTTGCTTGATGCTCTTGCTCGCGCTTGCTCCCTTTGAACCAAAGAGGAAAGGAGGACACTCACAAGCAGTCGGGCGCCTCGATCGGGCGCCTCTTTGGTCGCCATGGTTTATGCCATGGGCACCTCGCGAGGTACCCTGCCTTGAACTCTCCGCCTCCTCATGAGCCAGCCTGACGAGGCCGTGCCTGAGGAAGCTCCTTGTCGTCCGCCCCGCGAGGCTTGGCCCCTCGCGAGGGTCTTGAGCTTGCGTTGATGAAGATGGGCTGTCCTGGGCCTCCTTTGAGCCACGCCGCAGGCCGCAGGCAGGCAAGTCTGGGGACCCCCATTCCCAGAACGCCGACAGTAGCCCCCGGGCCCACGGCGCGCCCGAACTTGGCCGAGCAGAGAGGCGAAAGGGCAAGTGCGAAGCGTCGCGGGCCCTAACAGCCTGCGGCCTTGGGCGCCGCGTGGCGGTTGATTGGACGCGTGCGCCTCTGCAACCGCGTGGGTTGATAACAGAGCGGCATCTTCCTTGCCTCCTTTACTTTCTCCAGTCGCTGCTGAGATCCCCTTTCTTGCGCCTCTCCCCTCTGCTTCCAAGATCTTCAGATCCACTCCGCCTGCGTGCCCTAGCCGGTCATGGCGCCTCGCCAAGCCCCGACCGGAGCTTGGTACTCTCCTGCCTTGGTCCCGCCAAATGTGTCAGGGGCGAACCTCGCCCTGGTGCGCCGGTTGGCGGAGGCGCAGGGCGTCAACGGAACGGAGGTGTTCAAGGCCGGCTCTGCCGCCCCGGAGGGTCGGGGGAGTACCTTCTACCCATTCTTCGTGAGCGCCATCATTGCTGGTCATGTGCCTCCCTTTTCCGAGTTCTTCTTCTCCGTCCTCCGTCACTACAACATTCAAGCTCTGCACCTCCATCCCAACTCCGTCCTTCTTCTGGCAATCTTCGCCTACTATTGTGAGGCCCATGTTGGGGTGACGCCCTCGGTGGCCTTGTTGCGCCACTACTTCTCCCTCCGAACCTCCCGTGGTTCCGCCTCCGCGTGCGCGAGCTTTGTTGCATACGGCAGAGCCATCGCCATTTCAAACCCTGGGAAGCGGATTGAGGGCTTCAGGAGCAAGTTCTTGGTGGATGCTGGGCGCATCCACCCACGGCTGATCCTGCCCACGGAGCCCGCCGAGAGCTCCGACGACTGGTCCCGAGTGGATCTTCTGGATCCCCGCGCGAAGCTGGTGCTGGAGAAGATGGACGCAGATCTGAAGCCGGCCAATGCGGCGGCGGCGAAGCTGACCGGTGCGTCACTGCTGAGGGAGTTCCTGGAGCATCAATCTGCTCCGCTCACAAGATTTCCGCCTGGCGTGGAGGCCTCACTCGAGCCCGTGGGCCCCGCCAGCGAGGATCCGCGACGGTCCTCTAGTCCTTGGTTGGGGCGATGTGGCGAGATCGAGGGCGCCCAGCGCCTCGTTCCTTCGTGAGGATTGGGAGCAGGTAGTGGGGCCCATGCCTGTCTTCAATGGGGACGGGCCCGTGCCCGTGGAGGCTCCGGAGGACCTGGTGTACGTGTCCTCTTCCGACTCCAGCGAAGAGGTGGAGGAAAGATAGGCGGGAGAGGGGGTTGATTTGGGAGCGGAGTCAAGGGCTCCTCCCCTGCGGCGCAGGTCCCGCATTCTCCGTCTCCCCCAGAGTGACGACGACGAGCATGAGGATGAGAGTGGAGGCAGGAGCCTGCCCCCAATCCCGAAGAAGGACCGGACTGGACTGGTCCCCCGCGGGTCTGCCCCGGCCCCGGGGCGATCCGCAGACGCGCCTCCTGCTCCTGGTCCCCATGAAGCTGATCCCTGCAGCCGGCTCTCGGGCTTCAAGTATGGCCGGAGGCTGCTCGAGTCCACCAGCGATGACCTGTAAGTGTCTGCTTCCCATCTTGATTATTGCTCCGTCGACGAGATCTGATGTCCATGTCCTTCGGCCAGGCTGGCGCCCGCGGCGAAGAAGCTGAAGGGGGTTCCTGAGGCCCCATCCGCGGCGGTGCCTCTCGCCGCTGGCGAAGGAGATCATGACGCACGGGCCTCTCCTCGCCCGGGCGTCCTCAAGAGGTCGGGCCGAGCTCATGGGCGAAGCTTCAGCCCCCTTGACCCAGCGTCTCGAGGTGTCCTTGCTCGATGCAGCCGCCATAGCTATTGGGGGCGCAGCAGGTCCCACCTCACGACATCGTGGTTACGCCGCCGCCATCTCCTCCTACTTCCACCAACCGCTGTCTCCCGACTCCTCCCACTGCCCCGGATCGTCTTTGCCGCTGAATTGGACCGCTGGCAGGATCTTCTGGGCGCCGACCCTCGCTTGGTGGCCGGGCGCTTGGAGCTGGCCTCTGGCTGGATTCGCTCCGACACTTCGATTCGGGCGGCGCTGGTCCAGGCCTCGACGGCTTGCGACGAGGAGAAACAGGCTGTTCGTGAGGCGAAGATTGCCCGCGATGCTGCCCTGGGGGAGGCAGCCAGCATCCAAGGTCAATGTGAGACACTGGAGGGCGAGCTGAAGGGCCTGCAGAACCAGCTCGCCGAGGAAGCCCGCCTCCGCTAGGAGCAGGAGAAAGCATGAAGGCTCGCGAGGCGGCCGCTGGCGACCGGGAGGCCAGTGAAGAAGCGCCGTGACCGCCTTAGGGCGCTACTGGACGACAAGGCGCTGGTTTGCCGAAGATCGCGTGGCCTTCACAGATATGGAGGTGAAGGCTCGCGCCTCGCCGAGGGAGCTTTATGATAGCGGCTGGAGAGCCCACTGCCGGGCGATAGGACGGCCCGCCAAGCTGCTTCCCTTCCTGTTTCGCGCTCTCGAAGATGTTTCGCTTGGTCTTGGCCCCACGGCTGAGGCCGAGGCGCGGGTCTTGTCTTCTGCGGCACTGACGCGGATCCTCACCCATATCTATCTTCGCGATCCCAGCGTCGACATGGACAGCCTGCTGGAGCCAGCAAAAGGCGAGCATGCAGCCGCCACGCCGAGGTCAGTGAAGGGTCGCGCGAGGCTCTCGGAAGTTTCGGCCTTCAGCACCAAGCCGGGCAGCGCTGCCGGGTCCTGCCGCTTCACGAGGCGAGCCCACTCCTGCTGCTCCACCGCCGACAAGTGACTCCGTTGTGGCTCATGTCTTGCTTTTAATTCCTCAAGACATGTATCATGCCTCGAGGAGGCGCTTAAACTTGCATTTGGTATTGCGATAACAAGGTGGACTGTAATATTTGCTTTGAATTCCTTGAAATTTGCGCTTCCTACTTGCTTATGTTCTACGCCGCAGAGCTGCCCTCACAAGATACCTCATTGTTAGCCCCGACCGGAAACCAGGATGGGACCAAGGAGTGAGGGGCTACGTGACAAGTTAGGCTCCTGAGTCGCGATGCTCAGGAGTCCCCCTTGGCACACGAACAGCAAGTAGGGAGGTCAGACGCGGGCAGATCTACCGTTCTACGTCTGCAGAGTCCGGCCCCGCGCATACCTCAACTGTCGTTAGCCTTTCGGAACTAAGGGGTGAGGGGCTACGTGACCAGTTAGGCTCCTGAGTCGCGATGCTCAGGAGTCCCCCTTGACGCTCAAACGACATTCGTACCTTGGCTCCGCTCGGGGAGTAACGTGGGATGAACCAGGCCCGAGGGGCCTGGCTGGGTGGCGTGCGTCTGGGCGTGACCAGCGCGCAGCCCCTGCCAGCCTCCCTCGCTTGGCGCCCCGAGGGGAGGCGTTGCGACGAGGCGGACACCGAGCTCTGGGCTCCTCGAGGTTGATGCACCCGAGGCCACCTCGCTTGTTTATCACCAGCACGGAGCATAGCGCTCAAGACACGTGACGGGCATAGCCGCCTCTAAGTGTCGTCGGCCACAAGCGAGCATGGTGCTTCCACTGAACGTGGGAGGGGCTCCTCCGGTTGAGCCTCGGGCGAGCATGACCCCACCGACACGTGGCTGGCACAAGAGGGCTGGACGAGGTGTATCTGGGCACCCGTGAGCCAGCTGGACTCACGGGGCCCCTACCTCAAGGCGGGTTGCTGGCTCTGGGCCTTATCTTCGAGTGTGTTCCTGCAAATTTGGCTGGATGTCAGGTGCTCACGTCTTTGGGTCGCGACTCTCGGGCTGGTCTCGGTAGTCGGCCGGGTAAGCCAGTCGCGATGCCATGGACAAGACTAGAGGGTGAGGGCCGGAGAGCCGGTAGGAGCCCCTGAGTCGCGATGCTCGTGCACCCCCTTTAACGCCAAGCAAGTGGGTTAGATGACGCAACTCTACGTTCTCGGGTCCCGGCTCTCGGGCTGGTCTCAGCCGTCGCTAGCAAGCTAGGTCGCGATGCCATGGACAAGACCAGAGGGTGAGGGCTGGAGAGACGGTAGGAGCCCTGAGTCGCGATGCTCAGGCACCCCCCCCCCCTTTAACGCGCAAGCTGGGTTGGATGACGCAACTCTACGTCCTCGGGTCCCGGCTCTCAGGCTGGTCTTAGCCGTCACCGGGCAAGCCGTGTCGCGATGCCATGGACAAGACCAGAGGGTGAGGGCCGGAGAGCCGGTAGGAGCCCCGAGTCGCGATGTTCAAGCACCCCCTTTAACGCATAAGCTGGGTTGGATGACGAAACTCACGTCCTCGGGTCCCGGCTCTCGGGCTGGTCTCTCGGCCGCCGGCAAGCCAGTCGCGATGCCATGGACAAGACCAGAGGGTGAAGGCCGGAGAGCCGGTAGGAGCCCCTGAGTCGCGATGCTCGTGCACCCCCTTTAACGCGCAAGCTTCCGCCACCCAGAAAAAGGCACCAAATAACAAGCATGGTGGAGCGAGAGCATAATCCTAAGGAAAAAGTAGGAAGGATACATGCCGCTGGGACTGGCCCGAGCGGCTTGGGGATGATGCAGCCCGAGGGGCGCCCCCAACAGGATAAGCTAATGACATGAAATAAAAAGGGATACATGCCGCAGGGACGGACCCACGCGGCCTGGGAATAATGCGGGCTCAAGGCGCCCCAATGGAAATAAAACTTAAAGATGTCACCTGGTGATGTTGGGGACGAAGAGGTGTTGGTGTAGCGGACTCGGTGGGTTGCGGAGCCGATCTCCACGAGCCCCCGTGCCTGTGGGCCTTGGGAGGATCTGAAGCTGCTGGCGGCTCCTCGGGAGCCATCTCCATCTCCGCCATGGCTGCGGAACGCCTGGCCTCTTGAGCCTCCAGGATATCCCTCATGAGGCGCTGATTCGAGGCGGCTGCGTTCGGCAGGCCGTAAGGCATGCGAACGTAGCTGTAGGGTGGACCCTCGCAACGTCCCACTCGCGAGGGCCAGAGGCGCTCTTGAGATGCGGCTCGGTTGATCCCTGGTATGTCGATGCAGACGCGCAGCCCACCACCCTTGCTTGGATGGGGGCCACAATGGCAGCGGCGGCGCTGCCCCTCATGACCCTTGACTCTGTAGCTCTGAATGGCCTTTGCCGACGAACTCCCGAGGGTTCGGCCCTCCTTGCCTTGCTCCCCGCTATGGAAATGTGCCAAGCACGGCTCCACGTGGTACCCAAGCGCCTCCCTCGAGACCTTGGCGAGGTCGGCGGCCCTCCAGGGGAGAGCCCTCGAGCCCTGCTTGAGGAGGGCGCCGGGCGCGCTTTCCTATGCGATGGAAGGAGGCTCCCCCTGGCCCGGCGCGGGCCCTGAGGGGCCTGCCTCTTGAGGAGCCGGGCCGGTTGATGTCTTCTTCTTCTTGGGCGCGGCCTCGGGAGGCCTCCTGCTGCTGTGGTCTGGGTCTTCTAGTGATGCGGCCTGAAAGGCTCGCTCGAGGAGCACATCAAGCGTCTCTCTCTTCACAGGGCACCGTGATGACCCCGCCGCTTCCTGGCATCTTGAGGACGTTGTAGCCATGGTGGGTTACGGCCATGAATTTGGCCAACGCTGGGTACCCGAGGATGGCGTTGTACGACAGGCGAATGTGGGCGACGTCGAAGTCGATGAGCTCGGTGTGGTAGTTGTCGCGAGCCCCGAAGGTGACAGGAAGGCGGACCTGCCCGATCAGGAACGTGGAGCCACCGGTGACTCCGGAGAAAGGCTTGGTTGGCTGAAGCTGACTGTAAGGCACTTGAAGATTGTTGAATGTCTCCACGGACAGGATGTTGAGCCCTGCTCCGCCGTCGATGAGGGTCTTGGTGACCAGCACGTTCCTGATGATTGGGCAACAAAGCATCGGGAGAACTCCGGCTGTGGCTGCGCACTTGAGCTGATCCGCTGAGCTGAACGTGATGGCGCACGCCGACCACCTGAGAGGGTGCGTGGCCTCGAGCTTGGGGAGGACTGCATTTCGCCAAGGGCAAACCGCTGAAGATGCGCCGAGAAGCCGGGCTTGAGCTCCGCCCAGATGCATGCGATCGCGCGCTTCGGAAGCCCCCAGCCTTCGTCTGATGACGGTCTTCGACTCTCCTTGGCGGCGGCGGCAGCGGAGGGAGGCTCATGCGTTCCTCAAGGGCGATCCTCGCGAGGCTGATCCCTCCAGCCTCCCTTGCGAGGTGGGTCTTGCCAGCGGTTTTCGCGAGGTTGGTCGCGCCACCCTTGGCGTGGGCCGCGGTGTTCCCAGCGTCCTGCATTCCTTCCTCCTCCTCGGCCGTAGCCCCGGGTCAGCGCTGAAGGCGTCTGCCGGCCCTTCCTTCACGTACGGCCCGGAGCTCCTGGCATTCATTGGTGTTGTGGGTGTGGAGGTCGTGGTACACGCAGCACCGGCTGCCCTTGGAGGACTCGGGCTGATCTCTGCCTCGCTTGGTGTCTGGTTCAGCCGCGAGTACGGCAGCTCCCGTGCGCTTCACGTCCTTGGCCTTGGACTTCTTCTCTTCGGGATCCCCGGCAGGCAGCTCGAGGAGGGAGAGGTGCCACTCCTCAGCCCTGGTGCGCTTGGTCGCCAAGTTGAACAGCTCCAGGGAGGTGCACAGATCTTCAAGCATCGCCAGCTCCTCTTTCATCTTGATGTCACGCACGCCATCGGAGAAGGCAAAGATGATGGCCTCCTCCGTTACCCTGGGGATCTTGAGGCGCGCGTTGTTGAAGCGCTGGATGTACTTTTGTAGGGTTTCCACAGCTGCCGCTTGATTCGGCGCGATGTCGCCACTACGGCGGGTGGCCGGTCGCGAGTACCTTGGAAGTTGGCGATGAAGCGGGTGCGAATCTCGGCCCAGAGGAGATCGTGCCTGGGGCGATTCAGAGCCAAAAGGGCTCCGCCCTTGAGCGCCATGGGAAACCAGTTCGCCATGACCTTTTCATCCCGTTGGCAGCCTCGATGCCCAGCTCAGAGCTGGAGGAACTCCGTAAAGGGTCAGGCTTGCGTCGTAGCAAGGAGGCAGGTCTGGCTTGAAGTTGGCGGGCTACGCGACGCGCAGCCTTCGGAGGTGAAGGCGCGGCAGCCCGCCGTGGCTGCGGGGGCCTCGGACGACAGAGAGCTTGGTCTTGCGGGCCTCCGCACCGCGGGCCGGGGCAGCGAGGGTCTTGACGCGGCCGGAGCGGGAGCGCCGGGCAGCTTCTTGTGGGCGAGGAACTTCTTGACAGCTCTGCTCTTGCCAGCGCGCCGGGCGGAACGGGTTCTGCCCAGGGGCCGCGCGCCTTGGGGCCAGGGCGCCTTCTTGAGGAGGAGGCGGCTGAGGCGCCCCGGGAGCTTCATCGCCCACGCGGGGCGGGGTGCGGTGCAGCGAGACGGACGGTGCGGGGCGCCTCTGCAGCGCCGAAGCTCGGCGACTCGGTCGAGCCATTCTTCGTAGACATCGTCGACGGGGCGGTAGCGCAGGAGCTCGTTTGCCGTGATGAGTGCAGCTCGGGCCTCCTTGGCCGCGCGGGGCGCACGTGATGAAGAACAAGCGAGAGTGAGCGAAGGCGTGGCGGTGCGGCCGTCCCGCCTCATGGATGGGTGCTGGGACGACGATTGCTGCGCGTTCCCCGCCGGGCCGGTGGCGGCGTTGACGACAGGTGACGGGGAACGACGAGGGCGCCCACCGACGGGAGCTGTCTGGGCGACATGGGAGGCGAGGGCGGCTCGGCGCTGCTGAGCCCGACGGGCGTCGAACATATGGTTATGCGGTCGTCGAGGAAGAACGAGGCGACGAAAGGCAGATTCCGGCGCACCCCTACTAGCGCCAAATGTCGGATTTCGGGTTCCGGCAGACCCTTGAGGTTCGAACACTAGGGTGCGCGCGGAGATCCAACCTTCCACCGTCCCGTACCTCGCCGAATCGCAGGGACCTAAACTACTAACGGAACAACACAAGAGACACAAGATTTATACTAGTTCGGGCCACCGTTGTGGTGTAATACCCTACTCTAGTTTGTGGTGTGGTGGATTGCCTCTTGGGCTAATGAGGAACAGTACAAGGGAGAACAGCCTCGCGAGGGTCTGTTCTTGGCGGGTGCGATGAGCTGCTAGGTGGTGTTTGGTTTCTCTAGCTACTGGTTCCTTGATGAGGATTCCGATCTCATACCGGGGGGCCGATCCTTCTACCCTGGGGTGGCAACTCCTATTTATAGGCGAAGGCCCTGGGCCTCTTCCCAAAAATTGAGCGGGAAGGGCGCCAACAATTGGCCATTTTAAAGGGGAACAGCGGGTACACTTATCCTGACTAAAGTTGGTCCTCGCCTGCCAAAGGCTCTGGTGATGACGCCTGCTTGGGCTCCACGATGACCCCCTTCCGGCCGTTGGGGCTGGTCTTGGTCTTGTTGCACCTAAACGGATGCCTTTGCTTGATGCTCTTGCCTGCGCTTGCTCCCTTTGCACCAAAGAGGAAAGGAGGACATCACAGCCGGGCGCCGACCGGGCGCCCTTGGTCGTCATGGCTTGCGTCATGGGCACCTCGCGAGGTACCCTGCCTTGAACTCTCCGCCTCCTGATGAGGCAGCGTGACGAGGCCGTGCCTGAGGAAGCTCCTTGTCGTCCGCCCCGCGAGGCTTGGCCCCTCGCGAGGGCCTTGGGCTTGCGTTGATAAAGATGGGCTGTCCTGGGCCTCCTTTGAGCCACGCCGCAGGCCGCAGGCAGGCAAGTCTGGGGACCCCCTTTCCCAGAACGCCGACATTGTCAATTTATCCCATTTCAGAGTGGAAAATAAAGAGATGGTTTAAATAATAGTAGAATGATATGACATTGTTCATAGTTAAGACATTGCAGAATATGGCATTGTGCTGTAGTTGGTAGGTCCACCACACCACTGGATTATGGATCAAGAGCATAAGCATACATGCAGTGCAAAAGAAGATCACTTGCTCTGTATAGTTTAATTTACATGGTATGAAGAAGGAACTTGGTTGTACAACTGAAAACTTAAATTGAGAAGGACAAACTTTTGTTTATGAACTACATAATAAACTTTAAACATGCAATTGCAAACAACAAACATAAATAACTGTTGCAGTCATGCCTAACCAAATATACACAACAAAGTTTGAAGGCTTGAGAAGGACAAACTTACATTATTGGTGAAGACATGCTCTATAAAGCCCTTGTCCATGCTGATGGGGGTGGGGGCAATTCAAGAAGTTTACCACAGAATCTTGTTCATAAGCATTGCTTTTATTCTACATTTTGTTAAGAGTAAATGTAGATGTTATAATATAAGAAAAAATGGAGAATATTTAAGATAAGATGAAGAGTGATGCTACATAACCAAGTAGCTATAAATGTAAGTACAGTGATACATGCAAAAGGTACAACCAAGAGCAATGCAGAGCTAAAGTTCTTCAGTACCATCGGTGTTATCCAACCTTATGGTAAGAGTAAATATAGATCTGATGTGTAGAAAATGGAGGGCAAACGAAAATAAGCCGCAGAGTGATGGTACATGAACAACTAGCTGTCAATATAAGTACACTGATAAAGAACATCAGGTACTTACAAGAACAATGCAGAGCTAAAAAATTTCATTGGCATTGGATATACTCTACACTAATGTAACCATTCATACAGATCAGATAATTTGGAGCGAACAATGGATAAGCAAGCTATCATGCATACTACTGTCACACAATGAACCAGGTATGAATGCAAGTACAGTGATACAAGACAACATGTACTAACAAGAGCAAAGCAGCGGGCAACATATTTGCGATATCATGTCGTCCTTTTCAAACCGGAATTATTCTTCGAGCAGATTTCCTGCAAAAGAGATCCGTAAGGCACATGCGGAAAAGTAGAAGTTCAAATTGTCATGTGATATCATAAACATTACCTCATCCTGGGAACGAGACCAGTGCATAACAAGGTTTTTCCATTCAATGTCTTCTAAATTTAGCACATGAGACTTTAGCAGAAATTCGTTTATAGAGATGCCATCAAAGTGTGATTTCGTCAGGTAACACCGATACCACTGCAATGTTTCCTTAAAAAGTGCAAGCAAGCTTTGCTCGTCATGACTATCCAGATTGACCCTCGCCTACTTACAACAATGTAATGTAAATCATTGATGTGTCCAATCAGCAGAAAACAGGAAAATAATCACCATGAATAATGGCACTTACACGTAATTGGGACAGGAAGATGTGAAAATGGTGTTTGTCTTCACTATAATCTTCCCATGATGGGAATATATGCACGTAGTCCCTAACAACATTGAAAGCGTTGTCTTTTAAACTGGGAACAACTGGAATGGGGTTCCAATTTGTAGGAATTGGCTGTCTCTGCAATTGGGATAGGTCTTCGGCCGGTGGACTTGTTGTACTTTTGCTGGAGTGGGATTTTTCTGTGGTACGGCTGGTGCTATGGCAACTGAAATCGGCATATATTTTCCTGGAGTGCAGGTCCTGTGTGGTGGGGCCAGTGGTGTGGCTAGTGAAGTATGGGTATAGTCTGCTGGAGTCGGTCCTACGTTTTGTGTCACTGGTTGTAGAGCCAATATAAGTGAGGTGATGTCTGATTTCTCCGACACCACCACGTTTTTCAAGGACTTTGCTGGTTCTCCTTCAGGTTCAGCAATCACCCTCTTCCTTTTTGATGTCTGATGCACAAGAACAACACTTGAGTGAAAAAACATGGTATGATGACAGATGGAATATGTATTGATAATGGATGGGCATGGCTTCTTGACATATATGATGAGTAAACTAAGCAGATGGCGGTGCAACAAAGTAGAAGAAATGCAAGACAACTTATGCAAGATACGCGCAATCAATAAAATCTTGCCAAATTAGAACAGGCACCTTGATGGGTGAACAGGACAGGCCATCTGCCTTTGACTCCTCATGGTCAGAATAGTCATTAGGATCATATTCTGAACAAGAATCTACAGGCGGGGAGCGTATGAGTTTGCACTCAATGCCTTGGTCCAAATTTTGTATGTCGTTGCAGTGTTCCACAATATTCTTCTGATGCACGGATTCTTATATTTACTGTGATTACATATAATATCTGAGAAGCATGAAAACATAAATAGTAGTGAGATTATCTTTGTAATGCAGAGGATATTCTAATATAGGGGTGCCCTGTAAACCCTTGTGTGCTATCACTGTATTCTGATGAGAGAGCCCATGTGTGTTGTAATATGGTGCGTGCATTAATATAATATGGCACAACTACACAAAAAATAGGCTCCAGAAGTAAGGATAGTTGGCAGATGATAGGTTCATAATATACTGTATAGAAAGTTTATTGCCAAACCATGATAACAAGAGCACACAGCAACTAGGCAGATCGTAGTGTACGTAAAAGGGGTACACCATAACCAGGATATATAAATCGAGAAAGTGGAACTGGCTGTAAAATACGGTGTTGTATTGCCGCTACTAATTAAAAGCCTATCGACCACGTACAGGCCAGCTCTATCAGTTGTTGACTGCAGATGTCCCTGCCCCCCTTCTTGACAAGGAACATACTGTACGTACTAAATATAGAATAACAAAAGAGGAACATGTTAAAGAACAAAAGAGGAAGCATATTCTTTAGGTTCCGCTTCATTTCATACAATGTTGGTTGCCCACTCATGATGAATCACAGCGCCCAAAGAAATGCAATTCCATGTTGTCTCTCTATATGTGGCCACATGCATTTGGAAAATCAGGTGGGAGCATTACCTGACCAATTAAATGTGTGTCTGTTAACTAATATCAGTATCATATCACGATTCATATTTGAAGAAGTAAGCTTTGGACTTATGATTGGTGTGTCGTTTAGCTTCAAGAGTGGACTGCTGCTAGTGCGACTCAAAGCAGCTACACAGATCATAGTGTAGATATAATGGGAAAACCGTAAGCATCACAAGAAAAATCAGCAAAGTGGAACTTGCCGGAAAATATAGGCTACTATTGCTGGTACGGCTAGAAAGGCTTCGGATACCAGCTCTCTTCAACTGACGATGCGGTACTGTTAATATCAGTGTAACTCTCAAAGGCGACACCGCTCCCCGCATTTCCTTGCTAATCTTATAGGATTCAAGTGGGCATGCCACTACACTTCCTATTCCTATGTTTACAAAATCCTACGAATCAAAGAGGCCCGAAGAGTTGAAAGTGTCCATCACAACCGACCGAATAGACCTCTACACTGCAAATGTCCCTCCTCATCTTCACTACAAGGAACATACTGGACTACTACCATACTCCCTCCATTCCAAAATATAAGTCTTTGTAGAGATTTCCACTATGGATCACATACAGATGTATACAGATACATTTTAGAGTGTAGATTCACTCATTTTGCTCCATATGTAGTCCATGGTGGAATCTATACAAAGACTTGTATTTAGGAATGGAGAGAGTACTTATTAAAGAAGAACGAAAGAGGAACATGCTAAAGAAGAGCAATCAGATTTTGGATAATAAAATGTTCGTTGCGTAGTGCCCACACATGATGAACCAGAGCGCATTAAGAATGCAACTCCCTACTGTCTCTCTATATGTGGTGCACGTTCTTTTCGAAAGTAAAGTAGGAACATTAGCTGACCAATTAGACGTTATCTGTTTTAGTAATATCAGCATCATATCAGATTTGTATTTGAGCAACAAGTTTGGAATTATGAGTGGCACGTTGTTTAGCTTGATGGTTTCAGGAGCAGTGCTAAGCAGCTACATGATGGTACTGAATATAAAGGAATGTATGCACGCAAATCGTGTGGCTTTTGTCATTTAGGTCAGTTTTCTTCTTTCGGCAAGGCCCCACCACCGCCAGGCCACCGCCCCCCACAACCACCGTCCCCACCCGAGCCCCTTCCTTCACACAGGCAAACTCTGGCGCGCTCTTAAAAATCGACTGACCCAATTTTGAAATTTAGTCTACTGTCATTTAACTAGTGTGGAATATAAAAGGGGAAAACCATAAGCATTGCGAGTATAGTGTTGAGCGTGCCATGGCGGATCTTAAGGTGCAAACCGGACAAAGGTAACTTCGCAACCAATGTTTGCTTTCAACTAAGAAGTAAGTGATGGAAAAGAAATTAGAGTAAAGCAGTGGCGATCTATTTTCTTGCTGTGAAGCATATGTTGAGCAGATACGAAAGAGTATCGCCTCTAGTGCAGCGCCGTGTATGCATCTGCTGAGAATTTGACGGTGCTGCGGTAGCGATGGCTGTCGGCGGAGTGGAAACAAATCTAGGAGGGTAGATGGTGACGGCAGGGGAACTATCCCGGCACGATGGACGAGACGGTCGTAGGAGCGGTGCCGGGAAGGTGGACGATGACGGGGATGAAGTGAGAGGAGGGGATGCAAGGATCTCGGTCCGAAGCCATGGATGAGAGAGGTCGATCTCTTGTAATGGACGACGGCGTCGGGGTATCAGCTCCGACATGGTGGAGGAGGATGGTGGTGGATGGGGTGGCGGACGGAGGAGGCTGGGTTGGAGAGGGTGTTTTGGCGCCCACGGAGTACGAATGGGGAAATGGAGGGAGAGAGGAAGGCGGGAACCATGTCTTCAGGGCGCACCTGTCTCAAATGCGAGGAATTTACAAACTTAGCCCTGTTTAAAATTTCCTACATCACAACAATACTGGTCAGTTGGGGATAGGATGGTAATCTCGCATACACCGAATATTTGCCGGCGAGAGTTTGTTTTGGCGCCCACCGTGTATGAATCAGGGAGGGAGTCAATTTTGGCCAAGGAGACACTGTGTTTTGGCGCCCACCCTGTATGAATCCGGATGAGAGGCGGTTATGTCACGTTTGAGTGAAATTACAAACCTACCCCTATCGAAACCTATGGAAATCGAGCCGATAGGCTTTGCGTGTCAGGGATAGGCAGTGATTTCCATCTCACAGATTTTGGTTTCGGGCGGTTACTGCGACTTTCCCCGCTTCGTTCAAATTTTTGCAGAGCAAGAGTGCCGTTTACCGTGCCAACTCAATTCGAATCCTGTTTATATTCTATTTTTGTTCGGGCAGGATCTATTTTCGATTTGAATAAAATTATATATACATCATTTTTTCATGTATACTTTCAAAAGCACAACAAAGAATTCTGCTCCTTTATATATATAATATGATTTACAAATACAATGATCTCAATGTCATAAGGTTTAATTCAAAAAATTTAAACCAAATTATGTTCTACTAAAATGTATGGATCAGTAATATCTACATATTAAATAACATAGATGCACGTGAATTCATATGAGTATGCATGTTTGATAGATCAGTTTTGGTTCGAGTATGAATTACATGTATCATCATCTCGAATTCAAATATTTGAATCCCTTTTATGTTGACATTTTCTATACACGCAACTAAATATTTGAATCTCCTTTCACGCCCATCTCTCTCGCATGCTCCTTCATGTAGCTATCACTCTCTTTTCTCCAGCTCACTCGCACGCTCACTCCATGTTTCTCCTATTTTTGCAAACATGGTCTCTTGACGTCCCCCTTGAGAAGTGTCACACTCTCCCTATCATTATACATTACACGGTTTTCATTATCTCTCACGTCTATACCATTCTCTGGTATCACTAGGTACCTAAGCTTTCTTTTTCACCGTCACACACACACTCTCACTCGTCTTTCACTTTGTCTTTCTTTCTATAGGGTTCTCTCACATACCCTATATCTCTCTAGATATGACTCATACGACTAAAATTACTCTCTCCCGCAGACACAACATTTGTTGCGGTCTCCTTTTCGTCTCCATCCCAGTTATAAAACTGACATTATTCATTTGTTTACCGATCAGACAAACTCCCTCTCTCTCTCTCACCCACACACACACACACAACTGCTGCTTCCACTCCCCTTCCTGACTACCGTCTCTCTCTCACACACAAAACTCTCGCTTTCGCACCCCCGACTTGTATTTCTCTCACAAACATTGATCGACTAGCCTCCAGATAGGTTTATACACCCCCACACTCGTGCTTCCACTATCGTGTACATGTCTCTCTCGTGCTCCTTGTATCTATGTAGATTTTTCATCCCTGCTTGAGACATGCCCTCTTGATCATGCACACACACACACACACACACACTATCGCCTCATTTTAAGCTGATACCTCTCGCACACACAATCTTTGTGTCTTTGTCACACACGCACTCCATCCTCCACCTCTCTCCCTCTCTCTCACACACAACACACACTCATGGGCTTTTTGCAACAACTAGCAAGATGCCCATGCGTTGCACGAAACATCAAGATGCATTTGTATGAGTAGTTTATCTTGTGGAAGAAAAGCATGAACGAGGGAAGGCCTTATTTGCAAATGTGGAGAGGGGTGTGAGTATCTTTTTGCAAAATTGTCATAGTTTCCTTCCTATCCGTCAGAAATAAATTGGACAGCCTATATTGCAGGATGGCAGGCACACCATCATCGCCAACTATGTTTTTATCTCTACTCTTATAAAAAGCAGAGTTGGTGATGATGGTGTGCCTTCCATCCTGCAATATAGGCCGTCCGATCTATATCTAACGGATAGGAAGGAAACTATGACAATTTACCCGCACTCCTCTCCACATTTGCAGATAAGACCTTCCCTCGTTCATCCTTTTCTCTCATAAGATCTTGATGTTCCGTGCAACGCACGGGCATCTTGCTAGTAAGAGTAGAAATTAGAGATATACCACTTCTCGAATATTGAAACCAACCACATTCCTCCCTTATCTCATCAAAACCGCCAAAGAAATATATTTTGAGTGAAACATAACATATTTTTAGTGATATACGTATTTCAAAACTAGACTCTTTTTTCTATCAAATCAGTGAATATGTATTAATCTACTTTGATCGTGTGGCAACGCATTGGCACATTGCTAGTAGTTATTACTACTATATAATTTTTTGGACACCAGACAAACGGTGGAGTACATATACGAAGAGAAGAGGCGCACGCACGCAGTCGGTCTCTCGCTGTCTCGCACACATGAGAGTTACGTAAAGGCACCGTAAACAAATAAACCCTAAAACTCTAGGTGCACGATTGCTGCAGGCACGGGTACCGGGTACATGGTGGAGCGCACCTTTGTAGGAATAGTCAGCTCGCGTGATAATTTGTTCCGTAGGAGTTGATGGTCGGGACCACAGGTGAACGACCTGTAGGCGCTGGCTCGCCAGTCGCCACTAATTGAGTAGCCACGTTTAAAATATCAGTTTTTTAGTGGGCTAAGAGTTCCGATTTTAATGGCGTGTTATAAGTACTAAGTAGTTTTTAGAACGATTGGTATGGAGCAAAAATGGAGTTCATAACTACTACCTCCTTGGCGAATGGTTGTATGGGTTTATGTTGCGAGATGTTGAACCTAGTAGTTATAAGGCAAATACTATGGTTTCGATGTTGGTTTTTAGTAACGAAAATCGGAAGGGGGGAGCCCTTCTTTGATCAAAAAAATTACTACCTCTGTCCTAGTTTACTAGTCCCCATCGTATTTTGGGTCAAAGTTTCTCCATGAATTTTACTTGTAAAATGTGAATGGAAAACGAGATTTTGTTATACCCAAACAAAAAAGGACTGGAGGGAGTGATTGCTCTGACATGGACGCGACCTCTCATAACGCAGACATTGAACCAGCGCGCCGGCCAAGAAGGCCCCTCTCGCTGCAGGCCAGGCTGGACACGCCTCCTCGCCGCATGAAACCGGCTTCAGACTGTCCCACCTGCCTCCATTGAATCCGCGCGTGTGCCGGCAACACGCCCTTCCGTGAGCCAGCCAGCATTTTAGAACACAACGTCGGCTGGCTCAGGCCAGACGCCTGGAAGGAACCGCACCACACCGCTGCTCCCCATAACCTCCTTGCACCATTTTATCCACACTCCCCATAGCATCCGGTGAGTAGGAAGACGAGTTCTCCAGCATAAAAGCCAGCTGGGTGCACGACAAGCCAGGCAACTCGCTACCCCATCTCCCTCCCCGCCCTAGGCCGTCAGTACCATGGGCGAGGCTGCAGGCGGGCAAGCGGAAGAGCAAGCCCCCGCTCCAAGCTGGCCCCTGGTGCATCAACTCGACGCTCCAAGCCTGCTCGCAGAGTAGTGGTCAGTTGCTGCACGCCGGCACACGGGGACCACGGCGTCCAGCGCACCGTGGTTGGCCGCGCCATCCGACACAAACATTGGAGGAACCGCGGCATGCTGGCGGAGGTGGCCAACACGTTTGCAGCCACAGCTGACACCGAGGAATAGTAGACCATGGGAGTCGCCGCTGCTTTGAACCCACGAATGCTACGACCACTGCGTCACCGGCATAGCAACCGGTGTGTTGCCTAGTTTGGCTCAAAACATCATGGACCCCAGCCGCGGCCGGCATTAGAAATTATACCTGCTTCCAAAAGTTATTCGCGATTAGTCAAAAAAATGACCAAAATATAATTAATTACGCATGACCTTGACTTGTTTTTCTCGCACTGGTAGTAGGAACTAGAGGTTTTTCTTTATTTATAACTATCCTCACATTTTTTTAGCTTTGAAGTGAATCATGGTTGTGGACATTATCTATGAATGTGTAGATTCTGTGAACATGAGTTTGATGTGGAAGTTTAACTTCGAATGTTGGGCTTGCGCGTGAACTATACCTTGTCCAATGCTTCGTCTGTTATTGTTTGGAAAGTAATTGTTGTTATTACATGACCCGAAAGAATTTATTTTGTGCCACATCAGTAGATCCACGGACATCACAATAGGCATGTTGATTGGATAAACATTTGAACCTAGCTATTATGAAGGAAATTTTGTATTAACAACCGTTTTAGATAGCAGGAGACGCCTAGCCTGCTCTGCCTCTGCTAGCTTCTTTCTGGCTTCTTCCATCTCTTGTTTGGCTTGGGTGAAGAGAGCATCTGATTGCTCTTTTTGCTTCTTCAGGAACTCAGCTACATTCTCAAGGGTTGTTGCATGCTTTCTTTCAGCCTTTACTAGAGCCACGAGGACATGAACAGTTGACGACTTCACCTGGCTTGTGTGTAGTAATCCAACATCATCTGGAAATTTGCACCTTGTGTCTAATCCAGCATCATTAGGGAACGAGCACCTTGTGTGTAATCCAGCCTCATTTTG
This sequence comes from Aegilops bicornis, assembly GCA_021605145.1. Lineage (NCBI taxonomy): Eukaryota > Viridiplantae > Streptophyta > Magnoliopsida > Poales > Poaceae > Aegilops > Aegilops bicornis. The sequence goes on along the minus strand of CM038670.1, from coordinate 642,126,938 downwards.
GAAACATGATCTCGAGGTTGACCATACTTCCCTCCTCGAAGGAACTGCATCCTGACATGAAGTTACTTCTTTATTAAATCAATACTCCGAGCAACCAAGATCCATTTAGTAGAAGCCAGATAAACAGGACTCGGAGAAGTGAATTCAAAAGGAAAAATATAAAAATAGACTCCAAGGTGAGAACACCCACTTCCTACATCAAGCTAAAAACGAAAGCCTTAGGACAATCAAGACCCTTCTTATTACACATCAAAGAACACGAGGCTAAGAGAAACAGAAACTACAACATATACACATTGAAGAACACGAGGCTAAACTAAAGTAATTGGAAGGGTGTTACTTACCAAAGCTCGCTTTGCAGGTTCGGTGCATCTCCTCTTTAACTTGCCATGCTCATTGAAGATGTCCCCAATATCCCGTGTTTGGTCTTCATTGCTCCTCCGCATGTTTGCACTCGTTGTTTTAAAATTTCAACATGGCAAGAAAATATACTAGTAATACTCACGCATCTTGTGGGCAACATTAAAGCACTCGTCTGCCATGTTAGAGCATCTCCAATAGAACATAACGCTGCGGCGCGTTAAAAAGCATTTATCGCGCTGTAATAGCGAAGTTTTTGCAGGCCGGAGTCTTTGAGATACGTAAGTAGAGATAGATAGTAGAGTGTAGAGACATAGATAGTTCTCAGCATAGATATGGCATAGATAAATAAAAAAATAGATACTTCAACTACTCCTCGTTGCCCGACTCCTCCTCGGTGATGTCCTCCTCCCACGTCTCAATGTAGGCGTCAAGATACCTATCGTCATCGGAGTCCCAGGGCGACGCAGTTCCTAGCCTCATGTTGAATTGAGAAGTCACTTTCTGCGTACATTGTCCTCGTGATAGGCGGCTCGCTCCGCCCTCCTCTTCTCCCTCTCCGCCCTCCTTTGCACGTAGAACTCGCGCTCGTTCATGATGTCCTGCGGGAAGCATTGGCGTCACAGCGCCATGGCTTCCTCGTCCATCTCGGTGATGCCAAGACGGTGCTCCTGCCTCTGGTTGTCCCGACGATCCTCGTCGGTGATAAGCCGTGGCGGAGGCGTGAGCTCCTGTGCCCGCTCCCGCGCCGGCTCGTTGGGGAAGTTCAATGTTCTATGAGGCCACCGGAGGCGCCAGGCCGCCGCGTCATACGCGCGGACGGCCTCGTGGGCGGTGTAGAAAGTGTCGAGGCTGAGGCGCATCCCGTGGAACCGGATCTCGATGGAGAAGCCGCCGGAGGGGCACGCACGGACGCCGCGGTGTCCCCAAGTTTCCCAGCGACGCGGCGGCGTGGTGGCGCGGCGGCGGCGAGGCGAGAAAGAGCGGGGAGAGAGCGGTGGCGAGGCACAGAGCGGGGAGAGAGCGGTGGCAAGGCACATAATGGTGGGAGGGCGTAGGATTTTATAAAGCGCGCCGGACGCCGCGCGCCAAAACTAGCGCGCGCCCGGCCGCTTTTCCCCCCGGCACGCGAGGTCCTTTCCCGATGTCCCTGCTATCTCTACTATCTTCTCTACTCTTATATTTATTTTATATTTATATTTATCTCTATCTCTGCTCTTACTAGCAAGATGCCCATGCGTTGCACGGAACATCAGAATGCATTTGTATGAGTAGTTTATCTTGTGGGAGAAAAGGATGAACGAGGGAAGACCTTATTTGCAAATGTGGAGAGGGGTGTGGGTATCTTTTGCAAAATTGCCTTAGTTTCCTTCCTATCCGTCGGATATAAATCGGATGGCCTATATTGCAGGATGGCAGGCACACCATAATCACCAACTCTGTTTTTTTATAAGAGTAGAGAGATAAACTACTCATACAAATGCATCTTGATGTTCCGTGCAACGCATGTGCATCTTGCTAGTTCTAAAAAACTTTCCATCATTTGCCACACTACTGGTTGTAGATGAAGAACCTACCCAAGCACAGCGCGATACAGGAGGGACGCACAATTACAAGCTGATATTTTGTTGGACAATGGAGGCTATAACCAATTAATTTTATGGGAACAATAGCAACCAGGAAATTTGAAGGGTAGGTATGAACAAAATTGGAACTGCACATGTACTTCTAAGAGATTCAATACACACTTTACCAATCGAGGAGGAGTACGATGGTCGCGGCGGCTCTGTGCATCATGGTCGGCAATGGGAATCAGTTCATTGTCCACGATGGTGGTGCTTCTGCACTTGGCGTCGGCTTTCGGGAAGCAGATCCGAGACCGTGGAAGACGGTGTCGGGGAAGAGGCTCCGTGTATGACGACGACAGTGGACCGGCTCCAGTGCGTCGTACAACGTCATCAATGAGGCAGATGCGCTGCGGTGGACGAGTGCGCCGATGTAGAAGGGGAGGAGCACGAAGGCTGCGGTGCGGTGGAGAAGTCTATTTTTCGGCGGGGATATAAAATGGGGAGTATTCAGGTGTACTACTCTGGGTGCCGGGGTGGGGTTGGCTGCGTAGGGTGAACCCGAAGTTACCAAAACAACCCCCTGCAAAGCGTCACGCGTAGGCCTGTTCTGAAGGGTATGATGGTAACTTCGCACTGCTCGAATCAGGGTCGCGGGAGATTTTCCCGCCAGCCTCAAAATTTTGTGACACTGAACTCCTCGTGTGGCGTGTTGGGTGATTGGGCTAACCAACTAGCGAGTAGTACTAGTAGTTAGTGGTACTAGTAACTACTAGTACTCCCTCCGTTTTTATTAACTCTGCATATTAGGTTTGACCAAAGTCAAACTTCCCAAAGTTTGACCAAGTTTATAGAAAAACATAAACATTTACCATAAAAATATGTATGATGTGAAAGTACATTCAATAACGAATATAATGTTATTTATTTGTTATTGTACATGTTAGTATTTTTTGTTATAAACTTTATGAGTGTTTACAAAACTTGACTTTGACCAATGCTAATACGCAGACTTAAATAAAAACGGAGGGAGTACACGTTTGTTTTCTTAGTTTGTAGTGAATTAATCATTTGTTGTAATTGTGAAATAAATATATTAGGCTACTGACTTCGAATGTAATGGTCTATATGTCGGCGTTCTAGGAACGGGGGTCCCCAGACTTGCCTGCCTGCGGCCCACGGCGTGGCTATGCGAGCAGGCCGTACGGCCCATCTTCATCGACAAGGCATTCAAGACCCTCACGAGGGGCCATGCCTCGTGAGGCGGATGACCCAAGACCTCCTCAGGAGCGACCACGCTCAGCAGGCTCACGAGGGGCGGAGAGATCAAGGCAAGGCAAACCTCGCGAGGACTTCGTGACATGAGCCATGACGATCGACGCCAAGCGGGCGCCAGCGCTCGCAGCGTCCTTGTTTCCTCTTTGGTGATAAGAAGGCAAGCGCATGCGCAGTGTACCGAGGCATCAAGCAAAGGTTTCCATATCGGTGCAACGACACTGAAGACCAGCAGGACGGCAAGACGGCGTCACCACCAGTGCCTTTTGCAGGCGAAGACTACTTTTGTCAGGATAAGCTGTACTAGCTGTCCCCTTTCAAATTGGCCGTTGTTGGCTCCCTTCCCGCTCAATATTTGGGGAGAGGACACGGGCCTCTATAAATAGAGCTAGCCACCACAGTAGAAGGAAAGCAAGCCTGGGCAGATCGAACCCACACCCACACAAGTTTGCCAAGCACAAGAACACCTCAACCTCAGGAGGCTGTTCTTCCCCTTGTACTGTTCATCACTAGCCCAAGAGGCAATCCACCACCACCACACTGGAGTAGGGTATTACACCACAACGGTGGCCCGAACCAGTATAAATCTCATGTCTTTCTATGTTGCGAGTTCGTCGAGTTCGTCCGCGAGATCTTAGAGAGGTAGGGCGTAGATCGATAGGGAAAGAACTTCGCGCGCACCCAGAGTTCGAACCTTAAGGGTTTTGCCGGAACCCGTGATCCGACATTTTGCGTGCCAGGTAAGAGTGCGTCGTAGCTTCCCTCCCGTCGGTCTGTGCTCCGTCGCTTTTTCGTCTCCATGGCGGACGCTCGCCGTGCTTGTGCTGAGCGCCAGGCCACTCTCACCACCCGTGTTGCTCAGACGGCTCCTGTTGGCGGGCCACCTCATCGTTCTCTGTCGCCTGCCGCCAACGCCGCCACCGGCCCGGTGGGGAACGAGCAGCAAGCATCCTCGTTGCACCCTTCGGTGCGGCGGGACGGCCGCACCGCCACTCCATCGCTGACCCCGGCCGGTTCGTCATCCCACGCTCGTCGCGCTCCCGTGGACCCTCAGGCTGCGCTGGGCCTGACGCGTGAGCTCCTCTGCTACCGCCCCGTCGACGCCCTCTATGAGGATTGGCTTGACCGCATCACCGAGCTCGTTAGCACCGTAGGGGGCTCCCCTGCGCCGTCCCTGTCACTGCCACGCTCACCGTCAGCCGCGGGTGGCGTGGCCCATGGAGGGCCTCCACTACCTCTGCCCCAAGACGGTGCCTTGGCGCCAAGGCGCGTGGCCCCACTGTGCGACCCACCACGCTCGGTGCAAGCGCGAAGAGAGAAGCTGCCAAGAAATTCCTCGGCCACGAGAAGCTGCACCTGCGCTCCTCGCGCCGCCTCGCCACGACCGCGCGCCACCAGCGGTGGCGGCACGTGGACCTCATCAAGACCAAGATCGACCTCCAAGACGGGCCCCGACAGACCTTTGAGGTTCGAACACTGGGGTGCGCGCGGAATCTCGCCCTCTACCTACCTGCACCCCGCCGCCTCGCTAGGATCTAAACTACGAAAGGAACAGCACAAGAGAAACGGGGTTTATACTAGTTCGGGCCACCATTGTGGTGTAATACCCTACTCTAGTTTGTGGTGTGGTGGATTGCCTCTTGGGCTGATGGTGATGAACAATACAAAGAAGAACAGCCTCATGAGGGTCTCTGCTCTTGGCTGGTGCGATGAACTGGTAGGGGGAGTTCAGTCGCTTCTCTCTATCTCTCTGCCGATTCCAGATCTCCTCTCTACTATGGTGGCTAGCTCTACTTATATAGGCAGAGGCCCTGAGCCTCTTCCCAAATATTGAGCAGGAAGGGCGCCAACAATTGGCCATTTTGAAGGGGAACATCTGGTACACTTATCCTGACTAAAGTTGGTCCTCGCCTGTCAAAGGCTCTGGTGGTGACGCCGGCTTGGGCTCCACAATGACTTCCTTCCTACCGTTGGACTGGTCTTGGTCTTGTTGCACCGAAATGGACACCTTTGCTTGATGCTCTCGCCTGCGCTTGCTCCCTTTGCACCAAAGAGGAAAGGAGGACATCTTGTGGCTGGCGCCTTCACTGTCACCCTTGGTCGTCATGGCTTGCGTCATGGGCACCTCGTGAGGTACCTCGCCTTGATCTCTCCGCCTCCTCGCGAGCCAGCCTGATGAGGCCGTGCCTGAGGAAGCTCCCTGTCGTCCGCCCTGCGAGGCTTGGCCCCTCGCGAGGGTCTTGAGCTCGTGTTGATGAAGATGGGCCGTGATGGGCCCCCTTTGAGCCACGCCGCAGGCCGCAGGCAGGCAAGTCTGGGGACCCCTGTTCCCAGAACGCCGACAGTTGCCCTGGGCCCAAGGCGCGCCCAGACTTGGCCGAGCAGAGAGGCGAAGGGGCAAGTGCAAAGCGCTGCGAGCCCTAACAGCCTGCGGCCTTGGGCGCCGCGTGGCGGTTGATTGGACGTGGGTGCCTCAGCAACCCATGGTCGATAAAGGAGCGGCGTCTACCTAGGCTTTGCTTCCCTTGCTTTCTCCGTTACTGCTCAGATCCCCTTTCTTGCGCCTCTCCTTCCTGCCTCCGAAATCTTCAGATCCACTTCGACTGCACGCCCTAGCAAGGCATGGTGCCTCGCCAGACCCCGGCCGGAGCTTGGTACGCGCGTGCCCTGGACTCGCCAAACGTGTCGGAGGCGAGCCTTGCCCAAGTGTGCCAGATGGGGGCTGCGCAGGGCATCGACGGGGCGAAGGTGTTCAAGTCCGGCTCCGCCTTCCCTGAGGGCCAAGGGAGCACCTTCTATCCGCTCTTTGTAAGTGCCATCGTTGCCGGTCTGATGCCTCCCTTTTCCGAGTTCTTCTTCTCCGTCCTCCGCCATTACAAGCTACAAGCTCTGCACCTCCACCCCAACTCCGTTCTCCTCCTGGCGATCTTTGCCTACTATTATGAGGCTCACGTTGGGGTGCAGCCCTCGATAAGCCCTGCTGCACCACTATTTCTCCCTCCGACCTCTCGTGGTTCCTTCTCGGCGTGTCTGAGCTTAAATCGCATCTCACGGTAGCTCCATCGCCATTTCGAACCCTAGGAAGAGGGGGCTTCAGGAGCAAGTGGGTCTTGGTAGATGTTGGGCGCATCCACCCTCGGCTAATCTTGCCCACGGAGCACCCCATACACTCCGACGACTGGTCTCGAGTGGAGCTCGTGGATCCTCACAATGAGGCCGGTGTTGGAAAGGATGGACATGGATCTAAGGCCGGCCAGCATGGCAGCGGCGAAGCTGATCGGCGCGTCGCTGCTGAGGGAATTCCTGGAGCACCAGCTGGCTCCGCTTCGTCAGTATCCACTCCCGATGTGGAGGCCCCACCCGAGCCCCGCGGTCTTGGCCGACGAAGACCTGGCTGCGGTTCTCCAATCTTTGGTTGGGGGCGACGTGGCGAGGTTGGAGGGCGCTCCTACGCCCCTGTTCCTCCGCAACGACTGGGAGGAGGTAGTGCAGTCCATGCCCGTCTTCAACGGGGACGGGCCCGTGCCTGCGGAGGCCCCCGAGGAACCGGTGGATGTGTCCTCCGGCGACTCCAGCGAGGAGAAGAGAGAAGGGGAGCGGGATGGGGGGCCCGACTCCGAGGCGACCGACGGAGAGTCGAGGGCTCCCCTCCCTCGGTGCAAGTCCCGCGTTCTCCGCCTCTCACCGAGCGACGACGACGACGAGGATGATGATGAGTAGGGCCGCGGGATCTTGCCCCTGATCTCGAAGAAGGACAGGACCGGGCTGGTCCCCCGCGGATCTGCCCCGGCATCGAGGCGATCCGTAGGCGTGCCTCCTGCTCCCACACTCCTTGAGGCTGATCCTAGTAGCCGGCTCTCGGGCTTCAAGTATGGCCGGAGGTTGCTCGAGCTTCATGACGGCGACCGATAAGTGCTCGATTCCTGTCTTATTTCTTGTTTCATCGTCGAGGCTTGACGTCCGTATTTATTGGCTAGGCTGGCGCCCGCGGCAAAGAAGCCAAGGGGATCTCCTGAGGTTCCGTTTGGGGCAGCGCCTCCGCCCATGAAAGAAGGTGATCGTGATGCCCGGGCCTCTCCTGCCCGGTCATCCTCGCGGGGCCTGGTGGAGCCGGCTGGGGCGAGCTCAACCCCCATGGCCCAAGCAACTCCTCATGTGTCCCTGCCTGATGCCACCGCTACAGCTGTTGGGGCGCAGCAGGTCCCGCCTCAGGACACCGTGGTCACACTGCCGTCCTCTCCTCCTACTCCACGAACTGCTGTCTCTCCGACTCCTCCTATCGTTCTGGATCGTGCTGCTGCCGAACTGGACCGGTTGCGGCAGGATCTTTCGGGCGCCGACCCTCGTCTGGTGGCCGGGCGCTTGGAGTTGGCTTCTGGTTGGATTCGCTCCGGCCTTCAACTGTCTGGCGGCGCTGGTCCGAGCCTCGGCTGACTTGCGACGAGGAGAAGCAAGTCATCCTTGGGGCGAGAGCTGCTCGTGACGCTGCCTTGGGGGAGGTAGCCGAGGTCCGAGGTCGCTGCAAGGCGCTGGAGGGCGAGCTGCAGGACCTGCGGGACCAGCTCGCCAAGGAGGCCCGCCTTTGCCAAGAGCAGGAGGAAGGCACGAAGGCTCGCGAGGTGGCCGTCAAGGATTGGGACGCCAAGCTCAAGAAGCGCCGTGAACGCCTAGGCATGCTGGAGCAAGAGTTGGAGGCGAGGAAGGTCGAGCTGGACGGCAAGGCACGGGTCCTTGTCGAGGATCGCGTGGCCTTCACAGATATGGAGGTGAAGGCTCGCACCTTGCTGAGGGAGCTTTATGATAACGGCCTGGAGAGCTCGTTGGCTGGCGCAGAGGACGGCCCCGCCAAGCTGCTTCCCTTCCTGGTTCGCGCTCTTGAGGATGTCGCCCTTGGCCTTGGCCCTACGGCTGAGGCCGAGGCGCGTGTCTTGTCTTCTGCAGCGCTGACACGGGTCCTCACCCATGTCTACCTTTGCGATCCCAACGTCGACCTCGACAGCCTGCTGGAGCCAGCGAGCGGAGAGCTTGCCGCTACCGCTGCTGAGGCCGTGAAGGGTCGTGCGGAGGCTCTTGGGAAGTTCCGGCCTTCAGCACCAAGCCGGGCGGGCGCCAACCCTGCGACTCCACGAGGCGAACCCGCTCCGCGCAGCTCCACCACCGACAAGTGACTCCATTGTGGATCCTGTCCTGCTTTTAATTCCTGCACATGTATAATGCCTCGGGGAGGCGTTTAAACTTGCATTTGGTGTTGTGATAACAGTTATGGACTGTAATATTTGCTTTTGAATTCCTTGAAATTTGTGCTTCCTACTTGCTTATGTTCTACGCCGGCTCTCTGCCCGGCCCCGCGCATACCTCACTGGCCCGTTAGCCCCGACCGAAACCAGGGACGGGACCAAGGAGTGAGGGGCTACGTGACAAGTTAGACTCTGAGTCGCGATGCTCAGGAGTCCCCTTAGCATCTAACAACAAGTAGGGAGGTGAGATATGGGTGGATCTACCGTTCTACGTCTGCAGAGCCCGGCCCCGCACATACCTCAACCGCCATTAGCCTTTCGGAACTAAGGAGTGAGGGGCTATGTGACCAGTTAGGCTCCTGAGTCGCGATGCTCAGGAGTCCCCCTTGACGCTCAAACGGCCTTCGTACCTTGGCTCCGCTCGGGAGGAGGGCCTGTGACGAACCAGGCCCGAGGGCTGGCTGGAGTGGCGTGCTTTGGCGTGACCAGTGCAGCCCCGTCTTGACCCCTCGCGCGGCTCTCGAGGAGGCGTTGCGATGAGGCCAGACACCGAGCTCTGGGCTCCACGAGGTTGATGCGCCCGGGCCACCCTCAATTGTTTATCACCAAGCGGAGCATAGCGCTCCGTATGTGTCTGGGCATAGCCGCTCCTCGGCGGTGTCGTCGGCCAGACGGAGCATGGTGCTTCCATCAGTGCGTGGGAGGGGCTCCCGAGCCCCGGGCGTCTTCCCGCCATACGACACGTGGGCTGGCACGGTAGGGCTCGACGAGGTGTATCTGGGCACCCGTGAGCCAGCTGGACTCACGGGGCCCCTACCTCAAGGCGGGTTGCGCTGCAACTGGCCTTATCTTGTGATGTGTTCCTGCAGATTTGGTTAGATGCCGGCGCTCTACGTCCTCGGGTCCCGGCCCTTGAGTTGGTCTCAGCCGTCGCTGGTATACGAGGTCGCGATGCCGTGGACAAGGCCAGAGGGTGAGGGCTGGAGAGCCAGTAGGAGCCCTGAGTCGCGATGCTCAGGTACCCCCCTTTAACGTGCAAGCGATCGACATGAACAAAGAGAAGGTGCCATGGATTGGCATCGAATAACAAGCATGATGGGTCGAACGCATGACCCGAAATAAACGCAAGAGGGATACATGCCGCCGGGCCTGGCCCGAGCGACTTGGGGATGATGCAGCCCGAAGGGCGCCCCCAACAAGGTTAGCTAGGAATAGGAAGTAAAAGGGATACACGCCGCAGGGACGGACCCACGCGGCCTAGGAATAATGCAGCCCAGGGGGGCGCTCCCAGCTAGAAATAAAACTTGAACGATGTCACCTGGTAGCATTGAAGACGAAAAGGGTGTTGATGCAGCAGACTCGGTGGGCTGGGGGAGCCGATCCTCACGAGCCCCCAGGCTCAGGGGCCTCGGGAGGCTCCGGAGGCGCTGATGGCTCCTCGTGGACCATCTCCATCTCCGCCAGGGCTGCGGAACACCTGGCCTCTTGAGCCTCCAGGATGTCCCTCATGAGGCGGCCAGTGCGTGGCGGCTGCGTTAATGGCCGTAAGGCATGCTTGACGTGGTTGTGGGGTGGACCTTCGCAGCGCCCCACGCAAGAGGGCCAGAGGCGCTTCTGAGTGGCGGCTCGGTTGAGCCCTGGTATGTCGATGCAGACGCGCAACCCACCATCCTCGCCTGGATGGGGAGCCACGGCAGGTAAGCGGCGGCTGCCACTCATGACTCTTGACTCTTGCAGCTCCTGAACGATCTTTGGCGACGAACTCCTGAGGGTTTGGCCCTCCTTGCCTTGCTCCTTCTTGAGGGAAACATGCTTCGAAACACGCCTCCAAGTGGTGCCCAAGCGCCTCCCTCGTGACCCTAGCAAGGTCGGTGTCCCTCCAGGGGGGAGCCCCCGAGCCCTGCCTGAGGAGGGTGCCAGGCGCGCTTTCCTATGCGATAGAAGGAGGTTCCCTTGAGCAGGAGCGGACCCTGAGAGGCCTGCCTCCTGAGGGCCCGGGCCGAACGATGTCTTCTTCTTCTTGGGAGCGGTCTCGGGAAGCCTCCTGCTTCCGCGATCCGGTCATCTAGTGATGCGGCCTGAAAGGCTCGCTCCAGGGAGCACACCACGTCTTTCTCTTTTGCAGGGCACCGTGATGACTCCACCACTTCCTGGCATCTTGAGGACGCTGTAGCCATGGTGGGTTACGGCCATGAACTTGGCCAGCGCTAGGTACCCGAGGATGGCGTTGTATGGCAGGCGAATGTGGGCGACGTCGAAGTCGATGAGCTCGGTGCGGTAGTTGTCGCATGCGCCTAAGGTGACAGGGAGGCGAACCTGCCCGATTGGGACCGTGGAGACATTTCCACGGACAGGACGTTGAGCCCTGCCCCGCCATCGATGAGGGTCTTGGTGACTAGCACGTTGCTGATGATTGGGGAACAGAGCATCGGGAGGACTCCGGCTGTGGCCGCACACTTGAGCTGATCCGTTGAGCTGAACATGATGGTGCACGCCGACCACCGAGGCGTGTGGCTTCGAGCTTAGGGAGGACTGCATTCACTTCAGGCGAATCGCTTGAAGATGCGTTGAGAGGCTGGGGCTTGAGCTCCGCCCAGATGCAAAGCGATCAGCATGGCTCTCGGAAGCCCCCAGCCCCCTCGTCCTGATGATGGTCTTCATTTCTCCTTGGCTGCAGTGGCAGAGGAGGGAGGCCTGCGTTGCCTTGCGGGTGATCCTCGCGAGGCTGATCCCTCCAGCCTCCCTCGCAAGGCGGGTCTTGCCAACGATCCTCGCGAGGTTGGTTGCGCCATCCTTGGTGAGGGCCGCGGTCTTCCCAGTGTCCTGTGTTCCTTCCTCCTCCTCGGCCGTAGCCCCGGTCGCTGCGGTCGGGACATCGGCCGATCCTCCCTTCTCGCACGGCTCGGAGTTCTTGACATTCGCTGGTGTTGTGGGTGTGGAGGTCGTGGTACACGCAGTACCGGCCGCCCTTGGAAGACTCGGGCTGATCTCTGCCCCGCTTGGTGTCCGGTTCTGCCGCGAGCACGGCAGCCCCCTCGCGCTTCACGTCCTTGGCCTAGGGTTTCTTCTCTTCTGGGTCTGCGGCAGGCAGCTCGAGGAGGGAGAGACGCCCTTCCTCGGCCCTGGTGCACTTGGTCGCCAAGTTGAACAGCTCCAAGGAAGTGCACAGATCTTCATGCATCGCCAGCTCCTCCTTCATCTTGACGTCGCGCACACCGTCGGAGAAGGCGGAGATGATGGCCTCCTCGGTCACCTTGGGAATCTTGAGGCGTGCGTTGTTGAAGCGCTGGATGTACTTCGCAGGTCTCTCTGGTTGCTGCTTGATGCGGCGCATGTCGCTCCTGGCGGGTGGCGATTCGGTACCTTGGATGTCGGCGATGAAGCGGGTGCGCATCTCGTCCGAGGAGGAGATCGTGCCAGGGGCCAGGTTCAGGAGCCAGGTGCGGGCCCCGTCTTTGAGTGCCATGGGAAACCAGTTCGCCATGACCTTCTCGTCCCCGTTGGCGGCTTCGATGCCCAGCTCGTAGAGCTGGAGGAACTCTGCAGGGTCGGCCGTACCGTCATAGCGAGGAGGCAGGTCTGGCTTGAACTTGCCGGGCCACGCGACGCTGCGCAGCTCGGGGGTGAAGGCACGGCAGCCTGCTGTGGCCACGGGAGGCCTTGGATGACGAAGAGCTTGGTCTTGTGGGTCCCGTCGGCGCTGAGATGGGAGCAGCGCTGGTCTTGACGTGCCGGGCAGAGGCGTGGTCGCGACGAGCTGGAAGCGGGAGCACTCGGGCAGCTTCTTGCGGGCGAAGACCTCGACAGCTCTGCTCTTGCCGCTCTGGCGTCGGACGGGCCGGAGTTCCGCCCGAGGACCACAGCGCTTTGGGGCAGGCGCCTTCTTGAGGGGGAGGCGGCCGAGGCGCCCGAGTTTCGGCCCCCAGCAGACGGGTTGGTCTTGGCGAGGCAGACGGGCCGCTGGGAGCCCCTGCGGCGCTGACAAGCTTCGGCGGCAGTCGAGCCACTCTTCAGAGACGCGTCGTCAATGGGGCGGTAGCGCAGGAGCTCGTTCTTTGTGATGGCGTGCTTCGAGCCTCCATGGGCGCGCTGAACGCGTCGAGACGAAGAACCAGCCAGGCGGCGAGGGGTAGCGGTCGGCCGTCTTGCCTCACGGAGGATGCTTTGGGAAGATGCTTGCTGCTCGTTTCCCCAGGGCCGGTGGTGGCGTTGACTGACGGCAGCGAGCGAGCGAGGGCGCCCGACGGGCCAGAAGCCGTCTGACGCGGGAAGCGAGAGCGGCTCGGCGCTCGGCACGGGCCCGACGAGCGTCAGACATGGATGCGGCGGTCGACGGAGAACAGGGCGGCGGAAGACGAATTACGGCGCACCCCTACCTGGGGCACCAAATGTTAGATTTCAGGTTCCGGTAGACCCTTGAGGTTCGAACACTGGGATGCGCACGGAATCTCGCCCTCTACCTACCTGCACCCCACCGCCCCGCTAGGATCTAAACTACGAAAGGAACAGCACAAGAGACACAGGGTTTATACTAGTTCGGGCCACCATTGTGGTGTAATACCCTACTCTAGTTTGTGGTGTGGTGGATTGCCTCTTGGGCTGATGGTGATGAACAATACAAAGAAGAACAGCCTCGCGAGGGTCTGTTCTTGGCTGGTGCGATGAACTGCTAGGGGGAGTTCAATCGCTTCTCTCTATCTCTCTGCCGATTCCAGATCTCCTCTCTACTATGGTGGCTAGCTCTACTTGTATAGGCAGAGGCCCTGGGCCTCTTCCCAAATATTGAGCGGGTAGGGCGCCAACAATTGGCCATTTTGAAGGGGAACATCTGGTACACTTATCCTGACTAAAGTTGGTCCTCTTTGTCAAAGGCTCGGTGAGTGGCCTTGGCTTGGGCTCCACAATGACTTCCTTCCTGCCGTTGGACTAGTCTTGGTCTTGTTGCACCGAAATGGACACCTTTGCTTGATGCTCTCTCGCCCGCTTGCTCCCTTTGCACCAAAGAGGAAAGGAGGACACCTGCTGGCTGGCGCCTCACCGGGCGCCCTTGGTCGTCATGGCTTGTGTCATGGGAACCTCGTGAGGTACCCCGCCTTGATCTCTCCGCCTCCTCGTGAGCCAGCCTGATGAGGTCGTGCCTGAGGAAGCTCCCTGTCGTCCGCCCCGCGAGGCTTGGCCCCTCGCGAGGGTCTTGAGCTCGTGTTGATGAAGATGGGCCATGATGGGCCCCCCTTTGAGCCATGCCGGAGGCCACAGGCAGGCAAGTCTGGGGACCCCCGTTCCCAGAACGCCGACAAGCTCAAGTGCGCAGCGACAGCTAGCACCCTCTCGATGCTTTGTTCACCAGTCATCAGCAACGTGCAAGTTACCAAGACCCTCATCGACGGCGGCGTAGGGCTCAACATCCTGTCTGTCGACACGTTCGACAACCTCCAAGTGCCATATGACCAGCTTCATCCTACCAAGCCTTTCTCAGGAGTGACCGACGGTTCCACCACGTCGATAGGGCAGGTTCGCCTCCCTGTCACCTTCGGGGAACGCAAGAACTACCGCATCGAGCTCATCTACTTCGACGTCGCGCACATTCGTCTGTCGTACAATGCCATCCTCGGGTATCCTGCCCTGGCCAAGTTCATGGCCGTCACCCATCACGGCTACAATGTTCTCAAGATGACGGGGAGTGGCGGAATCATCACGGTCCCATGTGAAGAGAGAGATGCGGTGTGCTCCCTCGAGCGTGCCTTCCAAGCTGTAGCAATCGACGACCCCGACAGCAAGGGCAAGGGCCCTCCTGAGGTCACCCCCAAGAAGAAGAAGAAGTTGCGTCATGCAGGACCTCAGGAGGGTGGCGCCGCAACTGGAGCCTCGTCAGGATCGGCGCCCGCCCTAGGGGCGCCTCCCTCCATCGCATAGGAAGGCGCGCCCGGCGCCCTTCTTGGGCAGAGCTCGGGGTTTTCTTCTGGAAGGCCTCAGACCTTTCCCACATCACGAGGGAGGCGCTTGGGCACCACTTGGAGGCGTGCTTCGCAGGACGTTTCCCTCAGGAGGGCACATCGCAAGGATCGCCCACCGATCAGGAGTTCATCACCAAGACCACGTAGGAATTGCAAGACACAAGGGCCATGCGCGGCGACCTCCGCTCACGAGGCGCAACTTCCAATCCAGGCGAGGATGTTGGGCTGCGCGTCTACATCGACGTTCTAGGGCTCAACAGGGCCGCTTCTCAGGAGCTTTTCTGGCCTTTGCGCTTGGGCCACTGCGAGGGTCCGCCGCACAGCGACGTTCGCATGCCTTTTGGCTTGCCGAGCGTGTCGTACATTTACCAGCGCAACCTGCGGAGCATCCTGGCGGCTCAGGAGGCCAGGCGCCACGCCGTCCTGGCAGAGATGGAGGCGGTCCTCCAGGAACCACCCGAGCCCCCAGAGCCTCCTGAGGCTCAGGGCCCCGGTGGCTCCTGAGGAGCAACCCTTTTGCCGCGCACCTTCAACTACCCCAACTCTCCTTCGTCAACAGAACCAGGTGACACTTTCCAAGTTCATTTAGCTGGGAGCGTCCCTCGGGTTGCATTATTCCCAGGCCGCGTGGGCCCGTCCCCGTGGCGTGTATCCTTTTCTTATGTCTTTAGCTTACCTTGTTGGGGGCGCCCCTCGGGCTGCATTATCCCCAAGCCACTCGGGCCTGACCTAGTGGCATGTATCTCCCATGCATTTACTTAAGCCTGTTGCTCTC
Organism: Aegilops bicornis; assembly: GCA_021605145.1. Taxonomy (NCBI): domain Eukaryota; kingdom Viridiplantae; phylum Streptophyta; class Magnoliopsida; order Poales; family Poaceae; genus Aegilops; species Aegilops bicornis. Next base: position 642,111,772 of record CM038670.1, on the reverse strand, counting down.
ATGTTTAACCTATCTATGATTACCGCCTGCTCGATCGCCGCCTTCCACGGGGCCTCCTCACACCGGCACGACGCTGGTGCCCGGGTCCGTCCCTGCCACGTTGATAAACCTGAGCGGTCGAGCTCTGGCTCGCGGCACACCCCGCGCACGTCACCTCAACGGGCCCTCAGTGCCTTCATTTCCTCGCAGAGCAGCCAGAGGCAGGCTGGCAACCATAATAGCAAAACCGTGTTTCTCCTTGTGCTAGATCACAGGGATCTCATGAAGAAGATAGCAGGCGACACCACAAGCTTCCTTTCCTCTTTGTACAATCCGCTTGTGCGTTAAAAGGGGGGCTCCTGAGCATTGCGATTCAGGACCTCTTACTGGCTCTCCAGCCCTCATCCCCTGGCCTTCACCACGGCATCGCGACCTGGCATACCAGAGGCAGCTGAGCTCGCTCGAGGGCCGGGACCCGAGGACGTAGAGCACGAAGGAGAGTATGTGAGAATGGGAGACTCGAATGGGCCCGGGCTGGCTACACTGCGGAAGCTTGCGCACGAAACTTGGCGCATCACGAGGACTCGGCCCCAAATTATCAAGATAAGTCTCGCGCTCAAATCGGCTATTCGCTGGAACCTAAGTGTCACGCTCGCCGCAGCCCTGTTGCGGCCACGTCGCCCTCCTTTCTTGCCTTACCATGGCTGCTTGAGCGCTAAAGGGGACCTCCTGAGCATCACGCCTCAGGGGCTCTTACTGGACCTCGGGTCGCTCACCTCCTAGCCTTGACCGCGGCACGAGACCTGGCATACCAGCGATGGCTGCAGCCTGCCTAGGGACCGGGACCTGTTTGCATAGAGCAACAAGCTATCGCGAGGTTGGAAAGGGGAGACCGAGCCTTAACAGGACATGCGTCCGCAAGTTTTCATAACAAGGAAGATATACACAAAACACATTACAGACCCTTTACACGCCCCCGCGGGGCATTTCTTGATTCCTCGCAGGGAACAAAAGATGAGAACTTAGTAGAATCCTATCTACACCCTCCCGCGGCTGACGCCATCATCAACAGTGGGCCACGGGACGCCGGCGCCAACCTCATCCAGATTAGCGACGGCGGCGGCCTGATGTTGCAGCCCTGCCCCGAGCACGACGAGAGCTCGGGGGCACGTGGCTGTCGTTGCTCGTCTACGGAGTCTCGTAGAGCTCAGGAGAACTGCTGGACTCCCAAGAGTCACTGCTGCTGGAGCAGCAGCGAGCGGGGCATGCCTCACCTTGGCGCTCCCCTTCGGGGTAGCACTCCAAGCGGCGACCTTCCGCGTCGAAGACCTTGAAGAATAGCGTGGAGGGGCTGTCGTACTCGTAGTGGATCGCGAGGGCGCCCTCCGTACGGCAAACCCGCGCGACCTCGCCCCAGCCGTGGGTCATGAAGATCTTGCTTGCAGAGACTGCTTCAACCTCTGCTCCGGTCACTGGAGCGTCGTAGTCGGCATGCTGCAACCAGGCCCCCTCGGCGGCATCACATCAGAGAAAAAGCGCGGGAAATGGATCCAGGAGCTTGGGGGCATCGCCGCCCATAGCACGAGCACGCATGAGGAGTCTGCGGCATGGACTCCGGGAGTGACGGCGCTCGTCGCCGCAGCGAGCCGACCTTGGCCGCGATGCGCGCACCGACACCCGTTGCTCCTTCCCCCCGAGCCCCCGTCTTGGGCGTACAAGGGTAGCAGATAACCTGGAGGAGGCCGCTCGCAACAGGGCCTCGTCACCACCTGGATGGCTGCTTCGTCACGATGGTGAACCGGCCTCTTCTTCAGCGAGAGCGGCCCAGGATCATCACGGGGGGGGGGGGGGGCTTTCCCTTCTCATCAGCGGAGAACCTTCGATAGGCGCCATTACTGCCGGCAGAGGAGCAAGGAGGAAGAAGCAAGCGAGCCGCTAAGATACGGGCGATGGGGGCTCCACCCCCTTCCTCATTTATATCAGGAGAAGGCCAACCGGCACCCCCCACGATCATAGGTAATGATGGTTTTCCTTGCATGTCATAGTGACTAGTCAAGTCGGGCAATTTCCGAGGAGGCGTGGGGAAGCAGAGACGCCCACGTCCAATCAACCACCACGCATCGACCAAGGCCGCAGGCTTTTGGGGCCCGCGGCACTCCGTGCTTGACCTTTGGCTTCGCCTCGAAGCCAAGCCCGAGCGCGCCTTGGGCCCAGGGGCTACTGTCGGTGTTCTAGGAACGGGGGTCCCCAGACTTGCCTGCATGCGGCCCACAGTTTGGCTATGCGAGCAGGCCGTACAGCCCATCTTCATCGACAAGGCATTCAAGGCCCTCACGAGGGGCCAACCTCGCAAGGCGGACGACCCAAGACCTCCTCAGGAGCGGCCACGCTCGGCAGGCTCACGAGGGGCGGAGAGATCAAGGCAAGGCAAACCTCACAAGGACTTCATGATGTGAGCCATGACGATCGACGCCAGGCGGGCGCCAACGCGCGCAGAGTCCTTGTTTCCTCTTTGGTGCTAAGGAGTTAAGCGCAGGCGCAGAGTACCGAGGCATCAAGCAAAGGTTTCCATATCGGTGCAACGAGACCGAAGACCAGCAGGACGGCAAGACGGCGTCACCACCAGAGCCTTTTGCAGGCGAAGACTACTTTTGTCAGGATAAGCTGTACTAGTTGTCCCCTTTCAAATTGGCCGTTGTTGGCTCCCTTCCCGCTCAATATTTGGGGAGAGGACCAGGGCCTCTATAAATAGAGCTAGCCATCACAGTAGATGGCAAGCAAGCCTAGGCAGATCGAACCCACACCCACACAAGTTTGCCAAGCACAAGAACACCTCAACCTCAGGAGGTCGTTCTTCCCCTTGTACTGTTCATCACCAGCCCAAGAGGCAATCCACCACCTCCACATTGGAGTAGGGTATTACACCACAACGGTGGCCCGAACCAGTATAAATCTCATTTCTTTCTGTGTTGCGAGTTCGTCGAGTTCGTCCACGAGATCTTAGAGAGCTAGGGCATAGATCCATAGGGAAAGAACTTCACGCACACCCCAGAGTTTGAACCTTAAGGGTTTTGCCGGAACCCGTGATCCGACACTATACAATTCAATAGTCAGAATCATTGTTGAATACCAAGATGTATACGAGGTCTATAATACTTCACAATATGCTCAAACTTACATAATCCCAGTCAAATGAAAATCTAAATGCATTTCATAGTTATTACTTTGTAGGATGCAACAAAACCAACCATAACTCTACATCATCCATTATAAAAGCAACATTTTGAACACATCCCAATGTGCGAATGAAACATGTAGAGAGAGCTTGTGAAGATGGAGCAGATAGGGTCGGAAAGATTGTATGTATGTGGGCGAGAGAGTAGGAGACAAATCTAACAAGAGAGAGAGATAGAGAGAGAAAGAGAGAGGAAGAAGTTAGGTCTGTGAGAAAGATGGAGACATGTAATATACGTGAGATGCGTGTGCATCCGGATTTTGTACACGTGGAAGGAGAAGAGACAACAGGTTTGATGAGAGAGCTGGAAAACATGGACGAGAGGGTAAGGATCTCGTGGGTTGAGGGATTGATAATTTTGTGCGGGACATAGAGGGATTGGTAATTTTGTGCGGGAGAGAGGGGGGAGGAGTCGGTCAGCCGTCGTCACATCATTCTGCTTCCAAATGGCCTCGCATTCTCTAGTACAGTGTGGTTGTTGTCTTCGGTCTCCTCGATGCCCTCTTTGAAGATTGAGGTGGTGTGCACGTTGGGGTGCAGAGAAGCACAAGCGAGAGTGGTCGCCATATAACCTTGTATGGGGATGAATTGTGTGCTCGGGGGAAGGGGGAGTGTGTGTGCAGTGTGTGTGTGTGTGTGTGTGTGTGTGTGTGTGTGTTTGTGTGTGTCAGATATTGAGAGAAATCAAACCTATGGAGAGAATGTGTGCGTATGTGACGGAAAGCTACATGCTAAATAGGGTTTTCACGAAGAGATTGTGCTTGCGAGATAGAGAGCGACGAGCGGGCCTTGAGGTGGGCAGAGGTCGAGTGAGGTTGTCAAAATGCGTGCGTTGATGCATGCATTACATGCGATCGTGCGAGGGATGGACGGATCGAGAGAGATGGTTGTTGTGTTATGTATGCTCCTCTCTCTCTCTCTCTCTCTCTCTCTCTCTCTCTCTCTCTCTCGCACACCCACAAGTACAAATAGAAGACCGTTCTCTCATGTATACACAACGTATCGGCATCTCTCTATGTCTCACTCATGCATGATCATTTGCACATTCACACCTCTCTATATCTCTATCACACGCACACCGTCTCCACATTGCCCTTTCTCCACAACACACATATGGACACATACACCCGTTATCTCTCAGTCACACAGAGAAAATCAGTATTAAAAAAACTAGGGCGCACCTAAAACGTCCAAATCCAAATAAACACGAACTGAAGCTAAATTCAAATATATGGAAATATTGTAGCGTGAAGAACTTTTCTAGGAAAAAAGTTGAGTAATATTCGGGGATTGTTTTTACACACACAAAAAGGTTCAGTGGATGTCCTTCGAGTGCGACACGGTGATGCACCGTTCGATCGACCGCGCGGCCGCGGTGCATGCGCTTGCACAGGATTATGTATCATTGCTGTGGTAGCTAATATAAGTGTTGCCTCAGTCTAATGTTTACGTGTACTAGTACGGTTTTCTTTTAAGTTTGACCGAACCTATATAAAACTAAACCAAGCTCCCATACGCGCACTCATCAATATGCCGCCATCGTTGCGCATGTCGGCGCCCTCCTGCTCCGGCCAACCATTTCTCGTCCGTCATCGCCGTGTTGCCGCCATCCCTGTGCCATGAAGCCGAAGTCTCGCCCGCTCACGTCGTCGGCAGTCCCTCCTCGCGATGTCGCCGCGCTGCCAAGCACGCGAGCAGCTGGTGGATCCGCGTCTATGCATGCAACATACGAAGAGGAGGACGAGTGCGTGCTCCAGCACGCCGGCGAGGAGGAGCTAGTGTGTCATTGTCATCTCCGCACGTGTGGAGGAGGCGCGCATGGTGGCTGTCGCGGCGGAAGCCGGTCGCGCCCGCGCCGAGCCCGCAAACCGGGTGCGGACACGAAATTTACCTTCGAGACCTTGAATGCCACGTGGATCCTGCAATCTGAAGGAGCAATTTGGGTCAGTCGACTCTTGTGAGACATTGGATGCAAAATGGATGGGCAGAAGGGCTTCTGCAACCTCTGAAATTGATGCACTGTTCATCTTCTCTCTCAGGCATCGAGCTGCCAACCCGCCACATGCCTAACCGCATGACGCCGCCGCCCCGCCCTCCCCTGAACCGCCTGCCACCGCCATGCTCCCCCACCCCCGCCATGCGTTTAACCCCGGGCACGATCCACTTTTTCCGGCGAACTGCATTCCACACTCAACACTCGTAAGATAGATCATGGGCACCCTACCACCCTAATATAGATACTGGGGTAGCTTCTCTGCCGTCTTCTTCCTTCGCTCCGTCAAAATTCTTTCACAAATCGACTGACCCAAATTATACTACTAGTACATATTAAGTACAGTAGGAACACGAAGATACGAGTAGTAGTACCAACTACAAGAAGAACAGTAGTAAGTCATACTAGTACTACTGTACGTACTAAAGAGTTCAAATAACGAGAAAGAACATAAACATACTTCTGTCGGGGGCTCAGCACAACACACCCCTGAAAGAAACTAAGCAACTAGTCTGCCTGACACTGCGGTAGAACCAGCATGAGCGATGTCACTGCCACCTTACTCGGAGTCCGAGTCCACGTCCTCGACTTCGTCCTCCTCCCTCTTCCTCTTCCTCTTCGCCGACGCTTCTTTGCTTGAACCGGACACTGGGCTCTACTTCTTCATCCAACCCTTGTAGATATTTAAACAAAGGTTGGCATCCATTGCTGCGTACATGATGTGATCTTCATCTATTGTCTTTGACACCCACGCATGATGAACCTCGTGGTGAGGTTTCTTCAGTTGAGCGTACGAAGGATCAATCATGGCTGCTGCCAGGGTCAGCATTGGAGACTGACAGGACACCAGGCTTGCCTTCTGGAGATCGAAGGGCTCGCCTACAATGAGGCCTATCCGACCGAGGACACTCCTATCATTCCTAAAGTCTACAGTAACGAATTTCACTCTTTCGTCCTTGAGGAAGTTCTTAAAATCCTGGCACTCAACATCGGCATGGCATATGTGGTAGACCAAGCACACGTTATGTACACAAACCTGGATCATGGCAGGATTCTTCTTCTTTGCCTCCTTTAGAATCTTCTCGATTTCCAGGACTGTGGTGTACTCAACATCTAGCCCAGCGACCCACTCATCCTTTGAACTTTTGAACATGCGTAGGAAGCGAGCAAGGCATGCTTCCACCGTCGCGGATCTACGGGTGTATATGACGATGAACTCATCGCCGGTGATGGCTCTAACCTGGTTCTCAGTGGTGATCATGGAGATTTGAGAGGCCATAGATTTTGGAGGTGGGTTAGGAGAAGTTGAACTAGTGTAATGTGAAAGGACGGGGTGACTGGGAGCGAACTGTTGTAAGGTAGAAGACGAGGACGAGTAGGGCGTGCGAACATCATGGGGTTGTTGGCTTGCCCGGTGGATAAACGGCTGCATGCCCCCAAAGAGTTCTCGAGTACTATGCGGGACCCACCAGATGGCATGTCTACTAGACCCACATCGTAGGCTTGACGGTATAGATTCTGCATGTTCGCACGCCATGCCGACGCGTGGATGTAACTTCACTTAATTCCGTCGACCATAGCGCCTCCCACGACCTTCGCCTCCCTCGGCAGCGTCGCGCCTTTGAGACTTTGAATGACTATAAATGAGCAATTTTTTGCCTACTCCGCATGCATGATACTCCTTCTGGTCCTTTTTACTTCGCGTAAGATTTATGTCAAGTCAAAGTTTGCAAAGTTTTAGACCAATTTTATACTAAAAATATCAATATCTACAATACCAAATATATATTTTATGAAACTACATTTTATAATGAGTATAAAAATATTGATTTGACATTGTGAATGTTGATACATTTTTCTATAAGTTTGGTCAAAGTAGAGGTACATTGACTTCAAACAAAACTTATATGCACAATGCAGACTAGTTCCTCCATCCAGGTGCATGCTATGTCCTATCTAGTCATCACAACAAGGTTAGCTATTAGATTACTACTACCTCCCTTCTAGTTTAAAGCGCTCGATTCAAAAATTTCACATACTCTTACCAAGATAGAGAGGCGGTGGAATAGTTTTTGTTGTCTGCAAAAGTAATCAATTAATGCTCTCGTTCTTCACAAAAAAATGTGTTTACCAATGCATTATCGCATTGCATGCATGCATGAACACTAGTAAATGACAAAGATTTTTACATGCACTAGCAAGATGCCCGTGCGTTGCACAGAACATCAAGATCTTGTGGGAGAAAAGGATGAACGAGGGAAGGCCATATCTGCAAATGTGGAGAGGAGTGTGGGTAAATTGTCATAGTTTCCTTCCAATCCGTTAGATATAGATCGGACGGCCTATATTGTAGGATAGCAGGCACATCATCATCACCAACTCTGCTTTTTATAAGAGTGGAGAGTAGAGATTAGTTAATATTCTCTTTAGGCTACTCATACTAGAAAGTATCATATACTAGTATCATGTGCGTGATACTAGTGCATGATACGGAACTACCTTTATAGTGCCATGCATGACACAAAGTAGAATAGTATTTAACATGATACGGTCTACCTATGTTACTCTAACCCCCCTCTCTTCTTTAATTCTTTCCCACATCAGCATGTTTGCTATTCCCATGTGCATGATAGCAGCTAGTAAGATACCACATTACCACCACTATGGCCAGCCTTAGTCATTGCATGCAATAATTTAGTGCACCTTGAAATCTGAATCCCTGCTTGACTCTCCTTCTCCCTCCGGCAGTCCCACCACTCCACCCCGTGTGGAAAAAATCTGCATGCATGACTCTCCTCCCCCCGCGCTCGTCCAATCCGTTGTGACCAGCAATATTTCCACCCCTTCCCTCCCCCGTAATTTACTCCAACAAATATCCCACATAGTTGTTACGTTAATCACGCAACATATCTTCTGAGGATCTTTTCTGATTACTTAACTGCAGGTGCATTGGGTCACTGACATGTGGGCCCAAAAGGCATCTGGCCCACATGTCAGTGATGCAACTGCACCTCCAGTTAAGTCAGCGAAGCTCAGTCCATATCTTACGTAGGTGTGCCAATGCTCGCTATAAATACTGCGCCTCCCACAGCATTCGGAAGAACGCTCATGTTCATCGTTATCTCCTCCCCCTCCCTCTCACGTCGACCACCATGGCATTGCTCCTCCCAAGCCCTAGGTTCCCCTCGCTGCACCGCACGGACGGTCATGCGTCGTTGTTCTGTTCCTCGCCGCCACTATTCAAGGAGGACGCGTCGGCGTTCCGCTCCTCACCGTGATGCGTCGAGGTGGACGCGTCGGTGTTCCCTGTCTTGCCAGCATGCGCGTCGGAGGATGCATCGGCTCCCCGCTGCAAGGAGAACGCCGTGTCGCCCACCGAGCCCCCCAGCCTTGAGGAGCTTTGGAAATAAATGGATGTTGCCTTGTGGGAGGAATTGCCTCCGGCAGAGCACGCCAAAATAGAGGCGGAGAAGAAGGCCGAGAGGAAGAAAAGCTTGCCGCGAGGCATGCTGCCTGGCAGGCCTATGTCGTCGTATCGAGAGTCGTGCAATTGGCTCTTTGGCGTATAGGCTCGTCACGAGGCCATGAGGATGGCGGAGGATGCCCGTGCCAAAGCTCTAAGTGCGCGGGCCCAAGCGCCGTCATCTACGCTAAGTGATGCGTGGACCAGTGCACGCTTCCGGCAGGAGGAGTACTGTTGTTGGCTGGATCACCACCTTTGGTGAGATCGCGCTCGCCCGCCTGCAAGCCGCCAATCGGCACCTCACGAGTTGGAAGGCTGAGGAAGAGGTGTTGTGACGGCACACTGGGAAACGGCCGCGCACCAGGGCACTCGTGGCGCGCCGCAAGCACTACTGCAAGCGTCGTGGCTTTTATTAGGAATATAATTTAGTTTTGTAAGGTGGTTTCATTAGTTTTGGGATGCAAATAATAAATCCTGAATGTTCGGGAATTATTAGCATCCTTAATTAAGTATGTAAAAGGAAAAGTTTGGAAACCGTGTGTATCCGTACGCATTTTGTAAGTATGTGCATATAGCACAAACTTTACTATATAATATCGCACTACACGTCTCTCTCTATATATGCTTGCAGACTGTGCTACTACTATTACTTATGTAGGTGCAAATGCACGTTTTAACATTACGATGCGGTTTTTATAAAAGTAGAAAAACAACACTAGTCAAGCTTGTAAAACGATTCAACGCAAAACAAATGCAAAAAAGCTCGTTTGATTGTTTACTTTTAACTTCCTTCTCTGTGGTTATTTCTCTATTGTACTTTGTACGGAGTATCTCACTAGCCGGGAAGGTATGCAAATTCCCAAACTGCTTCCTACACCCTGTATCGAATTTTTTGCCTAACAAGTTGTGTCGTGCAATTGGTATTCCAACTTGATTACTACTACTAGGAGTATCAGGGGGCAGTTCTTTTAGGCTTCTAGATTAATAATACCATAAATACTACCTCTGTCTTGGTTTATTGGTCCCTATTGTAATCTGTGTCGAATTTTGACCATAAATTTAACTAATGAAATGTTTATGCATGTCACATGCACTAACATTTTATCATTTAAATATTTGGTCAAAATTTAGCACAAATTATAATGGTGACGAATAAACTAGGACGGAGGTACGTAGTTTAGAAGCCCAAATAAATGAGTGAGGCGCCTTATGTTACTCTCCACTGTGACTAGTCTTATGGGAAGATCTGGGGAATGGACGGCTTATTTTTTTAAGCCGCCAAAAGAACTGGCCCTAGGAGTAGTTGCTAGGGATACTAGGAGTAGTAGCTAGGGATTGAGTGTGCGAGATGAACCAGAGAAAAGTAAATGCAGAGAGATGAAATGCAAAAAAGACGGAGGGATGTGATGGTTGCTTGTTTGTTTATTTTACCAGGCCACTTATTACTGGGAGTGGTGGAGTTTTGTGATATGACGGCTTTACTGCCGCGCCACGAGCGGGGTAAGACTCCCGTGCAGCGCCGCCCTCTACACTAGTACTACCTCGGTCGTGGTTTATTAGTCCCCCATTGAATTTGACTGAAGATTTAACTAACAAAATGTTAGTGCATTTCAACCAAAACTATATCGTCGGATTCGTATTTGAACATAATTTTCAATGATATAATTTTTGGTGACATGCATGAGCATTTATCATATTATATATAATGTTAGTTAAATTTATGGTCGTACTAATATATATAAAATTTTTGGTGACATGCATGAGCATTTATCATATTATATATAATGTTAGTTAAATTTATGGTCGTACTAATATATAGTAAGGTGCTCGTGCGTTGCACGGAACAGTGAAATGCATTGATCAGGGAGTTGCTTATTTTGAAAAAGGATGTGGGGGTCATCTCATGTGTAATGAGTATTGATAGGTTTCTTCTGATATTATTTCATCTCTAGAGCTCACAATCTTCCGGGTAAAATAGATAAAAAGGTATCTTTTGAAAATAAAGGCATTCAACTATTCAACCTGCATCCAAAACTTGTGAAGAAATAACACTTATTGTGCTTTGCAAGAAATGATCTTTAAGAATTAGTTGTTGAGTATCGATTATTATACCTTTTGGCTACAGATGACATGGCACTTTCTTATAGTCAACAGTTGGCTATACTAGTAAGTATTAACCATGCTCTTATACACCTAGACGGAGGGATTAAATCGGAATGACTTGGAAGGGGGCAGAGGAGATGTAAGAAATGGTTCATCATAAGTCTTTCACCAGTACTGTAGTAAAAATTCTCAGTTAATCTCATAAATGGCAAGTGAGAACTCTAATGGAGCAAAAGCATACATGGAAGATTCTAGACTAAACCATAAATGGATACACTTTTATTCAAGCGCGATACTCTAATAGAGCAAGATCATGCATGGAAGGTTCTATACTATATAAATAAGAAGTCTCCACATGCTTAGACAACGGATTACATTGAGCGAAGACTAATGGTCAATATTTAACTTGGTAATGCATATGTCCAGGTGAATCTCCTTGGAGTCCCGTGCACCATCCTGGGGGTAAAATCACCATGCGTCTTCCATGTCCACATCGGCGGTAATGTCGCAGCTCGGCACAGTCCCAGTCAGCATGGTGGAGGCGGTGTGGGCGCCCACATATCTCTGAGGGGCAGTAACAGTGAGCACGCACCCGTACATCGGCCTCGTGTCAGTGTCAGCGTCAGCGGCATTGCCCCTAACACACACTACAGAGATGGGGTGGCGGCCTGCGCAGGCCTCGCCAGTACCCACAATCAAGAGGAAGACGTTGTCGTCCTCCTCTGAGACTAGCAGGCAGCGGTGATCCTCCAGCGACTCCGGCACGGCAAACGGGTAGCACGTCTCGTACTTGATTTTCACCGCCGCGGGCCACTAGTGATCGACGGACGCTTGCATGAGGTGATGCACGAGGTGTTGGAAATATGCCCTAGAGGCAATAATAAATTAGTTATTATTATTATATTTCCTTGTTCATGATAATCGTTTATTATCCATGCTATAATTGTATTGTTAGGAAACTCAGATACATGTGTGGATACATAGACAACACCAAGTCCCTAGTAAGCCTCTAGTTGACTAGCTCGTTGATCAATAGATGGTTACGGTTTCCTGACCATGAACATTGGATGTCGTTGATAACGGGATCACATCATTAGGAGAATGATGTGATGGACAAGACCCAATCCTAAGCCTAGCACAAAGATCGTGTAGTTCGTATGCTAAAGCTTTTCTAATGTCAAGTATCATTTCCTTAGACCATGAGATTGTGCAACTCCCAGATACCATAGGAATGCTTTGGGTGTATCAAACATCAAAACGTAACTGGGTGGCTATAAAGGTACACTACGGGTATCTCCGAAACTGTCTGTTGGGTTGGCACGAATCGAGACTGGGATTTGTCACTCCGTGTGACGGAGAGGTATCTCTGGGCCCACTCGGTAGGACATCATCATATGCTAATGTGACCAAGGAGTTGATCATGGGATGATGTGTTATGGAACGAGTAAAGAGACTTGCCGGTAACGAGATTGAACAAGGTATCGAGATACCGACGATCGAATCTCGGGCAAGTACTATACCGGTAGACAAAGGGAATTGAATACGGGATTGATTGAATCCTTGACATCATGGTTCATCTGATGAGATCATCGTGGAACATGTGGGAGCCAACATGGGTATCCAGATCCCGATGTTGGTTATTGGCCGGAGAGTTGTCTCGGTCATGTCTGCATGGTTCCCGAACCCGTAGGGTTTGCACACTTAAGGTTCGATGACGCTAGGGTTATAGGGAATAGATGTACGCGGTTACCAAATGTTGTTCGGACTCCCGGATGAGATCCCGGACATCACGAGGAGTTCCGGAATAGTCCAGAGGTAAAGATTTATATATGGGAAGTCCCATTTTGGTGACCGGAAAAGTTTCGGGTGCTATCGGTAACGTACCGGGACCACCGGGATGGTCCCGGGGGTCCACCAGGTGGGGCCACCAGCCCCAGAAGGCTACGTGGGCCAAGTGTGGGAGGGGACCAGCCCCAGGTGGGCTGGTGCACCCCTCCACCAAGGCCCAAGGCACAGGGAGAGTGGGAGGGGGCAAACCCTAGGTCCAGATGGGCCTTAAGGCCCACCCTAGGTGCGCCCCCCTCTCTTCCCCCCTTGGCCGCACCCTAGATGGGTTTTGGGGGCTGCTGCCACCCCTAGGGAGGGAATCCTAGATGGGGGCGCAGCCCCTCCCCTTCCCCTATATATACTTGAGGTATTGGGGGCTGCAAAACACACGAGATGAACTCTCTCTTGGCGCAGCCCTACCTCTCTCCCTCCTCGTCTCTCGTAGTGCTTGGCGAAGCCCTGCTGGAGTACTGCGCTCCTCCACCACCACCACGCCATCGTGCTGCTGCTGGATGGAGTCTTCCCCAACCTCTCCCTCTCCCCTTGCTGGATCAAGGCACGGGAGACGTCATCGGGCTACACGTGTGTTGAACGCGGAGGCACCGTTGTTCGGCGCTTAGATCGGAATCGACCGCAATCTGAATCGGCACGAGTACGACTACCTCATCCGCGTTCTTGCAATGCTTCCACTTAGCGATCTACAAGGGTATGTAGATGCACTCCTCTCTCTCTCTCGTTGCTAGAATCTCCATAGATTGATCTTGGTGATGCGTAGAAAATTTTGAATTTCTGCTACGTTCCCCAACAGTGGCATCATGAGCTAGGTCTATGCGTAGTTTCTTGCACGAGTAGAACACAAGTAGTTGTGGGCGATGGTTTGTAAAATTTGCTTACCGTTACTAGTCCTATCTTGATTGGCGGCATTGTGGGATGAAGCGGCCCGGACCGACCTTACGTGCACGCTTACGTGAGACAAGGTTCCACCGATCGACATGCACTTGTTGCATAAGGTGGCTAGCAGGTGCCGCCTCTCCCACTTTAGTCGGATCGGATTCGATGAAAAGGGTCCTTATGAAGGGTAAATAGCAATTGGCATATCACCGTTGTGGCTTTGCGTAGGTAAGAAACGTTCTTGCTAGAAACCCATAACAGCTACGTAAAACATGCAGCAACAATTAGAGGACGTCTAACTTGTTTTTGCAGGGTATGCTATGTGATGTGATATGGCCAAAAGAATGTGATGAATTATATATGTGATGTATGAGATTGATCATGTTCTTGTAATAGGAATCACGACTTGCATGTCGATGAGTATGACAACCGGCAGGAGCCATAGGAGTTGTCTTATCTATTGTATGACCTGCGTGTCAATGATAACGCCATGTAATTACTTTACTCTATTGCTAACCATTAGCCATAGTAGTAGAAGTAATAGTTGGCGAGACAACTTCATGAAGACATGATGATGGAGATCATGATGATGCATATCATGGTGTCATGCCGGTGACGATGATGGTCATGGAGCCCCGAAGATGGAGATCAAAAGGAGCAAAATGATATTGGCCATATCATGTCACTATTTGATTGCATGTGATGTTTATCATGTTTATGCATCTTGTTTGCTTAGAACGACGGTAGTAAATAAGATGATCCCTCATAATAATTTCAAGAAAGTGTTCCCCCTAACTGTGCACCATTGCGAAAGTTCGTTGTTTTGAAGCACCACGTGATGATCGGGTGTGATAGATTCTAACGTTCACATACAACGGGTGTAAGCCAGATTTACACACGTGAAACACTTAGGGTGACTTGACGAGCCTAGCATGTACAGACATGGCCTCGGAACACAAGAGACCGAAAGGTCGAGCATGAGTCGTATGGTAGATACGATCAACATGAAGATGTTCACCGATGATGACTAGTCCGTCTCACGTGATTATCGGACACGGCCTAGTTGACTCGGATCATGTAATCACTTAGATGACTAGAGGGATGTCTATCTGAGTGGGAGTTCATAAGATGAACTTAATTATCCTGAACATAGTCAAAAAGGTTTTTGCAAATTATGTCGTAGCTCGCGCTTTAGTTCTACTGTTTTAAGATATGTTCCTAGAGAAAATTCAGTTGAAAGTTGATAGTAGCAATTATGCGGACTAGGTCCGTAAACTGAGGATTGTCCTCGTTTAGCCGTAGAAGGCTTATGTCCTTAATGCACCGCTCGGTGTCTTTGAACCTCGAACATCGTCTGTGGATGTTGCGAACATCTGACATACACGTTTTGATAACTACGTGATAGTTCAGTAATGTTAAACGGTTTAGACTTGAGGCACCGAAGACGATTTCGAAACGTCGCGGAACATATGAGATATTTCGAGGGCTGAAATTGGGATTTCAGGCTCGTGCCCACGTCAAGAGGTATAAGACCTCCGGCGAGTTTCTTAGGCTGCAAACTAAGGGAGAAAAGCTCAATCATTGAGCTTGTACTCAGATTGTATGGGTACAGCAATCACATGAATCGAGTGGGAGTTAATCTTCCAGATGAGATAGTGATGTTTCTCCAAAGTCATTGCCACCAAGCTACTAGAGCTTCGTGATGAACTATAACATATCATGGATAGATATGATGATCCTTGAAATATTCGCGGTGTTTGACACCGCGAAAGTAGAAATCAAGAAGGAGCATCAATCGTTGATGGTTAGTGAAACCACTAGTTTCAAGAAGGGCAAGGGCAAGAAGGGATACTTCATGAAACGGCAAATCAGTTCTTTGCTCTAGTGAAGAAACCCAAAGTTTGAACCCACCGAGACTAAGTGCTTCGTAATGAGGGAAGCAGTCATTGAAGCGTAACTACCCTAGATACTTGGTAGATGAGAAGGCTGGCAAGGTCGATAGAAGTATATTGGATATACATTATATTAATGTGTACTTTACTAGTACTCCCAGTAGCACCAGGGTATTAGATACCGGTTCGGTTGCTAAGTGTTAGTAACTCGAAATAAAAGCTATGGAACAAATGGAGGCTAGCTAAAGGTGAGATGACGATATGTGTTGGAAGTGTTTCCAAGCTTGATGTGATCAAGCATCGCATACTCCCTCTACCATCGAGATTGGTGTTAGACCTAAATAATTGTTATTTGGTGTTTGCGTTGAGCATAGACATGATTGGATTATGTCTATCGCAATACGTTCATTCATTTAAGGAGAATAATAGGTACTCTATGTATTTGAATAATACCTTCAATGGTCTTACACCTAAAATGAATGGTTTATTGAATCTCGATCGTAGTGATACACATGTTCATGCCAAAAGATATAAGATAGTAATGATAGTACCACATACTTGTGGCACTGCCACTTGAGTCATATTGGTATAAAACGCATGAAGAAGCTCCATGTTGATGGATCTTTGGACTCACTCGTTTTTGAAAAGATTGAGACATGCGAACCATGTCTATTGGTGTATACGCATGAAGAAACCCCATGCAGATGGATCGTTTGGACTCACTTGATTTTAAATCACTTGAGACATGCAAATCATATCACATGAGCAAGATGACTGAAAAGCTTCGGTTTCAGTAAGATGGAACAAGAAAGCAACTTGTTGGAAGTAATACATTTTGATGTGTGCAGTCTAATGTGTGTTGAGGCACGCAGTGGATATCGTTATGTTCTTACTTCACAAATGATTTGAGTAGATACTAAGTATATTTACTTGATGAAACACGTCTGAATTACTGAATGTTCAAGTAATTTCAGAGTGAAGTTGAAGATCGTCGTGACAAGAGGATAAAATGTCTATGACATGATCATAGAGATGAATATCTGAGTTGCGAGTTTGGTACACAATTGAGACATTGTGGAAATTGTTTCACAACTAACACCGCCTGGAACACCATAGTGTGATGGTGTGTCCAAATCTCATAGCTGCACCCCATTGGATATGGGGCATACCATGATGTCTCTTATCGAATTACCACTATCGTTCATGGTTTAGACATTTGAGACAACCACATTCACTTTAAATAGGGCACCACGTAATTCCGTTGAGATGACACCATATGAACTATGGTTTAGAGAAACCTAAGCTGTCATTTCTTAAAAGTTTGGGGCTGCGATGCTTATGTGAAAAGTTTTAGCCTGATAAGCTCGAACCCAAAGAGGATAAATGCATCTTCATAGGACACCCAAAACAGTTGGGTATACCTCCTGTCTCAGTTCCGGAAGAAAAAGGGATTGTTTCTAGAATCGGGTCCTTTCTCGAGGAAAAGTTTCTCTTGAAAGAATGAGTGGGAGGATGGTGGAGATTTGATGAGGTTCTTGAACCATCACTTCAACTAGTGTGTAGCAGGGCACAGGAAGTTGTTCCTATGGCGCCTACACCAATTGAAGTGGAAGCTAATGATAGTGATCATGAAACTTCAGATCAAGTCACTACCAAACCTCGGAGGTCGACAAGGATATGTACTACTCCTGAGTGGTACGGTAATCCTGTCTTAAATATAATGTTGTTAGACAACAATGAACCTCTGACGATGGAGAAGCGATGGTGGGCCCGTATTCCGACAAATGGTTAGAAGCCATGATATCCGAGATAGGATCCATGTATCAGAACAAAGCATGGACTTTGGTGGACTTGCCCGATGATCGGCAAGCCATTGAGATAAATGGATCTTTAAGAAGAAGATGGACGTGGACGGTAATGTTACCGTCTATGAAGCTCGACTTGTGGCGAAGAGTTTTTCACAAGTTCAAGGAGTTGACTACGATGAGATTTTCTCATCCGTAGCGATGCTTAAGTCCGTCGGAATCATGTTAGCATTAGCTGCATTTATGAAATCTGGCGGATGGATGTCAAAACAAGTTTCCTTACCAGTTTTCGTAAGGAAAGGTTGTA
The DNA here is from genome assembly GCA_021605145.1 of Aegilops bicornis. NCBI lineage: Eukaryota > Viridiplantae > Streptophyta > Magnoliopsida > Poales > Poaceae > Aegilops > Aegilops bicornis. Next base: position 642,094,277 of record CM038670.1, on the reverse strand, counting down.
TGTGATACAATCGAGAAAGGTTTTGTCGATCCTAAGGATGCTAAAAGGTATGCTAGCTCCAATGATCCTTTCATGGACTAGAGCAAGCATCTCGAGTCGTAATATATGCTTTGATGGAGTGATCAAAGCTTTTAGGTTTATACAATGTTTGCTAGAAACTTGTATTTACAATAAAGTGAGTGGGAGCACTACAACATTTCTGATAAGTATATGTGAATGACATATTGTTGATCCGAAATGATGTAGAATTTCTGGAAAGCATAAAGGGTTGTTTGAAAGGAGTTTTTCAAAGGAAGACCTGGATAAAGCTGCTTACATATTGGGCATAAAGATCTATAGAGATAGATCAAGACGCCTGATGATACTTTCAAAAGAACACACACCTTTGACATGATTTTGAAGGAGTTCAAAATAGATCAGTCAAAGAAGGAGTTCTTACCTGAGTTATAAGGTTTAAAGTTGAGTAAGACTCAAAGCTTGACCACGACAAAAGAAAGAGGAAGGACGAGGGTCGTCCCCTATGCTTTTGTCATAGGCTCTATACGGTATGCCATGCTGAGTGCCGCACCTGATGTGTGCCTTACCACATGTCTGGCAAGAGGGTACAAAGGTGATCTAGGAGTGGATCACCAGATTGCGGTCAAGATTATCCTTAGGGGAATAAGGATATGTTTCTCGGTTATGGAGGTGATAAAGAGTTCGACGTAAAGAGTTGCGTCGATGCAAGCTTAACACCTATCCGGATAGCTCTGAGTAGATATACCGGATACGTATAATGGAGCAACAATTTGGAATAGCTCCAAGTGGAACGTGGTAGCAGCATCTATGATATGACATAAAGTTTTACGAAATACATAGGGATCTGAATATTGCAGACCCGTTGACTACAACCTCTCTCACAAGCATAACATGATCAAACCCGTAACTCATTGAGTGTTAATCACATAGTGATGTGAACTAGATTATTGATTCTAGTAAACTCTTTGGATGTTGGTCACATGGCGATGTGACCTGTGAGTGTTAATCACATGGCGATGTGAACTAGATTATTGACTCTAGTGCAAGTGGGAGACTGTTGGAAATATGCCCTATAGGCAATAATAAATTAGTTATTATTATTATATTTCCTTGTTCATGATGATCGTTTATTATCCATGCTATAATTGTATTGTTAGGAAACTCAGATACATGTGTGGATACATAGACAACACCATGTCCCTAGTAAGCCTCTAGTTGACTAGCTCGTTGATCAATAGATGGTTACGGTTTCCTGACCATGGACATTGGATGTCGTTGATATCGTGGATCATATCATTAGGAGAATGATGTGATGGACAAGACCCAATCCTAAGCCTAGCACAAAGATCGTGTAGTTCGTATGCTAAAGCTTTTCTAAATGTCAAGTATCATTTCCTTAGACCATGAGATTGTGCAACTCCCGGATACCGTAGGAATGCTTTGGGTGTATCAAACGTCACAACGTAACTGGGTGGCTATAAAGGTACACTACGGGTATCTCCGAAAGTGTCTGTTGGGTTGTACGAATCGAGATCGGATTTGTCACTCCGTGTGACGGAGAGGTATCTGGGCCCACTCGGTAGGACATCATCATATGCACAATGTGACCAAGGAGTTGATCACGGGATGATGTGTTACGGAACGAGTAAAGAGACTTGCCGGTAACGAGATTGAACAAGGTATCGAGATACCGACGATCGAATCTCGGGCAAGTACTATGCCGGTAGACAAAGGGAATTGAATACGGGATTGATTGAATCCTTGACATCGTGGTTCATCCGATGAGATCATCGTGGAACATGTGGGAGACAACATGGGTATCCAGATACCGCTGTTGGTTATTGGCCGGAGAGTTGTCTCGGTCATGTCTGCATGGTTCCCGAACCCGTAGGGTCTACACACTTAAGGTTCGATGACGCTAGGGTTATAGGGAATAGATGTACGCGGTTACCAAATGTTGTTCGGAGTCCCGTATGAGATCCCGGACATCACGAGGAGTTCCGGAATGGTCCGAAGGTAAAGATTTATATATGGGAAGTCCCGATTTGGTGACCGGAAAAGTTTCGGGTGCTATCGGTAACGTACCGGGACCACCTGGAGGGTCCCGGGGGTCCAGCAGTTGGGGCCACCAGCCCCAGAAGGCTGCGTGGGCCAAGTGTGGGAGGGGACCAGCCCCAGGTGGGCTGGTGCGCCCCCCCCCCCCCCCACCAAGGCCCAAGTCGCAGGGAGAGTGGGAGGGGGCAAACCCTAGGTCCAGATGGGCCTTAAGGCCCACCCTAGGTGCGCCCCTCTCTTCCCCTTGGCCGCACCCTAGATGGGTTTTGGCGCCGCCACCCCCTAAGGAGGGAATCCTAGATGGGGCGCAGCCCTCCCTTCCCTATATATACTCGAGGTATTGGGGCTGCAAACACACGAGATGAACTCTCTCTTGGCGCAGCCCTACCTCTCTCCATCCTCGTCTCTCGTAGTGCTTGGCGAAGCCCTGCTGGAGTACCGTGCTCCTCCACCACCACCACGCCGTCGTGCTGCTGCTGGACAGAGTCTTCCCCAACCTCTCCCTCTCCCCTTGCTGGATCAAGGCACGGGAGACGTCATCGGGCTACACGTGTGTTGAACACGGAGGCGCCATTGTTCGGCGCTTAGATCGGAATCGACCGCAATCTGAATCGCCACGAGTACGACTACCTCATCTGCGTTCTTGCAACGCTTCCACTTAGCGATCTACAAGGGTATGTAGATGCACTCCTCTCTCTCTCTCTCGTTGCTAGAATCTCCATAGATTGATCTTGGTGATGCGTAGAAAATTTTGAATTTCTGTTACGTTCCCCAACACGAGGCTTGCCGGCGAGCCCCATAATGGCGACATGCACTCATAGCAGTAGGCGTAGGGCTCCTTGGAGGCATCGACCAGGCCATCCATGAAACGGGAGTGGCTGTAGGGGACGTTGCGCCAGTTGAATATATGAGCAAGTTACTACGAGATTTAATCCGAATAAGCACAAAATAAATCATGATGGCTATAATACAGATTAAACTAATCATGTGGACTGGCATAGTAGATGAACAGATCGAATCTAGGACACAGACTACAAACATGAATTCTACCACGATTTCAAACAGGAAGGACAAAAACACATACGATGCAATGGGAGCAGCATCGTTGGCGTTGAGGTTGTCGCCCATGTCATTGAGGAAGAGGTTGCCTAGGTCGGGGAAGAAGTCGTCGTCGGTAAAGTCGTCGCTGCCAGCAGCCGCACGAATGCGCTCCCCAAATTCCAACAGCGCCCGCCGAATGGAGCGCATGAGGGAGTGGTTGTAGGGGACACTGCGGCCGCCGAATGGAGCGCAGGAGTAGCACACGAAGCAGTAGATGGTGCTCCTCCCTAGTCTCTATCTCTACTACTCTTTTTTTTCTTACTACCTAGATTCTCGTGCGTTGCACGGAACATCAAGATCTTGTGGGAGAAAAGGATGAACGAGGGAAGGCCTTATCTGCAAATGTGGAGAGGAGTGCGGGTAAATTATCATAGTTTCCTTCCTCTCCATTAGATATAGATCGGGCGTCCTATATTGTAGGATGGCAGGCACACAATCATCACCAACTCTGCTTTTTATAAGAGTACTATCAAGATGTCCGTGCATTGCACGGAACATCAAGATGCAATTATGTGAGTAGTTTATCTTGTGGGAGATAAGGATGAACGAGGTAAGGCCTTATCTGCAAATGTGGAGAGGGATGCGGGTATCTTTTTGCCAAATTGTCATAGTTACCTTCCTATCCGACAGATAAAGATCAGACGGCCTATATTGCAGGATGGCAGGCACACCATCATCACCAACTCTATTTTTTATAAGAGTAGAGATAGATAAAAAACCGAGTTGGTGATGATGGTGTGCCTGCCATCTTGTAATATAGACCATCCAATCTATATCTGATGGATAGAAAGCAAACTATTACAATTTTACAAAAGATACCCGCACCTCTCTCCACATTTATAGATAAGGCCTTGCCTTGTTCATCCTTATCTCCCACAACCTCATTGCTGAGCAATTAAAAAAGGAAGTCTCTGGAACAATCTAGCATGGTGGCCATTGCAGGCGTCGTCCATCCCCATGCCTCCGCCTAGTCCGACCACCAGTCACCACCATGCCCCACTCCTCCTCACCTTATCTCGAGATATCATTTTTTCGTGGAAATTCTCGAGATACCATTTTTCCGATAAAATTCTCGAGATATCACTAGTTTTTACACATGGGATTACTCCTGCATGGGTCAATCACAACAGGTGTTTTGTAAAGAAAAATGCATCTTGATGTTCCATGCAATGCACACGCATCTTGCTAGTTTTTTTGCATATAATTCCAAACACCACGTAGACATGGTCTTTGACCATTTTACAACTATGTTGGTATCATTGTTAGTGGTCAGCCGGTGCAAGTTATAGCCCAGGGTGTTTTAACCTTTTTTTAGTAATGATATTTGGCGATTGTTCGCCACGAGCTCAATCCTGGCAAATCCCACGTAACCGTCAGATTTCCATCCGGCAGTGGTCTGTTTTGAAGCCATAGTATTTGACAAAACAGCCGCCCTTACACATGTACTGTAATTGCGTCACGAGCGTTTGCAACTGCCATGTCTCCCAGCGAACGTTTGTTGGGGATTGGAGTTAGCACCGATGGCAGTTCGTAGTCGTTCCACGCTTGGGCACTAAAGTTTGTAACTATTTTAGATTAGAATATACTACTCCTTCAGTGCTAGTAGTAGAGCAGAGTCCTACTCCACTACTCTATATGCAAACTAAGGCATAGTAGTAGGTACTGTAGGGAGTACTAGTACTGTGATCACTCAAGCAAGTAGTCTGGCATCGATATGACCCTACATTGTTGTATGTGTCTCGTAAGTCAAGCGGTGTGTTGTAGTCATCATCACATGTCCACTTCCCGCAGCACATATTCGCTTCTCCATCTTTGTCCGCACATAATCGTCCAATCTTCCATCCCCGCTAAGGTGCCTCCCGCCTCTTCCGAAACCCAAGCACTAACAATCGCAGAACCGAGCAGCGTCCGCCAAAATAGTGGCTGGCATTCGCTCCCCACGGAGGAATCAAGCTCATTGTGTCGCGTTTGGACAATCTCAGTACCATGCCGCTCGCCGCGTGCTCGTCGGGGTTGTACCTTTTACTCAAAGCCCTTGGGCCGGAGCTTTTTAAGACAGCTCCTTGCTTGCTGAAGCCGCCTGATCTTCAGAAACGGCATGTCATGCAGCATAACGATCGTAGGTTGGCGAGCATCAACCCCCTTGACTACGACTCGATCCCCATCACGCTCAACTACATTAACGGTATGTGCTGGGAAGGCATGAACACGTCTTGGATGGTGCTTGTCGACGGTCGCGGCAACTGGATGCTCGAGGGGGTCTACACCCGGTGATTGATCCCCCTTCCTTCGATTAACACTGCACTGCTTTGGCACCGTGGCCCAGAATACTCGGAATCTTACATTAGCCAACATGATACCAAGTTTGATTTGCTCAAGGTTGTAATCTACCAGGTGCCCACAAGATCTGCGAATTATAAAGACTTCAAGCTAATTGCCTTCTTCAAAAGCGGTCTCGCCTATCTGACAGGTCACTGCGGTAAGTGGATAAATCTGTACGTCCATCGCAGGATCATACATCCTCCATGGTTCTCGGATGCCATTGAACACAAGGGCTTCATTTAAGCTGTCGACTCCTTCTATGGCTGAACGTATTGCAGGCCTACTCCAGTCATCGCTACAAACGGCTATTACAACAGTATGTTACTTTCCTATGATATCATGATGGCTTGCTTATATTACTGTCAACATTTACTGAAAAAATGTTCATGCTCATAACATGCTATTCTTAGGATTGACTACAGTAAGAGCCCTTTTTATTTGACTCCAACTTGATATGATGTTGTAGGCCGCCTGGTGTCCCTACCCTTCCTAATCCCAGAACCTTTCAAAGAAAAGCGGCACGGAAGTTGCAGGTGGTTCCTGGCTCGATCAGACAACGGCGAACGATTGATGATCGCTCGCTCTTACCGGATGTGTTGTTTCGCGGAATACAATCACAGTCACTGCAAGGTCTTTGAGCGGGATTCCAGCTTCTCTGGGCCTTCAGGAATTTTTGACTGGAGGCTGGTAAGTATCCTTGGTACACGCTCTCTGTTTCTCGGACTGAATTATCCGATTAACCAGGAGATATCCGACAGCAAGGGTCATGATGGCAGCGTGGTTTCGTTCATTAGGCAAAACTATGTGTACACAACGTACCATGCATCTCTGCATGCACCATACCCAGATATGTGCCGCCACGCTCTGCAACCCAAAGGAGGAGAGAGGGTCGCAAGTATCGTGACTTTCACCCATCGTCAAGTTTCCCCTTCGTGCACCCATCTGGTTCAAGCCGTCACCAATCTCCACAACTTAATAAATAGTAATGTCTAACCGAGCCAGTTAGTTAGATGCGTACACTTGGTGTAGTAGGATCTTTATTTAGTTTGATGCATACACTTGTTCTTTTTTGGTAGCCCTTTTGTAATGATGGCTGATGTTTGGTTTGGAAGAGAGAGCTGCGTCTTTACTCTTCTATCCTGCTTACTGCTTCTGTTGCACCCCCAGCCCTGGTTGCTCCTGGTGCTGTTTTGAATGTACAATCAGTAGTATATTTAGTCTGTTGGTTGAATAAGTGTGTTGTTAGAATGACAAACACAATGTTTTGGAAGTTGTTGCATGGTCCGATCCTTTAGTGCCCCGTACCGTACGTAGCGCATACTATTTTTGGTACGGAACACATTTTCCACTTGTCGATAACATGCAACCCACTGATGAAGGCCCAATAGAGGAGCCCATAATTAATTGGAAGGGAGGCTCTCACATGAATCCAGCCCAGGTACATGCTCATGGTCCCCTAAACATAAATAAGTAAGTAAGTAAATAAATAAATAAAGCTAAATGCTCATGCACCAGTTCTTTAAATTCACGATTTGAGAAGTCAAATTTTAACAGGAGGATATTATTTCCTATGATAGTGTCGTTACATTATGTCGTTATTATTCTTAGTCAAAGATAGCGATCAGTATTCTTTCTCCCACCATTTTCTTCCTGCAACCAGCGGACCCATGCAAATCGTAGTCATCGTCGTAAATAGTTCTGGTCCATTTTTATTTTTCAATAAGAATGTCCAACCCAGCCCAACACATTGGTGACATCACTTTATCCGTTCGGCCCTGTCAACATAGTGAATTGGGAGAGGACTGTAGTTGTGAGTATGACAGTACGGACCCACCAGGTCCTCTCCCAAACACAAGCAAGCGCCTCTTTTACTACTCAGATGCACCCCTCATTTTTTTACTCGAATCCACCCTTCTGATATCTGGGACCCACATCATTGTCAACGTATAGTCAATTAATGACAGAATTGCACAACTTTTTTTTTAGGATTTGTTCGGAGGAGCAGGCTATAAACTGGCTTGTGCGGTCTCAGTGGCCCGTCTAACAACATGACCAGCCTAGCAGTTTTTTTCTTTGGGAAAATAGGTAGCCCACTATATCTTTTTGAAGAATACCCAAGCTAGGCCTATTTGTTTTCTCCGACTTACTGGGCTGCAAATCTTTCAAGACGAGGAGGGATGTATTCCGGCCTGGCCAAAGAGTATGGTCAGTATATCTTAAAATTAATATCAAAGGGGTTGCAAATTCCAAAAAAATTATAGCAAATGGGCAATTAGTTTCTTTTTTTGTTTTTGTTCTTCACTGATATTTTATATTTCATTGGATTTTAACATGACATAGTACTAATTTGTTTTTAAATTTATTTTAGTATGGCTACTAATTTTTGCATTAAGAATATTTTCTTCCCCAGCAAAAATTTGCGAATTTTTAAAATTTCGCACATTTTTTAGCGCAATTTTTTAACCCTGGTACTGACGAGAAAATGGACAGCAATTCTAAAAATGGAAAATGACCTGCAATAAATTCCATATCAATTAGCAAATGAGTAAAAATTATAAAAATAATAGCAAATAGGTTGTACACGCCATAGATTTCGAGGCTAACTTGTTTACGCAAGGTTTTGTCAGTCAACACACGATTCTAGCAGCAATGACTGTTGGATGTCCATCCAACGGCCGACGTGCTTCTTCAATCCCTGATCTTCCTGCTCCAGCCGCCTAAACCAAAGGATTTGCCGAGACTGCTCGCTTCCCTCCTCTTGTGGCTCCATCGTGATGCCGCCAGCTTCACTCGCCCACCCTACTCCCTCCGCTGGCCCGGCTGCACGCAATCAATCGCCTCCTTATTACGCCAAAAATGATTCCTACCATCGACATCCGGGCGCACGGTTCGGAGGCTGACACAGGCCTACTAAGTTGACGCGTACGCAGGACTTTGTCAACTTAGTCAACAGACGATTCTAGCAGTAGTGACCGTCAGATTTGAATCAAACAGTTCTGCTGCTTCTTCAACCTCTAGTCTTCTTGCACCAGCCACCCAAACCAGCTCCGGGGAGACCGCCTGCTCCTGCCTCTAGTGGCTGGCAGTGCTGCCGCGGAGGCCTCACCGCCCCCTACTACTCCCACCACTGGCCATGCCATCCCTCTACTCACCCACACCCCCTATTATTCTGCGGCTACGGCAGCCTCACACCGTAGCCGAACCAGTGAACCATCCTACTCCTCTCCGCATGGGCATCCACTGCCGCGTCTTCCCCGGCTCCGCATCGTCCCCTTCCTAGGCCTCACCGTCGTCCACCGCCTTGATGCTCTCGGTGTGGCGTTGTCAATGTGGTCAAGGAACTACTTACATCGGAAGAGTACTGTACATGGAGAGGCTGACAGTTGGGTCCACGGTCGTAGCAAGCAAGTGCAACCTTATTACATGCAAAATAATGATTCCTCCACCTGACAGCAGGGACCCACCGGGCGGGCCACCATATTTCACGGAAAAAACATTTCCCCCTGCCTGCTAGGACCCACATGCTACATCTTCACACGCAAGGAAGTGCCTCCTTATCCTCCCTGACAGTTGGGACCCACCTGGTCGAAGCGAACGTAGCGTTGTCATTCTGGTCACGAACGTGTACATACATACTGGTCGATTGGTCTGTCTACAGGCTGCAACGATGAACCGTGGCCGAGTAAGGAAGGAGACATGTCGTAGTAGAGGCGCACACGTGTCGTAGTAGAGGCGCGCACGTAGAATGTACACGTACGTACAACCAGGGTGCAAGAAAGTAAATACGACCACATACGTACATACGAGCGGGGTCTCGAATGCCTACTCGCGCATACGTACGGCCAGGGCTCGTGTACATGGAGAGGCAGCAACGGCGTCCTGTTCATCGGCAGCCAACCAGCTTGGTCGGAACGGATAAACTGCGTCGTCGTGTTCATCGGGAGCCAACCGACTTGTACGGAATAGACGATCGAAACGAGGCCTGGCATACCGCAGAACGGAGGAAACGCCTTATGCTCAACCGGCCACGGCCGAAACGGGATCCTGTTCATCAGGAGGGGTCTGGCGTACCGCAAAACAGAGGAAACGGACTTGTGTTCGAGTGCCTATGATCGAAACGGAGTCCTGTTGATCGGGAGGGGTGTGGCATACCGCAAAACGGAGGAAACGGACTTGTGTTGGAGCCCTACGGTAGAAACAGGGGTCCTGTTGATCGGGAGGGGTGTGGCGTACCGCAAAATGGGACTCCATGGGCTACTGTTCATCTCCACCGTCGACCTCATCCAGCCTCCAGGGGCTACTGTTCATCCACCGTCGACCTCCTTCAGCCTCCACCTGCGACTGTTCATCCACGGGCTCATGTTCATCCAGCCTCCACCGCTCCTCCACCGGCTACTGTTCAACCAGCCCTCTCAACGGGGTCCTGTTCAACCACCCCTCCACAGACTACTGCTCATCCAGCCCTCCACCGGCTACTATTTAACTAGCCCTCCACGGGGTCCTGTTCATCCAGCCCTCCACAGGGTCCTGTTCATCCACCCCCCCAATCGGCTCGATCGATTGAGGTACTGTTCATCCAGCGGCAACGACCTCTACTACCACGGGGTCATGTTCATCCAACCCCCACCAGGAACTGTTCATCCAACCCCCCCAACAACACTCACTTTGCTCATCAAGAGGCAGCAGGTTCAATCGGCTTCAGCTAGCGAAGTAGTGAAGGAATCGCCGATCGGGTTCGATTAACAGCCAGATCGATCGACCGCCGCTTCGGGTTCAAGATGCGTAGCTCGCAAAGTGCAATCGCCAGTTCAAGAGGGCTAACGCCTCACTCGGGTTCAGTTAGAGCCCAACGCCTCTGAAAGTACATATAGTCCCCATGTGTGGTTTTGGTAATTAAATGTCAATCCTAATGGACTAATGTTTGCATTGAGATATACATTTGAAGGAAAGCTCCATTTGCAATGCATGAAGAATATTGGATGAATTGATGGATGAAATCCATCAACATAAATATATGCATTGAGACTTGATAATGATGACAATTCCTATGAAGAAACAGTGACATCAAGTTATATAGGAAGGTTTGTTCCATGGGTGATGCAAGAAGGAGATTGAATGGATTCGGAATGAATGCCATATAAATATAGTTGTGCATCAAGATTAATCATGGAGAAAAGAAAAATGTTGACCAATATGAAGATCAAAGATTGAATTCAAATATGGTCAACACACAAACACTAATCATTTGCCACATGAGGTCTTGTGGTATGGTTAGAATTTATCAATTGCGCTTTGTGTACTAACCCATTCTATGTGTTTTCTATGTGTGTGTGGGTTAGGTGATTCTCATGGACTTACATCAAGAGAAAGATTTCAAGTGCCCATGAGAGGATGACATCAAGTTATGATGATAATGGTTTACAAGGGCAAGTTCAAGATAGGCAGTCTGGAAGAATAACATGCTTGAAACTTGCAGATGATCATGTGATGGACACGTGAAGATGAATACAAAGCAAAGCTTCCCACATTGTGTATGGGGGAGCTACTTGAAGACTTCACAAATGTATTGCCTTCAACTTGAGCCCAGAAGAAACATCAACATCAAGCTCAAGTGAAATGCTCGAGTCAAAGGTATTAGTTCCTTTAACGTTAGTGTTGTGGAATGATGACCACCAAAGAAACACATACACTCAAGAATGGATTCTCGATAGCTATGTAGTGTAGTTCTTTTATGATTCTTGAGTTATAGGGATACCGCACTATTAAGAGGGGATCACAGGGGTTCATGATGGATTTGCTCAAGTCAACATATTCCATACACAATTCAACTCGTATACTATACACCAAATAAATCCATAGCCTAGGTTCCCCAAAATATATGATCTAATGTTTGCTTTCTTTGCACCCTCCATTTTCCGTCTATCTTGGGTGGTTCTCTATGTGAGGACCTGGAGCTTTTTCATAGCTTCAAAACGAGCCCAAGATCATCAAAATCGGAGTCCGCGTGAAAAAGTTATGCAAGTTTTACTTTCGGTATGTTGGCTGTTTTCTACGGGGACGGAAGTTCCGGGCAGCCTGGAAGTTCCGGGCAAGTTCCGGGTTAACCAGAGATTTTGCACATATCTGGTCCAAAGGGAGCCTGAAAGTTCCGGGGGCCAGAAGTTCCGGGCAGATTCCGGGCCAAGTTCTGGGCTAACCAAAAAGTTTGCACATATGTGTCCAATAGGGGGCCCGGAAGTTCCGGGCTTGCCCAGAAATTCCCGGCTGCGTTTTTACGTGCGTGCAGGCAGATTTGGTGGGGCACTATATAAGGCACCCTTCTCCCCATCGAAGCTAGAGCTTTTGGATCTGAGAATTCCCGTTCTTTTGAGCTCTATCCTCCTCCCCCAAGCCTCAAAACTCCAATCCATTTGGGGGAAAACTATCCCATGGATCTAGGGTTCATTTGTTGACCTCCTCCATTGTTACTCTCCTCTCCCATCCCTCCATAGCATTAGTTTCTTTTGGTGGGATTTGTGAGAGAGGGATTTGAGCCTTCTCGTGCTAGACCCAGAAGAGATTTGTGAGAGTTCTTGAGAGACATTTCATCCAAGCATACACCCACTCCTCCTCTATCTTTTGACCAAAGCAATTTGTGATTTGAGCAAGTCTTGAGCATTTCCCTCTTGATATTGTTACTCTTGGAGGTTGGAGACTCCTAGGCGGTAGGAGTGCTCCGGTGAGGAATCAACTTGTGATTTGTCCCCCGGAAAGTTTCTGAAGGTTTGGAAGCCGCCTCAAGGTCTACCACTAGTGGTTGGGAATCGCCTTTGTGGTGATATCTCAAGGAGAATAGGGTGAGCCTTCATGGCATTTGTGTGCCTTCGTGGTAATATCCACTTCTTCAAATGGTGACTAGCTTCCCTCCAAGGAAGTGAACATCGGGATACATCCTTGTCTCCGTGGCTTTGGTTATCCCTAACTCTATCTCCTTACTTATGGTTTACTTTGGTCTCTTGACCTTTCATTCACTATATATTGTTGTCCTCATTATATTGTGTTGGCTATTTCCCTGAAGAGATTATTTAGGCCTACACTTTATATCCCGCAATTCATACTTGCTACTATTGATATATCTTGTGTTTAGTATGAATTGCTAACTTCTGTCATACACTTACATATCTTGTGATATTGCTCAAGTAAGTTTTTGTAACTTACTTGTGCTTGTTAGTATCCTTGTTGTGCTCACTTCATTTACATTAAGTTGTTGGTGCACTTAGATGAGCCTAATATATTTAGGATTTGTGCTTGAAAAGTATCCGCTTAGTTTATTTCCGCATTAGGATAAAGCCAAATCCGTATAAGTTTTTAAAACGCCTATTCACCCTCCCCCTCTAGGCGACATCATGGTCCTTTCCGCATTGCTCGCCCCCGACCATCCACCGTAACCGGGAACTCCCCGATATTTTCCTCGCCCTCGCTTCTACCACGGTTTTTTCCGTCATGGACGGCCGAAAGAATGTCATGCAGCTGCGTCTCCGGCCCGCCCAGGATGAAAAGCCCATTTTTCTGTCATGATTTTTTGTCATAGAAGTAGGAGCCCACCACATCTATGATGATACCGGGTTTTGTAACAATTATCGTCATAGAAGTGTCATAATCATGACAGAAAAAAATTGTTCGGCCCAACATGTCACGAATGTGTCTTTTTTTGTAGTGGGCGCCACCTCCTCCTTCCTTCTCCTAGTGCCAAAAAAGGAAGGGGGGCGAATTGGGGTGGGAGCCAAAGCAGGATTTGACCTACTTGGGTGCCCCCTTGGCTGCCTCTTCCCCCTCCAACATATATATCTGTGGGGAGGGGGCGCCTAGAGGACACACAAAAACATCTATTATCTGTGTGTGGCGCCCCCCTTGACAGTTAACGCCTCCGGTCATATTGTCATAGTGCTTAGGCGAAGCCCTCCGTGGATCACTTCACCATCACCATCACCACGCTGTCGTGTGGATGAAACTCTCCCTCGACACTTTGCTGGATCAAGAATTCGAGGGACGTCATCGAGTCGAACGTGTGCAGAACTCGGAGGTGTCGTACGTTTGGTGCTTGATTGGTCGGAACGAGAAGAAGTTCAACTACATCAACCACATTGTCAAACGCTTCTGCTTTCGGTCTACGAGGGTACATGGACACACTCTCCCCCTCTAGTTGCTATGCATCTCCTAGATAGACCTTGCGTGAGCGTAGGATATTTTTTGAAATTGCATGCTACATTCCCCAACAGTGGCATCCGAGCCAGGTCTATGCGTAGATGATATGCACGGGTAGAACACAAAGAGTCGTGGGCGGTGATCATCGTACTGCTTACCACCAATGTCTTATTTTGATTGGCGGTATTGTTGGATGAAGCGGCCTGGACCAACCTTACATGCCAACGTTCATGAGACCAGTTCCACCGATAGACATGCAACTAGTTTTGCATAAAGGTGGCTGTCGGGTGTTTGTATCTCCAACTTTACTTGAATCAAATTTGACTACGGCCGGTCCTTGTTGAAGGTTAAAATAGCAAACTTGATTAATCACCGTTGTGGTTTTGATGCGTAGGTAAGATCGGTTCTTACTAGAAGCCCGTAGCAGCCACGTAAAACTTGCAACAACAAAGTAGAGGACGTCTAACTTTTTTTGCAAGGCATGTTGTGATGTGATATGGTCAAGACATGATGTGATATACGTTATTGTAGGAGATGATCATGTTTTGTAAAAGTTACCGGCAACTTGCAGGAGCCTTATGGTTGTCGCTTTATTATATGAAATGCAAATGCCATGTAATTTCTTTACTTTATCACTATGTGTTAGCGATAGTTCTAGAAGCAATAGTTGGCGAGACGACAACAGCGCTATGATGGAGATCAAGGTTTCAAGCCGGTGATGATGGAAATCGTGAAAGTGCTTTGGAGATGGATATCAAAGGCACAAGATGATGATGGCCATATCATGTCACATATTTCGATTGCATGTGATGTTTATCTTTTATGCATCTTATTTTGCTTAGTACGACGGTAGCATTATAAGATGATCCCTCACTAAAATTTCAAGGTATAAGTGTCCTCCCTGAGTATGCACCGTTGCGACAGTTCGTCGTGCCGAGACACCACGTGATAATCGGGTGTGATAAGCTCTACGTTCACATACAACGGGTGCAAGACAGTTCTGCACATGCAGAATACTTGGGTTAAACTTGACGAGCCTAGCATGTACAGACATGGCCTCGAAACACTGGAGACCGAAAGGTCGAACATGCGCCATATAGTAGATATGAATATGATCAACATAGAGATGTTCACCATTGAAAACTACTCCATCTCATGTGATGATTAGACATGGTTTAGTTGATATGGATCACGTGATCATTTAGATGACTCGAGGGATGTCTATCTAGGTGGGAGTTCCTAATAATATGATTAATTGAACTTAATTTATCATGAACTTAGTCCTGATAGTTTTTGCATATCTATGTTGTAGATCAATGGCTCGTGCTACCGTTCCCTTGAATTTTAATGCGTTCCTAGAGAAAGCTAAGTTGAAAGATGATGGTAGCAACTACACAGACTGGGTCTGTAACTTGAGGATTATCCTCATTGCTACACAAAGAATTCTATCCTTGATGCACCGCTAGGTGACAATCCCCCTCCCGCTAATGTAGATGCTTTGAACGTATGGCAGATGCGGTCTGATGACTACTCTACAATTCAGTGTGACATGCTCTACGGCTTAGAATCGGGACTTCAAAGACGTTTTGAACGTCATGCACCATATGAGAAGTTCCAGGAGTTGAAGTTAATATTTCAAGCAAATGCCCGAGGTAAGAGATATGAAGTCTCCAACAAGTTCTATAGCTGCAAGATGGAGGAGAACAGTTCTGTCAGTGAACACATACTCAGAATGTCTGGGTATCATAACCACTTGACTCAGCTGGGAGTTAATCTTCCGGATGATAGTTTTATTGACAGAGTTTTTCAATCACTACCACCAAGCTACAAAGTCTTTGTGATGAACTATAAGACAATACCCGAGCTCTTCGCTATGCTCAAAGCTGCGGAGGTAGAAATCAAGAAAGAGCATCAAGTGTTGATGTTAACTAGACCACTAGTTTCAAGAAAAAGGGAAAGGGAAAGAAGGGGAACTTCAAGAAGAATGGAAGGCAAGTTTTCGCTCCCGAGAAGAAGCCCAAGTCTGGACCCAAGCCTGAAACTAAGTGATTCTACTACAAGGGGACTAGTCACTAGAAGCAAAACTGCCCCAAGTATTTGGCGGATAAGAAGGATGGTAAAGTGAACAAAGGTATATTTGATATACATGTTATTGATGTGTACCTTACTAATGCTTGTAGTAGCGCCTGGGTATTTGATACTGGTTCTGTTGCTCATATGCAACTCGAAACAGGGGCTATGGATTAAATGAAGATTGGCTAAGGACGAGGTGACGACGCGCATCGGGAATGGTTCCAAGGTCGACGTGATCGCCATCGGAACGCTGCCTCTACATCTACCTTCGGGATTAGTTTTAGACCTGAATAATTGTTATTTGGTGCCAGCGTTGAGCATGAAGATTATATCTGGATCTTGTTTGATGCGAGACAGTTATTCATTTAAATCAGAGAATAATGGTTGTTCTATTTATATGAGTAATATCTTTTATGGTCATGCACCCTTGAAGAGTGGTCTATATTTATTGAATCTCAATTGTGGTGATACACATATTCATAATATTGACGCTAAAAGATGCAAAGTTGATAATGATAGCGCAACATATTTGTGGCACTGCCATTTAGGTCATATTGGTGTAAAGCGCATGAAGAAACTCCATGCGGATGGAGTTTTGGAATCACTTGATTATGAATCATTTGATGCTTGCAAACCATGCCTAATGGGCAAGATGACTAAGACTCCGTTCTCCGGAACAATGGAGCGAGCCACTGACTTATAGGAAATAATACATACCGATGTATGCGGTCCGATGAGTGTTGAGGCTCGCGGCGGGTATCGTTATTTTCTAACCTTCACAGATGATTTGAGGAGATATGGGTATATCTACTTAATGAAGCACAAGTCTGAAACATTTGAAAAGTTAAAAGAATTTCAGAGTGAAGTAGAGAATCATCGGAAGAGAAAAATAAAGTTTCTATGATCTGATCGCAGAGGCGAATATTTGAGTTACGAGTTTGGCCTTCATTTAAAACAATGTGGAATAGTTTCACAACTCACGCCACCTGGAACACCACAACGTAATGGTGTGTCCGAACATCGAATCAGCATTTTATTAGATATGGTGTGATCTATGATGTCTC
Source organism: Aegilops bicornis (assembly GCA_021605145.1). Taxonomy (NCBI): domain Eukaryota; kingdom Viridiplantae; phylum Streptophyta; class Magnoliopsida; order Poales; family Poaceae; genus Aegilops; species Aegilops bicornis. Next base: position 642,077,460 of record CM038670.1, on the reverse strand, counting down.
TTACCGATTTACCGCTATCGTTTTGGGGTTATGCATTAGAGACAGCTGCATTCACTTTAAATAGGGCACCATCTAAATCCGCTGAGACAACACCGTATGAACTATGGTTTGGCAAGAAATCTAAGCTGTCGTTTCTTAAAGTTTGGGGTTGCGATGCTTATGTGAAAAATCTTCAGCCTGATAAGCTCGAACCTAAATCGGAGAAATGTGTTTTCATATGATATCCAAAATAAACTGTTGGGTACACCTTCTATCACAAATCCGAAGGCAAGTTCTTTGTTGCTAAGAATGGATCCTTTGTAGAGAAGGAGTTTCTCTCGAAAGAAGTGAGTAGGAGGAAAGTAGAACTTGATGAGGTAATTGTCCTTCTCTCGAATTGGAAAGTAGCTCATCACAGAAATCAGTTCAAGTGCTGCATACACTAACTAGAGAGGAAGCTAATGATAATGATCATCAAACTTCAGATCAAGTTACTACCGAACCTCGTAGGTCAACCAGAGCACGTTCCGTACTAGAGTGGTACGGTAACCCTGTTCTGGAAATCATGTTCCGCACCAGAGTGTTAGGTCAACCAGACCATGACAAACCTAAGAACTATGAGGAAGTGATGATGAGCCCAAATTCCGCAAAATGGCTTGAGGCAATGAAATCTGAAATAGGATCCATGTATAAGAACAAAGTATGGACTTTGGTTGACTTGTCCGATGATCGGCAAGCCATAGAGAATAAATGGGTCTTCAAGAAGAAGACTGACGCTAATGGTAATGTTACTGTCTACAAAGCTCGACTTGTTGCGAAAGGTTTTCGACAAGTTCAGGAGTTGACTACGATGAGACTTTCTCACCCGTAGCGATGCTTAAGTCTGTCCGAATCATGGTAGCAATTGCCGCATTTTATGATTATGAAATGTGGCAAATGGATGTCAAAATTGCATTCCTTAATGGATTTCTCAAAGAAGATTGTATATGATGCAACCAGAAGGTTTTGTCCATCCTAAAGGTGCTAACAAAGTGTGCATGCTCTAGTGATCCATTTATGGACTGGTGCAAGCATCTCGGAGTTGGAATATACACTTTGATAGTTTGATCAAAGCATATGGTTTTATACAGACTTTTGGAGACGCCTGTATCTACAAGAAATGAGTGGGAGCTCTGTAGCATTTCTAATATTATATGTGGATGAAATATTGTTGACTGGAAATGATATAGAATTTCTGGATAGCATAAAAGGATACTTGGATAAGAGTTTTTCAATGAAAGACCTCGGTGAAGCTGCTTATATATTAGGCATCAAGATCTATAGAGATAGATCAAGACGCTTAATTGGACTTTCACAAAGCACATACCTTGATAAAGTTTTGAAGAAGTTCAAAATGGATATGTCAAAGAAAGGGTTCTTGCCTGTGTTACAAGGTGTGAAGTTGAGTCACACTCAATGCCCGACCACTGTAGAAGATAGAGAGAAGATGAAAGTCATTCCCTATGCCTCAACCATAGGTTCTATCATGTATGCAATGTTGTCTACCATACCTGATGTGTGCCTTGCTATAAGTCTAGCAGGAAGGTACCAAAGTAATCCACGAGTGGATCACTGGACAGCGGTCAAGAACATCCTGAAGTACCTGAAAAGGACTAAGGATATGTTTCTCGTTTATGGAGTTGAGAAAGAGCTCGTCGCAAATGATTACGTCCATGCTAGCTTTGACACTGATACGGATGACTCTAAGTCACAAACCGGATACGTATTTATATTGATGGTGGAGCTATCAGTTGGTGCGGTTCCAAGCAAAGCATCGTGACGGGATCTACGTGTGAAGCGGAGTACATAGCTGCTTTGGAAGCAGCGAATGAAGGAGTCTGAATGAAAGAATTCATATCCGATCTAGGTGTAATACCCAGTGCATCGGGTCCAATTAAAATATTTTGTGACAATACTGGAGCAGTTGCCTTAGCGAAGGAATCCAGATTTCACAAGAGAACCAAACACATCAAGAGACACTTCAACTCCATCCGTGATCAAGTCAAGGAGGGAGACATAGAGATTTGCAAAATACATACGGATCTGAATGTGGCAGACCCGTTGACTAAGCCTCTTCCACGAGCAAAACATGATCAGCACCAAGACTCCATGGGTGTTAGAATCATTACAATGTAATATAGATTATTGACTCTAGTGCAAGTGGGAGATTTAAGGAAATATGCCCTATAGGCAATAATAAAGTTGTTATTTATATTTCCTTATATCATGATAAATGTTTATTATTCATGCTAGAATTGCATTAACCGGAAACTTGATACATGTGTGGATACATAGACAAAACACAGTGTCCTTAGTAAGCCTGTACTAGACTAGCTCGTTAATCAAAGATGGTTAAGTTTCCTAGCCATAGACATGTGTTGTCATTTGATGAACGGGATCACATCATTAGGAGAATGATGTGATGGACAAGACCCATCCGTTAGCTTAGCATGTTGATCATTAAGTTTTATTGCTATTGCTTTCTTCATGTGAAATACATATTCCTTCGACTATGAGATTATGCAACTCCGGAATACTGGAGGAGTACCTTGTGTGCTATCAAATGTCACAACGTAACTGGGTGATTATAAAGATGCTCTATAGGTATCTCCGGAGGTGTTTGTTGGGTTGGCATAGATCAAGATTAGGATTTGTCACTCTGAGTATCGGGGGGTATCTCTCGGCCCTCTCGGTAATGCACATCATGATAAGCCTTGCAAGCAATGTGACTAATGAGTTAGTTGCGGGATAATGCATTACAAAACGAGTAAAGAGACTTGCCGGTAACGAGATTGAACTAGGTATGAAGATAGCAACGATCGAATCTCGGGCAAGTAACATACCGATGACAAAGGGAATAACGTATGTTGTCATTAAGGTTTGACCGATAAAGATCTTTGTACAATATGTGGGAACCAATATGAGCATCCAGGTTCTGATATTGGTTATTGACCGGAGAGGTGTCTCGGTCATGTCTACATAGTTCTCGAACCCGTAGGGTCCGCACGCTTAACGTTCGATGACGATTTGTATTACATGAGTTATGTGATTTGGTGACCGAATGTTATTCGGAGTCCCGGATGAGATCACAGATGTGATGAGGAGTCTCTAAATGGTCGATAGGTAAAGATTCATATATAGGACGATAGTATTTGGACACCGGAAGTGCTCTAGGGGTACCGGGTACATTTCGGGTCACCGGAAGGGGTTTCGGGCAACCCCCGACAAGCTATATGGGCTTAATGGGCCTAGGGAGGGACAGGCCGGCCCACAGGGGGCTGGTGCACCCCTCCACCGGGCTGGCCAGCCCTAGGGAAGGCAAGGCAGGAGGGCTAGCCGCAATTTCCTTCCCCTTCTCAAGGGAGAAAGGAAAGGGGGGGAGGGCGCCACCTCCTCCTTCCTTCTCCTAGTGCCAAAACAAGGAGGGGGCGAATTGGGGTAGGGGCCCAAGTAGGATTCAGCCTACTTGGGCGCCTTCCTGGCTACCTCTTCCCCCCTCCAACCTATATATATGTGGGGAGGGGGCGCCTACAGGACACACAAAAACATATGTTAGCCATGTGCGGTGCCCCCCTCCACAGTTTACGCCTCCGGTCATATTGCCGTAGTGCTCAGGTGAAGCCCTACACAAATCACTTCACCATCACCATCACCACGCCTTCGTGCTGAGGAAACTCTCCCTCGACACTTTGCTAGATCAAGAGTTCGAGGGACGTCATCGAGCTGAACGTGTGCAGAACTCGGAGGTGTTGTACGTTCGGTGCTTGATCGGTCGGAACGAGAAGAAGTTCAACTACATCAAACGTGTTGTCAAACGCTTTCGCTTTTGGTCTACGAGGGTATCTGGATACACTCTCCCCCTCTTGTTGTTATGCATCTCCTAGATAGATCTTGCGTGAGAGTAGGAATTTTTTTGAAATTGCATGCTATGTTCCCCAACAAATACTTGTGGTGACATTGGAGTACCTAGGTGACATTAGGGTTTTGGTTGATGTGTGTCTTAAGGTGTTATTTTAGTATGAACTCTGGGGCTGTTTGTGACACTTATAGGAATAGCCCAATAGATAGACCAGAAAGAATAACTTTGAGGTGGTTTCGTACCCTACAATAATCTCTTCGTTTGTTCTCTGCTATTAGTGACTTTGGAGTGATTCTTTGTTGCACGTTGAGGGATTGTTATATGATCTAATTATGTTATCATTGTTGAGAGAACTTGCACTAGTGGAAGTATGAACCCTAGGCCTTGTTTCCAAGCATTGCAATACCGTTTTTGCTCACTTTTATCGCTTGCTACCTTGTTGTTTTTATATTTTCAGATTACAAAAACCTATATCTACTATCCATATTGCACTTGTATCACCATCTCTTCACCGAACTAGTGCACCTACACAATTTACCATTGTATTGGGTGTGTAGGGGACACAAGAGACTCTTTGTTATTTGGTTGCAGGGTTGTTTGAGAGGGACCATCTTCATCCTACGCCTCCCATGGACTGATAAACCTTAGGTCATCCACTTGAGGGAAATTTGCTATTGTCCTACAAAACTCTGCGCTTGGAGGCCCAACACGAGTCTACAAGAAGAAGGTTGCGTAGTAGACATCAAGCTCTTTTCTGGCGCCGTTGCCGGGGAGGCTAGGTAAGCGGCACTCACATCCCGTCAACGAAGCTCTTTTCTGGCGCCGTTGCCGGGGAGGTTAGTGCTTGAAGGTATATCTTTAGATCTTCACTACTGGAATCATGATCTTTGCCGTCAGCCAGCTCTTTGCCATCAGCTAGCTGACGGCAAAGAACATCTTTGCCATAAGCTCACAGAAAACTGATGGCAAAGAATGAGCTGACAGCAAAGAACATGTTTGTCGTCAGCCTACTCTTTGCCGTCCGCTAGCTGACGGCTTAGAAGCTTTGTCGTCAGCTAGTCGACGGCAAAGAGGGTGGGTGGCCCACTAACGAGAAGAACTTAACGGCCACTTTCTTTGTCGTCTGGTAGCGGACGGCAAAGCTTTTTTGCCGTCCGCTAGCAGACGGCAAAGAGGGTGGGTGGCCCACCTAACGATCGTTCCCCCTAGCCCCACCCCACTACCTAGGCTCTTTGTCGTCTGCTAGCAGACGGCAAAGAGATTTGACCTATCAAAAAAGGTCAGCACCCGCGCCCGCGCCATCCTCTTTCTCTCCCCTTTGTCTCTCTCCCCTCACCGCACCGTCCCCGTGCCCGAGCCGCCCCCGCCGCCGACCCCCACTGCCGCCGCCGACCCCACACCGTAGCCCACCCCCGAGGCCGCCCAGCACTCAGGCTTCCCGCCGCCCCGCCGCCCGCCGTCGCTCCGCCCCCTGGTGAGGTTCTGCCCTTTATTTTTTTATTTTTTTCTTGTTGCTTTAGTTGATTTAGTTGCTTTAGGTTAGTTGATTTAGGTTAGTTGATTTAGTTTCTTTAGTTTAGTACATTTAGTTGCTTTAGGTTCTTTAGGTTAGTTGATTTAGTTGCTTTAGGTTAGTAGATTTAGTTGCTTTAGGTTAATTAGGTTATTTAGGTTAGTTGATTTAGTTACTTTAGGTTAGTACATTTAGTTGCTTTAGGTTAGTTGATTTAGGTTAGTGGATTTAGTTGCTTTAGGTTAGTATATTTAGTTGATTTAGGTTAGTTCATTTAGGTGCTTTAGGTTAGTAGATTTAGTTGCTTTAATTAGGTCAGTAGATTGTAGATTGTAGGTTAGCTTTTTTTAGGTTAGTAGATTGTAGGTTAGATTTTAGGTTAGTTTTCTATATTAAGAAGAAAAGAAGAAAAACTAGAAGTGAAGAGGAAAAAGGAAAATAAGGAAAATGAAGAAGAAAAAGAAGACAAGAGGAAGAAGGAGAAGAAGGAAGAAGAAGAAAAAGAAAGATCGAGGGGGAAAGGAGTTTATTTTAGGTTAATTTAGTTTAGTTTAGGTAGCTAGGTTAGTTTCTAGGTTAGTTAGGTTAGATTAGTTATCTTTAGACTAGGATAGGTTAGTTTCTAGGTTAGTTAGGTTAGGTTAGTTATCTTTAGAATAAGTATAAGGTGTTAGTTAGGTTAGTTTGACTTTCTAGGTTAGTTTGATTTTCTAGGTTAGTTAGGTTAGTTATCTTTAGAGTAGGTTAGTTAAGTTAGTTTCTAGCTTAGTTAGTTAATTAGTTTGAGGGGTTTTGGTGATGTCATATTGTTCTCCAAGAGATGATACTTGGCAAGATAAACAAATATGGCATTTTTTACATGCTAGAATTTTCTTGGAATTTATAGAGAATATTTCCTATGTAAATATTCCAAAAGCTTGAAATATCAGAAAAGGGGTTTTGGTGTTGTTTTCACACACCAAAATTTTTATTATGTTTATGTTGTACTAATTTCGTTTACTCTTTTTCATTGCAGGTGTTGACAGATGGTGGGCGCGGGTCGAGAGCACTCCGAGCCTCCTTCTTCCTCGGCGCATGCTGGGAGGGGTGGCTATATTCCACCCCAGCAGCTTCGGAGAGCGCTCGTAGATAGCATGGCGACACCGGTGGGCCCTTCTTCTTCGGCCGGGAGAGGTCAGGGGAAGACAAAGAGGGGATCTAGAGGTGGACGTGGCGGCGGGAGAGGTAGGAAGGTTGTTGTGCCTTCCTCGCCGCCACCCGCAGCTGATTCTCCGGACCACCGGAGTGCTCCGTCTCAGGTGGAGCCGTCAGACTTGGACCCGTCTCAGACTCCGGTCCACGAGCATCAGTCTGTCGAGCCTCGTGTCGCCGAGCCTTCGTCCCAAGAGACTCAGGCCCAGAGTCTTAGTTCCACGAGACTCCGGTCCCGGAGTCTTCGTCCCAGGTGACTCCGGAGACTAGTGGCCATGCTCATGGCGAGGATACCTGGTTTGATGATAGTTCTAGCGATGGCGAGCTGGTTGAGCAGGGCAAGAAGGTCTACCAGTGTGGTGGTATGAAGCTCCCGGCCGTGCCAGCGACCCATGATCAGAGGTGGTTGATTCAGCCTAACGGGGAGAAGTAAGTGCATTTACTCTATTTTAACCTTTGTCCTTCATGTTTCACCAAATTAATATCTAATGTGTTGCCCTTGTCATACTGCAGGGGTTGGATACACCCCGATGGTGTCCGCAGGCCCAACCAGGTCCTTGATGTGATTTGCCGGCAGCATTTCCCGGGGTGGGTCACGTTGCCCGGTGAGGGTCAGGCTCCACATCTAGCAATGAGCTGGGAGTTGTATGTGGCTGCCCCGGCCCCGCCAAAGGAGAGGGTCGATGGTGTCGTGTGCGAGACAGTGGCCGACATTGTGAGGCGGCAATTTTGGGTAATTTCTACTTTGCAGAATTAAAAATCAACATTACCTAGTGATTGTACTAATCAGTGTTGTCTTGTTTGATTGCAGACCTTCTACAGGGTTGCTGAGGAACAAGAGGCGGAGGCGACTATGGTTCTCAAAGCCGAGTGCAAGCGCCTACTTCAGAACTTACGGCACGAGGCTAGGGTGCAGGCTGTTCGAGACTACTACGCCTCGACTAACATTAAAGTGCCGCCGCAAGTATCTGAATAAGGAGAAGTACATGAAGGTAATTACCTATTCTTAAGGCCTTGTACTTAGTTTCCTTGATTTCATTCGTAGGCGTAGCACTGAAATTTCTCTTTGCCAAACTTAGGTGCCCCCGAGATGGTGTGCGGATATGATGGACTGTTGGGAGGCGTTGGTGGATGAGTGGTTCTCTCCCCAATGGCTAGTCGAACACAACAAGGCCAGGGATAAGCGTTCCCAAATGCGAGGTGTGCGACCCCATCAAGGGAGCTCCAACCTGTTTGATTACGGCAATCACTGGGTATGTGGTTTCAGCCCTTAACGATTCATGCAATTTCGTTCTTCATGCTAGCTTCAGCCCTTAACTAATATGTTGTTCCTCTATTTTAGGTGAAACACAACAAGAAGGAAGTGCCACCGCTGTACGACCTCTATGCCATGGCCCATATGGCCCCGTTCAAGAAGGCCAAGGCATTCTCTTAGGATGACCTCGATTATCCAGAGAGCTTCACCAACATCTCCTCCCACAACAAGCTCGTGAGGTACAGAGATTGGGGAAGGCGATGAAAGGGGATGACTTCAACCCTAGCCAGAGTCCTTTTGATACAGAGCTCGTGATGCTATCTGGTGATGGGAGGAAACATGGCTCGGTAGCCATTGGGGATGGAATGATACGTTGTCCTAGCAGTCTCCTGGAGATCAAGAAGCGCCACGTGAGGTCTCTTCCTGACATACCGCCTCGACCATGGCCAGTGGACCTCGCCATCGAGGCTAGGGCCCAGGAGCTTCTGGCGGAGGCAAACAGGCAGGCCAAGGAGAGGGAGACCGAGATGGAGCAGAGGACGGCTAGGATACTGGAGGAGGAGAGGAACCGGAATGACGCGTCTCACCGGGCCCTATATGAGCTCCTTGTGGTTAGTTTCTCCTGCTTATTAGCCAAATCATGCATGTAATGTTCGTCTCATTACTAAATAATATGACTGACTTGTGAAATCAAAATGTGCAGTCCGTGTGCGAGAAAAACGGTCAGACCCCTCCGCCGAGGCCTCAGATTGGTATAGCGGACACGGTGAGTTTGATTTGAATGGTCATTAGTTACTAGTATTCACATTTCAGTTGCATCATGCTAATGAGACATTACAAATTATCTTTGGTGCAGCATGCCTCCCGACAAGCATCGACCGATCCTTCTCCGTCTCGCACTGGCGCAACCCCGACCCCGACCGGTCCTTCTCCGTCTGACACTAGCATAAACCCGACCGGCCCTTCACCTCCGTGATGATGGTAACATTTCTCTAGTGTTTTTCCTACCAAATGCATAAAGACCTAGACTTAGCTTTATTTCCTCCAAAATGGTTACCATAATGACCTAGAATTAGCCAATCTTCCTACAAAATGACATAGTTAGCTTACTTAGGTCCAAAATGATCTATACTTAACTAAATTAGCTCTAATATGCTTAGTTACCTAGGTTAGCTAAATAAAGACCTATACTTAGCTTACTTATGTCAAAAATGGCATAATATGCTTAGTTAACTCAAAAATGGCATAATTAGTTAAGTTAGCTCCAAAATGACCCATTTTACCTAGGTTTGCTCCAATATGATCCATTTTACCTAGGTTAGCTCCAAAATGAGCAAGTTTACCTAGGTTAGCTCCAATATGATCCATTTTACCTACGTTAGCTCCAACATGATCCATTTTAGCTAGGTTAGCTCCAAAATGATCCATTTTACCTACGTCAGCTAAAAATGGCATAATTACTTTTGTTAGCACAAAAATGACCTATACTTACCTTAATTTCCTACAAATTAACATAATAAGCTTATTTAGATAAAAAATGGCATAATTACCTATGTAAGCTCTAAAATGATACAAATAAGGAATAAGAAGAAGAAAAACAAGGATGACGAGAAAAAGAAAGAATAGAAGAAGAAAGAGAAGAAAAAGAAAGAATAAAAGAAGAAGAATGAGAAGGAAAAGGGTAAAAAACATTCTTCTTCTTCTAGTCTTCTTCTTCTAGTCTTCTTCTTCTTCTTCTTCTTCTTCTAGTCTTCTTCTTCTTCTCCAAAATGACCTAAGTTAGCTCTAATATGCTTAGTTACCTAGGTTAGCTCAATAATGACATATACTTAGCTGCTTTATATAAAAAATGGCATAATATGCTTAGTTCACTCAAAAAAGGCATAATTAGCTAGGTTAGCTCCATTTTACCTGAGTATGCTTACTTATTCTTCTTCTTCTTCCTCTTCATTTTCTTATTCTTCTCCTTCTAGTTTTCTTGTTCTAACTTTCTTGTTTCCCATTTTGCAGATTTCATTTACTTCACGGAAGCTTGCATGGATGGAGTGTTCCCTTTCTGCTTTTCTTTTGTATCGTTGAACAATGTGGAACTAGTTATATGGATGGATGGATAGGTGTTGGATGAACAATGTGAAACTATGTGTTGGTTATGTATGGATGGAACTATGTGTTGGTTATGTATGTATGATGAAACTTGTGTGTTGGATATGTCATATGTCTGCTATGAAATTTCTGTGTTCAAACTTGTGTGTTCAAACTGAATGAATATAAGAAAAAACAGGGGCTATACAGGCTCTTTGCCGTCCGCTGGAAGACGGCAAAGCTGCCACGTGGCAGCTACCTGTGCAACCTGGGTCAGTGGCTGGCCTATTTGGTTACTTTGCCATTTGCTGGCAGACAACAAAGAACGTTGTACCTTTGCCATCCGCCAGCGGACGGCATAGCATGACACGTGGCAGCACCTGGGGGCTGGCCTATTTTGCTACTTTGCCGTCTGCTGGCAGACGGCAAAGGTCCAATGGTCTTTGCCATCTGCTGGCGGACAGCAAAGCACGCCGTTAACCCCCTAAAGGACCTAACCTGGCACTCATGCCGTCCAGACTCTTTGCCATCTGCTGGCCGACGGCAAAGAGCGTTCCATCTTTGCTGTCCGCCAGCAGACGGCAAAGAGCTCTTCGTCGTAGAATATTAAGCCGGACATGTTGTCGTCTACTAGCGGACGGCAAAGGCCTTTGCCGTCAGCCATGGCAGACGGCAAAGTGCCTGATTCCTGTAGTACTTGCAATCGAATCTTTTAGTTTCTTGTTTTATCACTAGTTTAGTCTATAAAAGAAAACTACAAAAAATGGAATTGAGGTTGCCTCACGTGCTTCATCTTTTTAATGTCTTTTGTGAAAATAAGGATTCCGATAATTGTGCCGAGGTGTTAGAAGAAGAATGCATTAAGATGTTTGGCACTAAATCTTTTTATGATGAGCGGGATTGCAATGTTGTTAGTACGAATTCTTTGAATATCCATGATGTTAATGATATGCAAAGCCATAAGCTTGGGGATGCTATGTTTGAACAAGATGGTATTTTTAGACCCCCCCCCCCAAGTTTTGATGAGCAAATTTATTATGATGTAAGCATGCCTCCTACCTATGATGATTACCATGAAACTTGTCATCTTGATTTTAATTTTCAATCCCATGATAGTTATTTTGTTAAGTTTGCTCCCACAACTATTGATGAGAAGAATTTTGCTTATGTGGAGAGTAATAAAATTTCTATGCTTGTGCATCATGAAAGTAATGTTTTATGTGATGGTTACATTGTAGAATTCATTCATGATGCTACTGAAAATTATTATGAGAGAGGAACATGTGCTTCTACATATTGCAATAATATCAAGTGTCCTCTCTATATGTTGAAAATCTTGAAGTTTTGCTTTCTTTACCTTCCTATGCAAATTGATTCTTGTTCCCGTAAGTTGTTTGCTAAAAAAAACCTATGCATAGGAAGTGGGTTAGAATTAAATATGCTTGTCATATGCTTCATGATGCTCTCTTTATATTTCAATTTTATCTTTTATGTGAGCATCATTGAAATCATCATGCCTAATTAGAAAGGCATTAAAGAAAAGTGCTTGTTGGGAGACAACCCAACATTTACCCCTACTGTTTTTGTGTGTTCACATGATTATGCTACTGCATTAATCATGTTTTATAGCCTTTGTTTCAATAAAGTGCCAAGTAAGACCTTTGGGATGGCTTACGGTGATAGTTGATTTGATCTTGCTGAAAAACAGAAACTTTTGCGCTTTGGAAAACATTCTCATTTTTAACAAAAGCATGATAAAATACTGATTATTTTTGCAGAAGATTAATAAACAAATTTCTCAGGTTGTCCTAAATTTTTAGAATTTTTGGAGTTACATAAGTATTCGAGAATTTACACATTACTACAGACTGTCCTGTTTTTGATAGATTATGTTTTCGATGCATAGTTTGCTTGTTTTCTAGTTTCTATGGCTTATATTGCTTAACATAAATTCTAGAAATGATAGGATAAAGTAGGAATCATGTGAGAAAAATTATGAATCTTGTCTTGACAGTACCTAAGTGGTGCTTTTCTTTATTTTACTAACGAAGCTTACGAGTTTTCTGTTAAGTTTTGTGTTGTGAAGTTTTCAAGTTTTGGGTGAAGTTTTGATGGACTAGTAATAAGGAGTGGAAAGATCCTAAGCTTGGGGATGCCCAAGGTACCCCAAGGTAATATTCAAGGACAACCAAGAGCCTAAGCTTGGGGATGCCCCGGATGGCATCCCCTCTTTCATCTTCGTTTATCGGTAACTTCACTTGAGGCTATATTTTTATTCACCACATGATATGTGTTTTGCATGGCGCGTCAATTTATTTTATTAGGATTTTCTTGCTGTTATTCAGAGTAATGTTTCGCATCTTTTAGTTCAATAAAAAGGTCAAGTATAGCCTTTACCATGCTTATTTTGCAAGCCCATATGTTGTTGTTTTAAAAAATAGAAAGTTTACTGTTATGTTTTGAATATTTGTGAATAGTCAGAACATGATAAAATCTTGAAACTTTTGAGTAACAACAAACTTTTTACATTGTGGTAATTTTTCAGAATTTTTGGAGTTAGAGAAGTATGATTCCTCTTGCGTTCTTTACAGACTGTTCTATTTAGACAGATTGCCGTTATGTTTGCGTTGTTTGCATATGTTTGCTTGTTTAATGATTCTGTTTGAGGATATTCTATTAAATATGTAGAGGCATTTAGTATGCAAAGTCAGATATTAACTTTAGTGATTATCTAGAGAATGATAAGGTTTATGCGTTGATTTATACTAACTTATCTCACGTGTTCTTGTTGAGTTTTGTGTGGATGAAGTTTTTAAGATTTAGAGAAACCGCGGTATGAAAGGAACTAAGGACACAAAATCTCAAGCTTGGGAATTCCCAAGGCATCCCTAATTAATATTCCAAGAAGTCTCAAGCATCTAAGCTTGGGGATGCCCCGGTAGGCATCCCACCTTTCTTCTTCAACAATTATATATCGTTCATTTTTGGTTGAGCCTAAGTTTTTTCTTCTTCACTTGATATGTGCTATCCTTGCAATGTCAATTTAATTGGTTTTGCTTGCTGTTTGAATAAGGTACTTAAGATCCAAAATTTTATTTATGATAGGGAGTCTTCACATAGTTACACAATTATTCGACTACTCATTGATCTCCACTTATATCTTTTGGAGTAGTTTGTCATTTGCTCTAGTGCTTCACTTATATTTTTTTAGAGCATGACGGTAGTTTTATTTTGAAGAAATTGTTGAACTCTCATGCTTCACTTATGTTATTTTGAGAGTCTCTAAACAGCGTGGTAATTTGCTTCGGTTATGAATTTAGTCCTAATATGATGGGCATCCAAGAGGGATATAATAAAAACTTTCATATAAAGTGCATTGAATACTATGAGAAGTTTGATTCCTTATGATTGTTTTGACATATAAAGATGGTGATATCAGAGTCATGCTAGTGAGTAACTGCGGATTGGTAGAAATACTTGTGTTAAAGTTTGTGATTCCCGTAGCATGCACGTATGGTAAACTGTTATGTGATGACGTCGGAGCATGATTTATTTATCGATTGCCTTCCTTATGAGTGGTGGTCAGGGACGAGCGATGGTCTTTTCCTACCAATCTATCCCCCTAGGAGCATGCGCGTAGTACTTCGTTTTGATAACTAATAGATTTTTGCAGTAAGTATGTGAGTTCTTTATGACTAATGTTGTGTCCATGGATTATACGCACTCTCACCCTTCCACCATTGCTAGCCTCTCTAGTGTCGTGCAATATTCGCTGGTACCATAGACCCACCATATACCTTCCTCAAAACAGCCACCATACCTACCTACTATGGCATTTCCATATCCATTCCAAGATATATTGTCATGCAACTTTCCACCGTTTCGTTTGTTATGACACGTTCCATCATTTTCATATTGCTTTGCATGATCATGTAGTTGACATCGTATTTGTGGCAAAGCCACCTTTCATCATTGTTTATACATGTCGCTCTTGATTCATTGCACATCCCGGTACACCACCGGAGGCATTCATATAGAGTCATATTTTGTTCTAGTATCGAGTTGTAATTCTTTAGTTGTAAGTAAATAAAAGTGTGATGATCATCATTATTAGAGCATTGTCCCAGTGAGGAAAGGATGATGGAGACTATGATTCCCCCACAAGTAGTGATGAGACTCCGGACGAAAAATAATAATAAAAGAGGCAAAAAACAAAAAAATACAAAAAATGAGAGAAAAAGAGAGAAGGGGCAATGCTACTATCCTTTTACCACACTTGTGCTTCAAAGTAGCACCATGATCTTCATGATAGAGAGTCTCCTATGTTGACACTTCCATATACTAGTGGAAAATTTTCATTATAGAACTTGGCTTGTATATTCCAATGATGGGCTTCCTCAAATTGCCCTAGGTCTTCGTGAGCAAGCGAGTTGGATGCACACCCACTTAGTTTCTTTTTGAGCTTTCATAAACTTATAGCTCTAGTGCATTCGTTGCATGGCAATCCCTACTCACTCACATTGATATCTACTGATGGGCATCTCCATATCCCGTTGATATGCTTAGTTGATGTGACACTATCTCCTTCTTTTTGTCTTCTCCACAACCACCATATTATATTCCACCTATAGTGTTATATCCATGGCTCACGCTCATGTATTGCGTGAAAGTTGAAAAGGTTTGAGAACATCAAAAGTATGAAACAGTTGCTTGGCTTGTCATCGGGGTTGTGCATGATTTAAATATTTTGTATGATGAAGATGGAGCATATCCAGACTATATGATTTTGTAGGGATAAGCTTTCTTTGGCCATGTTATTTTGAGAAGACATAATTGCCTTGTTAGTATGCTTGAAGTATTATTGTTTTTATGTCGATATTAAACTTTTGTTTTGAATCTTATGGATCTGAATATTCTTGCCACAATAAATAAGGTTACATGAATAAATATGTTAGGTAGCATTCCACATCAAAAATTCTATTTTTCATCATTTACCTACTCGAGGACGAGCAGGAATTAAGCTTGGGGATGCTGGATATGTCTCCAATGTATCTATAATTTTTTATTGTTCCATTCTATTATATTATCCATCTTGGATGTTTTATATGCATTTATATGCTATTTTATATGATTTTTGGGATTAACCTATTAACCTAGAGCCCAGTGCCAGTTTCTGTTTTTTCCTTGTTTTTGAGTTTCACAGAAAAGGAATATCAAACAGAGTCCAAATGAGCTGAAAATTTACGGTGATTTTTTATGGACCAGAAGAAGCCCCCGAAGCATAAGAGTTGGTCCAGAAGAACCATGAGGCCTCCACAAGGGTGGAGGGCGCGCCCTCCATCCTTGCGGTTGACTCGTGGACCCCTGACTTATTCTCGATGCCAAAAATTCCTATAAATATAGAAACCCCCAGAAATAAACCTAGATCGGGAGTTTCACCGCCGCAAGCCTCTATAGCCACGAAAAACCAATTGGGAGCCTGTTCCGGCACCCTGCAGGAGGGGGAAACCATCACCGGTGGCCATCTTCATCATACCAGTGCTCTCCATGACGAGGAGGGAGTAGTTCACCCTCAGGCTAAGGGTATGTACCAGTAGCTATGTGTTTGATCTCTCTCACTCTCTCTCGTGTTCTTGATTTGGCACGATCTTGATGTACCACGAGCTTTGCTATTATAGTTGGATCTTATGATGTTTCTCCCCCTCTACCTTCTTGTAATGGATTGAGTTTTCCTTTTGAAGTTATCTTATCAGGTTGAGTCTTTAAGGATTTGAGAACACTTGATGTATGTCTTTCATGTGCTTATCTGTGGTGACAATGGGATATTCACGTGATCTACTTGATGTATGTTTTGGTGATCAACTTGCAGGTTCTGTTACCTTGTGAACTTATGCATAGGGGTTGGCACACATTTTCGTTTTGACTCTCCGGTAGAAACTTTGGGGCACTCTTTGAAGTTCTTGTTGGTTTGAATAGATGAATCTGAGATTGTGTGATGCATATCATATAATCAAACCCGCGGATACTTGTGGTGACATTGGAGTATCTAGGTGACATTAGGGTTTTGGTTGATGTGTGTCTTCAGGTGTTATTTTAGTACAAACTCTGGAGCTGTGTGTGACACTTATAGGAATAACCCAATAGATCGATTAGAAAGAATACCTTTGAGGTGGTTTCGTACCCTACAATAATCTCTTCGTTTGTTCTCCGCTATTTGTGACTTTGGAGTGACTCTTTGTTGCATGTTGAGGGATTGTTATATAATCTAATTACGTTATCATTGTTCAGAGAACTTGCACTAGTGAAAGTATGAACCCTAGGCCTTGTTTCCAAGCATTGCAATACCATTTTTGCTCACCTTTATCGCTTGCTACCTTGCTGTTTTTATATTTTCAGATTACAAAAACCTATATCTACTATCCATATTGCACTTGTATCACCATCTCTTCGCCGAACTAGTGCACCTACATAATTTACCGTTGTATTGGGTGTGTTGGGGACACAAGAGACTCTTTGTTATTTGGTTGCAGGGTTGTTTGAGAGAGACCATCTTCATCCTACGCCTCCCACGGATTGATAAACCTTAGGTCATCCACTTGAGGGAAATTTGCTACTGTCCTACAAAACTCCACGCTTGGAGGCCCAATAGGAGTCTACAAGAATAAGGTTGCGTAGTAGACATCAGGGACACAATGAACAGGACTTACCCATCTACTATCAGCTATATGATAGATTATACCTGCTTCCAGAAGTTTTAGTATTTCCGGTCTTACCACTTCTTTCATTTTTGGATTTAACCGACGTTGGTGATCAACAATGGGTTTAACATCAGGTTCCATATTAATCTTGTGCTGAAATAGAGTGGGACTGATGTCCCTAATATCATCAAGAGTATATCCAATAGCGGTTCGGTGCTTCCTTAGAACTTTCAATAATCTTTCTTCTTCATGTTCTGAAAGATTAGCACTAATAATAACAGGATAAATCTTTTTCTCATCAAGATAAGCATATTTCAAAGTGTCTGGCAATCGTTTTAATTCAAACACAGGATCACCTTTAGGTGGAGGAGGACCTCCTAGAGTTTCAATAGGCAAATTGTGTTTAAGAAGAGGACGATGTTCAAAGAAAATCTTGTCTATTTCATTTCTTTCATGCATATGCATATCATTTTCATGGTCTAGCAAATATTGTTCTAAAGGATCAGTAGGAGGTACATCAATATAAGCAAGACCAATAATTTCATCCTTACTAGGAAATTCTTTTTTATGAGGTTTTCTACTAAACTTGGAAAAGTTAAATTCATGAGACTCATCACCAAAGCTAACACCGACAGTTTGTTTATGACAATCTATTTTATCATTAATGGTGTTCAAGAAAGGTCTACCAAAGATAATGGGACAAAAGTCATCTTGTGGGGAACCAAGAACAAGAAAATCAGTAGGGTATTTTATGTTCCCACACAAGATTTCAACATCTCTAACAATCCCAAGTGGTGTGATGGTGTCTCTATTAGCTAGTTTAATAGTAACATCTATGTCCTCTATATCAGCGGGTGCTATTTCATTCATAATTTCTTGATATAAGGTAAAAGGAATAGCACTCACGCTAGCACCTATGTCACATAAACCATGATAACAGTGATCTCCTATCTTAACTGAGACAACAGGCATGCCAACAACGGGTCTATCTTTATCTTTTTCATTGGTTTTGGCAATTCTAGCAGCTTCATCACAGAAGTAAATAACATGCCCATCTATATTTTCAACCAAGAGATCCTTAACCATAGCAACACTAGGTTCTACCTTGATTTGTTCAGCTGGTTTGGGTGTTCTAATATAACTTTTATTGACCATAGTTGAAACTTTAGCATGTTCCTTTATCCTAACTGGGAAAGGTGGGTTTTCAATATAAGCAGTAGGAACAAATGGATCAACATTATAGATAATATTTCCATCTTTAGCTATTACTAGTTTTTTAAATTTCTTCTTTAATAGGTGGGTGATATTTAAACCACTTCTCTTTAGGGAGATCTACATGAGTAGCAAAAGATTCACAAAAGGAGGCTACTATTTCAGAGTCAAGTCCATATTTAGTGCTAAACTTTTGAAAAGCATCAGTATTCATAAAAGATTTAACACTATCAAACTTAAGCTTAATACCTAACTCTTTACCTTCGCCGAGTTCCCAATCTTCAGAGTTGCGTTTAATTCTTTCCAAAAGATCCCACCGGAATTCAGTAGTCTTCTTCACAAAGGAACCAATACAAGAAGTATCAAGCATGGCTCGATCATCATGGAACACTACTAGGGAAAATCTTATACATAGAACTTTAGCAGTGGCGCTTCTTAAAATAGGGCGCTAGTGCTATATAGCAGTAGCGCGTGCAGGTTAACCGCACTACAGGTACGAACGTAGCAGTAGCGCGTCTCCACGGGAATGCGCTACTACTAAAATTCCCACTACTAAGCCGATAGGCTACACATAGTAGTACTGGTCTTAGAAAAACCGCGCTACCGCTAATATTATTGTAGCAGCGCGTTTAAGGTGAAAAGCGCTACTGCTAATGAAAAGAAAACAAAATGAAAAACAAATAGAAAAGTAAATGAAAATGGAAGAAATAGAAAAGGACAAAGGAAAAAAATAAAATGTAAAGAAAAATAAAATAAAGGAGAAAGGCATAGCAGTAGCGTCTGTTCATAACGGGCGCTATAGATAATATAGCAGCAGCGCGTTTTTTGGACCCCCGCTATAGAAAGGGAAAAGGAAATAATAAAAGAAAATAAAAATAAATAGCTATAGCAGTAGCGCGTTTTTACTTCTAGCTCTACCGCTACGTTTGACTTAACCCCCGCGCGGTTTCCCCTCCCTCGGCCACCACACTTCTCCCCTCCCCCAGCCACCACACCTCGCCGCCGTCTCCCCACTTCGTCATCGCCCCACTTCGCCGCCGTCTCCTGCCGACGCCGACGCCCCCGGAGGCACCAGAACCGCGCGCCGTCGACGCCACCGGAGCCGCCCCCAACGCCACCAGAGCCGCGCGGCCTCATCAACGCCACTGGAGCTGCCCTCGGCGCCACCAGAGCCACCCTCGACTTCCTGGCCTCCCTCGCCGTCACCGGAGACGCCCCTGCCTCCCTCGCCACCACTGGAGCCATCCTCTGTAAGCCCCCACCCCTCCTATCTCTCTCTCATGCATAGCACAAAGATTGGACAGAGAACTAGCTAGCTAGGTTAACTAGTTTAATTAGGTTAATTATCTAGGTTAGTGCAAAAATTTAGTTAGGGCTTTGACAGAGAACTAGTTAGGTTAGTTTAATTATGTTAATTATCTAGGTTAGTGCAAAATTTTATTTAGGGCTTTGACAAAGAACTAGCTAGGTTAACTAGTTTAATTAGGTTAATTATCTAGGTAAACTAGGTTAACTAGCTATGTTAACTAACTAGGTTAACTAGCTAGGTTAATTAGGTTCGTTAGGTTAACAAGCTAGGTTAACTAGGTTGATTAGGTTAGAGAAAAAATTTATTTTAGAGCATTAGGTAAGAAGGGTTAGAAAAATGGAGTTCCTTCGCAATTTAATTGGGTTCTGTCCTAGGCAGAGAAGGGTTAGAGAAAATAATGTGTGTGTGTGTGTGTGTGAGAGAGAGAGAGAGGAATAACTAGAACCGAATTTGGGTTCTGTCCTAGGAAGAGAAGTGTTTAGTGAGGTCATTTTGCAAAGGTTTTTGATTTTTGAAAAGACCACTATTTTTCAAGGAAACTAATTTAGGCAAGTTTTATTTTAAAGATGATCCCTTCCTAGACTTTTATTGTTGATTATATCTTTTTTATTGAAGTGGCCATGTTATATCTTTTCATTGAAGTGGTTCGATTGTGCCCAAGTGGCCTTTAGTTTTTTCCAGGGAATGAAGCCGAGTGGCCTATGTTTTGCAGGAATGTTGATTCATTTCCGTTCCGGCAAATTTCAGGTGCTCGATTTGTCCACTTTTTAGAAAAGTTCATGCCAAAAAAATTCGTGAATTTCGGCATGACTTGTGCTACAAACTAGGACATATCGAGTGCTGATACGTCCATTTTGCATCATTCTTTTATATTGATATTTATTGCATTATGGGTTGTTATTACACATTATGTCACAATACTTATGCCTTTTCTCTCTTATTTTACAAGGTATACATGAAGAGGGAGAATGCCGGCAGCTGGAATTCTAGGCTGGAAAAGGAGCAAATATTAGAGACCTATTCTGCATAACCCCAAAAGTCCTGAAACTTCACGGGAGCACGTTTTGGAATATATAAAAATACTGGAGAAAGAATCAACCAGAGGGGCCCACACCCCGGCCACGAGGGTGGGGGCCCGCCCTACCCCCCTGGGCGCGCCCCCTGTCTCGTGGGCCCCCTGGCAGGCCTCCAGTGCCCATCTTCTTCTATATGAAGTCTTTCGTCTGAGAAAAAATAAGGAGGAAGCTTTTGGGATGAAGCGCCGCCGTCTCGAGGCGGAACCTGGCAGAACCAATCTAGGGCTCCGGCGGAGCTGTTCTGCCGGGGAAACATCCCTCCGGGAGGGGGAAATCGTCACCATCGTCATCACCATCGATCCTCTCAACGGGAGGGGGCCAATCTCCATCAACATCTTCACTAGCACCATC
The DNA here is from genome assembly GCA_021605145.1 of Aegilops bicornis. Taxonomy (NCBI): domain Eukaryota; kingdom Viridiplantae; phylum Streptophyta; class Magnoliopsida; order Poales; family Poaceae; genus Aegilops; species Aegilops bicornis. Next base: position 642,056,896 of record CM038670.1, on the reverse strand, counting down.
TCATCTCAAACCCTAGTTCATCTCTTGTATCCAATCTTTGTCTCAAAGCCTCAGATTGGTACCTGTGGATTGCTAGTAGTGTTGATTACTCCTTGTAGTTGATGCAAGTTGGTTTATTTGGTGGAAGATCATATGTTAAGATCCTTTATGCGTATTAATACCCCTCTGATTATGAACATGAATATGATTTGTGAGTAGTTACGTTTGTTCCTGAGGACATGGGAGAAGTCTTGCTATAAGTAGTCTTGTGAATTTGGTATTCGTTTGATATTTTGATGAGATGTATGTTGTCTTTCCTCTAGTGGTGTTATGTGAACGTCAACTACATGACACTTCACCTTATTAGGGCCTAGGGGAAGGCATTGGGAAGTAATAAGTAGATGATGGATTGCTAGAGTGACAGAAGCTTAAACCCTAGTTTATGCGTTGCTTCGTAAGGGGCTGATTTGGATCCACATGTTTCATGCTATGGTTAGGTTTACCTTAATACTTCTTTTGTAGTTGCGGATGATTGCAATAGGGTTTAATCATAAGTGGGATGCTTGTCCAAGGAAGGGCAGTACCCAAGCACCGGTCTACCCACATATCAAATTATCAAAGTAACGAACACGAATCATATGAGCGTGATGAAAACTAGCTTGACGATAATTCCCATGTGTCCTCGGGAGCGTTTTCCTTTATATAAGAGTTTTTCCATGCTTGCCCTTTGCTACAAAAAGGATTGGGCCACCTTGTTTCACCTTGTTTACTTTTATTACTTGTTACCCGTTACGAACTACCTTATCACAAAACTATCTGTTACTGATAATTTCAGTGCTTGCCGAGAATACCTTACTGAAAACCGCTTGTTTTCCTTTTTATCAAAAGGACTATGATAGATCCCCTATACTTGTGGGTCATCAAGACTCTTTTCTGGTGTCGTTGCCGGGGAGTGAAGCGCCTTTGGTAAGTGGAATCTGGTAAGGAAAATTTTATATAGTGTGCTGAAATTTACTGTCGCTTGTTACTATGGAAAGTAATCCGTTGAGGGGCTTGTTCGGGGTATCTTCACCCTGACGAGTAGAGAAAAGAGTTGCTCCTCAAACTACTGAACCTACTGAAAATGTTTACTTTGAACCTTCGGTTATGATAGAGAAACTGCTAGACAATCCTTTTACAGGAGATGGAACATTGCATCCCGATCTGCACCTATTCTATGTGGATGAAGTTTGTGGATTATTTAAGCTTGTAGGTATGCCTGAGGATGTTATCAAGAAGAAGGTCTTCCCTTTATCTTTGAATGAAAAGCCATTGACATGGTTTAGGCTATGTGATAATATGGGACCATGGAACTACAACCGATTGAAATTGGAATTTCATCAGAAGTTTTATCCTATGCATCTTGTTCATCGTGATCGTAATTATATATATAATTTTTGGCCTCGCGAAGGAGAAAGTATCGCTCAAGCTTGGGGGAGGCTTAAGTCAATGTTATATTCATGCCCCAACCATGAGCTCTCAAGAGAAATTATTATTCAAAAAATTTATGCTCGGCTTTCTCTCAATAATCGCTCCTTGCTCGATACTTCTTGTACTGGCTCTTTTATGATGAAGACCACTGAATTCAAATGGGATTTATTGGAATGAATTAAACGCAACTCTGAAGATTGGGATCTTGAGGAAGGTAAGGAGTCAGGTATAACACCTAAGTTTGATTGTGTTAAATCTTTTATGGACACCGATGTTTTCCGTGAATTTAGCAGTAAATATGGACTTGACTCTGATATAGTAGCTTCGTTCTGTGAATCCTTTGCTACTCATATTGATCTCCCTAAGGAGAAGTGGTTTGAATATAATCCTCCCATTCAAGTAAAAGTAGTTGCACCTATTAAAGTTGAAGAAAAGACTATCACTTATAATGTTGATCCTTTTGTTCCTACAGCTTATATTGAGAAACCACCTTTCCCTGTTAGAATAAAGGATCATGCTAAAGCTTCAATTGTGGTTCGTAAGAGTAATACTAGAACACCTACGCCCCCTGAGCAAATTAAAGTTGAACCTAGTATTTCTATGGTTAAAGATCTCTTGGCCGATAATATTTATGGGCATGTTATTTACTTCTTTGATGAAGCTGCTAGAATTGCTAGACCTGATACTAAAAATAAACATAGACCTGTTGTAGGCATGCCTATTATTTCTGTTAAAATAGGAGATCATTGCTATCATGGCTTATGTGATATGGGTGCTAGTGCAAGTGCAATACCTCATTCCTTATACAAAGAAATTATGCATGATATTGCACCTGTTGAGATAGAGAAAATTGATGTTACAATTAAGCATGCCAATAGAGACACTATTTCACCAGTTGGGATTGTTAGAGATGCTGAAGTCTTGTGTGGGGGAGTTAAATATCCTGCTGATTTTCTTGCTCTTGGTTCCCCACAAGATGACTTTTGTCCCATTATATTTGGTAGACCCTTCTTGAATAATGTTAATGCTAGGATAGACTGCAAAAGGGATGTTGTTACTATTGGTTTAGGGGATATGTCTCATGAGTTTAATTTTGCTAAATTTCATAGACAACCCCATGATAAAGAATTGCCTAGTAAAGATGAAATTATTGGTCTTGCCTCTATTTCCATGCCTCCTAATGATCCTTTAGAACAATATTTGCTCGACCATGAAAATGATATGTTTATGAATGAAAGAAGGGAAATAGATGGTGTATTCTTTAAACAGGGACCTATTTTGAAACACAACTTGTCTGTTGAAATCCTAGGGGATCCTCCTCCACCCAAGGGTGATCCCGTTTTTGAGATTAAACCATTACCAAATACTCTTAAATATGCTTATCTTGATGAGAAAAAGATATATCCTGTTATTATTAGTGCTAACCTTTCAGAGAATGAACAAAAGAAATTATACAAAACTCTGAAGAAGCATTGTGTTGCTATTGGATATACTCTTGATGATCTTAAGGGCATTAGTCCCACTCTATGCCAGCACAAAATAAAATTGGAGAAAGACGCTAAACCGGTTGTTGATCACCAACGAAGGTTAAATCCTAAGATGAAAGAAGTGGTAAGAAAAGAAATATTAAAGCTTCTGGAGGCAAGTATAATTTATCATGTTGCTCATAATCAATGGGTAAGTCATGTCCATTGTGTCCCTAAGAAGGGAGGTATTACTGTTGTTCCTAATGATAAAGATTAATTGATCCCACAAAGAATCGTCACAGGTTATAGAATGGCAATTGATTTTCGTAAATAAATAAAGCTACTAAAAAGGATCATTACCCTTTACCTTTTATTGATCAAATGCTAGAAAGATTATCCAAACACACACATTTTTGCTTTCTAGATGGTTACTCTGGTTTCCCTCAAATACCTGTGTCAAAAGAGGATAAAAAAAAGACCACTTTTACTTGTCCTTTTGGTACCTTTGCTTATAGATGTATGCCTTTTGGTTTATGCAATGCACCTGCTACCTTTCAAAGATGCATTATGGCTATATTCTCTGATTTTTGTGAAAAGATTGTTGAGGTTTTCATGGATGATTTCTCCGTATATGGAACTTCTTTTGATGATTGCTTAAGCAACCTTGATCGACTTTTGCAGAGATGTGAAGAAACTAATCTTGTCTTGAATTGGGAGAAGTGCCACTTTATGGTTAACGAAGGTATTGTCTTGGGGCATAAAATTCCTGAAAGAGGTATTGAAGTTGATAAAGCTAAAGTTGATGCTATTGAAAAGATGTCGTCTCCTAAGGACATCAAAGGTATAAGAAGTTTCCTTGGTCATGCCGGTTTTTACAGAAGGTTCATTAAAGACTTCTCAAAAATTTCTAGGCCTCTTATTAATCTCTTCCAAAAAGATGTTCCTTTTATCTTTGATGATGATTGTGTAGAAGCATTTGAAATACTTAAGAAAGCCTTGATTTCTGCACCTATTGTTCGTCCACCTGATTGGAATTTACCCTCTGAAATTATGTGTGATGCTAGTGATTATGATGTAGGTGTTGTTCTAGGACAAAGAGTTGGTAAGAAATTAAATGTTATCCTATATGCTAGTAAAACTCTAGATAGTGCCCAGAGAAGTTATTCTACTACTGAAAAAGAATTTTTAGCATTTGTAATCGCTTGTGATAAGTTCATACCTTATATTGTTGATTCTAAAGTAATTGTTCACACCGATCATGCTGCTATTAAATATCTTATGGAAAAGAAAGATGCTAAACCTAGACTTATTAGATGGGTTCTCCTACTAAAAGAATTTGATTTGCATATTATTGATAGAAAGGGAGCTGAGAACCCCGTTGCAGACAACCTGTCTAGGTTAGAGATTGTTCTTGATGACCCACTACCTATTGATGATAGCTTTCCTCATGAACAATTAGCTGTCATAAATGCTTCTAGCACTGCTCCATGGTATGTTGATTATGCTAATTACATTGTTGCTAAATTTATACCACGTAGTTTCACATACCAGCAAAAGAAAAGGTTTTTCTATGATTTAAGAAATTACTTCTGGGATGACCCACACCTATATAAAGAAAGAGTAGATGGTGTTATTAGACGTTGTGTACCTGAGCATGAACAGGAACAGATCCTACGCAAGTGTCACACCGAGGCTTATGGAGGACACCACGCTGGAGATAGAACTGCACATAAGGTATTGCAATCCGGTTTTATTGGCCTACTCTCTTCAAGGATTCCCGTAAGTTTGTCTTGTCTTGTGATGAATGTCAAAGAATTGGTAATATTAGCATACGTCAAGAAATGCCTATGAGCTATTCACTTGTTATTGAACCATTTGATGTTTGGGGCTTTGATTATATGGGACCATTTCCTTCCTCTAATGGGTACACACATATTTTAGTTGATGTTGATTACGTTACTAAGTGAGTAGAAGCTATTCCAACTAGTAGTGCTGATCATAACACCTCTATTAAGATGCTTAAAGAAGTTATTTTTCCGAGGTTTGGAGTTCCTAGATATTTAATGACTGATGGTGGTTCACGTTTTATTCATGGTGCTTTTGTAAGATGCTTGCTAAGTATGACGTTAATCAGAAAATTGCATCTCCATACCACCCACAGTCTAGTGGTCAAGTAGAATTGAGTAATAGAGAGATCAAATTAATTTTGCAAAAGACTTTTAATATATCTAGAAAGAATTGGTCCAAGAAACTTGATGATGCATTATGGGCCTATAGAACTGCATATAAAAACCCTATGGGTATGTCTCCGTATAAAATGGTTTATGGAAAAGCATGTCACTTACATCTCGAACTAGAACATAAGGCTTATTAGGCCATCAAAGAGCTCAACTATGATTTCAAACTTGCTGGTGAGAAGAGGCTATTTGACATTAGCTCACTTGATGAATGAGAACTCAAGCCTATGAGAATGCCAAACTGTTTAAAGAAAAAGTTAAAAGATGGCATGACAAAAGGATACAAAAATGTGAGTTTAATGTAGGTGATTATGTGTTGCTATTCAACTCTCATTTAAGATTTTTTGCAGGAAAGCTTCTCTCTAAATGGGAAGGTCCTTACGTTATCGAGGAGGTCTATCGTCCCGGTGCCATAAAAATCGACAACTTCGAAGGCACAAATCCGAAGGTGGTGAATGGTCAAAGAATCAAACATTATATCTCAGGTAATCCTATTAATGTTGAAACTAACGTTATTGACACCGTGACCCTAGAGGAGTACATAAGGGACACTTTCCAGAACGTTTCAGATTCCGAAAAGGAATAGGTATGTGGTACTGTAAGTAAACCGACTCCAAGACAGTTCTAATGGCAATTTTTCTTCGTTTTGGAATATTTAAGAAAATAGGGAAATGAGAAGTAGTACGGGAAGGACACGAGGCTTCCACGAGGGTGGAGGGCGTGCCCCCTGCCTCGTGGGCACCTCGTGTGCTCTCCGGACTCCGTTTTCTTGCACGGTACTTCTTTTGGTTGGTAAAAATTCATTATATAATCTCGGTTTTGACCCTCGTATCACGCGAATATCCTCTATTTTTGTTTCGAGTTGTTTTTTCTGACAGATCTAGATCACCATGACGTCTCCAAGTGCCCCCAAGGACAAGTTCTTCGAGAAGGTCATCAACCCCTACCTCGCGGAAGTGCTGCAACATCCTCAAACCATTGTGATGCGTGAGAGGTTGCTGCACATCCGCGATGTTGAGGGACCAACGAGGACCAGAAGTGTGGAGACAAGGCTCGAGGCAATGGAGCAACAAGTTTTCAAGTGCCAGGAGATGGTGGAACATGGACTCGACGCCAATCATATAATGATCACGGAGTTCACCAACAACCACAAGATGGATGCCAAAAACATTAGGGAGGCTGTCTTCAAGCTTCACGAGAAAATTGAGCGCCTCCAAGCCCAGATCTATGACCTACAAAACCAAAACTGTGAGTATGAATATAGATTCAAGAGGATGAGTTTGGCTGCAGATTTGAGGATCCCGGAGACTCGATCATGCTTTTACGATGGTGAGCCTATGCCTTGGAAGATGGATGACAAGCCTACATCATCAACAACTCCACCATCACCACCCCCGATGAAAGAGATATAATCACATGGGTATGGGCACTCCCCTTGGCAACCGCCAAGCTTGGGGGAGGTGCCCCGGTATCATATCACCATCACACTCCTATCTTTACCGTTTTTCTTAGTTCAATCCTTTTAGTAATATCTTGACCTAGTAGAATAAAAGTTTTAGTATAATTTAGTTTAGAGTTTTGCTTTATGATCCCTCTATGTAATCGAGTCCGTGAGCTATATATATATAACAAAGACTAGTTTTGAGCCAAGGGCTTGATTATCTTGCTATGATCGTTTGGGCATAAAAGAAAAAGAAAGAATAGAAAGAAATAAAGAGATCATATTGATCTTATGGAGAGTAATGACTTCACATATAAAGAGTATGATGAATAAAAGTTGTTGAGAGTTTACAAACATATTTTTGGTCATCGTTGCAATTAATAAGAAGTAATAAAGAAAGAGAGGTTCACACATATAAATACACTATCTTGGACATCTTTTATGATCGTGAGCACTCATTAAAATATGACATGCTAAAGAGTTGATGTTGGACAAGGAACACAACGTAATGGGTTATGTTTTTCTATATCCGAAATAAAGTATATTGTCATGGATCATCAAACATGTTGAGATTGCCTTTCCCTCTCATGCTAGCCAAATTCTTTGCACCAAGTAGAGATACTACTTGTGCTTCCGAATATCCTTAAACCCAGTTTTTGCCATGAGAGTCCACCATATCCACCTATGGATTGAGTAAGATCCTGCAAGTAAGTTATCATTGTTGCATGCAATAAAAATTGCTCTCTAAATATGTATGATTTATTAGTGTAGAAAATAAGCTTTATACGATCTTGTGATGTGGAAGAAATAAAAGTGACGGACTGCATAATAAAGGTCCATATCACAAGTGGCAATATAAAGTGACGTTCTTTCGCATTAAGATTTTGTGCATCCAACCATAAAAGCACCTCACAACCTCTGCTTCCCTCTGCGAAGGGCCTATCTTTTATTCTTGTCTTATACCCTATACAAGAGTCATGGTGATCTTCACCTTTCCTTTTTACATTTTATCCTTTGGCAACCACATTGTGTTGGAAAGATCCTGATATATATATATCCAATTTGATGTGAGTTATCATGAACTATTATTGTTGACATTACCCTTGAGGTAAAAGGTTGGGAGGCAACACTATAAGCCCCTATCTTTCTCTGTGTCCGATTAAAACTACATACCCATAAGTATTGAGTGAGTGTTAGTTGTCAGATTTCGGGTTTCGGCAGACCCTCTAGGTTCGAACTCTGGGGTGCGCACGGAGATCTCGCCCCCTGCCGACCTACACCTCGTCGCCTCGCAAGGATCTAGAACTACACGAAGAGCAATACAATGGACACAAGGTTTATACAAGTTCGGGCCACCATTGTGGTGTAATACCCTACTCTAGTTTATAGTGTGGTGGATTGCCTCTGGGCTGATGATGAACAGTACAAGGAAGAACAGCCTCGCGAGGGTCTGTACTTGGTCGGTGCGATGAACTGCTAGGGGAGTTCAATCGCTCTCTCTCTCTCTCTCTCTCTCTCTCTCTCTCTCTCTCTTTCTACGATTGATGATAGAGGCGAGGGTCCCGACCTTTCGATGAGATGATAACTATCGATTTGGTGGAGACGACTTTGACGATCCGACTACAAACGTGCACGACGTTGTGCCTTAGCAATCGCTAAACCAATCTCCCGACGTTACTGACGATGTTGGAAGCACAATCAGCCTGACCACGAAGGTCTATTCCTGCAAGCAATCGAAAAACAAGCAAGAATATGATAAAGCAATCTGAATATTGCAAATATATATGAAGTATTGATAATGCTGGGGATCCGTAAGTGGCCTTGGTCTGGTCGTTGGACACAAACGAAGTACACGAAGTTGCAATGGCTAACTTTTAACTAAAAAATCCCAAGGAAAAAGCTACTAGATGGATCTACTTATATAGGAGCAAGGGGTGGCAGCCAAGGAGGTGGTAGGACGTCCCAAGGCAGCCTAAAACTAATGCTAGGTCGTACAAGGCCAATGGGCCCAAGCGGAGGTGACGTAACACCTTTGGACTTGTAGTTTGACTCGGATTCTGCTGCAGCATTAGATTGTTTCGTCCATAACTCAACGCTCCGGACGAATTTGAAGGTGAATCCAATTGGGTTGGAAGGTGCACAAAATCTATTTTCCAACAAAAAAAGAATCACCCAATTTGGAGTCCGGATGAAAAAGTTATTGACGTTTTGAGTCAAGTATGTCTGCAGTAGTCCGAATCTGAGTCCGTAACGTGAGAGACTTGGACTCTATCTTCTCTTGGGCCAAAAGTGACGTGAGAGAACATTTTGAACAGCAGGTAAACATCTCTTTCTCCCTTATCTTCATATGTTGATTGTACAAATGTCCCATACACCTGCAAATAGACATGGCACAAAAGTTTGTGAAGTATTTTTGTCCTGGATGACATAAATAAATTATTGCATAGTTTGCATTAGAAATCACCTCACAAATATACATGTATGCAATATTTTTGGTCGTATCCAAGGTAATCATGTCCTCATCATCCTCCCCTTCTTGAGAACAAAGTCGTCCTCGGCGTTGCTTAGTCTGAAATATGGCTAACAAAAGAGACAAGGTGTACATGTTGTATATGTATATGTCATCCATTTTTACTTCCCTTGATTTTTGCACATATGACACATGAATAGATGAGTAACTTGCATAGTTCATAAAATCTAAAACCAAAACATTATCACAAGAAGTAGAAGGCATGAAAATATTACAACTCAGTTTGCACATATAAGTGAAGCTCTTATTCATTTCAAAAGATTGACAATGTTCATCATTAAACCATCCCAACATTGGTGAATAAACCTTACTTGCATCAAGTTTACATGCTACAACATGCTTAAATAAGCAAACATGCAATAAGTTATTCGATACAGAATCATCACCAAGATTAGAGGTCATACAAAATGATTAAACATTAATTCTTTTGCATCAACAGTTAATTCAATGGGTGCACTAAAAATTGTTGGTATTTCAGTTGTTTGATCACATGACGCATTCATGATAGTATCAAGATTCTCTAAAATAGGTGATGTGCTCAAATCACTGTGTAACTCAACTCATGATGCATTCAAGTTAACTAGGGATGCATCATTCTCATGTGAAGTTATATCATCAATACCTTTACTGTTACCTTGTCGCAAAGAAGTAGCTGATGTAGGTACGGAAGTTGACAATGCACCATACTCTTGAGATGATGTCCTGCTCACAATCCGAGGTGGGGCTGATCTAGTAGGTGCAACGGTGGAAGAACCGACCGGCGGTGGTGAGCACGAACTAGAATAGTAGTTGTTGTAGTCACCCAATGCATCCTCCTGTATCTGTCTCTCAAAGGCACAAGCACGAACATACATACCAATAATGCAACGAGGAATATACTGAAATCTTGCCTGAATATCATGGTTCAAACCACCAAAAAATCTATTCATTGTATCATTCTCAGATTCTTCTATGTCACAATGATGCATATAAGATTTGAACTCTTGGTAGTAAGCATGAACAGTGTTACTGCCTTGTTTTAATTGTTCCAATTTGCGAAGCAATTCCACGATTTATAGTAGGGAGGAAAAAAATGTTGTCTCATTACAGCTTTCAAAACTTTCAAATTTATTGGTTGGTTATCATTGTTTTTCTTACAATGTACACTCCAAATATCATAATAAAATCCAGTAAATGCTCTAGTGGTAGCTTGTACTCTCTCAAGTTCAGAAAAATCATGGTGACTAAAAACTTCTTCTAATTCAAGCTCCCAAGCTAGATAAATAGCAGGATTAAATCTACCCTCAAATGATGGTAAAGACATAACCTGACCATATGCTTGTGTGTGTTGTCCCAACTCTCGTGATGGTGGAGATGTGTCCGTCATCCAAGAACTTCTATCTCCGGAACCTATCATGATTAGCAGAAACAAGAAACAAAATTCGAGAATAATGTTCCTATGAACTACGAGAATGTGGTGGTAAAACGCTCACAGTATAGCAAATATCAACATCTTACAAGTTCTTACCATGCAGCAGGTGGTGACAGGCAGCCAGCAATGTCAAATAACTACGAAGATTGTGTAAAGCGATCGCCAGGGGAACGTACGTATACACGGTGTAGAAATATGTGGAGCTGGGTTGGTTATATATGGTAGCAAAAAATTATCAATAATCAATTCAGAGATGCAATGTTGAATAAACGCTCAACGATGGTACTGTGCTGGTCCTAGGCTAGACCGGACTAGAGACGCGAGCCTAGAACACTAATGAGGTCACGGCGTAGCACAACTAGCATCAATGAAGGATAATAAGTAGCTCTGGACAGCAAGATATAAGTGAAGATCACAACGGCAAGAAAGATAATGATGAAAACAACTGCCAAGCAGGATATACAACAACTCTCTCCAATTTTCCTCTTGAAAAGTTTGAGCCAATTTTCTGATAAATTTTTTTCAAAGAATGCTACTAACTCAAGCTTTCCAATGCAAAAAGAATCACTCAATTCCGAGTTGATATGAGGAGTCAAAAAATTCTAAAACTGGTTTGAAAAACTGGAATAAGCTGTGTTCACGAACTTTGGAGGGCAAAAAGACCTATTTAGAAGCCGATTTTGAGGTGCCAAATATTGAACTAGCTTCTGCAACTATTTAGATGCGGCTCGTCTCTAGCTTTAATTTGAGTACTCATGATCCAAAACGGACTTCGTATGAGGAAGTTATGCCTGTTTTACTGAACAGTACACAAAACAGATTCCAATCCGAATTCAGCTACGAGATTGAGTCTAGATAGATCCGAACTTTGTTTTTTTTCTTCTCTTTTTTTTCTCACACTTTTTTTTCCTTTTTCTTTCTCTCTTTTTTTCTCTGACTCTTTTTTTTACTTTTTTTCTCTTTTTTTTTCTCTCTTTCCGCATAAACTAGATAAGATGCAGATTGGATCAAGTGAAGATGTGAACGATCTCAACTATGATTATGACAATGAACGGTGGTTCACACGTGGTGGAAATTGATGGATGGATGGTGGTCAACGGAAAGGATAACGATGCAGCGGCGGCGTGACTAATGTGAACAGAACTCGAAACTCTAAACGAACTAGACACTAAGACCAGCAACTCGACACGACGATGCAACCGATAATTCAATAATGCAAACAATGAAAAGAAAACTGCAAAGGCTCAGACTGGCTTGGACAAAGGATGAATAGATCTAACTTTTTTTTGTGGCTTTTTCTTGGACAATAGGTAAGAAAATAAATCTAATCTAGGGACAATTGGAAATTCTCACCGAGCAACCTAAAAACTGATACCACTTGATAGAGGCGAGGGTCCCGACCTTTCGATGAGATGATAACTATCGATTTGGTGGAGACGACTTTGACGATCCGACTACAAACGTGCACGACGTTGTGCCTTAGCAATCGCTAAACCAATCTCCCGAGGTTACTGACGATGCTGGAAGCACAATCAGCCTGACCACGAAGGTCTATTCCTGCAAGCAATCGAAGAACGAGCAAGAATATGATAAAGCAATCTGAATATTGCAAATATATATGAAGTATTGATAATGGTGGGGATCCGTAAGTGGCCTTGGTCTGGTCGTTGGACACAAACGAAGTACATGAAGTTGCAATGGCTAACTTTTAACTAAACAAATCCCAAGGAAAAAGCTACTAGATGGATCTACTTATATAGGAGCAAGGGGTGGCGGCCAAGGAGGTGGTAGGACGTCCCAAGGCAGCCTAAAACTAACGCTAGGTCGTACCAGGCCAATGGGCCCAAGCGGAGGTGACGTAACACCTTTGGACTTGTAGTTTGACTCGGATTCTGCTGCAGCATCAGATTGTTTCGTCCATAACTCAACGCTCCGGACGAATTTGAAGGTGAATCCAATTGGGTTGGAAGGTGCACGAAATCTATTTTCCAACAAAAAAAGAATCACCCAATTTGGAGTCCGGATGAAAAAGTTATTGACGTTTTGAGTCAGGTATGTCTGCAGAAGTCCGAATCTGAGTCCGTAACGTGAGTGACTTGGTCTCTATCTTCTCTTGGGCCAAAAGTGACGTGAGAGAACTTTTTGAACAGCAGGTAAACATCTCTTTCTCCCTTATCTTCATATGTTGATTGTACAAATGTCCCATACACCTGCAATTAGACATGGCACAAAAGTTTGTGAAGTATTTTTGTCCTGGATGACATAAATAAATTATTGCATAGTTTGCATTAGAAATCACCTCACAAATATACATGTATGCAATATTTTTGGTCGTATCCAAGGTAATCATGTCCTCATCAATTGATTTCTCGATGCCCCTACCCTGTGGGTGGCTAGTCCTATTTATAGGCGGAGGCCCCGGGCCTCTTCCCAAATATTGAGCGGGATGGGCGCCAACAATTGGCCATTTTGAAGGGGAACATCTAGTACACTTATCCTGACTAAAGTTGGTCCTCGCCTGTCAAAGGCTCTGGTGGTGACGCCGGCTTGGGCTCCACGATGACTTCCTTCCTGCCATTGCGACGGTCTTGGTCTTGTTGCACCAAAACGGATGCCTCTGCTTGATGCTCTCGCCTGCGCTTGCCCCCCTTGCACCAAAGAGGAAATGAGGACACTGCGCGGGCTGGCGCCCGCCTGGCGCCCTTGGTCGTCATGGCTTGCGTCATGGGCACCTCGTGAGGTACCCCGCCTTGATCTCTCCGCCTCCTCGCGAGCCAGCCTGACGAGGCCGTGCCTGAGGAAGCTTCCTATCATCCGCCCCGCGAGGCTTGGCCCCTCGCGAGGGTCTTGAGCTTGTGCTGATGAAGATGGGCCGTACTAGGCCACCCCTTGAGCCACGCCGCAGGCCGCAGGCAGGCAAGTCTGGGTACCCCTATTCCCAGAACGCCGACAGTAGCCCCCGGGCCCAAGGCGCGCCTGGACTTGGCTGAGCAGAGAAGCGAAGGGGCAGGTGCGAAGCGCCGCAGGCCCTAACAGCCTGCGGCCTTGGGGGCCGCGTGGCGGTTGATTGGACGTGGGCGTCTCCGCTTCCCCATGATGCCCCGGCAACTGCACGAATTGACAAGTCCCTGCATGCAAAGCTGGTCATGATTACCTGCGATCGTGGAGGTCGACGGTTGGCCTTCCCCGGCTATAAGTACGAAACAGCGTGCGTGCCCTTCCAGTCTATCTCTTCTTGCTTCTCCTTCTTCTCCATGGCTCCGCCAAAGAGGTTCTCGGCCGCGGAGAAAGGAAAGGCCCGCCAGGTGGAGCCGGACTCTCCCCCGCCCAAGCGCGATTGAGGCCGTCCTCGCAAGCACCCCATGGCTCCCGTAGCGGCTCCCCGCAGCCATGGGGGCGATCTTCTGCGCGGCGACGGGCGTCAGGCCGTCGATGCGGGGCACGCCACGGCCGCGCGACCTCCTAGGCCACGCTTCCGCTCGGCGGAGGTGCTGCCGGAGTTTGTCGTGTGGTCGGTGGAGCTGACCAGCACCCGGCTCCGGCTTCTCCGCTTCTTCTTAGGTGAACTTCCGGTCGGTTCCCCGTGCGGCCTGTGGCTCCAGGCGGACGGTTGCTGCAGCCGGGCCTCCTGGGCTTCGCTGGAGGTCTCCGCAGCCGGGAGCATGGCCCTGACCCGCGGCTGGCAAACGTTTGCCCGCGCGCGTGGTCTGAGCCGGCGGTGCACCCTGCACTTCAAGTTCGACGGTGATGCCACCCTCTACGTGAGGGTGTTCAGGGAAGATGGTCGCCGCGCTAGGTGCTGCCCCGAGGACGACAACCGCGGCCGTGAGCCTAGCCCCGGCGACGATGAAGATGGCAGCGCGCGCGTGACCGGCGGCGCTCGGGGTTCGTCGAGCTTTGGTGTCTCTTCTTCGGACAGCGGCTCCTCCAGCGGTGGCCGCGACCAGCCCCCGCGCTGCCGCGCTCGCCTGGAGGGAGGTAGCAGGTCTGCCCGCCGTCACGCCTCGGTGAAGCGCGAGAGGGAGTCCGCCTGAGCTCCGAAGGTAGTCTGAGCTCTCGTCGCGAGTTGGTGTCGGGCGAGTCGCGCCTGTTTTGTTCTTTTTCCTTTTCCTGCGCAAGGAGAGGGTAGTGTAGGGCCCCGCGGGGGCGTGCTTGGACTATAGCTGTTAATTATCGTACTGTTTCCGCTATTTCGATATTATGCTTTTGTGCCACGCTACCGCTGCCAGAAATTACTTAGCTCGGGGCCTGCCGTGGTTTTGCTTCCCGAGGCCGGGCCTCACAAACGCTTCATGTCCTGCAAAGGTTAGTCTGGAAAGGTAGCTCCCGGCCTCAGCTGTGGAGGCGACCGACCCAGGTCATGTGTTTGTGTCGCGGTGCCCATGGGGCACGGACTGGAGGGGTGCTCCTGTAGTGGACCCGGGTAGGGAAGCCTCAAATGATGAGGGCAGAAAACACTCGCGAGGGTGCCCGCGTTGCTCCCTCACGAGACTTGCGCGAGAGAAATCGAGGCAGGAGAGTGAAAAAGGCAGAGAGTGACAAGCCAAAGACGGCAACAACTTCAATAAAACTTCAAATGGGAATGAACAAGCCGACTGCAGAAAGCAAATGAGAAAAGCCGCGTCCGGCACCTAATCTAGTCTTCGACGTCTTCTCACCAAAGACGGAGCTAAGTGCTGCCACTTTGGGCATGGGAGGGAGCCCTGTGGCTGAGGCCGGGCGCCCCGAGACTCTGTATGCGTACAACCCCAACTCATTATTACATGAGAGTGTCACGGGCAGCGAGCTTCACAGGCATTGGCCTTCTTCACAGGCTCCAGGCCTTTCTCGAAAAGATAAACTTCACAGGCGTTTGCCTTCTTCACAGGGACCGGGCCTTTTCCAAAACGCGACAGCTTCACAGGCATTCGCCTTCTTCATAGGCTTTGGGCCTTTTTCCAAAACGCATCAGCTTCATAGGCATTCGCCTTCTTCACAGGCACCGGGCCTTTTTCCAAAACACATCAGCTTCACAGGCATTCCCCTTCTTCACAGGCACCGGGACTTTTTCCAAAAAGCAGCGCTTCACAGGCATTCGCCTTCTTCACAGGCACCGGGCCTTTTTAGGGGTAAAACCTCCGGAGGTGCTGGATGTTCCACGCGTTACGGACGGGCACCCTCCCCGAGTCTCCAAGCGTGCGGAGCCGGGCCCGGAAACATGAACAACCTTGAACGGGCCCTCCCACATGGGAGATAGCTTATGCAGTCCTTCCTCGGAGAGAACCCGCCGAGCACGAGGTCCCCTACCTCGAGAGTCCCGGGCGGATATTGCAAGAAGGGTATCGCCGCAGCGCTTGTTGGTATCTTGCCGCCAGAAGCGCTGCTTCCCGATGATGCTCTCCTCAAAGACGAGGTCCGTCCCCCGCATGGCGTCCTGCTGCGCCTTGTCGAACGCCAGGACCCGTGCGGAACGACGTCTGACCTCGTGAGGGAAGACTGCTTCAGCTCCATAGACCAGGAAGAACGGGGTCTTGCCAGTCGGCTTGGTCGCGGTCGTGCGGATGGACCACAATACGGACTGAAGCTCATCGTGCCAGCCTCTGCCGCAGGCCTCCAGCTTCTTCTTGAATGTCTTGGTTTTGAGGCCCCTCAGGACCTCCGCATTGGCCCGCTCGGCCTGACCGTTGCTCGCGGGTGGGCTACCGAGGCGTAGCATATCCGCGTCCCAAGGTTAGCACAATATGTTTTGAAGAGGTTACTGGTGAACTACGAACCGTTGTCAGTGATGATGCGGTTCGGCACCCCGAACCGGCTCATGATGCCCTTGATGAACTTGACCGCAGAACCTGCGGGGATGGTGCGGACGGCTTCCACTTCAGCCCACTTGGTGAACTTGTCCACGGCGACGTAGAGGTAGCGATAGCCCCCTGGCGCCCGAGGAAACGGGCCCAGGATATCCAGCCACCAGACTGCGAATGGCCACGTGAGGGGTATAGTTTGCAGACCTCCCGCCGGCTGATGGATCTGCTTGGCATGGAATTGGCAGGCCTCGCAAGTCTTCACCAGTTCGACGGCGTCATTGAGCGCAGTGGGCCAATAGAACCCGCTGCGAAACGCCTTGCCAACGAGGGTCCGCGATGATGAATGATGCCCACAGTCTCCACCATGTATATCTGCCAGCAGTTTCTTCCCTTGCTCCCTGGAGATGCAGTGTAGGGACACATCATTTGGTCGCTTCCTAGAGCTCTCCATCCCTAATGCAAGATGATGTGGCTTGCCGCGCCACACGCCTGCTGCCTCCTCCTTCTCCGCAAGGTCCCTTGCGTCGAGTAGCTCCGGAGTCTCGTGATCCGGCACCCCTCCCGAGGCTCCAGCCACAAGAGCAGGCGCGCTCCTGAGGCCGGGCCACAGACCGGGGCTCCTGAGGCTGGTGGCTGGGGGAGCTCCTCCAGAGGCTGCACCATGCTCGACAGCGATGGCGTGGCCGAGGGCTTGAAGAGCCGCTCCTCGAAGACGCCAGGCTCCTGAGGTAGCCGCCTGGATGCCCGTTTAGCGATGTCGTCGGCCTCTTGATTGGTGACACAGGGCACATGCTGCAACTCCAGCCCCCAGAACTGCTTCTCCATCCTGCGGACCTCTGTGAGGTAGGCTTCCATGTGCTCATCCCTCGGCTCGTATACCTTGTTGGAGAAGTTGACAAGGAGCTATGAATCATCCTTGATGGTAAGGCGCTTCACTCCTAGGGCAACTGCGGCCCTCAGGCCTGCTATCAGGCCATCATACTCCGCTATGTTGTTGGAGACCTTTTCTCCGTGCTGGAAACAGAGCTGCACGGCGTAGTAGAGCTTGTCTTGAGTAGGAGATATAAGCACTGCCCCAGCCCTCGCACCGTGCCTGGAGAATGCCCCATCGAAGTACATGACCCAACCGTCCGGCGCCTCGCTTCCCGGGGAGAGGGATCGATCCTCATCAGCCTTGAGGCCCGATGCCTCTGTCCATTCTGCCACGAAATCTGCCAATGCGGCCCCCTTGATGACTCTGGTTGTGTTGAATTCGAGCTGAAACGCTTGCAGTTCAATGTTCCACTCAGCGACTCTTCCATCTGAGTTAGGGCTCCTGAGCACCCTTTCCAAGGGGTACGCTGAGACAACCTTGATGGGGTGGCCCTGAAAATAATGCCGCAGCTTGCGCGAGGCCACCAATAGCGCGAGGAGGAGTTTCTGAGGCATGGGGTACCGCGCCCTCGCGTCCCGCAACACTGTGCTGACGAAGTACACAGGGTGTTCAACGAGGTTGGGAGGCCAGGTGTCGATGGCGCCCAGAGACCGTGGGCGCCCGAGACAAAGTGGAGCCTCCAGCAGCTAGTCGGTAAGGGGAGGGGTCTCTTCGGTCCCAAGTGAGTTTCCCTGCGGCGGCTGATCCTTCTCGGCTGTGGTAGTGGTCTCTGTGAGTCTTCCTTGATCCTGATTTGCCTCAACCCGGGCAGCTGCCGCGGCTTTGGTCCGACGCTCCTCCCTAACCGCCACCAGGGCTGCGCTGGCGGAGTAGGGAGTGGCTGCAAGGTAGAGCACCAGGGGTTCTTGAGGGCACGGGCCACCATTACGGAGGGCTGGTTAGAGTACCTCTTGAGATCTTGAACGCCTTGTCGGCCTCTTCACCCATTCAAAGGGCCCTTTTTCTTCATCGCCTAGAAGAAATGCAGCGCTCGCTCCCCAACTTGGAGATGAAGGCGTCCTAAGCGCAGTCACGCCGCCCTGAGCTTCTGCATTTCTCTGAGGGTCTTTGGCGGGCTCATGTCCTCGACCGCCTTGACCTTTTCTGGGTTAGCCTCGATGCCTCGATGGGACACGAGGAAGCACAAGAGCTTGCCCGAGGGGACCCCAAACACACACTTCTCCGGGTTGAGCCGCAGGTTCACTGCATTGAGGCTCGCGAAGGTTTCCTCCAGGTCTTGTATCAGGGTCTTGGCCTCACGAGACTTCACCACAATGTCATCGACGTAAGCCTCAACATTCTTCCCGAGCTGCGGGCCCAAGGTGATGTGCATCAACCGCTGAAAGGTCGCCCCTGCGTTGCGCAGTCCAAACGGCATGCATGTGTAGCAGTACACTCCACACGGGGTTAAGAAGGCCGTATTTTCCACGTCTTCTACCGCCATCTTGATCTGGTGATAGCCATAGAAGGCATCCAGAAAGCATAACAGGTCGCACTCGGCGGTGGAATCGACGATCTGATCGATACGGGGGAGCGGGAATGGATCCTGCGGGCCGGCTTTGTTGAGGTTGGTGAAGTCGACACATGCGTTCCTTCCCCTTTCTTTGGCACGACAACCGGGTTAGCCAACCAATGCAGGTATCGGACCTCGCGAATGACCCCTGCAGCTTCTAGCTTGCGGGTCTCTTGGACGATGAAGGCCTGCTTTTCAGTGGACTGCCGCCTTGCCTTCTGCTTCACGGGGCGTACGTTGGGGCACACGTTGAGGTGGTGCTCGATAACGCCTCTAGGGATCCCCGCCAGCTGATCAGGCTCCCATGCGAATACCTTCTTGTTTGCACACAGGAACTTGACCAGGGCCTCCTCCTGCTCGGGCTCGAGGTTGGCGCCTATGGTGAAGGTGGCGTTATTGGATCTGTCCTCGTCGACCAGTATCTGCTTGGTTTCTGCCTTGTCTTGGGTGAACAGCTGCTTCTTCTTGGCCGGCGTAGCCCCCTTGGGCTCAGGGGCGTCTGAGTCGGCGGGTTGCGCCGACGCCGCCGTCTTGAAGACGAGCTTGAGCACTTGCAACGCATCCCCGGTGTCTCCGGACACGGTGAGGACGCCGTTGCTCCCGGGCATCTTCATGAGGTTGTACGCTGGGTGAGTCGCGGCCATGAATCGGGCTAGTGCTGGATAGCCGAGGATGGCGTTGTATGGGAGGCCGATGTCAAAGTCGATCAGCTCCGTGCAGAAGTTTTCGTAGGTGCCAAAGGTTACCGGCAGACGGATTTGCCCCAGGGAGCGGGATGAACCGCCCCCGACGCCCAAGAAGGGCCGGCTGGGCTGAAGCCGCTCCGGCAGTATGTGGAGGAGGCTGAAGGCTTCAACCGAGAGCACGCTGAGGCCTGCACCACCGTCGATGAGGGTCCTGGTGACGGCCACCTGGCAGATGGTGGGGGTGCACAGTATTGGGAGCGCGCCCGAGCAGGCTGAGTTGGAAGGGTGATCCTCCGACCTGAAGGCCAGATCGGCCCTGGGCGCCGACCGACCCGGAGGAGCCCCATGCTGCGTAGAGGCAGCGCCGACCTGGTGAGCGAACGGCTTGATGTGGCGGTCTGAAGGTGGCGCCTGCGAGCCGCCCATGAGGGCTGCAACGACCGGGGGCGCCGGTGCAGCGTGCCTGGCGAGGAAAAGGCCGCGCAGCTCCTCACAAGAGGCCACGGAAGCCACTGGCAGGTGGAGCAGCCACGCGCGCGGGCGCCGGTGAGGGCCATGGGAAGCCAGTTAGCCATGACCACGTTGCCGCCTCTGCCGAGGACGGCCTCCTCGTCGCCAGGAAGGCCGATGGATCATCGTGCCGTTGTAGCGCGGTGGCGTCTCCGGCTTGAACTTGTCCGCCACCGCACCTATCGCAAGGTCCGGGGCCAAGGCTCGAGCCCCAGCCCCAGCGCCGCCGCGGCGGAGCGGGCGGCGCTGCTCATCATAGGGCGAAGTCGCGATGTCGGCGGAGAGCGGGTCGGTGGAAGAAACTCGGCGCACCCTACCGACGCGCCAAATGTCGGATTTCGGGTTCCGGCAGACCCTCTAGGTTCGAACTCTGGGGTGCACGCGGAGATCTCGCCCCCTTCCGACCTACACCTCGTCGCCTCGCAAGGATCTAGAACTACACGAAGAGCAATACAAGGGACACAAGGTTTATACTAGTTCGGGCCACCATTGTGGTGTAATACCCTACTCTAGTTTGTGGTGTGGTGGATTGCCTCTGGGAAGAACAGTACAAGGAAGAACAGTCTCGCGAGGGTCTCTTCTTGGTCGGTGCGATGAACTGCTAGGGGGAGTTCGATCGCTCTCTCTCTCTCTCTCTCTCT